>OW028573.1:70265178-72765178 GCA_932294295.1 Alitta virens
CTCCTACCCACGATGTATCGGCACAAGTTGTTTGCAGATGCACAATTATCACGGAAATGCAGAATCCTGGTCTTGGCACCTACAACCTCAGATCTCACAATAGAGTAGTTAACAATCCTAGTACGTTGGCGATTGTTATACCTACAGTCTCTACGGCTTTATTAGTGCTTATATTAGCTTGTGTTGGTATTTGGATCTATAAGGTACGTCATTGTTACATATAGTAATACAGTAAATATATTCCTTTACATAGGTGGGTGGGTGGGTGATTAGGGCTTTATGTCCTGTATTTCTGCACCAGTTGGGCTAATTAGGACAGGCAGAGACCATGGCAATGAGACGAAGGATGAAACAGCCATCCAACTTAGGCTCGACCGGGAATCGAACCCGGGACCCAGCGGTTGAAAGCCCAGAGCGCTACCTCTGAGCTAGGCCCCCGCCCTACTTTTTACCTTCTAATCGCAACCACGTTAATACTGTGTACAAATGGATACCGTTACATATGCGCAAACCTTGTATGTTTGTAGGTGTGTGTGTGTGTGTGTGTGAGTTATTGTTTAACGCCTCATCAGCACCTGAGTGGGCTATGTAGAGGATCTCTAGGGTAGGATTGATCATTCATAGTTGGTAGTAGAAACCAGAAGCATGCAAAAAATCAATAAGTGTCTGCGTTGGATAGCTGGAGCAGCTTGTGCAATGCACACTGTCCTGTTTTAGCCACTGGGGATAGAGGACTTCACCCCAAGTGTTTCCACCCTCGCCGCATGGAGGCCCAGGACCTTCGAGGGCCGTCTATGTTTGTGCAAAGTGGTGGGTGGGTGGGTAATTAGGGCTTTACGTCCTGTATTTCTGCACCAGTTGGGCTAATTAGGACAGGCAGAGACCATGGCAATGAGACGAAGGATGAAACAGCCATCCAACTTAGGCTCGACCGGGAATCGAACCCAGGACCCAGCGGTTGGAAGCCCAGCGCGCTACCACTGAGCTAGGCCCCCACCCTTGGACACTCAGCAAAATTTGTGGTAGCTGCTGCAGCAGCACACCAAGTGTGTGGCATACGTGTACAGGGGGGTGAAGTCACCATGCAGAAATGGCCTTTAAGAGTATCTGTATTTCATTAGGTGCAAGAAATGGGTGATTAACACCAGAAGGGAGGACTTGCTAAATAAGACAACGGACCAGTTAAACAAGGGACATCACCTGTGTGCACTTCATTTTGAAAGATCACAATTCATGAATGATCTAAAAGACAAGCTTGTTCATAATGCAGTACCTACTGCATTTGATGTCCCTAATCCTCGAGCTAAAGTTGAAAATGCAAGACCTCCACCACGTAAGAAAAAATCCAACAAATGAAGAAAGTTTTAAGAAATTAAAACGTGAGTTTTGATGATTTACATACATTAGAATTTTTGGGTGGAGTGTATAAAAGTGAATTTGATGGGAATATGAGCTAATTTGTGCCCAAGTATTCATTTCTTAATGGTGTCTTTTGCAGAGGATCCAGCACACCAGCAACATGTTGATCCACCTCTTCTGGAGTCACCTGCCCAGTCAACACCTGAGACACCTAGGAAGAAGAAACTTAAAAACCAGGTGAAGAGGCTCAAAGCCCTGATAAACGTTCTAAAGAGGCCAGGAGAAAAGACCACAAACTGGTAACAGTGGAAGGTGCTTTGGCTGTTATTGGCACCATTCTTCCTGGATCCACAATGATTTTTATTCGGGCCCAGGTTCGAGCAGCACAGAAGAAGAAGAAAGGTTGTCGATGAACACTAGCAGATAAAAAGCTGGCCATATCAATATTTTTCCTCAGTAGACAGGCATATTCACTATTGCGTAGTATTTTCTTTTTGCCTTCAGAGGGCAGTTGAAAAAACCAATGTCTGTGCAGGTTTTTCTGAGAAAATTTTTGATGCTCTGTCTATTAAAGCCACCTCTCTGCCAGAGAGGGATCGGCTTTGTTCATTGATGTTTGATGAGATGTCCATCAAGGAGAGTTTAGTTTACAATACACGTAACGACTTGGTGGAGGGCTTCGAAGATTTTGGCAATGTCATTGGCAGTACCAAGTGTTGTATTATTTGATGCTTGGTTAAGGGCTTTAGTCCCACACGCAAGTTATGCTTTTTAGTCTGTCGCGCACATGCGCAGTTGTGGATCTCTAGAATAAAGATGTCAAATTTCATTGAAGTGATGTTGGATTATTGGACTTTGATGGAAATATAACATGATGGCAGTGCAAAAACGACTACACTCCATGATGGCACTACCCATGGAAGGGAAGGAACGTCTGATGGACGCAGGAAAACGCAAATTGTCTGCATGGGAGTGCTAAACAACGAGGCATGATGATCGCGATGATAGTTAGCGCCAAAACACGTGATTTTTGTCAGTGAAACACGCTCGCTTGCAAAGGAAATTCAAGGAAAACGATGGCTACAAACAATAATATACCCCTACCAAAGCTGAACTGGGAGGCCCCAGACCAAAAGGCCGCATTCAAGGAATGGGAGACTCTGTTAAGTAGTTATTTCGTAATTTGCAAAGTTGAAGAAAAGGAACGCTGGCATTATATTATTTCATCATCAGGCACGAAAGGCCTCGAGTTATGGCTTTCGTGGCAACTCACAGATGAACAGAAAACCCCAAAACAGTATTCAAGAAGTACCAAGGGGTCCCCAACAGATGGGTGATGAGACTAGGGTTTGCCGAGATGAAGCAAAAAGAAGATGAATACATTGATGACTTTATATGTCGCCTACAGTCCAAGGCAGAAATGTGTTCGTTTGGTGCAGCTAAAGATGATATGATTACATTTCAATTGATTAAAGGCATCCAAGGTCATGAAGCCTGGAGAGCCCTCATTGCCAAAGGTAATGACTTGACATTTGTAGACGCAATCACATGCACCTGGTCTCATCAAGCAACCACGAAAAGCTCGAATTGCTTTGACAAGAAGGATCGTACAGCCTCAGTTAACGCCATGTCCAGAGGCAGAAAAAATGAGTGCAGTTTTTGTGGCACAAAACACCCAAGGAGAAAATGCCCGGCATATCGTACAGTATGCAAGAAATGCGGAAGAAAGAATCACTTTGCGGAAGAAAGAATCACTTTGCGAAAGTATGTCGGACTTCGTCCGAATCCAAGGAAAACTCAAAGACGACACCGCGAGACAATTCTACGAACAGATTAAGTTCGAGACGCAGGTTCTAGTCGAAGGGCCGTACTGACAGAAGAGACAAGAAGCAAGTGCACTATGTAGTGACTGATGATGTGTTAGACTGTGGGGAATTGACTATCAGCGGAGTCGAATCCCAAGAAAGACAGTCAATTATGGTTAAGCTACGAGTAAGACCACCCAGAATACAGAAACGTGCGACGTTGACAGTCAAGGCAGATACTGGAGCAAACGGCAACGTTCTGCCAATAAGATGCTTGAAACAGATGTACCCAGATGACCAAAATCGGGAAGATCGTCTCGAGAAGAGTGATGGGTGGGTGGGTGATTAGGGCTTTACGTCCTGTATTTCTGCACCAGTTTCGAGAAGCGTGATGTGATCCTGACCGCAGTGAATGGCACAAGAATTGAACATTGTGGAACTATAGACATTCCATTACAATTTGACAATTCTGATTGGCATTGTGCTAAATTCTTTGTGTGTGACACACCAGGTCCTGCTATTTTGTCATGTGATCTGAGTGAGAAATTGGGTATTATTACAATTGCTTGCAGTAAATATATCTCTGTTGTACAAAATGAAATCAAGAAAGGAAATGACTTGTCTTTGGATGACAGTTAAGTCCATCACAAGTTATCAGGCAACTATGGACAACACAAAGAGTTTTTCTAGTCCGAAAGATGCGAATATCAGCGCAATGAAAACTCAACATCGCGGACGGAGATTCACATGCAAGTTCTGCGGAGAAGAACATCCACCGCGAAAGTGTCCTGCGTACAGGACCACATGCACAGCATGCAGCTAAGGTGTGTCGCACAAAGACTAACCGAGACGGAGACTCGAAAGGACGTTCGAAATCAAGACGGAGGTCAAAATCTCGAGGACCCAAGGGACAGCACAAAGACAACAAACAAACAAGTCAACCATGTCACAACAGATGAAGTACTCGATTGTGGTGCACTCACTGTACAAATTGACAATGTGAATAGTCGACAGTCAATTATGGCTAAACTGAATGTAAAGCCGCCAGACATTGTAAAACGTGTTACTTTGACTGTAAAGGCTGATACAGGGGCAAATGGCAATATTTTGCCTATGAGGTGTCTTAAACAGATGTATCCAGAGTATGAAACCCGCTGTAATCAATTGAAACCATGTAATGTGACTCTTACAGCAGTAAATGGCACAAATATTGATCAGTTTGGGTACATTGACTTCCCAGTCCAATTTGAGAAATCTAAATTCATGAGTGCCAGGTTCTATGTATGTGACACAGATGGGCCAGCCATCCTATCTTGTGACTTGTGTGAAAAACTTGAAATTGTCAAAGTATCTGACAGTAAAAACATCTCCATTGTAAACGGTGCACAAAATGATGTTAACAAGTGTAAACGTGCCAAAAATGATGCAAAATGTGTTACCAAATATGCAAAATGTGTGAACAATGATGTCATGCTTAGAAGTACTGATGATTTGAAGAAATTTTACCCTGAATGTTTTGAAGGCATTGGCAAATTTCCTGTGAAATATAAGATTGAGCTTAAGGATGATGCAATACCTGTTGTCACACCCCCAAGGAAATTCCCAATTCAGCTTAAGCAGGAAATATGTCAGAAATTGAGTGAAATGGAGAAATTGGGTGTGTGTGTGTGTGTGAGTTATTGTTTAACGCCTCATCAGCACCTGAGTGGGCTATGTAGAGGCTCTCTAGGTTAAGATTGATTATCTATATTTGGTAGTAGAAACCAGAAGCATATAAAAAATCAATAATTGTCTGGGTTGGATATCTAGTAAAGAGATGTTGTAAGGTAGTAGCTTGAAACAGAGGTCTTCTAATGCGTTGTAAGTGGATGCAATCTAATAAAATATGTTTGATTGTGAGAAATTGGGTGTAATTGCCAAGTGTCCAGATGATATGCCATGTGATTGGGTCAACTCGCTAGCTTTTTCCAGAAAGGCATCAGGTGATCTAAGAATCTGTTTAGATCCCAGAAACCTTAACAAGGCCATTAAGCGTACATATCACAAGATACCGACACTTGAGGATTTAGCCATGAATTCACAGGCTCAAGTGTATTTTCAAAATTAGATGCCAAACATGGCTACTGGTCTGTAGTTTTAGACACTGAGAGCAGTGAATTGTGCACTTTTAGCAGTCCTGCCGGAAAGTACAAATTCTGTAGGTTGCCTTTTGGCCTATGTGTCTCCCAAGATATCTTTCAGAAATTAATGGATGACATATTGTGCAAAGCAGGAAATGGTGTGGTAGGAATAGCTGATGATGTTGTGGTGCACGGTGCTACCGAGAAAGAGCACAACGAGGCACTATACAGACTAATGAGAGCTGCTCAAGAATACGGCTTAGTGTTCAGGTTTGAAAAGTGCGAAATACTCAAAAGCTCTGTAGAGTTCTATGGTATAATCTGGTCTGCCGACGGCATGCATCCAGATGGTAAGAAATGTGATGACATTCGCAGTCGCCCACCACCTAGAAACAAAACTGAGTTACAAAGTTTCATAGGATTAATTCAGTACCTAGGTCCATTAATTCCCCACCTGTCCTCAAAGACTAGCACACTTAGACAATTGTTAAAGAGTGATGTTGAATGGCATTGGGAAGCCGAACATGAACGAGCTTTTCAGTTAATCAAGGACACTGTTAGTGAGGATATGCGACTACGTTATTTTGATCCAAATATTCCCACGGAAATTGAAGTTGACGCATCCTTATTAGGATTAGGGGCAGCACTGGTACAGAACGGAAAACCTGTTGCATTTGCATCAAAAGCACTCACTCCGGCAGAGTCCAATTATGCCAACATTGAAAGAGAATTATTGGCAGTTGTTTTCACCCTGGAGAAATTCCACACTTACATATTTGGCAAACCCGTAGTGGTATTCAGTGATCATAAGCCACTTGAGAATATTGTTCTGAAACCATTCAGTTCAACCCCTCCAAGGTTACAAAGAATGCTGTTACGCATACAACCATATAATATTACATTGACTTATAGGCCAGGAAAAGAGATGGTCTATGCAGACTACCTATCCAGAGTTAAGCCAACCCAAGGTTCAGCTGTTAAGCTAGAAAAAGCTATTCACACTGTCCAAATATCTGCTGGAGAATATCTTAGAGAAGTTGAGATTAGCAAGCCAACAAGATGAGGAGCTATTGCTCTTAAAGGACCAAGTAATCATTGGATGGCCTGATCAAGTTAAACTTGTTCCCAAATTGCTTCGACCCTTCTGGTCTCTAAGAGATTACATTAGTATAGAAAATGGTCTCTTGTTTGCTGGTCATGGTATTCCAAAAAGACTGTACTCAAGACAATGGCCCACAATACAGCTCATCCTCATTTCGCAACTTCGCGATGACATGGGAATTTGAACACATCACCAGCAGCCCCCACTATCCCCAAAGTAATGGAATGGCAGAGAAGTATGTAGGTGTAGTGAAAGATACACTTTTGAAGGCCAAGCAGTCAGGTGTAGACCCTCAGATGGCACTCCTGTGTCTTCGTAGCACCCCCAAAGACAACAGAACACCGAGTCCTGCAGAGCTGTTGTATGGTAGAAAAATCAGATCAAACCTCCCAGTCAAACAAGAACTTAGCTTACATAGGATCAATGAACACGAGTCTCTGATGAGTAAGCAGAAAACTGCTGAAGAGTACTACAATAGAGGTACTGGTCCAGAACTCAGTGAGCTCAGACCAAGTGATAAGGTATTCGTGCAAGACCCAAATGACAAGAAATGGAGCCCTGGAACAGTTAGGAGTAAAAGCCCTGAGCCCCGTTCCTATGTAGTGACTTTACCTAGTGGTACAGTAGCTAGGAGAAATCGCAGATTTCTAAAAGAAAGACCAGCATCTGAGCTTGCTCAGAATAGTGAGACAGTGCAGAATGCACCTGAGATTCCCAATACAGATGAAGCTCAGAGTAGTGGTAAAGTTAAGAAGAAGGTTAGATTTGAGAACGCTCCATGCGAGCAAACAATGGATAATACTATTGAGTCACGACACTCAAATAGAATAACTAATAAGCCAAACAGGCTAATTGAAGAATGTTAAGAAAGTTGAGTTTAGCCAAGCTTAGTAGCTTGTTGCAGTTGATTGTAATCAAAGTAGTTGATTCACATGTTCACAAAATGTGTTAAAGTGAACATTCTGTTGGTGTTAACAGTTCTTGTTTGTAAATGACATGTAAACTGTGTTCGGAATACTTTTGAGACAATTAATAACATCACATCCCATGTAATTAACATTTAATGTGAAAAGACAATTAATGTGAAAAGACACTTCATCAACTTTATTACAGATCAACATACAAGTGACAAAAGACACTCAAATACATTACGATGACAGTTATTGATTATGAAACTTGTCATGGACAACTATGCTTTTCTAATGAAGAAAGAGGGATGTTGTATAGTCCGCTTAACGGTACGGATCCGATTATCACGATCCGCATTTTTACCAACTTAATGTATGCAGCACACACGCGCACTGAGGTGTTTCTAAAATAAACATGTCTGAACTAAATCCACGCTGGTGTCTTCATGTGATCAAATCAGACATATAACACTTGGTTAAGGGCTTTAGTCCCGCACGCAAGTTATGCTTTTTAGTCTGTCGCGCACATGCGCAGTTGTGGATCTCTACAATAAAGATGTCAAATTTCATTGAAGTGATGTTGGATTATTGGACTTTGATGGAAATATAACACCAAGTATATTGCAAATCATGCTTTGGCTTTTATGATTAGAGGTATTAACAAGAAATGGAAGCAACCACTGGGATTATTTCTGACCTCTGGACCAGCAAAAGATTTGCAAGGTTCTGCATTTTTGTATTAGCAAGGTGCAGCAAGCTGGCTTCGTAGTAAAATCTCTCATTTGTGATCAAGAGTCAAACAACAAAAAAGTTAGAAGGTGCAACTTTTGAGAAGCCTTACATGACTATAAATAATCAAAAGGTGTTTGTAATGTATGATCCTCCTCATCTATTGAAACATGTGAGGAACAATTTGAGGAAGCATGGGTTTCTTGCAAATGAGAGTGTTATATGTTGGGACCATATTCAAAATTTGTATCTCATTGATCAGAAAAACGACAGGCAGTTGGCTCCTAAGCTCTCAGATAATCATATATGACTTCCACCATTCAAACCAATGAGTCAATTTAGCAGCTCAAGTGTTGAGCCATTCAGTTGCTGCAGGTATCAAAACTCTTGTAGATCTTGGCCAGCTTGCTGTAAATGCTAATGACACTGCAGATTTTGTGGAGTTTGACAAACTCTTCAACACATTTAACAGTAGTGGTCATCTAGTTTGTAAACCAATGCAGTCAGTACCTTTCACAACTGAAATCAGCTGGAAAATCGTCCAAAATCCAGCCTTGCATTACTGGCTGGTTGATGACTATAGAGTCCATGAAACAGCTGTGGCTTGATCTTTTTCATAACTATGACCAAAAGTTCCTCCTGACAAGTAGATTCAATCAAGATGCAATGGAAAATTTGTTTGCAAGAATAAGAGGGAAAGGTGGTTTTAGGGACAATCCCAGTGCTATGGAGTTTAGGATTGCTTTCAGACAAATTGTAGCATAGGAGCTGTTCGAAACCAAATCTAACAACACAAACTGTGAGGTGGATTTCAACAGTATCCAGCTGCAGGTGCAAAAACTTTCCGAGCAATCAGACCACAGCAATGAAACATCATCAAATGTTCATGTTCCTGAAGAATCTGTGGGCAATCCCAGTGCTAGAGATTTGAATATAATCAATATCATTGCCTGGTCAACACTTTAGGATGCCTAGGTAGCTTGAACTTTTACTTCAAATGTGTATTAATATTAGTGTTGCAATTTATTAATGGTGGGTACTCGTTTTATATTGGCTCTATCTCAGCCAAATACTTCGAGAAGAATCCCCATTTTTGTACCGATGATATATTTTATGATGATCATGATGATGTGTTATGCAAAATATCTGGATTGTGTTATGCAACATGTATATATTACTTAACTGTACTTTTATTTCGTCTTACATGTATACACACAAATTAATTGTTTTTCATTGGAATTTTATCCATTGCATGTTTTCTTAAGTGTTTGTGAATAAAAATATGCAAGTTGTATGATAAACAATTAAGTGATTTCCTTTTAACGTGTGGATAATATCAGTAAAATAGCTGATTGGTTGCAACATACACAGTGAGAACCTTAATTATGTGATCAACCTTCTGATTGCCATTATGACCAGGATTTAAGGCAATTGTGTTCTGCTATTGATATTGGCAATTATAATTAGCCTCCAGTCCAGCTATTACAGCAATCCAAGAATTTTAGATGCCCATTTTGGGTAAACATAGCAGGACCAGCATAGCAGAAAGATGCTGCTGTGGGGCTGTGGGGCTGTGTAAATGTAGGACACTAGAGGCAGCACTGTGCCCACAGCCACATCAAGAATGTACTGTACTGTCCAGTCTTACTAGATATAAGGTATTTGTGACAGCCACAGACAAGTTACCTGCTGAGAACAAACCCCACACTAAGTCGAGTTACTTCCGCTTTGGTTAAACTGTGTGATGTCTTAGAAACAGACAATGACTCATGAGTAATTCAGTAAATGAAGAAAAACATCTATGTAAGCCGATAGAGAAATAAATTACCTCCGACATAAAGCAACTTTCCGCGGAATATACGATTTTTAGGCTACCTGAAACTAAGGCAGCTGCCCGAAGTAGATGCAGCTGCATGCATAAATCTGTGGCAGCTGCTGAATTTGAGGACACTGTGGTCAATTTTTGACAGCAGCTGTCAAATCCAGACAGTGATCAGTAACATCATATATCAGGTAAAAACTAAATCAAAGATCATGACAAACATGTTGGTGGAGTGTCACCCACCCCACCCTAAGCATTGCTATGGCATTGACTTGGACATCCCCCAAACCTATATTTTGATGATATTCACATACTGAGGTGACAAAGTATTTTCAAACTGTCCAGAGACTTAATTAAATAATTTGATGACATTCACATACTGCAAGACAAGTATTTTAACATACGACCAAATAGGCTAATATCAAAACGCACATGGCATATAATAATAATAATATAAGGGTTTTATTCTATTAACTTTAGCATAGCATTATGTCACGAGACTAATTTGAAAGTTTAACTTTTGATCTGGAATTCTGAGGATGAAAGAAGATTATCATGATGAGCACACAAATATATGAGTAATTAGAACAAACTCATAAGGATACATGCAATTCCTTCTAACAAAGCATTAAACATAATCACTTTGACAGAGGACCACAGCCTTTAAAGATATTTATAATACATCTGGGTGGAAATTTGCTAAGATGCAATTAACTGGTAGCAATTCCAGGTTTTTCCATGGAAAAGAAATAAAAAGTAGGAACACTCACAATATCTCTGAATTGTAATGATCACACAACACAAAAAAATGTCCCCCAACAGTAATATATGTTTAACATATATATATATATATATATATATATATATATATATATATATATATATATATATATATATATATATATATACATCTTTGTAAAGTCAATATGTTAAGACTAGGGATACATATTAATGCAACTTTGCATATACGGGTCAATCCATATGAATTCACCGAAAGCTCCCCGGGTCAACATCTCAAAAAATTACAATGTGTAGGTCTATATAATTTAATGGAAAAATCCAAAATTTCAGGTCTCCAGTGTCAATGGTTTAGAAGATACAGAAATTTGAAATTTATTAATTTTTTGCGGAAAAAGCCAAACAGCATTTCCAAGTTTAGACATCCATATCTATCTTATTTTTCATAATGTAGGCATGAAATTTTGTACCTAGGGTAAAAGAAGTTGAATTCATATGGATTGACCCATACATTGTAATCATATCACATAAATTAGGAGATCACAAATGATTAACAAAAGGCAAGTTCACCATTTTTTGCCTCTTTTTTTTTGCAAATCGACTGGCGAACCATATTACTAGCTGACCTAAACAAGAGACAAACTAATAACCAATCCAACATAAACTTGTTTTCGAGAACTAACTTACAATCACATCAATGATTTCTTCATTAAAAACGTTTACTCTCCATCCTCTTTCAAACCACCAGCAATAGACTTCACCAAAAACAATGTGTATGATAGCACACAGACCTGACTAGATTAATAGCAAGAGCACCTTCATGGGTCGCCATGCCTTATCCTGTCAATTATATCATTCCTTTCACCAGGTGGTGTATTGAAGTATTCTAACTGCTCATTGGAATATTTTTCAACTGGATCACCGACATCCCGGAATTTAGCATCCTTCCAGTCTCCATTGAAGTGTTCCAAAACTTCAACCTTTTGTTTATCACTAAGGAATTCTTGAAGCTCAGGGCGAGGGAGGTCAGCGCAACTAATCTGGGGTAGAATGAACACCCCACGCAGAGCGAACCAACCACCATACTTCGGGTGCACCGCTACTGGAAATATTTTCTGAAAATGACAAAAAACAATCTTCTTGTCCATTCCACTTAGGATCTCCTAAAAAATTATATTTGAGTGTCACAGTAAAATGACAACAAACCCGGTCCTGTGGCCATGGATCATTCTTCACATCACTTCTTTGGTAATATCTTACTGCGCCAGCAACATGGCCTGCTGTCTGAACCAGTACCTTTGGCCTGTGGCTGTGATGCAGTTCAAAATCATGTAAGGTGACCATGTCATTGGCTTCATCCCCTAAAGCCTAGAATAGAGATCAAAATCACAGACTTACATTTAAATAACTGCAAACATATCATTGACATCTAAGTGAATATATACATATTATTATAGAATCCAGAATAAATATTATATATTGTAGATTAATATAGAATCCATAATAAATATTTAACGCCTTAAAATATTACCTCTTTAACCAAATGAAAGTAATGCTGCAAACATTCATCAACTGGATCTCTCAGTAATGGACTATTTTTTGACCTCAGAAAAGGTTTGAAAGCTTTGTCAAACATTGAAGGTGTACTTATTATGATGAAAGCAAGTGTGTCATACGGATAGTCGAAGACAAATTTCTTCTGAACGATCTCATTGTACCACCCAATCTGAAAAAGGAGCATTATATATTAGAAATAAATTTGTACTATGACAGTAAATGTGCAATGTGGACTCAGCAACTAGGGCTAATATATATAACTCTCACACATCATACACATTAGCCTAGCTGAGACTCACACATTTGGTGTCTATGTCACTCGATCTAGTATCAATTTAGGACTAAGGTATTAGGACTAATTAAGGTATTAAGTATGTGGAAAAGGATTCTTTTCAATGCGGCTAAAACTTTTTCTAGAGGATGAGGGCAGTATTGTCTAACCTGTATGCAACTGTCTCATCATTGTTTCGGAGGCTAGAATTCAGAAACGTATTAATCATGGAGCAGAAGTACAAAGTGTACCTGGAATTCCCAGGTAGTCCAGTAGCCACCTCCCTAAATTACAGTTTTTGTGCCCCCGGCTGTTATATAAACAATAGTGTGCTCATTTGAAAGCTTAGAACATGAACTTTTCATTTTTGTGGGGTGTCATGTTCAGATCAGTCGCCTAACATCACCATATAAGGTCAAAGGTGACAATGTCCATATTAGAAATTCATAACCAATAACTTGATATTTTGCCATCATTCAATGGGTTCTTGCCATATTTTCACCAAAGTTAGTACAGTTTTCCTCAGTAAGGTCTTTCTATGGAATATGAAGAGAAATCAAAATTTTGGAAACTCGCATACCCATATTTGGTAAGGAATTTCTCAAAGCAACCAACATTTTTCAGCCCGAATTATGAATACAATACACCTAACTGCAAACTAGAGAGCTAGAATGAATTATCTTATATTTTTAATGTACATGTAGCCTAAACTGGGCCAAATCTCACGCATTAACTCATTGCACCAGACTCGACCAGAGCCACCACTCAGCCTTACAATCTCATTCCGTCTGCCTCAGGCAACTAGTCATGCTACTTTGTAAGTTTCAGACATTAGCATTAATAATGTGACCAGGTGACAGACATCCAGAGGCAGAGAACATGAAGAACATGTGGTCATCTGTAACTTGTAAGACTATGGCTGCATTTGATTCGTACGTGCTCGATCTGGATTAGGAGTAGGAGATGCGCAAAGGGTTTCTACTCCATAAAGTTTACTCTGAATCGAATGTAGTTTCTTTTTAGAGGACTTTGCAGAGCAATTTGAACATGGCTGCTTTGAAACTTCTGCTGTTAGAAGAAAATAAATACTAAGAAGAGGATTGCTTGGTTTTAGGCTGAGACTCAGGTTTTAGCCTCAGCCAGTCCAAAATGTTATTTTGATGGGCAAGTCTCATGTCATGTTTTTTTTTGCACCCAGGTCGGCTCGCCTTTTTCCTCGTTGACCAGAAAATGCAGATTGTTGTATTAGCCAAAATGCAACTATTTTACAATACTTTTTTTTTTTCTAAATGAACTATTTAAAGAAAACATAGGCATTCTGGCTACCTTGCAATGGTCCCTAATCAAAACGTTTTAATTGACTGTACACCATGAAAATCATGGGGGCCGTATTCACGTGACACTGGAAAAGAACTACAGCAGTTTTAGAGGGAGCATGGACACTTAATTAATTGCTTCCTCAGAACGACTTTAACATTTGACAAGAAAGAAATAATCACCCCAACATCAGGGGAATAAACTTGTTTTCACCTCTTTTGACCTAATTTACCCATTTTCTGTATAGTTGCAATGCCAGGGCTGAGAAAAAGTCTAGGGGGGAGGGGGGGGGGCAGTTAGGTCAAAAGCAAAAATCAGTTGCTACCATCTACTCTGGCTCACCCGTAGGACACTTTGAAGTTGCTCTTGCTCCAGAACAAGAACAAGCTACGAATCGAATATTTGGTGCACTCCAAAGAGGTTTAAACCTCTTTGGTAAGCATGACAGGCTGAATCTAATTACATACTAGGCCGCAGGAGCGGCCCCGTAGGGCTTTTATGTTTAGAGATTGGCCAGAATGAAATCTACTGACATGTCTTTCTGAAATGACTGGATCGGAACTTTGTTGTCCTAATTAATCTGCACGGCCCTGATGCGCACAAACTTATAATGACCTACTTACACAAAAAACATGCTTAACTTAAGATCTACCTGACAAATTTGAAGAAACTCACGTTAGAACACTGTTACATGATAATTTCTATGTGATTCAAGACTGGACAAGCAGTAGAACTATGGTTTTGAATGTTCCATGGGAGCCATGTCCATTTCCGTGATTTTCAAAAGGCTAGCCAACTAAATGAATGTTCGACCAATCAGAGCAGAGCTTAATTGCTAGGCCATTTGCTAGGCAACGAGCTCTAACAAACTCTGTGATTGGCTGTGGTGCTTATAAATAGGTTTTAGAAATCAATGCCCGATCATGATCATGATGCGCCGGGACGAAATAGGTCAAAACGTCACAAATAACTTTTGTCGATGACGTCACAGAGAACTGCCTTTGACGCACCACTGCAAGGCAACCATGCACGTATGTAAGTTTAATTTATTACGCCGAAAAACGACGTGTTCGCTCAACCGGAACGATCGCAATTTTGGTTGCCTAGACTGTTACATAACTAATTGCTATTAGACAAGAATACATGTACACAGATGAACAAAATAAATAGTAGAACAACTCCACTTCGGCCTATTAGTCAGGTACGTTAATGGAACCCTATTGAGCAATATATATAAAAAAAGCAGATCACTTATAATAATGTCAAGTGGCCGTGGTGAATGTTTTTTTTTTTTTTTTTTTATGTTTTGCCATTCTCAATTGCACTCTACAATGTTTCACCAGAAGTCAAATAGGCCTATAGATATTAATTACATTATTATTTACATGAAAATGTAAATAATAATTATATTATATGGCTTTTATTGACATTGATTCATATCAGAAAAGATACATTTGTCACATATAACTACAGCTCTACTCACTAAATCTAACTAAAGCTACACCGGTCTACAGAAATATGCTATACAGGTTCTCATTATTTTATACATAAATCATAATATGCTAAATATAGCTAAAAATTCAAGGTAATAATATCCTTACAGTAGGATTTACATAAAACATAGAGTAAGATTTACATAAAACATAAATCACATATCAACCAGTGAGACATTTAACAAAAATACTGATCACAACATAAAATAAGATTAAAATTTTCATAATTATATACAAAATACTGATAATAATATCACAATACAAGTTAAAATTTGCAGTTTACATATAGGTTTCATATGAAATATGGGAGAGAAAAATACCAGGCAACATTGCGCTGACCCTGGCATTTTGACTCATCTATTTTATGATGGCAGTTGTCAAGGAAGTGGCAAGTCAGAGGAGCCCAGTGGAAATTTAAGTCTACATTACTTTATTTAGGAAATTACCAAGAGCATATATCATGTCAGGTTCTTTATTTGACATCAATGATTTAAATTGTTGTGTTTTATCTAAGTTATGGAAATTTGGTATCAGGCTAGTTGCTTTTAGGATTAATTGATTTCTTGGTCCTGCATGATTGTTACAGATTAAGAGGCAATGTAGTTCATCTTCTACGTCATTACTATCACATTTATTACATTTTCTTTCTTCTAATGGTATTTTGGGGGTCTCGTGTCTTCCGGTTTCAATTTTGAGGTTATGTGAGCTAAGTTTAAATCTCGCTATGTTATTATATGTTCTCTTGGGGAAGTTAAGATTTAGATAAGGTTCAAAGCAATAAGTAGTTTTAAATCATTTATATGTTCTTAGTTTTGGGTGCTTCTCAGAGTCATTAATCTCCCTAAGGATCCTTGATTGTTCAATTTCATACAGTTTAAGTTTGATTTCAGTGACCAGAGTTTCTGGCTCCTTTGATTCCCAACTATTTATATTACATTCATTTATGATATGTATTGTTTTATTGTACCAGTTGCTCTGACCCTTCAGGTGTAGAAATTCTTGAATTTTGAGGCATTTATGTAGGGTGTCATAGGATGGCAGTGTCATTAGTCTTCCCCAGTACTTAATCATGTTTATCTTTTGTCTAACCATAAGAGGAAACCTGCCTGTCTCAGCATACACAGCTAAGGTTGGGGTTTGTTTTCTTACACCTAACAAACTTTTAAGATATCTAATTTGTAATTTCTCCATGTCATTGTGTTGTTTACCCATACACCATAACATGCTATTGTATTCAAGGATTGGCAGAATATAGCTATCAAACATCTTGATAGCAAGTGATGGGGGTATGTAGCCAAGGGATGGTTTTATTCTACTTTGGAGTGCAAATAGTGCATTTTGCGCTTGGTTGACTAGATATTCAATAATAATTTGCAGGTTTGAATTGTGTTTAATATTCAAGAAATGTAGTTTATTGTGACAGTTCTGTAATAACTAAATTTTACCAATCTAATTATAGTCACATGAACTCCATAAATAGGCCTAATGCTTAGAGTTCTTAAATTATATTCCTATATATATGAACATGTGAGCAATTTTTGATGACCAGAAATATCTCTTGAAAAAAAATTATTTAAAACCTTGTTTATGGCTGACCTTGAAACCTCCTATAGTGGAGATATACAGGGAAAAAATAAATTGAATACCACAAAGTTCCTTAGATCAGTGGAATGTTTCATCTGGCTAACATTTCTGGATTTATTTATCTGTTAGATATAGCAGGCTCGTAGCAGCTACACATACATGTATGAGTGGTGGGGGGGGGGGGATAAATAATAATATACCACTCTGTTTACTACTTTCATGCTGGTTGAACCCTACAGTCTGTGGGTTGAACTTGGTAGTTTTATCAATATTTGCATTATCATATTATTAGTAATGTAGCCAATAATTATTGAAATGCCTTTGATGGCAACGATAATTTCACCCACAAAATCTCTGTCTTAAACTCTTATACCTTGAATGGATGACATTCGAACCCATGTTTCTCTAAAATGTCCAAAATATCGCAGTAAATTTCCTTCCAAGGCCGCAGCGGGCTTGACATTTTTACGCTGAGCTGCGAAGGACACGCACGTGGAGGGGAATCCTCATAACCCAGAACGAGGCTGCTAGGAAACCCCCGTCCCGGTGTTGGAAGATGGATAAGTTTATGTACACGTGAAAGAGTATTTCATCATTCCAAGGCTAGAACAACAGACAGACATGGAGTCAATTGAGAGCATGATGAAGATGGACAAAGAGCAGCTTGCTGCACCCATAAAAACCATTGAGGTAAACTGTCTACGGGAATTGATGAGCCATTTAGCTGGCAAGCTGGAGAGCTCTAGCTCTGTGTTTGGAAATTCAATGTCAACAGTTTGGCTAAGTCGCAGTCATTGTCTGCAGGTCTCTGCCAACACTGTCACTGCCTAGTGTTTTGGGTTGTAATTATGGAGCTAGAACTGATCATCAAGGTAGGCCAAACTGAAGTGGCTGACTAGCAACAACACGTAGCTCATCTTAATCAAGTTAATGTGTACTGCACAGTGCACTGACGGTATACTATATACTAATATAGTGACAGAATTTTGGAATTCTGAATATTTTGTTTTTAAACTCACTTAGCTGGGACTGAATTGAATGAAAAAGTATGAATTTGATGAAATATCAATTCTCAATAGTTCTTTCAATGGCTCGCAATAAAATCTTTGGAAAAACTGCAGTATAGCGGACCGAAATTTATGACCATATTTAACGAGCATCGTTGCCATGCCTATGACGTAAAATGCTTGAATTCCATAATTGACGTCACAAGCAAACAACGGCAGTGGTCCTTTTGAAGGCAAGATTGCCAAGAACGCAGGTGATCATAAATTGTTTATCTTTTATTTTTCTTGGGGGCTACTGCCCCCCATCCCCGCTATGCTGCATAAATATTATTTCTATAGTGTGCCAGAACAAAATTTGGAATAAAAATAGTGATTATTATATTTCATGCCAAATATGGGCATAAATATGTGTCCGCTGTACTCAGTGGTCGAAATGTTGTGACTTCCTTCTGGAGCCAAATGTTTGTTGAGGCTGGTTGGAGTCTGGTGCCAATCTTGCTTTTTTGATTTTTTAAAAAGAATAGTTTATTAAATTATCTACTGATAAAGGAGGTCTATACGGTACCTGCACATGATGAGCCTTATAAAATCTAACAACCTGTACAAAATGTACATATGCATCTAACATCTATAAACAGATAAAGGTCGTTTGAAATATATCAAATTGTTTCAGTTATTTTCAGGGTATTTTCCTTTGAATTTTGGTAAATATTTGTTCACTATCTAAATCAAATGAAATAGATAAAATAAAGTTAACATTATTACCTAGGTAAATTTATACACTACTGCCAATTTATATAATCAGAAATTAAAGAAAAATAAATCATTCCTCATGAAAATCAGTGTCTTTTGTTCCTGTTTGGGTTCTGTGATGGCTAATTGCACTCCACACTTCACTCCTTTGCCAAGGCTTTGGTAGAGTCTACACTTGGTGACTTATTTCAGTCAACTCCTCATACCCCCAAGTGACTTCCCCAATTGCAATTAACAATGTACCTGAACTTCAACTATGAAATTATAGAGAGAAACCAATTTCAACCTGTTGTCTTTCTTCAATTAAGAAATGTCGGCCCTTGCCAGCGCCGTAAGTGGCTCTGGACTTGACAAGGCCCTGGCGCTTTTACACATTTTACCAGCTCAAAAGCGTCCAAGCGCTGGGCATTTTCGACCACTGGCTATACTGCACTAAACCCAAATCTTTCTTCCTTTTTCTTTCTTTTTTTTCTGGATATTTTCCTTCATTGGTGAATAAGCTTCATGCATTCAAAACAAAACTTGTAATTATTCAATAAAAAAAAATTTAAAAAAGTTTCCTTTGGCACACTCAAATTTTTCTATTTTATTTATTTTATTTTTTCAAAATAATCGCAGCTATTAAAAACTGTATGCAATATCACATCAATAGTCCATGACATAGAATTTTCCAAACCCAAATTAATGACAGATAGTAACTTACTTTGTATCCTAATTAGTAGAACTTCCATTGTATTCTTACAGGACAAATGGAAGCTGTTACCAGCTTTCCTCAAGGTGAAAGGCCTTGTCAAGCAACACATTGACTCTTTCAATTATTTCATCAATGTTGGGGTAAGTTTTTCTGCAATTTCAGCAAGTATTTGGCTTCAATTTTCAGCCTATGTAATTGCATAGAGTATAAAACTGATAGTATAAACCAGTAGGATAAAATTTTAGAAACACTTTAAAATGGGTCAGCAGTTGATAATGTGCTATGATCTTAATAATTAAAGAGTAATTCTTCAAGGATGAAAAATAGTCTTGCATGCAGATGACAAATGAATGTCAGATATTATCAGTACAAATAAAATTATTGTTTATAAATTCTGACAGTGTAATATGGTATTCAATGTAATTTAAAATAAAAAAAACACCTTATTTATACTGTTTCCTTTCCAGATAAAGAATATCATGAAGGCAAATGAACGCATAACTTGTGATGCTGATCCTAACTTTTATATGAAGTATGTCTGCTATGAAACACCAATATTTTTCTTACTCACTCCGGCATTATGCTTGCCATACATTATAACATATTGCACTTTTTTTGGCAGGTACTTGAATATTTATGTTGGCATGCCTGATGTAGAAGAAGGCTTTAATATAACCAAACCAATATCTCCACATGAGGTAAGAAGTGATGTTCACATTTTGAAAGGTGTCATTCAGAGACTCCATTGGAGACTGTGAGTAATAGTTGATAATGATTCTGCTTTTCTTGTAGTGTCGTTTGCGAGACATGACATACTCTGCTCCCATTACTGTTGACATTGAATACACTCGTGGTAACCAAAGAATTCTAAGGAATAATCTGCCAATTGGAAGGTAGAGTGAATTAATTGTATCTGTGAAAATATTTCTGGTTTTCATATATGATTATTACATGATTTACATCAACATTTAACAATAATATTTTTGTTGTTGTTGTCTTATTATTTTAGGATGCCCATCATGTTAAGAAGCTCGAACTGTGTGTTGACTGGGAAGACACCTGCGGAACTAGCCAAATTGCAAGAATGCCCGATAGACCCAGGAGGTTACTTCATCACTGGGGGTGTGGAGAAAGTGATTCTGATTCAAGAGCAGTTGTCAAAAAACCGAATGATCGTGGAAGTTGACAACAAGCGTATGGTCTCTTGTTCTGTTACCAGGTAATATCAGTTTTGCATGACAATTAATTGTACGGAGCCATGTTATAGTCTGAGAAATTGACATTAATGTCCTAAGTTTCTTTATATTTTATTTACAGTTCAACTCATGAGAAGAAGACCAAAACCTATGTGATACTAAAGAAGAACAAACTTTACTTGAAGCATAATGCTCTGTCTGAAGACATGCCAATAGCAATTGCTTTCAAGGCAATGGGAATTGAGACTGATCAAGAAATTGTGCAACTCGTGGGAACCGAGGAACAGGTCCTATCTTCAATGGCACCTTGTTTGGAGGAATGCCACAAGGCACAAGTCTTCTCGCAAAATCAGGTAGACATTGAATCGCATTCTTTACTTCAAATTTATGATTTTCTGTCGTGATTTGAGGATTTAATAAGTACTTCAGTTCTAGTGCTGTTTTCTTTCTTACGAAGAGGAAATCTTTTAATTATTTCAGGCTTTGCGATACATGGGAAATAAAGTAAGGCAACGGAGAATGTGGGGAGGACCAAAGAAGACAAAAATGGAAGAAGCAAGAGAGTTGATGGCGGAAACTGTACTTGCTCATGTACCTGTGAGTGTACTGTTTTATGTGGTAGATAACAGAGCCTGTAGGAGTGTAAGATACGATGATGTACATACAAAAAATTTAGCAAGATTGCTTGGCAGTTATTATTTTCATAACCAAAGCCTCTGAACTATACGTGGAGATGATTGATAGAGATGATGAAAAATGTTGCTTGTTAGTGTATGATGGTTTCTACAAATTGTGCGTTTTTGGGCACAAACAATGGAAGTCCACTTTCACTCACAGGCCCTATTGGGTACACTAGTATAGTATCACTATAGAGATCTTGATGGTTATACAAACTTTAGTTTAAAATTCAGTAGAACGTTCATCCGGAAAAAAATTCCATGTTCCATTTTTAGTTGTGTCCATTTTGGTTAAATCACTTTAAAGGTGTGCCTTTCCCCTCCAGGTTAAGGACTGGAACTTTAAGGTTAAAGCTGTGTACCTGGCTTTAATGGTGAGGAGAGTCATTCTGGCGCAGGGAGAGCATATACGCATCGATGACAGAGATTACTATGGAAACAAACGTCTCGAATTGGCTGGGCAGTTGCTGTCTTTGCTGTTTGAAGATTTATTTAAGAAGTTTAATGCTGAGGTTAGTAGTCCAGATTGAGTTAATTTGGTACTAGGACTGATATGTGTGTCGCAAAAATAATTTGGTGTATATCTTAAAATTTTCAGCTGAAGAAAATAGCAGACCAAACCATCCCAAAACCCAGAGCTGCTCAGTTTGATATAGTCAAACACATGAGACAGGATCAAATAACAAATGGAATGGTACATGCAATTTCATCTGGAAACTGGTCTATCAAGAGATTTCGAGTTGAGAGAGCTGGCGTTACTCAAGTGCTCTCACGATTATCTTTTATATCTGCACTCGGTCATATGACCAGAATAACCAGTCAGGTTAGTATAACTACCATGAAAAAATATGATCTTAATCTACACTACAAAAATATCTGGGAATATGAAATGCATTGTTACAGCAAGCAATTATTCATTCGGTTGGTAGTTTGAGAAGACTCGAAAAGTGAGTGGTCCGAGGTCGTTACAGCCATCGCAGTGGGGCATGTTGTGCCCATCTGACACTCCTGAAGGAGAGGCCTGTGGTCTGGTGAAAAACTTGGCCCTTATGACTCACGTAACTGTGGATCTCCCTGAAGCATCAATCATTCGTCTGGCATTCAACATGGGTGTAGAAGATATCAATTTGCTGTCTGGCGAAGAAATGACACATGAAGATGTATATCTTGTTTTCATCAATGGTACAGTTTCAAGCATCATTCTGAAACATTATCATGCATCTGCATTGCATTTAGATTACAGATCAAATATTAGCTGAGAAATAAATTGTCTTGGTAAGTTTTTCCCCTTCTATGTTTCTAGGAAATATTCTTGGTGTGACAAAGGACTACCAAAGACTTGTTAGAATATTCAGAAAGATGAGAAGGGCTGGTTTCATAAATGAGTTTATTTCCATCTACCCAAACCACGGTCACAAAACTGTCACTATAGCAACTGACGGAGGCAGGGTGTGCAGGTATGACTTTTCTTGTTAGTGTAATGTTTTACGAAGTAATGTAGTGCTAAGGCCACAATTAAATAATTATTTAATAAAGTAACTTTCATATTGAATAATATTGTGACCCCTCAATTTATTTTCTGTTGGCACATGACTCCTTATATTAGCGCAAGAGAGAAGCTAAAAATTAAATAAGTGTCATGCATTATAGTTTGAAAAGATTGTTATTTGAATACTTGTACATTTGCAGGCCTTATATTATTGTGGAAAAGGGAGAGCCCAAAGTGACATCAAGACACATTAAGGAACTGACACAAGGAGTGAGGTAGGCTATCGTTGCTGGCATAATACAAAATAACAACACAACTTCTTGTGAGCATAGTGTAATGATCAAATAACAGCTGATAAGCATAATTGATGTCAGCTGTTCAATGTTAACTGCTGAAAACACTGATGACGTCATATCATCGTAAGATGCTACTGCGCCCCCTGGTGTATTATGCAATCTCTACTCACGGTATTAATAGTGTCGATCAATTTCAGATCTTTTGAAGATTTCCTGAGGGAGGGACTTGTGGAATATCTCGATGTCAATGAAGAAAATGACTGTCACATTGCACTCTACGAGTCTCAAATAATGCAGTAAGCATTTCACCTGACAGAGTTGGTCAATAAAAACTGACTTGCAATGTTCATTTCCATCACTTGCATGCTTGTAATTAGATTTGACATTTTAATTTGTCTTTTGCACTCAAGACATTGGTATATAATATAGTTATTCAGAAATGTATACAAAAACAAATGTTTCAGAGCGACAACACACTTGGAGATTGAACCATTCACCATTCTTGGGGTATGCGCTGGGCTGATCCCATACCCACACCACAACCAATCACCGAGAAACACATATCAGTGCGCTATGGGTAAACAAGCCATGGGTACAATTGGCTACAACCAGCGAAATCGCATAGATACTCTGATGTATCTCTTGGCCTACCCCCATGCACCCATGGTGAAAACTAAGGTAATAGGCTTATTCTAAGGCTAACAGAACATTCAAGGATTTGTATTATTTTGAGCAATAAAGTTTGAGCAATAAATTAATTCTGTGAATTTGGTGTTTTCCAGACAATTGATCTCATTCAGTTTGACAAGATTCCCGCAGGACAGAATGCAATGGTGGCTGTGATGAGTTATAGCGGTTATGACATAGAGGATGCTTTGGTTCTCAATAAGGCCTCTGTGGACAGAGGTAGGGTTGGGTTCGATGCTGTGTAATAGATCACTATCTAAATTTCTTGGAGCATTGACTCATTGAAATTAATTGTGAAATATCTTGCAGGGTTTGGAAGATGTTTGGTCTACCGCAACCAGAAAGTGGTACTGAAACGCTATGCCAATCAGACTTTTGACAAGGTCATGGGACCTGTGTTAGATGCCACGACGCACAAACCGATCTGGAGACATGATATTCTGGATCAGGATGGCATATGTAGCCCAGGTATACAACGAGACCTATGCTTTTGATAACATGTTTGAATTTGGTATCAGCAAAGTTCAATTGCCATGACCTCAGGTATTTCATGATACTTTTAATCCATCACAGGTGAGAAGGTGGACAACAAACAGATACTTGTCAACAAGCACATGCCAACTGTTACAATGAGTCCCATTGACGCTGCCAGCAAGCAGCCTGCTCAACCTCAGTATAGAGATACCCCATCTAGGTAAGGATGAATATACTAATACACACCTCAGAAGCAAATTGCATGATTCAGTATCAATGCATACATGTATGGGTGTATGAAAATTTTCCTATCTACCCCCACCCCACTTTTAAATGAAACTGCCTCATGTAATTTTTGACAAATTTGTGGCCTTAAATTAATTTCTTTATTATTGATCTTTGGCTAATCCAGTTATAAAGGACCTGTTCCATCATATATTGAGAAAGTCATGATTTCTTCTAATGCTGACGAAGCTCATTTGATCAAGATACTGCTCAGGCAAACAAGACGACCTGAAATTGGTGATAAATTCAGTAGTCGACATGGACAGAAAGGGTGAGTGAAGATTTTTGGTTCTCAACCATGTTATAAGTTGATACAAGAAGCAATATATTGTTGATTACAAACAGTAAGGATCCATATAAATATTTTGGACATGAACTTTAACATTGATTTTTATCAATATTCCGACATCAAAATTTTCAGAGTATGTGGACTGATTGTACCGCAGGAGGATATGCCATTCACCGACTTGGGAATCTGCCCTGACATTGTAAGTGTCTCAAATCAAATGGCAGTTTGTTACAGCGCAGAATTATGATTAGTTCTGACTTTTTGTAACACCTTTAGATTTCTTTGTAGGTCATGAATCCCCATGGTTATCCATCACGTATGACAGTCGGAAAATTATTAGAGTTAATGGGAAGTAAAGCGGGCGTACTTGAGGGCAAGTTTCATGATGGAACTGGTAAGTCAATCAAGTTATATACAGTAAGGTATTTGTAAGAGTTAGCCGGTTAGCAGGAGTGCAAATTTATATATGATAATTATTGTTCATTTATTAACAGCGTTTGGAGGAGACAAGGTGGAAGCACTTTCCGAGGTCTTGATCAAGAATGGCTTCAATTATCTTGGCAAGGATTATGTGACTTCCGGAATAACTGGGTAAGTTAAAACAACCTTGTTCATTTTTGGACTAATAATATTGTGTGTGCAAATCATATTTGACAAGCCCTGATGTATGTCAACATGACCATATTGCACTTTACAGAGAACCACTGAGCGCCTACATCTACTTCGGACCGATCTATTACCAAAAACTGAAGCATATGGTGCTTGACAAAATGCATGCAAGAGCGAAGGGTCCCAGAGCAGTTCTTACAAGACAGCCGACAGAAGGTCGATCTCGAGATGGTGGTCTGCGTCTTGGTGAAATGGAAAGAGATTGCCTCATCGGCTATGGCGCTAGGTAAGAGTGGTTTGAATAGTCATTTAAATTTAGATGTATAGTCAGACCAGGTAGCTGTTTAATAAAGGTGTAAAATTATGTAATTCTGTCTGGGGGAGTTGGGATGTAGTGGCCAATTACCGCAAGTTGCCGTCCTATAATGTAAAATTGTTGTTATTATAATGCTCATTTTCATGTAAAATTGCAAATAAATGTATCTGAATCTGAATCTATACAGGTGGCCATTAGGACAGGTTTGACTTTATACACTGAGTGTTCAAAAGACAGAAAAATTATATATATATATATATATATTCTGTTTATATTGCAGTATGCTGCTGTTAGAGAGGTTGATGATTTCTAGTGATGCATTTGAGGTTGATGTTTGCAACCAGTGTGGCCTCCTAGGATATTCTGGATGGTACAGTATATTTGACTTCACATAACACAACATTTACTGAAACTACAAGTACAAATTACGGTAGTCACAATTCAGATCAGTGAAGATTAAGACTTATGTCAAGCATATATTATTTCAGGTGTCACTACTGCAAGTCGTCCATGAATGTCTCATCGCTGAAGATTCCTTATGCCTGCAAACTTCTCTTCCAAGAATTACAGTCAATGAATATTGTACCTAGACTTACACTTTCCAAATACAATGAATCAGAGCAACAATTTGCAAAATGACACGGGCTGTAATTAGGTTAAAAAAAGTTATGAACTTTTATTATTCAAATGCATTGTTAACTAAAACTGCACTTTCCAATAAACTATTGTTTAATAAAATTGTAAATATGAGTTAGTTGTATATATAATGAAAAATTTATAATCAGTGCTGATGAACGATAAACTTATTTGAAAGATTTATTAGACAGTTACTAGTTTGCCAACCTTGTCAGGATTTGAACAGTTCTGCTTTGAATTGTGGAAAACATAAATTGTAGAATGAACAGTCATAGAATTTTTCCATGGGGTACCATGAGAGGTAGTGCTGTTCTGTCAGCTTTTCTTGGGTTGGATCCTTTTCCCTAAAATGTGGATCCTGAAAATAAAATAGTGTAAAAATACTACCTCATTTAAAGTGTATACTTCTTATAAAGTTCCAACAGATACATTATGTAACAAATGCTTACCAAAATAAGGAAGTAGTCTGTGTGTTGTCCTTCACAAACTCCAATAATTCCTTTGGAGGCAGTGTCTGAATCACCACCTTGAACATGAGTATGAGAAAATATGGGAAAATGTTTTACTTCTGTATTGATGATCTATGGGCTGCATATAAGTAGCAGTGTAAACAACTTAGTAAACCAACGACAATCCAAGACCTGCCAAAAGACTTAACTTGGCACTTACCCATCATGACAGGGGAGCCAATACTTTCAAAATGCTTCTGCAACTGTGGTATCTGTTGTTTCAGATCTTTACCAGACTTGACATGCTCGATTTTACCTGGCACCTAAAATAATAAATCACTTCTTCAAGTGGCGCAAACTTTGGCAAAAAAAAAAGGCAGACCGAATTAAATATTGGTAAGGCCATGCCTACAAATGAAACACAGAGTGTAACCCTTTTGGACCTAGTGTTACAACAGAATCTATATATGGTTTTCATGAGTATGGTGTAATATTACACACAACAAATAAGTTCTCAGAAATTTGGCCATTGTTGACTTATAGCTACTAATGCTAATGTAAGATTTAGCTTTTAAAAAAAGTAAATATTACCCACATCAAAATTGAAGTCCATTATCATGGCAACTTCTACACTTCCAATCCACTCTCTGGAATTGAGAAATGTAGCTGGTTTGTCACCCATCTCAATAAGGGCTTTTTGAATCTCAGGAATGCTCGGTACTGGCCTAGCTTCCTTACCAAGCATTATAATTTGATTTCTAACCCAGGAACAGACAGTTTGGAGGGTTCGGTAACCACATCCCCAACCCTGAAATAAATCAAACATACACATGTATAGATGACATTAAATCTTTAGATGCTATATGAGCCTATCTCATTTCTTTTTACATAAATTTACATTTTCATAAATATGGTAATTTATTCAGTTATTCAGCATGATGAATATTATATGTACTATGCATGAAATGACTTACAACATCATTGGTCCCATCACATAAGTAATGATAGTATAAATAATCTCCTGTGACCAATCTGACAGATGGGGGATTGGCATCACTTGGAACTGGGAATCCTTCATGGATGTTGACTGGTAAATGTAGAAGAGATCCAGTGGGTGACATTGTGAACTATAGCAGTCTGATAAGAACTTAGATCAGTAGACCTATACCAAAGTCTGGAAAAGAACATATAGTTTGGAACATATGTTAGGACTCCGTGAGCATTGACTGATTGAGCTGCAGCGCTCTGCTAATTACTGTAGGTTCATCCTCTGCAAGGATTTGTTAAATGAAATGGTCTGCCTTTTGAACGATTTGGCTGATCCAGTGCGCCGCTTTGATTGTAATTTTTCAGACTGAAGAGTGTGCAGACCACTGACACCACTTCCACGGACTGCTCCCCGGGCAAGTGGGCTGTCTCCGCGCGCCAACATTTCAATAAGACATTTACCACATGTTTTTGGGCCTATAATCTGTAAAACTGGTGCAGATATTATTCATTATAACTTAGATTGTTTTCTGTTACGTTACTAATCAACTAAGATCTTCAGTTCCGCAAACTGTGTGTTTCATTTTAATGACCCTCATCATGACTTTAATCCTAACCTAATTCAATGGTCACATGACTTTGTGACCTACTTGCTTCAATGTTGTCAAAGTCCGAAACTTGCCAAAAGAGTTCAGGGCAATCTTTGTGACTTTCATCGTGTGACAAGCCATGGCAGCCTCTGCAACAGCATCTCATGGACCTGTGGATCCAAATTCTGTCAATGGGATATTGGACAGCTTATCGTATGGCCCTGCACCCGAAGCAGAAAATGTTGCTCAAGTGAGTATGTGACCTGTCACTGATAGTTAGTGAGAATTATAATGCCTGGAACTGCTGCTATCTCTTCATCGGTCATGCCATTGAATAAATGTGTTAGTAGTTTAATACCATAAATGTAATGTGAGTCTCTCATGCATGCCCTAGTATATATCTGCATAAATTTGACCTAGGTTGATTGTTCATTCATGTACGTGGCTGTCCAAAATCATGTAATGATTATTTTTTATTTGGAAAAAATATATATAATGTACCGGCAAAATCTGTCCTATTAAATTAATGTGCTGGTTGTGCATTAACATGATTATTAATATGATAATGCAATGTGCATTAGAGGCCGCAGGAGGTGATTTACTAACATAATACTTTGATGCCATTTTCATACATGTGCATGATGTGGTTAATATCACATACTTAATGGGGCCCCAATATGGCATAAAGTGTAACAAAATGCAGAAAAATTAAGTTGCTTATTTTCAGTTTTTTGTTCACGCTAACCTTAAGCAGCAATGCTTAAATTATAGCATTTTTCTTGAAATTGTTGGTTCAATACTGCATTTAAGTTACAACACAGTTTATACCTGCATGGCAAAGAGAGTTGTAAACTACGGAGTTGAGATTTCTATCTATTTATTGCTGATCAATGAAGCAGATGAGAAATGATAAATATTGATAAAACTACCATGTTCAACCAGCTTTATAATTCAGCTACAAATTTGATGAAATACTTGAAATTCGACTAAAGACATGAAAGTAGTAAACAGAGTGGTATATTATTATTTACCCCCCCCCCCCCCCACTCATACATGTATGTGTAGCTGCTACTAGCCTGCTATATCTAACAGATAAATAAATCTAGAAACGTTTAACTTTGCCAGATGAAACATTCCACTGATCTAAGAAACTTTGTGGTATTTAATTTATTTTTTCCCTGTATATCTCCACTATAGGAGGTTTCAAGGTCAGCCATAAACAAGGTTTTGATTTTTTTTTTTTCAAGTGAGGAGAAATATTTCTGGTCATCAAAAATTGCTTTGTCATATGTTCATAGGAATATAATTTAAGAACTCTAAGCATTAGGCCTATTTATGGAGTTCATGTGACTATAATTAGATTGGTAAAATTTAGTTATTACAGAACTGTCACAATAAACTACATTTCTTGAATATTAAACACAATTCAAACCTGCAAATTATAATTATTTACATTTTCATGTAAATAATAATGTAATTAATATCTAGGCCTATTTGACTTCTGGTGAAACATTGTAGAGTGCAATTGAGAATGGCAAAACATAAAAAAAACAAAAAAACATTCACCACGGCCACTTGTCATTATTATAAGTGATCTGCTTTTATATATATATTACTCAATAGGGTACCATTAATAACGTACCTGACTAATAGGCCGAAGTGGAACTGTTCTACTATTTATTTTGTTCATATATTCATGTCTAATAGCAATTAGTTACGTAACAGACTAGGCAACCAAAATCGTTCCGGTTGAGCGAACACGTCGTTTTTCAGCGTAATAAATTAAACTTACGTACGTGCATGGTTGCCTCGCAGTGGTGCGTTAAAGGCAAATCTCTGTGACGTCATCGACAAAAGTTATTTGTGACGTTTTGGCCTATTTCGTCCCGGCGCATCATGATCATGATCGGGCATTGCTTTCTAAAACCTATTTATAAGCACCACAGCCAATCACAGAGTTTGTTAGAGCTCTTTGCCTAGCAAATGGCCAAGCAATTAAATAAGCTCTGCTCTGATTGGTCGAACATTCATTTAGTTGGCTAGCCTTTTGAAAATCACGGAAATGGACATGGTTCCCATAGAACATTCAAAACCATAGTTCTACTGCTTGTCCAGTCTTGAATCACATAGAAATTATCATGTAACAGTGTTTTAACGTTAGTTTCTTCAAATTTGTCAGGTAGATCTTAAGTTAAGCATGTTTTTTGTGTAAGTAGGTCATTATAAGTTTGTGCGCATCATGGCCGCACAGATTAATTAGGACAACAAAGTTCCGATCCGGTCATTTCAGAAAGACATGTCAGTAGATTTCATTCTGGCCAATCTCTAAACATAAAAGCCCAAAATCAATCAACCATTTGTCAAAGGGATGATACCTTCAAACGTTTAAGTTGCCCAGACAACATCATGCCAACCTTTCTGTGGTTCAACATTGTTCAATGGGAAGAGTATGAACAATTTCTATATTTGAATGAACAAATGTTAGAAAGATGTTATTTTTGTTTAGGCATGGCTTGATGATCACAGTCGCCATTTCGGACTTTTCATAAATGGAGAATGGGTTAAACCAGAGGGACGCAAAGTTTATGAAACTAAAAATCCTGCCACAGGTCAGTTGGTTTTGATAATGATCAATGCACTAGTTTATACATGGCTACTTGTTCATATACAAGTATATGCTATTAATTGTGTTTTTTTCTTCATATCATTTCAGGCACTATTCTTGCAAAAACAACTCAGGGTTCAACTGAAGATGTGGATGCTGCAGTTAAAGCAGCTTCTAAAGCATACACATCATGGAGCAATCTGTCTCCACATGCAAGGGCACGTTACCTTTACAGGTATAAAAATCACACTAGTTGATATTTCACTCAGTTTTTTTTAATATAGTTTAGTCCTGGAGATAACAATATTATATAAAGTTTGGGTCTCATAATATAAAAACTTCCATCAACCACTTACACATACTGTTCCAAAATTTTTCTTTTCCAGGGAATGCAATATGTCATGCATCAATATAATAGTTAAATATGAGCATGGTCAGTTGATTACCACTGATTACATTCATAGTAGTAATTATGTGTATGGATTTTTTTTTTTTCCTTTTAGTATTGCCAGACATTTGCAGAAGCACATGAGACTACTAGCAGTAGTTGAGAGTTTGGACAATGGCAAACCTGTCAGAGAATCTAGGGATGCAGATGTTCCCATAATGATCCGCCACTTTTACCATTATGCAGGTTGGGCTCAGCTAATGCCAACTGAAATGCATCAGTGGAAACCAGTGGGTATGTGGAGTATAACAATATTACAATACATTTTTCACTAATTGACATGATGTTCATTATCTGATCATGGAGTATTTACCATATTATAATCATACCCCTCATCTCTAATTGATTCAAATAGGAGTTGTTGGTGCTATAGTGCCTTGGAATTTTCCACTGATGTTATTGACATGGAAAGTTGCACCAGCCCTGGCCATGGGCAATACAGTGGTGCTGAAACCAGCCACCTACACCAGACTCTCTGCTCTGCTTTTCGCTGAAATATGTGCCGAGGCTGGTTTGCCACCTGGAGTTTTCAACCTTGTCACAGGTGATGGCAGAATGGGTAGTACCCTAGCATGTCATCCACTGGTTGATAAGGTGGCTTTCACTGGATCTACTGAGGTATACATTGACATATTTTAATAATAATTTGTGTATTTGGCTTCCATTTTAAAAATAATTTTGTTGTGTTTCAATTTCTTCAGATTGGACAAGTATTGAGGCGAGCAACAGCTGGAACTGGCAAGAAGTTGTCTCTTGAATTAGGAGGGAAGTCGCCGGTGATAGTGTTTGAATCTGCTGACCTTGATAGCACTGTTGAGGGGGTAGTTGATGCGATATGGTTTAACCAAGGACAGGTTTGCACTAATAATATGCTTTTTCTTGTGGCACGCCTTGTCATTTAATTGCCATAGAAAACTTATGCATAGTAGTGACTTGTCAAAATGATCTGACCAGTACATATGGTCTTACGCCATTATGATCATCTCAAGCTAGGCATTGTGATTACAGGTGTGCAGTGCTGGATCAAGACTTCTGGTACAAGAATCAGTTTACTCTACAGTAGTGGGTAAGCTCAAAGACAGAATGAGACATTTCCGCATTGGTAATGGTATGGACAAGACCATAGATGTTGGAGCAGTTGTGGATGAGAGTCAAAGAAAGACAGTGCAAGAACTTGTTGACCAAGCAAAAGAGGAGGGTGCTGAGGTAATAAATAGGGCAAGAACCTTATAATCAAACTATTTCCTGTCATCTGCACGACATGTTTACTTAGTAATACTATAACTCAATCTAACTTAAAGGCAGCAATAATTTTGTCATGTAAATATGTTCCACTCTCAGGTGTTCCAGGCTACAGACATTCCAAAGACTGGCTGTTTCTACCCACCTACACTCATAACTAATGTCCAGACAGTATCCAGAGTTGTGGTTGAGGAGGTATGGTTATGTGAACATAAATTAGATTCAGTTGCTATTTGTATTACTTTACAGGATCCCCGTTTCAGTTAAGCTGTTTGTTAATTATGCTACTTTTGCAGATTTTCGGTCCAGTTTTGGTTGTGCTTCCATTCCGCACAGCCAAAGAGGCAGTGGCACTTGCTAACAATACCAAGTACGGTTTGGCTGGAAGTGTGTGGACAGAAAATATCAGTCTTGCATTAGAAGTAGCTTTGCTGGTTAAAGCTGGTGCAGTTTGGGTGAATGCTCACAACATTTTTGATGCAGCGGCTGGATTTGGAGGGTACAAGCAAAGTGGGTATGGAAGAGATGGTGGCAAAGAGGTACATGTTAGAAAACAAACTTTCATACTTTTCTTATAAATGTTAACCAGTACGTAGGGAATTTGCAAATTTCTTTGAAATTCTCTTTTCTGTTACAGGGTTTGTATGAGTATGTCAAGCCTGTTTGGGAGAAAAAAAAGTCTCCTAATGTTGCAGACTATAACGTGAAGTTGTACGGAGAGACTTTGCCAGCCAGACCATCTCCGATTAGTAATACTGGTGATTCTCCCTCTTTGCCTCAGTAAGTTAATGCACTAATTATACTGGCAATTGAGCTTGACTTGCATCTTGAGATTCATAGGCTTCCCACCATTATTGGTGTGAATAGATTTGTAACATCAAAATAAGGCCCAATTATGTTTTGCAGGATTGATAGGACCTACAAGTTCTACTATGGAGGTGCACAGAAAAGACCAGATGCTCCGTATGCTAGGGCCATTTGTAACCCTGCAGGAGATACACTAGCACATGTCGGAGAAGGTAACCGGAAAGATGTCAGGAATGCCGTTGAAGTAGCCCACAAAGCAGCCCAAGGGTAAACTTTTGTGAGATTGTTGTTGATTTGAATCAAAATTCATGAGACTGCATCTTTATTTGAATGGTCTCTTTTTATATTGCATTGTAGCTGGGGAAAGCGAGCTGCACACAACAGAGCACAAATTATGTACTACTTGGCAGAAAATCTAGAGCTCCGAAAAGAAGAGTTTGCTAGCAACATCAGTAAATTAACAGGTGGCAGTTTGGAAGATGGTCAGCGTGAAGTTGACTTGGCCATTGACAGGCTTTTCCACTGGGCTGCATATTGCGACAAATATGGAGGTTCTGTGCAGGTCTGATTTCAAACTGGCATCTTACAGCAATAGTCAATACCGCATACACATTGCCTGGTTTTCTGCACATAAATGCAATTGCAACTAATTTCCATATGTTAATTACAGGAGACAACTCTTTATGGAGCCACTGTGAAAATTCATGAGCCAGTTGGTGTGATTGGCATCGCTTGCCCTGATGAATATCCCCTCCTTTCTTTTGTGTCTTTGTTTGGTCCTGCTGTGGTGAGAGGGAACTGTGTTATCATCATACCGAGTGAGAAGTACCCAACTCCAGCATTAGATCTTTATCAGGTATGCATTTTTTAGTCGAAGCTCAACTGTATGATGATCTGCTGTGGCAAAACTTCATAGTATTTAGCTTCAAATCTTGAAAAAAGTTGCCTTTGCGATTTTTTTAATGTAATTCTAAGATCTTTGCCTTAATTTCAGGTATTTGAAACCTCAGATCTGCCAGGTGGTGTGGTGAACATCTTGACTGGTGACAGAGATCATTTGACGAAGTATCTCACTGAGCATCAAGACATACAAGCCATGTGGTACTTCGGCTCTAGCGAGGGCTCTAAATTTGTTGAGTATGCGTCCGCAGAGAACCTGAAACGCACCTGGGTGAACTATGGAGAGAAACGAGACTGGAGTGATGATTTGCAAGGCAAAGGGGAGGAGTTTTTGTACCATTCGGTGCAAGTCAAAAATATCTGGATCCCAATGGGCGACATCTTTGCCAACTAAGTTTTAGTGCAGTTATCATAATTGGTGCAGTTCTGATGATCCACAAAAACCCTACCATGCCAAACAAATTTTTGTGTTGTACAATATTGTCAGTTTAGTTTCTTTGAGGCTAAAGCACGTACATTTTCAGGACTGTTCAGTGAAATGATTGAATCACAATTGGTCAAAATAGATTATATCTTGATAGGCAGCCATAAATCATGCTCAAGTGATACTGTCACATAAGTTAAGGATATCAGGTACTTGGTATGTTATAAACATCTTGTGTTCTTTTTAGATACCACACATTAGTGTATAATGCAGTGTACTGCTGCCCTCCCATCTCAATACGTGCTTGCTTATTAGAATAAAAGCCAGGTCACTTAATCCAATTACCTAATGGTGCAACTTCTGCCAGTATTAAGGCACATTCAAGCTGATATGTATGCTATTTTACCGTATATATGTATAATATATAGTCTGCTGTATCTGCACTGTGACAGTGCCATGTAATGTGTCGCCCGGTCACCATAATGAATTACTGTTGATTCATTAACTTGTTAATGATAACTTTGTGGAAAAACAAAATATGTTTTTTTGTATGAAAGTTTATTTTTATTACAGTATGCTTAATAAATAAAGAATACATCATTAACACAACTTAGCAGCCTTAATTATATATTCATAACAGCCAGTATTCAGTAAATATATACTGGATTGTTGAAGCACTATCTACATTGCATTCTGTACACAATAAACAAAGTTAGTTACAAGAATGTATACATCACCAGTGCCACCTATACAAATTAGAAACCCCCGTTGGATAAGTAACACAGCCCAAAAACACAAATCACATTCAACGTCAATGTTCATGTCACATTTTATCACAATGCGCTTAAACTTCATAGAGTGGAAATGTAGCCACAATGTACAATCCAAATACAGGTGTATTGAATTTTAGGAGAAGTGTCTCCCACCTTTAATATCCTGCCTGCTTAGCATTATTTAATGGTGATGTATATGTAATTTATAGACTTGTACTACATGATAACATACGTCATTTAAATATGCTGAAAGCTATCCATGTAAAAGCCTATTGTGCAGGCATTATATGAAGGAATATGGCAAATGTCATAATTTATGGGCACTACAAGTTACTCAATATAACACCAACTAAATACAATGTATCAATTGTAACTAGCAACTTAAATTTCCTGCAATAGCATTTCTTCCCAAATAATACCATATGACTTGAAAATTGATAAAAATATTTACGAAGTATATATTAGCACTAGCATGCCAAATAATTTTCTGGCTATAAAATATGTCACAGATACAAAAATGATACAATGTATTTTTCTCATTTAAATTAATCAGAGATTCATTGTTCATCAAGTTAAGCTGCAAAAAAAACTCTTAAGAGTTAATTAAGATCTCATGACAATAATGCAACATGACAGTGATTAATTTACTGCAGTATGAACTGAAATGTTAGGAATACTTCAAAACAGGTGTAAAATGCAACCAAATATGAAATACAGATGTAGTAAAACGATGTAGAGTAGAATCAGCATTCGTGGACTCAAAATACTTGTGATCCTGCGACCAAATGCAGCCCTGCAAAAAATATGAACCACACTTTATTGTAATCTTTGCAAAATGTAAATATGTAAGCTATCAGGTCAACTCACAATTTTACGGTAAAATGCAGAGGTAAATTAAGTGGACAGATCATGTACTATATCCTCAGCACCTAATGCAGTATGCTACCGATATATTTCAGTAAAATAAAATACTTACCCTCTTCTACTTGCCCACCTTCGCAAATGAGCAAATGTTCCCTTGACTTGTCTACCTGCAGATTCAAAATCAAACATTTATAATCCCTAGCATTTATTATTTTAATAACCTAGACAACTACCTATCATGCTTAAAGTATAAATTGGCCATTCAATAACTCACAAGATATATATATATATTGGGTAATATTCAAAAGTATCTTACTGAGAGTCAACTGTGCAGGTAACAATGCTCTATCTTCGCCAGTTACACTTTCTGGGGGAGATCCCATGTTCAGCATTAATCTAGTCTGAAAATAGAAATGTATACCACATGTTATGACATGAATCAAATGAGGCATGGTTAAGGACAAGGACAAATAATCACCAGAAAATGATGTGTACCTCATATTTTCCATACTCCTGCAACTGGAGTTGTTCTCTAAGTTCATCCACTGTCTGCTCCAGCCTCAACTTTTCATCTCGTTCCATCACCAAGGCATGCTGCAACTGGTCCAGACGAATAACTGAGTCTCCATCAGCGGAGTCTATGGAAGTGACTAAAGATAGTGACATAGGAGAAACAGCATCAGGAATGGCGATAGAGGTTTCGAACACAGCAGGTCCAGACATCAAAGCCATCTCGGACTTCTCCACAGCTTTGTTTGTCGCCATTCTTTCTGTTGCTAAAGCCTGCTCTAGCTCATCTATCCGGGCCATTAGTTGTTGTTTTGAGAAGCCGCTATCTGCCTCCATGTTCCTTGCAGGCTTTTCTTCAGCAGCTCTGGCATACTCGTCAAGTTGTTTTTCCAGCTCTTGAATCTGATTTTCCGCAGCTTCAGCTCTGATTTAACAAAACAAAAAACTAAGAAGTGAAATACTGTATACTTTGAAAACACAAATAAACAGTTAATATCTTAAACATTTTCATACAACACACTGTTCTGGCATTACCTTTGTATGAGCATCGCTTTCTCTTGATCAGCTACTTTAAGCTTCTGCTCTTCAATCGAACCAGTAGGTCGCTGAAAGAATGAATCAATTGTGTTATTGGACATGTACTAAAATTCATATAAATGCACGACCTTTCACTCAATGTTGACAATTACCTTATTTTTAGGCACATGGTGCAGCACACTTTCATAAAGTTTTACGAGGCCATTGTAACTCTTCTTCAGGTCTAGAAGGTCTGCCTCTCTCTGCTGCAAACGTCTTGCTGAGATATTCAGTTTCTGACTTAGATGAGTCTTCTCCTCGCTTAGTTCATTGATCTGAATTGAAACATTCTACACTGTAGATATTTTGTTTATCTCAAAATAATGCATATGAAAAATCACACTCTATTATAGTAGTAGTACTACATTTTTATGTAAGTGACATGTGTGCATGAGTATTAACAACATTACACAGTACGATTTTTAACACATCAAACCCAACAAGGATTTATAAGTCACTATTTATTTAAAACATTTTTTTTACATCAACATATATCTCAAATGTTACTTACCTGCATTGATAGCCTGTCACATCTGAGCTCTTTCTGATGCAGCACTTGGAATGCCTCAGTCAACTGCTGACCCTGTGCTCCCGCAGCAAATCCTTGCATCATTTCCCTCTCAATTCGCATCTCCTCCTGTTTCTGCCTTCGAAGTTCTTCATGTTGCCTTCGCAACTCAAGTACCACCCCTTGCAACTCTTCATACTGCTGGCCGAGTTCTTCTCTGTCTTCTTTGATCTTTTCCAGTTCTGCTTTTATGACTTCTGTTGTCTGTTTTGCTCCCGCACAAGCCTTCTCTGCTTCACCTCGTTCTACACGAGCATCTAATAACTGTTGTTTCAGCTCATCGATCTCCGTTTCTAGTTCCATTACCTGGTGCCTGGATTCTTCAAGTTGTGGGTGCAAGTCAGATAGTTGCTCTTGAAGTTCAAGGCTTCCCTTTTGAGTGCTTTTTTGGTCTTTCAATAGAGATTCATACTGCTGCTTCAGCTGCTGACTCTCTCTGACTTCTGAGTACAAGTCTTCAACTTGCTTAATTAGAGCACCGTTGTCTTGTAAAATTTTGTTGTGTTGTTCTGCTAAAGCATCATACTCTTCCTTGTAGCTTGTGAGTTCACTGGCTTTGGCTTCAGCAGCTTGTGACCGCTTCGACAGGTCAGCATTAAGAGACTGAACTTCAAAGAGTTTATTCTGAGTAGCTTCTAGTTCAGTACCCAACTCACTGTATTCCTGAACTTTCCAGTTAAGACCATCAATTTCCTGAGTAAGTTCACTGCGTTTTGATGCTGCTGACTGTAAAGCTGTAGATCTATCATCCAACTCATGTCGCAAACTTCTATTTTGAAGCTGCAGTTCTTTGGCTTCCACATTTAAGTCTTCAAGTTCATCTAATTTCTGTTCCAACTCATCTCGTTCCTCCTTCACACTATTCAACTCTTTCTGCATTTCCAATGTCTGACGCTGTTGGTCTGTCAGTTTATCTTTCATGGATGTCGCGAGGTCCTGGAAATGTTTGTTATCAGTTGTCATCATATTGTACTGCTGTTTTAACTCTAGCAGTTTCCTCTCAAATAGGTCCTTCTGTTCCAGAGCATCAGCTTGCTCTTGTTGCAATGTCACAATCTGACCATCTCTCTCTGACAGGTCCGCAGTCAAGTCCATTAACTGCTTCTCCAATTCTTTCACTCTGTTTTTCAACTCAGATCTCTGTTCCTCTAACTTTTTAAGCTGACCTTCTTCAGCTTTCACAGTCTTTTGGGACTGAAGCTGTTGAGTCAGTCTTGCAACTTGAAGCTCCAGTTCTTCTGTTGTACCCTGGAATTCTGCTTCTAGTGTACTGTAGCGAGAATGTTCTTCGTCCAGTTCTTGAAGAGCTTTCCTTAGCCGTGCGTCCATCTGAGCAACTTTGGCTTGCAAGTCACCTTGCTGTTGTTCCCACCGCTGTCTCTCATGCTCCACCCTGAGACCAGACTTACAGTGGCTTTCTTGAAGCTGCGTTGTCAGCTCACAAACCTGTCCTTGGAAGCTGTCACTCTTCTCCTTGAAAGCCCTCAGTTTAGCTAGCATTTTCTCATTCTTAACTTCTGATACTTGAAGCCTGCTTTGAAGCTGTTCCACTTCCTGTTCAAGACGTTCACACTTTGCTTTATCAGAGGTTGTAGTGGTAGAAGATGATGTACTCATCTGTCTTGATTCCATTTCCACTCCATCTGGATCTGGTCGGACACTGCCGAATGTATGAGTCAATTCCTTGAGTTCCCTTTTGACTTGTGAATGATCATTCTGTGCTTCTTGAAGTTTCATCTCCAGTTCCTCAATTCTTCTCTGCAGTTCCTCATTTTCAGCCTCACACTTCTCAGCTTGAGATGTCAAATTTTGAATGAGTGTTTCAGAAGATGTTTTGTCCTGCATAACGGTGTTGTAGTTTTCTTCAAGTTTTGCCAGAACAGTTTTCGTACTTGAGAGTTCCTCTTGCAGACCTGCGATCTCTGTCTCTAAGATGCTGACTCTTTCATCAGAGTCTCCGTGGCTTTCCTCATCCCAGCCATCATCAGACCACTTACTAGCAGCCAGTTCTCTTTGGAGTTTCTCAACTTTGCTCTGTAAAGTGTCAACCTCTTTCTCCAGATCTTCTTTCTCCTGAATTAGGTCTTGAATTTCCATATCGGTGTTTTCAACTTGTGATTCAGCCCTTTGCAATTTTGTCCTGAGCATAACCACTTCTTCAGGAGCCTCTGTTTTTGTCTCCTCTACTGGTGCTGCAACATGAAGTTCCCCAGCTGACTTGACTTGAATTATCTCCTCACTCACTAGACCTTGGTCAGGTAATTCTGCGCTAACTGTTTCTCTTTCATTCAGTTTCTCTTGTGCTGCCTTTAATTCTTTTTCCGTTTCATTCAGAGCCGCTTCAGAAATAGACAATGCTGTTTTCAATGCATCAATTTCTTGAACAAGTAACTGCCTTTCTGCCTTAAATTTACTTGCCACTTCAAATTCTTGTGCCGAAGAAGTCTGATATCCTTTCAATTCCAACTGAAGTCGGGCATTCTCCACCTCAAGTGTGGAAATATGCTCCAGCTGTTGGTTGGATGTCTCCGTCAATGTTTCAATCACCTGACCATTTTCTTCTCCAGCAGCTTCAAGCTGTTTTGTTTTCTCCGCAGATTCATTGTATTCATTTCTTAATGTGTCCAGCATCGTCTTCATCTCCTCTTGTTCTGCCAGCTGCTCTTGAAGCTGGTTTGTCTCGGCTTGCAATCTATTTCTGTCTTCTTGCATGTCATTCATACTTTCAATACACTGGGTCACTTCTTGCAGTGACATGTGCACTTGACTTTCAAAAGTCTCCCTTTCATGTTGAAGCTCATGAAGTTGCTCCATACACTGTGTCACTTCTTGTAGGGACATATTAAGCTGCGACTCCAGCTCAGCTTTGTCTATCTGAAGTTGTTCCACCTCTTTCTCCAGGAGCCTTTCTTTCTCTTGCAGCTTTGAGATTTCTTCTTTCAGATGTCCTTCTACTGTGCTGACTTCTTCCCTTTCCAATAATGAACTGTCCAGTTTAGTCTTATATTGTTCAAGTTCTTCTTCCGAGTGTTGCCGTGCCTGAAGGACTTCCTCATGTTCTGATCTGAGTGCCTCAATTTGTTGCAGCATTTCTTGCACAGTGTTCATTTGCTCACTCACGGATTCATTTAAATCATTCACTTGGGTGTTGGAGGCATCAAGTTGTTCTTGCAAGGTAACAACTTCAGAATTTTTACTTTGCAGCTCTGACCTATGCTTTTCCAATTCAGTCACAACCAGTTGGAGCTGTTCTTCTGCCGACGAGTGACCCTGAAGTTGCTCAGTCAGACGTGACAGCTGCTCCTCACGATTTTTGTTAACTTCTTGTATCTGCTCTAACTTCATTTTGATTGACTCTTTCTCATCAAGTGCCTGCTGCAGCTGTTGACTAAGCTGCTGCTGTTCAGTTTCTTTGGCTTCAACAGCTGTCTGCAATTTGTGTTCGAAGTCCTGGATTGCTGCCTTCTGTTCATCACACTGAGTGTTCAGTTGGGCCACTTGAGCCAGAACTTCCTCTTTTTCCTTCCGCCTCTTTTCCAGAGCTTCTTCTAAGTCATCCACTGCATCACCAAGCTGTTTGACCTGGATGTCTTTGGCCTCAGCAATAGATCTCATGTGTTGCAGTGCATCAGTCATCTCCTGAAGCTGGCTTTCATTGCCACTTGAGCTTTGCTGCACTTTTTCCACTTCAAGCTGTAAATTTAAAAAAGAAATCAAATCATAAAATCCTAAAATGAACGAAAAACATGTGGTATTAACATTCACATCTAAACTAAGAATCTTTGATAATGATAAGTGATCACTTAAGTTTTTTACCTGGGTAGTTTGAAGTCTTTCCACCATAGTCTGCAGTTGTTGTTCCCTAGCAACAGTAACTTCAGTGAGCTTCTCGTTGTTTTCTTTGGCCTCTTGAAGTTGCTCTTTTAAGCTCTGAATCAGAGCATCATTTTCCTGCTGGCTGGTTGAAAGAGTTTCCTGATCAGTTTTCAACTGCTTAACCTGTTCTTCAAGAGTTAGTTTAGCTTGACTGTCACCTTCCAGTTGGCTTTTCAATGTCTCGATCTCCTGGCGGTAGGCATCCAACTGAGATTTATCAACACTCGCATCCCCATCTCCTGTAGCAGCTTCAGCTGCACCTATCTTTTCTTTCATTTCCTTCATTTCTAGTTTTAGTTTCTTGATGAGAGCAATGTATTTCCTCCCTTGAAGAGCCTTGTTGTTGATGGTTTCTTGCAGAGAAGTAATGGTTGCATCCTTTTCGGCATCAACATCTGAAATATCTTTATCTTCATCTTTTGTGTCCTGCTTTTCCTGAGTTGCAGCTGATTTGAGATTTGTAATTTCTTCCGTAAGTGCCTTAATCTTTTTGTCCTTCTTAGCCATTGCATTAATAGTTGCTTCCATGTTTTCTTGGGACTCTTCCATTCCTTTCTGCAACACTGTTATCTCTTCCTCATACTTGGTAGACGATTCTTGCATCTGTTCACTCACCAAACCAATAAGTTTGTCTTTTTCTGCCAATACTTCTTCCAAGTCATGGCGAGCCTTTGTAGTGGTGCTTAACTGCTGCTGGAGCTCAGCCACTTGTTGCACTATGACCTCTTTCTCTTGCAATAGTGACTGTGTTTGTTCATTCACAAGTCCTGTTCCTTTTTCCAGATCGGCCAATTTGGCCATAAGGGATTCATTTTCACTTTGCACTTTCTCAAACTCATTTCCGTAGTCTTGCATCTGCTGGGTCATTGAGGAAATAGTGTCACGAAGGTTAGACAGCTCTTCTTCTTTTTGGAATAGAACTTGTTTGACTTGTTCCAGTTCTTGAATCAGCACCGTCTTGCTGTCAGTCACTGCTTGCAGTTCAGATGTCTGAAGATTTATAATACAAGCAATTATTACATATCAAGAAATGAAAATGGAACAAGCAATTTGAAAACCCATCAAAAAAGGAAGTTTGATTAGATACCAGAGAATCAGCCTCCTTGGATTTTTCCGAAATTTGTTCAGCTAAGGAGGCCAGTTCAGCATCCTTTTTGGAAAGTGCAGCAGTCAATCCTTCTGCCTTTTCTTGGTCTGACTGTTGAATGGAGTCCACTTCCACTTGTAGTGTCTGGATTCTGTGTTGTAAAAGTGTTATTTCATTGACCTTGACCTCCAACTCTGACCTTGATGTCAACAGTTCCTCCTCTTGCCATTTCACTCTCTCTTGCAGTTTCTGAATTTCAGAGGTGGCACCCACTAGTTCTTGTGTTGATTGGACCTGAAAATGTCACAGCTTGGTTACTTTCTTAACTTAAACTGAGTGTGCAATATTAGCATTATATCATAAGGTGGTTATCATCGAGGTATTAAATAATGTTATCAAACATGCTATTTAAATTTACGTAATAAATTAGTTTTTTTTTTCTTGATATAATTTTTTTTCTTGATATAATATTAATTTCCAACCACCATAATAGTTACTTTAAAATAAATTCCAGTGTCAGATGCTTATGCAAGAATTCTAGCAAGCCACACCAAACAAACTCAAAATTTTACATGCAAAGAAAGATAACTTTCTCCTTCCACCACAAATACTTCCACTAAACTTAAACACTAAAAGCCTCGACATCCAACCACCAAGTCCAAGGTGGCAGGCTAGCAAGAAGAGACTGCAAAGAAGTGAAACAAACTTCACACATACAAAAGGCTTGCCTAACTGTGCATAGATCCAGCAAATTTCACAGATGTTAGAATTCCAATCAGGTGTTTAGTGCAATTAACTGGTTGTGGATACATCCTAATTTGTGAAAGGGCCAGTAACAATGGGGAACACACCTGGCAAATGGCCTGGCTTGCTTCTGCATCTTTCTTTGCCAGCAGTTGTTGGAGGTTTTCTATGGTGCCTTTCAGCTCACCCTCTGCATTGCACTTGGATTGATAGTCGTCCCGCAAGACCTGAGCCAGCCGTTCAAGTTCCTCTATCTGTTTGGTTTGAGCCACTTCCACCCTCTTGTGCTCCTCTATTTGACACTGACATTCATTCAAACCTTTAGTCAACTGGTTAATTTGTTCTTTCAGAGCAGTTTCACTTTCAACTTGCTTTTGCAAAAGACCCCCCTTTGTTTCTAATTGAGCAGCCAAAATCAAAAGCTCTTGCTTGAGCGTTGCCTCATTTTGTTCAGTTGAAGTGAGCTGGTCATGCAGGTACTGTACTTTTTCCTCCAGGATTTTCTCCCTTTCTAACCTATTATCAAGTTCAGACTTCCTTTCTGAGCTTTGGGTTTGAAGACGCTTATTGTCAAATCGGACAGTCTCAAACTCCTGTTGCTTTTCTCTGAGAGCTTTGTTAAGTTCTTCACACTGTCTGTTGATGTCACTTGCACTCTGGACTTTAACTTCAACGTCAACTTTCTGACTGCCTAACTGCATGGAGAGTTCTTGAACTTCTTGTTCCAAGCTCTTATTCAGTTGGTGCTGCTCTGCCCACTTTGCTTCTGCAGAACTTAAACTAGCCACCAAAACTTCTCTTTCGCTAACCATGTCCACCACCTTGCTTTCTTGAGTCTGCACCCATGATCTTAATTTCTCTATAGTATTTTGCATCTCTGTCTTTTCTCTCTCATACTGATCATTTACATGCACTTTCTGTTTAAGACTAGTATACTCCTCGTCTTTCTGAGCTATTTGTTTCTCAAGACTCGCTACATTATTGTTAAACTCCTCAGTTTTCCTGTCCACTAAAGCTCGCAACTGATCAATGACATTCTCTTTCTCTGAGAGTTTCTTCTTACATTGTTCAACCTCATCAGAAAGCTTCTTTGCTTTGGCATCTTTGCCTTTCAACAACTGTTTCATTTTGTCTTTCATTTTACTGAAGTCTGCAGCCTGTTTTTCCTTATCAGCCAGAGCTGTTTCTAATTGCTGACTAAGATCTTGTACTTTCTCAGAAGTTTCTTTGAGTGACCCATTTAATGATTCCACTTGAGCATTCAGAGCAGCACAGACACTGTCCTTGTCTGCTATGACGACTGTGGCACTCTCCAGCTCCTGTTGACAATGAGAATACCTCTGATTCACTTCTGCTAGTGACTGTTGAAGTTCTTTTAGTTGCCCTGCTTGAGATGTTTCCAAGGAACAAAGATTTGCTTGCCATTGCTCAACATCTCTCTTCAATTCACCTATCAGATCTTCCTTTGCACTTAATGCCTCACATAACTGCACATTTTGCTGCTGCAACTCATCTGAGGATTTGATCTGGTTATTTAGAGCTACACATAATTTGTCCTTTTCTTCTACTATGCTCTTGACATTCTCAAGCTCTTGTTGAACTTGCAAATAATTCTGATTCACTTCTTCCCATGACTGCCTAATTTCTATGATTTCATCTGACTTGGAAGTTTCCATTGCACTAAGGCTGCCCTGCAACTGTTCAACTTTACTCCTCATCTCTGTCAAAAGATCATCTTTAAACCTAACATCTTCAGTCAGCTGTGAATTCTGTTCTTTAAGCTCCTGCAATACCTCAATTTGAGCACTAAGTTGCTTCTCTCTCTCATTGATCACACCAGTGGCACCTTCAAGCTCAAGTTTAGCATGCCAATAAGTCTGGTTCAGCTCTGCTAAAGACAGTTGAAGTTGCTGATTTTGGCTTGTAGTGGATTTTTCCATTGAGTTAAAACTTTCCTGCAATTGCTCAACCTGAGTCTTGAGGTTAGATATCTGATCGTCTTTAACATTCAAGCACTCACGCAACTGTAAGTTCTGTTGATTCAAGTCTTCTAAATAGTCAATTTTGGCATTCACAGCCACTAAAAGTTTCTCTTTCTCTTCTATAACGCTTTTTTTATTATCAAGTTCTTGTCTGACTTGTGAGTAATTCTGGTTAACTTCAACAAGTGATTGGTGAAGTTCTTCAAGCTCACCTGACCTTGACTTTTCTATTGAGCTAAGACTGAACTGCAACTGTTCTATTTCTTTCATCAACCCAGCCACAGATTCTTCTTTAGCACTCAAAGCCTCACGCAACATGACATTTTGTTGCTTCACATCCGCAAGAGACTCAATTTCACTATTTAGAGTTGTGCAGAGTTGGTCTTTCTCCTCAACAATACTCCTGGCATTTTCAAGTTCCTGTGACACTTGCAGATGATAATGCTGCAGTTCTTCAAGCTGGCCGGCTTTGGAATTTTCCAGTGTACTCAAACTGGCCTGCAATTGTTCCACCTCTCCCGTTAGTTCAGTTAAAAGACTTTCCTTCACTCTTACATTCTCACATAACTCTGCATTCTCATGTCTCAACTGTTCTAATGATTCTATTTGCGCATTTAGTGACACACAGAGTCTCTCCTTCTCAACTATGATGCTTGTTGCATTCTCCAACTCCTGCCTTGTTTGCACATACTCCTCGTTTACAACTGCCATTGACTGTTGAAGTTCTTGAAATTGAGCTGCACTGACACTTTGCTCGGAGCGAAGACTAGCCTGCAACTGTTCAATTTCGGTCTTGAGGCCAGACACCTCAGCTTCTCTAGCATTCACATTCTCATGTAATTGAGCCTTTTGCTGCTTCAGTTCCTCCGAGGATGTAAGCAGTACCCTATACTCAGCTTTGACACCATCAAGCTGACTTGATTGCTCTCGTAATTGTGATACCTCCTGGTACATGTTTTTAATTGTGACATTCTTTTCTGACAAGGTCTGGCTTATCACGGCCTTTTCCTCATTGAGCTTATCAACCAGAGTCTGTAACTGTTGACACTGCTCATTCTGACTTTCTCTTGACAGACTTAAACCTTCTTCCAACCGAATTACCTCTGACTTCAGTCTCTCTAACATGAGCTCTTTCTCTGCAACTTCTTCAGTGGCTTTAATTAACTCACTATCTTTCATATCAACTGAGACTTGCAGGTCATTTCTCACTCCTTGTAGTTCACAGTTCATGTCTTTCATTTCCCTCAGTTCAGAATTCAACTGATGTATCTCACTGGTCTTCTCACTCAAACTTCTACCTAGAGAAATGCTGGATTGCTTCATCTCTTCATAGGATGCTTGAAGCTGCTGATATTGCTGACTGACTCTGTCTCCTTCAGACATTTGTGAATTCAGGTGCTGAATCTCAGAATCTAATTTTGAAATATAGCTATCTTTGTCAGCCAACTCTTGGGAATATTTATTCACATCTTGCTGATTGGTTTCGAAAGCCATCTTCAACTCCTCTATTTGCTGCTGAAGCCAGGAATTTTCATTCATCTTTGAACCCAAATGTTCTTCAAGTTTTGTTTTTTCTTTCTGTAAATCTTGAACCAAAGCTGAGAGGTGATGAACCTCTTTCTGTACAGCATTTCCTTCACTCTGCTTCTCTTTAAGAATGGTTCTGGTTTCATGCAAGGCTATTTTCAACTCATCCGCTTCTTTGGCAACAGTCTTCAACTTTCCAACAATATTTTCTGATTTTTGAAGTTTTTCTTTCAAAGCACCCATCTCATGAGACATGTTCACTAACTCTTGTTTATCTTTTCCAGCCTGTTCTGTCATCAAGGTGAGTTCATTGACTGTCTTTGCAAGTTTGTTTTCTGTTGTAATGACACTTTCTCTCAAATGAACAACCTCATCTTTTTGGTGTTGAATTTGACTAGTCATGTTTTCAACAGTGCTTTCCAGCTGCAATATTTGGTCTGCCTTTGCCTTATTCTGTCCAAATATCTTGTCAATCTCTTGCCTGAACCAGTCCAGTTCTTCATCCTTCCTTTGAACCAGCAACTTCATTTTGTTTGTCTCACTTATGTAACTGGAAATGGTATTTTCAATCTCTTGGTTTCTTTCATGATGTGACTTTTGCAAATGTTCAACCTGCACCTGATGAGAACCGAGGACTGTCTCTTTCTCCTGTAGTTGCACATGGAGATTTTGCACTTGTCTGACATATTCCTGGGCCTCATTGTTTTTCTGACATAGCTGTTCATTTGATGTTTGTATCTGTTGCTCATAAGCAGAAATTTTACCTTGAAGCTCTTGAATTGTATTACTTGAAGACTGCTGAAGCCTTTGCAGCTCAGCTTGTACATGCGAATGCTCTTCTCTGATCTTGCTAAACTGGTTGTTTAGTTCTTGATGTACTTCTTCCAACTGAACCAACTGCTGATTCTGATGTTGGAGCTTAGTTTGCAATTGAACTTTTTCCTCCTCAGCTTTTCTTAGGGGCGTGGCTGTGCTATTTTCCTTCTGATGCAACAAATTTCCCATCCTGGTCACTTCTTGTTTGTAGTAGGACGATTCCTGGTTCAAATTCTGCAGAATTTCCTCCTTAGACTGGACTTCTCTTCTTAGATACACAATTTCTTCATCTTTCTTTTGGACATAGGCATTCCACTCTATCGCCTGAGTCTCCAGTTGCCTATAGGCTGCAGCCAGTTCTTCCAACTTTGACTGAAGTGACATTTTAACCTGGGTAAGATCAGCTTGGATTTTGTTCAGCTGTTCTTCCTTGACATAGAGCTCGTCACTCAAATTCTTCACCATCTCTTCTTCCACTTTAGAAGCATTCTCTTCTTTGGCACCTTGTTCATTCATCAACTGCTCAATCATTTTGTTCTTTTCTAGAATACTGTTATGGAGGTCAACATTGCTTTCATGGAGAATCTGTTCTCTCTGCAAGACCTCCTGCAAATTTGCTTCAACACTATCAAGGTTCTCTCGCAATTGCTTAACTTGTGATGTCAATTCCTTTTCAGTTTGCTGCCTTCTATTTGCAACTCCTTCGATGTCCTTACACATGTTCTTGTACTGATCTCTGCTTTTCCTTGCTTCTGCAAGGTCACGATTGACCTTTTCTGTTCTGAATTTAACATCTTGCATTTCAATAAACATCTGTTTGTTAGATCGCTTTGTCATTTCAGTCGCTTCTTCAAGTGCCTTGCATCTGTGTAGCAAACGATCGAACTCCTCTCTGGCTTTGCTCAGACCCTCAGAGAGACTAACATCTTCAACAAGGGCATTCCGTGCTTCCTCTATTTCTGTTACTGCTTCTTCAGGGACAGCCCCAGTCTTCAAATGCTGCAGGTTACTTCTAACCAAATCCAACTGTGAGCTGAATTGTTGCACCTTTGCTTTAAACTCTGAAAGATTAATCCTGGTGCTACCCAATCGTCCCCGTACTGAACCAGCTGCAGCTCCATTTTCAAAAATTGCTGGACTCCCAGGAGGAGTTTGAATAGGGATCTCTGTTTCAACAGCTGTGCCTATCTCAGGATACAAAGCCTTCATGGCTTTTGAGAAATAGCCAATCTGAACATGGATGTCCAACAGCTCATTGTTCTTGGTTTGAAGTTCTTCCTCAACCTCATCAAGCTTTTTCTTCAGCTCACCACCTTGATTGATTGTGTCCTTCAGATGATGCATATCTTTAATCTGGTTCTCATGCATTTTTGTTACTTGTGTCAGTTCATCACACACCATCTTCTTGGATTTCTGCAAATCAACCAGGTCTTGCTCTGACTGTTTCAACTTGTCTTGCAACACTTCTTCTCTTTCTTTTACTTTATCTAGTTCCAGTGTTACTTCTCCTAAAGATTTGGTGACTGTTGCAAGTTCATCCCTATGTCTCTGTTTCATACTGGCCGTCAGTTTTTGCATTTCTTGCAGATATCTGTTTTCCCTCTGTTTTGCATCTTCTAAACTCTGAACGACAATTCCCATGTGGTCCTCTCGCTCATGTAAGGTTTGCTGCAAATCTGCCATAAGTTCATGAGCAGATTTCAGTTCTTTCCGTGTCTCAGAGCAATTACTTTCAAGGTCTTTAATACGTTCTTCAGCTTCTTTCCTTTGTGATCTTTCAAGGTCTCTTTCTGACTGAAGCGTTTCTACCTGCTTCTGCAACTGTTCTTTTTCTTCCTCAGATTGTCTTTCAGCTTCAGCAAACTTGGTTTGTAACTTTTCAATTTGCGCAGTGTGGTTAGCTATTTGGACCTGACTCGCAGACACTGCACTCTCAAGTTCACTGGCACAATGATCAGCAGCTTTTCTCTGAGAAGTCTCTTGGTCTAAATCCGACTGCAACACTTCAATCTGCTTCCTTAGTTGCTCCTTCTCTTCTGTTGATAATTTCTCTGCCTCAGCAAACTTGACCTGTAGTCTTTCAAATTCAGTGCTGTGTTCACCATGGACTTTTTGTAAATCAGTCACTTGTTGTTTGCCACAAGAAACTTCACTCTCCAGCTCAATGACTCTTTCTTCTGCAGCTTTCCTAGTTGAGCATTCTTCAAGTGAATTTAACTGTAACTGTTTGGCCTTTGTGGTCAGGTGCTCTTTTTCGTCTGCTGACAGTCTCTCAGCCTCAGCAAATTTGAACTGTAAATTTTCAATTTCAGTGTTATGCTTTACAATGATTTGTTCAAGTCCACATTTGCTCTCAGAAATCATAACCTCAAGTTCACTAATACGATTCTCAGCAGTGTTTTTCTCCAACTGTGACTTCTCCAAGGATGTCTGTAGAGTCTTTAAGTATGCCTGCAGTTGTGTGATCTCCACAACTTTCTCATTCAGCTGAGTTCCTAACGAATGGACTTGACTTGATAGAGTTTCTTCCTTTTCCATTAAAGTTTCTTCCAAATTTTGATTCTTTCTTTCCAAATTGGCAACTTGAGCTTCAAGCCCTTCATTTTTACTGAACTCTGATGAGAGCTTTTTATCCAAATCATCAATTGTTTGGACAAGCTTCTGTTCGCTCTCTTTCAACAGGGCAATTATCTGTTCAAATTCTTCAGTTTGCCTGTTTTTCTGATCCTCCATTTCCTGTATTATATTTCTTGCTTCAGCTTCAGCATCTGACATTTCATTATCGAGACGTTCTTGCAAGACTTTGATTTGACTTTCAGCCTGTTCTGCTCTTGTACGAGACTGCATGAATTCGTGACTCATTGAATCCAGCTCGCCTTGCAGCTTCTCGCAGTGTTCGTTCATTGACTGCAACTTTGCAGTTTCATCAGCCAAACTCTCCTGCAAATTATTTCTTTCCTTCTTGTACACTTCACACAAATTGCATACCTCTGCAAAGCAGTCCTTCATTAGCAACAGACGAGTGACAAGTTCAGCTGTATCTACAACAGCTGAACTCTCTGGATTTGTATTTTGCACCGCATTTGATATGATTTCCAAATTCTCAAACCTTACGTGCCTGATGTCATCCAGAGCATAAACAACAGCTTGGAGTTCCTCAAGCTTTGATGTTAATGCACTTAGTTCACTTTCTTTCACTGACAGCAACTCTTGCATCCCTTTCAAAGAGGCCTTAGATTCATTGTCTATTTTGGAAATAACCTCTTGTTGAACATCTTGAGAATGCTTCAAATTAGTTAGTTCCTTTTGTAAATTTTCTGATTCCCTTGTGACATTCTGTAACTCTTCTTTGCATTTTTCATAAATAGTAACAATGTCATCCTTTTCACTCTTCATGAAAACACATTCCTCAGAAGCTTTCCTATAGGAGTTCTTCACGTCCTGCAGTTGCTCATTCAGCAGCGAGTGATTCTCTTGTAATTCAACAACCATTGATTCAGCCTTTGTCTTGTCTGCAGAAACATTTTCCAATGTTGTCTTCAGTTCTTCTACTTCACTGGTCAACTTCATGTTTTCTTCATCTTTTTCCACTTGAGTGGCTGACACATCTTGCAGTTGCAACCTGCTTGTTTCCAGGTCTCCACTCTGGTCCTCCAATTCATTTCTAAGCTCAGAAATCTGAAGTGACTGCTTCTTTAGTTTTTCTATCATCTTCTTTTCTCTCTCAATTTTCTGTTGATGTTTTTTACGTTCATCTTCCAGCTGTTCCAAGGAGTTAGCAAGCTCAACTGATGTACTGTTATACAATTCTTTGAGCTCTTCAAGTTGCTTTGAAGTAACCTTCAATGTCTCCTTGTAGTAATTCATCTCCTCAATTATATTACCCTTTGAATCTTTGGTTTCCTGAAGCTCTGTCAGGGTTTCTCTGAAGGTTTCCGTTAGAGTAAGTAATTCTTCCTGTAAAGCACTCTTTTCTTCGATAAGTACACCTCTCTGTTGGTCACTGTCAGCCTGCAAGGCATTGAACTGTTGTTGAATGTCAATAAGAGTTTGGCGTGTTTCATGCAACTGGTCAAGCATAAACTGACTGCTTTCTTCACTGGTTCGTAATGCGGCTACAGTCCCATCATACAGAACCTGGATGTCTTGTTCATTGGCTTCAGCGTCTTCTTTCGCAGTTCTGAATTCCACAACCAGATCCCGCATATTCTTTGCCTTTTCCTCTGCATCCTTCAACTCTCTCCGCAACCTGATGACCTCATCACTAAGGCTTTCTGCTTGGCCTTTTGCTGAATCGCCGGCCTCTGCTGCTTGGACATAATCTTCCCTCAATTTAGCAATAGTACTGCTCGTACTCTCTCCCTTTTCTTGTAAAGAAATAATTTCAGCCTTGGCATCTAGCAGTTTCCCCTTCAGATTTTCAATCTCCTCATTTGATGATTGGAGTTGCTCGGCTAAGTCTTTCTCTCTAGATTGCTGCTCTTCCAGTTCAGTAGTGAGATTCTTAATCTTGACCTCGGAAGACTCAACTGTCTTTTTACTAGATAGCAATTTCACATCAAATTCCTCCTTAAGCACTTTGTTGTTTTCCAAAGCCTTCTTATACAGCTCTTTTAGTTTTTCAAACTTTTCACTGCTATCGTCAATTTTTTCAGTCAAACTTTCCTCTAGGCTCTGGAGTTGCTGATCTTGAACCTCCACCTCTTTCTTCAGTGCCTTGCTTTCTTCCACTGTAACTGACAATTTTGACTGCAACTCACTAATCTGACTCGTCTTTCGATCACACTCTCTCCTCAGTTCATTCACTTGGCCATGCAGTTTCTCTTGCACTGATGCCACTTCAAATTCCGCATCGGCATACTTCCTCTCGAAGTCTGTCTTCAGTTTAGCCACTTCCATAGTCTTTGACTCAACTTCTGTGGTAAGATTGCTCATTTGTTCTTTTAATAACACTTTCTCTGCATCATGAAGTTGCAGTACTTCATTAATCTTTGTCTCCTGGTCTCTCTTGCATACCAATATCTGTTCATTTAGAGATTCTCTCTGTTCAAGTTCTTGTTGGAGTTGCATACGGAGAGTCTGAATTTCATTGACCAAATCAGCATTCATTCTACTCAACTCCTCCTGAGTTTTAGACACACTCTCTCTGAAACTCAAGAACTCCTTGTGCTGGGTATTGATATCATCTTGGAGCTTGCCTCGTTGTGCTTCTAAGTCTGTGATGCGTTGTTGCAGTTCATCTTCCCTACTTCGGTAAGCCTGTTTCACCTGTTCAAAGTTTTCAACAGCTTCTTTATAGCTTTTATTTGCTAAGGCTAACTCTGATTGAGCCTGACCAACCTCATTACCTAGCCTTGCTACCATAACCCGTTTCTCAATGATTACCTGCTCCCTAATAACTGCTAAGCTTACACTTTCAACACTAAATTCTTTTGCCAAAAGTTCTATGTCAGCTTTGTGACTTTCTAATAAACTAACCTTTTCGCTCAACTCATGCCTGAGGTCATCTGACTCCAACTTCAACTTTGAAATCTCAACATTTTTAACATCAAGCAGTTGGTTCAACTCGTGCAACTGACCATGCAGGGATTGTCTCTCTTGGTCAAACTCATCTTGCAGAGCAGACATTTTCAGTGACATTGAATCAAACTTCTCATGAAAGGAATCCTCTAGGGTCTTACTCACTTCAACATCTTTTTCATGCAAATGGCTAACTTGCACTAATTGTTCACTTACCTGTTTCAACTGTGTATGCAGCTCCTCTTCACGTGCTGCACTTTTCATTTTTATGTCCTCGTGATCTCTTTCAAGGCAGTGCAACTTTTCATTTGCAATTTGCAACTGACTTGTCAGATCTTTTACTTGACTGTCATAGCCTTCTTGCTTTTCTGCATTGCTTTCCAGATTCTTCTTATACAACTGTTTTAATTTTCCAAGTTGACTTGTGGCAGATTCATTCAGTTCTTTCAATTCAGTTTCAGTGGCTTGTGCTTCCTCAAATTTTGTACGATATTGGTTTTTCAATTTCTCCAACTGACTTGTTCTTTCACCAAGTTCATCTGTCCATTCTCTTTCCTTCTTCTGGAATAATTTGAATTCTTGGGTCAGTTCTGCATTCCGACCCCGCAATTCTTCTAGTTCTGACGAGGACTCGGACAACTGTTGTTTCAGATCATCGATCAACCTTTGCGCCTCTTCATGATCCTGCTTGCTTAGTTCATTTTGTTCCTCAACATGCTGCAATGACTCATCCAGCAAGTTTTTCATTTCCGCCTCTTTTTCCTGAACTTTTTCATCAGCTTGTCGATAAAGCTCTTTTATTTCAGCCAATTGATTCTCGGTGCCATGAAGTCTCTCCAACAGTTCTCTGTGCTCTTCCTTTGAGATTTTCCTTTCACTATCTAGCAGTTTCTCAAGATTCTTCTTTTCCAGGCCAGTTTCACTTAACTGCTCATGTAAACTATCTTCCTTAACTCTTGTTTCTTCTAACAATGATCTATGAGCATCTTTCAATTGAGAGAGCTGGTCAGTCAGCTCAGAATTCAGTTTGCTTATCTCCTCCTCTCTGGTTACACTATCTTGTTCCAACTGTTGGAACAGATGTTCTAAACGGTCATATTTGTGCTGCATTTCTGTCAATTGCTCGGACAAGTAATTTTCCCTAACCTGATAATCCTCATATTCTTTCGCTAACTTTTCCTTAACACTTTCTAACTCCTGCTGCAAACTGTTTACTATTTCATCATACTCAGCTTTGTTAGCATCCTGGCCTTTCTCATAGAAGTCTTGCAAATGCACCAATTCATGCTCTTTTTGATTTAACTGCTCCTGTAAACTTGTCTCAAGGGAAGACTTTTCATCACTGAGTGACTTATATTCTTCCTTTAGGTTAGATAACTGACTTCTTGTCATATCTAATTCTTCTTGCAACTCAGAATTAACTTGCTGCAAATGGGCAGTGTCAGCTTGAAGTTTAGCTTTAACACTCTGTAATTCAAGAAAAGTCTCATCAAGTTTTGTTTTGAGACTATCTTCACTCATCTTTCCACTTTCTATTGTATTTTTGTACAATTCCTTTATATGTTCTAACTGGGTTTTGTAAGTGGACAACTCTTCTTGCAAAGACTGTTCCTTAATCTGGTTGTCTTTCATACTAACCGAATACTGCTCTTCAACAGATTCAATTTGCAGATTGGCTTGCTCAAGCTTAGACTCAAGGGTCTTTTGGCTAGAATTTGACTGCTCAATTAGTTTCTCTAATTCAGAAATTTTGTTTTGGCTAGTTTCTGTTATTGAACGCAACTGCTCCTCCAGACTCTCCAGCGACTGTTGATTTTCAGTCAGCTGCTTTTCAACTTGAAGACAAGACTTTTTCTTGTCCTCCAGCTGTTGACTCAGTACCATAAATTCACTTTCAAGTGCTGAATGCTTGGAATGGGACAGCTTCAGCTGTTCTTCAACTTCAGAAAGTCTTTTACTTCTCTCCTGAAGCTTTCTTTGGGTTTCTTCAGCACTTGACTGGCTGTCGTCTTGCATTCTCTTCAAATTTTCCTTAATTTGCTGAAAGGCTGCATCCTTTACTTCAGCATCTTTCTGACTTACCTCCAGCTTTTTCAGAGTTTCAACGTGTGTTTGTTGGAGCAGTGAAACCTGCTCCCGAACATTGTGCAAATCAGTTTTTAATGGCTCATTTTCCTTAACACTAGAGTCAAGTTGTGCACAGAGTTGGGAGTGTTCAGATTGCAGATCAGTGAGACTAGAATTCAAGAGCGACTCTTGACTACACACCTGCTGCAACCTTTGCTCCAGAGAGTCTTTTTCCGCCTGCAAGTCTTGCTGAGAATGTAAAAGTTCTTCATGCTGTTTCTTCACATTCTGTATCTGAGTATTCACATTTTCTTTGTAGGCCTGGTATTCTTCCGCTAATTTCCCGTGTTCAACCTTCTTAGCTTCAAGTTGTTCTTGAAGGGCCTCCACTTCGGATGCATACTCTTGTAGCTGACTGTTCATTTCCTCTAAATTCTCCATCAATGATGTTATCTTGACCTTATATTCTTCTTTCAGTTGTTCCGTATGCTGCGTAGACTCAGCCAGCTGAGCGCTCACAGTGGAATGCTGTTGTTGAAGGTCTTCCAGTTGAGATCTGTACCTAGTGACTTCCTGTTCAGCTTCTGCCACCAGCTGATTCTTGTGCTCGAATTTACTGTTGGTGTGATGCAGGTTTTCATTCAAGGTTTTAATTTCATTATCTTTTAAGAGGATGGCGTTAGTCAGTTCATCACATTGCTGCTGCAATGCAGTCAATTTGTGATTGTGGGACTGAGCATACTGTCTCTGGCCATCCTTTTCCTGCTTCATTTTTTCATTGAACACTTCCTCCTGCTCTTGTTTTTCCTTCAGAGTGGTCATTAACTGCTCTTGAAGAGATTCCAGAAGGGTAGCTTTCTCTTGCAGATCATTTTCACTTCGTTGTGAAAGCTTTTCTTTCTCTGAAGCCAGTTCTTTGTAACTTTCTTCTTTCTGCTGGATCGAAGTCTCTAGGGTACTTATTTTAATTTGCTGTTCCTCTACCACCTTCTGACTGTTTGCGAGTTCATTCTCCATTTCAGTTAGCTGACTAAAAATTGACTGCATCTTGGACTCGGTCTTCTGAACTTCTGAACTTGCACCCTCTTGGAGAACCTCAGATTCCCTCTTTAACTGATTCAGCTGCAGTTGTAGGCTGGAACTCAAATCATTCCTTTCAACAAGTTCAGTCTGTAAACCCTTCATTTGACCATTTAAGCTTTCAATTTCATTGGTCAGTTTATTTACAGAGTCATCTTTTTGTTGTATGGCACTCTGTAGATTAGTCTGTAACTTTTCAGCATCCTTGATGGCCTGCATCAGCTGTTCCTTCTCCACTTTATAAGTTGTGTTCAAGTTCTTGATTTTTGAGTTAGCTTGGTCCAGATCCTGCTGCAGCATCTCGACCGCAACTTCGAGTTTGTTTTTCTCCGCTTCCAACTCTTCTCTTTGCGACTGGATCTTCATTTGCAATTCACTGAGTGATGAAGATTCGGAAGCAAACATAGCACAGAACACTTTGACCTCTTGAAGGTTTTTGTGTAGCGAGTCTGTCAGTTCAGCTGCCTGTTTGTCTTTCACCGCCACGGAATCCTTCATTGCAAGGATCTCATCATTCAGGCCGGTAATTCGCTGTTTCAAGTTTTCAGATTCATCTAGGACTTTCTGTTTCTCAGTTTCCAAAGATGCTAAGGAAGACTTCACGGAAGACAGCTCTTCTTGACAACTCAGTAATTCACCCTGGAAAATTAAATATCTGAATCGTGCATCTGCATGCATAGTGAGTTTTTAACAAAATTCTGAAGTATCTGAGGGAAGCAATGAGTACCTTAACTGATTCAAGAGCAGCTATTTCAGCTTTTGCATTGTCACAGTCCTTCTCTAGCTCTTCAATTTGTGCCAGCAAATCATTGTTTTGCTTTTTGCTGTTGTGCATTTCTTCTGTTGTGTGTGCTAATTGCTGTTGCAAGCTCTTTATCTACAGAAAACACATTAGTTACTAAGTATATGAAAGCAACTGAGAAGTCTGGCACAAGTCAGCTAAATCATGATAATGAGTAAGAGACTAACCTGGTTCTGCAACTCTTCATTTTCTTTCTCGAAGGCAATATTGGGTTGCTTTTCACGTTCTACAGCATTCTTCAGCTTTTCGATTTCTGTGAGGAGTTCTTGTGACTTACCATCAGTTTCTGAAATGTAATGAGCAATATCCATGACAATCAAAACAAAATTTGATTGATGATAAAAAAAAACCAGAACATCATTATCATCTTACGGTAGATGTTGTACTTCACATACATACCTTCTTTCTGTTCTTCTATCTCTGCCATGCGAACCTCTAACGACACTTTGGTACCTTCCAAACTCGACCTTCGTGACCTCTCTGATTCCAAATTATTCGTAAGTTCTTCTATATCTGACTTTAGCTGGTTGACTTCTTGTTCCAGATTTGCCTGATTTATAACAAAAATAATCACTGTTACAAACTGTGAGAAGTGCAATAAATGGTCAAGAATTTATGTGAGGCAACTTTAACATAGTGTCTCACACTGTGTCTATAAAATATTTGATTTAAAATGCATCACATTAGTGTCAAGCATGCTGAACAACTTGACATGATAACAAGTGTAATATCCTGAGCAACCGGACTTAAAACTTTTCAGTGCAAAATATCCAAGCAGGAACTGACCTGAAGCTTGGTGGCTTCGAACTGTGCTTGCTGAAGTTCTTCATTGTGCATTTGGAATTGTATTGCTTTGTCTTTTTCAAATTCTTTCTCTTGTTCAACTTCAGAAAGCTGCGACTCTAATAATTTTATTCTTTCTTCCAACTCAGAGTGGTTTTGTCCTAGATTTTCTAACTTGGATTCCAATTCAGCTTTTTGAGATGTTAAGTCATTTACATCAGTTTCATGTTTGGCAATAAGCTCTTGAAGAACTCCTGGAAAACAGAACATGAAACAAATATTTAGACTTTCTGATAACAGTTTGAATACGAGAAATATATGAGAAGAAGCAACTGAATTGAACCTAAAACCACGGGTGGGTCAACGGAGTTTCACTGCATAAGAAAGACTTGGTTTTAGGTGGAGCCTCTAAATCATTACGTGTCACACTTCAAAGCTAGAGGGGGGTCACTTGCCAATTACCAAACGGGTCAATCAACTAAAATGCTGAATTCCATGGGTAAATTTGGGTAATATTGCCAAAACCGAAAAAACAATCTTTCAAAAAAGGTGAAGCCCATCATCGAATGAGAATTAAAGGTCAGGACTGTAATTCAACTTCACCTTGCTCGACCACGGACTCCTCAAGGTCAACTATCCTCAGTTGAAGGTTACCTTTTTCATCTTCAAGCTCTGCTATGTGATTTTGTAATGAAGTCACCTCTTCTGCTGAGTCTGATCCCTGTAGGAATGAGCATACAAATTGCATGAATAAGCATTCACAATCAAAACAAATTATGAAATGGTCTTTACAAAATGACCATGACATCATACCTTCTTTAGTTCCCCAATTTGCTTCTCTAGGGCCTTAATCTTGGCAGTGCTTTGCGCTTTGTATTTCATGAACTTAGCATCTGGTTTACCACTGGATTCTTTTTGGCTGCTTGACGGGGCTCCTTCAAGTGCTTTGGTCTTTTCTTTTAGCTGGAAGAACAAATAGAATTTTGATAAACCAATGCAATAAAATATTGATACAGCGATACCACTAAGTATTGGATTGTGAAAACATTGAGCTCAAATATCAGCACTCGGTGACGTACCTCATTTTGGAGTCTCTCCTGTTGTACTTTTTGTTCAGTCAATACTTGGACGGTTGCAGCATGCTCCTTTTGGAGGGTTTCAAATTCAGCAGACAGTTTCTTGTATGACTGTTCATAAGTTTGGAGAGAAATTTGCAGCTGTTGAAGTTCTGCACTGGCACCAGTCTGTCCACTGACCACCTTATAGGTAAAACGGGCAGCGGCCATTAGAGCACAAACAAAATTCCTTGTAACAAGCACAAATTAATTTGAAAAACAGACTTATACCAAACAACATAACATTGTGACATACCTGATCATGTTCCTTCCATCTGGCTTCTGCTATAAGGACACTTTCTTGGGCAAGTTTAAGCTGCTCTGTGGTAACCTCATACTTTTCAGTGATGGATTTTAATGCAGATGTTTGTTGATCCAGACGCGATTCTTTATCAGCCATTTCTTTTTGGAGAATCTGAATAACCTGGTTCTTGCTGTCGAGGACTTCAGTGATGTCTTTAACCTTTTGTTCCATCATTTTTATTACCTGTAAAAATAAAAATAAACCTAGTGAATCCACAACGTCATGTAATCTCGATGCATGCAACCAATGCCTGGTAAATTATATGTTGTTATTCAGGCAACTATCATTCAAAGCAGGTCAGAAGTGAGCAAGAATGGTCTTGTCTGCAGTAATGCAAATGACAAAGCAATGATGCCACCCAATGGTTCTTCCTTCTGTTGAATATTATGCCATTGTGAGTGCTGCAATGAAGGTCTTCACACACAGCACTCCAGCTGTCTCTGCCCAAGACCCAGCTGGTCCCTGGAAACTGATTGTGAACAATGCACATAAACGGCATTGAATGTGCACATCCAGGAACTTTTGACCCACGGTCCTTGATTTATTATTGCTGAATTCCATACAAGAAAGACAAATACCACAAAATTAGGATATTTCAAAGCTTCTAGCAATGATGCAATTAAAACTGCGAACAGCAAACTTTTTTTACGCGGTTGGCATTACAATTGCATATGTGTAGCGATATAGAAAGGTATGTCATGTCCAGTTTTTGTTGACAGCTCACTGTCACTCGCAAATATATATAATTATCATTCAGCAGTCAACTAGTAGACTGGCATCCCAGTATGCAGACAAGATCTGCTATATCCACATAACTACATGTGCAAGGAAATTTATAATTTACCATATTTTTTATTGCAACAGCCTTTCAGCCTCATATTAGGTATGATACAGCATTGGAGGAGCAAATAATTACTTTATATAGATTATAATAAAGCAATCACTTCTATTCAGAAAACTATGTTGACTGTTCTATCATTATCTAAAATCAAATGCAGCTTACCTCATTCTGAATTTCCATTTCTCCTTTGGCGAACAGTCTTTTGATTTCACTCTCATGTCTCTCAATGACCTCTCGCAAGTCATTATCACGAGCTGCTACTTCCTTCTCCTTTTCTTCCAGTATAATTCTAACCCGCTTTAATTGCTCATCTTTTTGCGCTAATGTCTCTTCAAAGAATTTCTGAGATTCTCTCAACTTTTCATCAAAATTTACAACTTGACTGTCCAATTGATTTCCATTAGCAGCTAATGATTCCTTCAACATGTCGATCTGCATGACATAGCCTTCCACTTGGCTCGTCAGTTTGGCATTAGTGGTCGCCATGTCCCTAATGCTCTGCTCCTTCTCTGCTGCCGCTTTTTGGATTAACTGTGAAAATAAATCTACCTTTAGGCCACACTTATTTGATATTTAGCTTCGTAAATCTACTAAGGGCAATTTCTAATGATTAATCGGTAGAAAATCCAAAATAAAATACAATTCCACATTAAAAACATTAAATCATTCTGTTTACTTTCGCCACATTTCTCCTCATTTTGGCAGATCAAAGAAGCTAAAAATTAAATAAGTATCGCCATAGTTTCTGATGGTAAAGGTGAGACACACTCTAAATGCGACATATTAGCATCAAGTTACTGGACCTGCTTTAAAATCTGTCATATTTCTTGAAATGCGAAGTCTAAGCTAACATTTTTATAGAAAGATTTTCTGAAGTTCTGTGATTCAATAAAAATATCATGTTCACCAATGTAACAAGAACATACAATAGCAGGGAGTCATCATAACTTATTGATGTAACTGAATGTAATAAGCTTTAGAATTCATAAATTCATATGTACAAGTTTGTATGACAAAATTTTAATGCACTTTAATGCACTTACCCTGCTATCCAAATACACTAATGTTTACACTAAAACAAATAGTATCTCGCTTCATAAGTGCATGTACCTGTATGGCCTGGTCTCGTCCTTTTATGACTTCATTCTTCTCTTGAATGGTTTCTTGGAGGTCCATCACCATCTTGTCCATGTCAAGAACTTTCTGATTCATTTCCAAAATTTTTTGATCCTTGTAGACCATCTGAGCATACATTCTCTCCACCAAGGTCTGCAAAATTGTACAGTTGTCGACGTTAGTAGACAAATCATAACAATATATCTCAGTAAATTGGTAAATGTTTCACCTCATCATTCAATCTTCCGATTGATAATAACTGAAGTAGGCATACCTTCCCATCAGTTTCTGGGCCTATTCCTCCACCATCCGACACAGCACTTTCTAAAAGTTCCAGACTTTCAGCTTGCTCGCCTACTTGAGTTGTTAGTCGTTGCAAAACCTGAAAAATGACCATTGAAATACCATTAAGTTCTATCGAAAACAGAGACCTACATCTGTACAAATAAAACTCTTTACCAGTGATGAGTTGTATATTTGAACATTCTCATCATCGTTAAAAACCTAAAACTTACTATGTCCAAACTAAATATCTTTTAAATTTATCTTTTGTACAAAACCTACCAACCAGTGCAAAAGCCAGCATTTTCTTTTCATTCATATAGTTTAATATGCGACCTTACTTAAATCTTTCTTCAAACATATAATGTAAAACTGGCTCCAGCCAGGAAGGTGCTTGCTTATTGTGAGCCACAAATTCATTTTGAAATAAACATACATACATGTATAAATATCAACATAACACTTGATACTAACTTGTTCTCGCTCAGCAACCACAGCATTACGCTTTTCAATTTCTTCTTCTTTCCTTTTAATCATCTCATCCTTCTCTGCAAGTTTCTTCTCTCTATCTTCAAGTTTGTGCCTCAGCATTTTTAACTTAGCTCTGCTTGCTTGAGCTTCTACTAAACTCATGTCCGAGGCTGTAGAGACACTGCTTTCATCCGACCCTATTGAGCACTGGAAAAAAAAAATTAATCATCAATTAATGCATGTTTCATGTTACTGAATCTGTGTTTGCAACACTAAATATTTTCTCTTCCCTAGCTTTACAGCAAACCATATATTTGGGAAAATATATATATATTTAAGAGACTGAATTGCTTACTCTTTCTAGAACATCGGAAGCGACATTTTTGGCCTCTCTCAGCTGAGCGGACAAACTGGCAATTTTTGATTTTGCTGTTAACTTGTCCTTTTGCATTTTAGTAGAGAGTTCCTGAAAAAGAGCGACAGCAGTCAGTCATTTGGTCATGCAAGAATTATACATAGATAAATTGACTAATCTGTAATTGTACATGTGCCTACCGAATTTTTTCTCTGGAGCTGGCTAACTTCATTCTCGCTTTCACGAATCATGTCCTTCAGTTGCGTAATCAGCAACTGCTGTTGTTCTAGTTCTATGTCAGACGCCATGTTCTATTGTTTGCGTTTCACCTGAAAACAGAAATGCAAAATATTGATGACACTCCTTTTAGTTTAACCTCCACAAGCCGTTTAGACTGTTATAATGAATCGTTTTATTCTTAGCTACTGCCGTAAATGTTTGTTCCTTATTCAGGGGCAGATCCAAAACATTCTGACGGATATGAAAGATAGGTCATTCATCCATAATCTTTCTCCGTCGAAATGTTTTGGAAATGCCTCCTGAATGTTGTTACTATTACACACAACTATGTTGAGAGTGCAAACTGCACTGATGGGTGCTGTATGCATTTTTAGATCTTTTCTCTGACTTAGTCATACACCCGTGCAGTTGTTACACTCAGGGTCATCAAATTTGACCAAGGTCATTGAAATTGGCCACTGTAAATAAAATATCACTAACACTTGTAAGATGCCTGTCGAAGTGTTAGAAAATTGTCAATGACGTGCACAGTTAGGTTAGTAACAAATTATGAAGTTGCAAGGTGTGTAATTGTGATTGTCGGGGGTGGCGAATTTCAATGACCTGGCCAATTTTGATGACCCAGAGAGTAATAACTGCACAAAGAATTGATTGCCAGTCAACCTGGGACAACCAACCCAGCGACATCGTCACATCCAACCCAGTGACACAAATTTTCCGTACAGATTAAATTCAGCAACACAATTCAATGGTGTAGTGGCAGCCCAGTGACAAGCATCCTGCCTCCCTCCACGGCAGTTTTTAGCAGTCTATCTCCGGAAATATTTGGAGTACAGAGATATTCTAGAGATTAACAGATTCCTGGCATTGAGACGGATCTATTAATACCAATTCCGCATAAAGGTCTAAAAAGCCTCATGCCCTCATAAGACCTGCATCAGGGGACTTGCGCGGGTGGGGCAACCAACAGCGGAGGTTCCCGCGAGAGTGCGGTTCCCCCGTCCATGTCGCCAGGTTAACACTGTCCTGTTGGTAATTAAAACTGTTGTCGCCAACCTGGATGTCACAGGAAATTCTGTCCCCGGATTGGTGTGTCGCAGGTTGACTACACACCCAAAGAAATATAAGACGCAATAATTCAGCAACATTTACAGAGAAGAGAATCACACTATCCATTTTAAACCCTAACTCCAAGGAACTGGCTTGCGAAGTGTAAGCCAACCCTATCAAACAAGTTAAAAAATGTCTTTATGAGGTCTAAAATTTATGACAGCTCTACACTTGCATGCAACGTCACGCCCACTATTCCCATGCTCCACAGCAAAACATAAAGCCAACGCATGGTGCCATATCGATATAAAACACACCATATGTATAAAAAAAAAACTCTAAACACAGGCAATAAGTCTACAAGATTACACATTTCTCTACACGACAAACAAGTTGGAAGTGAAGATTTAATATGACACGTATTTCACACTTTGATTTGCTTTTAAATATTTCCATCGTCCCTGGTCAGGGGAACAACATACCAGGCTGAAAGATGATCTTGTGTTTGCAAAGTTTAGTTTTCGTTCATAGCTTCCCTGGCAGGATAGGTTAGGTTCCAGTTCTACAAACTTTCATGCTTGGTGGCTCCTGGCTGACTGTCCACATCACAACGTCGCCATACTTGTTTGACCCAAATCTCGTGACCCAGTTTTACGTGGCATTCCACAGACAGGTGCTGTCCTCTCGTGTAAATTCAACAAACAGTCTTTTCCAATCCAATGATAAAATATAGGCTGCTGCTGCAACACACCCCAGACCGAAAATAAACATTGGAATGAATAGATATTGGCGGCCAGGCCTAATAAATTGCCTTCAGTTCATTGTCTAGTGAATCATGCGTGATCATGGTTAATAATGCAAATAGGGGAGTCTATTTATTAGATAGCCTTTGGGATATGGGGTTCATTGGGACGGGGTCTAGTCAAGTGGTCCGCCCGACAACTGGTCCTCTGACCAACTCGCCCGCCTGTACAGCTGGTCAGCTGTACAGCTGGAAATTACTAGGAATTTTAAATTTTGAAAATCGGAATATAAATGACCAAGTTATGCTTGATTAATGACGCAGAAGGTTACTCCCTTCATATTGGCTGGGGAGGCCGTTTCGGTGACGTGTTAATGGCGGACCGCTTGCCCTGCTAGAGGGGACGGGGCGGGCGACGGCCGTACTTGCACCCCCGCAAAGCCACTCGCGCCGACGGGCTGCCGTCAAGTGGTCCGCCCGACAACTGGTCCTCTGACCAACTCGCCCGCCTGTACAGCTGGTCCGCCGGTCAGGTCAACTGGCCCGCCAGAAAAGTCATCTGGTCCGCCACAAAAATTTGGAAAAAAAGAGGATTTTTCGGAAATTACTAGGAACTTTAAATTTTGAAAATCGGAATATAAATGACCAAGTTATGCTTGATTAATGACGCAGAAGGTTACTCCCTTCATATTGGCTGGGGAGGCCGTTTCGGTGACGTGTTAATGGCGGACCGCTTGCCCTGCTAGAGGGGACAGGGCGGGCGACGGCCGTACTTGCACCCCCGCGAAGCCACTCGCGCCAACGGGCTGCTTCCCGGCGGACGGATTGACTTTGAGTTGGTTGGGCGGCAGACGGGCCGTCGGACAACGAAAATGTCAGCAGGCGAGTAGGTTTCGACGGCGGGCCAGTAAGTTTCGACCGGCGGGCTAGTAAGTTTCGACCGGCGGACCAGTCGTCCTCGGCATCGGCCCAGTCGGTCTCACGGCGGGCCAGTCGGTTGCGGACCAGTTGTCGGGCGGACCACTTGACTATACTCCATTCGGACACCCGCCATATTTGGATTAAAAAAATTAATATAATTAAGGCAGGCCTTAAATTGAAGTATGGGAACCTCTTCATTTCTGTGGAAGCCATCAAGATCGAGTGAAGGGTTCAACTGCAGGGGAATGAATATTATAGTTTCTGGGGGTGATACGTGTCTGATTTCATATTTTCTAATATTATCAAAGTATGGTTAAAATTAAAAACATGAAAGCTGAGAGGAGTGTTTGAGGTATGTAGGGAAAGGCTGTGTGTCAGACTACCGATCGAGGCACTTGATATTAAATCAGGTCTCCACAGGAATGAAGAATTAAAAAAAAAAAAATGTATCGTCCAAAAGTCAACCCTCAGCGAACAAAGTTCGAAGAGGGTTATTGTTATCACTGGAAAAATTCATGCCCGTCTGAGGGTCAGGTGGGCGTAATGCTTTCGTTTCCGTCTGATGGGCAGGTGAGCGGGTGCAACACTTTCTTTCAGCACAACCTCAACACTAAAGTATCCATGAAGTCAGTTCCCAGATTACAGTTCCCAGTCAGCTACCAGTCAGCTACCAGTAAGGTGAACTCAGCTCCCAGTTCTAGTTCCCAGTCAGCTACCAGTAAAGTGAACTGAGCTACGAGTTCTAGTTCCCAGTCAGCTACCAGCCAGCTACAAGTAAAGTCAGTTCCCAGTTCTAGTTCCCAGTCAGCTACCAGTTCCCAAAATAGTGAAGTCAGTTCCCAGTTCTAGTTCCCAGTCAGTTCCCAGAAAAATATCTGGGAAAATGTTTGGTTATTGGAAAGGGCTTCTAGTCGATTCGTCACTGCGCGATTCGTCCTAGCAAAAACTGGTCCATTCGTCACTCGAAAAAAGTCTGTTCGTCACCCGAAACTGGTCGATTCGTCACCCGAAATTTATTCACAATTGTATTTAGTTAGTCCATCAGGCATCACATGCTTATAAGCTACAATTAATTAAATTAAATTGGCGTAAGATATTTATTTACATAATAGCAATAATGTAACACCATTCTGCACTTTTAAAATGCGGATGACGAATCGACCAGATTCGGGTGACGAACAGACTTTTTTCGGGTGTCGAATGGACCCGTTTTCGCTGGGACGAAACACGCAGTGACGAATCGACCTGCTACCATTGGAAAGTTAGCTATAAAGCAAGCATTTACCATTGTTTGTAGCAATGAATAGCTGATGGAATAGTAAGCACTTATATTTTGTAACATTAAATAGCCGAGGCATTAGGCTATCTAATAAATAGACTGCCACCTTTGTATTATTCAATGTACCCAACTTGGTACCACCATTAAATAACCAATAAACCCCTATATTTGTTACCATTAAATAGCCAAGGGGGGATCAGGCTATCTAGCTAATACACTACCAGATTTTGTGCTACCATTCCATATGCCCAGTTCCCAGATTATTATGAGTCATCCTAAAAAATTACACTTAGCCAAACAGATTTTTGGTAGTTGTATAGTTATCTATACAGTAAGCACCAATATTTGGTACCATTAAATAGCCAATAGATTAGGCTATCTAGTTAATACACTATTAGATTTCTGCTACCATTCTAAATACCAAGCTCCCAGATTTTAATGTGTAGTTTTCTCCAAAAGATGTTACCTTGCTCAACAAATTTCTGGTAGCTGGATAGTTAGCTATCCAGTAGCCACCAATATTTGGTACCATTAAATAGCCAATATATTAGGCTATCTATTAAATACACTACCATATTTTCAATTTCTAGTTGTGCCATTTTATTGTAACATTGACATGTCCAGGCACAAAATTTCAAAAATGACATATTATACTGTCTGGCTCTCCTAGGTTTGTAATTTGCTTGAGAAATGTTGCCAAAGCTTTACAAGACAGCCGAATCTATTGGCTATTTAATGGTACCAAATATTAGTGCTTACTGGATAGGTAACTATACAGTTAAGAAAAATAAGTTGAGAAAATCATTATTTAAAATATTTTGAGAAAACTTTGCTAAAAATCTGGGAGTTGGGTAGATTGAATAGTACAAAGGTGGCAGTCTATTAGATAGCCTAATGCCTCGGCTATTTAATGGTGCAAAATATTGGTGCCTACTATTCCATCAGCTATTCATTGCTACAAACAATGGTGCATGCTTACTTTATAGCTAACTTTCCAATAACCAAACATTTGCCCAGATATTTTTCCGGTAACTGGGAGCTGACTTCACTTTTTTGGGAACTGACTGGTAGCTGACATGGAACTAGAACTGGGAACTGACTTCATGTTACTGGTAGTTGGCTGGTAGCTGACTGGGAACTAGAACTGGGAGCCGAGTTCACTTTACTGGTAGCTGGCTGGTAGACTGGGAACTAGAACTGGGAGCTGAGTTCACTTTACTGGTAGCTGACTGGTAGCTGACTGGAAACTGGAATCTGGGAACGGACTTCATGGATCTTAATACTAATGCACTTACCCAAAATAAATTGTACAGTAATACTCTATATGGCCTAGTGGTGCCTTTTTGATAGTCACATTGACATATGTCGGCTATGTTTTACAAATTTGGGAAAATTGAAAAATAAAATTGTCATTTCCGGAGCAGAACTCTGACACTACTGCACCTACATGCTTAACACTTTGCCATAATATGTCTAAAATAGTGTAGTGGTGCCTTTTGGAGGTCTCATGGCTGTAAATACCAGAAAAATATTAACATAAGAGAAAAATAGGGAAAATTCTTATGTTTTCACACCTCCATATCAAAGACACTATTTATCCTACATGGGTGAAATTTTGTTAATAACATAACTAAATTATAGTATTTCCACTTTTCAAACTTTGACACTCATTTCATTTTGTTTTAATGGAATATATGGGGGGGGGGGGAAGCTAAGAATTGTGGAGCTGAACTCTATCATTAATGCACTTACCCTGACAACTTTTCATATGTTACTCTATCTAGCTTGGTTGTGCATTTTGATAGTCACATTGACATATCTCAGCTGTGTTTTACAACATTTTGAAAAAAATTAAAAAAATCATCATGCATACACAACTTTGAGATTCATCACTATTAATGACAAATAATTTTATATAATAAGTAAAATATGAAAATTTGGTTCTCTTTCAAACCCTTCACATCAAATATGTTCCCTGTATAGTCTACATACAGATATTTCAGTGCTGACACAATTTCTACAAAGACAATTGCATGTGTTTCGTTTCAATTGTTGATCTAATGTTAATGACCAGTATTGAATTGGCGGAAGCCTTAACCATTAAAGCTAGGTCACCATATTTAGGGGTGGGAAGTCAAAAAGGAGACTTTCAAAAAGGCAAAGGGTTCATGAGACATGCTTAAGGTTGATAGCAAAAAGGGCGACACCTGTTAATTTGACCACACCCCGTATTGAGGTATATTTTCAAATATAATATCTTATACACAAACTATTTCAAACATACATAAACATAGCTAGGGTACTAGGGCTTAGGGGTTGTAGAGAACAACATTTTTCAATTACACCTCACCAAATGAAGATCGAAGAGGATTATTTATCGTTATCACTCGCAACAATCCATGTCCGGCCGTGGGCAGGAGGGTGGATGGGTGGTAGCAACCAGGAGTGGAACTCCAACACTGATGCACTTATCCTGATAAAATTTCGTTTACAGTAAAATACTGTAAATGGCCATGTCTTACATTTGGAAGAAAAAAAAACCAAAAACACAGATCTCATATGCTACCGCACTTACATGCCTACAACTTTGTCAGAATGACTAAAATAGTGCAGTTGTGCCTTTTTGGGGATCTTATAACCATAAATAATACATTTGTATAAAAAGCGGAAAATATGAAATATTAATTCTTATTTTTTTCAAAACTCCACATGAGTGACATTTTCCAAATAACATATTTACAAAATGATAGTACTTTCACTTAAATTCTTACATCAATTTCATGCTTTTTCCTTCTTAACAAAAAATCTGGAAAATTGCTATAAAATTGTTCCCGGAGCCAAACTCAAACACTCATGCACCGACCCTAGCAAAATTTCCAACAGTATGGCCTGGATGTGCTTTTTGGTAGTGGAAGAATTTTATTCTGAGGCAGAACTTGAACTCTTATACACTGACAGGTATACAATAAATAAAAAATTAGTACAGCGCCTGTTTCAGAAATAATTTCCGCTCACCAGCGCTTGTATTAAAAAAAAAGAAGCCTATTGTTCATAGGCAGTTCTGAATAGAGAGTTTTTAATTTTCTCTTAGAGCCATCATTGGTGGATATCCGTTTGATATCTTCAGATAATTTATTCATAGGGGAGGAGCAATGGATGAGAAAGCGCAAGCCCCAAATTTGTTTCTGGATTGAGGTTGGAAGAGCAAGTTATTACCATTGCTTCTTAGATTTATTGTTTGCTGAGGCTGTTTTCTCAAAAGATTGATATGTAAAAATGGTGCCTCATAGTTGAGTGCTTTGCAAGTCATGTTGAGAAGTTTTAACTCAATGCTGGAACTAATTAGCAGCCAGTGAAGTTCGTTTTTTATGTGAGTAATGTTTCCTCAGTCTTTCTATCAATCACGCTGCCGAGTTTTGGGCTACTTGTAATTTTCTTAAATATTTCCAATTTATACCATACAAGAGAGAATTTCCATATTACAGATGAAGTGTTACTAGAGCATTCACAGCAGTTTGGGTGCTATTTATTCAAGCTATTCCTTACCATTAAGATGTTCTTGATGGATGGATCTAAAAGAGCATACAAAAGATAGTACCCAGATAGCATTCCAAATTTGGCAGGCGTCATTTGAATATTTGCCGCCGATTTGGATGCTATCTGGGTATAATGTCTTGGTGCTCAGCTCCAATTTTACAGAGGTTTCTTGAAAAATGTTGATGATGCTCGGGTACTATTTTGGTATTTACTGAGGGTTTGCTGCGGTGCAGCCCATGTTTTCCTTCATAAGAATGCACTTCATAAATAAAATAATTGTTATTTGAATTATATATATATAGAAACTCCATGCACCGGATGGTGACAACAGTAGCTGATAATAAAAGTCGTTTGTATATGTATATGTGTGTATCTGATAAAATAAATATCTGATATAATTATGAAAGTTGCTCAAAAAGCATGGTCTGAAGTCTTACAGCAAATTTTAAAGACTTGGAACCAATGTCATAGACTTGGAAGCTAAACTCAAGAAGACGTAATGTGAACCTAGGACTCCCATGTAGGCAGTCATTCAACCAATAAGAGTCCTGGACTCACATGACATCCTCTAGTGTTCAGTTGCCAATTCTATGAGATTAGTTTAAATCCAAAACTATAAAAATTGCTGCAAGGTGCTATCCAGGTTACAGAGATGTACATTATAGGTTCGAACTCCATCCCTGCAGAGGAGCTGGGCTGATCACTGCCCATCCTCACGTCCAGGGAGACTACTAGTGCTTGTACGTCAAGATGATCGGGGTTGGGGCCTAGCTCAGTGGTAGCACTCCAGGCTTCCAACCACTGGGTCCTGGGTTCAATTCCAAGTTGAGCCTAAGTTGGATGGCTGTTTCATCCATCATCTCATTGCCGTGGTCCCTCCCTGTCCTAATTAGCCCAGCAGGTGCAGAAATACAGGACGTAAACTGGTAAAGCCCTAAGCTACTCACCCTCTCACACGTCAAGTTGATCACTGCCCTACCAAGGCAGGTGTAAAGATAGTGCTGAAGATCCCTGTGTGTCATGGGTCCACGTGGCTAGTGAAATGGGACTTGGCAACAGGAAACCACAGTGATGGCACTGATGTGACCTCTTAAACCTTTTCAGATAACCCTGCTATAAAGGTAGAATATGTTCTCCCAACGTATGAAGTTGGGAAAGACTGGATTGGCCTGCAAAGATTGTGGCCCAAAAGATTGGGATTGCCAAGTCATCAGAGCATGATCATTATATTATGCAAAGACAGACTGTTGAAACTGGCAATGGTCCTTTAACAACATAGAGACTTATAGTTCCACATTATGCGACACTTCAAGTTAGATGTAACGCCATTATGACCTTGTAGTAACAACCATTGTGACCTTGTAACTTCTATACCTATTTCCAGGTGCAGCAAACTATTATGACAAATAAATCAATTTCAAATTTCCTAGTTACTTTTACCTATCATCAGGTGTAACAACCATTATGGCCTTGTAACTTATAAGTTGTTAGGCATTTCTAGACATTCTAAGCACATACTTTATGTCTCATTGTTAACAAAAGACTGAATGCCACATTTACACTAAAATCACCTGTGTGTTTGTCATTTATGTCTGGACATATAACACAATTATCTTCCCTCGGTGATGCCTTGGTTTTAAGGACTAATTGGGCAAATGAGTTTTAATTGAATGAATGGTGAATAGGTTTAGATGAGACTTGATTTAATTAAAGTAATTCTTGCCATGCAATCGCTAAAAATATGGTTTTTCTTCCTTTGGGTTGGGTTTTGGATGCCATCTTGTCCAATTTATTTGCCCCATTACTTAACAGAAGGGGGTTGCAAGGAAACCAACAACCCAACAGCTGTGAATCATCAGAGGTCGATCTTGAGCTGTCAGTGTTGCAGCATGACTGCTTGGTCCCAAGGGACGACAATTTCCTTCTCTGCAGTCAACGTAATTGATTTGTTGGCCATTAGGACATGATGCCCTGCAGCCCAACTGTTCGCTTTGGTCCGAACTCCTCTTCTTTGGCCCCTTGGCGTGTCAACACTTCCGCCCTCCCTGCTGGCCCTTTTGCCTCACCACAATGACATTCTATTGACCTCATGACGTCACTGAATGTTGGGCACTTTGACGTTACATTACAAAACTGGGTCACGAAAGGTTCGAGTCGTCTGCCAAAAGGGCTTATGTAACAATTTCATGGAACTGATCAAAGCATTTCCACCACGTCATAAAAGAGAGATGCGAGGGAACTGGGCTTTGTTTGACAAATGGAACCGTTGTATGTCAATAAATTGTCCATTATTTATGATATCATCTGACCAATTATCGTTAATGTGCTGCACCACATGTTCCTACTCATGCAAGTTTAGTGTTCTCATATTTAGACATCGACATGTCCATATGAATGAAGGATTTGCCAATGGTCATTCTGTGTTCTGAAATCCTAGTGACCTACTTCTGGCTGCAGCTATAACTGGCTAAAGCCAGCTGTCTACTTCACATTTGCAGAAGACTTCGACAGCAATATGTAAAAATTGTCAAATGTTACGATAGAGTTAATAAAATCAGTCTGGAGTTTTGAATAAAGGAAAATGTTAGAATTGTGATATGAATGCAAAAAACATGCAATTATTAGAAAACATGTGGAAACGGAAGTGAGCTGTATTCTACCCAAGTGTAAGTATACGATTAGAACTGTTGCCCATTTGATTGCTGCATTCATACAAGTTATGCTTGAAAGCAAATATGCTAGTGTGAGAGACAACGCTTATCTAACAAGAGCAGAGGAGCATTATCTGGATTGATGTATCCTTTCCGTGTTTCGCACAGATGTGTCATGTAACATAGGAGCTACTTCTGGTATACCATATGAAGGACAACCTTGTTCTGTTGTAGCAGTATAGCATGCTCAATGCTTTGACATAGATTTTGCTTCCGTCCCTGTCTACTCGGTGTCTATGCTGAGGCAAGTAAAAAAAAACCATGAATAAATATGTCACATGGTGTAGACTCTAAGCTTAATCATCTCATCATTAAGACTGCCTCTTGCAGCGGGGAATACGAGCTGGCTAATTTTCAGACCAGTAGCATTGGTTCACATTTACACTGACTATAGATTAGAAACATGTCCTCAGAGCAGTTAACTTTCATTTGTGTGCATCTGGAATAGCTTATATGTTGCTACATTGAAATGGTATATGTACCACCAGGTTATACATGAACAATGATGAAAAGGAAGTTCCCGTTAAGTTACCCTTAAATGGTAGTTGCCAGAGTATTACAACTAAAGTGGTAGTCGCACGCTATACATTTGGGATGGTAGTTGCTGAAATGGCAATCCAGTGGCAGTGTCCCGCAGTAATTTGGTTGGCGATGGTGGATTGCATTTTGAATGCTAGCTAATGGTCCATTTACTGCAGCAACGGACATTTGAAGTTGGCAGGTCCATAAGCTGTATAGATAGTGGGAGGTCCTCACTTTACTGGCGCTACGCTGGACAACATATTGGAGGGCATTAGCCTAGCACATGGGTTGGCCATTACCATGCTGTATTTAGGATAAGAGCACAGGGCCCTGCATCCATAACACAGTGGCTGGCCTAATCGCGAATGCCAGGGGTGTTAAGTGACCATGAAAGGATGACAGGAGACATGTGCCATTGTGTGGCCTTGCATGCAGAGTTAACAATGACAGGCAGACTGGCCGCGCATGTGCACTGGCTGGCTGTTGGGAGGTTTTGTTATGCGGGCCGGCTGCCTGCCTGGTTTGCTCGGATCGGCCTGCCAGGCTAAGCTCAGTCAGGAGCGCTCCTCCTGCAGTGCCGGTGGCCACGGCGTCCCAGCAAGTTGTACCTTGGAAGGAAGGCAACCGCAGAGAAACTGCCCTGGTCCTGCAATCCTGCAGCAGGATGCAGGGGCTGCTAAGTCCTACCAGCAGCAGCAGCAGCAGTAACAGCAGTAACAGCAGCAGCACCTCACGATTTGACCTGACCAGAATCACCTGCAGCTGACCCATGCCAGTCCCTCCTTCCCGTCTACAGCCATGCACAAGAGACTAGGCAGGAAATTCGGTGAGTTACGACTATCAACAAGTTGCCTTTTGGGAGAGTTCTGCAGCTCCAGGCAGAGATCAATACGATGCAGTGGGTCATGGATATGCCCAGCTTCATAAATTCTTGACGAGGGTAGTAGGCCACTGGAGCACACAGGGGGCCTTGATTTAATTTTCCTCACTTTTATTGATGGTTTGCACTCTACATTGTCCTTATTCAATGTATGTTGATGCACCTGCATAATTCCTCAGATACAGGTTAAACAACATGGTAAGCGTTAGGTTAAATCGTATGAGAATATAGCCGGTTCTAGCTTAGTCAAAATTCAACTAATACACAGGTCTGTATTGGCCAGCCTTTTAGTGGGAAGCTTTGTGCAATGTGAATATACCCTATGCATTATGTATACATGTCCCACAATGGAGTATAATATAAAGGAAATCGATCTCTTTGTTATGTTAAAAGCAAGCTTCTTTTCAACCTTGAGTGTAAATATAGGCCCAGGAATTCATTTAATAATGAATTAACTGAGGACGGTGAATACAAAAATAATTGCAGTAAGTAACACTTGAATATTGTGAAGGATTTATGTCTTTGGTACATCTATATTGTCCGGTTTATTGAGGCAGTATTTGTAACTAATTCGTAGCCCCCTAAGTGCCATTATTGGCTGATAATTGCCAATTATGGCAATAAAAGTGTGTAATAAATACAATGATGTGCTGGACTGGCAATTGAGAGTGATTAGGTTTCGACTGTGTTACTACTGTAATGCAATAAGTGGATTTGTTGGGACCACTTAGTTATTGGCTCAAAGGAGGTTACCAGTCCATGTCGTTCCAATCCAGCACATTATGCCAATCTGCTCGTGGGCTTTTAATCTTCTTGCGACACGGAATGGTGCAATCGAGTGTCGTGGATCCCTAGGATGCTGCGTAATCCTAGAATGCACGCAGCTTCTGGAATGAGTGCCCTGTCTATCTCCGCCTAATCTCTTCTGTTGTCTGTCTGGCGTCTCTTGACTGTCCTCAAAAACCAGACAGCAAATAACGCCTCATTGTCTCCAGAAAATGATACCAAGACTCCTCATTGTCCTCAAAGGTTGTTATTTGTGTCTATCTTCAAGTCACGAACACAAGGAAATTGCATTGATTTGACAGGCAACATGCAAAAACTGGGAGCTAGTTTCATGGCTGTTCCAGTTGTCTGTATGTCTCATACGTAATGCAGTTTAAAGAGACATGCCAGAACCAATGAAGAACGAATTAGATACATCTGGACAGCAGACAAGTTTCCTCTCCAATAGCTTAAGCATCACTGACAATAGTCTAAATCTGTTAGCACTGAGTGTACGGAACAACCTTTCTGTTGCAAAACAGTTTTAAGCTGGTTGATTCTACCATTGGATGGACAGGAAAACTCACATTTATTCCAAGCTGATTAGTTTGTTGAATCAAATGTTTGTTAGATGCGAGTTTGTTACAGATGCATTGTAGTGTACAGACAAAAAAAAGCATAGCAATATAACTGGAAGGACACTGACCAAACCAACTGATAAGGCCTTGTTGACCACTGTCCACTAGTCGCTGCTGCACCACATCAGTGCTTCAGTATTACTGCCAGAGTTTGCGGACAAACACAGCAACTGTAACAGATGGAATTAATGCCGGAGCTTGGTTTTTGCACTGCTCTCCATATGATCAGAGTATCATCAGGCCCTACTGACATCTGTAAATATTTGCTTTATCGATTGGAAATACAAAGAGATACCCCTGCAGCTTGCAGTCAAATACACTCTATAATTTCCTGCAGATTCGTTTATAATGTAAAGCAACACATCAGCTGTGATTTGTCCTGTGAAATTTTCATCGAAAAAGGAGCCATTAATTCAACTTTGAGCAGCTTCTAGAGTTATAAAAATCTAACATTAGATTAAGAATATCTACAGCACATTGCATTTAAAAATAGAGCTGTTTAAAATACATTTTGTGCTAGCAACTGACAGTTCCTCATTGATTTGCTAGGCTTGAGTGTTTTCGAATCAGGAGAACACATACATAAAACAGAAGTGGAGCTCTGAATGTGTGTTGTACATGAATTCCATGGAAACCTAATGACATGTCAGGCATGCCTACAGAGCCATCTATCTCCAAACGTTGTTGCCTCAGTTGTCAACAAGAGAATTACATGCTTATTGTCATCTCTCAGACAAGTTATGCTCTGGCCTCACATAACTGCTATTGCTATGCTACATTTAATTCTAGCATCTATGGGATTGTGTCTTTAAGAGATGAAATGTAGACTTCAATGGTTGCACTGCTAGGAATTTTCCACTCGACATTTTTAAAAGGCAAAAAAGGCAAAAAAGGCTGGTCTCCGATGAAGAACAGTTTCGTTTTATAGCTGGCTACTCAAAGCCAGATCTAAAAATAGATAAGTTCTTACATTTGCCAAGATTTGTATTTTTTCAGTAAGCTAGGAGTAGACAGTAGTTGGCTTTAGCCAGTTAAAGCTAAAGTCAGGAATAGGTTTCTACAGCTGACTAGAGTCTACCATATTTATTAAAATAACTGTATGACCTGCTGCCAGAGGCAGATAATGCCGGCAGCCATCTTGGTTCTGTTCTATTTAAAACGCTAGCTCCTCCCTGGATAATCCTTTATATCCTTCCCGCTTAGCCAGGACCTTCTACACGTATTTCTCAAGGGAGCTAAGGTCCGGTCTTCCTTCCTAAACCTAAATTTGTTTTATTTTCCGTTATAAATTAAATTAAAAACCAGAAAGAGGCTGACCCCCCTAACAACCATGCTTGCAAGTAGAATTAAGGCTCTTGAATGAAACTCACAATGAGGCTAAATGGCAGGTCACATGACCTCACAGAGCAAGTGATCTTTTTGAACTCTTGACTGAATAGGGGCGAGGCAGTGGCAACATTTGATTTTTATAAATGCATGTATTGTAGGATCCCTCAAATCAAATTAAAAAGTACTGGAAAAAGGGGGCAGAGCTTACAGGGTTGGATCCATGCATCGGCTACTGGTCATTGAACCAGTTAGGCTAATCATTCTGCTCCAGACATCAAATCATTTATAATGTGTCCTGTCCACCAAGCAAGCATTGTCTCAGACCTGCTGGGGCACTCAGAGCTGGTACATTAACAATTGACCTTCATATTGTTGCACTTTTAAGTTAAATACGACTTGACAGTTTTACATTACTAAAGCCTTTGATAATTATTTTCATTTTTCATCCTATTTTCAAAATCTACAGTTTTTCCAGACAGCTATGGGCATTACATTACTGATCATTGCTTTGCCCAATAAGTTACCAAAAATAAATAAATATAAATTAGGTCCAATTGTAGTGGTAGTATGCAAAATCATTCATTGTGTAACAGTGTATTAAAGATTTACCCTGGTGGCAGATTGCCCATAATATTTCAATAGCTTGGTCCTCCCTTGTTCCCTGAGTGAATATCACTCAAGTTGGGTCTTGCGAGTTCTGTGATCTGATTGGCTGATATCTAGCATCCAAACATTGTGACGTCACTTTCCGATTGACAGACTCAACCTGTCTCCTTACTTGAGACGGGAACAAGTCAGAGCTTGGTCAGTCCCCAATAACTGGAAAATTCAAAACCAGAAAGAGGCTGAATGGATGTAGCAACTGCCTGTGGGTCACATGACTTCCCTAACAACCATGATTGAAAATCAAAGCTCCTTAGCAACCACACCATTGTTGCCAGGGCCTTTTATATTTGAAACTCAGAAAGAGGCTGAATGGCAGGTCATGACCCCACCAACTTTGGTTGCTAAGTGACGTCACCATTTTCCCGCCATTTCCAGTTCCAGAAAGAGACTGAATTGCTGTTTTATGGACTGGGAAAGACCAAAATTACATGCTTTGTTTGTTTTAAATTGTGTAAGAGATAATTTTTCACATTTTTTGTAGAACCTGTGGAATTTGGAAGTTCAGTAACAAAAGACTAAAAAGCGACAAAAATCGGACAATGGTTCAGAAAATCCTTGTTCACAGTTCAGTTCCTTACTTGCCTGAATTTTTTTTTATAAATTTAATTCAGACAAGGACATTATCTAGCGTCTTGTAGAAATCTTGGTTCTTTGTCAATTATTTTGTCCAGATAAGCTGGCAGAATCTCAAAGTTGGGGTGGCAGAAAACGTACAAATTAGTGACATAAAGTGACAAGAAAAAAGGATACAAATAATAAAACCTTTGTGTAGAATTCAACTGTGCTAACGAAATTTGCTGTCTTTTAAACTTATTGCATAAATCCATTTTATATAGACACTAATGGCTCATTTTCTTTACTTGAAGCAAGATGAGCTATACTGTATATGTTTATCTGTTCAAACGGCATGTGATGCATTCAATGTACATTGTTATGGGTTTTGCTAGTCTTATATTATAAGTGAGTAACATCGAATTTGTGCATCAAGGGGCACTGCCGTTTGGGCCTCGATCGTGCCATGGCCTACCTCATTCTTTCTATCTTCTCCGGTTCTAACTAACTAACTGTCACCATTACAACTCTTTTATTTGCACTCTATTCCTCAATTTCAACCAGGCTACTTTTCCCCTAAGTGAGCACATACTTGCTAACAATATGGCTGCCATCACTTTCAGAAAGAGACCGAATGGCACCATAGCCTGTGGGTCACATGATCCCCCTAACAACCATACATGCAAAATTCAGCTCCTTAGCAACCATTCACACCATGAATAGAATGAAAATACATTTTAAAAGTAATAGCCCAAAATTTTTAATTTAATAAATCTCAATGCAGGCCATGATGGATGCAAAAATATTTCATTTTCTGCCGCAGCAGGGGTTTGATAAATTCAAGTGCATGTACTGTAGTGGGTTTTCTAGTTTATGATGAGATGATAAGGCTTGGAGATACACATTTACCCTATAGGCAGGGTCTTCTACTTGCCTTAACATAGACACCTAGACACCAAGTACAAGGCACCTCAAATTCAATGTCTCATGCCATCACCATCTGGCATGGATGTAGCTCATGAAAGCACACCGACCGGAAATCGAACCCGGGATCTTCAGCAGAGCTGGCCAATGTGAAATTGGTGGATGCTTAAGCCATTAGGCTAGCCAGCAACAATACTTACAACTGGCTTCAGAAGCAGAAGCATCAATTCAATGAAACATCAAAGTGACTAAAGTTCTTTGTGTACATATTATTAGATTGTCATTCTATTTGCTGGTAAATAAATGATGCCTCTTGTAGTTACATATTCTAACAACCTTTTACCAAGCGTTGCTGCTTGTAGTCTACAACACATCTGTTTGCTTTCTTTCTTGAAAGGCAATGTCAATTTCTTCTCTTAGCATCCCACTTCCACTCATTGATGTAGATTTAGTACATTGGTAGCAAATAAAGCACACCCACATTAGGAATATTACAAAGAGAAACCATGGAATCTGTATATATATTGGAAATGCTACACGTTGACTGGGGGTGGTATTCTGGGAAGATGAAGATCAGAAATAGAGATATAACTCAAAACCACCAAATAGCTATGGCCATTGGGGAGTCTCCACTGTCCAATTGCAAATGCAAGGCAATCCCTTGTTGCCAAAGATGCCCATCAAATAGAAGCAGGTTGAATCGTATCTCCTTGAGGCCACCCTCCTTCGAGTAGGGACTTGAGTTTGCCTTTCTAGAGAAGAAACGTGCTTCTATCATGCTTTTACACAATGTCTACCAGACAGCAAACGCCAAGACTGCTCTGCAAGTCTACAAGTCATGAAAACTCTCTTACAGAAGGAATACCGTTTCGATGACTGGAAGGCCATTGCAGGGGGCTGTGATGTGAATTTTTATAAGGTGAAAATATTGCTTTGATCTTTAGTTAGAGCTCTATTGTGCACTCAACAACATATCAAATTGGCAAGGAGCTTCTATCAGCACAGAGCAAGCTTGCAGTAAGCCAAATAGAGCAGGTGGCAAAGCGATATGTTCTGTTCTTTCTTGCGTTCTTTCTTCCCTTATTCAGATTTTTCAGCCTCTTTTTGGCTGCTCTTGTTTGATCAATGCAGAAGGTAACCTACCCTACTCCAGGGACGTGCCGTGACTCTGGCACTCCTTCTCATTAATAGTCCAGGCAAACGCCTGATTTGTTGTAGTCAGATCAATTTCGCGCCTCAGACACCAGGACCACTTCCTGCATAGGTGTTAATGTTAACACACCCTGCCACAATGTGCTTTTGCCCTTTTTGTGAATGAATAATGAAGTTTAAAAACTGAATGTGGCTTTGGGTATTCTTTGTTTGAATGGGAGCCATTCAGCTTGCATGACATCATGACATTTCTGCACGAAATCCTTTTGGTGGTGTAAGCATAAGCACTAAACTGGAAGGAGATCACTGATCATTTAATGGAAGGTTTCTGCCACACCTGAACTCTAGGTCTATACTGACACACTAGATTACTGCTCGTGTGTCCAGTCTTTTACAAGCCAGACGGAGCTTGATCACTGTATATAAATACCTTGCTGTCTTCTGAATGTACTCTATATTTGACTAATATACTAATATTGAATATACTGTGGCCATCCTTGCAGCACCGAGTAGTGGCTCCGAGGTCTGGAAAGCTATACATAGTTATTTATCTATTTATTTATTGATTTCAAAAACATTTGGCAGGGTTGCATCATCAGCACAGATGGCCCATTAAAAGTTGAAAAACAGCTGATATTTGAATAAATAAATAATGCAGTGTTACTTATAAAAAAGTGTAGCTGAGGTGGGTGGCTGGATGAAGGCTTTACATCCTGTATTTCTGCACCTGATGGACTGATTAGGACAAGCAGGGACCGTGACAATGAGATGAAGGATGAAAAAGCCATCCAACTTAGGCTCGACCAAGAATTGAACTCGAGACCCAGTGGTTGGAAGTCCAGCGCGCTACCACTGAGGTAGGCCCTCACCCCACAAGTATAGTTGAACGTTCTTTATGAGTAATACTGTAATGTCTTATTTAGACAGGGACAATGATGCTCAGGAGCTATATTGGTGATTACATCGCCAGCACTTTTTAGTCTATTCAGCAGCCGTTGTGTGTCTGAGACGCCTTCTTATTCAATGGCAGTCACCTCGAAACAATGCCATGTCTGCTGCTTGCTCAATATTGTATTGAACCGAGCCTTGTTCGTGCCAAACACCGACTAACAGCCACCAAGGATACCTCACTGGATTCACCATTGTTCTTCGTTAGTTTTGATCCCCAAGGGATTTGGTATTCATGAAATCAACGAGGATGCACAGCTCCCTCAGAATTATAATAATTGCTAGCCACTGAGCAGTCTCCAATCCACATTTAATGAAAAGTTATGACACTAGATGAGGCAGGTGAGGAGTATTAGTCACTCAGTGTTGCCATCCAATCAAGGGACAAATTATAGGCCTACCACAAATCAACGCACCGAGCAAGCAATCAAGCAATCAATCAAACAATCAAGCAATCAAGCAATCAGGCAATCAAACAATCAATAAATCAAGCAATCAGGCAATCAAACAATCAAGCAATCAGGCAATCACCATGGCAAACAGGCAAATTGGTAATCTAGCAAGAAGGGGATATGTAAACACTGCGGAACACAATCAAGTTGTCAATCAAGCAAACATGTAATAAGCAAAAACCTTGACACACAAGCAAGTTGTCAAACTAGCATATGCGAGTAGACTACGCATATTGCACAAGCATTTTGCCATTGAAGCGTTCAAGCAAGCAGGCTATCAAGCCAGCACAATGGCACAAGCAAATTGCATATCAAGCAAGAGCCAGAAAGCAAGTATGCAAGCACCTAGGTCTACAGCTAAGCATGCAACATTTGGGCTGGTGCATTTGTGCTTCCTTCCTCAAAGGCAGCAATGAGGAAATGGTATCAGACAGGGGGCAAGTGCCTCTCCTCGTTTACCCTTTGAATGTCAGCCAGCTAGGTTGGCTGTCACAGGCGACCCATTGGCGCTCTTTTACGGCTTTCAGAACGTCGTTTACACTGCGAGAAACGAATGTGACTCAAAGCACAGCGGCCGTATGTCGGTCGTCCAGGCCAAGACTACTTGCAATCTGTCAGGGACGAAATCCAGAGCTACACGGCCTCTTCACTTTCAGATGGCATATTGATCGTTCGAACGCGCGGGTCATAACACACGATAGGTCTATAGGCCCTCCCAGAGCAGCCCAGGCTATATTATCCTTGTAACTCAACGATGCGTGCTTCTTGGGCATCTTTACAGCTCGTTAAAGGCAGGTGCTATCCTCCTTCAAAAAGTAGCGATATCACGCACCTATCTGATCCTGTACCAGTAATCTAACACCGTCTGGCTAATGGCAGAAACGAGGTTTTTTTTTCATTACTTACTTTAACAGCAACGACTATAAGACCTTTCAATTGCCATGGGAGTAGTTAACACTGAACAGGGAGTGGCTTGGTGAAAAAAAAAAAGAAAAAAAAAAAAGCTCCAGTACACTTGGTTCAATCAACGACCGAGCATATAATACTAAAAAAAAGAAAAAAAATTGATTGAATAGATTCGTATTTTACGCAAAGACGGAGCTCATATGAATCTTAGCTCGATACATTAGGATAGAAATGTGGAGATCTATTCAGTTGGCAAGGGAATGGGATCTTGTATCCAGTGCCAACTGAGCTGGATGGAAGTCTAATGCGGAATTATGGCGCCAATAAAACTCCTCCGATATTTGGGGGGCCACCATTGAAGCCAGACGAAGCAGAAACCAAGCAAGATTCAAGGCTGGTGGCAGCCCCTATGTTGTTTGTTATGGCGTTAATGTGTCATTGAGATCTGCTCGGAGCTCTGCATATTAGACTGCAGCTACAAATACAGAACCATGACAGATGAATGGGCCAGAACATGATAGCTATCCAGATATTGGGAAGTTGTTGAGGATGGGAGTAACAACACTCTCTTCTTCCAAATGATGTTGCTATGATGATGATGATGATGGGGAAATTCTTTCCTTAATTTGGGTCCTCAATCACACCAAGCACCCAGCATCATTTAGCTGCCATCACAGGAATTAAAGCACATTTTGCCAACAAATCAGTCCTGCCATTGCTATACAGGGTGATTAATCTGCCCACTCAGCCGCCGTTCTGCCACTTGAAATGTAATAGAATAAAGTGGATTAAAAACTATACATTGGAAGAGAATATCAAGAAAAATAAGGTGTTCTGCAAAATGTAGATGTGCGAGAACTAATTCAGTACGTTGTGTACAGTTAGTTTCATAAATATGGTTGACTCTAGACAGCTGTAACAACCTACTTCTGGGTGTAGCTATAACTAGCTAAAACCAGCTGCTTCTGTCTAAGCTTATAGTCGGCTTACTGAAAAAATATAAATCTTGGCAAAATTTATCTAATATATCATAAATATGTACTTTTAGATCTGGCTTTGAGTAGCCAGCCATAGCCAGATCGTTCTGTTTAGTGGCAGGTAGCATCATATAGCAGATGTTGTCTAACTTTGTCTAGGTTCCATTTGACAGGCCGTTTTTAATGAAACTAACTGTACCATACAAAATCTGTGTTCTGTCAGGCTGGTTTATGTTTTGAAAGAACATTGTTTCTGTAGTATACAACATTAACTCATGGTCTGGTATACCTATACAGTCACATGTCATCCCCAGGAAACTATGGTGTCAGTGTTTTGCCTATTGAAATTTTTTCAATACGACCTGGAGCTGCAGACTTTTATTGGATAAATCTAGCAGAAAAAAAAGGAGGTCCACTGAAGATGATAGATTACATATACACTTATTATCCCAATGGTGACATTCTGTACGTTAGACAGTCAAAATATTGCATAATAGTGATATTCAAGGAAAGGTTCTTCCATCTCCTCCAAAATGCAGTTGTAGTCCTCAGGAATTCTCACTTCCGGAAGAATCGCTGCAGCCAGAGCCATGGTCTTAGTCTGAAAAGAAGCAAAATCGTCTGGCTCAAGATAGCACAATCCTAGAATTGCCCTGGCATAATATGTAGCTCACCCTGGCTCAAGCAGAAGTAGAAGCATCCAGCAGTAACATTTTCTGTTTTTCCTTCAGATGGTTTGGTGAATCCCATCTTTTGAGAGCCATATGGGAATCTGTGAAATTGTATCTGTATATAGTATAGGGGTACATAGTTGATGACGTCAACCTGTAAGGTCATTGATGTCTGGCTATGGTATGGATATATAATTTTGGTTACCTACAGTGTACAGTAGAATACTAGATTTAGAAAGAGAAAATCACAAGTAATCGGAACGACCAATTTAAATAGAAAGGGTGTACTGAAAAGTGTGATAAAACCAAGTACATCAGAGGATAAAACATCATTATGTTACAGCTAGACCATCGCTGTCATTGTTAATGGAAACAAGAGTTGAATAAGTGATGCATTAGCATCTCACACGACAGGAGAGTATCAGTCAGCAAAAAAGAAGCTTTTTGACAGATGCAGACAAAATGTCATCCAGTGTGGCATGGACACCACAAAGAAGGGTTAATGTAGGTCTATACAATATACAGGTGTCATACAGGTGTGTGTGAAGACCCCACTGCCACAAAAGCATTGGATATTTAGCTGTATATCATATCACTTGTATTTTATTGTAGCTAATGTATATTTTCACCATATTCGTGACACCACTGTCTTATTGATACATATACTTAAAGATTCAGACTTATAGACTTACAGCCAATTTCAAAGAGTTGGAAACAAGTCTCTTGGACTTGGGGGTTAAACTTCAGAGGATGTCATGTGTTAGTTAAACAATCCCTCAGCCAATGAGGGTTCTGCATTTACACCACGTCATTTGGAGTTTAGCTTTCTAGACTATAAGACTTGTTTCGAACTCTATGAATTAGGCTGTAGCATATTTGTTTGGGATATATTCAAACAAGTGAAGATACATTTTTTCAATGAAGTTAAATTGCCCACTCAAGTGGAACCAAGCATCTACTCTGTTAAATGTGACGTACCCAAGCCAATTCAACTGAAACAAATTGTTAGTACTTTTGTAGTTTTTAACAAAGAACTTTTAAAACTGCTCTCAAAGGCACAGTTCTAATATCGACTTTCGGTCACATTTACATCTTATTTCTATATATATGTACATCTCTTCATTGAGGCAATAACATATTATTATTATTAAAAAAATGATATGTTGGTAGCAATGGAGCCACATCTTGAATGGAAAGAATATTATCAGATTCTTGCATGTACTCCAGATCTGACCAAGAGTGTGGGACAAGCACTATATATGGTGCTAAAGATGTAATAAGAGAAAATATCAACGTAGTTTGGTGGAAGTCATGTTATATCGTTGAACAATATCTAGTTGATATTTTCAGTCATGCCATGTGTGTGCATACAGCTGTATGTTTATCATGGGGTTGTGGATTATATATGCCAAAATATGGTTTTTTTTTTCATGATTTTAGTTTGCTTAAAGTCAAGTCTCTTGGTATGTGCATTTGGTGGACAATTTGTTGTATCTGTTATATAGCCCAAGCTAACATGAAAGAGTGTGGCATGTTGGTAGGTGACCGGGGTCCCATGAAACTTGTATGTCAGGCTGGTAAACCAATAAAGGCTGGACGCATACAGAACAGGTTGGTGCATGCACATCAATACAAAACTTGCAGGATAATTGGCCAGGAAGAGAATTGCCAAACACACATCCAAAGGGTCGAATGTTTCAGGCTTCATTTGCTGTTTAGGGTCGCCGAACCAATCAATGAAAAAGCCGTTAATTGTCTTGGGTGTCAATATCCATGGATGCTTTGAAATAATTGATGACTGCAGGCAAAGGTCAACCAATTAACACGTACTGGCTCTTCCTATACCCTGATGGCCTTCAATGGATGCCAGAGTCTCTCTCAGGAAGCTTTTAAGTTAACATCATAGGTCCTGTTAATGTTGGTGTAATGTGCTGCAGTTTCTCAAGATTGTTAAGGAAGATGTGTCAAGGCAAACTCTTGCCTCTATCTCCTATATCTTGGCATCAGCCGAGGCAACTTCCTAGCTGTGTGCAGATCAGAATTGACACTTAAGAGAGACAAAGCGCCTTCTGTTATGAAGGGCTGAACATGTTGATGGATCCGCTGAATTGATTCCGTGTAAATAAAACCACAGATCACTGGGCCATTGCTTCCGCGTCAATAGAAATGGATTGAAGCATCTCTGTTGAAATATCGGAAATAGTCCTGTGTGTAGCCGTTCAAAATAAATTAAGCCTGAACACAGTGTCAATTGCCATAGCATGCACGCGACAAAGATATTACAACATTAAGCTAATAGAGGTTCAAACATGCAGTGGTGGTAATACTAGTTTCGCACACACCAGATACATTTGGTATCCCCCAAATTGTATTAAAACTTGTTTAAATATAAAAAATAAAAGGCAAAGGAAGAAAAATAAAACAAAGTACAGGCATGAAATAAAACATACACAAAAATATGTTCAGCATTTACATAGACGAAACAAAGCCTTATCCGCTCATGCTGCCCAAGCTCCAGGTCGAATGAATAAAAGCAAATACTAAGCAATAGTAAATACGAATGCAATAAAACTAAAAGCAAAATTTATATGTAATTAATATGGGGAGACTTCAAGAGCTGTCTTATTTGTAAAGTTTCTATTGATCTTATCAAGTACACTTGCAAAATAATTCATACACATGTAGACGAAAATTTAAATTGTAAAGTTAGTTTTACACTTCAACTTTGCTCATTCAATAGGCGTGAAAAACTACATTCCGCCACTGTACGCATTACCTAACCTCTCAGTTAGATGGCCGTTTCATCCTTCATCATTCCTATGGCCCCTGCCTGTCCTATTATTAGCCCATCAGGTGCCGAAATACAGGATGTAAAGCTGATCCCTCCCACCCACCACTTCACTCACACTACGAATAAGACCACGTGTGAATTGAGACCACATTATTTTGACCCATGTTTAACATATTCGATAGATAGATAAATAGAAAGATAGATAGAACAGCCTGATCTCCAGCTTAATTCGAGGATAGAAAGATGGATAGATAGATAGATAGATAGATAGAGAGATAGATGTTAATACAAAAGATTTCAAAATAGAATTGATAAATTATTTTAAACAATGTTATTCATTATACCTCAATTAATTGGTTTTTGTACCACTAAACAGACACAGTTCAAATCTAGATTGTTCTGCCTTAGCGTCCCATGTAATATTCAGGTTATTGCAAAATCCCCCAGCGCAGTGTCTGCATCGAAATCAACGATCAGGCCCGGAATATTGCATGGACAACTCATCTTGTTGTGTTTGTTGACAGAAGCTATCATCTATGCAAATTGCAAGAGTTGTTTGGTCTGTTTTGACGGTATTTGATTTCTGCAGAGCCTAAATGTTTTTAGCAAGATTACTTGAGAACAAATAGCCCTCCTCTGAGCTCATTGAATTGAGTGCATCAGGGCGACTTAATTTTGAGGGAATTAAGGGCAAAGTCGATTTAGAATGAAAAGGCGGATCCAGTGTAGCGGATAATAGTTTTGTTTTGCTCCAATTGATTTGTCTTTTTTCTCTGTTTCAGTTCGGCGAGCGGACCCCACAAGCCGGCGTCTGACCATGCTCCTATTCTTCGTCATCTTGAGCATTCCTCTGGTCAGTCTATACTTTGGCTACATCATTGGACACGCAATGGGGAACAAGCCCAGGCACATGTCCATCAGCGAAATGGTTGTCCTGAATCATTCTCATCTCAACAAATCCATGAAATATACTCACTTCTTGACCACAGAGCTGCAGGGAGGCTTGGGAACTATGATGTTTAAGTATGCATCCTTATATGGAATAGCTAAGACGAATGGTATGCTCCCTGTGGTCTCAGATGACAACTACTTGACAACAGTCTTCCCATGTCTCTATAGTGAGACATCCCAGGATGCCAGGCAGGGTTCAAAATACTGGGCAACATTTCGAGAAAGATCTGCCATAAACTTTGACCACCGGAGCTTCTCTCTCAATTACCAAAGGCACCTTCAGTTACAGGGGTTCTTCCAATCCTGGAGATATTTTGAGCATGTCAAGCACGAGTTGCGTTACCAGTTTTGCTTCTCCCCAGAAACCCGGGATGAAGCAGAGGTGTTTGTTGAGCATGCTTGGAAGTCAAGCCCCTTCAGCTCCATGTCCTTGAACAATGTGACCTTTGTAGGTGTCCACGTGCGCAGAGGTGACTTCCTGGATTCTTACAATCTGGAAAAAGGCTACAGAGTGGCCGATGCCAGTTATATCAAACGAGCTATGCAATATTTCACCAATAAGTATCCGAACGTCATCTTTATTGCTTGTTCAGATGACAAACGTTGGACTAAGATCAATGTGCGATCGAAGCAGGCTCCAGTGTTTGTTTCTAGCAGGGGTTCAGCTTCCCTTGACCTGGCCATCTTGACTCTGTGTAACCATTCCATCATGACAGTGGGCAACTTCGGTTGGTGGGCTAGCTACCTTGCTGGGGGCGAAACTGTCTACTTTAAAGACTTCCCCATCCTAGGATCGACCTTATCTCATTCTTTCAACCACAAAGACTTCTATCATCCCAAGTGGATAGCATTGTAGCATCGCTGCAGCTGGATGCTGCTGAGGATCCTTGAGTGATAAATCCATGAATGGTGTACATTGTTAAAGCTATTGTCTCCGGCCTCTTGTGTTCTGAGGATATAAGTGATTTGCTTTCAATCCCTGTCTGACAGGAGAAATGAGGAGGTCTAATCTATACCAGAAGGCATATCCATCTTGAATATCTCAAGGGAAATGTAAGGTGTGTTTTTAAACACAAGCAGCTGCTGGAGCAGCATCATCCAACAAACCATAGTATTAAACAGACATCTTACAGTGTAATCAACATCCATCATTTGATATGGTTCAACATTTTACTCCAAGCTCAGAAAATGGCACTCTGCTCACGCATGTCTAATATTACAGTTGAGACCAAAAGCTTACATACACTTCTGCAGATTACAATTCACTCCTATTCCAATGTATTTTCTCCTTACACCATATTTTACATTCCAATAACAATTCTTACACTTTTACTTCATTTTTATCAAAGGTTGTAGCAACCTGTTTCCACTTGGGTGATTTCATCCACATGACATCTTTGCTGAAGTGGTTGTAAACTTTTGGGTCCGACTGTATATGCAACTGATGCCAAATGTGTTTATATTGGGGCCCATGCACTATATCATTTTCACCACTAATGCGGCAATACTGATGTAATATGATTCAAAAGGACCACATAATGTGTCAACTGCCCGAGTTATCAATATTTGATCAGGGATGTGTCATTTGTGAATGCACATGCAGTAGCCGGCGTTTTATTACAAACTGCTGCACAATTATTCTGTGATAAGCCATGCAATCGGTGTGCTTGCATCCTAGATAAGCTTTCCATATGTTTTATTGAAATATGTGAATGCGAACTTGGCTATTTATGGCTGTTAAATTTTTTTTAGTTGCTTGATGAATAAACTTTTTCTCTTTACGACATTTCTGTTGAGTTTGTCATGCACTATAATTTATAGTAAATAGTTACCAGTCAGTTTGATCAAATCTTTTATAATGTGTCTGAATACAGAGGCTATCCTGTGTATAAAATCACTGGTATCAGTGATATGGTGCTCTTTACTTCGTGGTAAAATTTCGTAAAGAATACACAGTTGAATCTCTTGGTATTCTTAATATAAGTCTTACAGCAGTATTCATCTACTTTATAGTGTATATGTTCCAAGTGTGTATAGAACCTCTCAAACTATTGTAGCTCCACAGCTGCTGCCTCTATGCGATGCAACAAGAGGGATGTTTTGGAGAGCATAAGTGACAGAGGCTCCATTCATCATCCTTTGAGAGTGGACCCAGGCAATACATCAGAGATGCAAGGGCTTGCAGACTTGCAATTCCGTATCATAGCATCCTCCTGTTGCAGCAGCAGAGTAGAGGAGCGCATATGACTGCACTATGCAGAAGATATGACCAATATGCAGTAAGCAAGTCACTGCAGCTACCACAGGACATTGCAGACGCTGCAAGACGCTGCAAGACGCTGCAAGACGCTGCAAGACACGGCAGGACACTGTAGAACTCGTGATGGCAACTTTGCATGACTTATTTCCCTTGCGGAACTCTTCCCAGGCTATTAGCAATGTCGTTGCGAGGTTTGTTGTCATCATGCCAGTTGGCAATGATGTACAGAGGAGAGATGGGGCAGTATTTTGTTACATTGTTTCTTGTACTGCTTTTATTAGAAATGGCATTTAACAGGGAGCCGAAATGTCTCCTTTTGTATAAGGTTTAGATTTCAAGCATAAGCATTACAAATTAAAACAATGAATGCTAGTTTGGTAATGATGTACAAAAGAGAGATCGAGCAGCATTGCATTTCATTGTTTCATGTTCTGCTTTTATATAAAAGGCTAATGTCTAATTTAATTATAGTAAGAAAAACGTTTAGAAATGGTATTCCACAGTGAGCCAAAATGCATCCATCTATATGTGCTACTAATTTCAACCTACCATCTTCTACCACTTCTCGTCTCTGAACACCAACAACCTTTTATTGCTCCAAATATTGGCTTTGCTTGCCCATAGAATAAGACAGTCAAGAGCGTTGAGAAGCAAACAAAAAAACATTTGATTTAAGAGGCAAGGGGGTCTGCAAAATGTATGGGACAAGGAGGACGGGGCTGGTTGGTGGAGGAGCAGAGGAAGGTCTATCTGTCCTGTAGCCCGACCTCCAGGATTAGGCGTGGGTGTAGTGCTAATACCAGCGTCTGCTCCTGGCCGCCCTGCTCCATAAATTGAAGCGACTGAGAAGATGGGCAGACGAAGCTTGGCAGGGAAGAGGCTCCAGCAGCAGCATCAGTGATGCGAGCCCAATGCATCAGCAGCTGCCAGGACCCGGAAGCGGCGGATGCTGGCATACGTGCGCCGGAAACCCCGCCGTCCATATTACAAGGCTCAGGAGGGTGGCACGCCCTCCCCTTCTCCCCCTCGCCCCGGCAGATCGTTTTTTACTCGCGCACGACCTGAATATAGCAGTCTGGCAGCTCCAGCCTGATCAATAGTGTACTTCTATTAGTAGCCTTCTTTCTGCAGCCGGGACCCACCCAAGACAATGCCTCAATATATCAGACAGACAACAGGGCCCTAGAGCTCTCTGCCTCAATCTTCTCGTCTCTGGCCAACTAAGCTGTCCAGAACCGCGGACAAGACTCAGTTCTCTGTTGCAAACCCTTTAAAGCTTGCACCGAACTTGGTCAACTCCTACATTGGTGACAGACATTAAAATCTTTACAGTAGAGCAATAAATAGTAATATCGACTTTAGCACAGGTTTTTAATGATGTTTGGTAATTCCCTCCATCTGTACTTGCAATGTCCTGCAGGCCAAATTTCAAATTGTATGACGATTTTTAGTATATGGTCTACACACCAAGACACCATCCCATGGATAATTTTGGCGGTCATCTTTAACTTTAACCGTCATATTTTGTTTTCATGTCAACAACCCCATTTTTCTTAGAATTGCTATGTTTATGCCAAATTTTATGATTGTATCACCATTTGCACTCTAGGTCCACTTGTCTGCACCACTGTTAGTTATGATGAAACTCTAGAGGATCCATGCAGGCGACCCCTAAGGTCCCTTTGATGTCCATCTTACTCTACTGGACTTATTCTCCTCACACTCCTCTTGTTGCTTCCCATTCTGGTTCCATGAATAACCATTGTCTCATCAACCTCTCTTTCAATTGCTCTGAGAACCCTGGCACAAAGCAAATGCCGAGCCGAGATCAGAGACACCAAGCCCCGTAATTGGGCGCAACGAAGCACTGGTGCAAGCGGATTACCTTGATGTGCTCCTTAAGCCTGCAGAAAAATACAGAATATCCCAAAGTGTGTCAGACCATTTGGGTAAAGATTCAAAGGATGGTAAATTTTGCACTAGTGTAAGTCCTTTACGTGATTCTCCTGGGACCAATTTTGATAGAAACATGGTTTTTCAAATTCACATTCCGATGAAGTGTCATACCATTGGGGTACAACGTTAAGGATGGTCATTTTACTATAGTTTAGCCCTTCTGCCAATTGTCTTGGGACCAATTGGGATAGAAACATGGCTCTTTAATTCATCTTACGATATTCTGTGATTATGTAAATTGGTGAATGGATTTAATGCCCCAATAGGACATCCATGCACATAACTGCACTTGATCTAGTAAAGCCTTTCCCCAAATATGAAAGGCTATAACAGTTGCAGAGAAGATGCGGCGCTGGAGCAGCTGAAACGCGGTAGAGAGGGATGGTGGTAGCAACAGAAAACAGCTAGAGGAGACTTGCTTGTATTGAGCGGGTTGCCTGTCTGCCACAAGAGATGGGTGGGGCGATTAGCCGGCCTGGCGGCTTACCCAACCGATCCTTTGATTGCTTGTTATAGATTGCTCAGCCTATCACAATCTATTAAGCAGGCGCATTATTGTCCCATTAGCCTCCCGTGATGTCGTGGATCAATTATTTGCTTAACTGTTCTTTGTGGACGATTGTGTTGTGGAAAGCTTGAATGGCCTAGAAGCACATTAGTTTATGAACAGGTACATACATCTGGTATGTTAATGCTGATACTTAATCAGAACTCTACTGGTGACAGTATAGATGAATTCATATCTATTGTGACAGCGAGCAGTCGCACAAAATCAGCAGTATTTACTCCAGGTTTCAAATACTCCTTGTACATTTTCATATCAGATGCTAAAAAATGTGATTATGAGAAGTGATGGCGACTGTGGACTCCTTAGCCCGATGGCTGCTCGGCTGTATACACTTAAGCTAAAGATAATATAGACATAGACATGAGACTCATTTCGATTATATTAATACTAATAAGTGATTTTTTTTTTCACAAGAATATTGTATGTAAGTGTCATGGTGAAACACACAGAACTCTGGCACCAGTCGTATTTGAGCTCAACTACATTTTATACACTAGGGGGCACCAAAATAGTCAATCTCGCGTTACTGCCACCTGGTGCATCCAATCAATAGCACAAGAATGAAGATTGTACATGTCGCAATTTAACCCAGATATTTAATACTTTCATAATTAACCAATCTTTGATAAAGTGTCATGCATATAATATAGCTCTATTTGGAAACAATTATTCAATTGTATATTTACTCATTGTGGTTCCTGTTAGGCATGCTTATATAAGATAATTCTGGCTTGGTCGATCAACAAAATATATATAATAACATGGTGATTAAGTCTACAAATCTAGCCGTATTAAACTGAGTTAACTAACTGGACTTACATTTATTTCACTTTCCATAGACATGTGGTATGACCGGATGGTCTACAACTCTAACAAAAATGGCTGCAAAATCCTACCACTAGTCATTTCTGTAACCGCACAAAACAGTGAAAACTGATCGCCGTCGGAGCATAAAAGTATAGATGATATCAATAGTTTTATGGTTGGAGTATAATATTTCAGGGATTGGTTGTGAATCTGATATGGGTCACTATTAAAGTGTTTTTGCCTAGAAATGAAATGCCGGTGACCCAGAATTTCTATTTGGTTAAAAGTTAAAGTTATTTCTCTATTCTTTTTTTTTTTATATAATTCGAAACATGGTTTATACACCTTGATTTTTAAACAAATATATTTTAAATATTAAAGGCAAAGTTCTGTTTCTGCCAAAAAATTTCAGTTTTGCTCAAAAGTTTTTCACATCCCTATACATTCAGCAAGAAATTGTCCCTAACCTTTTGATACATTTATGATCCGTATTCAAATTCAACTGAAGCAAATGGGCCATCCTTATTAGATGAGAGGCAAACTGACAATTTCTGTGAAGCGGTGACACATAACATATATATATATATATGCTTTTATTGACACAGTAATATAATGTGCTGTGTCATTAGTTACAAAGATATAGACATATATTGCTTGATGGTGGCCATCTTGGACGCGAATACAGGTCGAAACGTCCGAAAACCGAAACGTCCGAAAAATGTCCGAAACGTCCGATATTTTTATTTTTATTTTGCTAATTTTCTTTGGGTGAAAGCAAACAATGTTAGTGTGAATTATGCATGTAAATATTTCACCTTGTTTTTGTCAAAATTTTCTGTCGGCGAAAGCTTTTGTAGCTTTTATTGTTATTTGTATCACCACCGACTTTAAATAAAATTTTATCTGATCTGATCTTATCTTATCTTATCTTATCTTATCTTAACAAGAACAATGAAGTACTATAATGTACAGATTTTGTGTATTAGATGCACAACAAAAAGGAACAATATATATATATATATATATATATATATATATATATATATATATATATATATATATATATATATATATATATAAATAATTCATCTCCAGCAGGATACTTTGGTCAATTTGGTGTCATCTGTACTTGGGACATTCTTCTGAGCAGTTGGCTAATTGTCAACGCTTCCTGCTCATAGTCATCCCACAACAGCATCAAAACGAGTCCACAACTATATATGTTTTTATTATTAAAAATATTCACTGTTATAGTTTTATTACTTATTATGAATTTTAATTTTATATATATAAACTATATAAATATTAGAAGTCACATTTTGCATCCCAACTTTCTTCACTTTCTTTCTCAGTTTCACCTTCTCTGTCATGCAATCTTTGTGTAGCCCAAAGTGTAATATGGATGTGAATTCATCATTGTCTCTTTATACTTAGAACTATAAACTAAATTGCAATAAAATTCCAGAGAGTGATCATATTGCACATTTATTAAAACACAAAACCGTTATATTAATTGCAATCAGGAGGTTTTTATTTTATTTATTACCTTATTCCCTAATCCACCACAATTGGATATTTCCACCCCTGTTATGTTCAATTGATGGAGATTATATTTCATTAATTACCAGTTGATTAAAGTCAATATTTTCTTTAAACTTCATTTGAATATGAGGTGTTATAATACCTTTATGACATCATAAAATAATTTTACACAGGTTGGCCGGTCAGCAGGTTCCTTGCCGGCCTCCGAAACGTCCGATTGGTGTGGTCAGCCTTAACTTTAATTAAAAGGTCTTGCTTATCAAATCTCATGTTAAACTACAGACAGAACTTGTATGTAAAAGAAATTAAATGAATTTTTGACAAACTATTGCGTAAAAGTACAGCAGAAAAAATAATTTCGGACGTTTCCGACACTTTTCGTACGTTTAGGGAATCGGAGATTTCGGACTCGGACGATTCGGTTTTCGGACGTTTCGACCTGATACCTTGGACGCCATCTTGAATATTTCAAAAAACATGCTGCTGACAAAATTTAATTATCAAGAATAGAATAAAGCTCCCCTATATTGCATGATATAAATTATAAAATTTCCAACAAACATTGCTATAAGTATAAATTTATGGCAGTAGGCCTAATGCGGAAGTTTAGTCACTGCACAATTCACTGTTCTTGAAAAATTACTTATACATTTCAAACTGGTCGTCATGGCAACATTATTTATTTAACAAAACTGAAATCATGTGAATGATAACGGCAGGTGTTGGTTGTGGCAGAGCATGCCTTATTTGTTGATAATATATTTTTCATGAATAAAGAAAAAAAAACTTCTAATAGGTATTATTTGTAAAAATGAGCAAAAACACCACTTGTTTTGTTACTATGGCAACAGGATTATACTTTATATTGTCTTCCAATTGCTGTACATAGATACCTGTACACTTTTACCAAATATTAAACATTTTCAGTTGTATTGCCAAAGTGAGAGGATAAAATTAATTTTAATATTGGGTTTGCAATGGAAACAAATTTTAAGACCCTTATTTACCACGTTTGACATGGCAAACATAAAAATTCAAACAATTGAGGATCTTGCGAAAAAATTATGTGTAATATGACCATCAACCCTTTATGTGTCACTAACTTAAATATGCATCTTGCTTGGAGTTTGCCTCTCCTATATATCATCAGACATACTGCAGCATAAAATGCCGTAATTTTAAGCCCATTTTAATTCATGGATTCTGATTCAGATATTGTAATCCAAGTGAGGAGGGTCTCTGCAAGGCAGCAAGTCTATCCAATACAAGGATAGGAGGCGTCCCCAAACACATTATAGTAATTTATATCCATAAGTAGAAATGACATAATTAATGTATGTTAAAAAAAATGCAATGAAAGATGGACAGGTAGCTGTATGCAACAAACGCTTGCAAACTGCACCACGCATGTACAATAAATAAACGTATGACTAAATGACTAAAATTCAGTATTATTACTCATAGACAACAAGTAAAATGATCGATGTCTCAATGATGAGAAGTTATCCCGATGTTTGCGGCCGTCTATAAAAAATTAGAATAATTAATTTTTTTATCAACGTACCCTATTTTTTCAGGGGCTGGACAGCGGAAACTAACTATTTCGATAAAAAAAAGCTGACCTGCCTGGTGGTGATTCTCTCCGGCATGACTTACTTACTAACTTACCAATTTACTAACTTACTTACTTACCTACTTACTTACTTACCTACTTACTTACTTACTTATTTACTTACCTACTTAATTACTTACTTACTGACTGACTTAGTTACTTACTTATAGTTGGTAACACAAATTAAAAGTCCAAATTTGACAGATAATTATAAATATATCTACGCATACACATACGCGTACATGATACCAATCCCAGAGCGGCGTCGGTTATATACATTGGCTAACCGTTGTATATCAGGATTTGTACCACGGTGTGCATAAATATATGTTATAAACTGTATGTTATGTGATCGAGAATGGACCAATGGCAAAGCGGAATGAGCATTGGGTATATAATAACATCATTTATAATATTTCTGCGGGTATAATGTGACAAAATGTTCCATATATCGACATAATGTTAGTTAGCATGATTATTTGAATGTTGTGTCAATATTTTGATAAAATGCAGGAATATTACCTCAAATATTGCTGAAATTTTTCGGAGTCATGCATGGTTATCATCTTGTGACAAAGTTGTCGACAATATTGAATGTTGTCAAGATGTTCTGGCAATCATTTTTGGGGATATAATTTGAAAATATGACTGGCAAGTTTTTTTTAGGGTCCACACTTTAATAATGTGACAGCATTAGTCAAATCTTTTGGCATGAATTTGTTGCAACCTGTTCTTGTTTGCAGGGTGTATTAATAATATTTCAAATTTCTACGGAGGGAAAAACTAACAAAAACATAATTTGTTTTTGCAAAAACTTATAACAAAGAAGCATTTTATAATAAAGGAGACAACAAGCGAAAGAATAGATATGGTTCATACACCCTGCCATTTTAATTGTTAACCTTAGTTGTTCATCTTTTGTAGACGTAAATACGCATTAAGTTTGACTTTTAGTTGACAGTTTGATTATTTTTTTAACATTGGAAAAGATTACTTTGTCAATCCAGTGCGTCATGTGGTTATTAAAACATCAAATTATTATGGTACCTTAATTCAAGAAAGCAGCTGTAATTGGATGACAATCAACAAAAGAACGTCCTTGTCACGCTTCTAGCTTCCAAACTGATTAAACTTTTGTCAAATAAAAATCACGAAATAATTATAAAATGCCGAACAAAGATCACAGATAAAACTTGAATTGGAAAAATGCATTGAATTATTGATGATAATCAACATAGACTGAACATCATCTTTTTAAACTCACTGTCAGTTAGAGATGCAAAAAGGGGGGGAATATTCCAAGATTTATAATAGGGCTGTCAAATATTAATAAATAAAACAACCAAAAAGAACGTTGAACACACATTCTGTCAACTTTACAGATACACACATGGCAGGACAAGTCAAGATATCAGTCAAGCATCAGTTTTCAACGTCTCCTGGGTGTGAAACTTAATCAGCTTATGTGACCAGCTGCTAGAGGAAGGCGTAATGATGAGATGAAACGGCTTGGAGTCCACACCATGTTGCACATTTACCCTATGGGTGGCGTCTTTTACTTGCCTCAGCATAGACACAGAGTACAAGGCACCTCCAATTTAACGTCTCATGCGGTCGATAACCAGCGGGGATGTAGATCACGAAAAGTGCCCAGGCCGGGGAATCAAACTGGGACCTTCAGCTTTTAACATGGTGTAAAACATGAACTAAAGTGCTCACATCAGTGCCATCACTGTTGCCTACTGTAATTGGGATGAGGCTGTGGATTTGGGGCCGAGGATCAGCCCAACTCCCCCTTACAATGGTGTATGCGAACTCGGCCCACATGAGAGCCTCAAAAATTGGCAAAAAACCTACACTTTATATTACAGCGCTACCCCGTTGGTCAATTATGAAACTACGAAACCTAGAAAAGTTTTAAGATGTGGACACAAGTTGGGGCTACCTGTCTCCACCTTCATTTTGTCTTGTTTCCTTGGCAACTGACCTTTTATTTTGAATGTCTAGGAAATAACATTTGAAATTCCTGTATAGTTAATTCTTACCCATTTTTGATTTAATGTCATACATACAACCTGTAGTGAGTCTTCTTTTCTTATAAATAGTAAATAATGCAAGATAATGTAAATTGACTCATTATATTTTGCCATATAAGGGCATATCAGTGGTAATATTGACTGTTTCGGCATATGAAAGTACTTGTAAATTAAAGTTGTAATTATGGACGGTTTTAATTGATATCAACCATTCTTGCTAAATATAAGGAACTGCCAACAGGATGTTTCACTATGGCTATTAGGACTCCTTGGTTGCCATGGTAATTTCTGTGACAGCTTGGCAACCTAGTAACCACCATTGACATATATGATTCAAAGCACCTCAACCAGGATTTTTAGTTGAGCCTTAAATTGTTGATTTTATTCCTATTTCTAAAATAAAGGTATAGAAATACCCTATGGAGAGACATTTTTATTCAATAAAGAAATGACTGCAGTAATATGTAAATTAAATTGTTAGTTTTGCCATATAAGGGCATATCAAAGAAAACAATTGGCTTTAAATGGCAGATACAAGTTATGATAATTATGGAATTAGTGTCTTAAACTGGGTCATTTCTACACAAATGCCAAGAAAGCCATCAAAATATGGCGAATAGAATTCCCAGGTTGCCATGACAATTTGTTTTATCTCAGTTACTAAGTAACACAACACCTAAACTCTATCATTTACACCAGCATGCCAGGACATTTAGATAAACTTTGAAACACTCATAACTAAACACATTTCCAGATTTAGGCCAGACAAATATAAAAAAAAAAAAGTCTAATGTCAGCTAAATATAATTTATCGCACAATTATGCAAATTAGCTTCTTTTTTTACATAGTGCCATATAAGGTCATATCCAAGGTACTGAATGTCTTAACGTAACCAGAGTGGTTGAAATTATAGACCCTTTTCAATTTCAGCTACCATTTTCTTAAATTGGAAAAGCAGATGACAAAATGTATGGTAGATTGATTCCTCTCGTTGCCATGGTTATTTGCTCAACAGTTCAGTTACTTGGTAACCACCCTCAAAATCGATGTTCCCAGCAGCCTAACCAACATATTTAGTCTAGCTTTCAATTTTCAGGGATTTATTGTACATGTTGTTTACCATGTGGTACATAGGATATAGGATGTAGACTTGTATAATGAGGACAATGATTGATCAGGCAATCAGCTGCAGACTGAGGATTTAATACATTAACCCCTGTGTAAGTAATACAAATATATGTATACATAGTGAAGTGTAAATATAAAGTATACATTGACAGCATATAAATAAACAAAAGCTGATCTCGAAGCTTCAGCTGTTGCCAATAGAAGAGAATATAGAAAGATGAAGGCATTATGGCATACTTGAAAAACCCAGTCTGGACCTACAACATTACTATGTTGCCGCTATCTGTTAAATAAAATTACATTTTTCATTTAAATGAAGGTTACTTAACAGGTTGGTGAAGCCAGGGTGCTGCATGGTGGCTGGCTGCAGAAAACAGGTTGGTTGTTTACAGCTGGTAACCAATATTTACAGGTGGCCATTAGGGCAGATTTGACTGTATTCAAGTAATCCAAATGAGTGACTTTCTTACAGCTTATATTATGGTATTTTAATTCAAATAATCCGGAAAATGCCAGACCTTTCAAATTTCCAACCCGAACCAGTCCATTAATGACACTAAATTATCTGTATCCCTTTGCTATTTATTTATTTTTTCTTCTTGCAATATAACCCAGATGACATGCCACATCAGCTCAGCCAACCTCAATATGACATCATAGTCACAAAAGTGTAATAAATGCATTTGTATATTATTATGATAACTGACTAAATTTTTTTTATCATAAATATGAAGTTTTTAACCATTCGTTAGGATACATTACGCTATTCATTATAACAATGGTGAATGTTGAAGAGTCCAACATAGAGTTTTGGGATGAGGAAAAGACCAATACAATTTTTCTGAATTCAGCAACTGATATCGGCAATAAAATTCATATCACACATAATGACGTTCATAAATCTAACAAAAATCGACTGAGTTATGACACAAACTATATTGTGAGTCGAGGACGTTCATGATGCTGGTAAAATTGCTTTCAACCTCGTTCCCAATTCTTGTCTCTTAGCAATTCTGTGCACATATTATATACGTAACTTGGAGACAACATAACTATGAGCTTTGTCATTATATTATATTAATCTTGTTGCATTATTTACATTTTTTTTTTTATTCAAAATAGCAGTTTCCATGGCAACAAGCTCATTTTCGAAATAAGTTATTACAAAGTCTGAAGTTCATCTTATTTGGCTTAAGTTTAATCTTATGAATTTATTTATCAGTAATGATTAACAATGTGAGGCAAATTTATTTCTCTTTGGTTGCCTTGGTGACCATTTTCCAACTAAAGTGTTCACCAAAAGTATCAGAAAAAGAAACCTCTCCAGAAAGCCTATTATACAGGCATGGAGAACCATTTTTGTGAAACATCTCTCATTGATAGTTCTTCAATATGTAACTTATTATGATCATGGCTGACTATTTTGAGAACATTCTGGATTATATACCTTAAAATTTTTATCACAAGTGCTGATGATCTATCTAAGCATTTCAAGATCATTTTGGTTCCACAATCTCTGTGGTCTCCTGTGAGCCAAACACCAATTTAGTGATAAGCATGAAAATACAACAAACACACTTTTTTTTACCTCCATAGCAACTAAATAGCTTTGCTAAGTGTATACATTTTTTTTATTTCAAATTTTTTTTTTATGACAATTCTATGAAACTTTGTCCAATATATTTTGTGGCAAAACTAGCCAATTCTTACCAAAAATGTGTTACATTTCCATATTTGATAATATGCTAATTAAATTTTGATTTGCAAATTTATGTATTGAAAATATATCCCTAACCTAAGTTTCTAGTCTAACTTTTAATATAGTGGTAAAATTAAGGGAGATATAATAGTTTATGTGATTTCATTTGATTTTTTAAAAATGGTTGCCATGGAAACAGGCCATAATAAGGTAGCTGGAACTTGTGTCCACATCTTATAATACTTAACCCACCATACTGATGCGTCATGTCAAAGGGCATTGCTGTTCTATGATTTGCAGGTTTTAATTAACTACTACAGTAGTCCATGACATCCTTTGCACTTAATTTGTTTTCATATTTGTCCAAATACATCCAAATCCCTAAATTATTAGTCAGAATATTAATGAATAGCAAAAAAAAAATTTAATTATGTATTATATAAAAATCTAATTATGCATTGTAGATGTATAATAAACGAACGTGCTTCATAACTTGAGTTATAATTACTTTAATTAATATTTCATGAAAATTGTATGGGGCCACCCTTTGAGGGAAAATAATGATAAAGATACAGAGATACAATTAATAAGGTAAAAAGCAATGAAATTATAAAAGTGTAAAGAAGTTTACAAAACGAATGAACCTTTTTATAATTGTAACTAATACTATGCTTACAATGACATGGAATCAGAAACACATGCTTGCACTATTTAGATATTAAGCACATTACAATATATGAGGATCGTAAAAGTGTTAGTTCAGTTCATGGGCTTTCTAGTCACTCTATTGAGAATTAAAAAAGTACAAATAATATTAAGTTCTTCAAGCATATGCTAAGTGCAGCTGAGTGCGTGGAATTTACACACAGGAACTTTGGAATAGGCTGATTGTGTGAAAATGGTACTCAATATTTCCAAATGATTGGCTGGGTTGATTGGCTCTGATTAATCACGAATCACTCAAGAGCTGCACGTTTTTCATGTCTTTTGAACAGATCTGTCAACTGGGCTACACCAAGTCACAATTCTCACTGGGCGTCACCCACTTCCATATATGGATCATGCCTCAATGCAAAATTAATATCAGACAGGAAACAATTATGAAACTTGTAGTATGATGACGTAATGTGAATCATTTAGTTCATATTAATTTAGCTCATATTCATATCTCTAGGGCCCAACATATATTTTATCGTAAACAGAACACTTATAAAGATTTACAGAAACATATTATTCTGACGCACGAATATACACTGTATGTACATTTGGGAGTGTTCCTCAACGGCAGAAACTCTATATAAAACCCAACAAATTGACAAATAATTATGCATGTAGATTTCACACATTTACCGAAAATCATTGCACATACTTTAATTTACAGTCAATAATTTAGTGTCAGTTTTAATCAAAGGATGGGAGAAAAAGGGGTGATGGTGTTTTGTCTCGGGGCTAAAGATCCTGAAATACAAGGAATCACTAAAACTCTCGCAAAATGAAATTTACATGTAATTAGAGATTGGCTTTTCCTACAATTGAAGTTACAAGGGCTTCAGTGACCCGCATTTCCCACAATCAAACCCATTTTACCGTATGCGAATTAATAACATATTCAGGTTTCCCAGAACCTTATAAGTAAACAAAATACACATGGAAGCCATAAAAATTTCTTAGAAATATCATCAGTATAGCATAGCAATGCCAATGCAGGTGGGCTCAAAAGTTTACTTGCTTTAATAAATAATCACCATTTAAGTAATATCACTAGCAGGGGCCAGTAAAACTGCATATTGGTTTATTCTCCATCCACCATTTATTATATTCTACACCTAAATTGTTACAGCAAATTATTGATACATAATATCTTGATATTTTGCAAAAATAAAACAGGACAATATTTCAACGAGTACTTTAATCACCACATGTAATACACACACATATATAGACGGTGTCAGTTTTATTTGCCAAACACAAATATATCACTTAATTGACACCGTGGACAATCTATCAATAAGACAATAGATAGATACAGGACAAGAAGGAAACATTATACATTAAAAAACCCTTCTCTCCTGATACAATCTCTATTAATTCAATTTTTTGGCTTTTTCCTGAGATCTTTGAGTTATTTAATATATAATACAGAGTGCATATGAAAATTGAGGTAAATATGATTACTTTGACTTGACAGTTATCTTAGAAGATAAGGTCAATATTTTGTCCACAACATCAAATAACATAATTGACAACTTCATACACAGTAAATCCATTCACTAAACAAGATAGATTGAAACCATCTAAGGGTTAAAAAATCTTCAACAAAGAATATATGAAATTTTCAAAGGTCTCCCTTGCTTGCTAAAAATGATTAAGCTGTTTAAAATGTCTGAATTATTTAAAATATCTAAATCGTTTAAAATTACAATAAAACTGACGCAAGGCAGGACTTTACAGCGGGTTAGAAATCATACAAGTTCGTTTGATCTGGGATTTGAAGTCAAATCGCTAATAAAGATATTAAAGTTTTTTATTTTTAAATTAATTTACAAGTCCAAATAAAGTACGGAAGATGTAACATCGAGTGCATCATTTGATGATTAAATTGTGTAATCCAACAGAGAAGATAATATTAGTATATTACGTTTAAATTTTTCACCAAAAATATTCAAATCAAAAAAGAATAGAACATAAAAGACTTCAATATATATCTATGGCTGCTTCGGCATACACACAAATAACTAATGCATTTCATGCCACCTAAAAAAACTTTTATGGGAAGATACATACTTACACTTGGCCCCCAATGATGCAGCTAAATTTTTTGCTATATATATGGAAACTTCAGTACTGAGTAACAGGTTCATCAAGATTATAGATACATATTTATTATTGGTTTATCACAATATCATGGCCAAAGATACTCCACAGTAGCTACCTTCAGAGGGTTGAAATACACATTTTCTTTGGCTCAAACAAGGAATAGTTGAAGAGGTTAAATCATCTATACACTAATTTGATCTGCAGGGCATTCTTTACAGAGTACACTCATTCCAAGTGAGTATAACCTGGTTTCCTAAAACAAAGTATACAGCAACTGCTGTGTCATTAAACCTTTTTTTTTACTTCTAGTGCAAATTTTAAACGTTTCGTATACTGCGTTCATAAATAAATCATGATGACAGTTCGTCGATTTTTTAAGGATCAAAATGAAAGCTTGTCCAGCCCCTGAACGTGACTGCGTGGGTGCCATTGACATAACCGATCTTGATCTTAATCAATCCATCAATCCATATCTAACTCATGATGTTATTTTTGGGTTTATTTTTTAGGTACTGTTCATTTCTCGGGGTAATTTATATCCCAAAATTTTGAAAATTTACCAAGTATTACATTAAAGAATACACCAGTTGTTTCTGACAAACTGATGAATTCTTAAATACTGTACATCAAAATGGTAGTGCATTTATGACATCACTGTCAAAAAACGGCTACTTTCCCAGACATTTTGACCAATCCCAGAAAGCCTCCCCGCCCCCTATATAGCCAAAAAGGTTTACAAAGTTATAAGAATTGCTCCTAAAAAGGTCTACCAAGTTAGACATGTCCCCAAAAAGGTCTACCAAGTTTGACATGCTCGTACTCATGACTGACAATTTTTGAAATGAATATACCCCAAGTCCTTATCATTTTTTCTATTTAGGTTGGCGGCATCAGACATATGACAATTGCCTACTTTTAAGGTAAGTTAGCATTAATTTGACCTCAGCGATTTTCAGGACGGGAAGAGAAGGGTGTGTGTGTGTGTGATTAGGGCTTTACGTCCTGTATTTCTGCACCGGGTGGGCTAATTAGGACAGGCAGGGACCATGGCAATGAGACGAAGGATGAAACAGCCATCCAACTTAGGCTCGACCGGGAATCGTACCCGGGACCCAGCGGTTGGAAGCCCAGAGCGGGGAAGAGAAGGGATTACTTCAACTATGGATTGATTGACTTTTAAAAAATCCTACCCTGTCATCGTTCTACGCAGTACTGCTATAATGACGTACAGACTTAATCACCTCCGCCTTTGCTCAACACCCCCCCCCCTATTTTTTCATACTTGATGGCCTGTCTCTGAAGCTGGAGCCGTGATGGGAGTGGCCTGCTTGCCTTTATTAACAGCCATCCCAGCAGGTGCCCCAATACACCAGATCGCCTCATCTTTATCACTTCATCATTTATTACTCATGGAATTGATCTACGCAGTCTTTCTTTTCCTTGCCCTGGCAGTCATCCATGCATCAGGTAGATACATCATAGGTGAGTTCCATTCATTTTTCTTTACCTTTACCTTTCTTTGGCAACTAGAATGCCACAGTACTTAACAGTTTCAGAAATGAGCATTACTAATCCACCTATTTCAATTGCATATTTCCGTTCAGAGTTGTAACTAAGTGACAATGACTTGGGATCAGAAAAGAAAAAGATTAACCTTATTGTGGCATGTCCCAATGCGAGGAAGGAAAAATTAATTCTGAAAACTGTTATTTAATTATGTTGAGTATCTGAGACAAGTAACCAGTGTTTTTGGTATAGGTTGTTCACCAAATCATGGCACCGCCACAGCTCAATAGATTACCTGCCAACAGACCTGTTCAAGTATGCGCCTTTCTCTGCTCCCTATGGAGTATGATTTCAGCCCATTTTACAGAATTCCTACACTGCCTCAGGCATCTATGGGGTAATAGACAGATAGTTCTGGGCGTCTGAAGGGGACATGAAAAACAAAGGTCTGGCTTCTGTGAGTGTATGTACTTTTGTGGTTTGTGGACTCCCAGGATTGAGCTTCAGTTCAAGCCTAAGGCATAGAGAAGTCTTAAACAGTCCTTGGGTTTTTGTTCTATACCATAATCACCAGCCACCTACCTCAAGACAAAAAACAAACAGCAATTGTTACTTGCAAATAGCTTCCTTGCACTGAGACATGAAGATGATTTAATCTTATAAGCCCAAAGAAAAAAGAATCTGTAAATCAACATTTATATAAACCTTAGAAAAACAGCAGCAGTGTTTTCTCGTGAGTTACAAAATGATAAGTAAGAAGTCAGAATGCACATCCAAACGTATATGAGGTGGTCTGTGCCAAACACCAGCATTTCTGGTGCCTCTATAGCAATGGTTAACATGGTACTATACAGGCGCTTTTAAAACATGTAGTCACGGGGGAAATTTTTTAAAGGAGATATAATGGAATAACAATGAATGAAACTTATAATATACTTGGAATGCTAAACTTTGAAGTGTAAGTAAGATACAAAGATGTGTATTAAAGAAGGTTAAAGAGGTGCTAGCCTGGTGGCTAAGCTGCTCACCTCCAAACCGAAAGGTTGCCACCATGGCAAGGAGGAACTTAGCAGATCCCCTGTAGCTCTTTGCTCCACTCCACCCAGGTGTAAATGGGTACTTGGCTACAGACAGTGACGGCGATCGTAGAGTGCTTGGCCCAGCAGATACTTCTGTGTAATGGGCTGTATACTCCCCAGGAGTTGAGAAAGACTCATGCTTGAAGAGGCCTGCCAAGAATGTAATATTACAGACGGCAGAGTATGTGTGTCATTTAAATGAAGACTCTAATCCCGCATACATTTACATTTAACTTGAGGTTTAACTTTACCCTAAGCTTTTCCTTTTTTTGTTTACTTTCAGAGGAAGAACCTAACCATTATAGTGATGACATGTCCACAGAAAACTCTGTAATCTGGGAACCACATACAGAACACCATCGACATATTCCTCGTCCGCAATATTTGAATTGGCATCTGGCTAATAGCAGAGGTGAGTGGCATGTATACTATACATGTATCTTTGAGGTCTTCACCCACAGTGCTACCACCTATGCCACGTGAAGGCCATGTACACGAGGGTTTTTCCTGTGTCTCCGTCACATGAGATCCGACCTTAATCCCCTTCTAGCCAACAAAACACTTGACTTAAGGCTGACATTTTATGACCTGCGACCCAGTCTCATGGTATCTTGCACTGTTAGATATTCTGAGACTCCGTCTCAATTAAGACATCGGGCAGATTTTCCCCTGTGCATTGGCTTGAGGCTGAGTCTCAAAAAATTGGGCTGATAGAACAACATATATTTAAAAATAAAATTATAATACAAATACCGTGATGGCAGAATTTTTAAATAATTTTACAATAGGATACTTAAGAATGTAGATTTGTTTCCGAATTGAAAATTTATTGATTTTTGAATCGTCAGTCGTATCTAACAGATTAGTGACCGTTAGACGTTATGATGACCAACTTCTTTGTCAACTTGCCAGCAAAAAACTTTTTTCAGTCAAGGTCTCAACCAACTTGCTTAAAATATTACATTTCCTTTTTGTGCACTGCTAAAAAGCAGACACTTTACAGCCTCTGGTAGTACAGACCTCCTAATTCTAGCAGTGCATGCCCACCCTTCGTTGATGCTGTCATGTCAAAGGAAGCGAAATTTGTTGCCTTTGCAGAAAACACACACACTGACTTCCGTTTAACGCATTTGCAATCTCCAAGGATCATATATCATTGAGTATGAATAAAAGATGTGTCCCTGTAGAGCAAATATTAAATATGATAATAATTGGACCAATACATTTAGAATATGATGGAAACAAACATATTTTTTTACCAAATGGGTCAATAAAAATGTACACGGACACAAAATTATCCTGCATTTACGTCACTCTTTACATTAGCATTTACTGAAGTAGGACAAGGAAAGTTTCATTTTCATGACCAAAAGAGCAAGGCATGCAGTATGATTTAAATGTATCTTCCGTGTTTCTTGTAAAGGTCATTCACATTGGGATAGCTAGTCAGGCATAACTGGAGAGAGGGCATTGCGCAGAGCCTTGTGTTGACCACTGGGGTTTGAGGTCTTCACCCACAATGTAACCAACCTTGCCATTAGGAGGCCAAAGACTTAAACAGCAGGCACAATCTTTGCACAAAAGAGTTACTTTTGTCATAGTTATTGAAACTGAAGTTTCCGCTGCTTTTCCTTCCATGCACATTCGAATATTCGAGCTTCTACCCCAAGAAATCAAATGAACACCACAACAAAACTTTCCATGTCATTCTAAGTTGACTACTTCTACCACTCAATAGAGTCTCAACAAACTTTACAATCACACCCTTAGCAGGCCTGTTCACACATGAGCCTTTCTCAACTTTGTCAGGGGTATGCAACCATAACAAAGAAATTAACTGTGGGGGCTAATCACTAGACAAATCGCCCTCACTGCCATCACTGCCATCACTGCCAAGAACCCGTTCACACCTGGTGGAGCAAAGCACTGATTTTATGAGGATCTGTCGCAGTAGGGTTCAAACCCATGGCTATGTGCATAGCACTGCGTACAAGTCAAACACTTGATCAACTATAGGCCACGTTACTCATGGTCACTCACCATATATGACAGCATGGAACTTCGTTTCATTGGTTGTTTAATTGTCAGTTAACCAATAAATGACCATCAACCATTGTTCAATATTCATTAGTATCAATCAAAGCCAACTGACCAGAGGGCAGATAATGGACAGACAAATATTCAATATATGCATTTGCTGTAATGCCATCAATATCAAACAAAACTGATGATGGATCACTGATAGTCTCAAATAAACTAGTCTATACAACCGGATATTGATGGAGTTCTTGTGTGACACAGTCCAGAGCATTCCTGGTCTTTGAAACGAAAATTGTTTTACTGACCCAGAGAAGTTTTTTTTAGTTTTTTATTTCTTGTGGCAGACAATTTCATACCATATTAATTAGCTTTATGTAAACGTTGCCTTGTATTTAAATGATTTTTATTTCATTTTACAGAAATGAGAAAACGAAGACCAGAGAAAGCCAGTTCGGTGCTGCCACCTTGGTCGGAATTTTGCAGAATGCTTAATCTGGATGGCTGTGACCAGTACAGCTAGTCTTGACTGTATAATGTAGAGTCGTAAACACTTTCTGTGACGACTATGTGGTGAATAAAGTTGCAATGGCACTTGTTAAAACGTTTGGTTCTTTATCTCATTTTACTTATGTCCATCCTTTCCGGGAAGGTAACAAAGTTGGTATTTACACTCAAGGGCTTCAAAGGACTAATACCATGAACCCAGTGGCAAAATATGCCGAAATTCTGAATTGCCACATGAACCAACTTCATCTGGTGTAAAAAGGTGACAAATTAATGTAATATAAATAAGTAATAAAGTTGAATTGACTTGAAATAACAAAGTGAAAGCTTGAGGACAGATTCAGATACATTTATTGGCAATTTACATGAAAATGAGCATAATAATAACAACGATTTTACATTAAGGCGGGAGACAAGATGACTATTGTACCCATATTACAGTGAGTGTGAAAACCTGTGTTCTGGATGATGATTCATGATGGCCAACAGGTCTTACTGCCATTTCTCTAACTACATACACAAAGATTAATGTTGCTTCAGTTGAATCGGCTTCGTGTATCAAATTTTGACTTAATTCCATTGGCTATCAACAGGTATATGCTCTTTGGTCCACTGATGTAATGCTCTCTGCCAAGCTAGTTTGCTTACATCAGTAAGATTAGAGTCAGAAGTGACCATTCAGTGATCTAGTGGGAAATAGCTATAGATATGGGAAGTACAGCCTTCTAAGGCAAGTTCTTGCCACTATCGAAGGTTGATTGATGAGGTTAGAGAGAGGAGGAGTCCACCTATGTTACACATTTACCCCATGTGAGGGATCTTTTACTTGCTTTAGCATAGACACTGAGTACAAGAGACCACTAATTTAACGTATCATCTGAACGATATCCAGCTGGGATGATGCTCATGAAAGGTGCCCGGGCCTGAGATTGAACCTTGGTCCTTCAGAGGAGCAGGCAAGCATCTGACCACCAGGCCACCCAGCTGCTGTGACAGACATTTTGTGATTGAAGATTGGTCAAGTCATTTTTGAATATCAGTAATAAGTCAGTTATACAGCTGCTATATATTAAATGATGTATCAACCGGCAAGCCCATCCACATCTGCACCAGGTATGGGACAGCCGGACAAGCACAACTTGTTGGCCACTGGGGTTAGAGGTCTGAATCCACAGCGTTACTTTCAAGGGCAAGCCTGGGCTTGAAATTCCTAAGAGCTTTTACCATGGACCCACCAGAACTCCATGCTGTTACGTATCCAAAGCCATCCCTCTTACACAAATTACAAACCTGACTTTCACGCTCAAATGCACCTACATGTAGTGGCGACTACTCTAACAAAGATAAGAGGCTCTAAATCGCAGCACCAAAGCCATAATACTGCTGTGCAATTCAATCATTTTGCAGTTGGCTTATGGCTTCATCACGCAACTACTCCACAAAACAAATTTTTAATTATATACTCACTTCCTTGTGTGAATAAAGCAGAGGGCACAACTGTTAGCAAAATTTCCTGAAACATAAATATTGGCTGAACAGCAAATTGCGTCAGTTGAAGGACCTCTTCAGCAGTCACATCTTCATGGTCGTAAGTCATTACGAGTGTATGTATTGAACAAACAAGATTCGTGCATTGTAAAACCCCCGCACCTTAAAGGCTTTCGGCACAGATTCATGTGACATTGCTATATTTCACCCGTTTCAAGCAAAACAAATACTTTCAGTCACCTTTCATTATCATTTTGTGACATTGGCGTGTATTCCAAGCCCTCAAATGCCGCATCTATTCAAATCAAGAGATGCCCTACCATATAGATTATAATTTTGGACATCAGCAAAATAAACACGGCAGGCAGGTTTATTCAACTGAATATCTGAGTAAACTTGGACTATCAATATTTGGCTTAATCAACCTAGCAATATTAACAGCTATATAAGTTACTCAAACAGGTGCACATTATATGTCAAAATGGCACATAAATCGCAATTACTTTCAGCAGGCAAATTCTCTGAAAAGACAGAGCACAGGTAACCATCATTGTGGGGGTTGAACCGGGCATGCCAAGAGAATTCACCCTGGTCATCATACTATTCATATAACTCCAAATTAGCTAAATTAAGTAAGACACTTTCAAAAGAAATTTTAATCAAAATTTATAATTTAGCAATACAACCTAATATAGATTATGTTATTTCAGTTTGGGGTTGTACTAGCCAAACAAATATCAATAAAATACAAAGAATGCAAAATTTTTGTGCTAGGATAATAGAGAAGAATTTTGATTATGTACAGCATAGAGGTATCAACTTAGTTAGAAATTTAGGATGGATGAATGTACGACAACGATTTTTCTATTTCAAAACCTTACTTATATATAAATGTATTCATGGACTGGCTCCTCAATATTTAACAAATAATATAGTTTTAGATATTGAAATTAAAGATAAAACAACAAGACAACATGATATGAATTTATACTTGCCAGTGAATTTCACAAGAAAATGTTTTTCTATAGAGGAGCCAGAACCTGGAATAATTTGCCAAGTAGCTTTAAAGTACAGCTAAAAATATATATCAAGAATGCAGCCTATGAGTGAATGATATTGTTGGTGCTATAACTTGGTTATTGTGTATTTTATTGTTGTGTATTTTATTGTTTGTGTATTTTATTGTTAGTATATTTATTATTAATGGTTTTAATTGTTATCGATATCTATGGTTTTTATTATTATTTCATTGTTTTTTACTGATGTAAAGGGCCCGGGTGTAAAACAGCTTCGGCTGATCTGGCTACCCTTTTAAAATATATTTGAAATAAAAAAATAAAAAATTCATGAAATCCACGGAAATGTCAACTATTTGTTGAAAAAATAAAATGCCTAAATACCAGTTGTTATGTTATGGTTTTTATGATTGCTATGTCTAATATACGAAATCACGTTTAAATTGTGATTTTCCCGCCAAAATTCTCTCCATAGCAGGAGGTGATCGCATGATGACGTAACCAGTTCCACTAAAGCCCCCATCTCACATAGCCGGTTTTGCCATAGTGAACCCGTAGTATGACGTAATGGTTATGCAATGCGCTTCCCGGCTCCAACCTGACGGCTACCCTTCGAGTCACTCCTGGGACTCGGGGCCAACCCGGGAGTTTCGGAGCCGGTAGCTGGGCATGCCATGCTTGCATACCCGTGGCAAACTCCTGGGTGTCCAAAAACCGTCATAAACCCGTACAACTCGGTGGATTTACCCGACGAAGTCGGCGGATTACCTGTCGAAGTCGGCAGATTACCCGTCGATTCGGCGAGTTATCTGTCCCTAATTTTAGTCATAGTAAACCTGACGGTTTGTTGAGGGGTACTAAGGGTAAGTCGACAAGTAGTAGGAGTAATTTTTTTTTTGGCAGGAGTGCAATTTCTCCTTCTTTTTTAATATTAATTATTCCCACAGGTAGAGGCACCTGTTACTGCCACTATCCAATATCTGCCGAGATTGCATATTGGGCTGGATATTGTGTCCTTTGGGCCGATAAGCAGGTTTTTGGGCGACGAGCTAGCCTTTAGGCTGGCTCACCGAAATCCCCTATGACTTATTCAAAGATTATATGGGCTTACCGGCGAATACTTCTAATATCGCTCCCTGGCTTTTCCCAGAAATCTTTGCCGAGTACGTTCAGTAAATTGAGGACCTTGCAGACCGTTCCGACCGATGCTAATATATATAAAAGGGCCCAAAACTGGAAAATTCTGTCCACTGATTTCAAAATGTCATATCTTCGTAAATAATTATTAGATTTTCAGTCTGTTTTCACTCACATGTAGTATAAATTATGTGTTTTTATGATAAGAATACAATGTTGACATTTCTCAAGAAGAGAATTTCTAATTTCAGGTTATATGCCTTTAAGTCCATAAAATTTGAAGCCTTTGTGTACTGAAATTTTCATTGTTATCTACAAAATCCATACAGAGCTCTCAAATCATTTTTTTTCTTCAATAATAATAAAATATGCTATGCAGATATTATTGAAAACACTGGTCATGTATGGTTTGCAACTTTTTATGAGCAGAAATATGTGTCCTTACTGTTTAAAAAATGTTTACAACTCTGTTTAAGGTGACTTTGAAAGTGCTAAGATCAGTGGAATGTTTCATGAGACAGAAATAAATGTTTCTGGATTTGTTTATCTGTTAGATATAGCAGTTATACATATTTAATTAGGCAAGGGCAATAAAAAATAATTACCACATTTTTACTGGTTTCCTGTCTCCAAATTTCAAGTATCAATATATATCACCCATTTCTCATCTGCTTCATTGATTGGAAAAGATTGTTAAATTACAACTCCATATTTTACAAAATCAGTTATTATATAGTTTGGGTGTATAACAGATTCTAAATATAATTTTTTTTTACAAAATGTTAGGATTAAATAAATTAATCAGATAATTTAGAAAATTAAAATTAAATTTATAAATGTATGTAGATATAAAAAAAAACAATTAATTACACCACAATGATGACAATGATGATGAACATGCCAATTAAAGACATGAAGTATTTTATTATAATTACTGTCAATCATGCCAGCTTAATCTAGATTTATAATGATAATTTATATTATCCCATAATTCAACTTTCATCATCATTATTAGCGATTACTCCCATCTTTACACTCATTAAAACTCATATTAAGGTATACCTGTAGGTAACTATTGCACTGTACATGGATTGTTTGTAACCATGTACCTACTTTTATTTTGATTAATAATTAAAAAGGAGGTACACACAATAAAAATGCACATACTGCATTAAAATGTAAATATTATTGCAATAATCAATAAACAGCACAATTTCTTTTAAATTTTGTAATTGATGAAAACATAGGAATGATTTTGAATTTATGCATTTCACACAGAATCAACAAAGCACACTAAACCGTTGAAATCATTCAAATCACTATTCTGGCTTTAAATCCGCCGTTCCGCAACTGGTATCATGCTGTTTAAGGCCCGTATTGCAGCGACCTCTCATGGGACAGATAAGAACTAAAATTATCCGACGAGTCGATTTTGGATTATTTGATAGGATCTATTTCATATTTTTTCGCTCAGACACCTATTTTGGGGGATATTTTGACTATTTGGATATTGGCATGCAGTCTTTCGGCAGTAGCAGCACCTTGCATAACCCTAATTCTTGAAAGACCCCCTGGGAACCCTTTTTAATTTATATTAATTATCTTCCCACAGGTGGAGGCAGCGTGAACAATCCTAGTTCAATAAAAACCCCTGGAGGCATTTATTATTATTAATTATCTTCCTACTGATGGCAGCGCCTTTTAGACCCCCTAGTTCATAAAAAACCCGGTGGTGGAGTTTGATGACCGTACCGATAACATCCTACTACTAGAATGATCAAGAGCAAGAGATGCAGCCCCTATTTATATATTTTTGGTAAATGTACGGGAAAAACGTCAAATTCCAGGAGAGATTTGATGTGTTGTACCGATGGCTAGTAGTTTTAACTCGCCGACTTTCCCGTCGTTATATTTAAAATAAGACCAGTCAACATATACGTCGAGTTACTCGTAGAAGCCGTCGAGTTCCTCGTAGAACCCGTCGAGTCGCCCCTGGAAGCCGTCAAGTCTCTCCTGAAATTTGTCCACTAATTGGCCGTAACCCATCAAGTCACCCGTAGAACCCGTCGAGTCACCCGTAGAACCCGTCGAGTCACCCGTAGAACCCGTCGAGTCACCCGTAGAACCCTGTCGAGTCATCCGTAGAACCCTTTTTGCTGCCAGAATCCGTTGCCAACCCGGCAAAAAAAGCTGTTGCATAACCGTTACGTCATACTACGGCAAAACCGGCTATGTGAGATGGGGGCTTTACAATCAGGACAAGAAGGAGGCCCAGCACACTGACAGTATCAGTCTCCTCCTTCAAATGGACTTTGCTGAAAATTATATAGCAAAATATCAGGTAACAATGATATACAAATACAAATGTAAAAGTGATTACTAATAAAGAATAGTCATGTAAATATATATGATGTAAACTAGCCACTACAAATGTACCACAGAATATCACAGAAACCTGTCAAAAAACACAGTGAATTGTTTATTGCACACTGCCCTTTAGTAAATGGCAGCTCTGTGTTGAATCAAACATCATTATAACCAACAGAGGCAATTAAATGTACATGTACTATATATGCAATGAGGAACAGTGCAACAAAACACGCCATAAAAAATGAAATATTTCAGCGGTGTCAATATGAATTAATTTTGTTAATTTATAATCATTCATTGCTGGATGAAGTCCAAAGTGCTCACTGGCACCAGCAATGTGATTTACCACAGGGACACAACATTTTCTTGGGTTCTGATGTCTGATTGTTTGAGCCATGACAAGTAAGCTGTTGTTGGTTTTACACATGAGGTGATATCTCATATTAAGAGCCATTTTCCCACATCTCAGCAAATCAACATATGGACCAATGGACCAGCTTCTCAGTACAAAAACAGATTCATGGTGGCTTTCATGGCAACCCTCAACTCAGAAAATGTCAATGTTTCATGGTCTTACTTAGCTACCTCCCATGGGAAAGGGCCCAATGATGTCCTGGGCGGTAGAACAAAGCGACTTGTCAGTATGAGGGTCTTAACAAGGAGAGATATTGTCAAATCAGCTTCTGACTTTGAAAGAGCCCTGACTAATTCTAACTGCAATATGAAAACAACAGTTCTCACCCAAGAAAATATGACTGAGATGTGCGAAGCCCTAGGTATGACAGACCTGTGGGTTCGAATGCCTGTAGTGCCTGGAATCACTAATACCCATCACATGTCGTATGAAGATGGCAAAGTCCTGCTTTGCTATCACAAGTCTGGAGAAGTTTTCAGAGAGATACTTACGCCCGTCAATAATGCAGAAAATTGGCCAGATTGCATTACTGCAGTTGCTCTAACACACGAACCCCCTGTGTCCAGTAATGAAGTAGCTGCCACAGACCCCTCTGCTGAAGTCTCTTTAGCAGCAGAACTGCATATGACCCCTCTACAAGTGTTGTCCAGCTTTCTGATGAGCAACCTTGCCCGATGGTAATCACCAGAAAAAGAACAAGGTACCAGAAGGCTTCAACAAAGAAAAAACATTGTCAAGACGATTGTCCTTGTTTATATTGTAATTCTTTTTTTTTTCAAATTCTGCAACTGGAGAGAAATGGGTAAAATGCCAGTCTTGTAGCCAGTGGTCACACGAACAGTGTGCTGGCTACAAATCTGGCCAGTTTGTTTGTGACTTTTTTTTATGTAATAACACGTTACTAAGTAAAATAAAGTCGTTTGAAATCAGAAATTATCTTGTGTTTGAATATATGTCTGTAATATGATTCGAGTGTCAAATTTTTATGTTGCCTCATTGTCCTTCCGTCACAAAGGTTTGTCCTTCTGTCACACTGGAAGTAAGCTGCTGTATAAAGTACTTATTGTCTATATTGAATTACAATTATATTATACATTTTAGACTATTAATCAGGCAATTGTATTCTGCCATCAAACTAATTGTGCAGTTTATGAATTCACAGAAAACCTCATATATGTAATCAGAAGTCTTGAGGCTGGTTGCAAGAAATGTCCTTCCTTCACACAGCTATTAAACTGACTTTTCCTTTATTTTTTACATGCTTGTAGGATTATGCACATTTTGAATTGTTCACAGATATGTAAGCTAAACCATATCACAAATCATTTTAACAAAGTACCTATTTATTTATTGATTATTCAATACAGAAAATTCAAATTTCATCAATTTATGTCCTTCCGTCACTATGGATTTCATGTATTGAATAAATTGTTGCCTCCCATTCATATAAATTTAAACTGTGTTTATGCACAAGTTCCAACTGTGATGGTTCCTTGAGTTCTGACCTTTGGAAGTTCATTAGAGATTGTGCAAGTTCTGTCCCTCTGTCACACATGTATCAATCAACTGCATGGTGTAATAAACAACAATAACTGTCCGGCTTGTTGACATGCCTAAGATATGCTATTTTTGATATTTTATTGCTTATAGCATCAAAAATTAAAGATATACAACATATAAAATTATCCCAACCCTCTGGAGAGCACTGCCACTCCATAATGTACTGCCAATAACCACTGATAACAAAAAAGAGAAAACAGAATAACAGTAACATGTTAAGAAATAGTGCATAGAGCAATATTCATATATTGACTCCAGTAGTTGACGCATAGAGTTGACTTTTTCTGGTTTCCTTGGATGATTTCAGGTAGTTGCCTTATAGTTTCCACTCATACTTCAGAAAACATAAAAACAATTTCGTGAGGTGTTAGATAGTGAAACCAGGAAATTTTTCTTTAAATAAAGTAAAGCCAGATTTTGGCGGCGATTGATGACGATCTCATTATCGTAGCCTTAAATTGATAATTAGTCCAGTGATGGAAGTGGGGAACTCGTACCCCAGTGGCCGAAGTTTATTCCAAGTGACAAGGATTCTAACCCAAGACCCACCACATCGACTGAAGCCACTGGCCCCAATCATCTGCCATTTTATCTAGCCAGTGTCTGTGACGCGTAACTATTCCAAATTCAAGCATTTTGAGTTTCGTAATTACCACCAAACTAAACTTAAATTAGCCAAATATCATACAGTGAATTTGGGTCCTCCAGGAACGTTTTGATATGGTAAATATTTAATGTTTCGATTATTCTGTTTTCATCCTATTTGCTAACAGTTAGATTTCCCTCGTGCACCTCATCTGTCAGGTATTTGAAACAATGATTTTAAAAAAAGCCAATTTCTGCTTCAGGTTTAAAAACATTTGAGTTTTTTTGTAGGAAAAGATGATTTGCAATTCACCCAGTAATGCAAAATTTCTACAAATGGTGAATTGGCGGCAGGCAGATATACCTATTAATACAGGGTATTAGATTATATCCCACAATAACCTGTATACTACAAAGAAAAGCTATGTGGTACAGCCTATGGTCTACATATCTATACTACATGGTTTACCTTACAAGGATGGGAAATGTACACCACATACTTCTATGAACGGCAAGCCAATGACAAAAAAAAATCTATTTTTGCAGCTTAGCGCTTCGCCGTTTAAACTAGCGCCGCCGCTTTAAAACAATTAATGTTCAGTGTCACAGTTTGAAAACCATTCAAGAGATAAAATTGTCAGCTCTCTAAGAAAGTTGAATTTTTAAAAATCGGACCAGAATTAACGATTCTAGGGCCAAAAAACGTAACAGAAAGTCAATGGCCTGTTCAGTCCACAGATACAAGCTATTGTGTATCTGTGTTGCTATATATGCAATGCCCTGATTGGTTAATGGCAAAAATTAATATTCATGAATTTCTTTTTATACTACATGAATGCATAGCCAGGCAGCTCAACTAAAAGTGAAAATTGTGGGATATAAATAAGACCCAAGTGGATATGTGGTATATTTTTATATTCCCTCACTCGTGGACAGATTGGCCAGGAATCTGAAGCCAATCTGTCCACCAGTGGGGAATATAAAAACATACCACATAACCATTGGGTCTTATTATAATACCACATATCCACTTAGGTTTAATTATAATACAATTATTGGACAGTGGTGAGTGCAATATTAGTTGTTGAGGTTCCATAAAAACAGATATTGCACGAGACACTGTGCAGTTTGATTATTATATTATGGTCTTTCAATTAATACACGAAAAAGGGCTGCTTTGTACAATTCAGTAGTTTGGTAACTCCCAGTTCCGATCAAAACTTTAGCAAAGCGGGAGTAGGGCACGGAAATATACACTGCTATCAAGTACGTAAAACACTAAAACATATGTCAAAACATATCTCTGTGTTAATTCATTGAACTATTTTCCTTTCAAGCAACTTTTTTTTTGGTTTCCGCCAACTTTTTATTTCGTTTAAGCGGCGAACTTTTTTTGGTTAATTCATTGAACTATTTTCGTTCCCACCAACCTTTTTTCGTTTCCGCCAACAGTTTGTTGTGCAAACTATTGCTTGGTCGATACGGTTTCCCAGTCCAAGACTTTTATGTTAATGCCCCTCTGCAGCATCTCGTCTGCTGAAGAGTATGGGACTTTATCGCCATAAGTATAGTGATATAGAAGACATTGTCAACTTTATCGAAGCACAATTAAGAGAATCCAGAAGGCAGCATGGTTACCGTTGAATGACTTCAAAGTGTCAAGTTAATGGTTTGAAGTGTATGCAGGAAGAGGTGCGGACCATCTTAAGAACTCTAGACCCAGTAGGCTGCGAGCAGAGGAAAGGACTGCGTCTTCTTCGAAGGTCGTACGTTTCAAAAAGATCAAATTATCTTTGGCATGTCGATTCGTATCAAAAATTTTAAGGTTTTGGATTTGTATAAATGGTTGTTCGAATGGCTTTTCTCGAAAAATCATATGGCTGAACTGTTATTTTACAAGCAGACTGAGTGATCAAGAGTTATTGGTGGTTATTTCATAGAAGCCATCTCCAACTTGGGAGGTTGTCCTGTAGTTATGAGAGGTGATCGTTGCATGTAAATTGATCACACAAAAACAGGTATGGAGCAGGAGACTTTAATGCACAAAAAAGACATATAAGCAATTAGTAAGATAATATTCTCATATAAAAGAACATACATAGCTGTTTATAAAAACATCAGACATAATGTTAATACATAACAAAAGGTATTACATAACAATTTACATGAATTAAGAGAAATAAAGAAAAGACAACAGGTACTTGACCTGAACAGTTAATTTTTAAAGGCTCCTGGGACTAAACTAAAGTCTAACTAGCCACCCCCCCCCCCTTCTTAAGCATTTAGGGTGAGGAGGGTGGGAAAATATTTTGAGAGCAAGCAAGCAAGCTGCTGGTTGTCCAGCTTTCAAGAAGCAAGTGATGCTCTGGCCTGGTAGGCCTAGTAGTTAGTTACACTTGTTTACAACATTAAAATATCATTATTTGAATTTGACAGCCACTGCATCTGGCAAAGAACATACAATTCCCCAGGCCCTACTAAAATGTGAAGGGAATGCCATTAGGCAGTGATGCAATTTCAAAGATGCTGCATTAAAGTCCCCTGTTCATCAATTTAACCCCCTCCTATCAACAAGGAGGGCAGATAAATTGATCACACAAAAACAGGTATGGAACAGGAGACTTTAATGCACAAAAAAGACATATAAGCAATTAGTAAGATAATATTCTCATATAAAAGAACATACATAGCTGTTTATAAAAACATCAGACATAATGTTAATACATAACAAAAGGTATTACATAACAATTTACATGAATTAAGAGAAATAAAGAAAAGACAACAGGTACTTGACCTGAACAGTTAATTTTTAAAGGCTCCTGGGACTAAACTAAAGTCTAACTAGCCACCCCCCCCCCTTCTTAAGCATTTAGGGTGAGGAGGGTGGGAAAATATTTTGAGAGCAAGCAAGCAAGCTGCTGGTTGTCCAGCTTTCAAGAAGCAAGTGATGCTCTGGCCTGGTAGGCCTAGTAGTTAGTTACACTTGTTTACAACATTAACATACCATTATTTGAATTTGACAGCCACTGCATCTGGCAAAGAACATACAATTCCCCAGGCCCTACTAAAATGTGAAGGGAATGCCATTAGGCAGTGATGCAATTTCAAAGATGCTGCATTAAAGTCCCCTGTTCATCAATTTAACCCCCTCCTATCAACAAGGAGGGCAGATAAATTGATCACACAAAAACAGGTATGGAGCTGGAGACTTTAATGCACAAAAAAGACATATAAGCAATTAGTAAGATAATATTCTCATATAAAAGAACATACATAGCTGTTTATAAAAACATCAGACATAATGTTAATACATAACAAAAGGTATTACATAACAATTTACATGAATTAAGAGAAATAAAGAAAAGACTCCAACCCAGTAAGTAGGGAGTACAAGTAGGAAATTAAGAGTAGGGGAGGTGCTGAATACACTTGGTAATCATGGACATCTTGGACTGATTGTCTAATTCAAGGTACAGCTTGTAACAGTCAGACTTCCAGTCGCCAAGGACTTGCACAAGCTCACCAGGGAGGCCAGAGTCAAAGGCCCAACTAGCTCCCCCACGTCTAAAGCTGTGTCCACTGTGGGTGGTAGTGTCCATGCCACAAAGTTGCAGGTGCTGTTGCAAAAGGGAGGTGAACGTGGGTCGGGTCATTAAAGTTAAACTGTTGACATGTGGGAAGGCAAACAGTGGTGCCGAGGGGGGCAGGGTCGGTCCCAGGCTGAGTAGATCATGGAGGGCAGTCACAGGGCAGAGGGGGTGCCCAGGGATATAGGGAATGGGAAGGTGGTAAGAACGTTCCTTGTGTTGAATGGTTTTGGACCATTTGATGGACAGTAGCAGGCCTCCTGGGTGGAGGGTGACGTCCTCCCGACACAGATTCTTATCTGGGTCAAATGCTGAGGTAGATGGGGGCACTAAATTGGAAGTTCTCAATAAGCCAAAGAAGGCTGTAAGGTAAATAGCCCAAATTGTCACATCTAAAGGTTGGTGTAAACATAATTGTCGCTTGATGTTGAGCAGAATTTGTGGGGTGATAGGGAGTTTTGCATTTCTAGTGTCTCCTTTCACTCTCCTAACACCCCGTAACACTGAAGTGACCTGCCAAGTGGGCAGGGGGTTTGGACTATTAGTTTCCAGGCACAAAATACGCAAGATGTTTAAATATTTCGTGATGAAATTGTACTGGAGGCGTTGAGCCAAGAAGGCAATGTACCTTGTAGCAGACAAAGAGGAAATGGGTATGGGAGGCAGGTCTGTGAGGGCACAGAAATTAAGGTAACTGCTAAGATGCGAGGAGTAACTGCGTTTTGTGTTGGCAGCAAAGGCATGACTTCTGAAGAATTCTGCTGAGGCATCTAGTTTGGCAACCAGGGTAGTTGAGGTACCTGAGATAAAATAAAATTTAAACTGTGATGAGACATGTGTCCCAGTGAAGCCAAAGCAAACAATAAAGGGGAAAAAGGGCTATTATTAGGTTGGATCCGGGAGGCCCAGTAAAGGAGGTGGCCAGGTTGATGGAGCCGACTGATAGCATCACTGTAAATGTTCAAAGAACCTGGCAAGTACACACACTCAAGTTCAATGTCATATAATGTACATATCCAAAACAAACATTTGAGGTGTTGCATTATCAGCTGGGAGTGACGAGTGGCACCTTTAGTGATCGTTGCCCTGGTGGTAACATTATCCGTGTATAAGATAACCCTGCTATGACGCAGTTGGGGGGCCCAGCGATAAATAGCAAAGACAGCTGAGAGTGTCTCTTTAATGTTAATATGGCAATTCCTGGCCACAGGGTAATCCCATTGCCAATGTAAATACGCCCAGTCAGAATGGGAGGGAAAGTCACATGTCATCCCACCAGCTTGGTTGCAGGCATCTGTAGTAATAACAACTGTTGGACGATGTATCCTAACAAAAGGTGCAGCATTGAAGATCGTAAGGCATTGAAGCCACCAGTGAAGATCTGATTTGAAGCGTTCAGAAAGCAAAACTTTATGATTAGCCTGTTTTAAAGGTTGAATATGGTCAAATACAGCCTGGAGGAAAGTTCTACCCCCTCGGATTATATTTGTAGCCCATGAAAGCTTTCCAGCTAGCTGCTGGAGTTGGCGCAAGGACGCCCTGGAGCGTGGCAAGAAAGCCCTTATTAGCAAATTTAACTCATTCAGTTTTGGAGTAGGCAAGCGAAGAACACCACCCTGGACATCTACCTCAATGCCAAGAAAAGTCAGACTCTGGTTAGGTCCCTCATTTTTTGTATATGCAATATAAAACCCAAGTTGACGAAGCAAGGTAATGAGGGTTTGCATGGCTGTAGTGCACTCTTCCTTAGAGTCCCCCACCACCAACCAGTCATCCAGGTACACTATAGTCTTAAATCCTCTCTTTGCCATAAAACGTTGAATGGCTTTGGACAGTCTGTGGAAAGCTTCTACAGATAGCCTACATCCAAAAGGCAACCGGGAGTCCACCAAATATGTATAATCTGTGTGACCTTTGAATCTCCATTTAAGGCCTGCAAAGCATTGTTGTGCTGGATTAATGCTGACCGATCTATAAGCTGATTTTAAGTCTATTTTGCCTATGTAGGAAGTTGGCGACAACAGCTTAACTGCATCCTGCACTGATTGGTAAGCAATGGTAGATTCCAGGGTGGCATAGTCATTAATGGCATTGCCAGCTGGGCGACTGGCATCATGGATAAGCCTAATACCCCCATCTGGTTTAGGTAAAGCACCGAGTGCACTGACAATATATGGTTTAGAAGGTGTTATCAGGTAGCGACCTTCCTTAATTTCCTCAATAATTTGAGCTTCCACTGCATCCCGAGCAGCATCACAGGAGCGGTAGTTATCACACTCAGTGGGGGTAGGTGTGCAGACATCATTATTAATAATGTTAAATCCTTGCTGTATTCCCTGTAACAGATAGTCTTTGTCTTGGTCAGTGGCCAACTCCCTCTCCCATGCTGTGATGTTGAGGACCTTTGGGGAGGCTGGTGGGGAGGGGAGGCTGCATGGCACACTTACTGGGTTGGGTAGGCGTTTTTTGAAGCTGGGGAACCACGTTGAGTTACAGGGTGGGCCTGTTGGCATCCTGACACCATGCAAATATGCTGGAATTGCATTTGTCTCCAAACTTGCAGGAAGCGAAATTGAAGGCTCTGCAAGTTTCTGTAGGTTGTGTGGGCCTTGTAGGTCTATTGCTCCTAGCAGGACCAGTGCTGGCCTGTCTGGGTGTGGGAGCAAGGTCCTGGCGAACATGCAGGTAGGCATCAGACAGGTGGCCATTGTCCTTGATCCAGTGGGCCCCAGACTGAGCTTGCCAGCGCCGAAATTCCCTGTCAAAATTTCTGAGGGAAGTCCAAGTGTATTTTCCCGATAGGTCTGACACCTTCTCCAGATAGATCAGATATTGATCTACATCAGTGATCTTGAGGTCCCCACGTTTTATCAGATCCCTCATGATGCGAATGCTGGCTCCCAACCAGGATAGTGGTGTGACCTCCTCCAGTTTTGGTTTAGTACTGGATCCACCATGGATCAACACTTGCATACAGTTATTGTCAGCAATGATTTGCTCAGCTGGGGCAGAAAAACAACGCACATAGTCTGTGATGTCCAAATGCTTTCTACCACCAGCCACAGCAAAAGGGGGGACATACGAAGAAATACTCTCACCTGAGAAAGTGGCCTGAGCTGATGTAGGCTTTGTGAGCAAGCTCTGCAACGAGGACAGCAGTTGGTCATCGGGGGTCTAGGAGGCAGGTGCAGCTGACGACATGGACGGGGGTGCTGCGGATGGGGGCATGGTTGAAGAATGCAGGGTCTGGAGAGAGGCCTCCAGGAGATGACGTTGGCCAAGGGGCTCAATCCTCAGTAAAGGAATATCCTCTAGTTTCATGTTTTTTTAGTAAGGCTGTGGATGAAAACCCTGCTGTGTGTAGAGCTTCCCTAGTTGCAGCAGTGAAGCCCTGGTCCTGAAGCCACTGTAGGTATTCCGGAGCCATAGTATCCATGGCTGTAGCAGCACTTTGAGACCTTCCAGGCTGTGCTGCAGAAGGGCTGGTGGCAGTGTGATTCCCTGGTAACTGCTGTTGTTGCTCCAAGGTTGACACAGGAATCGCCTGTGGGGGCATGGGCCCCATAGTGTTCCAGTCCATGCCATAATTCCATGAAGAGTTTGCCGAATTTTGATACATTTTGAAATGTTTTAAAATATTTTGAGAGCAAGCAAGCAAGCTGCTGGTTGTCCAGCTTTCAAGAAGCAAGTGATGCTCTGGCCTGGTAGGCCTAGTAGTTAGTTACACTTGTTTACAACATTAACATACCATTATTTGAATTTGACAGCAACTGCATCTGGCAAAGAACATACAATTCCCCAGGCCCTACTAAAATGTGAAGGGAATGCCATTAGGCAGTGATGCAATTTCAAAGATGCTGCATTAAAGTCCCCTGTTCATCAATTTAACCCCCTCCTATCAACAAGGAGGGCAGAGAAAATACCCGCGTTTGTGAGTTTCAGAGATTATTGAGGAGAGTTGGAAATGATGACAGTGCGGGAGAAAGAAGTTACAGTGCAACCTGCCTCAGTGGTCACCTTTTTAGAGCAGCCACCTGGCCTAAGTGGTCAGTCTAATTCCCCCCCCCCCCAACGAAACACTATGTATATGCATATACAAGGCCCCAGCACTGTAAATCAGAGAATTAAGTACTTCTGGAATTTTTTAAAGCGACAATGCACAGACTTCTAGATATGCCATTTTCAGGATATTGAAACCAATGGCAACTTTGATGGTGGTTTTCTTGATGTAAACCTGCTTCGGTATTGTTACATGCATCTTATACAGGTGAGCTTATTACACATAGTCTAAATAATTATTTTTGGGTGGATGGGTAATACTTATATAACTGTATATTTTCAAGGATTGTGTATCTTGGTAAGACCTTTAACAGCGTATGGCATCAGTGTCCAGGTTTTTTAGGAAGGTTGTGAGGTCTTGGTTGATTTAGTTCATGTGTTTTCAGCAGAATGAAGTGGATCCAAGGATGGATAAGGTGAATATTTCGGCTTGGGAATCGTCCGTCCATTTTGACCCACAGCTCGCTTCTTAGCATGTCCATACTCAACCTTCCTAGATTACACTTGGAGGGTCTCCCCTCTTCACGCTGGCCCTGCTGTTGAAAGATACAAGGTTGATTTTGGTTCGTGTTAAAGACTTTCTAGGTTCCATTGACACTGATAATTTAGAAAATTTGTGGTTGCGGGTTGGCCACTTTTAGAGCGGGAGGTTTGGATTCTCGGGCAAATCAGTGGTCGGATATTTTCGCTGAGGTAGAGGATGGGCAGTGGTATCATGTTTGATGGATGGGTCTTAGATATGTCTCTTTACCATTTGGTTGCAAAGCCAGCTGTTATATTTATAATATTACTTCCGAGAGTTGGGGATCCCAAAAATAGGTTACATCCATGATAGGATTTTTGCCCTGGTGTTCAGTCTGGGCTTTCAGATGAGGTTAGATGGCATCTAGGAGTCTCTTTGATCTTGGGGGTGCTCTCAAGTTTGGGTTATACTCTTAATCTTGATAAATTTTCACTGTCAACGACTTCTCAGGTGAGGTTTTTTGGTCGATACTGAATAATTGGTTTTCATATCGGCGCAAGATAAAAAGGACACTTTTGCTCAGTTAAGTTTGTGGGTTAAAATCTTTACAGAGGTTTGCTGGCAAATGTGCTTTAGCAGCGCCTGGAGCTCTTCTTTACACAAGGGATGTGAATTTAGCGATTTAGAGGTACCAGAAGAATAGTAGGTCGGTAAGGATGGAAGGGCCGTTGAAGGAGGAAGTTTTGCATTGGTGTTCTCTAGACACATGGGAGGGTTGTTGCCCTTGGAGAAGGGAGGCAGTTGTGCTGATTTGTGTCATTATGGATCACATCAATTTAAATGTCAAGCACAAGAAATTCCATGATGGCACTGATATATCAATAATAATGTTAGAGATTTGTTATAATTATATAACAATAGGAATATCATTTCTATGACAAGCTTACATGCACACATGAAATCAGAGACAAACAGAAATTAAAATCTTGTATAATACATTTAATGATGAATTTTTCTGATATCTAATTGGCTTCTTTTTTTGGTTTAATACCATTAAAAATTAATTCCTTGGCCCCAAAACATCGAACTTGATCTTTTTAACTATAAATATATGTACGAAATATAACACAGAATATTGAGAAAACCATATTTGGTGGCTATCTTCATAACGCTCAAGGGTAATATTATAATATTCATAATCCGCACCCTAAAATCAATGAAAAACACCTTTGTTATACTCAACTTTACGGTTCTAATAAAAGTGTGACTAAACTACTTGAAAAAAGTAATACCTACACAATTGGAGTTTTTGATATGCCTCTGAGCAATGCTCAAGTGGTAGTGGTGGATTAGGGCTTTACATCCTGTATTTCTGCACCTGATGGGCTAATTAGGACAGGTAGGGACCATGGCAATGAGACGAAGGATGAAACAGCCATCCAACATAGGCTCGACCGGGAATTGAACCCGGGACCCAGTGGTTGGAAGGCCAGCGTGCTACCACTGAGCTAGGCCCTCACCCCTGTGCCATTTGTCGAACAGATATCCAACTGCAAGTGCATCAAGCAGAACTGTCCATAAACACAGTGCGAATCACCATCACATCAGAGGAAGTCCCAACTGCAGAACCAGACAAGAACATTTAGGCCTATTCCGTGCGGATCTTCCGTGTAGTATTAAGTTTCCCATGTGCTATTACTTCACCTAGTTGAGGCCCACTTTATTCATTGTTATTAAGAAATCTGAATAATAAAATTATTTTGCATTTTTAAAAGCCCCTCGGGTATTAAAAGTAAAGGTGAGCCTCATAATGAAACAAGTTAATAACTTGAATGAAATTCACATGTTGTAGTCATTGAACATTTTAAAACTGATTTGCTGGCTACTAGTGGCTAGCATCACATTGAAGGCATATATTTGGCTAAAGTAATGAAGAAATAAGCGCATCATGTTTTATGACATATTTACTTCAGTGGCAGTACATGGGTTTACTTCATAACATATTTACGGTGAAAAAAAAATGAAAGCACCAAATTACATAATAATCAATGCATGTGAATCAAAATTACATTTCATGCAATGAAATAATGTGATAAACATAAAATATGTGGAACAGACAAGTAATAACAGATACAGGAAAGTTGTGTTAGATTCAGATGCCAGAAATTTATTATTTGTGAATATTGTCACAGTGTGATACTGTATAGTAAAATTACAAATTAAAGTTCACTTTTCACAAATTCAAAACACCTAAAATAACAATTTTTCATTTTACAATTTCTGACATTGAACATACTGCAGGAACATATAAAATTCAAATATATACACAGGCATCATCCAGTAGTAACATCAATGTTAATTTTTAGTCAGGCACTAAACACCATAAGATATGAGGATCAATAATCCTCAATTTTCCACAAGTAAGCCAATAGCAAAACCAAAGTGGTTTGCCTAACTTCTGCCACAAGACATACTGTAACGTAAAGGGATTATCCACCAGGCAAACACTAAATATGGAATGGAAACAAAAGAGTCAGCACGCAATGTCGATCACAGGCCTCTTGTGTGTCGATGATAAAAGTTACAATGGCTCTACAGCTGTGAAGCACAAGAAGTTTATATTTATAGTTGCAATGATCTTTGACTAGGGTCAATTCAATTAACCACAGAACAAATAACTGAAATTACCTCAGTTCGCAATAAGGCATGGAAAAAATGCAAATGTTACTAATTGCATCATATGTCACCTATAACTCATAACTACAGGTAATTGCATCATACATCAGCATACAACATATATACAATTTCACATGATTGGATCAGTGAATCTATAATTGTAAATGGCCCAAACATCATTAAATCTACAAGAATTTACATTTTACAAAATTCTGAATATCACATGGAAATGGACTTAAATGACTACAACATAGGATGACTGCAGCCTATTAAAAGATTACGCTTCAACTAAAGCTTCATCATCACTTTCAATGTCATCTCGATCAACTGAGCCTTCTACCGCCGACCTTCTCTTTTTGATCAATGTCACCAGAAATCCAATGAGGAACACCTGGAAAACCGAACATGATATATTAAAAGTATGCATTAGTGACTTTGTATGATTAACCTAAATTTGTCAGTGGCATGAGTGATGCATTTTTGCATTAACAATAAATTCTAATGAAGTTCATAAACATATAAGTAAAATTTTGCTAAGCTTAACACAAAGTTGGAAAATTTTAAATACTTACTACAAGTAGAACCCAACTTGCATAATAGTAGCAAGCACCGAAGAACCACACTCTGTAAAAGAATTTCTTCAGCAATGTGCTGACCGATGTCATCACGCAGTCATCTGAAAAATAATTAAAGGCCATATTTTAATGAAGAAAACCACTGGATTGACACCTGTGACTATAACCAAATATTTCAAGAAAGGACAGTTACAGTTATACCTGAGGATGCTGAAAGATCACATGGAACAAGCTTCGATATATGTTCTGTTTTGTTTCCAACAGTTACATTAGAGTAAGTCTGAAAATCAAATGTCAATATTCATTAATTATTCAGGCCAGGTAAATTGTTTAAAGTCAAGGAAAACAATCCAATTTTAAAAACATCAAATGTTAGTAAACATAATTTGTAAACATCCATCATAAAAATATTGTTTACCACATAGTGCTGGCTACCAAAAGTAGAGTACTGTGGTGTTATTTGGTAAACAATAACATTCAATGCCAGGACAATCAGCATAAGAATGAAGATCAGGAACAACAGGCCTTGTGGTTTAGTTCTGCGAGGTCTTATTTTGTACAACTGAAAAACACAACAAAATCAGATGCTATGAGAAGTCATACTTTGAAATTAATTTACACTTTGATGACAACAGTATTAATGACTGCAATTGTTGGTAATAAGCTACAAATGGACCATCTAAAGGTAATGGAGTTAGGTGCAGAATAGAGGACTTTCAAATTGGTGACATCATAAGATTACTCTCCAGTGGAGGAGGCAAGATTATGCTCACCAAGAGGTAATCAGTGCAAATACAAATACATCATGAATTAACAGACAAGAGACCAGTGACGTCACAGTAAGTGCCCACCGTATCCATGGCGCCACCTGTGAAACACCCACATGAAAGCCCTATAGTGTATGATGACATCACAAAAAACCCTGGCTATCTATACTGGTGATGATGTCACCATTATATTGTGCCTGCTCAAGACTGGTCAAGCTCATCTCCTCCACAATATTGACACAGACTCTTACTGGGGATGTGAGTCAAATTTTAAGGGAGATAACATGATGGGTGTCCTGCTCATGGAACTCCACGGAAAACTCGCCCTAGACCCACCGAAAGCTGATCCAAAGAGCCAAACTACCCCCAGCCCCAGATCTTCAGCCTGCCCAGTTCCCCAAGCTCCCACAAATGTCCGGCCAACAGTAACATCAAAACAACAGGAAAAAGGTGCTCGGCATTTGCCAGTGCCAATACCCCCCAAACAGATGGCCAAACACAAGCAGGATGAAGCGAAGGTACTGGTCATAGGTAACTCAAACGCCCGTGAAATGTCTGCTATCCTGAACAATCGCTCCCTCAATGCCCAATCATTTTGCTACCCAGGTGGCACCATCGACTACCTGAAGACTCGGATTAGACATATCGCGCAGGGACCAGACCCAAGCCACATCATCATAATGGCTGGAGATATCGAGGCAGCCAATGGATTACCCCCAGCCACCATTACCCAGAAGCTCGAAGGACTCATGAGGGAGGTCCATCGTGTTTACCCCTGGTCCCGAATAATCTTGGTGGAACTAACCATGACAGGAAACACGCAGAGACGCCATACGATCCAGGAATTAAACTCCTTTGTCCGTCACCTCTCTTCCAGGGTGAGACTTGTCACCAGCGTTCAGATCCGAGATGCCAAGCTGAAGGACAATATCCATCTCACTCTGGCATCTAAACGCTCGCTCGGTCAATCGATCATGACAGTCATCACAAGACCTTGGCTCGACACAAAATTTCGATGAACTGGTCCCAATGTCCGGTACTCGGCTTTTGCCGGTACCAACTCCACCCCTGCACCTGTCAGTCCGAGATCACACCCCAGGTAACGTTACGGGAGTCCAAGGAGATCTTAATGATGATATAAACCATTTTAAAGAAAGAAACCAGTTAAATAGTAACTTAAATGACTGTAACAACGTAAATCAGGGTAACCCCCAAAATAATCCACCTAATAAAATTTATACTAATGTAAGTAATAAGAAACAACAAGACAGTATTAATCATAAACTCAGTATTATGACCTGGAACATACAGGGTATAGGTAGTAAACTAAGCTTAGACAGTGTACAGAACCTTTTCTCAAAGTATGATATTATTTTCCTGATTGAAACAATGAAGTTAGACTCCTTTGACCCAAACTTAAAAGATTATCAATACTATCATTGCCAAAGATCTTATAAACATCCTAGAGCAAGAAGGCCATCAGGTGGTATAGCAGTGCTCATAAAGAAAAGTATAAGCCCTCATGTTAAAATTGAGAAAATGACTGAATATGTTATCTGGCTTAGAGTGCAGCAGTGGCGCCAGCCTACATTATACCTTGGGGGCACATACATCCCTCCTCAAGGTTCTAAAAGCTACTTGAACTCAGATCCCATAGACATATATGATGAACTGCGGAAAGATCTTGCAAAATTTCTCAGTAACTCACCATTAATAGCTTTGTGTGGTGATTTTAATAGTCGTGTAGGGAACTTAAAAGACTTTGAAACTTGTATTGCAGGTAGAGATTCTGATCTTATTACTAACCTAAACGAGGCAGCTATTAATAAATGTATATCTGATAATAAAACTACCTGGCACAATAAGAACAGACACAGCAATGATAAAACTCACAATAGCTTTGGAAAAGACCTTATACAGCTATGTAAGGCAAGCGGTATGAGAATTATTAATGGCCTCCTCAACCCTGAAAATACAGATAACTTCACATGCCATGCGCCCTTAGGAAAGAGTGTGGTAGATTACCTTCTGTGTACAAGAGATCTATTTAATTTATTAACCGATTTTGAAATCTGTCCCAAACTTGTAGAATCGGATCATACTCCTTTAACTTACCAACTAGAGTATAAAAAATACATATCTGAGAGCAGGTCCACCTGCAATGTAAATAAAAGAAATAACCCAAAACAAGAAAGGAGGTTCTACTACTTATTTGAAAAAGAAAGAATACCGGTCTACAAAAATATGTTAAGAAATGAACAAAACAAACTTGCTGAAGCAGGTGACCATATACTAAAACAGTCTAACTCTGATACATTGATAAACTCTGTTTATATTTATTTAGAAGCCTGTATTGAGCCAAATTTCAAGAAAAAATATTTAAAGGCCCCTACAAATAATTTTCCTTCAAACCCTTGGTATGATGAAGAATGCAAAATTGCCAGGAAAGCAGCTAACTCATATGCCAAACTGAATAACCTTTCAAATACCGCTCATAATGAGCAGTATAAAGTACTATACAAAAATTACAAGAGTACAATCCAGCGTAAAAAGAGAGAACACTTAAAGGCAAACAGGGATAAACTTGATCAGCTACACCACACAAACCAAACTGTGTGTTGGAAAATGTGGAATAAACTCACTAATCATAATAACAAGTCTCATGAGCAGCCAAGCACTCACGTGTTCCATGAGTACTTTAAAAATCAAGCACAGCCTCCCCCATGTGATTACTTTGATACAGAAAACATGGATGAAATTAACAGCTTTGTTTCAATAATGAACTGTAGTCAATACAACAACCCTGCTCCTGAATCAATGTCAGAAGATATATGTGATAAAATAATTACAGAGGATGAAGTGGTGATGCATATGAAAAAATTAAAGAATAATAAAGCAGCTGGTGTAGATGGCATCCCAGGAGAATTTTACAAATATGTAACTGACGAATTAGTTACACCATTTTGTGCAATATTTAATTACATTTTTGATAGTGGTGACTACCCATCACAATGGGCTGAAGGGCTAATAAAAGCCTAACACAAAAAAGGCGACTGCTCTAATCCTGACAATTATAGAAAAATCACTATAACAGTGACTATGGCTAAAATCTTCGATTCAATTCTCAATGCTAGGCTGTATTTCAAGAATGATGCAATGTCCCTTGATGATCCCTTTCAGTTTGGGTTCACTCCTACTCGGAGAACAACAGATTGTGTTTTTGTCCTTGATACCATAGTAAGACACCAGCAATTCCATAAAAGACCCACATATTTATGTTTTGTAGATTTTTCTAAAGCTTTTGATTACATTAATAGAAATGCCCTCTACCTGAAACTAAAAAACCAAAAAATGGGCAGGAAAATGTTAACTATTATCATGAGTATGTTTGACAAAGCTAAGGCAAAGGTATACCACGAGGGTGACTTTGGGGAAGCAATAGATAGCATATTTGGGGTCTTACAGGGGGGGTTTACTCAGTCCTAAACTGTTTAATGAATTCATGTCTGATCTCCATACTCAGCTGAATGTAAAAGATGGTATAGAAATAGATAATACATACTTCACACATCTACTATATGCAGACGACATAGTACTTATATCAGACTCTGCTGAAGGCTTGCAAAATAGCATTGACTCTCTTCATAGGTTCTGTGCCAAATGGCATCTCTTGGTGAATATAACTAAAACTAAAGTTATGCAGATTGGAAGAAAGAGACCCCTAAACTTTATGTACAATAATCAAATAATAGAAAATGTTGAAACATATAAATATCTCGGCCACATTGTCAGTTCTAATAAATCCATACACAATCAAATGCCAGAGCACCTAATAACACAAGCGCAAAAGGCACTGTTTGCACTTCAGAATAAAACAAAATCAAGTTTTGGATTTATTCCGCCCCATCTTGCGATAAAAATGTTTGATACTTACATCCTACCCATTCTAGAGTACAATGATGTCTTATGGTCCAAAACGTCACAAATATTAGATATGGAAAAGATACAGCTAGGATACTTAAAAAACATACTAGGAGTCAGAAGACAAACCTCAACATTAGCTATGTATGCAGAAACAGGCAGATTCCCCCTCCATATAAGACAAAAGGTAAACACAGTAAATTACTGGGCAAGACTGGCATCTCTGCCACAATATGACATCCTCCATAAATGCCTAAATATACAGGAATCTCTTCATGCCAGAGGGCAAACAAACTGGTGCACCCACGTAAGAAATATAATTGAGGGTACATGTGCACCTCAGGTGGTACTTGATACACCAAATTCCTTAGCGACTAAAGTAAAAATTAAACTCTATTCCAGCGAACAAAGTAGGATCCTTAACGAGATAAAAAATTCTGACGAACAACCTAAACTTAGGACATACAAACTTTTTAAAACTTCATACTCAATTGAACCATATCTACTTATCAACCTTCCAAAGAAAACTATCAATAACATAGCTAGGTTCAGATTGAGCTCACACAATCTCAAGATCGAAACTGGTAGGCATCAAACCCCTAAGGTACCTGTAGAGAATAGAATATGCGAGAAATGTACGAGTAGTGAAGTAGAAGATGAAATTCATTATATCATAACTTGTAGCTCTAATAAATCGCTAAGGGACCAACTTTTTCAAAAAGCAAAAGATTTAATACCTGAGTTTGAAAATTCAAACACCTTTGAGAAATTTAAAGCATTGCTAACTTGTAGAGAACCTAAAGTTATACATGCATTAGGGGATTTCTTAAATAAAAGTATGTAAATAACACATGTCTATGCAGTAGGAAATTCTCTTTGAAATTATTTTCTATTTTTAAAACAGACAAAATAATCTGTCCCTAGTAACCTGATAAAATAGAATGATAGCAGATCTCAAATGCAATGGGCTCCCAACAAACACTACCCATCGCCAACCGCCCAAGGAAAAGTGACAATTCACTGGACATTTATTTTTCAGAAGATGATACATATCAGTATTAATTTAATAATTTTTATGGACACAGTGTGATGAGAGCAGGACTCTAATATTCCGGGACCAGATTTGTATATAATTGTATTGTGTTTTTCGTTTTATAATTTGAATCCCAACTCAGTATTATTTTTGTGTAGTATAGTTGTTTGATACGTGTAGTAAAGTTGTTTATCATGCTTATATGCTATGAAATAACCAGTAACACATGTGATATGTTTAGTACAGTTTTGTTATATGTTTTAAATGAATCTGTAATATGCTAGAAATGTGTAGTATAGTACTGTATATATGTCCATGAATTGTAAAAATGACGAATAGGTCAATACTGACCATACTGTCAATAAAAGTTTATATACATATTCAGTGTCCAGTTCAAAAAGTACTATCCAGGTAAAGTTGAATAAAAACAATTTTATTGACTTCAAATTTTTATAAGTAACACTGCAGTCGTAGGCTATGATAGATGTTGCAAATTTGTCATTAATTATTGAAAACTGTAGTAACTTATGCAATAAACTTACCCTGGCACAAAAACACCATATGCCCATGTGTTGTATGCCACCCATTGAGCAGAACAAGAAGTACATTATCATTAAAGCCATCAATATGTAATCAATGGGGAACACCTGGAAAAAAAATACAACAATACATTAGATCTTTTTACAAGCCAAAGTTTCACTTTACCTTACTGAAAATCAACTAACGAAGTAAATGGAATGATTAAACATTTGCAGCCTCACCTTTTGGGAAAAGACAAGCACTATATCTATTGGGTTTGGGAGGTGAGGTTCTGGCAGCACATAGCCATATTTCCAGCCAAGGGAGTAGAGGATCTTATCAATGCTGCAAAAAATTAAAGAACAAATATTGCTATTCGTGTAAAAGAAACACATAACATCTCTTATATATAAACAAAACATATCTGGACATTTACGGCAGTGCTACTTACTTTGTCATTAACAGAGACAAGAAGATTAGTAGAGCCATTAGAAAGAACAAGACCCCAAGCAAGATCTCAAAGGGTCTCAGCAAAATTCCACATTTTCTCAGCCAACTTTTGTCGGCAGTATCCAGCTCATACTCTCTTCTAGACATGAGATGCTCTTGGTCCTGTAGTTCTTCCAATTTATTTGTGTCTCTATTGGACATTCGCTGACCAGCAGCATACTGAAATGTTCAAGGAGAAATAATAGTTAGCCAATTAGCGGCAACACTTCATCAAACTAATTTACTATGGCAGACACCATTAACAAGACCAATCTTGTTTCAACACATCTACTGGTCTTAATCAAAATACTACGGTCTACATATTGACCGTCATTAGCAAGATAGATTATAACGGGTATGAGAACACAAGGGTCTGTAATCCGATTCCATGTTTTCTTAATTATGACGCAAGTGGTCTTACTAGTCGCTAGTAATCCACAGCAGTTGAAGGCAAAACCATAAAAATGAATTATTATGAGTTATGGATCCTCTTTCAGATGGTAAAACATACCTTGGCTCTGATGGCAGCAATTTTCTCCCGAACATCACCACGATTCCTCACCACTTCCAAACGTTCACGGCTGACACTTCTTCGACCCTTGACGAGGTCCATTGGCCAGGCAGACATTCCATAACCCTGATCATATGCAAAATTTAATAGAGCACTAACACAACGCCAACTACATTGTATGTTACAATGGCCAATTACAATGGCCACACTCAAAATGTAAAATTGATTCTATTCCTCCTTCAGGCAGAATCCATGTTGTTAAGTCAAGAATCCATGCTAGAATTTTAAATTTATTTCATGTTCCTGAACTGTCCTCACTTTAATCATACTGTTGTGAATATTACCAGCAGTTATTCTTTCTTCAGTTATTCTAACAAGTAATTGCCTATACTCACAGAATATGTAATGAACATCACCATTCCAATAAGTGTCATCACGCTAATTGTAAAAGCTATTGAGTCTTCCCCATCTGTGAACAAAATATTTAATATTCATTATTATATGATTGTAATAAGGCAACATTTATATACTATAGCCAATTGCTACATTCAAAGCTCACACATATATATGACCTGATTTTATGCATTCCGTGTGTTATACACTTATCACAATATTCTATTGTGTTTAAAAGTACTGTTGATAACTTACGGTTCTTGCCAAGCTCTTTAAATAGTTCTTGAATTTTTTCCCATTCTGTTGAATTTACATTTGGGTGAATCTGGAGAGGTGCAAAAGCTCTGGAAAGGTAAGTGAAATGGATATGTTCCTATCTCTTGTAAATGCTCCAGTTCATTTAAACTGCTTAGCATTTTTTAATGCAAATTAACATAATTGTTAAAACAATGAGTTTTCTTTTTAAACTATAACTGAACTCACTAACTTACCCAATCAACATAAGAGTTGTAGCCATGAGGACAAATATACATGTGTACTTTACAGCAGTACAAAGACGCTGTAAAACAAAAAAATCAATGTTGTTAGTTTTATAAAGTACTCCCTAGCGTTCAATAACAATCAATTATATATGCCTCATGTCCAGAATTTAACTGTCAGAGCAGAAGTAAAAAAGTAAAACAGTATGAATTCAACAGTATGCAACTCACAGATGACATTGTTCTCTCTGAGTCACCTTCTTCATAGAAGAAATAGGCAAATGGCAATATGAAGAACATCCATAATATGATGCAAACATAAAGTGCTGGAAAAGACACAATGAAACCATGAATAAATCACTGTCGAAGTTGTCAGCCAGTTGAAACTATTTGAATTATATAAAAAAAAATTTAATCCTCATGTGTTGGTATGTTTAATTGTTTATTGTCTAAATCATAGACATAGCATATTATGAACTTCAATTGTCAACATACCATAGTATCCATAAGTAACCATAAGTTCCATTCCTTTTCTGTCATCTGGTGAACTTGCCCAATCCTAGGAAGATGCAAAACTCAAATTGAGATCGTTAACAAAGACAATTAGTTTTGTTAATGGAAGTGATCAATGACAGTTGGCAAAACACCTGAGAATCACTGCAGCTATGGACACCTGAGATAGGATACTTACCTTAAATGTACCATTTGAATTCTTCATGTAAGACACTAAGAAGATGTCTACAGGCAGCAGGGCTGTGGTTATCATGGCAACTACCAAACCGCTTATGGCCACCAATGTTGAACACACTTCACTTTCATATTTGCTTTGGAAATATCGCACGTAGATGAAGGAGAAAAATATTATCAACTGAAAAGACAAATTTATATGGGTTACAGTTGTCATTGAAAAATATTAATAACTTTTCGTAGAATAAGCCCTGTGACAGGAAGTGCAAAGAGAAAAGTTATGGCCGTTGGAACCCAATTAATACAGCATGATGACTAAATGAATAAAAAAGATCTTCAGTTTGTTTTGTCATCAGCAACTCAGGCCCATCACATTAAATGGGCCCTGGGCAGATCCAAAGCATTCTAATAGTAGACATGACAGTCTTTGCAATGCACTAGCAAAACTTTTCAATTAGATTTTATCTCTTGGACAATGCCCAGACATGCTATGGTTACCAAGTGATATTAATCCTGAAAAACAAATCTAAAGATATCTGTTCCAGTGACAATTTAAGAGGTATTTCCTTGATGTCTGCCATTAACAAGGTTTTTCAGTGGGTGGTACTGAGTCAGTGCAGGGATCAATACCTGTGAGAAGTATTCATTACGTTATATGTATAAAATTAAATTCAGCAAAAACTGTTTGTGTAGCTTTGAGCAAAAAAGTTCTAAACTTATCAACAAAGTCAACCTGGACACTAAGACTGTTAATTGGAGTGCAACAGTTAAGCATCTTGGCAATAATCTAATGGATATATTGTCAGATGCTGAAGATTTAAGAAGAGAATCAAATGAACTGTTCCGACGGATCGTTTATCTGAAAGCTCTCCATATCTGAACTTTTTTTAGTTAAACATATATATGTTAAAGCTAATTTTAATATAAAAACATGCTCTCAGATGCTGACACTACTTAGATGCTAAACAGATCATTTGAAAAGGATTATTGAAAACCCAATTTCATTTGAAAAGGATTGAAAACCCAATTTTAATGAGATACGGTGACACTAGCCATAATGGCTAATCATGCTAAACCGAAAAGAATAAATTGTCTATGTCTACTAGTACTACATTGTAAACAGTGTAATACATGTGTCCTTAATTATCATTTTAATATATATATATCATATGATATTCCATGGATAATGTATGAGTCTAGACAGTGTCAGGAATTTTACCATTAAGTCTTAACTTATTTGAGGAACAAAACCTCAGGTGCACAAATTCATGACATGATGTGTACTAGATCGTAGATTGTAAGGAAACTTACAACAATTGTGACAAAGAATGGGATCCAACCAGCAGCCAAAACTGCATGAGGAACTGCCATGGCTGCTCTGAGATAACAAGGAAACACTGCGTGCAACCACGGCTAACGTCTCTTCCTCTGATACTGTCAAAACTGAAGATGACACTTTTCCTTGTGATTGTTTTGATGGTTGCATGCCAGTAAATTGCGGATTCCCAGAATCGGCCTTTGAAAACTAATTGTCTTGTCAAAATGCAAATATACCGACATTTAGTACATTTAGACTAAATAAACGTATATAAAAACCATTCTTAATACAGGCGAAAGTCAAAATTAGCGATTAATAAGAGATATTTATCATTAGCACTTTTTGGGGGACCGCATTTTAGTTCCGTGATGTGTGCAATCAACATGGTCATGTGATCATCCAAAGCAAAAATGGCGTCCCTGGGAAGACGACAAGCACCGAGCGTTTTGGAAAGGAACCTGAGCAAAGGCAAATCTGAGGTGAGTGTTCAATGGTTTTTAATACACGAGAATAGATTATGTTAAAGGATGAAATCGGTGCGGAGGCTGCTAATAGTCGTCGAGTATGGATTGCTGGTGAACTCGGCGACACCCCTACACCTAGAATAGATGGGTTACGGGTTACTCGTCATCAAGTCAAATCGTCAACTGGCGAAGTCGTCAACAAATAAGTCAGGTCGTCAACTGACAAACTCGTCAGAGTTGGTGGTCGTCAACGGATTGGTTAACTCGTCAACAGATTGATAAACTCGACATCATAGCTTTTAAATCAAAGTTATTTTTACGTCAACAAGGTTTATTGATAATTAACCATTACGCCTTTTCCCCATGGCCACTACCAGCTCGGTGACATAAAAATGCAAAATTCCAAATCGGTGACACTATTTTTAAATTATCTATATTTTGGGAATAAACCAGATATGTAACATCTCCGCTAATGCAACAACAATGAGACAGCCACTTTAATTTATAGGCAGAAAACCATATGTTGCTGGGCTGGTACTGTGTAACTTTTATGTCACCAAACTGGTAGTGGTTGAGTGGACTGCCAATTGTAATTTAGGGGTGGGGGCCTAGCTCAGTGGTAGCGCGCTGGGCTTCCAACCACTGCATGGGTCCCGGGTTCAATTCCCGGTTGATCCTATGTTGGATGGCTGTTTCGTCTTATCTGTGTGATCTATGCTTCATCGCTGTCATTATTTAAGGTCCTATAGTATGGAGCTTAGAAAACCATTCTAACCGGGCTGTCATGCTGTCATTGCACTTCCTGTCAACTAGGGATCTTCTAACAATATTATAATTCTTTGACTTAGCTTAATGAAATGTTTTACTCTTGTGTAGGGTGCATTTCATTGATTTCAACAGTTCCTGCTTATTATTATCACTAGGTAATCATTCATGTTTTTTTTTTTAGATTAATCTCAGCACTTTTGCCTTGCTGTTCTCAGAAATGGTGCAGTATTGCCAGAATAGAGTCTACACTGTTCCAGAGTTACAACTAAGGTATGATAATTATGCATATTGTCTATTTGGCGTGGACCAGACATCTTTTGGTGGGAGCACATCTTAAATATACCTTTTGCAATTTATTTTCTAAAATAATTTTAAATTTGGGCTTTGGGGGGGGGGGGGGGGGGGGATGTAGCTCACTTTGTAAGGGTTGAACACCAAATTAAAAAAATTTAAAAATAGAAAGATACCTCAGTTAAGTCATTCAAATTCATCCTCTTAAAAATTATATTTGTTTCCTTATATACTTTTTCAGGTTGTCTGAAATGGGATACCATGTTGGTGTCAGAATTCTGGACATCTTAGTGCTGAGGGAGAGAGGCTACAAGAGAGAGACAAAGTTGCTGAATATGCTTCTATTTATTAAATCTAACCTTTGGAAGGTAAATTGTAATGTTGCATATATGCCTGTCATTTTCATGTCGTATGAAATCCATTGGTGCTCATGTTTTCATTAAAATTCTTTCTTTCAGAGTTTATTCGGAAAAGAGGCTGACAAATTAGAACATGCCAACGATGACGAAAGAACTTGTATCCTTTGTTGTTGAAGTGTAGCACCGTCTGAACTTGGTGGACAACTGAAATCCCCAATAATCCCCGGACAATGCAGTGGAAATCTTGGGAATAGAGAACTTTGAAGTTGATAATTCCCCAATGCATTTATCTTCAGCTTAAGAGACTGAATAAGCTCCAGCAAACTTGACAAATTATTTTAAATATTCTGCTCTATTAGTGCATGTATGCAATTTTAAAATACAGCCTGAGGTATGTCACAATACTTATGAAACATAATTCACTGATTTGATTTCTGTGTGATGCCTTAACAGTTTCAGATTATATAATTGAAAAAGAGCCACTAGTGAATAGATTTATTTCTGTGCCAAAGGACAAAGGTATATGAATACTTGGCTCTGCGCTGTGGTAGAAAAATGAGATTTTTATGAGGCTGCAAATAACAGGGGTGTTAATACAATACCAAAACATAGTCTCCAGTTAATTGTGAAAAAAATAAATAAAAACTTAATTCTAACTATACTGAACTGGTATAATTATAATTGATGCAAAGTTGAGAAAGGCACTCTACATTATTCCATCTAGGAAAGCATCAATTCATCTCAACTCCATTTTATGGTAACTGAAATCCTATTACACATGTTCTTCCTATTTTCAGGGAGTTTGAACTGTGCATCTTTCATGGCAGGGATAATAGAAGCTGTACTAAACGGATGCAACTTCGTAAGTAGCAGAATGAAATCCAGTTAACAGCAGAGTTGATCAGTCTGTAATTGATCAGTCTGTAGTTGATCCTTCTGTAATTGAATTAATTCCATATGTGTGTTTTGACTTACAGCCTGCGAAGGTCACTGCACATTGGCATAAGGGAACGACTTTCATGATCAAATTTGATGAATCTGTTATTGCACGTGACAGAACAGTTGAAGGACGGTGAATGGTGGTGTGGACCTGTAAATTCTCTTCATTTCAATTCCGATTCATTCTCTCGTTTTCATGATTCATATTGTAGATGTCACTGTATGGTTGTTTTGTTTGTTGTGTATAGTATTTGTTTCAGAATAAATCTATAACCAAAAACTGTCAACTCATTTCCCTAAGTGCAACATTTCTGATTGACTCTTGATGAGGCAGGTTCTTATTGTCTAGAGTCCATTGTGGATTTGAACCTGGGACAGGCCTCCAGGAACTGTCCAATGCCTCGATCAATAGACCAATAGACAATTGAAGGGTAAAAGAGCCCTGTTGTAAGATTAACCAATAAGTCTCGTTAACAGATTAGTGTATCTTAGATGACAAATTATTGGATTTTGAAATATGAAGCTAAACTGGTGAAATTTTTGGTGTCAATGGGCCAGCGTCCCAGTTTTTACACAAGATAAAGTGGAGGTAACTATTGAAAATGCTCACAAGAACCTGTGATTTTCATCTAATTTTCAAATGTGTGTTAAATGCATATCTGATGTGAGTGAACCAACCCTAGACTCCATGAGGAATTTCACTGGAAAATGCAATAATGAAGTATGTGATTCTCATAAAATTACTTCTTGGAAGAGGCAATCTGGAGGGGAAAAGTTCTATAATGTGGAAATGGTAATTTTTGGGATCCACTGAGGATGTTGCTGTCAGGCCATAACATTTGGTGTAAACTTTACAATATTGCACTGCAAAGTTAAAGTAAGGATGCGCAACATAAGTAAGTGAGGAATAAAGTAATAGATTGGCTTAGTTCTGAAAAGCACGTGGTGGCGCTTATGTTACACAACTTAGCATCCTGAACCGCTTGTGGAGCTTCACCTGATGGCAGTTTGTAACACTATTTTGAACTGGTTTCACTGCCTTTCAGTGATCTTTGGTATAACCTAACAAAATGCATTTGAAATCTTTTGATAGATCTATCAAGTTTTAGTATGTTCTCATATAGTATGGGACCTCCAGAAACTGGTCAATGTATAAATCAAGTGTCCTATTGTAAGTTTTCCAAATAACTTGCTTCACCAGATTAGCATATATATTAGATTATTATATCTAGGGAGAGCAAGCAATATGACAAATTATTGTATTTTTTAGGTTTCTTGGATGTGAGGGAAAATCAGGGCATTGGCTCAGTACAATGTCCCACATATTCATTAAACAAGATAAAGTGGAGGTCTGTCACAGCTGCTTCGCGTACTCACTGCTGTGGTGGATGTCTGTCACTGCTTGGCATACTCACTGCTGTGTTAATCAACATATATTTTGTTACATGCTTCGCTTCAAAATTGCTTAGACAAAAGAGCATGTGATTTTCAAGCAATTTATCTGAATTTTGTGTCTGATGTAAGTGATACAAATTAACTCCATCAGAAAAATCGAGAAAATATTATAATAGAGAAAGTGTGCGATTTTCATAAAAAATAACTTGCTATGGAGCATGATCAGAAGAGGCAGTTTAATAATGAGGAAAAGTGCTACACAATGAGCAGTTCAATACTAAAGAATGAATTGGTAAATTTGAATAAAAACTTTCAGGTGGCTGTGTTATTAGGAAGAAAAGTTCTATTGAACTTCAACTTTAATCTGCACTTCATAAATATAAAGAAACTAGTAGAGTATAATTCATATTCAGGCTTTTTACCCTCTGCTAAAATGTATTGCAGTTACTTGGTCAAAAATTGTCCGTAAGACGGGCGAGTGGGCAGACTGATGGGTGTAATGCGAACACTATTGCATGCATATATAATTTGGTATTTATTTAGCCTTTATGGCCTACTTGTGCCTTTTGATTGTCTCATTGACATGTCTCAGCTGTTTTACGAAATCAGGAAAAAAAATTAAAAAAATTATAATTTTCGTTTCCGAAGCAGAACTCAACCCTATGGCACCTACATGCTTAAGACTTTGTCATAATTTAATATGTCTAATATAGCGTAGTTGTGCCTTTTGAGGGTTTAATGGTCTCCAAACCTCCATATATCAACTACTATTGTACCTACATGCATGAATTTAACTATAAAATGTCTAAATTATAGTGACTTCACATTCTAAAAGTAGTAGGTTTATGGGTTCGCAATCTGTATTGAAAAACATTAACAGAACAGGACAAGATACGGTAAAATGAAAAATTCAAATCATTTCATCTAAGACATCCAAGATCACAGAAAGTCAAAAATTTTGACAGTTTGACATAACCTTTAACTTAACCCCTGACCTTCGGGCATCTCCCTGTCACTCAAATAGAGGGTTGAAAGGGAAAAGGGTAGACTTTTTTACCCCTCAAGAAGCAGCCCCTTGGGTGACACTTTTACCCCATTCTTTTAAACAATTAATGTTCACTTAAATGATATTTATTACAACTGATTGGAAATTGAACTTAAGAGAGCTTGAAGGGTGTATTCCTGCTATTAATTGTGATATTAAGATCATTAGATTTACAATATTTCAAAACTGTGAATAAAAGTAAAAATATCCTAGAATAACTATGTTATTATCATAAGATATGTGCATCTTGTCCAAGTGTGCTATCATTTGTTAGTTAATATAGTAGTGTGCATATATATCAATTATGAGGTTTACTAAAAGGTTTGACCAAATTTCTCTCATTTACTGTTATTTTCATATCAAAGGAGCAAAACCCCTTCTTGAGAAATTGATACCATGTGACATAGCCCCCCTAGAAAGGAAGGGTGAAGATTTCTAGATAGCTGAGGGATTTACAGTGAAACCTTTCATGTAAGAATATCCAATATTAAAATCCCCTCAATATTAAGACCCCTTTGCAAAACTATAACCATGATGTAAAAATATCCCGGAATTACAACCTCCATGATAATAAGTCCACTTCAAACCATTTCAGTGATTACCTAGAGTGAAAACATAACTGGGGTTCCACTGTAGTTAAAATATGTGTAAGCTGCAGTGACCTGCATTCTTATTAGACTGTGTGTGTGTTTCCATCAGTGTAGGTGGTTGTGTACATCAAACATAAAGGATATCATATTAGGAATTTTGAGATTTAATGCAAGTTTAAGAGTTCATGTACTGGAAGGTAAGTTTATTTGTCATTTATGATATTTGCATGTCAAAGACAAAGCTAAATGGTTTGCAATTCATATACATACTGATACATGAAAGAAGGAAGTTTTCTGTTACAGTAGAGCTCAGTATATCCAAGATTTAAGAAATAAAAACCAACTGTTTGGTTCTGTGCATATAATGACAAGAATCAAGAACTACAGAGCTCTCTAGTTCCTGATTGATATTTTTGAGAGGTGTGCAGTATTTACACCATTCTCTTGAAAAATTTATATTAAAATAATTCAGGTAGCATATATATGATAATTGATCAGAAGTTTAGCCTAGGGCTGATTAAAGACCAAAGGGAATATTGTGGAACCTAATGATTAAGTTCATATTTTAATTTGTGTTCCCTGTGCACTATGCAAGATTCTAAAACTGAGCCTAAATCATGATATTAAGATCACTACTTCAGGGGTTCCAAGGGGTGGAGTCTTCTCTGTATATAATATGATATGATATGATATGATATGATATGATATGATATGATATGATATGATATGATATGATTACTAAGGGTGAGCATAACAGGGATTCCACTGTAGCTAAATATTGGTCCCATTCTCTGAGCTCCAGCACTGACCTGCATTCATTCATTCATTCAGCATTTGTTCAGACTGCTTTGAAGAAACATACATGTATGTTTCTTTCAAGCAGTGTCCATCAGTGCAGACATTTGTATCAAACATATATACATATATATAGGATTTACTGGAATGTACAATACCCCCACAATGAACTTTTTACTGAATATTGCCAAAAATATTATCTTTAAAATGATTTAGGTTCCAGGTTGGTGCATGTTGTCATACATTGACAATTTGACATTGAATTTAATGAAAATTGTGTTTTTTTCAGAATTTTGTATCCCATTTTCTTTGAAACTGCATTTGTAAACCATATTTCATTCATGGTACTAATAAAACCCATATAGAAGAGCTCATTTTTAAAATTTCAGCCTTCTACATGAAATATTGTTCTTGGTATAGCCATTCAAAAATGGTGTTTCTCAAAAACGACCAAAATGAAAAAGCTATTTCAAGCAGACAGAATATTATGGAAATTCAACCTGTGCCTCTCAAAGTTTGTCTGGCAAAAGTAATGGGGCCAAATCTAAAGCATATCCATTTTAGAGGTCTTAACTTGAATAGTTTTTAAGATATAATAATTTAAAAACTGCATTTCATATGACATTGCCAAAATATTTTCTTTGAAACTGCATTTGTAAACCATATTTCATTCATGGTACTAATAAAACCCATATAGAAGAACTCATTTTTAAAATTTCAGCCTTCTACATGAAATATTGTTCTTGGTATAGCCATTCAAAAATGGTGTTTCTCAAAAACGACCAAAATGAAAAAGCTATTTCAAGGAGACAGAATATTATGGAAATTCAACCTGTACCTCTCAAAGTTTGTCTGGCAAAAGTAATGGGGCCAAATCTAAAGCATATCCATTTTAGAGGTCTTAACTTGAATAGTTTTTAAGATATAATAATTTAAAAACTGCATTTCATATGACATTACCAAAATGAGTGCAAAAAACGGCTAAATCTTAAACTCTTCTATGATTTTTCTAGTCAAAACGAGAAAATGTATTGATCTTAAATTTTGCACACCTCCTATAAACTAATGTAGCTTTGCCTCAGAATTTTTTAAGGCAAATCTGAGATGGTGAGGTGGAAAAATTTTCAGAAATATTTTTGAATTGACACGGAATGACTCAAATTTAATTAAGTTCATATTTTAATTTGTGTTCCCTGTGCACTATGCAAGATTCTAAAACTGAGTCTAAAACATGATATTAGGATTACTACTTCAGTAGTTCCAAGGGGTGGATCCCCTATGTATATCATATCATATCATATCATATCATTATAAATAATATAGTGTCTTTCCTATGGTAAAGATAGTAGGTGAATTATTTATAATTATTACACAGTTTAATACCCTCATTCTAACATTATTATGAATTAAGCTATGCAATTAAAATATCCAAAACATCCAAGATTATCTTAAACCCAGACTAACCATTAAATAATGAACTTTGACAGATCCATTACAAATGTCATGACCTTTGACATGTCTATAATTGATTCCAGGTTAGATCTTGAAAGGGGTAAAACCAAATACCTTGTTTCTAAAACAGGTGTGAAATAATGTGGATAAAATTTGCATTAATCATATTTAAGTGCTTAAGGTCCTTGGTCATATTGAAACTCAAAATCCAATAAGATATCAGGAATTCAAAGATTTGTAAACCAACTACAACTGTATACAAACAAATATTTTTCACTGCATTCAACTATGAGAAAGTATGAAAGGCAGAGTGGTAATTATCAGGGTCTATTAATACCAAACCTTTGAGTTACCACATGTATGTCTCAAGGACATGATCCCTGTTATCACACAATACACTTTCATATCATATAAAGACAATTTCATATGTTTTTGTTTAACACAAACAAGAATACATCATGATAAAATACTTAACAATTTTAGAACTTTGCAACAAACTTAAAACAATTTTAGAACTTTACAACACACTTAAAACATTTACAAACTACAAAAATTGTCATAGTTTACAACACTGAACATATGTCAAACTTCACAAATACATTAAAACTTGAACCAAAAATTATAACTGCACACTTCTTGAGACACCCCATCAATCAACTCTCAATAGGGGCAAGAACTTGCCTTAGAGGGCTACACTTTCCATATCTATCTATCTATCTTTGTTTCTCATTTAAATCACAAAACTAAACACAAATCATATTTACAAATTATTTACAATTTTTTACCAAAATTACAATCTATTATGTTACTTACACTAGAAAAATAAGAGATTTGTTGACTTATTCAAGATATTTGACCAATAAAACCAAAAAACTAAGACTAAGATCTGAAATCTCCCTTTAACTAACCATAGATAACCAATTATTTGACTGATCTTAAACTGCACTGTCCTTGTAATCTCAGTCTTATTAATTGGTTCTTCCAAATATATCTTAAATGATTACCCCATTATCAGCAACTAAAATATACAAACATCCATAAACATAAATATAAGTACTTATTACCCAAAGTGAAACTTCAACACAAAACTAGAAAATAGCCATAGTTAAAATCTTCTTATAACTCCTTTTTAAATTGTCATAGGTAACCTAATTTTACTGATAATTATTTCACACTAACCCTAATTATGTAACTTCCATCTATCTACGGTCATCTTGTAATGTTAACCATCATGTTTTTCTTGGTTAATCCCTAATTATTTGTCTGAAAATGTTCAAATCTGTTCATACAGTGACAAGTATCCCTATTGCATGCAGATGTTTTTCAGGAACAACATGATCAAAGTAATGAATTACCAGACATTTTTTGTTAATGCATCAAATTTGTTTAATGTATTTCAATATAAGAGACTTCAGTTTCATGGAAGATAGTCACAATTTAAGTTTATTACAAACAACCTGATCTGATCTTGTCACATTATTTGTTTTAGCAGAAAGCATATGATCATGTGACTTGAACAAAACAAGAATAAAGTATAGTTTAGCTTTTTACTTTCCTATGTTGACTTATACCATGTCTCCATTCTTATACTAAATTGGTAAAATACTGATAGCACCACTGTAAAATCACTCCAAGACATTGACAAAACACAAACTACTAGATAAATTCATATTACAGCTAGAAAATACATGTTTAATTATATAATTAGGACGTGCTTAATGGATATTCACAAGCTTATAGTAATAAAACTGCTGCAAGAAATCACACTTATGCAATGGCTCCGACATATGAATATCGTAAATTATACACTATTTGGATAATTGATTACAAGAATAAGGGATTATCCTTAATAGGAGTCAGTTTGTTTTTAATACTTTGCTAGTTTTGAACTTCTTGATGTAGCAAAATCTCAAGGACTGTATAGGTAAAGTCCATAAAATAATATATAATGCAATAAGAGTTTTAGTCAGTGACTTCAAAAGAATACAATGACACTTACAAATTACAAAAGTCATGTGTGAAATAACAATCTATTTGTTTAATTTCCTTCAGAGTTTATGGTAAAATATTGATTTTTACTTTCAGATTCATGATATTATGCTTTATGTGCACTACTGACTGACTATTTGATAAGCACAAGCTACAAAATATTCATGTTATTAATTATATGAGAAAAATAACTGCTTATACAAAGAGTATGTTAAGCAAGTTGCACACATAGAACATCCCTGAATGCAATATCACACACACTCAATTTCCATGGCATGATGTTATATTTGATATTAGAAACAAGCAAACATTTTGTTTGAAGCTTATTAGTCCCTATTCTATTCAACATTGATGCTTAGAATCATTACCATTGATTACTTAGCTAGCAAATTGGTTCCACTAAATGATTTTAACTTTATTTATTGGACCAAGTAGTGACTTAGATGTTGGAATGTGTAGCAAAGTGTTACAACTTAAATATAAGTTTGCATGTTATCTGTGATCTAAACCATAAAAATTATGATTTTGAATAAAGTATCATTTAAATTCAGCTTTTATTTCAGCAATGTATGATTATCATGGTTCATACTAACTAATGAATCTTTCTATTAATTATTTATTGTTTATCAGACCAGAGCTCAGTTTTCTAAGTTAATTGATACCATAATTTCCTACAAAAGTGTGTGGAGACAGCATTTATTGACACTGTTATTACCAATCCATAACTTCATTTAGTATCCTTAGGAGTGGTACATGAGTCTTTTCTTATCTTATGCATATCCAATACCTCAACTTGACTTGTATGAAAAGACAGAATCTATAATAGGAATGTATTGTGCCAACTTATTCTCAAGCACTCTGACAGATAATAATAATAATTGTAGAAATCCTCCATAAACAATAAAAAAACTTTTAATCAAATTGAATATGATCCAACTTTTACCACACAGTCGAAATGTTTAAATTTAACCAGTTCATAATATGTTTTGCATGTATGTTATTATATTTAACACCACAAAAAACAAGCAAAAGGTTGTTTGAAACACAGACATTTGCCAAAATATATGACATTGCTCAGTGATGACACACTTATACTTTAACTAATACCAAGGCTACTGGCTGCCTTAATTGGCTTCTCATCTCAAGAGGAAGCTATGTCATTTGCAATAGCCAATCAGAATGTAGCTGAATACATTAGGAAGTGCCCTGAGCTTGATGGCAATTATTTTGTTAGTTTACCAGTTAGACTTAAATACAAACAAATTAGCTTAATATCATATAGGCTGGCTTATGGCATTAATGTCTAACAGTGAAATTGCATATCAATTTGTTTTGTTTGCATTGAATACACTCAATTCTTAAACAAAGATTACTCAGTTAGGTCACTTAATTGGCTTAAAGCTGACAGCACACTGTGCTTGGGAGATATTGACCAATCAGGAAGCACCATCATGTGTGTAGATGGTGAAATATGAAAATAAGGTGCCATAAGAGATAAGAATTGAACATTTCCCAGCGTACAGGCAAGGAATTCCTTGTATATAAGTGGTAAATACCCATTAATAATGGAAGTTATCGCTTAGAATAAGAAGGAAAATTATTTTTGTGTATAATATAGCCTTTTTTGATGTGTAATATGATGTTATTGACTGAAACGGGCTACATCCTTGAAGACAGTTGCACAGGGGGAGAAAAAGTTGTTCTTGAAAAAGTCAGTAGCTTTGGACTTATAGTATACTAGCTTGCTAAGGGCTGTCATAATGGCAAACGCCTGTGTTTGAAACCTTTCACATTAACATATTAGCTAAGTTTCAGAAAAGTATCATTAAGTTAATGCGAATTAATTTATTAAAAGTTTTTGATTTTAAGTTGGGTTGTAAAGTTTCACTTTGAATCCTCCAATTAAAGAAGTATATTTTGTTACTACACAAGATTATTTTCACAAACACTAACTCATTTATATGAAGAACACTTTTTCTAGATCTATAGCAGAGAATATTTCTTAAACTAGTTTGCATTATGCAGTAAATGTGGAACAAAGTATCATTGAGGATGCTTTTACTATAAATTTTGCACTTAATTGTGATACTCATACTTTTTTTATAACATTAGGAAACAAAGTTATCATGTGATAAACAATAAATAACAGAAAGATGAACTTACATAAAACTGAGTCCAATGATATACATTTATTCAAAATCATAATTCTCATGGTAACCATATGTTAAGATCATGAATTTATGCACAAATAATATGTAAACTTGAATCGAAGTTGTGCACTTTTACACATATTTCCTTATGTGAGACACTGCTTAGTACAATTAAATAAAGTCCAAATAATTTTTGCATGACATATTTGTTATCTAGATAATACTTTCTAGGGATTGGCGTTGAATCAAATAATTAGGAGTCTGAAAGGTTTCAAACACAGGCGTTTGCCATTATGACAGCCCTTAGCAACCTAGTATACTATAAGTCCAAAGCTACTGACTTTTTCAAGAACAACTTTTACTCCTCCTGTGCAACTGTCTTCAAGGATGTAGCCCGTTTCAGTCAATAACATCATATTACACATCAAAAAAGGCTATATTATACACAAAAATAATTTTCCTTCTTATTCTAAGCGATAACTTCCATTATTAATGGGTATTTACCACTTATATACAAGGAATTCCTTGCCTGTACGCTGGGAAATGTTCAATTCTTATCTCTTATGGCACCTTATTTTCATATTTTACCATCTACACACATGATGGTGCTTCCTGATTGGTCAATATCTCCCAAGCACAGTGTGCTGTCAGCTTTAAGCCAATTAAGTGACCTAACTGAGTAATCTTTGTTTAAGAATTGAGTGTATTCAATGCAAACAAAACAAATTGATATGCAATTTCACTGTTAGACATTCAATGTCATAAGCCAGCCTATATGATATTAAGCTAATTTGTTTGTATTTAAGTCTAACTGGTAAACTAGCAAAATAATTGCCATCAAGCTCAGGGCACTTCCTAATGTATTCAGCTACATTCTGATTGGCTATTGCAAATGACATAGCTTCCTCTTGAGATGAGAAGCCAATTAAGGCAGCCAGTAGCCTTGGTATTAGTTAAAGTATAAGTGTGTCATCACTGAGCAATGTCATATATTTTGGCAAATGTCTGTGTTTCAAACAACCTTTTGCTTGTTTTTTGTGGTGTTAAATATAATAACATACATGCAAAACATATTATGAACTGGTTAAATTTAAACATTTCGACTGTGTGGTAAAAGTTGGATCATATTCAATTTGATTAAAAGTTTTTTTATTGTTTATGGTTGATTTCTACAATTATTATTATTATCTGTCAGAGTGCTTGAGATTAAGTTGGCACAATACACTCTATTATAGATTCTGTCTTTTCATACAAGTCAAGTTGAGGTATTGGATATGCATAAGATAAGAAAAGACTCATGTACCACTCCTAAGGATACTAAATGAAGTTATGGATTGGTAATAACAGTGTCAATAAATGCTGTCTCCACACACTTTTGTAGGAAATTATGGTATCAATTAACTTAGAAAACTGAGCTCTGGTCTGATAAACAATAAATAATTAATAGAAAGATTCATTAGTTAGTATGAACCATGATAATCATACATTGCTGAAATAAAAGCTGAATTTAAATGATACTTTATTCAAAATCATAATTTTTATGGTTTAGATCACAGATAACATGCAAACTTATATTTAAGTTGTAACACTTTGCTACACATTCCAACATCTAAGTCACTACTTGGTCCAATAAATAAAGTTAAAATCATTTAGTGGAACCAATTTGCTAGCTAAGTAATCAATGGTAATGATTCTAAGCATCAATGTTGAATAGAATAGGGACTAATAAGCTTTAAACAAAATGTTTGCTTGCTTCTAATATCCAATATTACATCATGCCATGGAAATTGAGTGTGTGTGATATTGCATTCAGGGATGTTCTATGTGTGCAACTTGCTTAACATACTCTTTGTATAAGCAGTTATTTTTCTCATATAATTAATAACATGAATATTTTGTAGCTTGTGCTTATCAAATAGTCAGTCAATAGTGCACATAAAGCATAATATCATGAATCTGAAAGTAAAAATCAATATTTTACCATAAACTCTGAAGGAAATTAAACAAATAGATTGTTATTTCACACATGACTTTTGTAATTTGTAAGTGTCATTGTATTCTTTTGAAGTCACTGACTAAAATTCTTATTGCATTATATATGATTTTATGGACTTTACCTATACAGTCCTTGAGATTTTGCTACATCAAGAAGTTCAAAACTAGCAAAGTATTAAAAACAAACTGACTCCTATTAAGGATAATCCCTTATTCTTGTAATCAATTATCCAAATAGTGTATAATTTACGATATTCATATGTCGGAGCCATTGCATAAGTGTGATTTCTTGCAGCAGTTTTATTACTATAAGCTTGTGAATATCCATTAAGCACGTCCTAATTATATAATTAAACGTGTATTTTCTAGCTGTAATATGAATTTATCTAGTAGTTTGTGTTTTGTCAATGTCTTGGAGTGATTTTACAGTGGTGCTATCAGTATTTTACCAATTTAGTATAAGAATGGAGACATGGTATAAGTCAACATAGGAAAGTAAAAAGCTAAACTATACTTTATTCTTGTTTTGTTCAAGTCACATGATCATATGCTTTCTGCTAAAACAAATAATGTGACAAGATCAGATCAGGTTGTTTGTAACAAACTTAAATTGTGACTATCTTCCATGAAACTGAAGTCTCTTATATTGAAATACATTAAACAAATTTGATGCATTAACAAAAAATGTCTGGTAATTCATTACTTTGATCATGTTGTTCCTGAAAAACATCTGCATGCAATAGGGATACTTGTCACTGTATGAACAGATTTGAACATTTTCAGACAAATAATTAGGGATTAACCTAGAAAAACATGATGGTTAACATTACAAGATGACCATAGATAGATGGAAGTTACATAATTAGGGTTAGTGTGAAATAATTATCAGTAAAATTAGGTTACCTATGACAATTTAAAAAGGAGTTATAAGAAGATTTTAACTATGGCTATTTTCTAGTTTTGTGTTGAAGTTTCACTTTGGGTAATAAGTACTTATATTTATGTTTATGGATGTTTGTATATTTTAGTTGCTGATAATGGGGTAATCATTTAAGATATATTTGGAAGAACCAATTAATAAGACTGAGATTACAAGGACAGTGCAGTTTAAGATCAGTCAAATAATTGGTTATCTATGGTTAGTTAAAGGGAGATTTCAGATCTTAGTCTTAGTTTTTTGGTTTTATTGGTCAAATATCTTGAATAAGTCAACAAATCTCTTATTTTTCTAGTGTAAGTAACATAATAGATTGTAATTTTTGTAAAAAATTGTAAATAATTTGTAAATATGATTTGTGTTTAGTTTTGTGATTTAAATGAGAAACAAAGATAGATAGATAGATATGGAAAGTGTAGCCCTCTAAGGTAAGTTCTTGCCCCTATTGAGAGTTGATTGATGGGGTGTCTCAAGAAGTGTGCAGTTATAATTTTTGGTTCAAGTTTTAATGTATTTGTGAAGTTTGACATATGTTCAGTGTTGTAAACTATGACAATTTTTGTAGTTTGTAAATGTTTTAAGTGTGTTGCAAAGTTCTAAAATTGTTTTAAGTTTGTTGCAAAGTTCTAAAATTGTTAAGTATTTTATCATGATGTATTCTTGTTTGTGTTAAACAAAAACATATGAAATTGTCTTTATATGATATGAAAGTGTATTGTGTGATAACAGGGATCATGTCCTTGAGACATACATGTGGTAACTCAAAGGTTTGGTATTAATAGACCCTGATAATTACCACTCTGCCTTTCATACTTTCTCATAGTTGAATGCAGTGAAAAATATTTGTTTGTATACAGTTGTAGTTGGTTTACAAATCTTTGAATTCCTGATATCTTATTGGATTTTGAGTTTCAATATGACCAAGGACCTTAAGCACTTAAATATGATTAATGCAAATTTTATCCACATTATTTCACACCTGTTTTAGAAACAAGGTATTTGGTTTTACCCCTTTCAAGATCTAACCTGGAATCAATTATAGACATGTCAAAGGTCATGACATTTGTAATGGATCTGTCAAAGTTCATTATTTAATGGTTAGTCTGGGTTTAAGATAATCTTGGATGTTTTGGATATTTTAATTGTATAGCTTAATTCATAATTATGTTAGAATGAGGGTATTAAACTGTGTAATAATTATAAATAATTCACCTACTATCTTTACCATAGGAAAGACACTATATTATTTATAATGATATGATATGATATGATATACATAGGGGATCCATCCACCCCTTGGAACTACTGAAGTAGTAATCCTAATATCATGATTTAGGCTCAGTTTTAGAATCTTGCATAGTGCACAGGGAACACAAATTAAAATATGAACTTAATTAAATTTGAGTCATTCCGTGTCAATTCAAAAATATTTCTGAAAATTTTTCCACCTCACCATCTCAGATTTGCCTTAAAAAATTCTGAGGCAAAGCTACATTAGTTTATAGGAGGTGTGCAAAATTTAAGATCAATACATTTTCTCGTTTTGACTAGAAAAATCATAGAAGAGTTTAAGATTTAGCCGTTTTGTGCACTCATTTTGGTAATGTCATATGAAATGCAGTTTTTAAATTATTATATCTTAAAAACTATTCAAGTTAAGACCTCTAAAATGGATATGCTTTAGATTTGGCCCCATTACTTTTGCCAGACAAACTTTGAGAGGTACAGGTTGAATTTCCATAATATTCTGTCTCCTTGAAATAGCTTTTTCATTTTGGTCGTTTTTGAGAAACACCATTTTTGAATGGCTATACCAAGAACAATATTTCATGTAGAAGGCTGAAATTTTAAAAATGAGTTCTTCTATATGGGTTTTATTAGTACCATGAATGAAATATGGTTTACAAATGCAGTTTCAAAGAAAATATTTTGGCAATGTCATATGAAATGCAGTTTTTAAATTATTATATCTTAAAAACTATTCAAGTTAAGACCTCTAAAATGGATATGCTTTAGATTTGGCCCCATTACTTTTGCCAGACAAACTTTGAGAGGCACAGGTTGAATTTCCATAATATTCTGTCTGCTTGAAATAGCTTTTTCATTTTGGTCGTTTTTGAGAAACACCATTTTTGAATGGCTATACCGAGAACAATATTTCATGTAGAAGGCTGAAATTTTAAAAATGAGTTCTTCTATATGGGTTTTATTAGTACCATGAATGAAATATGGTTTACAAATGCAGTTTCAAAGAAAATATTTTGGCAATGTCATATGAAATGCAGTTTTTAAATTATTATATCTTAAAAACTATTCAAGTTAAGACCTCTAAAATGGATATGCTTTAGATTTGGCCCCATTACTTTTGCCAGACAAACTTTGAGAGGTACAGGTTGAATTTCCATAATATTCTGTCTCCTTGAAATAGCTTTTTCATTTTGGTCGTTTTTGAGAAACACTATTTTTGAATGGCTATACCAAGAACAATATTTCATGTAGAAGGCTGAAATTTTAAAAATGAGTTCTTCTATATGGGTTTTATTAGTACCATGAATGAAATATGGTTTACAAATGCAGTTTCAAAGAAAATGGGATACAAATTCTGAAAAAAACACAATTTTCATTAAATTCAATGTCAAATTGTCAATGTATGACAACATGTACCAACCTGGAACCTAAATCATTTTAAAGATAATATTTTTGGCAACATTCAGTAAAAAGTTCATTGTGGGGGTATTGTACATTCCAGTAAATCCTATATATATGTATATATGTTTGATACAAATGTCTGCACTGATGGACACTGCTTGAAAGAAACATACATGTATGTTTCTTCAAAGCAGTCTGAACAAATGCTGAATGAATGAATGAATGCAGGTCAGTGCTGGAGCTCAGAGAATGGGACCAATATTTAGCTACAGTGGAATCCCTGTTATGCTCACCCTTAGTAATCATATCATATCATATCATATCATATCATATCATATCATATTATATACAGAGAAGACTCCACCCCTTGGAACCCCTGAAGTAGTGATCTTAATATCATGATTTAGGCTCAGTTTTAGAATCTTGCATAGTGCACAGGGAACACAAATTAAAATATGAACTTAATCATTAGGTTCCACAATATTCCCTTTGGTCTTTAATCAGCCCTAGGCTAAACTTCTGATCAATTATCATATATATGCTACCTGAATTATTTTAATATAAATTTTTCAAGAGAATGGTGTAAATACTGCACACCTCTCAAAAATATCAATCAGGAACTAGAGAGCTCTGTAGTTCTTGATTCTTGTCATTATATGCACAGAACCAAACAGTTGGTTTTTATTTCTTAAATCTTGGATATACTGAGCTCTACTGTAACAGAAAACTTCCTTCTTTCATGTATCAGTATGTATATGAATTGCAAACCATTTAGCTTTGTCTTTGACATGCAAATATCATAAATGACAAATAAACTTACCTTCCAGTACATGAACTCTTAAACTTGCATTAAATCTCAAAATTCCTAATATGATATCCTTTATGTTTGATGTACACAACCACCTACACTGATGGAAACACACACACAGTCTAATAAGAATGCAGGTCACTGCAGCTTACACATATTTTAACTACAGTGGAACCCCAGTTATGTTTTCACTCTAGGTAATCACTGAAATGGTTTGAAGTGGACTTATTATCATGGAGGTTGTAATTCCGGGATATTTTTACATCATGGTTATAGTTTTGCAAAGGAGTCTTAATATTGAGGGGATTTTAATATTGGATATTCTTACATGAAAGGTTTCACTGTAAATCCCTCAGCTATCTAGAAATCTTCACCCTTCCTTTCTAGGGGGGCTATGTCACATGGTATCAATTTCTCAAGAAGGGGTTTTGCTCCTTTGATATGAAAATAACAGTAAATGAGAGAAATTTGGTCAAACCTTTTAGTAAACCTCATAATTGATATATATGCACACTACTATATTAACTAACAAATGATAGCTCACTTGGACAAGATGCACATATCTTATGATAATAACATAGTTATTCTAGGATATTTTTACTTTTATTCACAGTTTTGAAATATTGTAAATCTAATGATCTTAATATCACAATTAATAGCAGGAATACACCCTTCAAGCTCTCTTAAGTTCAATTTCCAATCAGTTGTAATAAATATCATTTAAGTGAACATTAATTGTTTAAAAGAATGGGGTAAAAGTGTCACCCAAGGGGCTGCTTCTTGAGGGGTAAAAAAGTCTACCCTTTTCCCTTTCAACCCTCTATTTGAGTGACAGGGAGATGCCGGAAAGGTCAGGGGTTAAGTTAAAGGTTATGTCAAACTGTCAAAATTTTTGACTTTCTGTGATCTTGGATGTCTTTGATGAAATGATTTGAATTTTTCATTTTACCGTATCTTGTCCTGTTCTGTTAATGTTTTTCAATACAGATTGCGAACCCATAAACCTACTACTTCTAAAGTTGATTTTGACATTTATTTCACACATTTTTTGACGTATTCAATGGAAAATATGAAAAAATTGCTGAATTCCCCAAACCCTGGTACTTTTTGTTTACAATGATATCCATAACACTTTGGCAAATTAAATGGTCTATGTGTATGTTTTAAAATTTCATAACCTTATTATCATATTATTTGTCTTCTATTTATAATTAGGCACTTCACTATAATTACTGTGTATGCATTTCTAATTTTGAGCTACCATAAATAAGGTCGATTACAATTGTCAATAAATACACTCAGGCCAATATTCTTGTTTTTATTTTCTTACATTTGCCGAGGGGATATGCTGCTGCGGCAGCCTATGTTTTAACTTATTGTGCGAAGACTTGGCTACAGGCAGAGGTGGCAATTTTAGAGTGCTTGACCTAAGAAGTGTTAATCAGGCCTGCCAAGGGTGTACATCTGAAGTACTTCCATTGCATAATTGAAGATTCAAACCCGAGATTTACATTATGTTCCCATCCTTGTTTATTATTTTAGCCTTGTCCGGGTTGTCCCAGTCTATTGTGTGGTTTTCTCTCATGACATGAGTTGTTGGTGATGTGAGCCTTTCTCCTCTGACTTATTGTGTTCGAAACACTGCTGACATCTTTGTTGTCTTCTTCTAGTCTTTTTTGAAGTTTCCTTTCCCCAATGTACTGCAATTTTTACAGGGTATCTGATATATGACCTCTCCTTGTTCTTCGGCTGTGTACTTGTCCTAAGGGTGGACCAACTTTCTTCAATGTGCAGTGGGGTAGCAATGTTGCACTAATTCCATACTTCTTGAGGGATCTTTCTATCCTTTCTGAGATGCCTTGGATGACAACAAGTCCTTTGCGCGTGTCTCCTTCTTTTGCTGTTGTTGCTGTTTTGCTTTTATTCCCTTCTGTTTTCTTTTGGTGAATTTTCATACTCCATGGGGATAACTGCACTTTGCCAAAGCATGTTTAGATGTTCAATTTATCTTTTTTTTCTCTTCCTCATCACTAACAATGATTTCACATCTATTCATCAAGATTCTGACCACACCCAACTGATGGTTCAGGTATTGGTCTGTGTTAGCTTCCTCACTGTATACAGTTGTTTTCAATTGTCTGTCTACTTTTCTGATAAGCATGCATGGTATCCAGGAAAGGAAGGCATCCATTCTGTTCTTGTTCCCTTGTAAATTTTATGCTTCCAGTTCAGTCTGTCTTGTTCATGTGTTCTTGTAGTTTTTCGCCCTCGAAGGTCCTGGGCCTCCATGCGGCGAGGGTGGAAACACTTGGGGTGAAGTCCTCTATCCCCAGTGGCTAAAACAGGACAGTGCGCATTGCACAAGCTGCTCCAGCTATCCAACGCAGACACTTATTGATTTTTTGCATGCTTCTGGTTTCTACTACAAACTATGGATGATCAATCTTACCCTAGAGAGCCTCTACATAGCCCACTCAGGTGCTGATGAGGCGTTAAACAATAACACTACTACTACTACTACTCTTGTAGTTTTTCAGTTTTTTAGTTTTTCATTATTTATTATGCACAAAATCACGGTCAACCACGTATCTCTTCCAGAGCCTAGGTTTACATGTCAGGGGTGCTGTGGCTATTATGGTTTGTTCTAAGTCTTCCATGTAAAGATTGACCACAATCGGTGAAACTAGACTCCCCATTGCAACACCAAGCTTCTGTTGATAGAAAATGCCTCCAAATTTAAAGTAAGTGGTCTCCAATACAAATAATAGCAATTTCATAATGTCATCCATCTTCAGGTTTGTTCGTTTCTTCAGATTGTTGTCATTTTGTAGTCTTTTTCTGATGACCTGACAAGCTTCTTGGATTGGTATTTTGGTTAATAACGAGACAACATCAAATGACACCAGTATCTCATTTTCTCCTATTCTCACCCTGCTCATTTCTTTTACTAGTTCGATCATTTGAGTTATCTATGTTACATTTGTTTTTACCTACTAGAGGCTGAAGGATATCTGCTAAGTCTCTGGATAGTTTGTAGACTATCGATTCAATGTTGTCCACAATTGGTCTCAATGGCGTTATTTCCTTATGAATTTTTGGTGATCCATAAGTATAAACTACCAGCTTTCTCACCTCTACAGTGCCATCACAAATAACATCTGAGAAATCACAGTTGCCCTGAGGAAGCCAACCTGTTAGGTGCCATTGGTGGTGAAAGTCTCTGCACAGTAAGTTAAAAAACAAACCTGGATGTGTTAAAAATTAATTTACCATATTACATTGGATTACATACTATCCTAAAGAAAATGTTCACTATTATAATTCATATATATATATATTTATTGAAATTTGTAATTCATAGATGTATGGTTTTTTTTTTTTTTTGCGTTCCGCATTTGGTGGTGTTGTAAGGCCATTACATTTAGGATGGTACTTCACCTATATTATGTTCAAGATCGATGTGGGAAGTGAAATGAATGTCTGAAAGTGCTACTTTGATCATTAATAACAATATATAGGAATACATGAAAGTAAAATTAGATTGACCATTGAAAATGGTAAGATTATTCACATTGTTGTGAAATAAGACAAATATCAGACATGACAGGAAAGTTGTGAATTATACATGCATTTGTATTTCTGATATTAATTAGCATATTATGATATTGTGAAATTGACTTAGGTGTGATAAACCAAACATTCCAAGTTAAATTTTTTCGAAAAACACTCGGTCAATTTTTTAACCCTGAAGTTTGTTCATGACCTGTGCCTTGTTCATTGGAGGTTCCATTTAAATATTCATTCATATATTCCATTTTACAGTGACACATTGGGATGTACATACTACAAACTTGGTGCATGTACAGTGTATTCAAAAAAAGAACGCTAAATCTTCTTATAAATGCTTATGACATTTTCATGAGGCATTTTCATACTTATATATTATATCCATGTAAGTCCAGCAGGATTTTGCAGACTGGTAACCAGTCAAATGCAGCAATCTTACAAGTGACAAATCATTCTTGCCATGTGCTTTTAAGCAATTTTCATAGGGAGAACTGGCATGAATCTTCGATGTCTAAACTCAGTTCCTAGGTTCTAGTTCCTAGATAGTTCCCCTACATGTTTTGAACCTAGTTCCTAGATGGTTCCTAGACAGTTTCTAGATAGTTCCTACATAGTTCCTACATAGTTCTTAGTTAGTTCCTAGATAGTTCATACTTAGTTCATGTTCTTGCTTGGTTCCTAACTATAGTTCCTAGTTCCTACATAGTTCATAGTTAGTTCCTAGACACTTCCTTAATATATAATTAGTCCCTTAGATACCACTCAAAAGTTAAAGACATATTGGCTATTGTCATCTAGATACCCAGTTCTTAGACATTTATGCCATATTTTCCATTATAAAAGAACATTCTCGGGCATACAAATGTTTAGGAAATGGATAGTTACCTATTCAGTGACAATTAGGTGTGAGAAAAACTCTCAACAGTTGGTGGAACGCCGGGTGCTGCCAAACAACAGATATTTAGAGATGGATTTGAGTATGAGTGTAATATGATTATAAGTAAGGTAGTTCAACATAATTAATTGTGTAACCCAATGTAATATTTAATGCAAGTTGGTTTAATTAACTGTGACACTTTACATTTATAATATTAACTCAAGTTAAAAGGCTGTATGATTTACGGTTGTTATATTGAGGGGAAAATGTGAAAATTTATAATTTTTTCTTGATTCCACATCTGAGACACACTATAAGCCTTACGTGGATAAAATCTCAAATTAATATGTATAAATTATAGAACTTTACCCTTTTAAACTTCATATTGACATGCATGTCATACTTCTTTTTTTTTGACAATAAGGGAAAATCAGGAAAAAAAAAAGCAAAAAATATTGTTTTTTTTTTTCCCTACATTCTCCTACCCAGAATCTCATAATTTACAATGACATCCACAAATTGTGCAGAATTATAGTATGTACATATACAACTTTTTATTTGATCACCTCATTCCCATAAGCTTTGTATATATATGACAGTGTATGAAAAATATACCTAAATAAATGGGAATTTAGGCATTATCCAGGCCTTAACTGGCAATACACCATTTCACACATTCATTGTCCATCCCTGCCCCTACATGCATGACATGCTTCTATAGAATATTAAAAAAAAAAACTTAGGTGTGCCTTTTTGGGGTTCCATTAAACGTAAATCATATAGAAATATCTCAAAAGGGAAATTAGCCAATTAAGTGCAATAATATTGATTTTCTGCAACTGGTGTTTTGAGCAGGTAATTTGCTGGCCCCGGCTGTAGCGGTGACTCAAGAATCTTTGCCAAATATTACCAAGCTAATTTAAAATATAGTACATATATGTTGAAATGATGCGTAGCTGCTCTTTGTTTTTTATGATATAGTATCGAAGATTTCATAAATATTCGATATTACAGATCAGGGTTAAAGACAAAAGGACAAACTTTAGTCTATACCAAAAGTTGATATTGACAAACCTGAAGACACATAAGTTTATTACGACAAATCTAAGGATTGTATTGGCAATAGTTGTTTCATTGATGACTTTCCAGTTTGGCTCTTTGAAAGGCAAAATTTGCAAGCAGTTCACAATGTGGTTAGTTGAGCCACTGAATATGAGGTAAGTTGGACATGATTATTATTCCAATATACAAATTCGATGCATATATAGTCTAATGTATGATTCCAGTGCTGAACGTATTGTGGATGAATCACTGTCTACCCACCATAGCCAGGGTTACATGGCTGTACTGGACATTGAAAGACTGATATGTAAAAAAAACTTCAGTAAATCTTGGACTGCACACTGATATCTCTAGTTTATTCAAGGGAGATCTAACTTTCAGGTCGGAACAAATATTAATTGAGTGAGATAGAATAACGCTAGGTTGCAGCACTGTCGTTGTTGAGCTGTGGCGACCTCTGCAGGATATTGTCTCAATGTGTATACATAGAGCAAAAAACTGCCCCAAAAAAAACGTGCTTAATATTTATATAGGGGAATAAATCGCATTAAGGAAGACTTATATTCAGACCATTAAAAAAAATAATCACCATAACGAAAGTGATACAGGAAAGCTTTAATTACCTTTTTTTTTAAATTATGGTTTCTACCTATGTTCATTCTGCTTACAAAGAAACCAGAATGAGTTCACTCAAGATCTCATAAAATATTAATGTTGTAATGCATACGAATTCTTGAAATAGCCGAATTTTAACGGCCTGAGTATTAAATTCCATGTGAATAATTAATAGATCTATTGGCCTATTTCATATTTCAGGCTTATAATAGAGTAAAAGGTTATGTTTCAACATAATTAAATGTTTATTTCTGGGAATTTGATAAATACTGGAAGTGTAAACTTTAAGTGTGTGGTTAATTATTGTATTAATTATTGCAAATTTCATGTTATGAGTTACAAAAAGTTGGGATTATGCCATGTAACGCAATACATAGAATAGCATGTCCTCGATATGGCATATCCCATGGAGCCATTTAAATGATTTTGTAGATTTAATTACGTTCAGTCATTCACTAATGTGGGCGATTCTGTTTATAAGAAATGTCTGACTTTCCCTTTATAAGGCCTTCACTACTAATTGTTCTGTATTATTAAATTTTCATTAGTAATTTTACATTTCTACTATGGAGAAGTAGCTGTTTTAGCAATATTTATGACAATGAATTACTTGAACTTGTAATGAGGGGGTGTTTTTCATATTCTTACGTTTATTATCATTGATATGGAGGCAGCCAAAACTTTTGCAGAACCATCTTTTAAATAATCATGAATTGTCTGACCTCCTTTGTGGCATAGTGTTTAAAGGGGTTAGTCAGAAAACCTCTGAAGGTTCTACACAAATTATATGCAGCTACTCAAGGGCACCAGCAACAATTTATTCTGATGATTATAATATAAAATCATTCATGATGCTGCATGAATTCCTTGCTTTGATCCTTACTGGGCCTCTTCATCGTTCCCCCGAATTCTGTCGTCGCTCTTGGACAAGTGGCTGATGTGCAGTCTGGCTCAGCTATGAATGAACCTTGGATTAACTTTGTTCACTAGTTCATTATAGCATCCTAATGATAAATCAGAGGAAAAGTTATAACTGATGGGTTTGATGAGATTACTACGTATTATTCTAAAAAGAAAAGAAAAATACAGGAAAGCACTGGAAATATCCTAAACGCTTTGTTGACATACCAGCCTAGAATTTGCTCAGCTTATATTTTAATTGTATACATGGCAGGATAACTAGAGAATGTAATGACCGTCCCAATTTCTCCATAATCTTGCATATTACACATGATTCTTAGTGCATGACATTCATCCAGCTTAAGGAGACAGCAGAGAGGCAGGCCGTTCGACTTGTCAAAAAACTTAATCAGGCTGAATATGTGGAGAACATGAAAAATGCATGCTTATTGTGTGCACTTCTGCATGGGATTATTATTCCACAATTAGTTCTTATTCTAATGGTCTACTGGCTGGGATGGGGCGAGACAATGGCACAGACAGTTGCATTCGGCACATTATCATTTTCTTATTATTCAGTGAGAAAGATTGAAAGCTACATGATCGTGCTTCACAAGACAGCTACGCCCTTCTCACCAAAGCCATGTGAATATTTTGGACCAAGGCAATTCTATGGCGTTTCATAATCACACCCAGTCATTCAGAAAATCCTCTGATCTGGGGCACTGAGCGTACCACCCCTTTCGCATTAAAGCAGGGCGAGGTAAAAGAATACAATAAAGGTTTTCATGCAATCAAGTGTCAGATGGAAAAAGAATCATTCATGGGAGACCGCCCTTTCTCTTTGGGAGTAATTGATTCCGTGGTCTTGTCCTCAAGGCATTTCTGAGTGCACACTAAAGGTATAACACCAGGCGGTTGTAGATGTCCTGTTTATCACAGCACCCTAGATATTTACTGGTGTAATGTAAAAGTTATAACCTCGATATATACTTATAATATACTCAGCTAATACAATTGAGAAAATATAAACCGATACTTTCATGTCTAATGTCTAATTTCTCAATGCTACTGGGTCTGAAACTCAGTCAGTTTATGTGACCAGCGGCTAGGGGCAGACGGAATGATGAGATGATAAGGCTCGGAGTCCACACCATGTTACACATTACCACACGGGTGTGGTCTTTTATTTGCCTCAGCATAGACATCGAGTACAAGGCTGAAACTTAAACGCACACTTGTATTGTTTGCTGTACATGCTGACCTGCAGCAGAGCTTGATCCATTTCAGAGGACGTCATGTGAATCCAGGGCAGTTGGATGGTCTAATGGTAAGACGCTCGCCTGCTCCTCTGAAGGACCAAGGTTCAATCCCATGCTCGGGCACCCGTCATGAGCGACATCCCAGCATTAAACTGGCGGTCCCTTGTACTCTGTGTATGTGCTGAGGCAAGTAAAAGATTACATTCATGGGGTTAATATGTTATATGGGTGGACTCTCTCCCTCTCACCTCATCAATCAACCCTTGATAGCGACAAGTACTTGCCTTAGAGGGCTACACTTTCCACATCTATCTATCTATCTATCTATCAATCTATCTATCCCATTGGCTGAGAGACTGCCTTTTTAGCCAAAGGGAGTCCTGGATTCACGCGATTCTACTGGAGTTTAGTTTCCGAATGCAGTTGTTTTAACAAGAATATATTTGAAATTTATAAATAAATCAGATGTATGCACAGATTTCAGAAGTACAAATATTTGTGTATGAAATATTAGTTTGGATAATTTCCATCCAAATGAGGATAACACTACATGTGACCTTAGCATATTCATGGTCCTTCTCCAAGGGTGGTTGGTGGATAAGGGCTTTCACATCCTGTATTTCTGCACTAGATGGGCTAATTAAGACAGACAGGGACCATGGCAATGAGATGATGGATGAGACATTCATGAACCCGGGACCAAGTGCCTGGAAGCCCAGCGTGCCACCACTGAGCTAAGCCCCACCCTTGCTCCTTCTCCAATGATCTGTGCATGTGGATGAACTTGTCCAGTGTTCTGTACATACACAAAGACTTCTTTTTTTTATTTAACTTTACAGTGTGAGTACACAGTGACTTTTTACTGAAGATTTCATCTTTGATTAAATTCGGTTTTCGTGAAAATAGAACAAGCTCTAAGGAAGTGGGGCAGTAGCAGACACCCCTTTAGATTCACCCTAGCTTTCACTGGGAACAAGGCCCTATCAGGACCCTGCCAACATCTATCTCTGTTATAAGGGTACCTAAAAGGGGTTGTCAGTGCAACCCATCCGTTTAGATTTAATCGCAGGGACAGGGCAAAACACAAATAATAGGGCCAAGGGAATATCTTATAGTAACAAAAGCAAAAAGACAAAGAAAATAAACAAAATGAGCTGAAATTGGGCTTAGACAGAAAAAGTCACTTAATTTACTAGAGATACTCTCTCAAATGGTTTCATTCAGTTTGCTTATTCCTCTGAAAAGTTATACGCATGACCTGGTTTCGTTGATCTGCTCGTCTGATGAGTTTATGGAGCCTCAGATTCGAGTTTCTATGCTGAGAGAAAGTCTAATCGATGGCAGCACTAATGATTGGATGTCTGAAATTCATATGCTTTGTTTGAAGCTCTTTCAATTACAGTGGATTTTTCTTCTCCAAAACGAGCCTACAATTCTTGCTTATTTCAGCGGAACATTGTCATCATCTTGTTGTAATCAGTGTTTTTTTTATTGAGATGATACAGACACGGAGTTTTCAGCATTCATTTTGGAGCCTTTTGTCACTTCTAATTGGGTTCGTCAACAACTAATGTAGCGATTTTTGAGACATACACAGTAGCTTTTTATTGAGCTTGGCAATTATTTCCTTCTCGCTCCAATCCGCCATGCGGGGATGAAACTTTATGGAGAAAAATGAAGGATTAGTTAGTGACGCAATGCCATGTCGTTTCTTTTTTGCCTCAATTGCAGTTTTCTCCTCATTCGATTGCTTTTTAAACTATCCCATCGTTTCAATTGCTCATATTGAGGCTGGAAGTGAAAGTCTCTGGAGACTACTTGAGATTAGTATGGTTTAATCAACTAACTCCAATTAGGCAGGCAGTGAAGACAGTTTCGTGAAGCCACTTGCAGTCAAGCAGTAGATCAGCTTGTTCTTCTATTAATTGACCCACTGGCTCGTGCTGCTGCTGCTGCTGCTGCTGCTGCTGCTGCTGCTGCTGCTGCTACTGCTGCTGCTGCCTCTCCATCTCTGGCAGCTGCTAGCTTCTTAAGCTAGAGGGTTTAAGTGGGGAACCAAATGGAAAATGAGGTCTAGGGTGTGATTCATGTGCCATGCCAGGCCATTCTGTCGGATTGACTTGATTTGCTACTGGCAGGACCACGAGGCTGTCAAACCACAGCAAATTTCTTGCCTTCCCGCCATAAATAGTAGAACCGTGTCATCCTCCAGTTTGACGACTGCTCAAGGAAGATGCTGCTAATTTGGATTAGGCCATAACTCTGAGCTGCTCCGGGTTAGGAATTCCTGATGAGATTTAATCTTGTAAGCTGCTGTTGCTAAACGGATTGTCATCACCTCATCGCCGTTGTTGACTCATGTTACTCTGCTAATCACGTGTCCTTAAGTCACTTCTTAAATATCCTTAATTTGAAACAATCCAGTCATCCTTAATTACTTTTAGGGTGATAGTGATTCTTCGTGAATCGTGATGAAAATATGTAATATCACAGAATTTCTGCAATTAGGATATTAACTTATATTACAAGTTGTTTCAACATTCTAAAGGAATAACATTAAGTTTATTCAGGCAAACGCATAACATTTGAATTGATAACTTTGCTAAAGTATTGTATTAAGCTTGTTTTAGGACCATCTACAAGAAAGTGCTTTCTTTTTTTTTCTTCTGTTATAATGGATTGTTATTTAAATTATAGTATGTTCAGTTTTTTCCAGTCTTTATATACACTTATACATTATCTTTGTCTCTGTTCAATATTCTTACATCAAAGACAGGTCGGCTACTGCGAGATTGAACTAGCTGGTTGATCCAACCGCACCCAACTCTGGGAATTGACCTATTAACAATGGACATCTCAGGATCAAGTTTTGTGATTTTTTTTTATGTGTAATAATAGCAGGCTTCAAAATAAATATCTGCTTTGTTTATTATTTGGTCATAAACTTCCATGAAATGCATGGTGCAGCATGAAATAGGTATGGATGTACCCAGATTTATAACAATCAACTTAAAGTTGCACGATTATCCATTGTAATTTGTTTCTGTGTGACCAAAACAAATGGCCATAGTGATAATAAGAAGGCAAAAAGAAAAGTCATTGAATAATTGGAAATTTACAGTTGATTGGTACAGGCAGGTGTTTTTATGGATACAATTTTTGCTTATTTTTTATGCCATGACATCTATGACAAAATATGACCAAAAACAACCAAAACAAGTAGACATTTTCCTATAATCGTTAACTTTAGTTATGTTGGTAAATATTAACATACATTATATCACTTGTGTGAGACATATTTGCTTTCAATTTCCTAGTATTATATTGCATGATGGGCGGCATAATACTTCTGTCATCTGAACATGAACATGTAGATATGGATATTTTTTTCAGCTCATCACATTCTTCAGTTTATATTAAAAAGGGGGTAAGAGAGAATATAAATATTTGCACGATGCATGTGGTAGTCATCCCACAGCCACACCCTAGTGCACCTGGTGTAACCATTAACGTTTCATGATTTTTTTTGTACTTTAAACAAGTCGTAACCTAGTTCAAACAGTCTTTGTGGGTTAGGAAAAAAAGTAGAAGACAAAAAATATTTATGAAAAAATGCAGGCTGCAAAATATGTGTAGCAAATATGTGTACAACATTTCAGAATGAACCAGTGCAAATTGCGAGTCAGAACTGCAAGTCAGTGCACAACGCTGAGCCAAGAATATGTCTAACACAAATATGAGGAACACAGAACTAGCCAGTAGAGCAAGTGAAGAACTATTCAGGCCTCAGGATGTGTGGAAGAATTTCTAGGTAACAAATGAAGTCTCTCAATAGAAGGAAGAACACGGGCCCATTGACAGGCTCGCCCTGCTCCCACACATTTGTGCCTCAATAGGATTACTGGATGACCCGGACCACGTGATTTATGATGGGGTATGCTCTCCTCACCCCACCCCTCCTCCTTACAACATTTCGCCACCTTTAATAACTTGGTTTGCTCCCTAGGTGAACTCTGTGCTGTAGACATGAAAACTTCCATTTGTGTGAGACGAATTCACTATAAACGTGGGTGAACACCGTGCAGTGACTAGCTAATAGAATTGGGTGTTAAAAAAGCTCTGATAATTAGCTAAAAACGCTTACTTCATGGGAAATGGATGGGATATAACATGTCAACCACATACATTACCAGTTTTCAGCACTGTCAGTCTATTTAAACACTTCCGCTAAATATGTTTTACAGCTAATTTCATAGACTTGGAAATTAGTCTCACAGGCTTGGAAGCTGTACTCCAGATATCCAGGACTGCCATGAGTTAAGGCAGTCCCTCAACCAAAAAGATTCCTGGACTCACGTGACATCCTCTGGCCTTAAGTCTATGGAATTGGCTCTTAACATTTGTTGAAACTTTAATCTCAAATGAAATAGACTATAGTACACATTCACTAGGAGAACACAGAAATTAAAATGTATTACGATCACCAATTGTCATATATTATTTATAAAAAGTATCAAAAATTTTTTGGTATGAAACGATTTTATTGCAGTTAAGTACATACACGAGGATCCATGAAAGTATTACAGACAAACAAACTGAATTAGTTACTCGGGTCATTTTAACTTGAAATCTACAATATAATCGTGGTGAAACTGCCAAGCCATTGATATGTAATGATTATAGTCACATGTCGATATGAATGTCCCCAGGCAGTCATCATAAAGTCATGGATAACAGTTTAGAATAGTGATTGACAAAATCATTTGTCGTAATATAATATTTCTTAAATCAGTGCGGATGATTTTTAATAATGACATTTTTCTTTCATTTTCAGTGCTCTTTGTGCTGTGTTTATCCATGGAAAATGAAAATATTAGCTACTGCTGCTGCAGCGTTTGTTAATTTATGAGAGAAAGGAAAACAGATTTAGCACAAAACGAGGAACGATCATGGCTGAATTGAAGTGGGCAGGCCTTAAAACGCGGGCCCTGAGGACCGAGCATGGCCGCGGGCACGTCAATAGCAATAGGCAGGTACGGAACACGGGCTGGGATGATCAAATAAGAAGAAGTTAGCAATGTCAGGAAGAGTTTTCCTCCAAATCAGAGGGCTCGTCAAGAGGATTCCACTCGCAAGCAACAATCCTATAGCCAGCTTTCCGACGGTTAGTCTTTCCACTTAGCCGGAGCAAACAAGCCGCAATAGCTGTTCGGGGCGGCCCGGTCGCTTTGCTGGAGAATTAAGGAAAACTTTGATTTGTGAGTTTGAATCTAGATGTGATGCGGGGGAGACTGGGGCTGAGGGGGTGCAGCCAGACAGGACAGGACAAATTATTGAAGGTCTTGGAGGAATCGATATCTCGCCGGAGCAGGACACAGATGCGCCGAAGAGGAATGACCGCTATCGGCGGACTGTGTTCCGGCCAGCGCCCTTCAATCGCCCCTCTTACTCGCAGTTATGTACATCGGGGTGAACAGAGGTCGCACAATGAAATGTCCCGTCCCCGCAAGGAAAACATCTGCCAGCCAATAGAAAGCCATAGAATCAGGTCACCCCAGTCACGTGGATAGTCAAGCCCTTGCACCTGCCCACTTGCAGATTATAGTGTGTCCACTGTTGTCCACTGCTGACCACTATATTGACCATGTAGTTGCCACGAATGACTTGTCTCTTTCCTGTTGACCACAACACAGCAGCAGCCAGAGCCGAGTGAGGGAGAAACATGAGCGCAATAACAACGCAGGTTATGAATACTGGATCTGCTAATGGCTGGTATGAAGACTAGACTACAGAGTGATGGTTCTGAGTTCTCTCTTGCGCTTGGCACTCTAAACAGCCAGGTACCAGGTCAGGCTTGTGGGCATCATCGTCTTTATTCACACTATTTACATGGTCCAATTTGAAGTAATAAGGCCCCTCGTCGCACGTGCGTATGACGCAATCTGAGGAGCGGTGCAAGGTGGGGCTACAGTCACCGTCTAATGGGCATTTGCCCGGTTTGAATGTGGTAAAAATTGGCCCAATGGCCGAACGTGGTAAGGTGTGGTAGTGGGACAGGACGGGGGGAGATGGGCCCTCAGGAGAGACCAGGTCCTCCACCGTGCTATCATCCTGGTCCACTCCCTCTAGACTGTGGAGGTCCACGCTGTTCCGTTGGCCACCGCCGCGCCCTCCGCTGTGGGAGTCCACACCATGCAGCACCGGAAGTCCAAGAGAGCGCTGGTGCTGCCACGTTGTGTAGTACTGCTCCTTGGGTGTGTAACCTAGGTCGTCACGTTTTACGAGCATGGGCGAGCAGTCTGTTACGCTGTCGGCGTTGGCCTTACATTGGTTCTCAGCATTCTCCTGACTTATCGTCTTAAGCAAATAGTTGGACCTGCTGCGCACCCGCCGTCTCCGTCTCCTGGAACAGAAACTGCATTAAATATACATTCTCGCAATCTTGTCTAGAAACTGAGTCATCGACTCGATCTGCATGGACACATTTTGAATCACATACATGCATCTGGAGCTTCACACCTTGACCACTTACATGCAGTACTGGTATCTGTTTCTTACTACCATTTCACTAACTACATACACACAGGTTGTTCCAAGAACTATCCACCATACCATAACTGTTTTTCTTACGTTGAAACTTTGAACCTGAATATGAGTGGAAGCTCTGTGTACGTAGTTAGTGAAATGGCAGTAATAGCCAGTAGTCTACCGCCGGCTTGTTGTGAATTCCAAATGCATGCGTTTTTAACAGCACCACTCTGTGAAACTCAAATATGAAATATCACAGTTCAAGATATGCAGATTGTACAGGGGCATATATATCAATAATTTCAGTAGAATCTTTATAAATATACTGTAATTTCTGAACATGAAAAGGTGCCAAATTGTTATGTACATTATAGAAAGTCCAGTGTGTTCGCTGCTAAAATGCCAATATAGAGCTGCTAAAGCATGAAAAATGTGGGACCCAAAATGTGTATGTAAGGGCTAGGGTGTTTAATTTCCTGCATAGGTATGCAGCCCTAATTAGCTGACATCAGCAATTGCTCTGTTGTCATCTCAAATAGACAGTCCAAACAGACAGAACTCGCACTCCCCGATATACAGGGTCCTTGATTAGCAGAACAGAGGCAGAGGCGCCATGTGATCTGCTGGAACATCACAAAAGAGAAGGGGGAGAGTCTCGGCTAGGGGGTCAATCAGTCAGCCCTGGATTAAACAAGGAGATGGATTGGGCCCCCTACCTGTCTAGAGCATTGCTTACTTGCAAGGGAGCGCTGGATGCAGAACAATCAGCCATTGTACGCTCGATTACACTGCCCTCACCCGGCCGCCGCTGCAACAACGTTCCTAGGACGCTTCGTTTGTTTTACATGTTACCCACAATTCCTCTGACGTCTGCATTTTGGCCAACGACCCACGTGATTAAACCTATAAGTCATTGCCGGCGCCACTTCGCATAGCATCAGGCAGCCACCCCAAGCATTTGCAGGCCTCTGTGCATGTTAGACGTTTCTTAGCAGCTATAAAGCGTCAATGAATTGTACTGGTTAAATTTCCGGTCTGGAAGCTAGTCGTTAGCTACAAAATGTACTCTTACAGTCGCGCCCAAAGTTACGGACACTTCGGCAGAATACAGTTCACTTCCATCCCAAATCTTTTCTCTCAATAAATAAACACCACTATTTACATATTCTTTTTTCTATCAAAGGTTTCAGCTACCTGTTTTTACTTTAATAATTTTTTTTCTATCAAAGGTTTCAGCTACCTGTTTTTACTTTAAAATAATTTTATTCACATTTTCAAAAATAATATCTTGCTCAAGTATATATATGTAAACTTTTGGACCTGACTGTATACATCAGTTAGAGTTGTGTTCATTGAAGTAATTTGGCATTATGTTTTACTCAATATATGTTGAAATCTTAATCATCTCATCATTATTCCTGCCTCGATTGCCCAGTTATATACGACCATGCTTACTTTCAGATTAGTGGCATGTACTGAGCACAGACAGTAAGAATAACACATACAGTTAGTTTCATAAAATATTATAGACTCTAGTTAGCTGTAGCAACCTATTTCTGGCTCTAACTGTAACAGGCTAAAGACAGCCCCCTTTGTCTACTTATACCTTATAGTCGCCTTAAACTACCACCACTGAAAAAAATATGAACCTTGAAAATGAAAGAAATTAATCTAATATATCATAAATATGTATGCGCTATCGACATGCATCTTTCAACAAAAGATTGCTAATATGCATAACTCTCAACTTATGCACCAAATGGTGCTGCATGTACTTTTAGATCCGACTTAGAGTAGTCAGCTTCAGCCGGACAGTTCCGTTTAGTGGCAGGCAGCATCGTATAGCAGAAGTTGTATAGCTATCTAGGTTCAATTTGACAGGCCGTTTTTAATGAAACTAACTGCATGCCAATATAATTTATAATCTACCTTAACCATAGTACTCATTCTGCTATATATCAACTTGCCAACAAACATGTTGACAATAATACTGTTCACCAGTGAAGCTGCCAAAATGCGCCACTTATTGCGCAGGTGCGAATTAGAATTTGGCAATATAGATTTCGCATATAGAGCCGTATACTTCTAGGTTATCCAGTGATGAACGTGTCATATGCTATCAAAATCAAATTAGTGAGGCAATTCGTGTGTAGGCTGTATTAATAAAAGCTAGATTGGATGCTTGGTTGTGGGGCTTCATTCTCTGTAAAAATAATTGGGTTTTGGAAAATCAAAAATGGGTTATACACAGCCAGATATATTTTTTACTGGAAAACTTTGTTTTTCGAATTACCATCAGGAGTTTTCACAGTTTGTACACCGTGTAAATCAGGATGGTCCACGCACTGATGAAATCATTGCTGTAATGTTTAAAAAGACAGAAAGGTAGTTAATGTTGAGCCACTGGTGAAACTCGGGTTTGACAAGTTTTGTGAATACAAGAAATTAGGTTTTCTATCAAAAGGTTTTTATTTCCAATATATTGTTGTAGTTTTTAACCTTAACTGATATACATGGAATAGAAGACCAGCCCCAAAACCTATTTCTGTTCCTGCTTTTGCTTCCACAAACTTCCACAGCAAGCTTTCACCCCTTGTTGACACATGTGAACTTAAGCCCTGACACACGTGACGATGCTTTGACACAGTGTGTGTCTTGAACCAAGGAAAAGTTTCATTGGCTGATCAGCATTCAGGAGCAGAGGGAAGGAGTGATTAGTCAAACAGGCGAAGGCAGCCCCTGACTCTCGCCTCATCCTTTTGGGCAGAGAGTGAGAAACAACAGGCTGTGAAGACTCCTCATGTGAAGACTCCCCATGTCCACTCGAATTTCATCACCAGCTTTTCTCACTCTTAATGGTGAGAGGTCTTTAATCATGCTAACATATCTGCATGAGGGCATATATGCAGCTAATCCACATGGCTACCAGGGCATTTGCATTGAGGTATGGCTATCAGACGTGAGACGAAATAAAAGCTAGATTTAAGTCCTTAATATGACGTGGCTCTAAGCCCTTTACCTACACTGCATTGATGGTCACACCATCAGAGGCATAAATTCTATTTAGTACACAGGCTTGTGAGCTATTGAAGGTAGTAGCACCAGTTAAAACGGTTAGGGGGTAAGTACTACATAGACCATGGAGTGCCATGCAATTTGTATAACACTTGTGTGCTGTTATATATATATATATATATATAAGTTTTATAGAATTATTTTGTTTAAATGCTTACATGTACAATACTAGAGGTCAAGGTATATTCCAGATTCCTGTGTGCACATCAGTATTATCGCAAAAGAGAGTTAGATATACAGGGGTGAAGGTATTTAATATCCTTAATGATAAAATAGATCGAAAAGGTAGTCTCAGTTGTTATAAAAGAAGGTTAAAGTTTTTTCTACTTCAGTGTAATGATCCGTTATGGTAATTATTATAATAATTATAAAGTATTCACATGTTATTGATATCATTTTTATTTATACAATTGTCATTCACTTCATTGATGTTGTTTCTATAATATTTCTTCGTTTTTCTATTTTGTTTAATCATTATTATTTCCTTTATTTCACCACCATTGTAATCGAGACAATTATTATGTTTATTATATGAGCTATATGCCACTTGGCATCAGCTTATGCCTTTCTTTTTCTTCGTGTTCCTTTATTTAACTGATATGAATCAATAATATCATAGGCAAACACAAACGTCCTTATGTTCCTGCAGATGAAAGAATTTGTGAAAAATGCAAACTAAACCAAGTAGAAGATTGTTTAATGAGTTGTGAAAAATGGAATGATATTCACTTAAACTTATTCCAAATGGCTTGTAAATACGTCGAGGGCTTTACTATTTTCGATCCAGCTGAACAATTCTTACAAATATTAACAACTAAGAACACTAACCTTAACTTTGCTCTTGGTAAATTTCTACAGGTAGCATTAAAATTAGACAGTAAAATATAAATGTTTTATATAAATAGTAATTTAATGTCTCCTAGAACTGAGTGGCTGGCGGCACATTGACTAAACTGCTTCCGAGTGTGTATGAATTTGTACATTTGTATATTTGTAAATATCTACTATTGTATGTCACTTCATATTGTATGTCACTTCATATTGTATGTCACTTCATATTGTATGTCACTTCATATTGTATGTCAACATTCCCATCTCATATTGTATATCACTTCATATTGTTTACCATGTTGATAACAGTCAAGAGTACATCATGTATATATATATCTATATATCTTATGCTTAGTGTTTAGTATTGTTATTGAACCTGAATTGTTGTGCTAAAACTATTTGTTGGGTGCTTTTTTAAACAGTATTATTACTATTATTTGTTTAGTTCCGGGTGCTTTAGAATTTCTTAGACAGACTATGTAGTGTTGATTAGAATTAGTCATAATATAGCTCTACTTATTTAATTATATTAACTGTTGATCCATGTATTTCTATTATCTTTTTATTTTTTGCCATTTATTAGCTTGTCATGCTGACACATGTATCAATTTGATATTTAGCTGTCAATAAAAATCTATATGAATCGATAAAGCAACAACAAGTGTAAGTGAGTAAGCCACCGTTTTGGCCACGATCGTGCTGTGGTCTGCCTCTTTCTTTCTATCTTCTCTGGTTCTAACTAACTGTCACCATTACAACTTTCTATTAACACTCTATTCCTCTATTTTACCCCTACTTTCCACCGAAGTGAACACATGCTTGCTACCAATATGGCCGCCATCACTTTCAGAAAGAGGCTGAATGGATAGAGGTCCTGTGGCACCATAGCAACTGTTCCTGTGGGTCATTCATATGACCACCCTAACAACCATGCTTTTACAAGTAGAATTAAGCTCCTTAGCAACCATTCACACCATTGTTTCCAGGGCCCTTGAATGAAACTCAAAACCAGGCTTAATGGCAGGTCACATGACATCACAGAGCAAGTGACCTTTTTGAACTCTGACTGAACAGGGAGACAAAATCCAGGGGCAGTGACAACATTTGTCTTATTGATCTTTTTTAGAATAGGTTGAATATTTGAAACTAATAGCACATCCATAATTTTTTTTTAATCCAATACATTTTAATTCAGGCCATGACTGATGCAAAAATGTTTTAAAATTTGTGACCCGGCTGAAGAGGTTTGATAAATCAAGTGCATGTTTTGTAGTAGGCTTTCTAGTTAATATATATCGTATTATGCTGACCTAAAAGTCGTCAAAATAACAAAGGGTTGTCTAACTAGTATAATATTAGCCCTGAAGACCCCGGGGCTAGTGTAATATGGTGTCATATATAACCTTTGGTAAGTTCAAAACCTTTTGTTTTAGAGTGATATACTGTATCTCCTTTCTGGACTCGCGCAGCGTTTTACTTCGTTTGTAGTCCAGGAAAGAGCGGTTGTTCAACTGACAGTGTATCAGTATATAGCATGTGTACCACTGTCCCCCACAGTCATACAAGTATAGCAATTAGAGTGACACCGAACGACAAGGAAGCTTAACAAGGTCCCCGCCGACAACAGCTGGCTTCATGCTGACGTGATTTACGTGATGAGCTCCCTGTTAGTGTTTATTAGCGTGTAGCGATGCACACTCAGGAGAATGGGGCCAACTGATAATCCTTGCGTTACACCGACAGACGCGGGGAGTAGCTGTTGCTTGCCTGCAGCGCCGTTAACGAGCAAGTTATGACTGTCACAGTGTCATCTCCACCAATGCCCACGTCCTGCCCGACCTGTGACTGCGGCGTCATGAATAAAGCATGAACTGTGTCACCACATCAGCGACAACTCCCCCCCCCCTACCCCTCCTACGGGCCCATCGAAGCTGTGACGCTCTCCCCCGGCCGTCGTCACCTTGTGCCCTTTCCCCTACGCCTCTTCAATTAGGCATTTTCACTCAGCAACCCAGCAAAGGTGCCAGATTTATTTAGCCAGGGAAATAGAGTGAGGCAGAAACAGTCCTCTGACCAACCTTGCCACTGGCAATCGTCGCTTCCAGTCCTCGTTCCAGTTCCTGTATTTTTCCCCTCTTTCCCGTCCTGCAAACCTACGATTGTAGTAGCAGCTTCAAATCAATTGTATGTTTGTTTGCAGTTGGCAAAAGCATTTACAAATATCATTAATCCTATCTAACTATATGTCCAACACCTAATTGAAACGCATAATAGTTATAGACTCTATTATGGAGTACCACGTGACAGGACCAATTATTACCGGTATTGGTAGGCTATTTTGGTCAGCTCCGCTACAGCCAATCAAGAGGCATATGCAGTACAGTGACAGGAGTCACAGGACCAAAAGATAATTTAAGTGTAGAATATAATAAATGGTGGATGGAAAGTTGACCAATACGCAATTATACGGGTCTCCTCACTATCCAATATTACACACCAACCTTAACTGTCTAAATTTAAATATTTTAGTGCATAATGGCAACATTTGTATATATAGCTTTCACGTAGATATAATTGTACTGCTCACCAGTAAATTTAGTATTATATACAAAATGGATATGGATATGCCAAATCTCACTCGACCCTGTAATTCAGAAAGGTGCTTGAAGCAGGTTTCCCGTGGTAAAAGCAGCTAGGTGGTGTGCAAACCAAAAGACGTCTATAAGTGCAATATACCACACGTGTGCCTGTTTGAGTGCACTGATGTCAAACAGCCTGACATTGAAGGACGCATATCTATTAATACTGCAAGACATCCCTTTGCCAAGCACCCCACCCTTCCTCAATGTAAATAAAAAGGAATTCTGATCTAATGCAAACAATTGAGGTGAGCTTTGCTATCTTATCATGTGACCTCCATTTGCACTACATCTTCAGATGCAAGGCACTGCAAGCTCTTTGCTTCCATGCACCTAGCAGCTGCCCAAGTCCCAGCCACCTGGACATATTAATCAACAGAGACACACTGCTAATTATGCTAATTATACCTAATTACCTAAAAGGGACAATCCACACAAGTACAGCAGCTATGTAACATGTTTGTTCGTTATTTGTAGAATCATTTTCCTTTTATTTTGAGATTTCTTACATCTCAGGTACACTGTAGGCCTAAATTTCTACTGCTTTACAGTCTTCTACAGTCAGATAGTTTTAGATTCATAAAATATGGTCGACTCTAGACTGCCATAGTGACCTATTCCTGGCTGTAGCTATAACTGGCAAAATCTTCTGTCTACTCCTGGCTTATAATCGGCATACACCTACAAATACTGGAAAAACATTATCAACCTTGGCAAATGTAAGAAATATATTTAATGTATCATAAATATATATTTGCAGTCGACATGCATCTTTTCAACAAGAAATGACAAATATGAGTAACTCTCAACTTATGCTGCATGTACTTTAAGATCCAGCTTTGAGTAGCCAGCTACTATATAGCCAGACAGTTTAGTGGCAGGTAGCACCTCATAGCAGAAGTTGACTAGCTTTTTCTAGGTTTAATTTGACAGGCTTTTTTTAATGAAACTAACTGTAGCAGTGACAAGGACACACCAAAAACAAATTGGTTGTTTTAATCTTTCTTTTTTTGTGAACTATGTTATAGAGAGAGAGAGAGAATTCTTTATTTTAGTGAAATGGGCTCATGGCACTCGTAGCCTAGCCCCCAGCCCTCTTGGGCTTACAATTCACATGTAAACACTAGTGTTAAAATAAGGCACTCAAAAGACAAAACATAACATAATATAAAATACTAACATAACAAAAGACAACATAACAACATAGCAAAACATAAATCATTATATAAGTGTAACAATTGAACAGTGGTTTAAATAATCTAAATGAGAAAAACATATATGTAATTTTCTGGACCATTTAATATTTACAGATACACATTCCTCTGTCTTTTCTCAAAAGCCTAAGTAAGATAAATCGCTGTTTCTTTTATAGTATCATCTTCCATCAATCTTTAAATTTTATCATTATCATCCAACAAATCAAAATAGAAGTAGGTTTTTCTGACATTATTCAACAATTCAAATCTTATTAAAAAAAAGGACCGTGTAAATAACTAAATTATCATCACAAAAGAGGCAATGGCGGAATTATATTGGTATATCTTGAAAACGTCCAGTTTCTAGTCTTAATGGCAGTTTACTATAACGAAGTTATGACAAAATTGATCTTTTCTTTCATATATTTCAAGAAACAGGTGAAATGAATAATCTGTATCTAGACAATTCAACTAAGATATTGATTAACCTTACAACCCTAATTATTTGAATTTTACATTTTTAATGGTTCAATTCACCAATCAGATGGAAATGTCAACCAATATCTTAAAACAACCTTTTTAGACTGGACGTAGCCTCTTGGATATATTTTGGGTACCATTGTACATTTGCACTACACCAAATTGAGTGCCTATTTTAATCTTTCTTGTTGGCTTTTGAAGTTAAAGGCATGTGCCAGCTGATTTGAAATAAGGCCAACAGGCAATAGATCAGATTAGATCTAAGCTTTTAGTCTGTCGCTTGAAAGTAAACCTGCACCACATTTGATTAGGTGTGATCAAATAGGTGAGCTACTGTAGAATGGTCTTGTAGTTAAGTGAAATTTTAACAGTTTTAATCTGCATATCTTGATCGGTGCTGTTATGTTTGAAGGCGTCATCACAAATAGCTTATATGAATTGCATTGTCTTTTTGCTTTTTCCTTTCTTTGCTTTTCTATTTGTGTTTTTTTCAGAAATTAATTAGGTGTGGGGTTCTAAGTTTACGCCTTTGTAAGTACAGTATTCAGAATTAATCATGGAGAGGGTTGTTCGCCTGCAGAGGTTCTGTGGAGCTGGAATCCACTGCTCTGTTCTGGCTACAACTACAATTAGATGTGGCAAAACGAGTAAACAGGAAGTGAGAGCTGCGCATGCGCAATGGCAACTTACCTTTTCATATAGACTAGAACGGAAACGAGCATCACAAGCCCTATGGCGACCCCTATGGCCACACCCAGTGCCACGACGATCAACAGACCTGCAAAGAGACCATTACTCAAATTAATGCCTAACCTTTTGTCACAGTCAACTCTCAATGGACTAGCTCTGGTGCCAAATAATCAATGTGCCAAACTATGAATCTAAAGAACCAACAGCAGGCCAATCCTCCATTCTGTGCTGCAGATAATGCTAGAGTAGACATCTGTGCTTTGAGAGCTCTATTATTATGTACGTAGCACTGCGATGTTAATATAATCACTAACATTAGCAAAACAGGAGTACAAAATGTAGAGGGTGACGTATGAGATATGAATTCATAATTGCCAAATGAATTCGTCATTGCCACATCAGGAATATGGCGCCGACGGGGCTGTAACGTAGTAAGTGTAGTTGTGGAGTTGGATATTATCTTTTGTGCATGGGATGGGGCCAAGTGTCAGCTTCTCTATGCAGTAGCGCGTAAGAACATGCAGGGAGGATAGGCAAGTGTCATAGGCATATTGTGGATGGGACCAGGTCCTGTCGAGCCCTAATTGTGGCCAGATGATGTGGTGACAAGCGCTGCATTGTCGTCCTGTTGGGGGCGGCAGCAGAGGCCACTGCGACCATTAGTCCGCCATGTTGCGTATCAACTTGTCTGTCAGTGGCAGTTATGAGAATGTTGCAGCCACGTTTGCTGCACGTGGTGAGGGGAGTGTGCCCTGAAAGCCTCAGTTATTCCCTGCATTAGCTGATGGTAGGTTCACGTGTGACTTGAGCTAGCCACAAGGGCACTGTCTGCTTCAGTCAAGCTGAGTCTTAGAATTTGTGTAGGGGTGACAGGTGTCCCCCTTGTAGTCCCTTGGTTACGGTGTATCAAATCTGTCATGGAGTGCGCCCAGTCTCCTCTGTAGCAGACCACACTCCGTGACCATCCTCTGCGTAACCCGCATCTCTCCCCTCATCACTCATCGATAAAGTACTTCCTATTGGCATAATTTAGGTGGGCAACGTCGCAAGCCCTTTGTAGATCCATTTAGTGGGTGGCCAAGACTGACTATTTGTAGTCCCCTGGCATTGCTAAGCCCTTCTCAGTCACTGACTTATGGCTGTATTTCATGTTGTTGCTGGTCACTTTCTTAAGAGGATGTGTTGCTTGGGCGCCTCCCTTCTGTTGCTGTACAAAGGATGGTCTAAGCTGACGCCTGATGCCCTCCAGAATCTTGTGGGATTCAGAGCCATTAAAGAATGTCACCCGTTCATCCTCTGGGAGGCCAAGGTGACGGATGTGGTGTCAGGTCTCCGTGAAAGAGCTGCATCACTGCCTCTCTTCTCTCTCATAACAACTTTATGACTGATTATCAGAGAGCTCCAGTAAATATTGGATGGCGCCTAGCTAGCGCTGACGGCTAAATGAATTCTAAGTACCTCCACACTAAAATCCATCACCGCCTATTAGACGTAGACAAGACTCTAGTTTGCTTTTGGGTTTTAGTTAAAACATTACATGGTGCTTCGTTATAACGTCACAGGCATGTGCAGTGCTGCGCGCATGCAAAGGTTGTCAGTAATAACCCACCCCCTCCTCCCCCCCCCCACCATGTATCAGGATGCAGAGAGAACAATCTGCGAATATCTGCTGATCTAAATCATGTTGTAACGCTGCCTGTTTCCATGCCGCGTGATTATATCTAGTAATAAACTGAGACTGAGCCAGATAATTGCTGCTGATGGCATTATGGTCGTGGGTTGCATGACTGATGGAGCACAATGGCTGCACTAATACCATGAGGTTGTGCTGGCTTTAGCTAACAACGCATGTTGACCATGTTGGGGACTTGCTTGGGGATCATTGCACGCTGCGGTTAAGGTCCTGTGCTGAAACCTTTCGTGGTCTGCAAGGGATGACCTGGTCAACAGGGACCTGTCCTCCCCACTGGGTCTAATCGCTTTATGGAAGGTCATCCTCTGTGCTTCCCATATAACTACAAAGGCACAGGAAGGACAGTGAATTCCCATCCCCCACAGCAACAGCAGCGGCAGCAGTAACAACAGCACCAGCAGCAGCAGCATCAGCAGCAGCATCCTTGTGCTAGAGATGCGCCTACAGCTCACTGGGGACAGCAAGGGCAATGCAGATTCCCCTGACACCCATGTTAACATGACACTGTCACATCGCCTTGATTGCCCTCCATTTACCACCCTCCTTTGGCCCTTGTTTTATGTGCTATGCATTTGCCCTCCCCCAACCAAACTACACCGGCCATCTCCGATGCACCCTCATCCAATCTCAGCCCCATGCCTTTTGATTTGTCACCAGACATCAAGCACATCGACTGATATCATTTGGGCCATGCTCTTTCCATCTGCTTGCAGGATAGCTCTGCTTATCATTTTGTCCATTTCAGTTTTTTTTGTTTCATATGGAACATCAACAGTCATTCTCCCTTATTGTGATGCTTATATGCTTCATTATTTCATACAATGAACACATTGTACCACAGTGGTCATGACACTACATTGCCTTCCCATTTGCTATCTTGTCCACTCCAGCAGTTTTTGTTGCACATGGAACACCTTCATGTACAGTCATTATCCTCCCTTATTTTGATGCTTATATACTTCATTATATCATATTTTATACAATTTCACACGAAAACAGAAGTTTTCCATTTTGATCATGCCACTACATTTTCTTCATCCAATATTGCCTTGGAAGTGCCTGGGATGGTGAGATGGAACTTGCGGATGATCCACATGTGTCTCCAATGACTACAGCTCCAGGCTCTTCTCTGCAGTGGCAGGCTCTTATTGAACATCTTTCCGACAAATTTAAGAAAGCACACCTCCATTATAATCTGACTTCCAATCAATATGGACTATTCCCCTGGCAATTGAAGACGAGATATATTGAATTTGCTGACCTTGATTTAATGTAAGACGTCTTGAGAGAACACTCTCATTTTTTATTTAATACCGCAGAAAATGAATGGAGATAGGGCAAAAAGAAGTTGGCGAAGTTGGGAGATAACCTCCTCTATGTGCTGCAAGACATCTAAGTGGCATGAGGATAGCTGGCTGTATTGTGTAATGTAATCATTTGTGACGTGATATTTCCTCAGCATAGATGCTTGGTGAGATAGGTGCCGAGGGCAAAGGTAGTTTGATTAATGCAATGCATAGATAAGGAGACACTCTGTGGCCAGTAGTAATGCAGATAGGGTGATGAATCCTAGTAGGTCCTGTCAAAAGCATCACTAGATGTTCTACCATACCAGGAAGTTTGTCAGATAACGTAAGCCAATGGCTCTCTGCCTTCCTCACACAGGCCTGTCATGGGATATCGAAATTGCACACTCCAAGAAGCAGTATAATTCGGAGAATTAATTGCAGCAAGACCTGCCTCACTCGGCCCCCACTCCTCCTATTCCTGAATCTCACGCATTGGAGCTGGTGCATGAGATTAAAGATGGATTCTCGGGCGGCCTGTGATTGAAACTGCGGCTCTTTCTTCACGGATCTGCCTCCAGCCACGAGAGTTATGCCAAAAAGATGTGGTCTGATTTCATGGACGGCTTTGATATGAATGGAGGGGGGCTTGACTGGCCAGGCTAGACGTGATGCGCCAGGTATGGGATAACACAAAGGTCAGGCTATCCTAGCCGGGTCAGGCGATGGTTCAGCGACCATAGACCGGCCGCATCTAGAGAAAGAGAAGTTCCCCCGCCAGGACAAGGCCGGCTAGCCTGTCTCGGATCGATAGCCAGCGCTAGACGCTTGTGTGTTAGTCCGGTCTTGTTGGCTGTCAAATTGTCTAAAGCCCAGTCTCACAACGGACGCCATTTTATCCCCATTCCACGTGTCAGGTTCCCGCCTCAAATTTGCATTCGTCTTCCTGCCAGTCACAGTCCTCCCCAAGGTCCAATGGTAGGGACATTGCTTGCAATGCAAGAGATGTGAGCTCCAATTTCCTCTTAGAATGACCAGCTCTTCAAGGGGCCATGGTGGGTCACTACCCAAAGACTGCTGCTGCCCAGTTCGGGGTAACTTAACTTCAGGGATTGAACTCGGTCTAAAACATCTTTGACCTAGCTCTAAAGGGTTGGATTGTGATGACCTCTTCACAAGCATACAATTGGCGATCTGCCACTGACTGATATGCCTGGAGGTCGCCAAAGCAGTTTTCTGTATAAAAGGTTATGACTTCAATTGTGCTTGCTGCAGTAGGGAGTGTGAAGTAAAAAATGCAGATTGCTGCTGGACCAATACGTTATAAGGCGTTAAGGTTCTTGTAAGAAGGACGTTAAGCGAATTGTTCTAGGCGGTGACCACAGCCTTTTTGGCTATTGGCTGGCAGATTGCAGCCCTGCTTTGTGGCCTGGACTATTGAATGGCCGCCTTTGCAGCAGTTTTTGGGGTAATCCCATTCAATCAGGCAGCCCCACAATTTGTTCTGCTCTGCATGTCACATGATGAATATTTACCACGTGGCCTGGAATGTCTCTGCGTCTCTTTTCAGCCCGACTCCCACAAGTGAAGACCATCAGTGTGTTGCATAATATTTGATCATGCATGCAAATCAATTGGCCATTGACTCATTAAGCTTGTAATTGACCGCTTGTCAAGTCATATCAAAGTGGAGTGCTGGATTGAGAGGAGATGGCTGGGTCAAATTACACGACTGGAACAGCTCGGCAAGTCTTGCAGGTTGTTGAGTGCCCTTCATCCATTATGTCTTGAAAAGGGAAATGGCCCATCATTCTTGCAACGAATAGCTATAAAGTAGCGTATCCTAGAATGCACTGCCTATTTATGCAGCAAATTAAGGGTTGACATGAGTGCCGAACTGGTCTCATTGTTCCTGTTACCTCATATATACTTCAAGGATGCTCTTTACTGTGTTCCATTTTGACGTCTTTGTTATTGAGACAATGGGTGCTGCTTTTGCTTTTGCTACACAGCAGCCAGATATAGAAATAATATCAAGGAATGTATTGTGAATATAAGCTGATACAGGGAGGAGGAAAATGGCTTTGCATCAAAAAGGGCTCGTGTGGAATACTCAGGCGGTCAATCCTTCTGGCAAACATCTCTCTTCATTTTAAATAAACCATGACCACTCCAATCTATCATACGAAATTTATCTAATTATACTGCATATGAATTTTATAGCATGAATAATTCAGGACTTATGGGGATGCTGCGCTATCATCTTCTCTGCAAGGCGTTGTGGTTCGGATGATAGATTTGGACAAGGGCTGCTCAAGTGCAGTTTGAGGAATCTTCTGCATCCTCCAGGACTCGTTTTATGCAGTTAGGCTGACAACTTGCCCGCCACATACACACACACCGTTGGCCAATGCAAGCTCTATGAATCCCATTAAAAGCTGCAAGATATTAAGAGGTATAATTACTGCACCAGGCTCAGTTTTCATATGGAAAAATAGGTGCCAGAGGAAGACATTTGTTATGAACTTCCGCTTGTTACCCACCCACGTCACAGGCCAAAATACTCCCCGGCCAATTAGGAGTTAACACGTCAACAAGTCGTGAATGCTTAGGCTTAGGGGCTTTTCGATTCTTTCAATTGCATTGAATTGCATGGGGCCTGATTGTATGGGCGCAATAACCTCGCTGCATTCTTAAAGTCAATTAGGAAGAAAGTAATAACAGAAGCTTTGGCATCGAGATATGCTGAGTATTCATGGGGATGAAAGAAATTTGGAAAGCACTTACCGAAGGGAAAAGACGTGACCCCTTGGAACATATCGGTGATGGTCCAGTCTATGTCTTCCACTGAAACATAATCAAATTGGCAATGAGAGAGATGGGAGCCCTGACGCGTGATAATCCAATTACTCTCTTTTAGATGAAGGACATGAAGAACACATCTGAGACAAGCCTGCCTGACCCTGCATCAAAATGGCCGACTTCCGGTGCCATAGGCGATGACTAGTCTGAATTATAGCGCTCTGAGTGCGTGGATGTGTCTTCACAATCTAATGATACTGAGATACACTTTGATTCTGTTGTTGCTGCTGCTGCTGCTGCCGCTGCTGCTGCTGCTTACCTCATGGTCTGCATTGATGCTAATGCCGTTCCTCAAGGGATTCTCTAATAATCTTCGTAAGACCACGTTTCTCTTGAACTCAAGGGCTTTATTTATCGTAGCTGTGGCAGTTTTGGTTTAAAACCATTCAGATTCAGCTGTTTGAAAAATAACATGACAACCTCTGTCCATGCCACAATGCCATGATTAAGAGAACCAACACATGAATTACAAATTAATTCCAATAAGATAAACACAGAAGGAGAATGTGTCATTCACAACACTGGTCCCAAATTAAACCCATTTAACGTTATAATGCATTTGATTGTGCCATTAAAGTGTGGTATTTCTGGTGTTATTGCTGTTAAAGAGGAGCAAATTGCTTTTGCAAGATGTTTCAATTTTTTGCAGCATGAACTAGTTCGTGAGAGAGGCACATTAAGTGATAAGAACATTGGCTGGTTTACTGGCTTGATAGCAACAGCTTTAAACAGCGCCAAAACGAGTAGCTATTAAATTATTTAGAGATGAGGGCGAAGTGAATGTGCTTGGGTAATGTAGTTCCTGTGTTGGACTCTCTGACCTGGCCACCGAGTGTTGACCTTGGTTTGTTGAAACACTTGATTCGCGACGAAACGGACCAGCCTTTTGCCCTCACCCCTTCACAGCTGACCCTTTCAGAAAATGGCCACTCGCAGGAATTCCAACTGCCCTCTGGCTACAGGCCACAATGATATCAAACAAGAAAAGCAGAGTTTGTGTTTGCCCACTACTTGAACATTTGCCACTGGACTTTCAGGGCACTTCATGCCAGATCAGTCTGGTGCAGGCTACTGGCCATCTACTGACTCTTTCTCTCTTCTCTCTCTTTCTTGCTCTGATCTCAGTATATACAAATAACCAAGCTGTTGCAATTGATTCAGGTAGGCCAACTGGAAATCTGCTGATATGAGTTTGTTGTCTGCTAATTTCAGAATCTGCATCTGTTTGAGGTTTGCGAATGCCTCTGGAATAATGTTTGTAAGTTTATTTTGTGATAGATCAAGAACTTGAAGGTTTGTCAGCAATGCAAACGGTGACTGATTGTTGACACCGTATTCGAATCTTTCCAAGTAGTTCCCACGTAAATATAAATGAGTCAATGGATCCCCATCAAAAGTACTGATGCTGCAGTTATCCATGTAAAGCATTTGCAATTGGTTCAGGTTTTCCATGGTTTTAAGCGGTCCGTCATACAGCGAGTTCGAAAGTTTGATGTACCTCAACTGATTTGCAGGATTGGCTTTCTGAGAAAATATCTGCTGCAGACCAAAAGTGAAGTACTCGGCAGTTATGTAATGTATGTTTCTGTGCCTCTGTCTGTCGCTCTTTCTCTCCTGGTCACTGCACATGCACCTGGGAACCCTGCAATCCTGCCATCTTTAAGCCGTATTAGGCGTCCAAGAGAGTGTACCCTCGCCGTCAGTCAGTGAAGAATAATTGGCAAGGAAGAGTTCAGCGAGATGGCACTGCACTTCCTTTTGCCGAGAACTTCTTTAAAGGAGACTGGGGGTGCAGTGCCTCAATGAAGAGCTCATTCATCTCACGAGTCAAGTTTGAATTAGAATCGATAGAGCAACTCTTGGGCCTGCTATCATGGCGATTCCCAACGACAGACCAAAGCCTCCTGTCTTCAACGTTTCCAATGGCACTGTATGTGTGAAACGTTTCGCCACTACAATACTGATGCACTTGGGCCCCTGACTTCGATTTTCTCGAGAGTCACTTCTTTTTCTTCACTTCTCTCTGGCTTTTTATCTCCAAATGTCACTGAAATCTTTTCTTCAAGTATTGGCTTGCGAAATTAAATACTTGCTCGACTGATCAATGATTGACATGCATCCTAAAGTGATGTGGCGTCTGCGGAATTTCAATTATTGACTGCAACACAGTTCCTTTCAGCTAGTCCTTTGCAACTTGTAAACATGTCACATTGACATTAGCATAATACTGAGTAACAAACAGCCGGCCTCTCTCTTTGCCTCTCTATGCCTTCAAAAGGCAAATTGGCTCAGTATTAACATATAATGGATAGTGTCATTTACAAAGATTGATGGCCTTGTTAATGTTATAGCTGCGACAACTATTGCAATCATGGATCGATGGGAGCCGAAAAAATCCAGGTCTGCATGAGAATCGACAAGCATGCCACCTAGATGCTGACTGCCTTCAACATGATTATTGGACTGAGCAATGTTCACGTGGCCATTCTGGCCCAATATTGCTCTCCTACTCCTAGCTAACTCCCAGCTAACGTTCCTTGCAATGGCAGTCTCACGGGTGTCAAAATATTTCCCATCCTCGTCTGTTAAACTGCAGCAGGTATCAGAGCACCCCAGACTTCTGCTGGTCTTATAGAATTCCATAATGACTACTTTGGGATCGCAGAATTAACTGTTCTCAATAATGGTGGCAATTAGCCTTTTTTGTGTGTGTGTGTGTGTGTGTGTGCACAACTGGCATGAAATTAGTCATTCAGTTAACTGGCGTCAACTTGTCTATCATTATAATGTTTACAAACATGGCTAGAACAGTTACTCTACACTATTTAATGTTGCAGTAAAATCCACCATGTAATATTGCAGTTGTCTGATTTAACATTTCTCATTCTAAGTACTGGTCCCAGAACGTGACAACCGTGCAACTAATACCCAAAAACCCTGCTCTCCACATGACAAGTTATTCCCAGTCTGAACTAGGGTTCAATTAATAACACCCTTTTAGGGGCATTTTGAGCCATTGGGATCCATTATCGAATGGCTCAGAGTGCTGCCAGAGGTTAGTGTTATTTCATGTAATGTGATATTGGTTGATATCAACATTGGGTCGATGGCATGGTGTGTGCACGGACACCTTCATTCACTGCCCTTAATTATCCAGAAACTAAACTCCATGATAGATCCATCACACGCTAACCAATATTTAAGGCAGGTTTCACGCACTTGGAGCAGGCTCACTTCTATTCATTGCGATGAGTGACCACCAACGAAGAACCAAACAGTGCAAAATTGCTCAATAACAGAATGGTCTTTGTCGTTCAGAAGCAGTAAAAAGCTGCTGTTGGCTTCTCTGTTCTACTGTACTGTATACTCCATACACTCATCCTTGTGGTGGAAGGTCAAATGTATAACATTTTATTATCTTCATTTCTTTCTGACAGAATGCTACACACGTAAATTGTAAATTAATCAAACTACAAAGACACAGGCTGAAGGCCAGGGGATGGATAATGATGTCATAATACTGACCTATGACGTGAGAACAGTTTCCAACATGGCCGACCCATTTGGTGCCCTTGCAGGACAGGAACCAAGCCTCCTCTGTCTCATTGCACTGAATAATCGCATGTTCGTGGTCAGCTTTGACCCAGGCATTCATCGGAGACACAACAGGTGGACATCCAATTGCTGAAAAAAAAAATGCAAGACTTGTAAAAACGTCATAGACACTCAACATATTCGCGCCATTCAGAATTAATCATTGTGCAAGCAGACAACACAATCAATGCTCGTGAATCTCATGCATATTTTTACTAACTCAACAATATGTCAGATGATTATGAAGTCCTCCAGTACATTACCACAATCGACATACAACAATGAACTATTCTTCTTAACCATAAAAATATGACATTAAGCAGTCATTGGTTTGCCTCCATACAAGCAAAAGCACACGCCCTACTACGAAAGATGTGTGAATAGAAACCTATACACCTCGAATTGTAAATAAAGATTAGCATTCCGTGAAAATCTGAAATTACTTCTCAAATATATGCAGAGCAATATTGCTGAATATTTCCAAAGTTTATTAAATATTTCATCGCAATGACACAACCAATATAAGTAAACATGAAAAAGCCATCATTTCATTACAGCTGTCACGTAGTCCCAAACAATAAATGAAATATCTCGTACTGAAACTCATAATTTTTAACCCGGTTGATTTGGTTGTGAACACTCCTGGGTCAAATTTATTGCCTTGGCAGTTTCAAATTTAAATCAAAAGTGGAAAACAGTAAATTATCCTTTTTAGCGTTGGTAATGTGTTTGCACAACTGCTCTAGCAGTTTTCCCTAGTATTGAAATTATGCTGCTGATGGAGATTGCTAGTGAAAAGCATCAACAACATTTGGTGACACAGTGGTTTTAAAACCTCCTTTTCATGCAATGATTACCTAATAACACGGAGGAAGAAAATGCACAAAAGGCATCAGGGCCTTGGTTTCCATTCCCAGGGAATGCTTTAATCACTTCTCAGGCATGAGAAATGCCTATAACAGGCCTGAGACACACAAGAAATGAACTCTAGAACAAAACAGCAAAACCTGCAGCCAGTCTACCAGATGCAGGGAATAATGTGCACAGAAGAGAAAAGGACACAATTCTAGAAGGGGACTATGTACACACACACTGTGTGGTTCAGTCACTGTTGACATCTGTATTGCAGCAGCAGCTCTCATTCTGGCTTTTTCAGAGCATTACATATATTCACTGTACATCAGTATTTTTGTCCATGTTTTGCAGAACAATACTAATGATTTCATATTAGGGAACAACAAATGATTAATTCCTGGATACATATATATATTAAACAATGTTCTTTACATATTATATATTTTGTGTAATACAGAACCACCTACAATTAGTTTCATTTAAAAACAGCCCGTCATATTGAACCTAGAAAAAGCTAGACAACTTCTGCTATGTGATGCTACCTGCCACTAATTGGAACTGTCTGTCTATAGTTGGCTACTTAGCTGGATCTTTAAGTATATGCAGCACCATTTGGAGCATAAGCTGCCAGTTATGCATATTTGTCATTTTTTGTTGAAAAGAAGCATGTCGATTGCACATATTTATGATATATTAGATTAATTTCTTACATTTACCTCAGTTGATATTTTTTCAGTGGTGGTAGATGTAAGCCAACTATAAGCTAGGAGTAGACAGAAGCGGCTGGCTTTAGCCAGTTATAGCTACAGCCAGGAATAGGTTACTACAGCTGTCTAGAGTCGACCATATTTTATGAAACTAACTGTAATTGATGATCTGTGTTAATAGAGGAGGGCATGAATACAATTTATCAGCCCAAAATTACTGTAAATGCTAATTTGTATTAGTGTTGATTTGTTATACATGTCATACAAATTTACAGTAATGAAATTCGGATTCAAAGTCAATTATTAATTACCCCTGTTTAAGCATATAGAAATGTTGTTGTTATATTGCTCTTACCAAAATGTTTTCAGAACGACTACGTACGTCACCCATTTACTACATATAACAGGTATTGTCATGGTGATTATTATATATTGCCATACATGGCCATTTAGGCGACTATTTGATTTAGGATGTTGAGTATATATCTGCCATAATGATGATAGATTGCATATAATGCTCAATAGAGTCCGCATTACTCATATTGCACCAACAGAAGGAAATGAAAGCCAATATCAAACGCATGAAACCCCAAAACATGATTCAGTGTATTTGGCGTTCGGAGTAGATGTGTTCGGGTGACTGAACAGCCTTTAATTTGCTGCAAGCACAGCTGGGTTCTCTTTGGGCCTACAGGTGTAAAATGAAAGGTTGGCCTTTTTGTGGTTGCATCACGAGGGCTCTTGGTGCATCAGTACACACGGAAATGGAATTGGTGAAAATAGGCCTTTTTCTCTGCTGCTGTAGATGTTTGGGGTGACAAGTGCAGACCATGAGAGCATGATGGAGATGGGATTGACAGGGTCAAAGTCAGTAATGAAAAGGTGATCGATCTCTATCAGGGGTTTTTGGTCAGGGATGTTATTTAAGTCAACGAGTTGTGCTTAGCGTGCAGCTTGCGTGCCGAGGATCAGAGTACAAAGCCTAACCGGGAGCTGTTGAGCTATCATGTTGTAGATAATTTGCTGAAATCTATACTGCAAACTGCTGTGGGATGCGAAGATAAGGCCAAGCTTATGTGGCCATTGCATGACAGGGTAACCTTTGCTAACTGAACTCACATGCTAATCGCCACGCTCCCTTGGTCCTCCATGGTCCAAGTGGAGGCCAGAATTAAACAATGCCCCTGGCTAATTTCCTCATATATTGATATTACAAAAAACCGTCCATTACTGCTATCTGATATCAAATGGCAAGGTCAGTGTGGTTCGCGTGACTTTGCCAGACGATTTCTGCCAATGGAACCTGGACCTTAGGGTCACCGATTTGCTCTGAGCAATTGCTAAACTATAAGTGTAGGGAGACTAAACCACAGGCCCCAGTGCACTCTCTCCTTTAGTTATTTCATACCACCAATCTCCTGGCTTTAAACATCAAAAGCTGCGTCGCTACAAGCTATGTTGATGCCTTAAAGCACAAAGTACATCGGGTGTATGCACTGTGCTCTGACCAGTTAATTGTGCCTCCTCTAGCACAGCTGTCGCCAAATTGTCATACAAAAAAATCAAAGCCATGGGAAGCCTTTTCACTATTTTTCGTGTAAAGACTGTCAACTTCAGACCACATCGAGTAGGCTGACATCAGTTACAAAGAGAAAAAAAACAGGAAAAGTAGTTTTTTGTTCTAAAGAAGTCCAAAAGTAGTCTCAGAAACTCATCAAATTTCAAAGTTTCCTTGTGAAAAATCACCACTATATCAAAAAGACTCATCTGTTATGACACTTTTGATTTCCTTTGACAAAACCACACGCCGAAACTTCAGAAATGCACTTCTTATTGGGAACTAGATAATTACCACCATGCTGGGAGAAGACTTTATTGATGTGGCAGGAGCACTTCATCATTGAGGCAATTTATGCGGAAAAAGTGTATATTGCTGAAGGGATGGTGACATCTCGTCTACTTAGACCATCTTCTAACTTTGTGTTAGAGGAAGTTTTTTTTGTGTCAGACCGTGGCCAACAAGAAGGAGCAATATACATCCATTGCTTGTCTCTTTTAATTTATCTAGTAACCTGACACCGCCTTACTCTAGACACATCCTAAACCAGGGGAGTGTCTCCATCCAACTGTGAAATTTGTCACAGAAAGGACAAGAAAAAAAACTTTGAAGTCACTGCAAGCCTTTTCTAGACACCAAAGCAATTTATTCTCACTGAAATCCTATCCCAAGTTGCTGTTTTTCAGTTTTAAGCACACGCATGCCACTCCAGTTTTGAAAAATGAACAGTTTGCAAAGGTTTGATGGCCAAGTGACTTTCTAGAACCTGATGCATTATGCAGCCTCACGAACTTTTGACGTTAAAAAAATTGTTTGGCCTCGATTGAAGGACAGTGATCTTTGAACACCGGATCATGTGATGGTAATTTCACAAACACCGTGACCTCATGGCCAAGTTTTTTCATGATCTCCAAATGTTTAATCCGTGACTCACTTCATCATGGCCCTCTGAGGTCACCCACACAATTAATACACTTTTTGTGTATAGGACAGAAAATCTGAATTGTAAACAAAGACACATTTATTGACTTAACAACGGTGGAGATCTGGTCAAATCAACCCCCACAGGCATGCACAAATAAAATGTGCACACTCTGTGGCCGCCGCATCCACTTTATATAGGCAAAGGGCATTAAATTCTTCGCAGTTGGTGTGAAACTTTGTAAGAGATGCACAGAGAGAGAAACCAGACAGAAAAAAAGATGAAAAATGAAAGAGAAAAAGGCCAAGTGACACAGAAACCATCAGACAGGTATCAAGAGCCTGAATAGAAAAATGAGCGGTACTTGTGTTTTACATCTTCAAAGAGAATACAGAGGCAGAGGGTACAGAAAGGATGCGGTCGAATTGGGCAATGCATCTGTGGCACAAGGAGAGTGATGAGGTGCTGTGATGAATTCTTAATGAACAAAAACCTTTTGTTGTGGCTCAGTGTGGAGTGTAGAGCAGTACTGTGGATCACTACGAACATGGGCCCGCTGCATCTTGTTCAAAAATTGCCTATGTCTCCTGCACATTATAAGAAAACAGATTGGCGCCCTGTGCAGGTTTAACAGAGAGAATTGACAAGGCCCCAGGAGGTTGTGGTGTCTACAGAGGCAGAAGGAAGCTGTAATTTGCAGTGTGTTGTACAACCGGATATTTCCTCGTTTGCTTTCACTGGCTAACAATAGCTTGGGGGATTAAGCAGTCAAAGTGATAACTTGTTTCTGCAAAGACAGTGAATATTTCATAGAGGAGCCTGACCACACCCTTCAGAAGTCGGCTGGCCTCTCCAGGCGCAATATAGGCGCATATTTCGTCTCATTAGGACTGTTGGCTTGCCATGGGCCTTCTTAACGAGGGCCCAGCTCATATTTCAAGAGGGGACGGAGACAGCTAAGTCGCAGACCTGACCTTGGGCCACCGGGGCCGGCGACTTGAGGACACACAGTAAACATTGCCATTAGGAATTGGGATTCTCCAGAAGAAAGAGCCAAGGAAGAGCTAAGCTGTTAGGGCTTCCCTCAAAAACTACAGCTAATCTACATGACGAGGCCGGGTCCAACCTGACTAAGTCTTCGCAGCAGCCTGATTGCTTCGTGTCTGTTGGCTGCTGAATAGTGTCAACCTTTGACCTTGCTTGACCTTGACCCCTGACATTTGCTATGACCTTCCTCCCGCTCACTCCAGTTCCACAGCACCTCATATTTTGCTGTCATAAAGGCGCTGCCTTTGTCAGTCAGAGTGGCTCCCCTACCAGAAATAATTTGTGTGCGGAGTGGTGCTCGCTTCTGCCATTATACTGACCATTACGAGTATCTTCTGGGCACGCCGTACATTGTTTATCTTGCGGGGCCCGTTGTTCCGTTACTGCGAGCAGCACATCCTGTGCGGCGGGCAACCTCGGACGTCTCTCTATATTTATTCATGAGGGGCAGCACGGCTGGCATGCATAACCAGCCTCCTTGATTGAGTCGTAAACTTTCCTCGGCCACCATGTAATGACGTCAAGCGAACAAGAAGCCAGTCCCAGTCTTCCTGATCTTGTCGTCACTTCTCTGCTCCCTGCAGGTCAACCGTGAAAGGTCTGGCTCTCTTCTGCCCCCTTTCCAAAGCTATAAGACCCATCACGGCCATCACGCAACATACTGTCATTACTGATGCCCTGGCTGGGCCTGTCACTTTCCGATATGCACCAACATGGCCCAAAAAGATAAGAGCTCACAGCAACGCTTAATTAATTATGTGAAGCACATGAGGTGGGACTAGCAATTAGGAAATGTTGTCAATTGAATCGTCATCGTGATGGGTTTCCGCGCGGCAAATGGCTTCGTAATCTTATCACCTTGATGAATGAGCGCGCGATGACCTCAGTTTGGGACACGGGTCCCAAGCACCCGGACTGATTGGGCGACCTGTCCTGCTCCCCCCAACCATACCTCACCCTGTCACAGCGTTGGGGTCCTGCCAGAATGGGCAGCCGTGACCTGCTTGGCCAAATGACCAGCCTGGGTGTTGCTGGAAGTTCGTGACCTGCCTGGGAAGACGAGTTAAGGCCCCACTGCGTGATGACAGCGTCAATCCCACAAGTCTTAAGCCCCGTTCCCACATAGCCGAGTTACTCGTAGTCAACTCGTAGTAATAACAAAAATTACGTAACACCCAAAATTCGAGGAGTTGGCGACGAATTTTTGCGGAAAAAATGACCAGGAGTGACTCGCCGAGTTACTCGCCGAATTACTCGCCGAGTTACTCGGCGGGTTCAGCGAGCGACTCGCCGAGTACCAGGAGTGACTCGCCGAGTACCAGGAGTAACTCGCCGAGTACCAGGAGTAACTCGCCGAGTACCAGGAGTAACTCGCCGGGTTAAGCAAGGTGTCTACGACAGCGACGAGTCACCCATCGAATGATAGGCCGACGCCAGCCTACCTGCATTCTCAGATGAATATCTCGCTTAATATTTGGTCTATTTTCGATCCGAAAAAACCTATGGAGTCACTATGAATTATACTACAAAACAATCTTTATTTGACGAAAATCGGACTAATATTAAGGGAGCAGTAGCTTTTTAAAGAAGCGCTCAGCTTTCTGCATTAATACAGTCTGGGCGCGGACGCTTCAGGGAGCACCAGTATAAGTAAATTAAATATAGCAAATAAAATCACAGATCAAATCACAAATACTAATTACAATATCAATATTAGATTTAAATTTTACAAAATATACACAAATTTATACTGATCATAATATCACAATAAGATTCAAATTAACACAAAAAGATAAGAAAGTTATACAAATATAATCATTGCCTGGTAATTACAATAAAATATATTGCTTTTAATTAATGAAAGCAATTACATATTTTTGTAATTGTGAATGACAATCAAGACAATGTCATATTACTGTGTCATCTTTGAACAAACCATGAAATGACAGGTCAAAGAACCCCAATTTAGGCAATTAGGCAATTGACACATGTATTGAATTTGCTGTATGCTCTACACCAATTCTTTGTATCATTCAAAATGCTAATAGCAATTACTGTGTCATCTTTGAACAAACCATGAAATGACAGGTCAAAGAACCCCAATTTAGGCAATTAGGCAATTGACACATGTATTGAATTTGCTGTATGCTCTACACCCATTCTTTGTATCATTCAAAATGCTAATAGCAATTGACATAACAGTCATGGCAGTTGGCAGAATGAGTAGAAATGAATTGCAATAAAGCTCATCCAAACAATGTATATAAAATGGTCAAAAATATTGACCACACCATTCTTGTCAGGGCCATACACAGAGCACCTTGCCGCCGCCAGACTACCTGCCTTCTCAGACAAATATCTCGCTTAATATTTGGTCTATTTTCAATCTGAAAATCTGTGTGGAATAAGTATGAACTCGACTATAATTCAATATTTATTTGACGAAAATCGGACTAATATTAGGGGAGCAGCAGCCTTTTAAAGTAGCGCTCAGCCTTACCTGCATTGATACAGTCCGGGCGCGGACGTCTGCGAGAGCACCACTGTTTGCCTCCGCCAACTTAGCTGCCTTCTCAGACGAATATCTCGCTTAATATTTGGTCTATTTTCAATCCGAAAACGCGTATGGAATCAGTATGATTTATACTACAATTCAGTCCTGATTTGACGAAAATCGGATTAATATAAATGGAGCAGCAGCCACCGCAAGACAACTGCCTTCTCAGACAAATATCTCGCTTAATATTCGGGTTTTTTTAAATCCGAAAATACGTATGGAATCACTATGAATTATACTACAAAACAATCTTTATTTGACGAAAATCGGACTGATATTAGAGGAGCAGCGGCCTTTTATATTATATACGACCCCCTACGCTGATGATGCATGTACTAAAGGTAGAACTCGACGAGTTACTCGGCGAGTTACTCCTACAACTCGGTGAGTTACTCCTACAACTCGCCGAGTTACTCCTCGCACTCCTGAACATCCCCCCGAGTGTAATACGAGCGAAAATAGCGCCGAGTAACTCGCCGAGTTCGAAGAGTAACTCGGCGAGTTCGAGGAGTAACTCGGCGAGTTCGAGGAGTAACTCGGCGAGTTCGAGGAGTAACTCGGCGAGTCATGGCCGAGTTTTTGGACTCCTGGATAATTCGCCGAGTGTGCCGTGCAGCACGGCATACTCGGGAGACTCGGCAAACTCGGCTCCAAATCTCACGAGTTCGCTACGAGACTCAGGAGTTACTCGCCGAGCATCTCTCGAGTGCGAGGAGTAATCGCCGAGTTTAGTAAGAGTTGGGCCCGAGAGGCGTGTTACGTAATACTACGAGTTGACTACGAGTAACTCGGCTATGTGGGAACGGGGCTTTAGGCCCTGGCTAAGCCGCTGGAAGTCACCTCCCCAGCTGACACCTGCGACGGGCTAGGCATTGACTCCGCTCGCCTCACATGTAAATCAAAGCCCCAGGCAGACCAATGCTGGCTCCGTGCGCTCCAATGTGTCTTGGACAGGTCAAATAATGCAAGTAGTTGGGGCTCCCGCGGGCTAAGCAAGACAAGTGGGAGGAGTGACGCATCCTGCTCTGCTTCAAGCACCTCCTATGAGAGCCAGTCAGGGCTAATGCGTCGCAAGTGCAGCATTGCTGGTTATTATTGGTTAATTTGCCCCTTCACTAACTTCGCAAGCCATTGGTGCTGCTACTGCTGCTGCTGCTACTGCTGCTGCTGCTGGTGCTGTAATGATAGTTAATAAACCTGAGCCTGGAGGTGGATTGCTGTTTTGCTTAGATGGTAACAAGATAGCAAGCTCTGCGGCAGTTGTGTGATTAGAGGCAATTGCGTATGATAGAAATTGTGGTTTGATGTCTAACTCTGTTTATGGCGTGTTTAGAACAATGTGAACTCATCAATAACCATGTAACGAGGCTGGTGTGATTGTGTACTTTTTTCTCCTAACATGATTTTGAAGGGTAATCTTATAATATGGTGGGGAATCTAACCAGCCTGGGGAATTGGAGCTGAAAATGTCATCAGTTAGATTACAACCAAGAATGGCGAAGAATAGTGTGTAATGTGCCTTTTCTGCCGGCAGACTTTGCAGGACACAATGGAGCACTCATTTCTCCATTGACAAGAAGTGACGTCAGCTAGTCATCCTATAGGCGCACTGCGAGCTACTATAGGCACTGTAGAAAATGCTGTTGCAGACTGCAATTATGGTGTGGTTGTGGGGGGGGGGGGCGGAGCAAACCAAGGTTGCTGACTGACTCTTTTGATGTGCTCGTGGTCAAAGCCAGACAAGCCTCGATACACTGGCATCTGTTTGAAGAGTGACACTCTGCTAGAGCACAGCGACGCCAGGGCATAACATTGTCAGTGTGCCGCATCACCAGGCCCTTTGGGGCGAGCTCAGTTGTTGAACAGTAACTGCTGTGTTAGAGTAACTGTCACTCTTGTTACGCTCCTATAAAGCCTGCTGAACTGCCGACGGACACTGGTCGCTGTCGGTCCTAGTGTTCTACATATAGTTTGTCCCCTAATAGACAAGAGGACAGGGCCCTTGCTTCTTGTTAGGTTAAACGGTTCTTCATACTAGTTACGGGTGGCAAACTGTAATGGCAGCAAACACGCCCTATTACACCGCCTAATGCTCTTCACAGGATGCACTCCATAATGATGTGCCTAAGATGCCATCCGTGTCAGTCCAATACATCAGGGAAGCAGAAGGGAGGATTACATCATTATTTTTCGTGTGCTATCTAAATAGAGAAGAAGATAGGTTGGCTGCTGCTGTGCTGTTGAGTCAGTGGCGAGATGCTAGGATGCTCCAAGATACACCAGCAGCAGCGTATAGGGCAAGTGACTTGTCATTAGGTAGATAAGCTAGCCTCCATCCTGCTCTGCTGGCTGGCACTGGGAGGGGACCTCAATGACCTCTAATCGCTCAGAACAGCAAGTGGCCTGCCTGTGACGGTTGACATGGCACCTAGCCCTAGTTATGGCCTATTGGAGCAGCATCTCCGCAGCTAATGCCATCAATAACGAACAGGGACTGACCTTTGTGCAGACCTCTCTTCCCTTCTCTCCACACGTTACTGCCAAATGAAGTCTTCCCCCTAAAAGCTGCGCAAAGCGGATTGACAGACTAATAGGGTGATTGGGCTGGATGGTGCCTAACAAACGACAACTCTTGCAAGGACTCAGTGATCTGTCCACCATCAAATGACCAATGCTGGTCACCACTGACCACTGATTGTCGCCCTAGACTACAATGAGTCAGTCACAGCTCCTTGCAATACCCCTTGTCTTCGCTTTTTTTAACGACATAGTATTTGTGATAAACTCAGTATTGGCTGACCAATGTTTGACATAGTCACTTTGACTATACTATGAAATTTACTTTACCTGACTTACTGTATAGCTCATCCAACACACCTAGTGATTCCTATACCTAGCTCACCCTGCACCAAGCGCCTCCCACACCTTGTACTCCTGGCTAGACGAATACATTACCTTTCCGGGTTAAAATGGTCGCTAAACAACATCCACCCACTCAATTCCATGTACATTTAAAGATGAATTGCGTATCTACCAGATTTTACAGTATGTGAAAAACATTTCAAAAACTCTAAAACCTTTCAAAAACTGCAAAGCAGTCTTCTCTATAACTCATCAATGCAACCTAATGGTATGGTATTTTTTTCAACGATTGCGGCCGACAGACCTTTGGAAGTTGGCGAAACAATCACAGCTAAGCCCTTGGACTGACAAGTTCATGCCTAGATCTGAGAAACACATTCCTGACATTCAGTTTGCATGTCACCCTTCAAGAAAGTATGCGCTTAGTCCATCCCAAAAAAGGCAAAATCTATAACGCTGGAAGTTCTAACAGAACTTAGTTGAATTGTGTCTTTTCTTGTTTTGTTTGTAGTTCGTCATCATTAAGGAGACAGGGCCCTGTAGGTGCATCCCATTCCTCATCCCATGGCGTGCCATCGATCCCTCCAGCCCTACACGAAATCGTCAAATTAATTGGCAAAGTTGTCGCAACTGGAAAACGCTCTCTCGCCAGACAAAACCGTCATGCGTCGCTCAAATGTCGCCTCCATGTCGTCAGTGATTAATTGCGACGTTTTCCTGACATACTCATCACCACCTTCCTAGATTTCGTTACATTCTTACGGGCCTAATCGTTTGGGAAATTTTCCAATTATTGACACTACTCACTAATGCATTACGTTTCGTTTTACAAGTAACCACATGGCAGCTGGCTTAAACATAGGAATTCAGATGAAAAAAAAAGGTGAAAAAGAAGAAAGATACAAGCTTATTCAAACACCACAGTGCCGGATTATATTTGCCCGTTAAATGGCTACTTATACACCCTGCTGGATCCCCTTAATGACAAATCCCGTGATATCAGTCTTGATTAATTTCCTATAATGTGTCTGTGACGTCATCAAGCAAGCGAGACCAACCACAGATTGATTCTGGGAAGAGTTGTTTTGGGGAGCAACATGGAGTTAAAACCTGGCCAAGCGTTTGTAAGCTTGTTCAAGCTGCTTGTTTATAAGCTGCGGAGGCATCAGCTCCACGTATTTGGTCCCAAAGTAAACAATAGCTTTCCTGGTAACTCTTGTGAGAGCTGGAAGTGCCTCCATCACAAAGTGCAAAATGCTGTCAGATTCATGATTTTCTCATGTTGCTTCTAGCTTGGAGGTGCAAAGACATGCATTACTAATACATAACCATTTACATTGCTCTATTGTAGATTCCGAAGTGCCACATGCTAGCTCGGATAACACGATTTCCTCTCAGCGAAAACTTCACGATCTTTTACAAAGAAAGCAACTACATTTAAAAGGAGGGGAAGAAAGACTTGAAGATGGAAGAGCTATTGATGCCAGAAAGCGAACGACGTAAACACTGACTGGGAAATAAAAAGCTATCAGGCCCGAGCAGTGGTCAGCCGTGTGGCTAACTGAGCTAAGTCATTATCTCAAAGAGTGCACATGGAGGACCAAAGCTCTGCCTGACAGCCTACAAGAGATGCGATAAAATAGTCGGCTCGACTTGATGATATTACCTTCGTATTTGATGAGAAAGTATCTCTGGTGAGGGCGCTGCACTTGCCCACTTCCGGTTACGAAGACCTCGAGGACGTTGGCTCTCGACAGATAGACGTTGGTCGTTCGTCTTTTTGAAGCGCATATGGAAGAGTTCCGACCAGCGGCTTTGTCCACTACTAACGCATACTCCGAGCCACATCGTATTGAGTGCGCAAAATTGGTGTCGAAGGAGTCCATGGTCGTAGTTATCGGGTTTTCGGCATAGTCAGTCAACGTCAGATTGATGCGCTGGTATGGTTCAGCTACGATTCTCCAAGAACAAGATCTCTCTCTACCCACCCAGCCTACTTTCAAGGAATTTATAGCATTGCTGATGTAACCGCTTTCCCTCGTGAGTTCTGTGAAGCCATGTCTCCGACAGGACTCGCTTGAAGGGTAAGCCACTGCAAAGAAACAGAAAGAAAGAATGAGCTACAATGGATTAAGCAATCATCTGATTCACGCATGTCTCTATTATTGTCTTTGGACACCTCAGAAACAAGCTCCTTTCCCCCATGCAATTATGTCGTCTATTAGCCCCCAAAAACCCCTCGGTCTGCTGTTGTGATTCCTTGCCTTCAAAGTTCAGAGGTACTAAGGAAGATCTACAGCATTCTCTAATGACACGCTGAAACGTCATCAAAGAGCAAAAATTTCAAGACCGTATCCCATCAATTAACTTTCATCTCCAGTGCTTGTCTAATGGCAATGTGTTTGATGGGATTCTGACACAACAAATAGCCTCCTCCAGTCTAAATGCCATTGGGTTTCCTGCAGATATTTGGGCTTCTCATTCTATAAAGATTTTTTGCTTATTTGTACCTCAAATTGGGTTCATTTCATAGAATCGTGACCTGTTATAACTTAACCGATTTTAGATGTAAAGCCATCTTATTAAATCCACAGGTTTCTATTATGGTAAAGACATGTATTTAGGGATAAGACAACATAACCTTTTCCACACTGTAGACACAAAAATACTCCACTCATAACAGGTTTCAGCAAGTCAGCTTTAAATTTCACCAAAGTATATAGCTCTCAATGAATGGTTTATGATCACTATATGTAGTGCCAAATCGACACGGAAAAACAGAAACTACGTCTGAAAAAAAAAACAGCAATTTAATTGGCAAGGATTTCACAGAACGTAACAACGGTTGTAGTGGAGTAGTATTTCAAAGAGCTGCTGTCAACCGAACCTCATCCGCATTTTGCTATCATGTGTTTCATATCTTGCTAAAGGGGGTTGGCTGACATTCCTATAGAACTACAAATTGCTAGGAGTGTGGATAGTGATAAAAACTGTGTAAAAAGATTTTCCCCGGACAACAACAACTGGTCCCATCAATTACTGGGTGCGTAAAACAAGCCTGTTTATGTTTGGCTGTCCGGCAGAGCAATGTTTTAGGAGTCAATTTTACAGGTTTGCACTAGCTGGAGCAGTGTGACCTAGGTCCCTTGGCTGTTGCGCAGGCAGGTCCATCCACTCGGGTGAATTGCAGCCTTTCAGATCTGCATCACGTTGCTGCAGTTGTAGGGCCGGACAATTGTACGTGGAGATAGTCCCCCGGTGGTTAGGATGGCCCCGTCTGCCTGGGCCACAGTGTGAGGTAGGGCATCTGCTCGGCCACTGAGCAGACATGCACGGCAGCCAGTAGAGCTCCCCGGCTCACTCCGCATCAAGCCAGTCGACCTTTAGGACCTCGAGGGACCCCAGCCCCCTAGACCGACCTGCCTGACCTCTAGCGTATTCTCATCACACGTCCCACGTCACGCACCGTCAAAACTAACACTCGCGTGGTCCTAGGCTCTCTCCGGACCACCCCTAGCCACCCAGCAACTGCGGATTTCCTCTTTCTCAAAATGGAAAGTTCTGCTGTTTTGTAAGCCACAGACAGTCCACAACTCTTGCCAACTGGCAACTAACAGGGTGCTGCGGACTCCTCCTATACGAGTATTGCATTGTGGATGCTACTTTGTGGCTGCCATGCTTGAATTGTGGACGTGACATTATCGATTGCCAGTAATTCTAGTAATTACACCTAAGAGGGATTTCTGGTATGCCTCAACAATAGACAAAATGGGCTTGTATGACAGCCCTACGATTGATCCAGCTCATGTGGGCTTTACAAGGATAGGGGCCCTGGTCCAATGCATCATCTGGATGTAATATGTGAAAAGTGTGAACACGCTTGTGTGTGTCGGAGGCAGACAGTTCACAAAGCGCCCCGCGATATTATATTAGTCAGGCTTGGACGGGCTCCCTTGAGAAATATACGAATGGCTAAACTGTGGAAGGGCCTGGAGCCAACCCAAGGCTTTCCCAGCAAAGGAAAACACTCAGCCAAGCCAAAGTAGCCAAGCGTGTGCTCACTCTGCCCCTCAATTAACCAATTAGGGGCGTTTAGAATAAATTAGCACACAGTGCTGATCCTTGTCTAATTACTGGCGGTCATCCATTCTGTTGCATCTCATTGCTGCTGCTGGCCCTGACAGATTGACAGAAACTGATCGAGCCCCCCGTGAACTTCTTTTTGGCTTTTCTGCTGAACACAGACGCCTACTCAGATGACTCTGCAAGAGGCCCTGAAAGAGCGCCTGAAAGAGCTCTGAAAGAGCCCTCTTGTCTGTGCGTCGCTGTATTGACCAGCAGAGCTATGGAGACCAGCCGGTCACCTGACACAACGGCTCTGGAGGTCACCAAGGGTGCAGGACACCGGACGCTCTCATTGGCTTATGGCGCAATTCACAGAGGGCCACAGCCACACGGCTCGGCCTCTACCGGATTTCGGCGAAATAAATCCGCAGGGATATCGAGCTGGTCCATTGAACAAATAAAGAGCGGAGAATTGGGAGCGAGGCGCTGGGAATTGCATTGCAGAACTGACCCGCCTGTTGAGATGGACAAGGGGGGGGGGGGCGCCTTTGGCCAACACAGTCCAGTGCGCAGTCTTTGAAAAGAAAAACTGGCCCTAAAATATGGCTGCCATAGAAATGCCACGGGGTGTTAAACATGAGGCAGAATTGAACACAGTTGCGACGCTGCAGGAAACTTGTTTTCTAGTCAAGAAAAAGGGAGACACGCCTCTCGGCCCTCGGTATCAAGCAGTCTGTAATTCGTTATTATGAGGCTGAGAGTGTGATGTATCAATGGAATAGAAAAGCCATGTTACACTCAATTTGGGTGGTAGTGTCGTTGGTGGCAACAGGTTAAGTCGTCTGTTGCGTGTGGAGCTCTGTGGCCCGCTCTAGCCGAAGGAAAATGTGCGTCCGCACGAAAGTTATTTCCGGCAGTTTCAACAAAGGAACCGACGTCTGAGGGAGCGAAACTCAATTTGCTCTGGTCGGAAAGAAGAACGTGAGAAAGACTGAAGAGCAACTGGCCTGATGACATGCTCCTTGCCATACCCCTTGCCATCCGCTTTAATGTATGAATGCATTAGAATTATCAAGCACAGAGCATGGTTAGCACTGTCTTATTAGATGTCCCTTAATCTTATTCTTCTCCACCAACATTTTCCTCCAGGAATTTGTCCTTATTTGCCATGTATTATTGATGAAGAATCCCAGTGTGGATTGAAGAATTCTGATTCTAATGCGAATATTTAATGGATTCCCTTGCTGTAACTTGCTGTAATTTTGCATAACGAGCAACAGAGTGACTAATAGACTGATGAAATGCAATAAATTAGTCATCAGATGTGAAACAGAACACAATGCTGCTGCTGCTGCTGCTGCTGCAGAGATGGTATCAGCTTGCTGCCTGCACCATATTTGTTGTGGTTAGCAGTCCAATAAGGCATAATATGACACACTGGCTGAAGCTACGAAGTTGGCCTTTACTTCTATAAGGCATAGATGGCCCAATAATGCCATCACGGGGTATCAAAGACCTCATAATCATATTATGTGCATTGCTCTTCGGAACAGGAAAAAAAATCATTATTGATAATCCTGTTATTTTTACACATATGTGGTCCTTTACCTTATTTGGCATGTATGAATAAGTTTTGCTTTTGTTCACACAAGATATGAAATGAATCCATACCTGAACTTGCCCTACTTGATGAACTCACCTGAAATTGATGCTTTGGAAAGCTGACAAATTTCACTGCACCACAACCATAATGGCATTATCCAATGAATTAGGAAGCCCAGGTTTATGCAAGAGAGCATAATGAGATGTGCCCGATGCTGCTGGTGAGGTTGCTCAAGAGTGTCTGGACTAGCGTCACTTAGCAGGACACGACTACTCCTCGGTACATTTAATGGGCTCAGGTGGCCACGGCAATGAATTAGGCCATGATGGCTTCCTTTGGTTTGCTTGCAGCATTAATGTGCCATTTACACACCGACTCGTGTGCAGCTGCTAAGTTCATAAAGTGCAAGGGTGTGCAGTTTGTGCTCCCTGTGTGGTTTTAGCTTTCTCTGTTGTCTGTGTTTTCTAATAGATTCGAACTTTGGACCCAGAGAGTCAAGTGCATTAGGTCATGAAAAGTCACACTATTCTGTTTGCACTGGTATCGTTCTCATTTCATTTCATTTTATCATTATTATTTTTTGTTTGTCTGAAGGGGAATATTTGATTTGCCAAATCGTCTATCTACTTCATAAATGACAGAAATTTCATAGACTTGGGAATTAAACTCCAGAGGACGTCATGCTAATCCAGCACTCCCATAAGCAAGGCAGCCCCTGAACCAACGAAGGTCCTGGATTCACATGATGTCCTCTGGAGTCTAGTTTCCAAGTCTAATAAGAAATTTAAAAATCTATCAACCTGAAATGAGGCAGTTTGTTTTGACATTTATCTGACCACGTGTAGCTTTACACAGCCAGGTCAGTGCAGTTTGTCCTTTGTATTCGAAAGCAACGTCTGGCTAGTTTGTTTAATGGACAAAGTGTCGTCTGGTCGCCAATTTGATTAGCAAGCACCTTTCTTTACAGAGGCAATCACGACTAGCTACAATCCAATCGTAAACATCACATGCACTAGCACCCACTTAAGTCTTAAACATTAACTGACCGATAAGAGAACTAACACAATTTTTTAGTCAGTCAAAGTTGAAGGTCTACAGTACAGTGAAATTTTCTTTTCATGTAAAATTAGTTTTTAGTGCAATAAGGTTTGAATAATTACAACAGTTTTCATAGAATTGCAAACAAAACTCCATATTAATCACGATTCGTAAACCTTTGGATTCTGGGACCCAATTGCCTAATCTGAGTTAGATTTATAATCGAAAAGTATACAATATTCGCTAAATTACACTCATTCGATTTGTATCAAATTCATGCTGTATCAACTAGTTCAGTCCCAGACTATATTGTCAATCTGGAGTCAGTAATATCCCCCTTGTTGTTAAGATTGTTGAGCAGTTAGTCTACCATTATGACAGCAAGGTCAAGTCTGATCTAATCTACACGCACCTTGGAGGCACTCGTAGCTAGCCTGGAGGTATGACTTGAAGTCTTTGGGACAGGATCGCTTGTTGTGCAGAGATATGACGCTGACAAGGCAAGACATCCGGCCCGAGCATCGTTCTTCCATGTAGGGCATGACGTCAGTGCCACAGCCGATGTGGCCATAGTTCTTGGTGACGCACTTCCCCAGGCGCATGCGCCCATACTTGGCTGCCTTCATCAGAACTACCTCATCTCTCCGACAAGTGGCGTTGAATGACTCCCACTCACAGAATTCGTCCGAATCTGAAAAATATAATTACAAGACATTAGATACCAACAGCCTTTACATTTACAAGTTTTACATTTGCATTCAGTGCTGACACAGCGGTTGAAAATGCCAGCTCTGCTACTTCTTTCGTGTTTGCTTTGTGACAATAAGAATATTTTGTATCAACTTCAGAAGCACGAAAAAAGCATTCGACAATCCTCTCGAATTACTGACATGTTTTATGTAATGTTAGGATCAAGTTGCCAATTCTTATGAAATACGCTACATGCTCCACATCAAAAACACTTCAATCATGCCACGGGTTGAGTTGTATTCTTTCAACTTTCTCTTGTTTCAACTACCCGAGGTGCAGTATTAATAAGCACGGTGAACTAGAACATGTGTGACCGAGTGCAAGGACACCTAGTCTAAAGTGTACTACAAGGCGAAAACTTCCCCTGCGTATGTTAGGTGTTCCACCTTTGTTTTCCTTGTGACACGCTGGGATGTGGAGCAGAAAAGATGCGGCTAGGTGTGATCAAAGCATCAGCATCAGTGGCACCTAATTAACACCCTGCATCCCATTCTAAGTGACACGAGGGGCCCTGGCATTAATCACCTACTCAGTCTACTATCAGTAGCAGTGGCAGACCAGCTCAGTCTATCGCAGAATATGCTGCTGTCCTCCTAATCAGTTTAAATCATACGGTGGCTGTGTCAGATTCTGTCAGCCTGTGTGGCGTCCATGGACAGCCAAGGGGTCCACCCAGCCTCCCTACCTGCCAACTGAACGAACCTAGAACAGGACAAATGTGACCCCAAGGCAATCATATTACATAACTCACAGCAAGTGTCATACTCAGGCTGTTTATAACTTTATGCTACTTCTAAAGGCGTCTGCTGGGTGGTCAAATGTGCTGTCTAGCCAGGGAATGCATCATTGTTCTGTCGAATGTATGAAAACTATCACTGCCTGCCCCGGCCGTCTTCTTCATTACAATGATCTGTGGTCGTAGTCAATCGATAAAAAGACACGGTAATCAATGGCAATCTCATTTCGCAAGTTTTTATGCTAACCACAGTGGAGGCCGTGCAGGTTTACAGTCAATGTCATTGTCATTAATTGGCCACATACATCACAATCGTCGGTGAAATCGGCGGCAATTGAAAGAGCACTCACTCTCCTGACCCAGCGGTTTCTCGTGCCCCCCATAACAACTAACAACACCATTTTTCTAAAGCTGAAATCCTTCTCAAATCAATGTTTATCGATGGAAAATAAACACAACTGCCATTGCCAGTCAGATTTAATCTTATTTTACTTCATTAACTGTCACACACAAACCACCAGGATAATTATTATTTGCTAGAAACCCGAGTCCTTCAGATGAAAAGCTTGTTTTCTTACTATGGATGTTTGACGGGGGTCATTCCATCTGTACAAATAAATCAGTGCTCTTCCTGTAAACTTACACTTAGGCCTGTTTGCTTAGAAATACTAAACTGTATTGGCAATTATGCCGGGCTGCCTGCCAACATTGCCTATCGCAGATCATAATAAATGCACTGACCCACTTTCTAGCACATGATACAGGCTATGCAATTGGGGACATTTGATTCCTTGGTTCACTGCATGCTGAGATGGGGGAGGGGGATGATTATGTAGTCTCTTGAACTGTATCATAGGCAAAGATGCAGCTGCTTGATTGTAGAGGGATGGGGTAGCTGCTGGGAACTGTGTCTTTCCACTTTGATTAGCCCTTTCATGGCGCACCCTTCTTAAAACGCCCTATCAATTACCACTGCAGGCCGGTTGGTCCATGCTGTCTGGTGCCTGAGTTCCCTGGAGTGGCCTCGAGCCTCCTGCCTCTCCTAGTTACAGATTCCAAGCTCCTGTTAGGCCCTGCAAGCCCCTCATGGCGGCTGCATGGCCTGATTCTGGTGGGAAACAAACAGAGTTCACGTAGCGGAATCCTCCCAGTCACATCTAGCATGTTAATTTTGCAACATTAGCTGCCTGCTGCATGTTTCCAGCTGAAGCACAGCTCGCTAGTCTTGTTGCTGTTGAATTTGCCATGGATACCTGAAGATCTTTGTTGATGTTAACGTCGTTTAAACATTTACTTTGGACATTAATGGGATATGGATTTTTCTTTTCTTCTGCTGGATTCAAGTAAAGGCAGGGCGCCAAGGATGAACTGCAGCCAGAACAGACCGAAACTAGAAAGAAATCCCTCTTATCTGGCTTTGTTAATATCCCTTAATTAATTGGGCCCCATTTTCTGCACTGCATCTGGCACCGATGCACACAGTGAGATAAACACGCCAGAGTTGAGAGTGACTGCTCAGGCACACAGGAAGTCAACCACTTGTCTGGCCTGATCTATCTCATCCCCAAGTTTTCTTGTCAATTAATATGAACGTCAGGCCTCAGCCGAGCATGAAATCACTGATAGTAATTTATTTCCTCAGCCACAGCTTGCCTGATCTAACCTATCAGAACAGATCTTGGTTATAATTTCATTGCCAGTCACACGATTTGCTGCTCAATAAAATTACATGGCTGCAGCTTTTTAATTCCCTCTGCGGCCATGGATTGGTTTCAATTCTGAAACGATTTGTAAATAATGGTTGCTTTTCTCAAATGTGCAAAGTTGACCGGTGTTCCTGTATAGACACAGAAGGTCTAAATTATTTAGCTCCCTGGGTATGAAGCGCATGTTTTAGCAATGACCCACAGGAGGTAGTTGTAAGCCACTGCAAATGGTGACTGCACAGGACGAAAGGCCACATAGGCGTTGTGCATGCCATAAGCAGCCCTCTGGCAACCTCTGCCAACTACATGTAATGCATCTCCCTATGTCTGCTCCTCTGAGACTAATCCGCCAGCACAAAATACAACACAGGGAGATCCAAAAAGACTTTTCTCCGAAGGCAGTGCGAATGTATGTCTGTGGGAAGCTTTTAAAGAAGCCATTTCTATGATGGCTTGTAAGCTGAAACAGTCTTTGCACCAATATGTACATGTACAATGCAGTATACAATGTCTGCTTTCATGTACACAAGCTGCTGGGTCTTATAGGGTCCACCGGATCGGTGCAGAAGCACAAACAGGTTTCAGTGTGTCCAGTAGTCCCTCGCAGGTTCAACACACACCGTGACCGGGCAGAATTGACAAGAAGCCTAGTCCTATAAGCTTCTATGAAGCCCAATACATCTTAATAAATGGAAGTGTCGCTTGTCATTGCAGAAGCCGTCAAGCCCCGGCAATGGTGCATTCTGTCAGAGCACGAGCAGGCTTCTCACCACACCCTCTGCTCCCAGTCAATCATGCCCTGCTCCTTCTCATATCCTCACTTAGCTGCTGCAAATTCATCCCCCTCCTGTTCCTTCTCCGCCATATCTGTAACATATCTGGGCGCTTCCATGGCCTCTGTCACATCCACTTGTCAGCAACAGATCGCGGACCGGTCAGCCGTAATAAGCTCCATATGAGACACTGACAGATCTGTACATGTATGGCATCATGCCTCAATGCCCGTCCCAACCAAATTACTGCCAAACAGCTCTATACAATCTTCGGCAACAAGCGTGCGTATGGAGCTTCCCACTTGCAGAGATTGTACTTGTGCTCGGTGTCTATGCTAAAGGCAAGTAAGAGACCCCACCCATTGGTAGATGTGTAACATAGTGTGGACTCCATGCCTTCTCATCTCATCATTACGTCTGCCTCTGGCAGCTGGTCATATAACCTGGCTAAGCTTCAGACCCAGTAGCATTGAGACATTGAGAAACTTTGCTGCTGCTGCTGCTGCTGTAACCTAGCTTAGACTCCTACCAGCAAGTCTGGTCTGGTAAGTGAGTGAGCGAGTGAAAAATATGTGCAGATTTCATAAAAAGTGCAATATTTATTGGGAGCTGTTCCTGTTCTGACTCAGAGACAGGAAGAAAAACAAACATACAGAAGCCCCAAGCCCGGGCCTCCGGTCGGTAAACAATTTTGTTTTGGGCTGTCGTGTCAAGGACTTGATCAATGGAGAGTTGTGGAGTCTTAGTTTTTGTTGTCTGGGAGGAGTCAATCACAGCTCGTTTCGTCTTGTCTTGTTTTGTGCAATCAATGTCGTTAGGCCTCCTCTGGTGTCCTTTTCGCGTGACATCACACAAAGTCTGCGTGTTCTTTTCTTGTCTGCCAGTTGCAAAACTCCTCGCCCCCTGGTCGATAAACTACTGTTACACAGCTAACAGCCAAGCCAGTCTGCCTAATGACCTATTAAAAGGTATTCTGATACCTTAGCGGTGGCAGCACCATCCGATAGCCTCTAAGAAGGCTGCTCAGTCTCCCTTCTTACCCCCCCCCCCTTTATGCGACTGCAACTCATGACGAAACGGGCCCTCAACGGAAAAGCTTTGGCCGATTAAATTCTCTTTCCTGCCGAAGCACTTGAGACCCTCAAACCAACTAAATTATATCCTTAGCAGCAGCCACGGCAATGAGCGATGTCTCTCACGTTTTTCGTTTTTGCAGTTTCTAGCGTGTTTGCTCTGGATGTCTGGTTTAATTTGCAGCGTGCTCATGAGGCAGAAACCTTCTAGTGACTCCTTTGAAATCGGACCCAAAGTTTCCATAGTGGGTTTAAAAAGACGGGAAGAGACTTAGGGGAGGTGGGCGATGTTAGAGATGTTAGCGATGCCGATCCAGCCTGACTGCACGAAAAGCATGCTGAACGTAATGCCTGCAAATCAACCTTGATTAGGATCAGCAAGAAATCTAACTAAAAAGCAGCAGCTGCTCTGGCAATCTACTGCTCTTCATAGCACTAACCAGATCCGAGCAAGGACGGCATACGTCGTTATTCTGCATAAGATGCCCTTCCAATAGATGGCGTTTTGGTGCCAGAGATGGGGGAATTACGAATTCAAGTCTAACGCGCTCATAGCGCCATATCCAATGGAGCTAATCTCGCGCTTGTCTCGCAGGGACGAGACTTTCACACTCGCCCCATATTGCTGGGTTTCGGCACGAAACTTGGACTTGAGTTTGTGCGAGGGAGTTTTTGGTGGCGAGGTGGCCACTGCTGGTGGTCTGTCTGCAAGACGGCTCACGGCATAGCTGAGTCGGACACAAGAGGCAGTCTACAGCCACCTAAAAGGCTTCCACTAAAAGCAAGGCTTCCATTTTAGTCCGTCACCGGGGACACTGATAAGGCTCCCAGTGTGCCAGCTCCCCATCGTGCGCATGGCGGTGAAAGCCGCGTAATTAAATTAAATGTGTCACAATGAATTTTGTATCGCTGTCTGTACTCGCATGCTGCTGCTTACTGGCTGAATAGAATGCAGGTTTCAGGCCACTGTGAGTTCATCTAAAGTCTTGCAGGAGTGTTGTTTCATGCCTGTAGCTATGCCAGAGGGCGACCTGAAGCTGTTGTAGCATCTTTCTCCTTTCTCTCTGTATCCCTGCATCAATGCTACATGCGTCTGCAGCTAGCCCGGCCAGCATCATGCCTTGCTGACTAACAAGATAAGACGGCCCCCACCATAAGAGATTTTCTTAATGCAATTCGATGAAGATTTAATCAGTGTCGAGGAGAAGCAAGAAAAGCCACGGAATCCAGAGGGATGGTATACTTCACAGGAAAAGCAGGCAAAACGTGGTCAAGTTACATGCCCAGCTACATCATTGGTGCTAGCGCTCATCAGCCACACAAGATCTCTTCTCAAAGGCAAATTACCATTTCTGATGTATGTCTGAGAAAGTGCAACAGTGCTTAGGCACGCGTCTCCTTTGCAATTCGAGAAGTCTTGGGAATAGAGCAGGCGTGAGGAGAAAAGAGGCCAGGTTTCCAAGCGCAAGGAGCAGAACAGCAGCTACACTTGAAAGGGGACAACTTAAAGGAACACACCGAAGGGCCTGATTTCCCTGCTTTCGTGTTTCATCTCTTTCACCATATTTGATTCCACCTAACTTTTTATTGTCATGCAATCTGTAAACTGGAGACCAAACGGCTATATAATCACTTTCAGTCACACTAGTGTGTAAATTCAAGGCATTCAGCCTTCAGCCAGTGATACATTACAACAATATCACCTTTCTTTATTTTTGCTCATGAAAGTCAAAACAGTAATATCGACCCGCGTGTAATCAATTTTCTCACTGCGTAGTACTGTGAATATTGCTCACGCGAGAACAGAATGCTAAAAACACAGTGTGAGCGATCATAAAACGCAGTGCATACAGGACAGTTCAAGGTGGGGGAGAGCATATATAAGCTTATAAATGTCTGCAGTGGGGGCTGCTGTCAACACTGTTTGGAGTGATAGTCAGCCACGGGAAGCCTATATAATACTTAGTGGCCGAATATCTAGTAGAGCAGCTGGCAGAGTGGCATAAACAGCCAGGGCTTGCCCACTAACTGTTCATTAGTCTTCATCTGGGTAATCTCATAAACCTCTACATGGCCACATAAGCTGAAGAATATTTCATGTGCGGAGCATGACGCCCCGTGGCCCCTTCAGACTCTACGGCAGACCAGGGCAAGCTGTGTCAGGCCGCAGTCATGGCGTCATGACGACCCAGCACATAAAAAAGGGTCAAAGTGACGCAATAACAGCCTGCCTTACACCTAGTACCTCTAACAGGCCTATCATAATGTTTTTAGTAGGTCCACATAGCCCCGCCCAGCAGGTATGGTGACCCCAAAACATGCGCTGGCTGTAACTCTCATTGCTTTTAGTGGCAATAAATTAATCTTATTAGAATATTACGGGGAGTAAGCCTCGCCCTGCACACTATTGTTGTAGCTAAGTACACTTGTCTGCTGTTATGCCAACCATTACTATGGTGATAATACGCATGGTAAATGCATGCCATTTTGTATAGCTCCACACAACAGGTGGGGGGGGGGGGGGGGGTTAGTGCATGGACTAATAGGTGTACAGCTGCTCGACTTGTATCATGTTTTTTGCCTCTTCGTGTTTGTAATTGTCCTCATCTTTTCATCACCTAACTCATCGCGTGTCAGTTTGAAGGAAAATTTTACTGCTGCACCTTGATATATTGTGTCATCCACCAAGCCTGCCGGAGAGTCTCTCACATTTCCATTGTATACAAACATGCAAATCTGCAAACCTGCAAAGCCAGTTGGTTTAAATGGTTTAAACAGCCTAACCATGATCTAATCAGCTGCTGCTCTCATCAAGTGTAATTGGATCAAAACATTTTGTGCTGTTCTCCTCATAATCATTTGTTTAGATCCACGACAACCGTTCCATCACCAATTAAAAAGATTTGAAGGGAGCACAACAAAGCGACAAGACAGGGCATCAAACAGGGATGGTTAATACGCCCGGTTCCTTTCACATGGAAATTAAAGCAGTGTGATGGCAGGGATTAGAATATGCGACAACCTTTAAATTTTAGATAAGAAGGGCCGATCATAGATTGGTAAAGAAAAGGGATTGAGTGTTTGGAGGGCGAATTATTTGTCATCGGCTTAATGAAAGTTATTATCTGACAGCGAAGCGTTCATGCAAATGGCATCTCTAATTGTGTAACCGACCAGCAATTTGCATAAAATGTCTGGAAGGAGAAGAACAAAGAACCGCTGGTTGTGTTTGAGAGATTCCCTGGAGAGAATTTCCTTCCATTCACTCACAGCAAACAATGCCTCCATGCTAAGTACACTGTTTTCAAATGGCAAATCACTGGGGCCATAAAATATGACAAAGGCAATAAAAAGTCAACCGTTTTGGCAGCGCTGCATTTTCTTAGGGAATTTAATCTGCATGCGAAGAAACTCGGAAAGGAATTAGGCTTTCAGTGACTGTCCATCAAGACCATTGCATTGTACGTTAGGTGGAAGCCAGTTCTAAATCAGTCCGGCCTGTCTGTCACTTCTGATCTAGATGGCCTGCAGTCCGCTCTGGCCGTGGACATTCCTGGCTTGCCAATCTTGGAAATGAAGCCTGCCCACGGCCTATGCTCCGACCTCCGACGATTAATATCTGGCAGAGCTTCACCGACAGTTCCTGATTTATATGGAGCTGGGCCGTCATGCCGGCACTTTATGAACCCTGAAAGCTACAAGCACCAGCCATTGAGTGACCAAGAGGGACACTGGCCACTCAGCTGATATTGAGCTTGCCTTGTCTCCTTGCGGCTGGCTGCTCCGGCCATTCCTCCGCCTTCTGCGATGGTAGGAGATTGGCGAATTGCATCCGGCCAAGCCTGCTGCACATTTAGCACTGGTCACTAGGGATCCTGATCTACCCTCGGACGTTCCTCGATTGCTCAAGACTGCAGACTACAAGCCCTGGCTTTTCTTGGCTTAGCACACAATCCCCCAAGCTGACCATGGGACTTGTACTTGCTAACACTGCCGTTATTAATGTTTAGACACACTGTCCTTCCTAAAGGCTCCCCAGCTCCCTTGATCACAAATCATAGCACCTCTTATGAGCAACCCTGGACAAAGAACGCTTTCCTGTGTCCTCTGAGTCCAAACAAGTGTGAAATTCTAGAGGGCGGAGTGGTGAACAATCGGGCCGGGCCCAGGGCGTCGGCTGTGGACATAGCAAATCAAGCGGCCGGGACAGTCCTGCTCCTATGGGACATTAGAGATTCGGCCAGCGAGGAAAGCAGCTAGCCTGCGCATTAACACGTAATCCGCCTGTGCCCTGCAAAGATAACGCTATATTCCGCCAGCCCAATGCTGACCAGTGACTACTTATTGGCCCAGGATGACGGTAATGCTGGCAGTTTGAGAGATGATCATTCAGCGCACGAGCGTCCACTTGCTCCTCCTGCTGCTGAGTCTTGTAAGTCACCTTCCCCCCTCTCCTACTCTCCCCAACCCCCCCCCCCCCCTCCTTCACCCCGACACCTTTATCCATTTGCCTTTGGCTTATTCATGGCCGCCATGCATAGCAGCTTCTCGCGAATTCTCACCAGGCGCGAGGCTTGAGTTGCTTGGACAGGCGCCATTGCCCTTCCGTTTGCAGCGATTGATTATGTCTCATTTGAGGCTGCATTGCTGCAATGCACGGCTGGCCATCTAGCCACCCAAGTACATTAAAGCAACTTTGTCTCTTCCTGTGCATGTAGAGTATATTTTGGAAGGTTTCTACCCTTTGCTCTGCACCAGCATGCCATCGTATTTTTCTCTCTGATAGCAGTAGATGCTGCAGTGCATCAGTAATCCTTCCGGCAAACTTTGCTCAATCCTCCTGTGCTGATTTCACTTATCCCCGAGTGCCATCATATTAGTCCTGCACGCAAACACAACAAATATAGTCCACACCAACACGGACCTGCAATATTGGAGCTGACGGGGTGCTGCTGGGATGCACCAATACCTCCCATATCATTTTATATCATCGCTACGTGTTTAACACCCAGTCCACAGCTTCTGGCTGGAGTCTCGGGTCTAAATATACGCCCCTTACCGTGTGCTTGTGAGTCTAGAGCAAACAGCAAACACCGCTGTGCAACTGAGCAGTTTGAAGATACCAACCAATGCAAATACATTCAGATTTTTTTTCTTTTTCTGCTACTGGGCATTAGTATACCGTATAAGAGCTTTATTTCGAACGCACATCAGTCATCTTACATTAGGCAGTGGTATGACGTCATAAACAGTGTGGTATGACGTCATAAACAGCGTTATCTGGCCCGTTAATTGTATTTGTAGAAAGGTTAACAAGCACTCCACTATATTTGGAAGACTAACTGATAAGGCCTGCTGTTCTTGTGATGAATTTGTTGATCGAGCCTCAGTTGCGATAAAGCGAGGAAGGATCTGGAAACAGGGCAAACAAAAGCGGGCAGGAAATAGTGAACAGTATTTGTATTCGTAACGGAAGTTGTGTGGGTCCTACGATGGTCTCTCGAATAATGTCGTCATGGGAGTGCATAACAGTCTCCTGGCTGGGGGAAACCTCTTGTCAGTAGCTATGCTGGGCATGAGGCAGTCCTTCCACTACGCTGTATTGAAAAAAGTGGAGAGTGGCTCCAATCACGACTGCATTTGTTGACCAACTAGAGTCGAAGCAGCCTCACTCTTCACTAAATGAAAGAGATATTTCAGAAATGCTTCACTGACTCTCAGCTCTCCTGTCAGCATGAGGGACATTATTAGGTTCATTGTGTCAGGGTGCTTCTTGCCTTAATGGAAATGTATTGGGCTGAGCCGAGTGGCTAGTTATACAAGGCTGAGGGTCAATATTTACCAGCTAGCAGGGCTTAGCAAATAATGGCCCCTACAATGACACGCACTCCATCTAGTTGACGACTATCCCAATCAGAGCACCCCCCTATAGTCATTGACTGACTGCTCTAGAGTCATGACGTCACAACATCTTGTCATCCTGTGCTGCCTGGCTACATGAAATGGTGATTAAAAGGCACACCAGTCCTCATAATCATGTTTTATAAGGACCCTTCCTCTTAATAAGCTGAAGGAGGCATGCTGAGCCAATATAATGGCATATGGCTGCTCACCTGACCCTTGTAGCTGCTCAGCACTGCATGAATGGCTTTCTGTTTGCTACCACTGTGTGCATATTGTGATGGATCCCTTAATTTTTCTGCCATTTTGTTTGCTCCTTTCTGACATGATAACAGACGCCACACGATTCTAATTGATGGCATCAATCAGCATGTCCCCTCTCCCCTCCCCTGGAAAACTTCAAATGGCAATAAATCCATTATTTTGAAACGCAAAGTCGTGTGCATTAGCAGGGCTTCAATAAAAGTATCAACAAACAAGAGGCAGACACTCTTTGAAGCACTGGTCGCCACTTTTATTGAATAAACACTCAAGAGTTCGCTGTTTGGCCATGTTGTTATTTATTGCTCATGTTAATGATGTTTAAACTGTTATTCAAAATCGACCTTGGGAACCCAATGATTGTTAATGCAAATAATTTTTGTGTTCGCTTGCCAGTAGCGAGGGAAGTCGGTTTTGTTGGCTCATATTATGCCTTTTATCCTTCATTTTAACATTGTAATGTTTTGATATTTACAATATTTATACTTCTGAACAATATTGGAAAAATGGACGAAGTGTGTTTGTTTAAACAAAATTCTGTCCCATCATTAATTATTAATGGTTACATCGTTTTTTGTGACACACAAGTACTTATGTGGACTTTACGAAGACTATAAATATTGATCTCGAAATAATGCACTCTGTAGCATTTTGCATTTGTTGACAGTTATGTCTATCGTACCCATTCATCAGTCATAATGATATTAATTTTTAATTTATTGTTATTGCCAATTCAGGCTTACTATTGGCGGGAGGTCTTGGCACCTTATACTCAGTGTCTATGTCGAGGCAAGTAAAAGACCCCACCCATGGAGTAAATGCGTAACATGATGTGGACTCCAAGCCTTATCATCTCATCATTACGACTGCCTCTGACAGCTGGTCACACAAGCCTTAGACCAGTGGCCTTGAGACATAGTACATAGTACAGTTACAGGCGTTTGCCAACATATATGTCAGTGATGACAGCACTATACTTTAACTAATACCTTATTTTATGCTAACTTGCTTGTGCTGTCATGATGGCAAACGCCTGTGGTACAATTGACGTTATTCCATTTAGCACAAAAGCAGACAGTATGACACACTGAACAGCAGGAACAACATATTCTAGCATGAGACTGAATAACAACTTGTTATTGTGTCCGCAGACCATGCGTGATTGTTGAGCGATACAGTTTTAACGACCGCGCTCTGGTTTCTTTATGCTACAAAAACACAACAGGAATCACCTGAGTATAGTACAACAGGTGTCATCTGTGAAATACAACAGTTATCACTGAAGTGCTAGAAAAAAAAACCTTTTATATCGTGCAAACATAGTGAGTTTTCCTTTCTTTGTTCGCGGTGTTTCAGATCCAAATGTATTTTACTGCTTATCCTCTGCGCTGCAACACATCGTAAGGGCTATCAAACTTAGGCTTGGCAGACAACCATAGACAAATAGATAATTTACAGCTAAGTTCTGTCACGTCATTTGGCTATAAAGGAAACTATCTGGCTGATAAGAGTTGGTCATGTAATCACCAGCAGTAATTCATCATACGCTGTAGTGTCTTCTATAAGTGGCAATATTTAGGACAACAGCGTCATATATAACACTTGTGGCTTGTGCAAAATACAAGTGTAAGCCAGTAAAACGACTGAGAGGTTTTTTGAGGACAAGAATTGTGGGGACACATACAAGCAGGGGACAAACAAGCAGCCAATTATGGCCGTATGCGGCTAGCCTCTTAAAGTAATTACTCTAGGCTGATGTAAAACACGAGTGGACAGCAAATAAGAGGTCGGTGTTATGGCTGGAGGGCTCGCGTGAGAAGAGCATGGCTGACCACTGACCAGGGCTGACCAGGGCTGACCAGACAGCCATACGTCCTAAGCCTCTTCTGCCTCTGCCTGACCTCCTTACCTCCTATTAAGGAGTCGTTAGGAGACACCAACAAGTGACACAAGCCTCCCTTGTCTTGTCTTATTGCTACTGAAAAACCTATAAACATGCTATAAGCATGTTATGAGCATGAGCCAAATAATGGGCTTTTAAGGCCTCTATCCACCAAAGTAAGGTAAACTTGGCACCAAAATATATACAGCTGCTTATACCACATTTCTTGCATCAGAGTTAATCAACCAAAATTAGATAAAAACGGAGTATTATTATTATTTTTTTTGGCAATGAATTTTCTTAATTCTTGGCAACCTTTAAAAAATGTGCTAATATATCTTCTACTTCTTTTTGTAAATAAGGTGAAGATGAAGTTTTTGAATGAAAAGCAAATATTGCTTAGTCTGGGTTTCACATATTTCAAACTGTCATAATCGCAGATACAGAACAGTAGGTCGAGCATGGTGCATCTTCAGTGTCACTCAAAAGGGTTATTCTGTCTCGTTGCACAGGGCTTCGTCAGCAGATGCTGAGATGTTTAGAAGAAAATGTGAAGCGATTATAACCAGAGTGACTGGGGATGTGCCATCAAGCGCCTACGTTTTGGTGATCCCCAGATTAATGACGCGCAGAGCGCATGCGTAAATGAGAAAGGGGTCGGGGTCAGGGCGAGGCTGTTAGCAAGAGAGTAGCTCAGAGTCACGTGATGTCTGAAAGGGATTCATTTACAGCCCATAGAGAAGCCGAGGAGGCGTTACAGCCTCCCCAAGTGAGGATTCCGTGACAATCTGGCTCGTTTTTAGGTGTCCACCAGGTCCCAATTATCAAAGATTCGCCAATTCAATCAAAGGGTGAGCTTCACGTGGGACAGTCGGCATATGTGGGTGTCGTTTGGTGCCCACACTCTATGGGCTGCGTCCTGGGTTTCCCCTTAATTACGTCTGACCACCGCCCCATCAATAAAAGGTGCGCATTCGGCCACATGTTGTCACTGACCGGTGCAAATGCGAAGGCCTTGACCTTTGACAAGCCGTTAAAACCCGAATATAGATGAAGACGAAAGGTGGCGCTGGGGTTGCTCATCATTCAGGGCGCATGCGCAAGACGCCGTTTGCTGGACACACGTCATCAATCAGTTGAGCAGAGCGCGTGCTGATACCAGCACTGAATAAGTTGTCAATTCGCCTATTGCTTTGTCAACAAGTCACTACAGCGCATGCATATTCACTGAAATGATGAATGGCTTGCCACTTCCTATACAATGCGACCTCTATCAATGAGTTTGGAGCTGCTGAAAAATGTCCGCGCATTCCACCGCCACAAGTTATGCTCCGTTAATTGTGTTATGCAATCGATTTGAACAAAACTTAAACAAAACAAATAATGTAGGATGGAGTAAAAGTTGCAGCCTGGTGCAGTTGAAGTTTGCTGAGAGTGTTAATGCAATCACCTGGCAGCAAGGCATTTATAGTTAGATGTTTGCAGGGAACCCTGGGTCTCCCGTCAGCTTTTTGAGGGCCCCGCGGATTCTTGCGCAGGTATGAGAGGAATTAGGCCCAGCGGATGGAGACGTCATGGTGATTAGGCAGAAAGTTAGTCACGTGAGATAGGCGTTAACTACAAGGCTTGGCCACGTGTTAAGATGGTTACAACGTGGGCTTGATCATCACCAACGTCAGTAGCAGCAGCGGCAGCAGCAGCAGCAGCAGCAGCAGCAACATGTCAATTGCACATGATGGTTTGACTTTACCAGGACTGCCTAATTCACCTGCTAAGCTAACCCATTACCCAGATGCAGATATCCCGTAATCCAATAGCTATCCATTATGCCTTTGCAGTCAGGGTCAGTCCCTGTCCATGGTGCACCTGCCTGACTGACCAGTAGCCAGTGCCCATTCGGTTGGCTTTGCTTGGTTTACAGACACAACAAGAATGATGGCGTACCAACGTGACTGTCCTCTCTTTCTCGTACTTTACTGTCAACAATCCACGCTCCGCTGCCATCTACTCCAGTCTCCCATTTCATCAATTTATTGACCAAACATGATTTGGTGTCTTTGTGAGGACGCTACTGTGTTCCCATATCTCTCACTCATTCTTGATAAACTCGCTTTTCAATGTAAGCCAAAGATGGGTAGTTGTCGCCTAGATAAACCAGAGCTTCGCAGATAGCTGACTCTAACTGGATTTGCCTGATGAAAGATGGCGCCTCGAACATATCAGCCTGGCTTCCAAGCCATGATTTATGAGAAGATTTCCTCGAAACACGGTGATGATTCAGTTAAATCAAGACTGGGGTGTAATTGCAGGGATTTAGCCAGCCCCAGGTCCCACAAGACTTAGGAGGGAGAGTGCCTAGGTGGGAGGGATCCATGCCTGCCAATAGGTTATAGGGAGAGGACGAATGACTGATTGCCATGACCCCTTACTTAGCACTGACTGACTGTAGCTCACTAGTGAGTCTGACAGCCAGCCTGGATCTCCATACCTGACGCCTGATATAGAGAGGATCCCTCAAGACAGCTGCCTAATGCTGCTTCTCAATAGGGCTTAAAGACCTTTCCCCAATGCATGACTGGCAACCCAGCGCAACTCCTAGGACCCACATGGAAATATTTAAATCTCTCAGCAGCTATGTATGCATGTGCACGCCCACAATGAATCAATAATCCAAAACTGAACAGCAAAACATCGCACAGAAAAAGCACACTTGCTCAGGAAGGTAGGATTTCACATTACCAAGCAAAGCGAAGTTTGCATTAGCCTCCAAATACACACAGAACTCACTTGGAGGGTGACAGCTAGGATTCCTTCTCATAGCAACCGTCTGAGAGACGTTCAAAGCAGTCAGGGGTTGCTGTCCATTTAACTCGATTTCAACATCACAAAACAAACTTAATTGGATCAACCTAACATGATCAGTTCTTTGAAAGATCTTGCGTAGGTGGCGCTGTGGCTTATCAGGTCAGCTGCACCTCTGTGAGCTTCCTAAATCTAGATTAAATTTCAAGGAAACTAAATTGTCTCTTCCTGGAAGCACACCAATATAACGGTCCTTTTATCTGACATTATTTTGTGCAAGAGCCTGCTTTACCAGGTTATATTGTGTCTATGCACTTAAATATGTAAATTCGTTAAGTACTTGGCACGATGTCCAAAAATAATCTTTGGATGTAAATATAACGAGTTTAAGGGCACGTGAGCAACAATAATTGACTCACTTAAGCTTGGGAAATTTTATGAGCAGGGAGACATGAATCATTGGCATAATTGTGCTAGAGTAAGTTTATGATATGTCGTAAGTAAACTAAAGATAACTGGCTGCACCTACTAACCTATGTAAGGGTGGAGCTACTGAGTGCTGGACCAAAGAGAATTAGGTAATGAGGTGGTTATATACATTTTGTCAACATAGACAGTTACTCCAGCCTTCGGTACATTTATTTAATGTGCTATAATATCTGGGAATGAGTTCAGTCTTTGACTTAAAGACAAACTTCTGACAACCAAGCCACAAAGACGGTCATCAAGTCACGATAATGGATTTTTCAGTTGAATCCAAATACATTAGTGACATTGTGATGTTTGGTAATGTTATACTGGTGTTTCGTGTTAAATCAGCAGAAAATGACAAAACTGTGCATGCATGTCGTGACTAAAGTTGATAGAAAAAGCTTTGGCTTGTATTAGGCTGATGAGTCAAACTCCCCCTTATATGGAATTATATATTACATGCTGTAAGGCGTATATAGGGGGTACCAAAATATCAAATCGCTTGCAGAAAACATATTTCCTCAATGCATTATCTCTTATAAATGTTTTTATATGTCGTGGAAAGAATATACAAACACCTTCAATAAATATTACAGTATATATCATCAGTACAAAGTAACTACTGAGGAAGAAACTTCGAATAACATGATTTTGTTTTTGCTTTTGCATGATGTCGTTTCTTTAGATCCAACTTTATAAGTTCTGGCACAATCTGGCAAGTGAAGAAAACAAAACCCATGAACAAGGCAAAATTTATAACAGAGACAACAAGCAAAAGAAGGAGTTTATGGTTAGTTTGTTTTCACATTAGAACAAATTTTTTGGTGTTAGTAGCATGAAGAGTGTTTTGTTAACCACAGGCAATTGGGCATTTTTTGTCCACCACTGTACTCAGGAGCTGATACACTAGTACCAGGCTAACTGGTCCCAAACTGAAGGGATACAATGTAGTTCAACAACCTCAGTACAGTTCAGAGAATATTACCCTGGAGCGCTGTCTAAACCTGGCCTGTTGCCCTACAAACAAGTGCTCCTGTGGCCTTTTCAGTCTGACTCGAGTATGACAGAATCCCATGAAGCCCAATTCAAGTAGAGCAGTGAATCCAGTGATCGCCTCCATTACATTATTAGCGGATGACTTGTTGCTCGCCTAGCTCTGGCTCACACATGGTAATCATGTTAAGTAGTCTCTCTCTAGCTTCGATGTCACGGCTTGCTTCAATGATTGAGAGTGTAAATGTTGTTATAGACAGACTAGAGGCAGACAAGGGCTACACTATGGTCTGAAACTCTACCTCAGTGGGGTCAGTGTTCTGTTGCAGTAGTAACAGCAGCAGCAGCAGCCTACCTAATAGTACATACTTTTGTGTATTTTCACAATGTTATGTTTTTTGAAAAAGACATATGATCTCTAATCAGAAATGGCACACTGTACACTACATATAACAATGCATACAAGTGCATACCATACCAAGAAATGCTAATCACTAGTGACTAGTAAATAACACCTAGCCCATTTGCATATTTCTATTTGTCATGTTAGAAATGCATTATTTATGCTTCTACAATGACAATTGTGTACAGCTACATTATAGACTCATCTTATAGGTAACCTAGAGAGATAGATCGATTGCCCTGGCGGCGGTCTTTCTTCAGTAATAAAATGATTAAGCAATGTATATCAGAGCTAATGTTCAATATACAAGATGCACCTGGTGCACTTCATATCCTATGCATCCATAATTTGTGATACTAACTTAATTATGTCTATGACAACATTGATGCAGTAACGTCTGTGTGTTGTCTATGTTATACAATGTACAGTGGGGGTGAAAAAAAACCCCTAATCACTTGCGGAAAACAGTATGTCCTGTATGCTATTATCTCTTAATGTATGAACTGCTTTATGTATAATGGGAAGAATATACAAACACCCCCTATGAATAATATAGTGTAATTGATTTTTGATGATATGGTCAGCATGGAAATAACATCCGTACAAGCTTCCACTGAGAAAGAAACTTCTGAAAACTTGATTTTGTTTTTAGGCTTATGATGTCGTAAATATTACAACATAGGAGACAACGAGCAAAGGAATGGATATGGCCAGATATCTTTGATATAATAAAACATATATAATGTTTACCACAGGTGATCGGATATTTTTGTCACCACTGTAATTATCAAAGACTCCATATACTGTCTTTGGTATTACAACCAATGACGTGACAGACTCAACCTGATAACTATACATGCACATGAGCCCACATTCTGGAAAGGCTCAAGTTTTATGACAAAACTATTTTCTCGTTCAAAAGTTTAGAAGTAAAATTTTTTAGGTCACGGCAGAGCTAGCTATACATATTTTAATAGAGCACCTGCGGCCAAGAAACAAGGACTGAAAACATTTTGATCCTATAAGCAACGAGAGTAGGCAGTTAATGAAGTGACTGAGGCATTTGAAAAAGCCATAAAAACCACTGAGTGGATAAATTTTAAATAACGGGTCTCATAAAACTGTCATGCGGCCAGCCAAGACAGCACAGAGCTCGGCAATACAAGTCTTCACATTAGACTCTTGTGAGAGTGATTCTTGAGCTGTAAGCTTTGTTATATTCCGCGAGGGCAAACGGTTTGTAGACACTGCTTGGTCTTTACGAGTTTTTCACACGCCATTTCGTACATACACTGAAGTACAAAGGCTGACAATATAAAGACACTGGAACACCTGCACTGTAATTATATCAAGAAAAAAAGTCAGGACAAGTTGGGATCCTTGGCGAACTCCTTACAAGGAGCTAAACGCTTTGAACTGCTGTGGTACATCCTTTGGTTCTGTGGCTAATAGGCAAAGACATAACATGGACATTGCATAACATAGCATGAGTAATTTACCTAACAAATGAAAGAACCCCCATTGACTGGTTATCAGCATGGCTACGGGCGTCAAAGTGTCTGGTTCCTTCAAAGGTTTTGCATATGGCACAAGTCCAGCTGTGTGTAGTAGCCGGTCCATCGAGAATGATTAGTGGAAAAAAAATGACGAGAGTACTTGCCAGGGAATCACGGCATGCTTGTCTGAGAGGTAGGTTCCCTGGCACTTATTGCTTGGACGCAGCGTCTGAAGGCAGCATTAATTGGCACCAAGATAGCCAATCATCTTCACCGAGCTGGTGCATTCTGCCAGGCTCAGTCCTTTATCATGTGCAATGACGATTAGGGCTCCAGATTACTATAGTTGGTTTCTCCTTAGTCTGACTACACTCATGTGCAGGCTCCACGCCAGACAATTATGCTTCCCAGTTGCAGCTTTTAGAGAAGTACGAAATGACAAAAGTATTATCTCACTGTCTACAAGCCTCACAGCAACGTATTGGAGTCATATATTTAGGCCCCATACACCCTGTCATTCAAGGTGTCCACTGGCAAGCTGTACTTTCCCCCTTAGCATAAACCTTAGCCCTGTTGTTACATTATCCCACCTGCCATTACACGACAACCAGAGTAAATGGTTTCGTGAGGCCCTGGTGCTCCACACGGACTCAAAGTCTTATAGGAGGATCCTTCATGAAAGTTTGATAGAAACTGGTGTCCCTTTGATGTCTGATTAAACCTTCTTGGCTGGTTGACAGTCTGTGGCTGCCACGTAAACGTCCAAGTGTATCACAGCTGTGAAATATTGCCTCTCACCTCGTCACGACAACCTGCTTGCGAGGTCACAGCGACACATGTCTGACCAATGCCCTAGGCCCGACCTTGGATGACCCCATAAGTGACCCATATACATTATGCTTCCGGTCGTGTCATCAGACTACATCAAAGCAAGGAAGCTGCTGGAAGGATGCGGGTACTTTGAGAAGGCAGGATGCATGGCAGCCCACCAGGATTCCCCATGTCTTATAGGCTGACACAAGTATGATCAAGGCCTTCTTTGATCGCTATTTCTTGACAACTTATGGCCATAAAAAGCTGAGAATCTCCAAAGGCGTGGCGCTTAGCGATGTGAAGTGCAATATCATCAACACAAGTTATGTGTCTTGAGTTATGTGTACTGACAGCAGGTAATTAGAAGACAGCACACAGTTTTTCATATTGTATATCGCACAAACTAGAGTTCAAAGAATTGGCTGGTGTATAGTGTGCAGAAATGTGATAAACTTATACATTCGAATAGTGCTACTATTATAGTAGGTACCGTTTACTGTTCCTGGTGTTGAGTGCCAAATATTCGAGTTCTTGGTGAACATTTAATGACAAGAAACCATTAAAGTGCATTTGCTGTTGCTGGAACAAGAAACAAATGTCAATAGCAACGTAATCATTCGCAAAGTGAGAACTGCATGAAGAATTTCATCTTTAGAAGCAAGAAGTGTAAATGATATGGGAGCATCAGATTTCTGGAAATTGTCACGCAACTTGCGTCGGTTTCTTTTTTTTTCTTTCTGAACATTTGACAATTTAAACAATCACGCTTCTTTGTGTAAGCATGTGACGTCACCATTCCACTTATTTCTTTCACCAATTAACTAAATATGGAAGAATCACACATGGATTTCTAGCATGTCAAAACACCATGTTTAACAGCGAGTCCTAAATTCTGTTGAGTTGCAGCACCCCATGTATATTGATGGCAACATGATGTATTAATTATAGGAATGACATTTAATTAATATTCGGTGGGTTGAGTTACTCCTACATAGTTTTACCAGGCATGCAAATAAGTTATTCCAATGTGATGCTTGGGCCAGCCGTGCAATGGCTTTTGTGGGAATGCAGCCACAACAAAAAAAGTCAAGGCTTTGTTTTCAAACAACAGCCTTCTGTGTGTCTTTCCAACAGGATTGTTGTGGCAAAAATTCCCATTGCTGTGGCAAATATTCCCGTTTTAATGTTGCTGTACGTCTACATCATCCAATCAGAATCTGCTTCAAAGTTTTGTGAGTGCTGCCACTGACATCACTTGCTTGGATGTTGCTATGCTGCTTCACTGAGACGTCTGCTAGCTTCACAGTAAGTCTCTCCTGTAGTTTCACTGTAAGCATTCATGTAAGCATGACACAGAGAGCTACATGTACAGCAGGTGACACGAGAAATGAGGCAAACGGCAAATAAGCAGAGAAGACTAATAGTTTTCCTGTGCTGCCAGTAAGAGTCAACAGCCCTTGTGCCAATATTCTTCAATGGATATACCTTGTAAATGAAATGACGATGGTATCTAGGGCAGAACAAAGCCTGGCTGAAGTCATTTCCACAATGCCCCACACCACATGTCAGCTTCCCTCCACCTTGTCATTTCGACAGATCTGGCTTCCTAGCTCTTCCTGAGTCGTGTTCGTAATTTGGAAGGGGTTGACTAGAATCTAGGTCTGTGTGTGATGTGAGTACGTCCATGACATGTGGGTATAGAAATGGTTGTCAGTGTTCTGCTTTTCGCCATAGCGGTTAGCAAATCTCTATGCTGTTAGAATTCTATACCTGTGAAGTCAATGGACTCCTCTTATAAAATAATATAGTGTAAAAAGGTGACTTACCAATATAATCCTACAGAAGGAATTACACGTAACACTACTGCCATAGCAACCTTTTTTACCTACCTTCAACATATTATACAATGTATGTCAAGCACTCATAAGTATCCTATTGCTGGTAATGTGTGAGTAATAGTATTACATCATTAAATGACAATTTCGTTTATGTTGTTATATATGTAATGGATTCTATTGAATAGACATAACTTACAGAGTAGTCGTTGTTACAATGTGATTGTACATGATTTTACCAGTACTATTAATAGGACAAAGAGTACAGTAGCACAGTACAGGTGTGCAAGAAATCTGTTTGTAGCACCTTAGTGCACTACCCGCAGAATAATTACCTATAACACCTGAATTGCTGTTGAGATCAAGGGAGGGGATTGGATGCTAGAGCTAGCTGTACTAGAAACTTCCTTGTCAAAGCAAGTTTCACGAAGTTGTTGGATTTTAAGCTGTACCAACATTTTAGATAGCTTCACTGAGCTGGAAGAGCATGACATTCAAACAACGCCTTTAAATGATAGTATTTGATAGAAGCAGTTGGCAAAAGTGTGATCATTTAACTCAAATGATTATGTAGCTAGTTAAAGTATGGTCATTTAACTATAGTGACTTCCTGTGACAAAATAGAACCGATAATTTGTGACGCCAGTAACACATTTACAGGTTAGAGTTATTGACAGCTACAAAAAAGACTGATAGAAATTATAGGTTACCATAAATTGGATAGAATTACTGTACAACAGCATTTTATGTGTGAAATGCATCAGATTTCGTGACTTGGGTAAAATCCAAAGCCTTATTACAGACCAATGACCTTCAATATAGATCTATCTGACCTTGAAACCCCATGTAAGGCCATTGCGGATTCGCCAATGATTCGCTGCAAACATTTCAGGAACTCCGAATGACTGGCAGTTACCATCAAGTTCAGCCATTAGAACAATTCATTGCGAGTTAAATGACAATGAGTCTGCGCTTTATGGCTTTTCCATTTATCAGTGGAATATAGATCCAGCGCCACTTTGTAGCAGCTTGAGCGGTGTAGCGTTGCGTGGTTTACTGCAGGGCGCAAGTCTAGATGTAAGCATATCCTTATGACCAAGATCAGTGTCACCATATACAGATGGGGGATGGAGAAAGCAGACTGCATATCAGCAGGGCTTCTGACTCCATAACAGCAGTGTTATGTCCAGGCTGCAGAGGACAGTATGGGCAAATGGCGGGTATCCGGAACTGTCATCAGGCAATTTGGGGGATCTCTGGGAGGCTGATGGATTAGTGGCAGCAGCCGATGGACTGGGGGCCAGTGTCATAGATCCGGAGCGCAATCTTCGCATGGACTGTTAGTAATCTGTGGCTGGGGTAGTCCACCTTGCTTGTTCGATCTCATCCCGGCCAGGTTTATGGGGGCAGTGGTCAGGGTCAGCAGTAGCCAGGCGATGAGCCAGTTTGCCACTCGTGACCAAGAGGTCCAGCACTGTATCTAACCAGCACAAATATGCCCAATCGATGGCAATGGCGTTCTGGCTCTGCATGGGCCTGGCTAGTCCTATCTAGGCCGATAAATCTGGGAAAGGCAAGAGGGAGGGCGTCCTGTCTGCTTTACCTTCGCCTTTGCTCATGCGGAATAACAAAAGCAACTCCCCCAGTCACAAAGCCCTCTTCTCAGAAAATGCCATGGATAGATTATCAACGGCCTCCCTTGATTATCCTTACCAACTACATTAAAACTCTTTCGTGATTGAATAATGGCCAAGGCTGAGGGCGATATTAGCAGAAAGGAGTAACTCCATCCTGGCAAAGAGGCCCAAATTGAAAGGTATCCTGTAACAAGTGTAATTGCCCAGACTTCAAATGTGATTTTTCAAGCGCTCTTGTAAGATTACAGGAACGAGCATGTCAATAACATAAAAATGAGCGAAAACGCCTTTCCAAATATGTGGGAAAGATTATGGAGAACAACATTCTCTTTTCAGTTTACTTTCACGTTGTAAAGGGTCCGCAATAGATCTGCCCTATATCCTTGGAATGATCAATACATGAAGATTTATAGAGTTAGCTAAAGGTTAAAGCAAATGTTGGGCACCTGTCTATTCTATCTATTCTATTCTATCCTATTCTATTCTATCCTATTCTATTCTATTCTATTCTATGCTATTCTATGCTATTATATGCTATTCTATTCTGGGTGGTGACTGTCTAGATCTATTGCTCTAATGTGTGTTTGTGTGACGTCACTGTTTCAGGTACACCGTGATGACAACTAGGTCAGCGCCATCTGCGTCGGGCAGGGCCGGAAGTCATATTTGGCAGTAGAGGGCGCCGCAGACCCGCCAGATGCGCCAGCGGAACTGAGGCTCTCTGGGGTCATGTGACAGCCATGTGACAGTCGGCAGCAGCTGCCTGATATACCACTGAAGACCTCTACCAACCAGTCTTTTTGTCTGCCTTGTTTTCTCATTAAAATGAAATAGTGTACCCATGACACCTGTGATGTAGCAAAGCCTCAACGAATAGCCCACCCCACGGGCAAAAACAAGCAGCAGACAATGCAATGAAATGCTCTCTGAAATATACAGCTTATATCATTCTGTTTTATATATCACTCTGCCATTGATTCAAATGCTCCCAGCCTCCATGAACCAACTTTTCAGAATTCACAGTTCACACATGCTTCCCTCTTTATTTTCATTCTAAACGTGGTGGTGTATTTAAATGAACCACATCTGAAGCATAATGTGCTGTATAGAGCAGGAGACGTGTTGTTCCACAAACGAATATACAACGCAGATGAATTGTATGTTGATAACGATTCCCAGGGATTTCACAGGTTCCTCAGGGAGGCCTGTTTTTGCCCATAAGACTATCTCTCCCGGAACGATTTCACATATTGGTCTGACATTGGTATTGTCTGCTAAAGTGTACGTTGGTCAAATTATACGATGAATGCATTGGATCCCCATGATCAAAGCTGACAGAAATTGCTACTGAGCTGGTATAGGCAGATCACTAAGATTTCATGGGATGAGGAGAAGGCTAGATCAAGGTGATTTGCAGGCAAGAATCTACATTGGATGGTATTAAAGGCAAGAAAGGGAAAAAGCCACGACATATTGAGCCATCACTGTCAAGATTGAGCTAAGACCAATAAAATATTCTTGGAAGTGGGATTTGGAGTTTGCGACGATACATTACATTTATAAGATAGGATGCACCATATTATAGAGGATACATTGCACATTTAGGATAGGAGGCACCATTATAAGAAGTCCTAGATTCATGGAATTTCAGATACTGATAAATATGAGATGGGGCCACGACATGAGCTACTAACATGTCCTTGGGGCAGGAAGTGACACCCTTTGCTAATGGGGTCCCTAGAACTATCACATTTATGGCGCTTTATGGCTACATGTTGATCACTGATATGCAATGAAATGTTGGGACCAAGAAATCGCACAATTGTGCCGATGCATAATATTGCTATAGCTTAAAGTAGGAAGTGTGTAGGATTATAGAGAATGGCAAATGGTTTATTTGAACTTGTGTTTTCCTTGGTTTTATCTACATGGCGGCCACTTATGAGATGATAGCTCATGAAAAGTACATGCAGCCAGGTTCAAAACCAGGAATCAGAATAGGGAAACCTGCCTAACCAATTTGCCAGATAGATAGATAGATAGATAGATAGAGTACAGGACAGGCAGGATGACCTTTGAATACCCCCTATGATGAGGCAGGAATATCAGGGATGCCCAAGGGGGACTTAAACCGCTTGAATACTTGGACTTTTGCATGATGGCAGCGTATCAGGAGACTTGGAAATGGGTGTCTACTGTATGAACATGGCATATCAAGGAGCAGCTAGATGGCAGGGGCTGGACTGGTAAGGGCTGTTGGGGGCTGGCTCTAGTCTCCTGAGTCGGCTTTGACTCTTGCCTATTACCCTCCAATCCCAGCTATCGTGTGTCCTGATCGTCTCGCCAAATTGGGACAATAGCTGCTGCGGCAGGGAGACGAGGAATTATGCGACGGGGGAACCCTTGCTGGCCGCCCCAGTAATGCAGTTATCCCTTCATCAGTCCTCCGTCCTTTCTCTATCGTCGCCAATCAACGTGGGAGACAAGCCTTGTCCACACAGGGCGCGCCCATCACTGCTCCCAAATACTGTTACGCCCTCTGCAACTCTCCCTGCTTCTGCAGCCGCATCAGCAGCAGCCTTTTGCTCATTGCCGCATCATGCAGCTTGTCCGCATCCCTAATAATCAAATGGGCCGATCATTGTGATGCGGCCACTCGGGCCTAAGTGAGGATGACAACGTCTGCACAAACGCCCACTGTGTGACCTACAGCATCGCAACTGCCGCAACTGATGCATAAAAGAGTGATGCTGAATATATGTGCTCAATATGCATATTGTTTGCTTTTTGTGGGTTTCTTGTTATTAAGTGCATGAGTGGTCGTCTGAATTGTATTTTACCTGAGATATTAGGAGTTATAACAGGTGTTGGGTGCACAATCCCCAATAATTGCTTCAGTTGATTTAGTTGGTTTCATATACACATAATAATAAGGGGAAGTCAGGTAAGTTACAAAATATATTAACCACTAAACCATTCCAGGCCTAATAGAATATATTTACTGAACTGTTAAATTCAACCATACTTCAAACGTTTTATATTTCCAAGTACATGTATGGCATCAGAGCACTAACAGCTCACTGCTGGAAACCAGGTACATTTTAAGCAGGAAATTACCAAATGAAACAAACGAAAGTTGCAGATCAAAAGACTCGTACTGTGCATGGTTTTACAAAATTGGAAAGGCGTAAATGAAATGGTGAAATGGATTCTAGCGCCTAAAATCGATGCATATAATGCTCAGAAGAGACAATGAAAATACTGATGAGGAGGCTGGGTGACTAATGGCAATGTCTCTCATGATTTCCTGTGATCATAGTCCATTTCTACAATTGATTTCAAATCTATTGCAACACAGAGACAACAAATAACTCTGTGGTGTAACTTCTCCGCCTACAGACCCTATTTTGATCTGCATCAAAAGGGAGCCTGGTGCCAGTTCCATTTTGTCATCAGTTCTTTTTCCAAATACAGATCCTAAAATGAAGCAGCCCTCTTTGTAGGTCTGTAGACAGTGGTGACAGTCATCAAAGAAGCTAGCAGCAATGATTCAGTGAGTATATTTATATTCTGTGCCTAAGAAATGCACAATAAAGTTGTGACATGTAATCATAACTGACAACTGGCACCCACAAGAAAGCCAAGCCCGTATGAGGGAGTTTTCTTGCCTCAACCCATATTGGGTCAAGCAATAAATAGAACATCCAGTGGTTCTTTGTAGATCTGCACATATGCACCCCACTGAGGACCTAGCTTATAGTTTACCTACTCCAGTGGCTGACTTTTCATCCAGCTTCCACTATATTCAGCTACATGCACCACGGAACTATACTATGACATTTTGTATAGAAATGTTCTCTCAAATGTGTTGCAATACATTTCATTGGAAATTTCAGCTGCTGGCCTACACCATGGAACCATTATCATGCTATGGCATTTTGCACAGAAAAGTAGCAGTTTCTCTCAAATGTTTTGTAATAGATTTCATCCACAGAAATGTAGCAGTTTCTCTCAAATCTGTTGCAATACATTTCATTGGAACAGACAATCCAGTCTATGGCAAGTCAACTGGTGAAATCACAGCTAGATTTGTGAAGATGTTGGGAAAGCCTCGCATCAATGCTCCTTGGCTACAAACACATTTAAGAGAGGCTGCAAAGATTTTATCCACAATATCAACAGTAAGAAAGGCTTCTCAACTCGGGATTCCTTAAGCAGTCTTGATTAGCAGGCCCGGGCTAGACACTAAATTGGACAGCTTCTGCGATATTAGGTATTTGCTCAAAACCTCTACGCAGATGTCATGCTCAATTATTGGGACTGACGATTCACTGTAGTCCCAGAAGAACGAGCCACAAATGAATCCCTTGGCAGGACGTAATCGTAGCAGTCAGCTGATCGAGAGTCATGGTGCGTCTGCTATTGTTTTGTTACGTAATCTAGTTTGCATTGGAGTGCTGCAAGGAAAACCTCTCCAGCCCATATGTAGCCTGCAAATGAATCACCGTCCAGCCCCACCCTATGGGACGAGCCATAAATCTCCAGCAGTCGGGACAGAATTATCAAGACGCATCAGACTACAATGTTGTATGGTCCAAGATTCGCCATCTGATAGAACAGGCTTTTTGCGGGCGGCCAGATTTTCACTTTCTGGTCTCGTTGTCTGTCTCTGGGCGGAGCTGCTGCTCACAGCTGATTTGTAGGCAGAAGAATACAAGAGTAAGAGAATGCCGGAGTCATTCACCCCCCAAATCCATACATCACAAACACAATAGAATTTGGAATAAGTGTGAGAAACGAATCGACAAGTTTACACAAAGACAAAGCAGTAGACGAAGCCATTCCACACACACTGTGGTCCTGCCTTATAGGAGCACAATGGGGCTGTCATGGCGTGCTTTGCAGGCGTTATGAGACACCAATGGTGCTTTGCAGCAGCCCCTAAAGAAATCATTGTGAGCAATGTGAAAATCATACAAGTGTAAATGTCATAGATTCCTCCCACTGAAATCGATGCATATATTGCCTTCAAGTCGCTTGCACAATTCCCGGGGATTACAAAAGAGGGGTCGAGATTGGTTCCGATAAGATATAAGAAGTCTGAGAAGGGACATACAGAGTGGGGACAAAATAGACCTAGAGTCGCGGGGAATACATTTGTCTGAGTCGTGGGGTCTGCAAAGGAGCTGGCCTGTGCTTACGATCAGCAAACATCCAGGTCGATATGGCTATCATTTGCGTTTTGTGCCAGCGTGCCTCTGGCCCCCAAGCCGCTGGGAAGGTTTAGGTCAGGGCTTTTCTTGGGCTGATGACAGGGCCGATTTTTGCTGGCAGAGTTAACATGATGTAGCCGACGGGGGTCCAGGAGTCAGGCAGACCGGTCCCATGATCATCGATCAAGCGGAGTCCACCTCTACAGACCCTCCGTGCAGTCACGATCTCACGTGCCTACCCCCGTGCCAGCCCTCTTGCCAAATATGCTCTTGCCATATCACTGTTCTATCTGGTCCTTGCCTTTGTGCCTGTCCCTGGCATGTCCCTCAATAACAACTGGCCCACCCCTAACCGATATCCCCAAGCGGCCCAATCAACTTCTCTTGCCAAACTCAAAGGGACCCCACCGAAGTTCAAGGACCCAACTAACTTCCTGCTTTGCTAACAAGACCACGAAGTTGTAAGTCAACAAATTCCGGCACACTTCCTGTTAGTAGTTTATAGATATATCCCTTACCACCAACTGCAAACAAATGCTTTTTGGAGAACTGGGTGAGCATAGCAAATTGGAAATTGACGTGTTGTCTGTTTCGCCTCTTTTCGTTGAAATAGGCATCTTGCCTTGAGGCATCTTTATCTCCTTCTTTGAAACCTCACTTAAGATTGATCAAATATTATGAGAGAATTGTCTGTTCTTTACCTCATTTGCATGGTAATAATTGTAGAGAAAGTATTAATAGCATGCAGATGCTGATGTGCCTGCCGTATTTAAGGCATACATTAGATATAAATCAGGCAGCTGAGTTTTGTTTTTATAGATGCGATTGAGCAGATGTCCTTGCAAATGCTGTTAAAAAAATGTTCTCCCTTGCTATGCAATTCAAGCTGGCTGCTTATCCTTGCTTCAAATGCTCCCTTATTTATATGAGTTGCACATGCAACAGTTTGAATTTTTGTCTGGTCCATTGGAAAGGCGTCATTTGCGCATCCTCATCAATTACGTAATATCTGGATGATGCTGTGTCCTCTGCAGCAGCCATGAGTGGCCGTTGGCGTGCGGCGGCCTTTCGCTGTTGTAGTAGTTAGCTAATGGACAAGCCTGGGCTGTTGCTCGTTAGGCTTTTAATGTAGTTTGGACTTCAAACAGAAGACACTTGTTTCTGCGGCGCAGGGGCCCTTCTCAGTGGCAGGACTTGTTAGACCTGTTGATGAGGAATCATGGTCGTTTGAGGCGAGTGTTGAGGGCCTGATGAACCCTCGCGTGTCGGCAGACTCAGCAGCGAAACTTCCCCCCAACTAAGCCGCAACAAACCAGCTAATGCGGCCAAGGAAAAACTTATCTCCCCCTGCTCATCCCTTCTGCTCTTTAAGCTACTTATGACTTCTTACTTTTTGTATGTCACGACAGTTGCAGCCTGAACCTCAGAGTGTGCGCTCTGACAGACTGACATTCATGCAATTGCTGCATAATCGCTTTCACCAGGGCCATCATGGTCTTTAAAAAGCATGTTTTTGCAACAACTTGTGTTTCCGTGTGCAACTTTGAATTTGCATGAGCAGTTTGCAAGTGCTCTTGATTTAAATACATCAGGGCACGGAGATGTCAAATCATGCCTCGTCAGCTCATTGGGTGGCTTATTTTTTACTTGTACCTGAACAAATGTCCTTGACAAATACCTGTACTTGTGCTGTACTTGACATATTTCCATGTACTTTTAAGTACATTGTGTTACGTGACCGCAAGCCTGGGCCTGAACACGGTCTGAACTCCCAAGCCTTACCATATCATCATTACATCTGACAGCTGGTCCTATGAGCTTGGTAAGCTTCAGACCCAGTGGCAATAAGACCGCTTCAAACCTAAAGAACACAGTTGATTACACTGTGTATAATTGACTTCTTAATTTTCTCCAGAAACCGTGTGTATAGCACCCAAAACAATCGCAATAAAGCTTCTGACGGGAATTTTCCCAGACTTCATGGATGCAATTAGGAACTGAAACATCACCACTGAGATTTTTGGAAATCCCAGAATAAGATCTTTTGTCACGAGGAAATCCATGTGCGTTTACATCGCAAATTTGATATCCCATTTAAGTTATTGCTCTTCGGTTAATAGTTTGCTGCATGCAACAACATTATTCATCATTTGGAGGAGTGAAAAAAGTGACCAAAGGCAATCATCATGTTCTGAGCGGTTCGTGTCATCAGCGACAAACTCTGTTATCAGACTAATAAGGATGCAGGTGGCGATGTCATAAAGGCTAAGAAATCACATCCCACATGTGGTATGTCTGTGGTAGGGCTAGTTGACAGCTTGGAGACATTCTCTGTAGCTAAACAGAATTTGGGCATCAGGTGCATGGGTGATGCAGTGTCAGTTAGGCAAAGTTACGTCACATGATGTATGAGATGCCAGCTTCCGACCGGACCCTAATATGCCAAGGCAAGACATCATCTTCAAACAATGCAGATGAGAGAGGGGCTGAGCTGCTGTTCCATTATCTCAGGTTTGTGGTGAGGCTAATGCGACACAAATGCCTCAGCCAAATGTAACTAGATGGATTTTTAAGCCGTTATTCCAACAATAAAGCAAAGTAAAGAAGGATTCGGGTTGAATGAGATGGCTTGGCGCTGAAAGAACATCAATGATAACTTCATCATATTGGTATTAGTTTTTATTAGCGAGCAATTATTAAAACCAGCAAGCGGTGTCATTTGCATGCGATACCGCATCAAACTTCTACTGCAGGGAATAATTACATGGAAGTTTGTTATGAGGGCTTTTTAAACAAGGGCGGAAGAGCGTATTGGGCCAGCCGGTGGTCTGTGGTGAGGCTAGTTGACAAGCAAGGCACGCAACGCCGTTTGATTTGTATGCCCTGCTTAGCGGTTAAGCGACCGATCCAAAAAGAGGAACATCCCCATAGTTGGCTCGAACAAGGCGGAGCTGCAGGTCTTATCGAGCAGAATAAATGGCCACTAGCCCAAAATACCCTCCCCTCTTGCACCACTCCTCAAAGTTAAGTGCATTGCCACAAACAAGCCGCTCAACTTGAGTCAGGACTCCCAGCTGAAATATGTGACTTTCCCAGCGCTCCCTACAGAAAGACCTGTATTACCTACCAGATTCTGAGCTAGTGCAAGAGAATAACCTAATTGCCCCCCAGAACCCTGCTTTTACTTTTGGGCTCACAATGAAATTGTTCACCGAGGACACTAGTGCTACACCGCATCCATAATTGCAGAGTGAGGTTGGTTTCTTTCAAGGAAAGAGTCATTCATCACAGCACCAGTGCGGATCGCCTGGCACTTCCGCCTGCGCCCGATGCATTATGGGAGCTGTTGGCTCTAGTTCTATGACGAGTCGGGGATCAATTCCTGCGGGGGGAGATCCCCCTTGCCAGCAGTCAGACCTTTCCTGCTTATCACGTCTTCCCCAAGTCGCTTTTTACAATCCCAGCGTCCGGAATGCGCCTCCAATTCCCACCTATAAAATCCCGACTTACAATAAGCCACCTGCGACCGCGAGCTGCTGTTTACATTGTGAGGCTTAGCTGAAGTCAAATATGCAAAGTCTTGAGTCAAAAATGCTGCTCAAGACATCGCGTTGGTGGCCTTTTTTTCGGAATGATACAACTAAATAACTACCCCACTCAACCTATATTTAGCTGTTGCAGTCTTCATGCATTATGTACATGAAATTTGCCAGATAAACTCACCTCATAGTGTACCATATGCAGAGTCCAAAACAGAGCACTTTCACCGCTTTCATAGCTTTCCGCAGTTCCCGCAATTTGCTCCTTTTGGCTGGGACAAAAAGCGGATCTGACAGGGCAGTAATAGACGGAGCAGTGGGTTGCAGAATTTCAAACAAGCAATCAGAAGAGACTTCTCCTTCGTCAGCAGTGAAATATGAAACTGCTATTGATTGCAGAATGAGTTCCATCGATCAAATATACCAAGAGGAAGCAGTCATTAAGGGGGTAAATAAATTCAGATTCACCCAAAACTGAGGGATGGGAAGCTACAGGCACGGCCACCCAAATCTATTGGTTTGAGAGTATTCAGTCAAGAAAAAGAATTCGATTCTGGTCTCATGTTTGGACAGTGGTTCCCCTGCATTCCTTGTAAAATCCCAACATTAGATTGATATTCGGGCTCTTTGAATTTTTCATGACTGTCCCCTGTCCTTCGATGTTTCTTTGCATGGCACTGTGGTCTTCCATTGTAGCAAAGAAAGCGTAGAAAAGATGGGTCGATAGTTCTCAGCGAACTAACCAGAGAAATATAGACATGTAAATATCACCAGGAACCAATAAGGACCATGGGTTGGCTGCAGTATAATAGATCTAATATCTAATAATATCTAATATTCCCTTCAATTGAATTAGTCCTTCCTCCTGTTACATCTGTATAATACGTTTGAGATTTTAGAAAATTCGAACTCAAAATGTATGGATTGGTGCTAGTTTTTATTAAAATATGCAGCCAACCTCGTGGGTTGAAATTTTAATGGTATTGATCATGAATGATAAAGACTAGAATAATACCTATTGAAAGGCTCTTTATCCAAGATGAAATTAGGACTTGCGCAAGATCAAATCGTGAATCAGTTTCTAAAGGCAGAAATGTCTTGTCCAAATGAATTTATACGCAACTGCGGTTGCTATAAGAAAACACGGTCCGCCCACCAACAATCTTATTGGCCCCATGTTGGCAAAGTGGAAGATTAATGCGGCAATATAGTACGAGTAAAGCCTGAGATTGTGCATACTTGCACTTCTTGGAGTTTTAATTGATGACAGGTGCTGACTTGAGTAGGATGAATATTTTGGTGGTTGGAGCCACATGCTTCTTTTTCTTCTGCTAATTTCTTGCCTTTTTTCTTGACTCAGAGTCACCAAAGACAAGAGTAGTTATGCACCTCACGAAGGGACTAAAGCAGTCTATCAGGATGATATTTAACGGAATAAATCAGGGCTGGGTGTCCGCCCGAGATGACAGGGCCAGCGACAAACGAGTCTTCAGCAGCTCTGGGGGGACCAGGCTCTCATGTGGTCACAGTCATCCGTGATGAAAAGCCCCAGCAGACAGCTCCAGCATCCGCAACATTCACCATCCCCTGTTCGCTAGACGACCAGCTTTTCCTTCCCTAAGACCATTTACTGCGAGGATCAGCTGCTGGGAATAACCCTGCAGAATTGCTTTCCTCAGCCATGATGAAGGAAAAATCCAGCAGCAGAAACCGTTTTGAATATTTCTGTCCCCTTTTTTTGTTTTTCAACAAATGTCTGAGCTATTTATTTTTTTTTCATAAATAACAGCGAAAGTCATATTTCATCAATCAGCTGACGAGGATAAAGTCTTTTAAGTGCTGCATTGTTTTCACAAAGAACACAGCAAAAGTCACATTCATCGTGACCTGCCTCTATTACATGCTCTTTATAGATTTTCTGCTCTATTCGCTACACTTAGCATTTGGCAACAGAATTTTTTTGTATATTTTCCTTCAACTCTGATATTTCCCAAAACAAAGGATCTCATCCTTGCTTTGCAGAGAAGCCTTTGAGACATGTGCCAAGGTGTCACCTTTAATCACTTCGATATGGTCTCCATCCAAAAATATATGAATAATGTAAATAATATTCTTGATCTCTTATGTCTGGGGTATGATCTTGATTCTTTGTGTGAGTGTTCCTTTTTGTGAGTAGGTGCTTTGAGAATGCTTTTAAAGTTAAAAAGACACAGGTAAAGCATCCCAATTGAAATTGCTACCTCCCGTAATTTTTGACCCTAAGCAACCTGTCTGCATCAGCAGCTCGGGTTGGCTCTGTACTAGCTAGTCTATACATGCAAACTGTGAAACAGAAGGCAATGAGAAGTGTTAAGCACTGGCTCCAGTCACCGTGTGCCCTGCTATTTGTCTTGCTAACAGACCTTCTAAAAGGGGAACTAGGTCTCCACGCTAACACACATTTGGCCCAGCCTTGCTTTCATCCTGAATGTCAACTTTGGAGGAGCATAGTGCGTTACTATCCAGCCAGCCACAGCTTCTTTGGGTGCTGTTGTCATCCTCTCCTCTAGCTTTGACTTTTGACTCCCATACTTCCACAGCACCCTCGTTAGTCATCCAAGCCACAGAACGAGAGTCTCTCCTTCCTCTGCCCCAACCAATCCTTCAAGTAACCAAACCAATCACTCACACACTTGCCCCCGGTTAAGCCACAATAATTACTAGCATTACCCGCCCCGAAAATTACTCCAGTTCTGCTGCTGCTGCTGCTCTGCTATGCACATATGAGAAATGAGGGATGGTCAAGCTTTGTCTTACATGGCATCTCTGCCTCATGACCAATTGAACTGCCATGTGCTGCGGCTGATGCGGCTGCTGCTGATGCTCGCCATCACTTTGCCATAATGCGGAAAGCTTCACTACAAAATGTTTTTTCCATTTTCCCAGTAAGCCTTTTTGGCAACACAATGCCAATCTACCACCTAATTGGCCCCACAGCCCTTCTGTTCAATTATCTATTATCCAAACGATTGTCATGTAAATGGCAGTGCTGTTTTACTGGTTTAAGTGAAGTCTTAATCAATACCAACTTCATGGTTAACAACCAATTTGCTTTAAACCAGTTCAAAATCCATACGATCATGTACAATGATGCGAGAATTGCATGCTTGGTTTCTTTATTTTATGGCCACACTTCACAAAAATCCTTTTATGCTTGCCTTTTAAAACGTATGGCTTACAAAAAAGCAGCAGCAGAACTGCAGTTATGTCAAGTACTGCCTGTCGCCATTATAAGCCAAAGTAAAAGGGGAAGTTGGCTGGTTCTGTGGCCGGGTATATTTGTAATACTAGACAAGACAATTGTTTTGCGGCCCAGTGGTTTATTCCTCATCTGGGTCTTTCTGTGACATCTGATCTAAGATCAATCTGGCAATAGAGTTTGTGGCTATAGTATGAATCTGGATGGAGCGTATCACTAACTGAGCATGCTATCGCATGGGTAACCCTGTGTCATCAATTACAACCTTGTCCGACCTCCCCTGAGTAACTTTACAAGCTACTTCAAAAGATAATCCAAGCATGCCAGCAGCCTTGGTGCTATTTTTCTATTCGATTACAAGTCACGTGACGTTGAGCCTGCGCAGTTGGACTAGAGCGCCAGGTCCCGGATGCAGAGTTTCCGTGTTCCGCTCAAACAGCTTTTGACTCTGGCCGTTCAAATGAGACCATTTAAAGGCGACTCTTGGCGTTTTATGGCAGCTTGTTATTCTTTTGTGGTGTTTGTTAAAATTCTAATAGCGCTTTGTTAAATGCGGATGGAATATATGCGTGTGTGTTTGCAGATGACAAGGGCGTGTGTCGACCTTTTGCAAAGCCAACCAAGCAGCATACAATGGCGGGCTGAGGTAGATGAGCCGTTTGGCTGCGAGAAAACAATACGAGTGCACTTGTTGCCTTCTGTGGATGGGCTAACAGAAACAAAAAAGCACATACTGCTATGTCTGAAAAGCTGCTTGGTACACCTGCGTCTACTTCTTCCACTTCTTCGAAAACATTTGGCAAAAGAATGTCAGAAATTATCATTTCATCTTCACTGAACCAAGAAGGGTTATTTTTACATAGACAGGTGCGATTCAAGAAGAGACCATAAAGAACAAAGACCACGGCCGGTATGTAAAAAGAAGGTCTCAGATTGGCATTGAGGAGTGTGGCAAAATTTGCCTCATGCTTGGTTATTTACTAATGTCCCATTGACATGCTGGCTGTAAGCCGCTCTCAAGCATAAACAGGGACCATCATATATGAAAGGGCTTCAAATCTTGATGGCTTAGGATTTGATGGCAAACAGCATTTTAGCATGCGTGTCCAACATCATCAGGTTTGCCAAACAAAGAAGAGAAAATGGGCGTAAAAAGTCTGTGGAAGAGAAAAACGTATGCAAAGTGGCCATTGGCGGGGCATGGTGGACATCCTTACTAATGGACACCACCTGCAGGACAAAGCAGCAAAGCGAGGTTAAAAACCTTGTTAAAACATGGAATAAAGTGTTCATTTGCTTTTAAAACATCTCCAAGCACGTTAAATTGTACGTGATGCATTACAGATCATCCGTAAATGGCAGAATATCTTTATCTGAACGCCTTACATGCACGCTATATGAGTATATCCAAACAATTTTCGTCCAACTTAATAGTAAGATTTGATTTAATTTGCTTAGCAATCATGCCATCTCCTAGTGTAAATGTTTGTTTTGCTGTTTCACATTTTGCCCAAAAAAATTTTGTGATGAAAGTAAGTTCTGCCTAAATACACAGTATAACTTAATCACGCGAAATCCTGCTCTAAAATCGTAGCATGCCAAATGATGCAAAATTTATTAATGCCAAGGTTGCAGTTAGCTTTTAAGTTTGCATATATCCATTAAGTACAAAAGGCTCAACTGGCATGTATACTAGAACATGAATATAGTGTACATATCGCGTCCTGCCTTTGCTACGAACTATTGATTATATTTGATAAAGGATTGAAAGCTTTGAACACCTGTATAACCAGTGGGCAGAATTCTGAACTTTGGCCAACATTGTGATATCAAAGGGTGAACCACCTTCATGTGGTGGGCCTCAGTTTCTCTTAGTTTGGTTCAAGCAACAATCATTTGGCATGCGGGACCCAACAACAGAAATGTGTTATTAAACCAATATTGAAATCTGGTTTTTATGCGGTCTCTGTAAGGCGTGCTCAAATGATATTTTTTCTGACTGTATTGTAGTAATATGATCGTAATGAAGTATAGTAACACCGGATTAGAGTTGAGAGAACCTTGCTATGGTATTTGGCTGACTAGCCAAGAGGACTGCCCTGCAGCTTAATCAGATGGGTCTGCCTTAATCTGGGCTCCTGCAAGTCACTTAGTTTCTTTGTCTGATAAGGGACAGGAAGGAGCGTTAATGTAGCCTGCAGCCAGAGCACAATCAGAGAAAGAGAAGGTGGACCATAACGTTGTCAGGGATTCTTTATCCTTGCCCAAAATACGACTGGCGGGTCAGATGTGACCACGTCAGACTGAGACTCATGGCACCGAATCAAGCTTATAATGTAAGAATCTAGAACTGCACCATCCACTAAAATTACACGTATGACATTTCACATGTGGAATATCCATTTCGACCACAGGTACATGCATCAAACATATTCCAGTGTCAGGAGTGCACCATTTCTACAAGGCCAGAAAGCGAGGTTTCTAGTCCGAATCTAGAAGGGTAAAACCATCCCTTGCCATGTAAATGCACTATTTTCTTCAGGTTACGATGTCCTTAATATACAGATAGAAGCATCCAACTGGCAGTCTGCCACACATATTAAACCATACGAACCCCATAATGCAACAGAATTATTCTTCTACGGTTTACTGTGTTCCTGGTAAACAGATAGAAGCTTGCACGACAGTTTGCCACACATGTTAAACTATACAAACCCACAAGTTGGAGTGTCACTGCACTGTTCTTGTTTTTCTGTGATACTGATAAACAGATAAAAGCATCAATGAGGCTGTTTGCCACACATGTTAATCAGTAGTTTAACTGCATTCTACAGTTTACCATGTACCCGATATGCAGATCGAAACATTGACAAAGCAGTTTGCTACATGACGTCATTCTACAATACACCGTAGTAGTAGTAGTAGTAGTAGTAGTAGTAGTAGTAGTAGTAGTAGTAGTAGTAGAAGTAGTAGTAGTAGTAATAGTAGTAGTAGTAGTAGTAGTAGTAGTAGTAGTAGTAGTAGTAGTAGTAGTAGTAGTAGAAGTAGTAGTAGTAGTAATAGTAGTAGTAATAGTAGTAGTAGTAGTAGTAGTAGTAGTAGTAGTAATAGTAGTAGTAGTAGTAGTAGTAGTAGTAGTAGTCAGTAGTAGTAGTAGTAGTAGTAGTAGTGGTAATAGTTAGTAGTAGTAGTAGTAGTAGTAGTAGTAGTAGTAGTAGTAGTAGTAGTAGTAGTAGTAGTAGTAGTAGAAGTAGTAGTAGTAGTAATAGTAGAAGTAATAGTAGTAGTAGTAGTCGTAATAGTAGTAGTAATAGTAGTAGTAGTAGTAGTAGTAGTAGTAGTAGTCAGTAGTAGTAGTAGTAGTAGTAGTAGTAGTAGTAGGAGTAGTAGTAGTAGTCAGTAGTAGTGGTAGTGGTAGTCAGTAGTAATAGTTAGTAGTAGTAGTTAGTAGTAGTAGTAGTAGTTAGTAGTAGTAGTAGTAGAGTAAAAATAGATATATATATATAGAAGTAGATTTACTTGTCTTACTTTTATATTTCAAAATGTTGCTCATTTAGTGAGTGTGCAGATAGGTTGAAAGTAATGACCTAAAAGGGAAAGTCAGATTTTATGGAGAATAACTGCACTATTCTTCTGCAGTTTACGATGTAGAAGCATCGACCAGGCAGCCCGCCTTACATGTTAAACTATGCAAACCTGGAGTGCACTTGCTTTTGTATTAATGGCCTATTCACAGCATAACTTTGCTGCCCTCGCTGATCAATGTTGCTGGCCCATTACTTCAGTTATCCTGCTTAAAAGATAACGTGTAGCACGGATGTGGACCATTGACCAGTGCTGGAGAGATCGATGAGAGGGAACAATAGAGTTGACCTCAGCTCAAATGGGAGCCACAGGTTGATCAGCTTGGATGAGCCAGACGAAAAACTGATTATAGTCCTAATCGACTCCAGTAATAACCTTTAATAAGCACCATTAACCAGACACAGCCATGTTATCTGCATTAAACACCCTGTAAGTACACTAGATATTAGTAGATAATATTCCAGATTGCATTCGTTATTTATGGCTAGATTGCAATTCCTTGGGCTCATGTACTATTTATGACTTTTGACAAGATCTACAAGGCTCTGACATCACATAAAATCCGAACCATGACAGGCTGAACCCTGACTGACCATTATCTATGGCCTCTTTCCATCTGCTTACAGCAAGCGACCATCTTGACTGAAGTAGCATGGCTGCAGTATCGTGTGAATCTGCAGTTCTTTGATGTTGAGAATTCCCTCATCTTAAAGCTCTGCAGCTGTACGAATGCTGTATCTTTTGAATTATGCAATTCATATCAACGAACAATAATTGATGATATGATAATCAGTTATGGACGTTTTTGGCTATAAAACTAATTCAGGTGAGAGACGCACGTCTCAGTAAATTTATGACAAAAATATTCAAAAGCAGACCATAGCAATGGCATTATCTCGCATTTTTTTTACACATCCTGAATGTTCTCTTTGTAGATACTCCAAATGTATTATTAATTCATTCTAATTGATTTTGATGCCGCATTTCTTGCCAAGTCATATTTTATCTCTATGAATGATTGATCGAATTGGACTAAACTATTGTTTAAGTCAAGCCTTGAGTGTAGATCCCTGTTATACTCCTTATTTTTCTATCAAAATCCTGCTAAATTCCCATCACGTATTACACGTACAATGGCAACAAATCTAGGCTACTACAATGACAGCACTCTTAACCTCGACTATATCAAGCAGTTTGCCAGAACCTGCAAAAAGTCCCTTCCATTACTGCCTATATGTGGTGGAGAATCCAGGCAATGGCTGAATCTTGTAAGGCAGAGCCTATGGTGTTGGTCTAAAAGCCCATATGGACCAGCTGCCTGCTCTCCTGCCATTGTGCTATAGAGTATCCTGGGTGCTATACTCTACACTGGGAGAAGGCCCACCAAGGCCTTTTAGATGGTAACTGCATGTTGGACTAAGTCAGAACAGGTGCAGTTGAATTTAATGTCACGTTCAAAGAATAAATGGTTGAATCTTGACACATGAACAACAGAATGACTGACACATTCATTTGCTGTAAGCCCACTACCTACTATCCTTCAGATTTTGTTTACCTCACGTCAGATGATATCAAACACTAACAGCATGGTGTGTTCATCAGTCAGGCAACAGTTTGTCCAGCAAGCTGTGGGCTTCAAGGCAAACATTTTTTTTTTGCTTGGTTATATTATATATGATGATGTGCATATTCTGAAAAAGGGGCTCTTTATAGCTGCTAGCCTTGTCCCCTTGCACACTCTTACTCTGGTCTTGAAGAGCCTCCTTATGGCCCAATTCTTGCGCCCTTCTTAAGGATTATCCCAGTAACCGAGTAAGTCTCTTCTGAAAGACAGTGCCCTGGCCTCCTTCTGATCGATGTAGTATCACTTGTGTGCACAAAATATCAGCATAGAAGCGGAGAGTGGTGATCCATAGTCCAAAAGCTGCTGGCATTAAGGGTGAGAAGGCGCGGAGATCGCAAGGAAACAGCAACAGTTGAGTGGGAGGCAGGCAGGCGCTCTGGGTGCGGCATTAATACGAGTCTCCGGGGACATGACTGGCCCTTGCATGATAAGGCAGAGCAAGAGGACCTGGCCCGAAGAGGACCTCCTGGCTCGTTGATCTCTCCACACAAGGACCTGCAAATGTACGAGCCTGCTGTCCACGTGACTGCGTTACAATGAACGTCACAATGAGCGTTGGACGCTGGACCTTACGCTCCGGCGCTGTCACAATGCACGCCCAGCTACTGCAGTTGCCAGAGGGACTAGCTGTGACCATGCATCCTGAGGTCAGTGCAAGGCGTCTACTCAAGCCCACAACTGCCTAAGTCTGATAAGAGAATGACCACAACTGTAATAAATATTAACACTTTCCCCTAGGTAGTTGATGCAGTAACACTTCGATGGCAGTTGAAAGCACAACCACAATTAGTCATCAGTTTGATGGCCTGAAAAATTATCAAGTTTGAGTCATCAGATCTGTGATTGATGCACGGATTCCATTTCTTGATTAGGATCTAGTTCAATATCAAAATGAGCGTGATGAGTTATTCGGTCACACTGTCCCAAATGTATTACATGAATGAGGTCGATAATTATATCACCCTTGTCAGTCTTTGTTCTGCAGCAATGCGGAAAATACACAGCGATCATAATACCAAACACAGCTCTGTCAATACATACAGGGTGCACAATTGTCACCGTACTGTGGCTCTAAAAGCATTCGGATAGTTATACAGCGATGAAGAGCTATTGTCAGAAACACAAAGCCCGTCACTGTACGCTCAACATGGCTAGCCCAATGCGGACATTCTTTCCCAATAAAGCCATTATACAGAGCTCTGGCTTGCCATAATGAATCGATTCGCAGTTACAGTATTTCTTTTTTTGCATAAGGCCTGATCATACACCAATGACACTTTTACTTTTTCGTGTCTAAAGGCAACAAAAAAATTATATGATCATGATAGGTGGATTTTTTTTTCTCCCACTTTTTGTTATTTTCCGAAAATGTTATCATACACAATCTACTGAAAAAGCCTGGCGTCAATCTGGCAGTGCCGCACCTTGCGATACACCGCAACAGCATAAGCAAAGGAGGCTTTGGTAAGAAGGCGGTGAAGCACTCATTTGACACGGATTAATATCATTTACGCAGCCAGGCATAAAATGCGGTTCTCCAAGAGTTCATTGGTTCTATAAAATAAGGGAGGCTATTTTATGACGAACATGGCTGGAAGCCAAGTTGGAAATTCTCAGTCTTTGTGAAGGATTCATCTCAAAGGTGATACTCCAACAACAGCAATAGTGTCCTTACTCTGACGTGTAGATGAATATTTGATGAGTTCTCTCAGGCAGAAACTGGCTTAATTTATATTTAATACCATTCATTGTCCGCTTTTCATAATATTGTCACTGTTACAAGCTTTCGACAAATGCCCAGCAGTGGCGTGCATGAGGATGCAACCATATAAATCTATAAGAACCAAGTGCCTGTATTGAAAGACTACTGGCAATCGTCATAAAAGTTAGACAATCAATAAGGTCTCCCTGATATGATTATTAAACTACTGAGATGTCAAGATGCCTCATTTGTTTCGCAGTAGCAGAAACAGAGTATTACCACATTATGTATGTAATGCCTGAAGCTCCATGTAAGCCTATGTCCATAAAAAAAGCGAGTGACAGTAATACATGACTGGGCTGTCTCTGTTCCGTCACCAGTGCCCATCAGCACTTCACTGCAGCCGTCCTCCTGACAGCCCCCGGATAAATATTGCACATGAGGTTGTGATGTAAGATGCTCATCCTGTTTTTGAGAAAAATTACTTCACTCCTTCGCTTCTTCAATTAAATACCCATTCATCATTGTTCTTGTTCTTTGAGTGACAGGGTATTTTGTAAACGCGCTTAATATGGAAACTTTCCATGAATTATTTACGTTTAAGTGAATGACAGCTGACGAAATATGTACATATAGACACAGAAAGTTGCCAAGTGCATTGGGTGTTGTAAGTTTTCATCCCATATGACATGATGCAATCGATCATGGACCGAATGATCTGAAATCATTTTTTTTTTATATCAACAATTCCTGGAATGGGCTACCAAGTGCAAGATTCAGATGTCAGTGGTTTCCAAATTGATTAGTCATCAGTCTGCAGTGAACTATGGAATAACGTAATTACCTGTGGGACCACCAAGGCAGGGAGACCTAAAGCTATACCACCAGCACCAGCAGCAGCAGCAGCAGCAGCAGCAAAAGTCCCATATAGGGAGTCCAACAGCCTTGGTCCAGTCTAGATTGTGATGAAGGAACTGGCCAGTGACCACCTTGGTGTCCAGCACAAAGCAGGTTAGCGTTATATAGACCGCACAAATGGAGCAGCAACTCAATTGGGTTTCACAAAGGATGAAGGATGGGCAGGCAGACAATCCCTTTGAAGATGTTGCTGACAATGAGCTTGGTCGAGAAGGGCAAAAGCAGGACAAACAGGCAGCATGAACACATGGAGCCAAGGCGCAAGGCCATTCAGAGAGCTTGGAAGAAAGGTCCCGGAGATGACCTACAGCAGACTCCAAGCTGGTTTATTTGGAAGACGTTGATGCACTTTTATGCATGGATATGTCACTAGGGGTAGGGCTATAAAGGCAAGGGGAGAAGGGTATTCTGTATCAGCCATCAGGCTGCATAGGAAGGACCCAACCGTCGTAAATCGGCCTGTAGTGTGATGGACAGACCCTGGGGACGTCAATACAAATCTACACTTGGTCAGATTCCCTTCGGCTAAGCTTGTGAAGCACACTATGCAACTTTCCTGCGCATCGATCTTGCCCTTGCTCTATCAGTGGGCAAATGTGAACGCCTCACACCCGACCAGGTCCCGGGCAGCGCGGAAATGACTTTCAATAAAGACCCATCCCACGGTGGCAGTCACCTTACTCTGTTGGGGTAGTGGTTGTGCGTGACAGGCAACAGAAAAAAAACACACATAAAAACATTGGTACTGACCTGTGACTGAATTGAGCTGTGTAGAGGCAATATGCAGGAGGGTAAGCCAAAACAGAAGCAAGAAATGTCCACTTCCACTGCTAGTCATCTCCATTGTAGAGTCCTGTGGGATAATATCCTCTGCGGGGGTTCACTTTCTCCGACCTTCAGAAGTAACTCCTTGTGTATATGATGCCTGACAAGAGCTCAAAAGCCACGTGTTCTACACGCGCACTGAGGACGTAACTCCTGTGCTCTTTTGCAGAAGAGTTCCATTGACCTGCCCAAAAGAGTACGCTTCTCTCCTCTCCCTTCTCACTCTCTCTCACTCTATCTCACTCTATCTTGGTACGTCCGCTACTCCCAGGGCCAGTCCTCTCACTGCCTAGCTAGCTCAGTGGCGCTCTCCGCTCTGCCACATCGATCTGCAGCCGATGACGGCCTGCCCCCGGCCACGAGTAACTCTCAAAGCCAGCCACCGCCAGGCATTGCGCTCAGCCAGGCAGCCAGCTACACCCAGTCACATCTGCGCCGGTCACAACGACCAGGGCCTCACACAAAGAACCAGCCCAGCAAGCACAGCAGCAGAACTCAGCAGCACAGACAACGTTGATAACGCGCTCAGCTCTCATGGCCCAACATAACGAAGAATAATACGGGAGCCTTGCAGCCCCCCAAGCAATGGGACAGCATCAGCACCCAGTCTGTCCTGCACTGCTAGCTTATTACCAGTTTTGCCCATGCCTCTAGGGCTAACTAATTTGCTGGTCTAGACTGTCGAGGGATGACAAGTGTGCTTGGATGACAGACGGACACTGATGACGAGCTGGAGGCTGGGGCTTCTGCTGCTGCTGCTGCTGCTACTCATCCATGCGTCATCTTGCAACACCCAAGCACTGCCATGTCTCCCCTTCTCGGACAATCCAATAGACTTTCATTATTCACATGTGGAGGGCCCTCCATCCAATCATTCCGTCCACCAGCTTTCAAAGATGATTTAGTTGCGCTCCAACCTCAGTCTTTTGCTTTCTTCGCCACCAATATTGCCTCTGCCTTGCTGGTGTTCAATTGATCAGGCCTTCAAAGCCCACATTGAAATACATTTGGAGGGCAATGCTGCTGTATTGGATAATTACCAGGGCCATGAATAGGGGTCAAGACAGGGGCCAAGGAGTAAGGCAGGGTGGTTCTCTTTTCCTGCATCTTTGAGCTGGGCTGAGAGCCGGATTGGAGGGCTGTTCAAACAGCGCATTACGAGCACTAAACTCCTCCAGTCAGTGGCCAGGCGGCGGTTCAAGCAAAGTACAGGAAATGAGACTTCACTCGTACTCTCGGCCCTGCCAATTAGAAGCGACAAACAAGGGTAACAAGGCAACTGAGGGCTGAGAGAGGACTAGGGGAGAGTTGGAAGGGAAGGGCAGGCTGTTCAAGCTGCTGCTACTGCTTCTGTTGCTGCTGCTAGTGTGGTCCTTAGCAGGTCATGGCTGACCAGATGTGTTGCGTGAAATCCCCTGCAGTGGCTCATTTGTCAAAGTTTCATTAGCGCGCGTTGTTCCTGCTGATCAAAGTCACCAAGTGCGCTTAGTCTGGATCAGCTTTGTGCTCCTTCCAAAACTAAGGCTACAGCTATTTGTGCTCAGCTTATCTCGCATGCTATGCATTCATAAAACCTCACTGCGTTTTCTAAATCATTAGCACTAACAGTGAAATAGATAATCGTCCAAAATTACACAGCTTTCTCTGATGAGGCCAAGGGAATATACTTTACCACCGAGACGGGCCTCATTGCCATCACTCAAGGCTTAAGTGTATTGTCTCTTAAATTAATTTAGCATGGCTAACTGCCTTGTCTTGCTTAATACTACCTTGGATGGCTTGTTCTCCTTGTGCATAGTAACTCAAGTGCTTGAATGGCCCAGATTCCTTCTTGTGAATATTACCCATCCTATACACAGGACACATATTTATCCTTCTAGCTACACATCCTCATATTGCATCAATTTGTTTACATGACTAAAAATGTAAAAACTGTGCTTGGACGATCAAGAGCAATTGTTGAAGTGATATCCAGTGGCATTTCCTATCTTTTATAAATAGTATATATTATGGTCTTAAGCTTTTTATTGACTGTTCATATCTTTTTATACCAAGATGTTGCTATTTTAGTGGTTGTGCAGAAATATTTTTCCAACATTGTATTACATCTTTCTTGGAAATGTTTGGATTGTAGCAGTCGATATGCCACATGTGAGGATGTTCAGATTCACTCATGACATAGGAAACTTTGTCCTTGCCCTTGTCCCGTCCTGTTTGCCCTTCTTAAGTTATTGCCTTGTTTCAGAACTTTCTTCTCAATCCTTCTTTGAAATTACAGGTCTTTTTAAAGTATAAGGTGTGGCCTTTTTTTACTTAAAGGTGCTATGCTTCTCTGATGCATGATATATTTCACATCTAAGTGTTGTAATCTTTGAAGACAATATTTTACACCACAGTTCCATATAATTCAATATGAGGCCCCCTGAAAAATGTCTTTGTGATATTGACAGCCTGTATTATATCAATAATTCCCTCAAAGTTGTATTATAAATGGGTTTTAAACTTTCTAGTGGTTAGTAATATCGCATGAACCAAAATGCATGTCTCTCATCTTCTTTAAGTGGTGAAAATGTATATCAGAGGAAAGTGTGCATATTCAGAGTATGCCAGTGGAAGGTCTTGGCTGTAACCGTATTGCACAGGAAAGGTCCAAACATCTTTAGCAATTTCGAACACTGACATATTGTCATGGAGTGAGGTATACACCTCAATGGTTCTGCTACCCTGCAAACACACATGTTCCGCGTTGGGAAAATATTCCAAAAATAATCCCAAAACATCTTGTGGAAATGTTACTGCAATACCGTGAAATTATTTTGACAAATTGTTTCGGCGAGATCCTTTATGATTTTTATAAGTCCTATACTAGGGTCCCTCACTAGATATGTTTGGTTATGTTTTATCAACGGGAAATTCCTCAGATATGGCTGCTATTACCTCGCCACAAGGGTTTCACAATTTGGAATGTTGACAAACTATTTGGCAACAATTTTTTCGATTAATATTTAACAGCATAACTGCAAGGCTGTCTTAGGGTCCACACGTAAGAGTCTACACTTTCTCAGGGTCCACACTTTACGACTTCCACAATATTAATCTTTTTCTCTTTCTTTTTTTTTGCGGGAAGATATAATGCCCTTTACGATCATATTCTATGATCTGCTATAATGACCTATATTTACTACTATTCCATCACTTTGAAGAGCTGACGCTTGCCAGCGATTTCATAACAAAAAGCATCTGATCCACCATTGACCGTGAGATATCATTTCACCTTGTACTTGATGTTGGCAATTGGACACACACCCCAGAAAGACTGATGGCCGCGGAAGTCCATTTAATCAAACTCTATAATGTGCTTGCCAGGGCTGGGCACGTGGGTACGAGTACATGTGTAATCACGTACCCTTGTACTGGAGTACACAATTTCAAGTACTTGCATGTACTCATTACTCGTGCCATATCATGTGCCAAAGTACTCGTACTCATATGAGTACTTTCTAAGTACATGTGAGTTAATTCTTCAGCAGGATTTTATACATTGCGTAACATTGCTAGGAAAGGAAAGGGTCTGCATAGGAGACAGCCATTATAAAAGAGACTTCTTCTGTATAGATATGCACTTTCAATTAAACTATTTTAAAAAATCACAATATATCTTATGATCCTTGGATAGGCCTATTTTTTTAAAGATTTTAAGTTTAGGTTTCTTAATGCTGTGTTTACTAAATATGAACGCAATAAATTTTGAAAACTAATTCTTTTATTTACCTGAATCATCCACCCTTCTCTTGCAAAACAATGGGAGCACAAAATGAACCCCTACTAATTGACCTTGATTGGACATTTAATTATATATAGATTTTTAAAGATTTTAAGTTTAGGTTTCATTTAATTGACCTAAGCTATTTTGCTGAGCTTGTTGGTCTTGTTTAAACACACAGTGAACAATGGTGAAACTGGCAGAGTAGAGAAATATTTCAGGGGCAATACTAAATTGCGTACTACAGAATAAATCACTACTTTTAAATACAAATGTAGTGTTAATAAATAATATTACCCTATGGTTAAAGTGCAAAAGCATCTGCTTTAATTATAGGGGGAGCCACAACACTGCTTCTATTCTAGTTTGAAGTCAAATATTGACTGCCGTTGAATTTAATTTTTATATCATTATACGATACATAGGACTCATTAAAATGATGAGGGATATTTAGAATTTGCTAAAAAAAAATTTGTTTTTAATGTTTGATGCAGTTTAACTTCAGTGAAACCCTCAAAAATTAGCTGGAGAATAAAAAGGGACTCCGAGAGAGTAGAGATGAAATCGTCAAAAAAGGCAATTAGAATGGTATTGATACTTCAGCTTTTTTTTAATTATTTTATTTCTAAAAAAAAAACAATATATTGCAAATATAAATATTGATATTTTGTGTTCAAAAATCAAAATTTGTGGTGTTTAACAAAATTTGAAAAAAAACTATAATAACCAATAAAAACTGTTAAAGGATTTTCACAAGTGGCTTATCTAACATCAGCAGCCTTTTGGTCTGTTAAAGTACAACATAAAGATAAACAATGATTACATAACTATGTGGATAATCCTGAATTACCAAAGTGGGAAAACGGAAAACTCCCACTGTTTATTTGAAAACCAAAGTTTCCAATGTGTATAACCCTATTTGTTTTTTTTAAATAATCCATTGGTTTTTTGATAAACCAAATTTGTCCCCAATTTTTTATAGGCGAGCCTCAGATTACAGGATATCTTCTTCATAGGAGAGGCTTTCCAGCAGAAATGCCAATACTAAATTGAAGAGTCGGTTCCAAACATTGTCAAAATGCATCCAGTGAGGCTCTTTTCTGTTTGGGGTATCAGCTGTGACTATTGAAAAGATAGTGGAAACCCTTTTGGAACGTCTGAGAGAGGCACCTCTTTGTAGGAGGTTTTTCACAAATACCTGTTGGAGCCCCATAATCGGATAATGTTAAACTGCCTTGCAACGGTTATGATTCTCAACAAAAGCTTAATATCTTCCTTTTGTTCAATCCTATGAAAACTAATGTGATTTGAATCAGCATCTAAGGCGTCTCAGCTGTGACAGTACGGATAATTGCACGTGATACAGGCACTGATATGAAGGTCAGAGGAGGCTGCTGTGGCTTTATGAGCACTAACAAACGGAGCAACTCCTTATTTGGAAACCCCTCTGGCCTGGCCAGAGCAGCAGGTCATAATTAACATAATATATGCAACCCCTTCTGAAAGTTAATTTCCAAGAAATTTAAGATGAGATCTCTGTGAAGAGAACTTAACTTGTTTGCAAGTTATGATCATATGTAGCCCATAATTTAAAAGCACATTTTTATAATGAACCTTCTCCATCTCCATCATTTAATTTTCATGAGCCAGAAAAAAAGATTTTGTTTTTAGATCTTGTGTCTTGTTCTGTGATGCCAGCATTCTTCACAGGTTACCAGATATCTATTCTTTTTTTTTTAAAAGAATTTTCCTTTGTGGCCTGTTGTGGGTGTGTCACTCATGATGGCCAATCAGGGTCAGAGGCCTGCAATGAGTCGATCACTGCAACACTGGTAACACCAGCAGCATCACAAGCACACATTCTTGATGGATTTTTGTTATTGGGGATAGTTACCAATTCAAATCACATTAGTTTTCATAGGAATAAAATAATGTAAGTACATAAAGTGAAACAGCACAAATTGGATCTGTTAATTGCTCTTCATTCAATTTGTATTTCTGATAGCTGATTACATTGAAAGCCACGTACACTAATATAGATAGGCCAATGTTGCAATGTATGAAATATTTCATGAATCTTCATCATTGTAAAATCTGTTAAAACTCATCAATCTACATGGCCAAATGTGCCACGTGCGTTTTCCATGAGAAGGATAAATGAATGGTAAAAAGCATGGTTTTTGCCTAAATATAATCAGGCGAAAACCATGTTTTTTCCATGCGTTTATTCAAACGCATGGAAAATGCACGTGGCACATTTGACCATGTACAATCTTCCTCATGTTCATCATTCGGTTTTATATGCTACATCGTCTATAACATTTTTTCTTTAAAACATTTTTCTTGTTTTGAGTGGAGCTGCAAATGCGAAATTGTCACCTAGATTTGGGTGCATATCATGTGAATTTGTCCTTCGTGTACACATGTCCCTTTTTTTTAAATTTTTCATCTGTAGATTGAGTTTTTACTGATTGTGTTTACCCATGTAAAATATATTCAATAAATAAATCTGTAGCCAATTTGGTTCAAAGGCTTCATCACCCTGTCTGTTGCCACCCTTGTTAAGAGACTCAGAACTTTCAAAGACAAATATGAAAATCTGTGACATAGACATTGCTTAGCCTGAGATATTAATGATGGAAGTAACATTCTTGATAAATATTCCTTGTAGGAAACAAGGCTAAATATGCCATAAATGCCTCAAAGATTGAATTGTACATTGGAATTATGTGGATAGGAATAATAAGTCCTACAGGTCCTCTGTAGATCTATGTACAGTGAACATAACTTCTGCTGTACGATTCTACCTGCCACTAAATGGAACTATCTGGCTGTAATGGCTATTCAAAGTCGGATCTAAAAGTACATACAGGAGCATTTGGTGCATTTATTGAGAGTTACGGATATTTGTGAGTTTTTGTTGAAAATATGCATGTCTATTGTACATACACATTTATGATATATTAGATACATTTTGTACATTTACAAAAGTTTATACTCTTTTAGTGATGGTGGATCTAAGCGGACTATAAGCTAGGACCTACAGCCAGGAATAGATTGCTACAGCTGTTTAGAGTCAACCATATTTATGAAACTAACTGTACCTTTACTTTAGAATAAACTTGTGAGGTTGGCTCATGAATAGCCAATGCAACAACTCTAGCAGTATGTACTACACTACTGTGTGGGCGGAAGTGGTCTATTGGAGCAACTTAGGAACAATGAAACGCTATCTTCTTAAGATGCTGAGAACCCACTGCATATTAATAGGCAGACAAGATGCTGGAATGGGGAGTTCTGGTTTATGTGACACAGTGTTGTTTCGCAAGAATATTGTGACAAACTGTCCGTGCTGGTCTCTTGTGACAATGTGCGGAAAATTTCTGACGTTATGCATGGTGCATATTAATTGACTTGCCGAAAAAAATCCCAAGTTACGATAACATGGTTAGTGGTTCAATTCACTGACATTAATTTTGCAGTGAAACAAGCTTGTTGGCTCATGAAATGGGTTTTGCTGAACAGGAAAAAAAAAAAAAGGTGCTGTGCATAAGCAAGTGAACTTCCCGAAAAATTGGAAATTTCTTTAGTTTATTGACAGTCAAAGCGACAAAGATAATCTAGAAAGTGATGATTTAAGGACACCGGATTAGTAAGTGTAGACACATTTCATGATACTGTTTGGTTTTTTAAATTCTAAGAACCCTTAATACAAATTCATTACAAAAATAGTGTTTTTTCAGTATGTTCACATACTTATGCACGGCACTGTATGCCATATGGTAAACGATTCAAGAATGCCTTAAGTTGTGTATGGTGAATCAGAAAAGACAGTTCATGTGAGAGCAGAGCATCTTCTAAGGACACTGTAAGCATGGCCATCGATCGGCAAATGCTGGGGCAAAATTGCCTTAAACTGACAAAGAGGTCTTGTTTATTAGCTGATGATGGGCCCCTCGTGACATGCCAGCCTAACTGGCAACACAAGCCGAGCAGTCGTGAGTGATGTTGCCAAAATCGGCGAGCAGTCTGCCACAATGCTGAAGAGAGTCGTGATTTCCGCTCGCAGATGTTTGACCCGCGAGTGGACTCCCAGAGCGAGTGGCACCGAGGACTGCTAGTGACGCTGGGACAGGGGGAAGCGTAGGACGAGGACAGGGCGAGGACAGGTCGTTGCGCTAATCCATCATAGGGGGCGATCTCTGGCGACCATCCCTGGCTATCCATTGCTTTGTTGTCTCTATTGCTCTGATGGTAAGCCAGTCTTGCTGATAACAAAAGCAGCGCCGGCCTAATGGCCTTGATTAAATCTAGGATGTCGAGACTTAGGCCTGTATTGACGGTTAATGCGCACGACCAAGGGGAGGGACAGCAGCAGACTGATATATGATGTAAGGGCGGTTGAGTGTTCCGTAACAAGGGCAGCAACAAGGGCTACCCAACCCCTGCCACTGGTCCTCAGGGCCCAGCAGCTGCTGTCCCATTACTGTGCTCGGCCCGCGTCAGCCACCTTTTTTTAATAGGACTGCCGTCCAAGCGTGCGTCAAAGGTGTTGGTCAAGGCATCCCACTGCCTCCACACATATTGTCATGACAACAGTGCAAGCCTTAGCTATTGGTGCGCTCCTATCTACCGAACACGCGATTTACAGCTTCTGCGTATCATAAGCCTATCAGTCACCTCAAATACCACAGTATGTTTAGCATGGAAGGACGTAATAACTGAGCATGTTATGGCACCCCGGAGAGGGCTATTATAATGCCACTTTCTGCACCCTCGTATTTGTGTTAGACATGCGATGTTATCAGAGGCTGGACTGACTGACTGGTGGCAGGGGTCAATGGCAGATAAAGTTCTATACTGACGGATGGTGGCTATCAACTACTAGTCCTCATATTGTGATATTGGTATAAATCCTCGTTGCACTGACCCTGTTCCTTGTCACTTTGTACTGACCTCTTCTTCGGTAAACAGAAAGCATGAGAGAGCAAATTATTTATCACAAGACCTTTGCACAGAGCAAGTGCTGCAAGTGTTCTTTTTTTTTCCTGCACTAGTGTCTCCTTTTTGCTCTCTGCTTTCTTTAACCCTCTGCAGTGGCTCTATAACTGGGTGTATTGGTGACAGTCGGGCTATGGATTCCGCCAGTTGCTTCACCATTTTGCGTGCTGACTCAAGGGCAAGCTTTCGACCCACATCGTATCAGCCTGTGCTTTTTTGCACTCGGATTAGATGACTGGCCTCTGCATTGCCCTGCGCCAGCACGGCATTGCAAACATGTAACGGTCACAGCATTTCAGTCCATCGATTGATCTTTTCAGTAAAGGGAATGTCCTCTCTGCCAGTCTTCCTTTCAACTCCATACAGCCGAGAAGTTCAGATTTTCAATGAACTATAAATCTAACAGCTCCCTCATGCTTCAGAAGATAGCCACTACTGAAGGGGCTTTTAGATGAGTCGAAATGCGCCCCATAGAGGCATATTTAGTGCAGGGAATGGCATAAAAACATCTGATTCATGGTGCAGCACAGGCATGCTTCATTGTGTCCGATGCGGCAGCTTTGCACGCCTTTTCTACTTGACGTTTGTGTCACTATCAAAGACACTTGGTTTTTCTTGTGCAGACTTCTTTTTTCCTTTTATTGGATTGCAGGAAGATGTTATGAAAAAAGGTGAATATATCACGTATTGCTATATCTACCCGGAGGTGTTGCCAGACCTATTTGTTTGGAAGGAGGATATTTCATATCAGACATCAGATCATGCAGGGTGCGCACACCAACCGTTCCAGTAATTGCACCTCGAGATTAACATTCAATGTGGCAGCCTGCCCAGGTTACAAATCTTTTATCTGCTCATTAAACCAAGAAATTTGCTGCGGTTTCCACATGACTTGACAGTCGCTCGGTGTATGTCTGTCAGGCATGTTTCAAAAGGCAGTTTAATGAAGAGTTGAAGAAAAAAATGTTGATGCAAATTAAAGATAAGTGTTTCCAGCTTTGGCAAGAGATAAGAGAGAGTGTAGATGAGAAGTTGCAGGGCTGGGGCTGCAGAATGGCCTGCAAGGAGGCATTGAAACCTAATGATGCGTGCCCTTTCGACTGGCAAGGGCTTACGGTTTTGGACGGCTAGTCTTCTCTTGCTTGTTGAAGGTTTTGCTTGTATTCAGGATGGCCTGGAGTCCAGCCATGCAGCAACTGCTATGTTGTGTACGAACGTGATCAAGGTAACCAAAGATGTTTGGAGTCATTATGCGACAGCCAATGCCCCCTGTCGGAATTGTCAATATAGTGTTTTCTCCGTCAGGATCGCTGCAGAAAGGCGGCAGTGGTTGATTATTCTAACAACTGGGGGCCATAAGTCGTTAGCATCAATGGCCTCTTGGTCCAGTGTAAGTACAGAAAGAAACGATGAGCTAGCCAAGTGGAGAAATGGCCCCAGGCTTTGGGTCATGTGCAAGCAGCAGCAGAAGCAGCACCAACAGCAGCAGCAGCAGCAGCAGCAGCAGGGTAAGCGGAGTACAGAGTGATGGGAAGTGACCACGCCTTCAGAAGGACCTCACAGAGTGACCAGCGGTCAGTTTCTAAAGCTGCGCGGACGGACTTTCTTGGCTGATTGGACATTCGTTTCTTGGGTGTCAATCACCAATGACAACCAGGGCCAGTGCTGTGCCCAAAACACGGTCAACTCTTTCATAGCAATTCAATGAAATCGACGCCTGTTCCACATTACCTCCTGAACTTGTCAGGCCACGACAATAATGGGACAGGGCAAAGACCCACATTGCTATGGGACTCCTTGATTCAGTGCTGCAATAGCCGGAAGACCTGCTGGTCACATGTAGCATGTGAATGCATGTCATCACACTAGCCGACCGATCCTAAGGAGAGTTTGTGGTCTTAAGGAACAAACAGAAAGTGTGAATGTGACCGATATACAAACAACCATCCAATACAAAGCCATACACCATTAGGCCAACCAACCATCACATAGCAGATGGGTGACCTAGTAGCAGGTTCCTCTGAAGGTCCTGGGTTGATCCCCAGTCCGGGAATTCTACACGAGCTGTGGACATCTCAGATGTTAAATTGATGGTGCCTTGTATTCGGTGTATGTGCTGGGGCAGGTTCAAGACTCCACCCATGTGAGTAAAGGTGTAACATGGTGTGGACTTCAAGCCTTATCATCTCATCATGACATCTACATCTGGCATATGGTCATGTAAGCTGACTAAACTTCAGACCATTAGCATTGAACATTGAGAATTCATAACCAGCCTGAAAACCCATAACAAGTCCAAGCAAAGCAACTAAGGTTGTGTTAAGCCTTCAGAGCAACTATTGTTTACCCAACAATATACAGGCCCAGCCATCAAGGGTATCCAGTGTGTCCTGTTAATGCGTGATTGGAAAATAAAACTGATTTATTCCCTCGTTCAGCTGATTGTATGTCCTTAATGCTTCTGACTAATGAAATTATGTCTGTTGTCGTTATAAATGACATTGTAAGGGACGTTTATTTTGGTAATTTACAATCTGGCAGATATAATTTCCAGTGAGTTATTTACAACAAATTTGATCAATTTGTAAGCCTCCGCTCTCGTGAAAAATATATCGACTTTATTTCTTTGACGCTGGGTGGGTTTTTTTTTACCAAACATGGTTATTTTGATGGTGTGATATTAACAGTGTTTTTATCAACTATGGGAACAATTTCTCCTAGAGTTATTAGAACTGCATAAGGACAAAATATAGCGATGAGGACACAACACACGTCTATTCATAGTCATAGACAAGGAGTCCATCATGCACTTTTTACGGCTACATTCCCTCGTAACCTTGCAGCTTAGGATTGTAAACATGCTCACGTGACAAATCAGCGGACTGTGATTGGACAAGGGCTAGGGCCGATGAAATCATACAGTGGACGTCTCCTGCACGCTGATGGGGGGTGACCACTGGGCCCCCGTTCCATTACAGCCACATCTCTTGACATCTGTCAATTTATTTCCCCCGATCTGCCCCTATGAAGCTAATATATGTCAAAATTGGCGTATTTGCCAAACAAGGCACGCTTATGCGGAGGGCGGCTAAAGGGGGAGAGGGGGATAGTGGCCGAGCTGACCGCTGGACGCTTCTGATGTTCTTGCCTAATACTGCTATTTATGCCGCGCTCAACCCAGATAAATGAGATGTTTGGCGGATTTTCGACACTCTGCATACTGAAAAACTACTCGGCCGTGGTCGTCTGAGCAAACAAGGCTTAGGGCCACCAGAGGTTTGCCAAATGCACCCACTCCACTGCCCCTGCGTCTATTTCATATGCAGTTTTCTCCTTACTCCCCCTTTTTTCCCCTCCGAGTCTGCATCACTCCGCTGAGCATGCATTTTTCAGCCTCGCCAGTTTCCCCATGCTTTATTTACCAACTAAGTTCAACATGGCAAAGGTCCATTAGTTTCTTCTGAAATACCCATGAGGAGATTCGATTTTATGCTATGGACTTCTTCTTCAACCATAAATCAATTAAATGTACTTAACAGATTTGATTCAATTATTCTAAGACAGTTTTTCTACCTGTTAATGCTAAAGGTTATTTGTATTCACATCTTTCGTCAAATATAGTTAAAAGCATTGGTGGTGGTCCCACACTTGCTCCTGCACACTATGATGTGTACAGTCTAGAGCGACAGAAAAAAATACTGTAATGCAAGGAGGCTCGGGCAAATTTGAAGCAAATGTGATATTTAGCCGAGGCTCACCGCTGTTTCATATCACAGAGAACATAGGCCTATGGATTTTCTCAATGGTTCATCTTTCGGGAGTGGAGGGAATGTGTGCACTTCATCCCATAACTGATACACTACAGTCTGCCATCCACTTTTTGGTGAATACGAGGCATCATTCAGAACGTGGGGTCGATGTTTGGAGATTTACAAGGCCGCTGTGACCATAACGGACTCGTTTGTCTAGAAATAATGCTGAGGATTTGTGGGGAGTCAATACTTGGCCACAATGGCGTAACATGGTAAGTGGGAGGCAGAAGCTCATCTCTTGCACATGGTGCCTTGTGCATTATGGACAGACCATTATAGAGATTGGGTGGGGCGCTCAAGCACGACCACACGTCCCGTGTACCCCCCTCCCCTCGCCCCCCCCCCCACCAACTACCCTGCATCTGCATCTACAGCATCAGCAGCACTAGCAGCAGCAGCAGCATTTTGGTGATTGGATGTCATCTTGCCTCACGTGCATATCTCCTCATAACACTGTTCAAGTCACGTGTGTTTCCAATCTGTCTGATATGGAGATGATGCTGCCCTTCTGACTCTCATATTCTCCACCACAGTTTGCGTGCCTGCCAATTTCCTACCTAGTCATTTTAATCCATCTAGCCTTGAAGGACAGATGTTGACGCTCCATATCAGCTCAGGTGGGATCAGTCATTGCAGTGATGCTTCTTCCAAACTTAAAGTTCATTCAGTTACTTTTAATGATCCTCTATCTATTTGCACTGGCAATCTATATGACGTTTCCTCTTGCTTGCATTGAGACTTGGCAACAACCCGATTTGGCGGAATTAGTGCAGGCAATGAGGCATCCCTCAAAATATAATCTGCAGAAATGAGCTCAGGGTACACTTTGTGAGAAGATGTAATGATCTACAGAAGCTATTTGCATTTAAGCATCTCGAATGAAGGCCAAAACTTGGAGATACTCTTCCAAATGTCCTTATACTCTTACGTAGGGTTGAATTCAAGCGTGCAACATATGGCAGACAAGGAAATGTGTACAGTACTCATCACAACAAACGTCACAAACTAAAACAGAGTTCCAAAAATTAATAGATGTGGTCGCACATGGCACTCTAAGGTAAACAATATGACAGCGTCTCTCAGTAACTAGACCTGTATATGACTACTTCCTAGCAATTTTGGTTGCCCTTTTTGGAGTGCTGAAGTTTGTTAAGATCTAGACTATAGACCACTATTTTAAAAACATACTACCTGCCAGAAAACCAAACGATCTAGCTAAAGCTGCACACTGGAAGCTATGATTGAAGCACACCTGGTTTCATCTTGTGAGTTAATCCAGACTGATTGAATGAAACCAACAAGTAATTATTAAATGAACACAATTATGATACGCTATAATTTAAACCATGCCATTTTCGTAGGCATTTCAGATGATGATTATACCACACAATGGGCAAACATCACTACTACACTATAATCTGTGTAAATAGATAATTATATGAATGGACTTTAGCAGCCTTTAGCAAATTAAAAAATATGTACATTAACTGCCATACAGACAAATGTAAATTTTGCACCCATTTAGGCAATTACAAAAATACACGCTAGGTATTGCATCAAACCATCACAGAACACAGGTGAGTTATTGCTGTTTATGATTGTTTTTTTCTTACTCCGTTCTTGATATTCTTCTCTTATTCTTGCTCTTGCTGCTGCTGCTGCTGCTGCTGCTTTTGTTGCTGCTGCTGCTGATGATGAGTATCTTTCCTTGACAGTAGGATGCGGACCTCAGTGATGTAACTAAGCTAATCGTGCGAGTGAAGTTTGACCATTGGTCAGTCATAAATCAAGAGGCTGTCACTCTGTTACACTTAAGCCACTCTACTAGGACAATACTTTTTGCCAGCAAGACACTTCAGTCAATATGGTGGGGCAGGGCCAGTCAGTGTCTCAGCAAAAGACTCCGTCATAGATCACAATCATCCTGACGTGTTCCATCCCTTAGTCTCTTTCATATGGTGTATATTGCACTATGGACCCACCAAGGCCCTTTCCTAGGTCATCCTCATGTTTACATCACTCTACTAATTACGTGCCTTTGGGTGGCTCCATATAGAGTGTAGGACATGATAAAGTGTTAACACTATGCAGAGTGCAAAGTTGGGAAGACACAGTATATTTTCAATAGGGGTACAGGTTGAGATAACCCCCCCTCCCCTTGCCCAAAGATATACTTTATTGCCATAAAATTCTAGAATTAAGGTACAAATATTTGATTTAATATTTGATCATCTTGTGGTCATGGTTATCAAATACACATTTCTACAAATGTGACTGTTTATAGGCATAATTTTATAAATTGTATTCAAAAGTTTACTTTTTATATTTAATATAATTTGTCAGGCGCTATAGAGCAGCACCTAGTGCTGGATACTAGCACATTATAAATTAATAGATATCATTATCAAATATTATTACATTTTTATGGTAGTATTATAATAATAAGATATAATACATAATTTAAATGAATTAAGACAGCTTGAAACTGACACATCTGCATATCTGACTCTCTCTGAGTAGCTCTTGGACATTTACATCATACAATAGCATATATGTACAAAAATACATACGCCAAGAGGATGTAGTATATTGTATACACGCTTTTATTGAAAAATATTTATTGTACTCTCATAATGGTACAGAATACAGAATCGTATGTGCTATTTGCCAAGAAAATATATACATAGGTGAGGATTTCCAGAATAGAGACCGCCAATCTCCTCCAGACTGTATAGAACTGCAATATAATTACCTTTTTTCCTGTAAAAAGGGAAAAGTACCTGGTATACATCGTATACAGCAAGTTTCATTCCACGGAGACCTTGCTGTTCAATGTTGTCTGGATAGAGAAACTGCCTTCTTATTGCCCTTTTGACGGACTCCTTAGTCTACTTATCTAACAGGTAATGATACAGTGGGGTAAAAACAATACCCGATCACTTGCGGAAAACAGTGTGTCCTACAAACTATTAGCTCTTGATTTATTAACTGTTTTTATATATCTTGGGAGGATATAAGAATGAATACCTTCGATAAATAATATAGTACACATGACTTCACAATGTGATATCATTGCAAGTTAATAACTTATGAGATAATTATATATAAGTGACAAGGCTAATAAACAAGAAGCATTGTACAATAAAGGAGATAACAAGCAAAAGAATGGATATGGTAAGATATCTTTGATATTATGGAAGAAATCTTTTTTGGATAGTAGCATATGCAAAACAGATTATATTCATCGCTGAGGATTGGGTATTTTTGTACCCTGCTGTGTAATGTCAGGTGACAGCGTTTTTCACTAATCAGTTGGTCATTATTGATACATATTGTGCAATCATATATAGAAACAGTTAATAAATCAAGAGCTAATAGTATGTAGGACACACTGTTTTCTGAAATTGTCTGAAATACCACGTAATTTCAGTAGCATTCTAGTCGAAAATATCTTCGGTGCTGCCTTGAAAGTTCTGTATTAGGTATAACATTTTTGAGAATACATTTTCATTTGTGGCAGTTTCTAAAATTATCATCAAAGTTAAAGTTAGCAAACTGTAACAATGCATCACCAAATCAATTCGGAGCATGCATGCACATTTCGCTCGCTCTGAAACCTTAATGCTCTCACGTTTTGGGGAAAAATTGGTATTTGCAGTCATTGGCTTTTTATCAGAAAGCAATTTCCATGTAATCCCTCACAAGGCTCTGATGCTTTTGGCAAACACCGAGGATCCATTAGCCCGTTTAAATTTTTATCCTAATTATTAGCAAATGTGGTAAATATAAACAGGGTTTTCCAGTTGATTTGGATTTATGAAATAACAGCTGGGCTTGCTAAGGCTATACAGTGGCGTTCAAAAATACCCAATCACTTGAGGAAAGCAGTAGGGAAAAGTAAGAAGAACTGGGCCGGCGGGAGAACTGAGCCACCCTCTTTACAGCTAAAAGTAATATTGGTTTTATCCTGAAATTGGGTCACATTATTCCTAAGTTAATACATGTCTGAAAGCAAGAAATATTTCTTTTTCTGACAAAGGGAAATATTCGGTGTCAGTGGGTAAAATTTCAACTATGTATACAAGTGTTCATTGACAAAAACTGATAAAGAATAGATTAGAAATAAACATATTGTTATAATCAGCGTATAATTGAAGTACAATCATGTTACTGACATGCTATGTGGAAAAATACGGTTGCCATTTCTTTCAAGCAACAGCTTTGGGGAGAATGGGACCACCTCAGGCGGGGAGATCTGGGCCCCTGTCCTAGGCCCCCCTCTGTTATAAAATACAATCAAAACGTTTGATCGGGAAGTATAAACCACACATTATGCTTAAACACTAGCTTACATGAAACCATTAATAATTGTTCTGGTTTTTCAGTTTGTTATAAACTGAAAAGAGGGGCAGGTCCCCTGCCCCATGGCCTACTTCTCCCTCCGGTAAGGAGAACTGGGCCATGAAATATGGTTGAGAATTCTTTCAAAAAGGCACCTAGCATTATTACAGGTATACTTGACTTTGCTTTATTATTTGAATAGGCAAATATTAAAATTTGATAAACAACCGAGTTCTCCTTACTTTCCCCTATCTCCTGCATGCTATTATCTCTTTAACTTATTAACTGTTTTATATATCATGTTAAGATATAAAGTCGCCTCCTATAAATATCAACGGAGGAAGAAAATTCCATAAACATGAACTTGTGTATAAGTTCTGTCATTATCTAACAAGTGCAAAAGCCCACGTATGAAGCAAATTGCATAATAAAAGCGACAACAAGCAAAATAATGAATATGGCAAGATATCTTTGATATTATGAACAAATCTTTTGGAGACAGTAGCATGCAAAATATAATGTTTACCATGGTCGATTGGATGTTTTTGAATCTCACTGTAGTTGTGTGATAAACTTGCATGTTGGTAGCATTGCAATGGTATGATCTAGACAGCTAACTTTGATGGCTGTGTTCGGGTTTCTAATGTCAATGATTAGATATTTTTTATAAAGAAAAGACCTGCAGGGATTTAAGAAAATATATGCTCTTTTCTGGCAGGTCTTGTAAAATGAGAGATAATGATTTAGAAAGTAGCACACTATTCCATTGGAGTGTCATGCAAAGTCACATCCAGCTTCTCCATAATCAATCATAAAGCAGAATAAAGCCTTGCTCAGATGCGCTCTTTTTTTCTAATTGCTAGGTCTATATAGAGATGAGAGCTTTTAATAAATCATTTGGGAGATCACTGAAGTTGCATGGGTCATTAGGGTGATCGCATTACGCTTAATAAAGCAATTAGAGCAGAAAGCTGCCTCCTTCTTCAAAAGGCTCTCCTCAGACAAAAAACTTGACAGTCATGTCATTTTAAATTGCATCGTTTTCACCAAGAGTTTCTTCTTCTCTTTCAATATATCCTCCTGAAAAATCTCCTTCCCCAACGCGTTTCAATTATTCCAATCTTCTGACAAGAAAATACAATTTGGAGGGGGCCCAATCGATTAAACGGGGAGTTTTAATGTAATTCATGAACGCAATATTTGATCAGTTCTAGGAAGGTAGATACAGCCACGTCCCCCATGTGTCCTTCGGGCGAAGTGTGGAGAGCAAAAACTCTCCAATGGCCCAAGATAATAAAACACAATCCCAATTCAAACTTGATTAAAACACTCTGGCCCTAGGACGTATCAAGGAGAAAGAACCAGCTCCTCTCATTAATTTTTCGCTGGGATAGCTTGTCTCCATGAACCGTTTTAGCTTTCTGTTTTTCTGTGTCTGTGTTTCAACCATGGCTTACATTAAAACATTAATTTGAAGAAAGTTTCAATTGACTGTGATATTCTTTCGTTATATGTGCAAAAAGTGTCTGTTTTGTGATAATAATAATTATTATAATGTTTACTATTGGTGTGTGGTTGATCCAAAGAGAACCCATCCCTTGTTATTGTGACTCCATGCACTCACAAGACTCAAGACAAGGTCACTGTCTAACCCTGACACAATACAGTCAACCCTATCCTAACGGTCACTTGATTACAAGGGCCACTAGCTCTTAACAGCCCATGGTCTCTGCCTGTCCTAATTAGCCCAACTGGTGCAGAAAAGCAGGACGTAAAGCCCTATTCACACCCAGACCCACCACACCCACCACACCCACCACACCCACACCCACACCCACACCCACACCCACACCCACCCACACACACACACACACACACACACACACACACACACACACACACACACACACACACACACACACACACACAGCTCTTAACGGCCACTTTACCCCAGAGCTCTTACGGCCACTATACCCCAACTCCCCAGACAGAATTTTAATTTTAAACAAACCCCTGCCTTAAACGGCCACATTTGGTGACAGCTTATCACAGGATTGACTGTAATACCGTGCTTGTCTACGACAGTTAATAGGAAATATGGGTTGCAACATAATTACATTAAACACTTCCGTTATAAAGGGGTTAAATATTTGTTAAAATCCTACATTGTGAAATGGAATGATTCTTGTAAAGTTTTCCGCTCATTTAATTCAACAGATTCTAAACCAAGTTAACATGTGCACATTAGCATGAATACAAAGCATTCCAAATGAGATGTTCTAATTCATTTGACAGTAATGAAGTTGACAAGCAAATGAATATACCTTATCATTACATGAGATGATAAGAGGGAGGGAAAGGGTGTTGTTCAACAGCAGCAGCAGCAGCAGCAACAGAAGCAATGGCAGCAGCATGAGCAGCAGCATTCTCCGCATCCTCAGAGGATGGCATCTCACTGTCAATCAGAGCATTGCACTTCTGCGTCGCCCTTGGGCACTTGCTAATTGCAAAATGTCAGAGAGAATTCTGCCCAATTCACACGTGATTGTTGGTGGGGGAATTTATCATGGCAAAATGGAAAGGGAAGAGATGCAATTGATTGTATTCAAGAACAAGGAGGGAAAATACGTCAGGCAGAACTGCTGCCCATTTTGTTATTTCAGCAGCAGCATAACTGCATTCAGAGGAAGACATTGGTTTCAACTGGTTTCAGCCACTGCCAAGAAATGATTTTCCACAGGAGACCCCTCGGTGAAGTGAGATAGCCCTAGATGGCATGCAGTCCCTGGGATGCCTGGATGTTGGTGGCATGTCTTCTTGGCGAAAGTAAAACTGCCCTTTTGCGGCTTCTCTAATCAGGTTAATTTCATTTTAATGGAATTTTGATTCAACACAATTTCAAAATAACTGCATCTTAACTGTTTTACAAACATCTTTAGCCAGCAGTTGTGTTCAAGGGTAAAATATATACATTCAACTGTGTCTAGAAGTACATACGCTGTGCGGTGGTGGAAAAGTTTTCACACAACAGACATAGTGGTAAAATTGATTGATTGATTTATTGATTCATTCATTGTGTCCTCCTAATTAAATTAAATGTATTTGCATGACTAAAAATGAAAATGTCTCTATGGTGAGATAATTGAGATAATCAAGAGCATGCAGTCATATAGTTTACGTTTTGTTTCATTGACCAAATCAAACACAGTTGCAGAATACTTCATACATACTTATATAAGAACTAAATTAGAACTATTGGAAAATTGTTTTTATGCCAAATCTTGCTAATTTAATGGACGGACAAAACTGGGCAGAAACTTTCTTCCCACACTGTCTTGCATATTTTAACCCTACCTCTTTCCTATCACACTAAATTGTCAACTTTTTGTTTGAAAAGAACCTGACAATCCTTAAGCCAAAATCAATAAAATGGCAGTTGGTCAATTTAAGCCATTGACCAACTTCAATAAGTGTTCACTGTCCAGTATAATTCACTTCTTCATTGGTCTGGTGATCTTTTAAGGGGGTAAATATAGAGAGGGAAGATTTGCATAATTAGAGCAGTACAGCACAGAGACAGTCAGATGTACCCCTGTGGGAATTGGCAGGGGCTGGAGTAGTGGTCGCATTGATTGTGATGAACATTATAAGGCCGATGGCTGACAGTTGATGGACACAATGAGGACTCTTGCTTGTGCCCAAGGGAACGAAAGAGCTTGCTCCAGTCTCAATCGCTCCTGGCCATCAGCTCGCCCTTCGGACAGTGGTCAAGCCAGATTGCAGCAAACCCCATGGAGCGCTCTCAACCTGGCAAATATGGATTAACGGTAGGATTTGTGGGAAACACACGTTGAAGGAGTTGACCGAAGAAAGTAGTCGAGTGAACACAGTTGCGAAGGCTCTCAGCAGACCTGGCCCTGTCCATTGATTCTGGCCATTCATGAAGCCCACCCAGAAAGTCGATGGCAGATCCCTGTGACTTGAAGACACATCCAATCAGACTTGGTCGCCTTAACTTGTCAGGAGAAAACCGTAGTCTTGTTACAGCCGGGGAAGCAAATGTCAGCGGCCTGGGGCCCTGGCCCACTCGCTAATAGCCGACCCGCGTCCGTCGCCTTTGATTTCCGCTCTGAGGTGACCTCCGGCAAAGCATGGGCGCATGCCCATTGACTACTGGCCCCTGTTTTGTCGGACTGCAAATCGCCTCTATTATAATCCTGCAATGCCGAACACCCACGTCAGCGAGTGTCCAAGACCTTGACAGCATGTCAACCGCTGCGCTGGCCTCCAAACATCCACCTCAAGCGCATGCCAGCCTCCTCTGTGCCAGGGGTACCAATGATCTCTGCTGTCACGGCCTTTCGCGTACTATTCATGCAACTGCTTCCCTACTAGCCTGCTTGCTTGGTCTATTGCTGTTATTTAAGCTGTCACCAATGACCTTGCTTTGTCCTTGTTTTGGTCTTATCTTAATAACTGGGATTTTTGTGGGATAGGATTAGGATACATTAAACGTTTGCATTGCAGATTGTGTGTGTCAATCCAGATGCAAGTAATTAATTAACCTCGCCGTGTATATGTTTCATTTAAAGCTTACACTGTATGGAAACACTTGTCTTTAATGGAAACAACCAATGGAACCTTATATGCACACCATAATAAGAAAGGAAACATGATGTAGAATTAATTCCAAGAGGCACCTCCTCTAATATACTTAAATTTACCTGCCTGGAGAGGTTCTCGTTTTGCTTAATTCGCATTTGCATGTTGCGGATGAAGTATTGCTCTCCAAAGACCAAGATGGTTGATGTAGCACCCATTTTCAGAGGGAACAGCAGGTCCCTATGCTCCTATTTCTTGCTTATTGTGACCACTGCTAAGGGCTGGGTATCCCATAGGAAATGCCATCACTCCTAGGCCCGCTATTTTTCCCTCGAAATATCCACCAATGACAATTGCTAGTTATTTTTCATCATCTCCTGTCAACGTTTACCAGGCTTATTAATTATTCCTCCTACAAATGTTTCACTTTGATGTAAACATATTTGGTTTTACCTCTCTTAATAAGATTAGGGCCATATTGAATTCCGTCATGCGGCAGGTTTCGATAAAGAGTGAATAATGACAGCAATTATGCGCATGTGTGATGCCATGTTTTCTGTCATTGTCTTAAGGATGACATGCGCATCTGTTGCATCATGGGTAGAGGATTGGACGCCATCTTGATATATTGCGCGGGCATCTCTCAGTTTTGAAAGCATGCTAGCTCCACGGTCTCATGCAGAACATTTGGAAAATTTTGTGAATCTTGAGTGTGCAAGACGCCCGAACCGTGAGGGGTAATAAATGGGAGAATTAAAAGGGACGCCTTTAAAAAACTACGGGAAATAATGGTTTGTTTTAAGCGTTCAATCTTTCAGTGGTAATAATGAAATCGATTTCCGTCCGATAAACGTTCCCAGATGCCAGACAACTACATGCATAAGATAAAGACGTCAATCAAGATCCGAACCCCCCTAAGAACATGTTCCGTCAAGTAATATTGAGATTTCTTCTGATTTGTCAATATTGAACCATCGCTCGATATATAGCTTTCATGTTTGATCAAAAGAAAGCTGTCGGTAAGTGTGTGCTGTTTTTGAATAGCTGCAGATTCTGTTTTGTGTGGGACCCGGCAAGACGGCTGGATATGAAAGAAAATATGGGAAGAAAGTGGAAAATCAAATAGACGGACAGTATCTCTGATCTGCAGGGTGGCACTGCGAAGTACAACAATAAAGACCCGAGGGATACACCAGAGAGAGAAGAACATCAATAAATCAATCATAATGCCAGAATTAATTTTGAAAATTCTACAAGAACATCCGGCAAGATCACTTTTGAAGATCATGTGCTGTTTATCTCATTGATAAGACAGTTTATCACAACTTACAGAAATGGAAAACAGTTTCTACTCACCCATTAAATGAGCAAGGTTTTGGTAGAAATAATTTCCAATTATAAGTTCTTGTATACATAATATTATGTATATGCACTATTTTGCCAGTGCATTTGATAATATCAATGGAAACTTTGCCAATGATACCTCTCTTGTCTCACATAGCTATACGATTATTTTGTCATGTAAACACACTAGATACATTTAGGAGGCTATATATTTCATGCGCGATAACTTTTCTACCACTGCTTTGATTTATCACACTTCGGATAGTTAATCTCATCACATACGCCTGTTACATTATCTTGTGTTTTTTACATACTCAGTTAATTACATACAACTTTTGATGTGAACTGAATCGGTGCTTATACTCACCCACCAAAGATGCATGTGCGTGTATACAGAGTGATGGAATTTATCATCATATTTCATAAGCTGGTGGATCTTACAGTACATGCAAGAGCAGGCAAATACGGTTATGAGCCACTCTTTGATATGCTAAATTTATGGATACATGGTTGTGTGTTATACTTTGTAAACATTAAGTTTACATGCAACGTAGGCTAAATCATCTTTAAGCCTCACTCTATCTTGCTCCTTGAGTGTAATCCTTCATACAAACATGTTGTATGGGAACGAGGCCTTCCCTGAGCAAGTCATTCATATTCTGCACTGCATAGATATGGCAAGCCGCAAGATTGAGCAGGGTTCTGCCAAGATAGCCAGCCGGTTACAGAATGGATCTCATGCTCTGTCTCCCATTCTGAAAGCAAAAAAAGAATGAGAGGAATTTGCTATATTCGTTTATCAGTATTTCTGGTGCATGTACGTTGAGTTTATTGTATGAGCGACAGTTCCATTGCCACTTATTGTAGGCGCATAGGACTAAATACATTGTACAAGTCTGAGTGGAACGTTTTTAAATCAATAACCTACTGAGGTGGAAGATAGTTTCTGCACAGCCATGAAATGAAAGTAATTCTGTGTAAAAATTATTTTTCTAATTAGGTTCTTGGCAACCCATATCAAGATTGCTGTATTTTTTAGTCATTTCAACAAATTTGACAATATAGGAGGATATGTATTCGGTTTGTGTAAACAGTTTTTTTTTGTACCAGATCTCAATCTATAGAATACCTCATACTAAGATATCTTACTGCTTAAGAGTACTTCTAAAATCAGTTTTATTCTGAAGACATGCCTGGTGAAGTTTTGTCATCACCTTTTTGTGCATGCCCATATTGGGATTGACCTTATAAGGAATACTAGTTCTTTTACGGGGAGTCTGCTGTATGACCATAACTGGTAACAATGGAATTTTACTGTAAAACAACATGGTTCTTCCAGTTGATGCAGCACATGACCTACATACACTCAGAACATTTCCAGAAACATTGGGCTATTCATAGCCTGCAACATTGGTCTGCTATGAATGGCTGGGGGAACCAGGGCACGAATCCAACCCTGGTGAATTTTAGTTTTTCTTTTTGTTATGTATATATTTATCACTTATAAGATATATATCATTTATATCATCTTAAGAGAAGAGTATAATTTCTCCTTATCCTACAAAACTTTTTTTCTACATTATCTATAATTGACTATTATAAAATGCTATCACACAAGTCTGGTACAAGTCTCTTTCTTAATGAGAGCTTTGCTTGTTACCACTGTAGCCTACATCAGCACAGCACTGTCAGGTTGACACTAATAGACAGGGGTGGAGAAAAAGAGATCTGATGTTTATTGCAGTTACTAAGTTGCATTGAAACAAGCGTTTTATTTATTTAAACTCCCAATACTGGGAAATCAAAGTGAAAATATATCGATATATGTATGTACAGAAACATGGAAAAATAGTACGTATTGGTTAAAAAATAAGGTCTAGAATCTGATGTGCCTTCATGACTATGGCACAGAAACTTTGGATGGAGGTTTATGCAGCAGGCGAACAGGGGAGTAACCAGTTTTGATAATACGCTCTATAAAAGAATTCTTTACAGTTTGCCCACCGATTAAGAAATTTGCAAGGGCTATACTCCGCAGTCCCCGAACTGGTGAGCTGACTTTGATATCGTTTTGCAGTGCTCCTATGTATTAAGTCAGTAACTGGGAGTATATGCAAAGCTTGAAGTAGGCTTGAGTAATGCGATCTCTTGCTGAAGTCCATAGCTCTTAATAATCGAGCCTTCTGTGTATTTGAGTATGCTCATGTCTTTAGATGTCAGTGACATTATTAAGTTAAGCATTGTTCTTGAATCAAGCTGATGTCAAGTGCAGGCAATTTATAAAGCGCATGCTCAAAATATGCTCAGACACCCTGCAATTACAACTTGATTAAGGTAAGAACTGAAATACCCCATGTTGGATATTTATGAAGAAAGAGTTACTAGTAAACTACATTCCTGATTGAATGCACCAAGCAATTTATTTCTATACTTGTACTTGTCAAAATTGTATTATTTAAGGTTATGATTACAAATATAGATTACAGAAAGTACAATAAAAGCATATCATCACCTGAGGGTCATAATCCCATGTGGAGATTGTGCTTCAGTAATATCAGAAAGGTGGGAGTAAAATCTATTTAGGCTGAATAAGTGGCACCTGTATATTTTTTTGACTGCGGTTTTAGTTTTACGTTTTATGGTGTCCATTAAAAGTACTCACACTAACAATACATTTGCACTGGAGAGACAGCCTCATCTGTTTTGCATGCACTCGGGTCTTCAGTCTCTCACTAATGTCGGTGTAATGTCTATGTTTAGAACAGTCTATCTGGCGAATCACTGTTGGTAACCAATGGGGCTTTTAAAAATCCCAGGACTCTGAGTCTAACTAAGCTGTTGTGAATGATGGCATGCAAATTGCACCTGATGGGTGAGAGCTGAGGGTCTTACCAACAGGAATCAGTGAATCCTCAAATCAGGGCTAGAACAGCCAGCAATTTCACAATCGACCAGTAGGTTTGGTGGAGAGAGGACCCCAATGAGATTATGGTGTATTGATTAGAGAATGGATAGACGTGTTTTATATGCAGAAGAAAGAAAGTAGTCACATTTCAAAAACAGACTATTGTCCGAAGAGCAAGATGGGGCAAGCATGGTCCAGCATTCATTCATCAGCCAGCAGTTGACGTCATCCGCTGATAGAGTGGTCCCTAGGAGATAGTGTCATCACTACTCTCTGTTCATCTTGTTTTCTCCTGTTTTTGGTCATTTTTGCCTTCAGGCTTCAGGCTGCGATGAAATATGTAGTACAGGAGAAAAAAAAACATGTTTATGTTTCTTATTCTGTAAAATGCTGACTGAAGTAAGTCCGATATTGATGCTTATTAGTGTATTGGCACTCTTCATGAGGTACATCTCAGCTGGATGTCAATCGCATGAGGTTTTTTGTACTCGCTGTCTATGCTGAGGTAAATAAAAGACCCAACCTATAGGATAAATGTGTGGACTCCGAGTCGTTTCATCTCATCATTAAGTCTGCTGGTCAAGCGAGCTGGCTAAGCTTCAGACCAGTAGCATTGAGACATAGACAGGGACATAGGCATAGGCCTAGGCAAAGATTGTGTGTGAGATATTGTTCCTTAACATTTTCAATAATTTAGTAAAAACATCCTTGCATAAATAAGTCCTCCCTCAAAAGATTAAGTACGATTATTTTCATCTTAGTTATACCTTAACTGAACTAGATGATGAAACTGTAATTTCTTAGAATAATCCAATAGAATATTTACCTCATATTGCTTGCCATGTAATTAATAGCCCAATTTACAACAGCACTCTTCGGCCTATTCCCCACTTCATCTCCCATCTTTAAGTATCTTCCCTAAACGTCCCGTTTTCAGAATCTTTGATTTCTCATGTGCCAATGAGATGACCCCACATAGCTCAGGATCACGTGACACGCAGTTTTGTCCTCCAGGAGGAAGCGGAAATGAGTGCAAGGCCCCTTGGCCCCCTGGTGTCAAGTCTACTCTTCAATTAAAGCCAGAGGAGAAGAGAGCATGGTCAATTGACCCCTCCCTCTCAACTGCTCAGCTTCCCTTTGCTTTCATTGGGACAACATTGGGCTTTATAATCCTGTCTGCTGTTTGTTCCTTGGGACTTCTACTATCCTCTGTCCCTCTCTTCCCTTAACCCATACTCTGTTCAATTAACATGGCTACTCTTCCAAACCACTGCCTATATCTATTTTAATTTCAATATTTTCAGTGATTTGGAACTATCCACAATGTAACCTCACCATTAGGACCACTTTTGTTGTATTGTATTGTATTGTATTGTATTGTATTGTATTGTATTGTATTGTATTGTATTGTGTCACGTATCAGTGCTACTGGTCTGAAGTTTATCAATCAAAATGACCACTTGCCTCTGACAGGTGTAATGATGTAAGAATAAGGCTTGGAGTCCCCACCCTTTTACACCTTTACCCCACGGTTAAGGTCTTCTATTTGCCCCTGCATAGACACCAAGTACAAGGCATCGCCATTTTACGTCTAATACTGAGTCATAAAACGAAATCCAGCTGAAATATAGCTTATAAAGAGTTCCCGCATTATTCTATATTTTAATTTAAACATTAGTTTGTGATTATGAATTAACCACAATGAAACCTTAACATCAAGACCACATTAATGCCTTGTTGCATGCCTTAATAGAAAGGTGGTTCCAATAGAGAGATAAATTTCACAATCGTTTGAGTTCAGTTTAGTCCACAATTCAGTGGATATAAATGTGAAGGGGGAGTGTTAAGTTGCAGTCCACTGCACATTCAAAATATTGACATAATCATCATGATTTTGTTCATGTCAGCCATGTTTATTGTAGAATGGTTTCGATTACAAAACCACTGCAGACACGCGAATCTCTTCAAGAAATCCTCGTTTTTATGATGTTTGTTTATTTCTATAAGTAAACAACATAAATCTGCGTGTGCCATTAAATTTCGCAGCAGCAAAAAAAAAAAAAAAAAAAAAAAAAGAAATGCGTAGGAAATAGAAGCTCTGCTTTTTTCTAATGTGAATAATTAAACTGAAGAGTCGATATATTAAAAATATCGAATGCAAACTACCACAATCAGTAAAATATATACCCTAGATTATAAGCCAATTTAGAGAATACCATCAATAACACTTGGACAAAACAGTGATTATTTGAAAACAGAACAGGGAGCCAGTTAGGGGAATATAAATGTTGAGTTGATTGAAAGGTCTGTGTGATTGCCAAGCATGACGGCGGTTCAGTAGTAGATTACCATTCTGCAGTTGTTCAAGTCATAAGTCCAAATCGATTTTCTGTGATGTGAAAGGCCACCATAATGAATGATTCCATCAGAGAGTGACAAAGCTGAAATGGCGAATGTTAAAAAAGAGAGACAAAAAATGACGAATTAACTCTTTATGCCAGGGTGAGTGCTTGTTGTAGGCCTTCAGAGTGAATAAAAATAGCTCCACTAGCAAAACCAGTCCATTCGTTGCCGCTAATTAATGTGTGTGATATTAAGGCTTGGCTGCCTCGCCAAAGCCTTGCTAGACCTGGGTTCATAGGGCCGCCCTGCCATACTCCCACCGACGTTTAAGCAGTCAAAGGTCCAGCACGTAAATTAACAAGGGCATTAGTCATGACAACTTGACGTGATTCACATGACCTATTCATAGCACCAGGGCAGTCTGAATCTATAAACGGAAGTGAACATGGTCATCCAAACATGAAATCGAAAGATACTTGCCCATAGAGGTCGCTAATGAAACCAGATGATTGCGGTCAGGCTCGCTCTGCTGGACACAGTACATCAAAAGGCCAATGACAATTCTTGCAAACACATTTATTTCCTTTTGAGAGCTGACCTGGATTCTGCCTTTGCTCTGAGTATAGAAGGCCCTTTTCCGTATTTGCCAGTAATCATGCATTTGAAAACCATGTACAGAGGCGTACAGCATAAATCATTATAAGCATTAAATTATTATATATTTTGCATGCTGTTATCCCCTTAAGCTTGTCAGGGATATCTAACTAAATACATTATAATGCATGTTGGTGCCTTTATAACACAATCTACTTATTTAGACAGTTGGGTGAAAACATATGAAATCACAGCACAAAAATAATGTTTTTTGGAAAAATTTTCCTCAGTGAAAATTTGTACTGATATCATACAATATTATTATTGAGGTTATTTATTCATTCCGTCACATAGCAAGCAGGAGGACAAACTGTTTTTTGCAAAGGATTGGGTATTTTTGAATCCCAGTGTATAAGTACACCAGCCAATTGCGAATTATCGTTATAGATTGCTTGGACTATTTTAGGATTTGCAGTCCCTTTTTTTAAACTTCTGTCATGTTGTGTACATTGTTGGAAAAAAATATAAAGTGAAAGTTTTCATTTTGCCATTAATCAGATCCAGAGGGAAAGTAAATAAACTCCCATGCAAAGTTGATCCGACAAGTATTCGATGAAATTTTTTGAGTCAAACATGAAAAATCTATTGCTCAATGTGCTGCTTATCAGCTGAAACTCTATTTCATCGTTGCTTTAAGCAGTCACTGATTGGTCACAGGCATGCAATGTTTTTTGAACTGGTGACAGTCAGTGATACATCATGAGTAACTAATGAGAGTTGGACAAAATGCAATTTTCTGTATGTAGTTTTAGTTCACAATGACATTCAGTATATTTCACATGAAAACTGTTCAACCATAGGTATTTGGAGCTAACAAGAGCTACTTGGCCTGCAATAAGCTGAACTAAACTAGGCACAGCTATTATTATTAATGGTTAAAATTAAACCCCATATAAGCATAAAAACTGTTAATAATTACTAAATGACTCATCTGCACTTGTGGCGTTGTAACTGCCTCCTGTGCTTTACGATATAAACCTCTGTCATGAAGCATCCTTAAAATTGAAAGATATCAATATTTTAAATATTAAAATCACAGTGGTGTCCTTTATAGTTGAAGCTTCCAGTCGACAACTAAAGCTAGTTAATTTGGTTTAGTATCAGGTATAACAGGGGGTTTAAACAGTGGTCTAGCTATATCTAGCTTTTTTTAAAGTCCAAATGTTTATTTTAAGGGGTACTTACCATCATTTATTTTATTTATTTATTTATTTATAAAACATATTTATACAGGGTATAAATATTTTGAGCAGCAGCTCTTTCACAAAATGGCCCTGTTACGAGTAAATAAAATTATTAAAAAGAAGAAAAATATAACAGAAACTAAAGCTAACAAATAAAAGCTAGTGTATAAATAAAACAATTATAATGATGTGAGATAAAAATACTTCCTGGCCTCTTAATATCTAAACTGCTACACTGCTTAAGGGAGTCAGGTAGAGAGTTCCAATTTGTAGCACCAATATATGAAAAACAATTCTTGGTAAATTCCAAGTTTAAACTTGGGACATGTACATTATTTTCATTCCATGACCTTGTTTCTCTGTTTGTCACTTCTATCTGCATGGTAATAACATTAGTTATCATGACGTCCCAAGGTTATCATTGAATTCCGCGTCACATTGAACTGTTTTCAGCATCACATTTTAGTTGCTACAGTCTATTAGCATGGCTTAATCGAACCTATGACCTCAGCAACTCAATGCCTCGCTTCAGTTCAATACTCCATCAAATGAACCCGTGCTGTTGTTAATGCAGGGCAAGGAAAAAAGCGAGTGGTTAAACAGTTAAATGATTGCAAGCAATCGAATTTGACGTTCATGGGATGTGATGTTTTGGAAAGACGACGTGTTAAATTTAAATCAAACTCATGAATTGGGGAAGGACGTTTGATTAGACCTGACTGCACTGACAGTTTTGGGAGCAGTTTTGAAGGGCAGATGGAAATTGACGGCCAACTTCTACGGGATTTAATTTGACTGGCAGCTGCTATGGACACGTCAAGAGGACTTTTTATGAGCCTTTTTCATATAAAACCACAATATACATTGAACTATTGTTTTGTTTTAGTGAATGGTAATACATGTGTTTACGTAAAAAGGTTTACACTGCAGTGTATAATGTGTTGGTGATAAACTGTTTCTTAAAGAGATTACCTATTTGAAGTTTACCCTTGAGTAAATTAACAACGATTAAGGACAAGTTTAGTTAAGCTTTTTCTAAACAGGACTTTATGGTTATAAATACTGTTTGAGTGTAATGAACACATTCAAAACATTCAATCAAATCCCTTTTACTGAAAGTTGGCAAAGCATTGATGCCTGTGAGGGATAAGCATAAAACACTTTTCTTTTTCTTTTTTATAGATATTTTCCTTTGGCCACATCAGTTAGAAGGGGGGACGTGTCAACAGAGAAGGCCAATTTGTCTCTCGGCTTGTGTGTGACAACCATTAATAGTTAAACAAAGGAGAGAGAGAGCTTATTTGCATCCCATATAGAAAGGAAGCCTCGCTCTGAGAGCAGCAAGCGATTGTTGTCACACAATCTTGCCTACTTTTCGTTTTTGATGAATGACTCAGCCTAGAGTCCTCCATGAGCTCTGAACCAGGCCTTTCTGCTATTTGATTCGGAGATGGGGGGCTGCTGCTCCAGCGAAGTATCAGAGGCGAGGCAAGGGATGGAGACTTGCACTTGGAGCTGCGGAACTGATTTGGCTGGAATGGTACCAAATGATCCCATCGCCAGAGGAGTGAAAAGATAATCAAAGGAGGAGTTCATACCCAAGTCCATAACGAGAGGCAAATACACTCAGCCACACGTGAAATCAAAAGATAGAGTCCCAAGCAACTCTCTAATGGAACATTGTCCAACACTCTATGTATCATGATAGGCAAACTGCAATATCACTTGCAATATTCCTGTTTTCTTTCCATTCTTTCATTTCATTCTTTCAGCCATCCGCGGTGCTTCCCCTTGGTTTTCGCTGAAATTAGCTTCACCCTTTTCACTCCATTTTTGTCGCACTTATATGAAATGTAACTTGAAACGAAGATACAAAAAATTAGCGAAACATATTTGGGAAAATTATTCATCTTGAAAGTGTATTGAATTTCAGCAAAGGTGTCATATTTAAATTCAAACATCAAGTATCAAAGTGACACGTCCTAGGGTTTTTAACTTACACTCGTGTCAGATAAAGGACATTGTTCTATCTGTTAACACTCCACACAAGATGTCAGAGCTACATTAGCCCTGCAGTGTCTGAAACGGAATCCAGGCAGTCAGTTTACTTGGTGTGTTTTTCTAGACGAAGGACAAGCAGTTACCAGCTACGGTGCCTCGGGGGATCTTGCCTTCTTGTAGGGAAAGAAAACACACAACTGTTGGCCAACGTCCGAAAATTGACCAGCAAACAGAAGCAACAAAATAAACTGGCCTGATACGGCGTATCTGGCTACATACAGAAGAAGGAACAGGGTCATCTCCTATATACAATAAAGATAAGGCCGCTATAGGTTGCCTTGCTTGATACGTGGTTTGCTATTTGGACCAAATCAGCTTGAAAAGGTTGGTTTGACATTAAAGAGAAACAAGCATTCCTGTTTATTGCACTCGGGATTTTATGCTCATCCAAACGAAATATCTAATTTGAAACAAGAAATGGAAGTCAGTATTGATTATGAATTTCATATTTCCTTAAAAAGCAGTGCATCACATCAACGAAATAAGCATAAATAATTCGGTGTGCAATTACAACTGTCCTACATTCGGGACAAAACCTGTTACTTTAATCTACTTTTTTTAGACTGGCTTATCAAGCCAAGTCATCAGAGTCTGCTTTAATTTCTAAAGCACTTAAACCTGGGAAGCTTTGTCTTGGCTCCATGATCCTAATGTATTTACTAATGTGTATTCACCCATAATTATGAAGCCTGGATACAGTTCATGTGAAATCACAAATTCTAGCTATCCTATAATAGAATTTATTTCAAAGGGAATAATTCAATAGAGAAGAAAATGAGTACGAAGATTTTCAAAGAATTTCTAAGAATATGAACCTATAACCAATACATCAGGTAGCAAGAGGAGAAGAGAGCATGTCTCAAAGAGACTCTGTGCATTACCAATTACTTTGAGGAGTACCCAGTTTTAAATATATATTTCTAGGATAGTTATATGAGTATAAAGAAACTGGCAGCTTTTCTGTTCCATTAGGTACTTCCTTAAATTGTAATTCAAAGAACTTAAGACAGAGTACATGAAAGATACATGGCATGATCGAAAATGAATGTTCACTTGTGCTTCAAGTCAAACCCTAACTTAATCACTGATTATCACACAGCTTTAATATCTTTTGATTTACTGTTGCTCCTCATAGACTTTTTGGCCAACGAGTTCTTCTTCTTAGCACTTCTTCATCTAATAACTTAGCCTTATATGGCTAGTGCAAAATAAAGAAGTGTGACATGTCCCAAGCGTTATATTTTGCCATTTTTGGAAGATAATCCTTAATAAAGAGTTGTTATCTTCTTAATAATTGAAATTTTGGTATAAGTATTATTGTAAGCATCAATATTTCATAATTTCTTTAGTTCACTACAGGATGGAGTTCGTGGATCTCTTGTATTTCTTGAAAATAAGCTCAGTTCAACATTCATTCAATGTAAGCTCAGTTCAACATTCATTCAATGTAAGCTCAGTTCAACATTCATTCAATGTAAGCTCAGTTCAACATTCATTCAATGTAAGCTCAGTTCAACATTCATTCAATGTAAGCTCAGTTCAACATTCATTCAATGTAAGCTCAGTTCAACATTCATTCAATGTAAGCTCAGTTCAACATTCATTCAATGTTGTACATTTAAAACCCTCAAAATTATCAAACAGCTATTATCGTTTAAGCAACAACACTTCCGAAAGGTTTAATAAACCCATCCGATGAAAAGTTTGATAAAAGCAACAGACAAGAGTTGTAAAATCATTTTACTCCACTTGGGTCACACTTGATTACTCTCAATTAATATACTGTTTTGAAATTGAGTATATTTAAAGTAGATTTATCAAAATCATGAAGGAGAATATACCCAACATCCATTGAAATATACATTTGACAGCAGTATATTGTTCTGATTAGGTCTATAATGTAAGTACATAAGTTGCTTAGTCGTGTAATTTCATTATTCTGAGGCAGAGCATTGAATAATAGGCATAACGCTCTGGACACCCATTTTCACTTTTTGCAAGGCTCTCATCACCCTGGAAACACAAGGAACTTCGATAATAGTCTGGAATGATATGAGGCATACTATGATTTTAAGCTAATAGTATAAACTTTTTTCTCTGATAGATCAATAAGTGTAAAAATTCAAGTAATGAGTGGAGCATAACCCTCGGGACATTAGCAATACACTGATTTAAAATTACCAGTGACACGGGGAAAAACCTAAATTAAAATTTGAGCTTTTTTCACAACTATCATTGCTATCTTTCAGCAAAATCTCAGCAATCTATATGCTAGATTAGTTGTACAATTTCTTTGATAAAAAATTAAATATGGAATTTTTTTGAATGTTTAGTATAGAGAGTCTCTTCTGTAAGATGAACAGTGAACAGGCAGAGCAAAGAATAAATACAATTTTATTTTCGTTTAGAAAACTGGACAAAATATAAATTTAAAAATGTGAGTTTAGAATATCAAATTATTAGCACGAATTATTGAAATTAATCAACTTCCAAATGTCACTAGAAATGTTTTTTTTTTTAAAGTCGTTTTCCTGGCTTAATTGATTCACCTCTAATTTTCAGAGAATTCTCCCAGCATCTACCAAATGTAACGTAAAGACAAATAACAACTTTAAAATTAGTAGTATAGCTGTATTTAATGTAGGAGTAAATATGATATCAAGGGCTTCGTTGTTTTTGCACTAGGCCTTATGTGAAGTGAAGTGAATAAGAATTTGGTCATTGTGACAAAGCTGATTTATATATTATCGGGCCGGTTGGGGTCAGTTATTCCAGACAGTCAAAATGTCTTACATTAGCAGAAATGTCAACTTTGACTAACCGTCTACTCAAAGATATTTTCCGAGTATGCAAATGATCACTGTGTGCATCAAAGGAGGTGCAAAGGCTATTTATACTCGGCAGCAGAGCATGAGGCAATCCTTTAAATCTCTTCTCTTCTGTGCCTGTCTGCACGTGCTTAAGCTGATTAAGTAGATCTCGAGGACAGCACATGCCCTGAGAAGTTGCGCAAAGCACCTTGGGAACGAAGATGTACAGAGGTCAGGCAGCGAATCGGGGTTGACCTCGGGGGTCAAACAAAGGTCAGCGGTGAAGGTCATTTCTTAATTCAGAGGAGATCGACATTTGGGAGCGGAGGACCCGAGGCGCAGTGTCCATCAATAGGGAAGGATAAGCCGCTGCAAGAGAGAGTTGTGTCAATGGAAGGGAACGAGCGGAGAAGAGGGTTCCCCCAAGCCATGCCATTACAGCCAATTACCAAGACTATCCTCGTCGTCTCTTCCCTGGCCTTATCCTGGGCTTTTAACTGTGATGAAAAGCATAATGCAGAGCGGGCTTGGTTATATAGCCAGGAAGTTGTCTTCCTTCTGTACCTTTCAGCTTTGGGCCTCGATTGCTCAGGCTTTCTTGAAACCTTAATCCAGAGCCAGGAAAATTCCTGAAAACGCAACATATATTTTCAACATATTGTGTATGACTCACACTCAGTCGTTGGGATATTTTACAAAATATTGTGACAACGTTGAGGCAGTGTTGGTTTGATGTATTTCATATCGTAAAAGATTTCGTTGATTCTTGGTCATATTATTTTGAAATGCAACTGGGATGTTCCAAAGACTTGACACTTTCATCTTGTGGCAATATATACAATATTTTGTATAACTAACATCAAACATTATTGCTGAAATGTTTTTCAGGGTTCGAGCAATATATTATAAGTTTGAAAGTATGAATGTAGTGGCTTGATTGTCACAACCTGTATGAGTTTGCAGGGATCACCCTTGTATAACTGCAGCAACGTGGTTTTGTTGTTTACTATATTTTGTTTTTCCTCTGGCATATAATTACAGCAAAACCAGGTCATATCACTTTTACCTGTGTCTCTCACATATGTCAATGCACTTGTTTTACAAAAACCTGAATCTGAAATCCTACACGACACCTGACAAGGTCCTCTCTCCTGTCAGAGCAATGACTCGTGTCAGAGGACTTATGTACCTACTTACAACCTGTTAAGTATATCTTTGTTTTGCATTCCATGAATAATATACTGCCGTTTTGTTATAACGTTTGTTATCAAGCACAAGAAATGCTTATAAGAATCATTGCCAACATTGCTGATCCTTAGATACTCTTGGCTTACTTCAGCCTCGGCTTGCCTTGGGTGAGCTTGTGGCTGCTTGTGGCTTAGCCTCTAATAACGTCTCCTTAGCCTTGCCTGACTGGATGTTGTCTGTCGGACTTAGCCGATAATTGCCGAAGCTAAGGTCGGATGGACAGCAAAAGTTCGATATAATTAGATGCTCAGAGACGATACGAGGTGGTGCCCTTGTGGCAAACGTCAGATGTCACTAAGGAATCCTATTTGTCGCCTAATTGCACAAACTAGGGGCTGACTCAAGGTCATTCCTTTTGACCCCAGATATCTGCCTCCAAACCACCAACAAAGTAGAGGGCCACTCTTTCATATATAATGCATACATGTAGGTATGGTTTACTAAGTGCAACCTTATGTATATTATGCATATTATATATATTATACGCGTGTATAGGAATTATACAAACAGTTGAATCGTGACGAAAAAGAAGTGTAGATAAGAATGAATTAAATAATTGTGACATATTATATTAGTATAGTTGTTGCAGAGTTCAACATTGAGTTTTGTGGGATGAGGGAAAATTATATACTTCTTCCAAATATACACTGCAACCATACTCTGCTGCTGTACAAAATACACCCATGCTGGATGATAATGAAGCATTCTGACTGGCTCATAAGAGCTGAGTGGAGAATATAACAATCAATCAACATACTGTTCAGTGATACAGTCCATCATTTATGACCAATAATATAATGGCAATTGGGACGAACGATTTTAAAGTCCTATTGGTTTTAGAATATTACAATTTAAATATGGCACACGTGTACCAAAATTAGAAACAAAATTATGAGTTGCATGTAACTTGTGGGCATTCTGCCAATTCCCCACCATTATGATGATGCGCAAGTCAAATCAGTCCAATCAAATATAGAAACATGTTCAATAGTCAATATTTTGATTGGCAAATAGTTTTTCTGCAAGAGGTTCATGTAGTATTACGCTGTCAATTCAATAACGTTACTTCTTGGGAGACCATTAAAAGTGCCTCACTTATCCTAGCTTTCATGATATCATATAAGCATCACACAAGTCATGTTCATATAATTGGCCATTCTCAAAATAACTCTTCGTTGTTCTGAATGTTATCTACATTGTCAATAGCAGTTAATGAACCTTGTCACAGATGTCCTGAATTCTGAAATATGAAAGTTAATCACATTACCTTAATGAAAGCAGTTCAAATATCAAGACTTTGAGTTACATTCAAGGGCATCTTCACTTAACTTAATTTGGAAATTTGTTTAAAGGCTTATTCAGCAATATTAGGAATTAAAATTTATAAGTCATCTGCAAAAAAATTAAAATTAAATCATTTTGAGGTTTTTCTCTGTGAAATACTTACATTGCCACAATATACAGTTAGCTTCATAAAATATGGTCGACTCTAGACAGCTGTAGCTGCCTAATGCTGGCTGTAGCTATAACTGGCTAAAACCAGCTGCTTCTGCCTACTTCTAGCTGATAGTTGGCTTATACCTACCACCACTGACAAAATATGTTGGTAAATGTAAGAAATATCTAATATTATCATAAATATGTACATTTTGATCTGGCTTTGAGTAGCCAGCTATAGCCAGACATTTCCTTTTAGTGCCAGGCAGCATGGCACAGCAGAGAAGTTTTCTAGCTTTGTCTGTAATAACTTGAATGATATTAGGTTTCAAGATGAATATCACCAAGAATCGTCCATGTACACCTTTAATTTGACACCAACCATTGGAGTGGCAGTTGATTTGCTGCTGTCGAGGTACATCAAGTCAAGTGCGTTTAGCCATCATTAGGTTTTTCAATAACAGTCGACTTCAACTTTTCCAGCAATCCAGACACTGTTGCAGCACAGTTTTCATTACAGTGCAAGTGCAACATTTCCCAGCAGTTCCTGGCCACCTCTCCTCTGTCACCTTTCAAATTAGGTGCTGCGTATGCAGAGTCGGCTTACAGCAGAGGAAATGAATCTCAGCTGCGATTTAATTTGGACATACCGATGCCATGGCTACGGTTGACCCCAGCATCAAAATGCACCTGTTCGACTCTGGCCTCATCTCTCATTTTTCGCCTCTTGAAAAATCCCCAGATTGTTCATCAGTAGCAGCATCATCAGCAGCAGCAGCATCATCAGCAGCAGAAGAGGAAGAACAAGAAGCAGCAAAAGAAAAAGTAGAAAATAGTAGAAGAAGAAAAAGAAGACGAAGAAGTAGTAGAAGAACAAGCAAAAGAGGAAGTAGAACAAGACGAAGAAGAAGCAAAAGAAGAAGAAATAGATGCTAGAAGAAGCAGAAGAACATGCAGGAGAAACACAAGAAGAAGAAGAAGCACAAGAAGCACAAGAACCAGAAAGAAGAAGAAGAGCAGGAGCAGCAGCACCTATACCTTCATCTATCATCTATCCTAACAGCATCTCCTTTAATTGGCTTCATTCGATCGTCAAATGAAATTATAGTAAGCACACAGATATATTGCTGGAGCAATTAACGCCCGCCAAATATGCAGTCGGCAGCCAGAGAATTTTGGAAGCAACTTGAAATGTGCCTTTTTCTGAAAACTCACATTTAACAGCTAGCACAAGCAAGTTTCCAGTACGAATTTATCACACGTAATTTAATTAAATTTCATGGACGTTCATGAACTGCTGGATCATTTTTCTCAACTTCAAAAACTTCACATTGGACAAGAAGGTCAGAGGTATTTCATGTAATGCGCCAAACCAACATTGCAAGTACATTCCGTGTGCATTCAACGATGTACCTCAGCTAATAAAAACATGCTGGGCTTTTTAGATATTCGTCTAATGGTTTCTCTGAGGGGCACCTTGAGGTACACCATTACCATTAATAGTCATAAGGGACTTGGTATCTGGAGCCAGGTTCTTTGACCTCTTGAGCTTTGCAAGTGAGGGTTTTCTGGCCTCGATAAGTTGTACTTTGGTCTTGACTTGTTTACAAACAACCTTATTTTTACTTGTATAAGATCAAGCACACTGCGAGTACAGTCTTGTCATGAAATGGGCAGAAAGAATTAGATGAGACGGAGAGAGGGAAGCTCCAGCAACAAACAAAACCATCGACCATCCCCAGAGTGGAATATTACTTGGGCCCATCCCCGTTTCATCATCATTTGACCTCTACTTTGAATAATTCACGACCTATTCCTCATTCACTGGAGTATGTACAGAGCGCCGTGTTTCCCAAAAGATGCCTTGGAAGTTATGGCAGGGAAATAAATGCATTCACCAAGACCATGCGGTTTGTGCCTTCTGGTGATAACATATTATTCATGCCACTAATCTTCTGGCTGGAGTGGAGGATATTAATACAAAATTAATAAGACAAGAGGAGAACAGAGTGGGGCGGATGATATGATGGATTATTATGCTCTGAAATCAACTTTGTACTAAATTATTAGCAACGAACTTCTGATCACCTGTTTTGATTGTTGCATTCAGTGCTCAGATATTACCCAGATACTACTGAATTGAGATCCTGCTTGCTGCAAACAAAAATCTATCATATTTTTCTTTACTATTCCGTATAGATTCTATTCTATTCTATTCTATTCTATTCTATTCTATTCTATTAGTCTGGCCTTGAGTAGGCAGAGGCCCAAATCTGTATATAAAATCAATCAGATTTCTCTTTACTAGATTCTATTCTATTCTGTATTGCCTTATGTAGGCTCAAATCTTGAAACAAAAATTCAGATTTATCTTTACTAGTTGCTATTCTATCCTATTCTATTCTATTCTATTCTATTCTATTCTATTCTATTAGTCTGGCCTTGAGTAGGCAGAGGCCCAAATCTTTATATAAAATCAATCAGATTTCTCTTTACTAGATTCTATTCTATTCTGTATTGCCTTATGTAGGCTCAAATCTTGAAACAAAAATTCAGATTTATCTTTACTAGTTGCTATTCTATCCTATTCTATTCTATTCTATTCTATTCTATTCTATTCTATTCTATTCTATTAGTCTGGCCTTGAGTAGGCAGAGGCCCAAATCTTTATATAAAATCAACCAGATTTCTCTTTACTAGATTCTATTCTATTCTGTATTGCCTTATGTAGGCTCAAATCTTGAAACAAAAATTCAGATTTATCTTTACTAGTTGCTATTCTATCCTATTCTATCCTATTCTATTCTATTCTATTCTATTCTATTCTATTCTATTCTGTTCTATTCTGTTCTATTCTGCCTTGCCTTAAGTGGGCAGAGGCCCAAACCTTCTGGAGGCAAAAGTCCACATCTCTCTTACTAGGGCCATTGGCTTGACTTCTCTCCTCATCTTCTTGATCATCTGACCAAGTCCCGATTATCAAATATTGATAGAAACATCAAAGGAGAGTCTGTCTATATCAGTGTGTTTACAGAGAGGCTGCCTATCATATTCCTGCGACCCTTGAAGTAAACGTCAACCCTGTGAGATGCTATAGTAAACAGTCGCCTGTGCCTGTGAAAATGAACAGGTTGCTTGGAAACGAGGGAGACAGTAGAGGAATGGGGGAATCTGAAAAGACTAAGAGGGCATGATGAAATTGTGGAGCGCGCCAGTCCGGGATTTTCGCAAAATGAATCAGGGAAAATATTGAGTCAAGTTGCGAGGATGGCAAAAAGACGAAAAGGCGATTCAGCGGCCCGAATATTAGAGACCTTTTGAAGACACCTAGACTGTCATATTTAAGGCAGTGTGTGTTATAAAAAGAAAGAATAAAAGAAAGAAAAGGATGCTGTGATCAGATGTAGAAAACGGCAATTGCCGTGAGGCTCGATATAAGAATGATTTGGCACAGCGCACTTTCCATCCCCAATAAAATTATCAAGCTCAGCCTTCCATTACTGACGTGTTGGCAAGGAATATCGTATAGCGGACAATGTACAGCTCTGGATTACTTTACACATTGTGAGTGATGGGCACCCCTGCACTTGGAGTAGAAAGAGCTGATTGTATGGGCCCAAATATTTTCTGTGTTGTCACACTGACAGATTATTGTGGACAAGGAGTGGACATTGGCCTGCCGGAGCCCCTGCTGGAGCAGTTTGACCAGGCTATGGTTACGCCATACACAGTGTAGTGGTGTACTGACTTATCAAAGCTAGAGACCTGCGCACATTCATTCTGCCAGAGTAAACATGTGATTCTTCTTGAGAGAGTAAAACTGTCCCTCCAACGTGTCCTATTCCATCAAGGCGTTCGGACGTGGCGTCTTGGGTGTAGGACGCTGTGTTTGACCTTCCCAGAGAGCGTGCTGGCTGCCTTTGTAGTAATTATGTGCGCCTTGCACCAACGACATGCTCCCATGCAGTTTTGTGAACTCTTTGTTTCATCTCTTGCAACCATACTCCCATGCAGCTACTTTGCTTGTCAGGGTGCTTGCAACCAAACCACTTCACTGCTCGGCTGTGTTCCCTGTGTAACCCTGGAGTGCACAGAAAAATTAGTAAATGTCCACCACGATATTATCTTGCCTCTTGTGTACATGCTGTACTTTGTCTTTGCAGGCATTGTCATATACAGTCGAACCCAAACGTTTACATACACTTGAGAAAGGTGTCATAAACTAAATGTGAAATAAACTAATCCAATTAAAAAGTAAAGTTGCTTACATTTTTGATGAAATTAATGAAGATGTTGGAATTGTTATTGGAATGCAAAGAATTGTTGATTATTCATTGTAGAGAAAATGTGTGGGAATTAAAGTGAACTGTATTCTGCTCCAGTTATGTATGATGTAAACATTTGGGCTCAACTGCACTTTGATACACACTCCTAAAGAAACACATAATTTTGCTGCATGGTGCAAAGTAAGTGTAACAGGCACATAGATGTCCTTGAAGGAAATGAAATATCACTGTGTTAATTGCACGTTTGCCACATATCGGGATCTGTAACTTATAGCTGTTAATGGACCTATACAATGGTGATAATGGTGTATTCTTCATACACACACTATCACACCTTGAGAAATGAACACCTCCGGGCCACAGGAAACTGGTTCATTATTTTCTGACATATTCTGGATGCAGGCAAGTTGTGGGCAAGTTGCATGAAGCGCAGAAGACGCCTTCCCATGAAAGCAAAAGGCGCTAAGACCGTTATTAACCCAGCATTCAGGTTGTTAATGAGCTAGGGCTGAGTTATGAAGTGTCAAACACCTCGGATTAGCACACCCTCAGTGATGGGCTCTTGTCAATGCAACATTCTGTAATATACATCATCATCATAATTATGCTTAGCAAATTCTGACGGTATGTCACTAGAGACACCAGCAGATACTTATATCACAGGAATATTTCTGCAATATATTAGGAATATGTCTGCAATATACCAGGAATATGTCTGCAATATACCAGGAATATGTCTGCAATAGGGATGGCACACAGGATTGCAAAACCTTACAAATGCAACTTGTATGTATTCACAATACGATTCGATATTAGGTCCATCACTTCCTATTTGGTTTGCAACGACAGGGCATTTGTTTGTCACTATTCAGAAAATAAGATGTGTCATTCACCTATGCAGCTATGAAACGCCACCGAACAACATAAATTGTTTGGCGCACACAGCATACAGCTTGTGCCCCTCAGGTTGGCAGGGGTCCTGCAAGGACCTACATGGTCAGGAGTGTTATTACCTTCCGCTGACATTTATTCAAGAAAAGCAGACACGAGAGCATCTGTTCCCAGTCATTCTTATTGAATTATGAAGCAGCTTGCCAGCCTTGATTTACCCACTGCCTCCGCTGCATGGACCTGCCTTAGCTTCTATTAGCCCGGGTTTAGTGGACTGAGTCGTAAATGGCACAGGGAAGTGTTACAACATGAAAAGAAGCACATTTGGAAATCACCATGAATATTACATGGCATTGGATGAGTGGGAAAGGCATCGGTCATCTTTGTAGCAAAATGATCTTAATGGGACAGATAAGCTGGATGAAAAGCCTCCTCACAAAGCCGGCTGGCAAGCAGTTGCCCAAATTAGCCACCAGGAGAACAATATCAACACCATCTAGTGGTCAACCTCATTACAACCTACCATTGATTGGACTTGAGAGAGAGAAAGCCCCAATAAGAGTTGGGCAAGTGGCAACCATGTATTGTTTACCCCTCTTCAGTCAGCCCAGCTCATTAGAAAGGGGAGGAAGAACTATTTATTGCCATCGAAAATGGATACAATTCCTTTGATTAACGGTCGAACCATCCACCAGATGTCATTAGCACAGGCGAAAAAGCTTAAAGAGAACCCAGTAGCACATTAACTGAAGCCAGCCTAGTGCTGAAAGCCAAGTGTTTTTTTCACAAGGGAGAATTCATTGATTTAGATAATTTCCTTATTACGAAGCTTTACTCCATCATCCAGTTTGATGGCTTAATGTGATAATTTAGTATTAACTCAGTTATCTGCTTACTTTGTTCAAACCTCCAAGGAACAGCATAAAAGGTTTTATTGACTGATAAAGCGGAGGTTATGAAGTTCACTTATAATTGGCAGCCATAATCGAAGGCTGCAGGACTATTTCGGGGATGACGCCCTAATGATAAACTGATAACAGGAAATGTTTCTGATAAACAGCCATTTGGCCTCAAAATGCCAATGAAAATGGAACAGTTGGCTTTGAACCTGATGGGTCTTATCCGAAGTGACAATTCCAAATTGACTGTATATGCTGTCCAATGCTTTCCACAAGATTCAAGTGCTTTGACAGTACACATGTAGTTTATGCAAGAAGGTGATATGATATCTGTACTGTTCCACTTACGCTTAACAATTTATAATGGCGCATGGTGGCAGCAGCTGTCTTCTGGCGGCGTTGATCCAAATCCAAGATGGCGGCTGGCAGACTTCCGGCCTAACGTCATGCAACGATGATGAATGAGGAGCATCATAAGCGGAGTCAGGCAACATACATAAGAAGCTACAAGGTCGTCAACTGGCTTTTGAGGCTTGTGGAGAGTATGATCACATGGTGGGCATCTTGTGCACATCTTTGGATTGGGAAGGCAGATAAACTGGTCAATTAGGGGGGGTCAGGAGTGAGTGGTCAGAAGCTGGGAATCAATCACGACGGGAATCAACAGTCGGTAATAGATAGCGTATGATCAATCATCCGTAGGTTGCCCGATATCCCCAAGAGGGCAGGACCATCGGACGACAAGAGACTCATGAAATACAATCACAACAGACCAGCAGATCAAAACACCAGGTTCCCCTAGTGGCAGACCATGTAACTAGAACACCTGTGACTTACTAAACTCGACACGAAACAACAAAGTTCCATTATGCAAGTGCTCCGCTCCATTTCCCCAAGTAAAAGAATGATCATTCATTATGGATTAGACGTAAGCGTTCCAGGCTGGGTTCCTTGGTGGCTGGCTGCATGGATGTGAATGTTCGCCCTAGGCCAACTGTTTATAACATCCTTCTGTCCCCAGGCTTGGTAAGCATTTACCTCAATTATTTAACACCTTAAGTACGAAAATTCCTGCTGGGAGGTTCAAGCTTTGCACATATCACACATCCAGACACATCCATAACAAAACGGAAGCAAAAAATGATCGACATTTCTAGTAGGACCAAAGAAGCCCCCCCCCCCCCCCCCCTGTGCGGTCAATAATTCATACATGTATGTACATTGTAATGTGTTGCTGTGACTTTTTGCAGTGCACAAAGACTGCACAAACCAAAAAGACACCAGCAGAAGATAAAGGGAAAACATTCAAAACAAGATGGTGGCCAATTGCACTCAAGCAGAATGTAGATCTTTTAGGGAGCCTTAAGATAGCTCAACTTAATCAATCGTTAATTCAGAAACAACCCAATGAGATCGTTTGTTATTAAATTCCTGGATGCAGCATTTGCCAAAATCCGCAGCACTTCAAAGCCACATTTGACTTTTGATCGTCCTAATCGCATTGCGAGATTTTTGTGCAATAAATCATTTAAAGTTATTTTCCGCCATTCACTAAGCGCAGCCTTGTGCCAGTAAAACTGGATTAGCCAGCAGACAAATGTGTAATGCAATTTTCTCCATTCCTCATTCTTTCTGGCTAGCTGCATGTCGACCACACAGCCCCGTTGTTTGTTTCACAACAAACGTCTTTAAAACATTGTCATCATCAAGGAAATGCTTGTTGGCAAATCCAACCCAATGAATCTAATGGTACAATGGGTTGCTTCTTCACGCATTTAGGAACCCTGGGCTTGCACTGCTGTCCCAATAGGAATATATACTGGTCTGGTGGTACCTAGCATTGCCATATCCATGTCCACACAGCAGCCGCGAAGTACTTCTTTATACAGCGAGACCAACTCATAAGCGCATATAAACTGCAGTAGCCATATGTAGAGTTGGGCCACCTGCCTTTTTACACACAGAGAGGATTGCCTATAATCATTTTACAAACTGAGCCTCATGAAATAAACATGAGTTTGGGGTCTTCTCTGCGTGATTCGAGTGTCCGCCTGCAGAACGTGCGAGAATGATGGATCCCCTGCAGCTGACTGAGAGGAACACAATTACCACGACGTACTTAGGCCCCCCATAAAATACACAGGATCTGCAGGAACAAAACTAAGTTTTTTTTGGACTTCTTTCATGGTTGTCAGGCAGTGATTTACTTCGTGCATACGCAAAAAGTGGGACACACAAGCAGACAACAAGTCAGCAAACTAATTGTCAAGGAAAAATTCATGGAAATATACCAATGCATCACTTTATACGTCATCCATGGTATATGTCGTCATTTAAGGTTGATAGAACACATTCCGTGCGTATTGTGCATTGTCTATGGTCTATTGTTACCACTCTTTAACCTTGCCTTCTATTGTTTCATCTCACAATACATTTGATGCATCTGCAAATTTGAGCCTATTGTCATAATTGTTTACAACATATGTAGAATGCACACAAGTGTCCGTCTATCACACCATAGGTGTAAGAATATTAGAAGATGAGAGAAGAGGAGAGAGAAGAGCCATTAAGACAATAATGAAGAGGAAGAGGTGGTGATAGAAGAGGGGAGTGGTGTGAGGTGTCCAGTGATGGAGTATCTCTCTGAACTGATAGAGCTGGCTTTTGGGTAAGTTCATTGTAAGACAAAGGGGGGACTAATTTACGGTGGAATTATGAAAATCCACAGAGATTAGGAGAGCAGAGGAGGGCAAATAAGGGTATGGCCATGATGAGATGTCACAAAGTGGCAGTATGGAGAGGATGGGTAAAATGATGTGTTTGTTGAGCAGATAGGAGGCTGCTGCTCCGTCAGGCTTGACCTTGCCCGTGACCCCAGCCAAACGCATTTGCATCTCATTCAGCTAGGCGCCTTGCCACTCTTTCCTGCTGTGCATGTTTATTTAAAGAAGCTCACTTAACATGGAGTTTGTCTATTGGGACTTCCTCCTGCCCAAATTGCCAGACATTAGTTGGATTACCATCACATGACGTATTCTTAGCCAGGGGCTCCCTGCACCTATAATTTCACTTCAAACCATCGCTCCACTCTTGTAAATGTATCTACCATTTTGTGAAGCCAGCTTCAAAGTCTAAAAAACGTCCAACCATCGGGTTTAAGTAGTCGTAATGGCTGTTACTATTGGCATAACATCATATTCTAGTACTTTCATCTCAAGTTACAAGAGAAATTTCAATATGCTTTTGATATGAAAACGTTTGAACCTCTTTTCATAATGATAAAGAATAAAGTGTGTACTACAAAATCACAAAGAAATGCATTCGTATATAAATATATAGATGAATAGATAGATGTATATATCTGAATGGAATGTCCTTTTTTATCCCCTCATCATCAAAGTATGTATAGAACCAACATATGGCTTTAATGGTCTGTCAAGAAAGTGAGCTGCTGCAAAAAATAGCCCATAGAGAGAAGAACATTGGAGCCTAAAGGGTTGGGAATAGTCTGAGAAATGTATCACTGCTAGTGTGACATTGATCCCAGAGTTGGGATCATAACCCCAAGTTAGGCAAGATGAATATAACGGAAATTGAAGCCTTCTGACAAAATGGTATCATCCACAGCACATGAAGGACAACTGGCCTGCACTGACCTTGAAAGATGGTTTGATATCTAATGCATAAATAAAGTGGTTGGTCCACTGGCCCAGATGAATAGCCTTGGTTTTTCCAAGAAATTTTTGATGAGAGATAACAGTGAACAATGAGACCGATTGAACCCTGACAATGGTCGAAACAACAGCAAATTCTCACGATTTATTGACTCTACAATAATGTATAAAACGATGTGGACTCCATGGTTTATAATCTCATAATTACGTCTGCCTATGGTAGCTGGTCATGTGACTTACTAAGCTTAAAACCAGTAGCGTTGACACAATAATTTGTTGTTAGGCAACTGCCATTGAACCGTCGACCTCTTTGTCAATGTCTATTTGCCAGCTGATATGACCAGCTGACAGAGGCATACGTAATGATGAGATGATAAGGATCGGCGTCCCCATACACATTTACCCCATGGGTGGATCTTTTACGTGTCTCAGCATGGACAACAAGGACACGGCACCTCCTATTCAACGTCTTATGCATTAAACATCCAGATTTAGCTCTAGAAGAGTGTCCATGCCGGGATTGAAACCCGGGACCTTCAGCAGAGCTAGCTAGTGTGGAATAGGCAAGTGCCTTAACCTCTGGGGCACTGAGTTGCCATCAAAGACCATTCAATATTATGACTTAGACAATCTTGATTTCAAGACCACTTGTTTGGTAGTTAGCATGTGCTTGCAATGTAAGGTCTGGAAGTAAGGCCATCTTAAAATGGAGACCATTTCAGCATCTCCGAGGGTCGTGGTCTCCATTGCGGGGTTCCTCTGTGCACATTTATTGTACAACTCAAACACAATTTTGACAGTTTCTATTAAAGACCATAGAAGAAAAACTGACCATTTGTGGCAGACATTTGACGAAACACACTGCCCGGCATCAAACAAGGAGATGTTGTATCATCTGAACTTGGAATAGCCTCAAGTCACTATTCTTAAATACCATTCCGTGACCTCAAAGGCTGTTGTTTGTAAACGTCGACCTGTAACCCAAAGGAACTGTCAATGCTACTATAAAAGAACCCCCCTCAAATAGCTTTGGACACGAATAGGACACTGTGGGACAAACATTTGAAGAGCCATGAGTTTGCAAACGAATAGGTAGATCTCGATATGTCTTGGTTTTTTGAGTGAGTATATAATCATTAGCCTCAGACCTCACTGATTCACATAATGTATAGTTTTATGCTAACACTTAGACGGACATCCCATTAATTGTTAAAGAGAATATTGATATTGAGTAAAGATTGCGAAAGCCTTGAAATTGGAAACAAATCAAAATATAATTCGATGGCCTGTGGAAAATTTACTGAAGTTTCAGTTACTTTGTATCAAACAATAATCAGTCAATACAGTTACCGTGGCATGGCTCTCAAAAAGACTAACATTTCAGTGCAACAGGTGAAAGTTATTCTACTGAAGTTGGCAATGTATCTCCCATATTGATAATTTAAAATTAAATGAAATGACCTACAAATCATTCGCTCAATTTCAACTCAATCGGTTTGGAGAAATATCAAAGTAATAATTTAACTCTAGAAATACAGCTGGGTGGCCTAACGGTTAGGGCATCCACCAATTTCACATTGGCCAGCTCTACTGAAGGTCCCGGGTTTCATCCCCGGCCCCGGGGTCTCTTCATGAGCTAAATCCTAGCTGGATGTCGATTGCATTAGATGTTAAATTGAAGGTGTCTATGCAAAAACAAGTAATAGACCGCACCCATTTGGTAAATGTGTAACATGATGTGAACTCCAAGGCTTATCATCTCATCATAACGTCTACCTCTGGCAGCTGCTCATATAGGCAGACGAAGCTTCAGAACTGGTAGAACTGAGACATTGACAAGTGAATTTGTGAAAGAAGTAATTCTGTAATATTTTGTTTCAAGCACTTTCCAACGTCAATTCAGATACTGGTGTCAAGAGTCAAAAAGCTCAGTGAACAGTTGAAACTCGTCCAATTCAGCCTGGCTTTGTATTTCAGCTGTTAAATTCATTGCTCAGTCAATGTCTACAATGACATGATCAGGTTTTCGCGTGTTCCTAAAAAGGCTGGCTTCACAAAAACTGTTTGGAAGAGGAGAACTAAGAAAAGGCTGGCCAGGGATGAAGCTAAATGACACAGGGCTTGCGGCGACAAAGAGACGTCGTGGCCTAGCCTCGGAGCTATTTTAGAAAGGTCCAGCATAAAAGAGCTGCCTCAAAGAACATCATGTTACGCCCGGTTTGCGAAGACTAGGTTTTGTTAGAATAAAAAGCTCCGGCAGACATTGACAGGCAACGATGGCTTCAACAAGACAAAGCCAAGCTCACCTCATTACATGTTAGATCCATGCAGCTTTCTGTTTTTTTTTAGAACCGTTCTCATAAAAGAAGGTCTGAATGAAAGGTGAAGGAGCTGCAGCAGTGGCTGCGTGATCTGGAGGTACCTGTTGTGTGTCTGTAGCGCTACCAGCCACAGACACACTCTCACACACTCTAACAACCTGACACACTATTGCATTTGTATTGAAAACATGCAAAGAACCAGATTACTGTAGACTTTGATGCCTCACATCAAAAACTACCGAGGGAAAAAATCCTGCGAAAAAGAATATACCGTAGGTCTGAACGCAACGCCCTACAGCTTAGGGCTGAAGCCTGCATGTCTGCACACTCCGCCTCCATTAAACTGAAAACAAAATTGCTATGGACCAGAAAAGCACTTGCGTCCCACTCTTTAAAAGAAACAAAAAAAAATGCAGAGGTGATATTCATACCTCGATATAAACCCAAGGCAAAACCCTTTCTTTAGATACTAGTGTTTGGTTTCAAATGCAATTTGGTCCTTCATAAATACTCGATCACATGTGATGCCTCAGGTTTAATCAGAATGCTATGGGGAGATACACCATAGCATAGAGCAGTCTCTACCCAGATACACTTTCTATTGTAGCCAAATATAGACCACTTGTACACTATACTAAGCTGCAGCTAAACAGAATTGTCTTTTCATGTGTGCAGTACATGTCGTTGTGGGGGTGGCTGGTGCTTTGGTTTACCCTTGTGTTAAGGTACATGGGTCAAGTGTCTGCCCTCTACACTGCCAGTAAGTCACATCCAAGTATCTAGTCATATACATAATGTATAATCTGATTGGTGTAAATAGGGTGCCTTATATCAAGTGTTCGAACGAGTATTTACAGGAGAACCCAAAAGTTTAAATACACTTAAAATGTTAAAAATAATACTGGGCATAAAATCAGTCAAACCAAGATCGCTAGATGTTTGATACAAATAAGAAGATGGATACAATTTTAATTGAATGTAAAGAATGGAAATTATTTAGGAGAAAAGATGAACTGTATTCTGCTCTTGAAAGTGTATGCCAGCTTTTAGGCCCCAACTGTATTTCAGTATGGACTCTTAGCCTGACTTACCATATTATAACTCGTGCGAATAGGGACTATATACGGTTTCCTACTAGATAAATAAATTGGCATACTATACAGTAGTGTATTTTACTCTACATATGACAAAACTTCGAAGATATAACCTAAAGGTCTGAACCAGGGAGTGACTTTGGCACCAGTTGTTATGGAAGAGCAAAAAGGCAGTCTTTCGCTCTCTAAAATAAAAGCGACCCAAAAAAAAAAATCTTCAAAGAATTGGAAAAAAGTGACATGGCGTGTAAAGCGTGACAGTACACGTCAAATAGTTAAGGGGGCATGCTCTCTTTGCATGTGAGGCTGTTATGCCACGAAGACTTTGATTTGTAAGACGGAGACACCGTGAGCTAGGCCTTCTTCTTTGATCTAGTGTAGTGTTTGCAAAGAACGGAAGAGGGCGCAGAGGTATGCCGTCAGATAAAAGTTCAGAAGCGCCACCTGTCAAAGCTCTGTAAGCCGACGCTGGCCTCATGTAAATAGCCAAAGTACATCCCTCTTAGGTGAAACTCTAGCAGTGAAACAAGTCGAAGTAAGTCTACTTCAGCTGACAGTTCGTTCGATAGAGTCTGCTTGGACGAGAGGCTACTGGAAGTGACCTGACGTCGGCTGGCTACAGTGTCGGCTTCTTTGATAGCTCCTGATGCATTTGAGACACTCTCCATGCCACAAGAGGATAGTAGAACTTGGACGCCGCATCTGAGACACACGAAAAGTTCGTCTGCTGTCACATGCCACGTTGGCAGCACGTGCGGACGGATTAGATAGGGTGCTAACGCCATGAGTCTTATTGTATCAACATTAAACAGCAAATGAGTGAATAACATTACATGCCACCATTCAATCTTTATAAGCACAAAATATCGTACAGCAGTTTCTCAGAAACTAAACTCCAAATGACGTCATGTGAATCCAGAACTCCCATTGGCTGAGTGACTGCATTAAGCAATGGGAGTTTCTGGATTCACGATATACTCTGTACTAGGACTTTATTTTCATGTCTATGCAACGCTACTGTAATCATTATATTAGAATGTTGAAGAAAATAAGTTACTTACAATTGATAATTAAACTATCTTGCCAAACGTGATTTTGTTTCATCACAATGCACCCTACTGCTATACGAATCTTCCAATTATAATTTCCAATTTCCTACAGGTCAATCCTGTTTCTCTTATTATGTGATAGTAAATACCAACTTTGCTATATATACTACCGCCTCCTCATTCAGCGAATCTTCCCCTATTGTTTGGTGAGTCTTACCACTAGAGGGCGACACAGAATGCCAGATGATTATTCGCGCCATCTGGTGTGATATTGACAGAGTTAATAGCAATTCAGGTTGTTCAAATATGTACTGTCCTATGTTACATAGAGGTTGCATGCAAGGGGAGAATGAGCCTAGTCTCTGTTTTCCTTGTTCTGCAGACTAGTGACATCTAAAATTATGATCTGATTGTTGCATGCATACTGAGCTATACTGAATGTAGTTGCATGCATATTGCTTATTGTACCATTTGGGTAGTTTCAACTCGTTTGAATTGGAGTATGTTGATGCAATGTGTGCAAAACCAATACATTGCTGCAGTTAATATCTTTGCAAGTGGCACTTCTATCAACAAGTTATATACCCTACCTATGGGGGACAGATGGCATGGAACATAATCTAAATGATTATACTGTCACAATATTGTTGTTGAGTGACATACGTATTATATGAGAAATTATTTGTCACTACTTAATTAGCAAATATCCCCCTTGAGTGACTCCTCGTGGCAAGGGTGGTAAATAAACAATGTGGGGTGAAGACCTCGAACCCCAGTGACAGGTTATCCCTTAACCAATGGCAGCCTTAACATCAGAACCTCGATCCCATCACGGAGGTCAATCACTATGCACGTTAATTTTAACTAAACTGCGAACAAAATAGTCTTTTAAATTCGTCCGGCACGACATTGTATCATCTTATTAAATACAGGGACTCCTTGCTTAGTATTCTAATGATTAATGTTAACTTATCTACACTGTCAAATTCCTTGCTCCCCCACCAGTATTCTTGCTCCCCCGAATTCACTAAGACCCTCTCCTGCGTAGAGGCCTGATCGCAGGTCTTGCGTCCAGACTGTAAACATGGTATACTACATCATTAAACGTAATGTATGTTCTCATTGCGTTTGCTAACTACTGCCGTCATTGTTATCTGCAGAATGCATGGTAATTCAAATAAATCTACGAGATCTCAGTTATTATGAAATATCCCCAAAGCCCAGGCGTTCCTTGCAAACACGAACATTTTCACCAATTATTTTAAATCATACTGGGGCAATGTTAGAAAATGTAGTCATTACTAGTCAAAACATTTGGACAATGGATTACTGACTATTAAAAAAGTAAAGCAAAAAAGTATTTTTCTAAGGTCTAATGCCTCACGTTGTGACACTATGCGTTTCAATCTGAATGTTAAGAAGCCATTTTGGTCAAAGTTTTGGGAGGTCCACACTAAAACCTTGTGACAAAAATTATGTACTACTACATTGCCAATGCGTTTTCGATGAGAAGGATAAACGCATGGAAAACGCATGGTTTTTAGCTAATTATAATGAGGCAAAAACCATGCGTTTTCCAGGCGTGTATCCAGATGCATGGAAAATTCACATGGCACAATTGGCCATGTACAATGTTGTAATAAATTACTGTTGTCAGAATATGCTGGCAATCATTCTCAGGAAGAACGATTTTTGGAGTCTCTACTTTCATATGGAGACAATGGCAGTTAAATGTTGCGAGTCTGTTTGTGTTTTAAGGTTCTAACAGAGCTTCGATGACTTGGAAACTAAAAATCTATGACTCCCATTGGGCACTGGCTGAGAGACTGCTATAGCCAATGGAAGTCCTGCATCACATGGCGCCATCTGCAGTTTACTGTCCAAGTCTATGAAAACTGCATGATGATCGTGTCCACAACAGAATGCATTGACGGTAAAACTAAACTCCAGTGGACGCCATATGTATTCAGGACTCTCCATTACCTGAGGAATTGCTATAGCCAATGGGAATCTTGGATTCACATGGCGTCTTCTGGAACTTTCAAAGTCTTTAACATCTGATATGTAAGATTTCCATAATTAGAACCTTATACTCATAATACAGCGATTTTATTGATAAAACTACAAGTGAACAAGCAGACAACTTTCAAAAATCACACACTTTTTATTGCCTTTATTTGATAACAATTTGTGATACATTATTTACAGATTCAGACAAAGAAAGATTTCGAAGCATAAATGCATATTCAATCATGTCAATAGTCAATAGTAATAGTCCTACTTGATATCCATAGTATGAATGAATTCTGCCACAGATACACATTGTATTTCAAGGCACACATGTGCTCATCTGTCTCATATATGATACAGCGGTAATCTGCAATTTTTTCCACGGCACATAATTGTGTATTTTATGCACTTGTTGAACTCAACAAAATACTTCTTTTGGGGGAGGTGATTCAAGTTCACCTGAAAGTGTTGAGAGGACTCAGGAGGAGTGGACGAATCCATGAATGGGGAAAATCATCACAGAGAAAATGACAGCAGTTTTTTTTTTCATAATGAATGAAGCACAAAGGCGGGTATAGAGAACAGAGGATGCCTGGTCATGGAGATGTCTGTAAAAATACGAAGCGCAAGGTGTAATCCAGGGATGTGCTATGAGGCGTGGCCCTTTTGCATAGCCTCTCTGTCCGCGTAAACATAGTCTTTATTGACCCGCCTCCCCACCGCGTCCCGCTCATCCATATATTTGTCGTTGGGCATTTTGCCGCAAGGGGGCACCACATCGACAAAGTGAACGTCGTGCACGTGGTGCGCATCCAAAACGTGGTTGATGGTGGTCTCGGAGCGCGGGTCGCTGTCGTGCACACACGTCAAGGGGCCGTAGAGAAACGACTCTCTCTTGCCCCCTCCTACGTCATAATCGCAATGTTTTGACTGCATCATGGGGACGAAGGTGTCGTGCGAATGCCCACAGGGCTCTAGTTTTGGAATGTAATGGAACTGTTGCAACGCAGCGTCTGCATATGGCGGCCGTCCATAAGTGGCCGTTGATGAGGACGTTTGTTCCTTTAAAAGAATATTTTCATCGTGTTTGGCCTTTTGCCTCTTTTCCCTGATATACCTAGAAGCAAAATGCAACAATCATTTCAAACAAAACACCGTTCTCCAATCAAATGGGCCAGGGCTAACTTAATCATACAACAGGGGGCGCATAAAAGCCATAACAAGAACGCCCTCTACTGAATTGTTTGCAACACTACAACCGCCATGTTACAACACTTGCATGGTTTGCAGCACGTCAAAACGACGAGGCTCATTTATCACAATATATTTCGCTCAATGCATAACTTGAAATTAATACAAACCTGTTATAGAATGTGTATGAAAGAAAAAGTAGCGCAATTCCTAATAAGACGCCCAGAGCAACTCCTATGCTGATAGCAATGAAGAGTCCTGTATGAATAAACAAAGAAAGAGCCAATCATCATTACAGGTTTAATGAGCAAAAACTTATGGGAGTGTCATTTACATGCCAATTACAGTTTTACTGGTGAACTTGTGCAAATTGGTTTGCTGGTGTCGTGCTCTTCAATTCATGATTATCATTGGGCACAAAACGCAGCCATGTTAATATTCACCCATTGTTATCGAGAAACTAATTTCATAAAACATTTCGTCCGGAGCGTGACATTTATGTTGCAAAAGGTCAAAATCGTAATTGAATACTGATTGGGTGACAGTCTTCTGATAGCAGAAGGTACAAATTATGAATCATTGTAAACAACAATTGGACTTACTTAAACACTTACCCCAAGGCATAGGAGAATCAGACTTACCAAAGGGCATAGCAGAGTCAGATTCCTGCTGGAATTCCGAAGCAGAAGCTGAAAAAAATAATAATAATAAGAGAAATGAAGATAACATTGGCCTGCCATGCAGCGACATATGAATTAGTGTTTATGCTGTAAACGTCAATGCCTGTCCGTCTGTTGCACTGTCTAGCTGTCTGCCTGCCTAGCTTTGTCGCTGTCTGTCTGTCTAGCTGTCTTGAAAAGAACAATGCGTGACGTCATCCTAAATATGGCACCAGACGAGTGAAAAGATGGATATCGGGTTAAAAAGCAGTGCCAGTATGATGGGACAATGACTGTTGGTACACAAGGACGAGAGATGATAAACAGGGAGTAAAGACAAAGGTATTGTGACGTAGACTGAGCATACTGCCTGGTGCGTGGGGGACGGGGTATTTATGAGGGCAGCTGGTAGCCCTCAGTGCCAGAGAGCCAGCAACTGGAACGCCAAGCTGAGAGAAAGAGGAGCTAGGGAGGGGGTGAAGGGAGGGGGGAGAGGGCGGGGGCTCAGAAGGAGCATTAAGCGGCTGCCATGCCTGTCCTGGCTGGCCGGATGAGCAGTCCGGGAACCGACCTATTGTCCTACGACAACAATAAACAGCGAGAATCTCGCGTGGTGAGACGTGAGCTGAGTAGGCAAGCAGCGCTCCTGTTGGGCAGTGTGCTGGTCATACTATGCGGATGCATTGTGGGTAATGACTGGCACTGTTTGCTGCCCTCTCCCCTGAGTGACCTGCCCTTGTCCCCCAGGTGACCCTCTTTACTCGCCAGGTCCAATACTAAACTTTCCTCTCCTCTTTTCTTCTCATCACACTTGCTGGCTTGCCTTCAAATGAGCCACAAGGCCTCAGCCACAAGCTCTGAGTCACAAGCAGCTCTGAGCCACAAGCCCATCTATCTATCTATCTATCTATCTATTTGTCTATCTATCTATCTATCTATCTATCTATCTATCAATTAATTATTCAGTCATCAATCAATCCATCGATCTATCTATCTACCTTTCTATCTATCTATCCACCTTTCTTTCTATCTATCTTAGCCCTGAACCAACAAGTTCTCCTAAGCCCATGTATCAGACTGTCTCAGACTGCCGCCTTTCGTCTCAAACTGCTATCAAACCGGTATCAAACACTTGTCTCAGCCATCGCTCTCTAATCTGACAGGTCGGCCCCACTGACATCTTTTTCATTTTTCCTGTCTTCAGCCTAAAAAAACCTATCGTGTAATCTATTTTCTGATGCAAGCCTCTCTACCTCACAAAAGAAAAACAAACATGGGGATTCCATTTGCTATCCAATCTTCTCTGACAAAAAAAAAGGTCATGAGCTAGGCATACACCTCTTCCTAGTGTGCCATACTCCATTCAAATGAGATGCACCATTTTCGATTCAGTGGTGAATTTCAGTTAACTAATGCAAATGTACAATGCTGGGCTCCGACAAGGCACATGCAAATCATGTGATTTCTGCTTCCATGCATCAGACTCCCTGCAGCCATGGCAATCTTTTGAAACAATGATGGCGGAAAAAGCGTTTTTGTAGCAGCAGCCCACATAAAATGCAGATTTGGTGGCTGGGCCTGTGATGTGTGAGTGGGGGACTGTCATCCTGGGGCAAATGCTGTTTGAGCTAGATCCATGGGACCTTTAGCAGAGCACCGAGTTTTATGTAGAAGATCGACAGGGCTTATACACTTATCCTTTCGCCACGCTGGACCTGAACAAAGCCCGCTTTCCACTGCCTAACTGCCATTGACGCCCTTTAAAAAACCCACAGAACCTGCTCCTAAAGGCTTGCTTCCTAAAGGAGCCTTATGACATGCCAAAAAGCAGGCGCCATCACCGGAACTGTCAAACCCCCTGCAAGGATCAGTCCCCTTAAGCATTCACCTTTTTCACCAACATCGTCCACGCTCTAAATTTTCCTGCGTGCATATTTCCCCTCGCTGCAGCAGCTTCCCCTAATGCCCCCTTTCACGGGAAACCCCCATTGAATACAGAAATAGCCCCAAATAAGCTGCAACACATTTGCCAGCTCTTTGATGGCGTCCGTGCACTCATTACATCCCTAGCAAAACTTAATTGTCCCATTGTACAGGTGTGTTACTGTTAGTGGTAGCTGCCACATCATGGGGATTTGGTGTAACCAGCATAGCCGATGCACCACCGTGCAATTGCAGCAGCAAATGCTGGTCTTTCGTGATAGACAAATGTCACTAAACTAAAAAGGCACATTAGTGTTCAGCACATGGCATGCACGACAACCCACGCCCTTTCGCCCTGACGCACACCACGGCACTACCTATGATTCAGACATCATACATCAGTGTTACATCACGGAAGTTTGTATGGGTATCTGTTTTTTTCCCTGCATGACCTCCTCCAGGCAGAAAGGAGAAATTCTGATCTCTTTCAGCTTTTGACCCGTGTTTAATATACATATGTTTAATAGCAATTTGCAAAAAGCAAAACTATATAAAGTGCTTGATATGTCTTTGCATTATATTCGAATTGTAAAGCCAATTATAGCCAGTCACTGATCTGTTATGACTGTTTGTCTTGAAATAGCCTCTAAAAATCGCTCAAAACTGTGATGTCATAAGTCAATGCTTGAACTCGATTTGGCTGCTCATCGTCGCATTTAACAGCAATAATATAAACTTAAGATAAACTGAAACATAAAACCACTTGACAATTACGACTCCCCCAGCTATAAACTGTGATTATTGACTAAGCTGGGCCTCTCTTAACTCACAGAAGGGCCTTTTCCTTGATGGATAAACATTGATGCCCCCTGCTTTACACCTTTAACTATTCTGTCATTTGTAAGCCGCATTCAAGCGACACCCTTGGAGACACCATGACCACCATTTCTAAGGATGTTTTTCCTATTCAGCCTACTGAATTAATCTCCAATTGCATGATAGCCATCGTCGATGCTGCAGGTCGTTGTCCTACACCAGATGCGGATAACACAAGAAGCAACTTATACCAACACAAGAATAATAGAGTTAACAAAGGAGAAACCGGAGAGCTGCTATCACTGGAGACGGAGTGGGGCTGGCATAATGATCTACGCACATGCGAATGGCTGGCACCACTGGACGGACGCATGGGCTGGATGTCTGAGCTATAGGAGAGACTGTTGGGAGGTTGGTTAACTGCTGAAGACAGTACAACACACGGGCAGATGCGACATATGCATGTGGTCTGGCAGGCATCCTGTGCATATGTGCTGGAAAAAGATGTCAGGCAAGTCCCCTGGGACTGAATGTTGGTGATGGGCATGGGTGTGTTGCAGCATCAGCAGCATCAGCAGCAGTAGCAAGCAGCAGCATTGTGTGGCCCCCCAGGCCCATCTCACATCCATATGACGGAGGACGGACGGAGGGCATGCTGACTGCCATGTCAATATTTCAGCAGAGTGATGGACCAGGGTTAGAAGTCACGTATACAGTTATCTGGCTGCTGTGCTGGTCATTGATGTGATATGGAGCTGCTGTAACCAGATTTCATCCCTGCTTCCTTCATCAGTTATCATGCCGGAGTATATTAATATAACTGCAGGTCATGCGGTTACAGGACTTAGCTTGCATGGTGTGCCATATTGAATTGTGCTGTTCCTATGGTCCTAGCTCCAAATGCACTGTACACACAATTCCTATCTCTTTCCCTGAGGGCTTGAACAGATGTTTTCAACTATAATCACATAATCCTGTCAGCCTCCCTCACAATTAATGACATTTAACTGAAGGAAGAAGCAAAGCCGTTCCCACACGCTTCACTAGCTTCATATTTCATGGAGCAACATATCAAATCAGCTGACATCGCTCACTGAATTTGCCATAAGAATCCCAGAAAAGGCATTAAACATTAAAAGCTGGGCAGGCCATGCTTTGGTGAGTGTTTGGTGTCTCTGGTGAGCCCAGTGCAACTTCTAACAATGGCCCGTGTGTTTTGCATGGTATCCAGCCCCAACCACAAAGGAAGCATTTGCACAGCGACAAGGCAACCCCACAAAGAACACAGGCTGATTGTTGGACGCACCTCATCGCCACAAAACAATACTGACACACATGTCCTGCCCAGATAAAAGTCCCTACCTTTTTGCTCAAACGCTTCAGCAAAAACATCAAAATGCACCCCATTACATTTGCGCTGTCCCCCACATACGTTTCCATTAGTGCCAGAATAGCCTTATGATCTGGAAGAACACTTATTATGCTGGATGTGCACGCGAGTGGGGCCTCCAAAGGTCAGGGGGTCATGGAACAACAGAGGACACAGATGTAGAACCAGTTGTAGACACACAAGTACACACAGAAGGGCAGATGGTGTACAGTTTTTACACAATGTGTGATCATAATCCGTAATAACCATTGAATAATTTCAGATGGTATACCAGGAGAATCAATCAGAATAATTACAATCATTTTTCAGATTGGCTGTCCTAGTGTGGTGGCTGTGGTCGTAAGTGTGTAATTGCAAAATTGTTCCAAACATGAAAATGTGCATCAGGGTTCATAGTCTGTTCACCACTGGACTGACCTTACAATCACATCCTTGGCAGGCAGGCCAATTCAGAGTCTTTCTCAACTCTCTCGGGGGTATTCAGCCTTGGGGACACAGGGTTACCCACAAGGGCTTAAGAGCTCACACCAGCACCTTCACGACATATCGAAGTTGCCTATTGCCAAGTACTCATTACATTGGTGGGGTTAGGCAGTGGTTGCAGGAGGATCTGCCAAACTCCTTTGTCCCATGGTGGGGGTTCGAACCTGCTACCTCTAGATTAGCAGACATACACCTTAACCACAAGACCATGACTTCTATGCACTTAAATTACCTTGTAACATTATTGATGACGTTCGTTCCATTATCACGAATTTCATCTATTACGTTTCACATATTATTCTAGTCATGAATATGCTTCATATAGTCCATACATGTATAATAAATCCCAACACATGTGTATTGGTAAAGAAAATCTCTGCCTTTCCACAGACTATAGAGGGTCCCCATAGACATTTTGGGCTTTCGCAGTGTACAAAGATCTTCGACTTGTCTGAAGAACTGGTCGTCCAGAAAACAAAGACGATGACAAAAGACAGATTGGTCAGGGCAGAGGGTCAGTCTGAGAAAAGGGCCGATCAATCAAGGTTACAATGCATCCTCTGGTCAAACAATGGTCAAGAGATGCAACTGCTGCTGAGCAAGTGGCTATTTGCATATTTGCAGCCTACCAGTTTTATGTGTCCACCAAGGACCGTCTGGCTGGTAACTGCTGCATAGACATTCGACTGGACAAATTGCTCAGTTTACTTTGTTGCTTCTTCTTGACTGTATGTATTGACAGTATAACTGGTCAGATGTATGACATTGTATGTATGGTTTTACTGACCAATGCTATTATTCACTGAGACTGATACATCACTATTGCACCAATTCAGTACCAACAAATAACTCTGTTGGACTGTACACATGTATATATACAATGTAGTTATCTTGACCATTGCTAATAGATTGCCAATCATGGGATTCAATTGGTTGTTTTACTGTGTGAATCATGCACACATATTCCGGCAATATTGTATCGAATAAAAAACATCTATTTTTGACTGTACACAAGTACATAGTTATACAGTATTGACACAATGCGACTACATTGTAAATTGGTCACTTTACTGCCTGAATGTACATATATTCACTTGAAACTGACGAAGAACTGCATAATAAAGCCAGTTTGCATTTAAAAAAAAACTATATATAATAAACTTATACTATATATTTAAAGGCATTAAATGGAGCTTCACATCCTCATGTGTCAGCCCGAAAAAAAATTATAATAAAATATTTAGGGCCACTCTCGAATGTATATTTTTTAATATGTGATATTTTGAATAAATTGTTTTGAGTTCTGAGTTCTATTTAGCAACCAACTACAAAGATGTACTACTGCGTTCGTAATATGTATAAGAACATTGAAACATTGTGCCTTTTACAGCAAAAATTATCATTTAGCCAAAGTAATGTTTCTGAGTCATCTGGGACGAAATGACTTTGTCTTCAGCATGAGGCACTTGGGTGCACATAGCACACAAGATGCACACTAGATAGGTTGCCTCCACAAGGGATTAGGAGGTGGGGAACCAACTTCTGAGTCCTTTACACTGGATATGTACTATGGATGAATTAAGGAGAGGAAGAGGATTGGCCAACCTCTCCCAAGCTGCTGCTGCTGATGTTGCTGCTGTTGCTAATGCAGCTGTGGCAGCACATGATGCGTAGACAAATGGGATTCCCTTGATGATGATGAGACAAGGCATGAAAGGATGAGCAGGACATGGATGATGCTCTGCTAATCAAGGACACATGCTAATCAATGAATTATTAAGGCAAATGCAATACTTTCACATAGCTACACCATGCCCCTCACTTGCTGTGACTAAACACTGATGCTGGGATCTATTCAAGAGTGGGTCACAGGTGCATTCAGTATGGGCGATTGGTTTGTCACATTTCGCAAATGACTTCATTTGTCAATAGTAGGTGCCCTACACCAGCAGTGTGTTGCATGAATATGATATCTTGGCAAAATGCAGTCTGTACTGTGCACACTTGTATGTCAAAATCATTTACTAATATCATTATTAGATAGCACGAGGGTTGATTGATGGGGTGCTAGAGAAATAGAGGAGGAGTCCACCCATGTTACTCAATTACCCCACGGGTGGGGTCACTTACTTGCCTCTACATGAACATTATCATCTGACTTCTGTATTAATTTCATTATCTTAACATGGCTCCTACAGTTAATTTCATTAGAAACGGCCTGTCAAATTTAACCTACACAAATCTAGACCACTTCTGCTATATGATGCTAGCTGTCATTGAACAGAACTGTCTAGCTATACCTGGCTTCTCAAAGCCAGATCTAGAAGTACATATTTATGATATATTAGATAAGTTTCTTACATTTGCTAAAGATTTATATTCTTTTCAGTAAGCCAACTATAAGCTAGGAGTAGACAGAAGCAGCTGGTTTTAGCTAGTTATAGCTACAGACTGGAATAGGTTGCTAAAGCTATCTAGAGTTGACCATATTTTATGAAACTAACTGTAAGTACAGTTTGAGACTAGGGAATGAGCTATTGCTAACACTACACACGTCTTCAGCATAAAATAAATTAATTCCTCACCAAGACAAAAAAGAAGAGCTAAAACATCCCACATCCAAAAACGGAAAGTAGCTCCAGAAAACTTAAAGTGCAGTTGGTGGATGAAAAAAAAATCACAGGACAGGACGGGACAAAATACCAGGGGGACCCACGCGGAGTGACTAGCTGACACGCGAGAGGCAACGCAGGAGTCAGGCAAGAGTTAAAGCATTGCAAGAGAGGGCACTGAAACTAGTTTTCGTACTTTTCTTGCAACTTAGCCATAGTTTTAACAGTATACTACCGTAAGATGTTTATAGCAAGATAGAGTAACTCTACTCTTTGGCATGATACGGTACATATTACAGTTAGGGTGAAAAGGAATGGGAGATTATTAAGAGGATACTATACTGTAGTATTAATTCTATTGAGCTATTTGTCACAAGTTTACAACTCGCAACTGTGAATGTGTACACTGTAGATACTGATCCAGGGTTAGAATTGCACGGTAAGCCACCTGCTACGATAATTTATGGTGGTTATTTTATGACAAGAATCCATAATTTTCGCTTGTAGGGCAGGCCAAACTGTAACCACAGTAAGATGCATCGAAAAAAGTTGCCAGCAAATACTGTAAAAACTACAAAAAACATTTTACAGTGAAGGTAACTTCAACAGTAGGCCAGCTTGTAACCACAGTACGATGCTGTGCAGAATTACCCAGCAAATGCCAATAACCAAAAACAAAAAAAAAACTGAACATTTTAATGGAGATAGAGCAGCAATGTCCAGGTACACCAAAGGATGCAGCTAGCTAGCTGCAGAGGCTGACACAGCATCACCCAGGGCTCAGTGCTGTAATGACCAACACTGCCATCAAAGACAAATGGCTCCCACAATGGATGCACGCCACAACCCACTTGGTCTCTGATCATTTTCACATCACAGCCGGAAAAAACCCATTCATTTCCTCTAGCTTAGCCAATGCTTGGCACCATGCAGGCCCTGATTTCTGTCCACAAGGTCCAAGCTGCCCTCCCTGACCACTACATCCACTGACCGCCATATTTATGGGCCCTCGGCAGTGCTCTAAGCGTCTTACATCTCCACAAGGAGAATACCTCCACAGCAACGCAATATTGCATGTCGGTTATATATGAGCAAATAAGGGATGCCACCATCTCCTGCTAAATCACCTTTAACTAAGAAATCCTATAGGTGATGCTTCCTTGATAACATCTTATATGTAGAAATATCGACTGGCTATAGCAAGGCGCTTCATTCCATATAAGTCTGGATCAAGCACCAGACTTTCACACAGCAGTGCTTAGCAAGTTCTTTCTAAATGAGGTGGCCGCTAGCGTGAATGGTAAAAGGAGGATTGGCCTTGGACAGCCCTTGCTGTTGGCCTTGCAAGGTGGGCCTCAACGGGCCTCGCTGCCTCTTGGTGTTATCAGGCCTTCGCACGGCTAGAGAGGGCCAGGGCCCTAGAGCCTCAGATCTATACATCTATGCTGTGTTGTCCTGTCTTGGTCTTTGTTGGCCTGTGTCGGTGGTCTGAGTTGGCTGAGCTGAGCCAAGGTGTCTTGTGGTGTCTGGGAACGACGCAAGTGTTAGCGCGCCCAAGGTCAGGTTACGACATCGACTTGGGCTTGACGGCAAGCGGAAGTTTATGTTACCATGGTAACCAGTCGATTGTAAAGCGAGCGATAGACGAGTGGGTGGCGAGTGCTAGACTTGGCATGGTTCCGTTGACGAACAGTGGTCCACTTCGAGACAGGACTCTGATCGGATGTCCTGGAGCAGAGCATGGCGAGAATTCATCTTGTCGTGTGAAAGTAATTATTGTAGAGAGGGCGCTGAGTCCGAGAGCCACTCCATCAACGTGTCTCTGAGCCAATTAGGGCGCGACTCACTTTGTTTCCGTTCATACACCCGTCTAATGACAAGTCTGCCCGCTCGACAAATGCTCTCCTCTGGTTTACAACATACCGCTTAAACCTCAATTGCTTCCTCTAATCCCTTTTGAAATGTAATAGAATGAAACAGAGCTGTCTGTTGCCTTCCCTGCACTATCTGATAAAGGACTCGCATATCTTGCAGTGTAATTGCGCCTCAGGGTATTTTTTATGTCTTTTGGCATAATTCCATAAGTATACAATACAAACGGTTGCAACAATGTATTGGTCATGTTAGACTCAAACTGGACTTGGCAACTCTATCCTGTGGTGGTAGAGTGCAACAGGTGCCTCGCCTCGGAACTCCAGGCTAATTGCACATTAATTACGCCAAGAATGCAATACTTCAAAAACTTACATAAGGTAAGCTGAACTCTAATGCATAATTAATGCTTAGTGCATTTTTATGAGTGCAAGATTGAACTTTTATTATTGTACTCTTCTATAAGCTCAGCTCTATGATGTCAAATTAGTTCAGCCATGCATGGTGTATAGACAAATTGTTCAATGTTCAATGTCAAATGTCTCAATGCTACTGAATCTGAAACACAGTCAGCACCATATATAATGATGAGTTACACATTTACAACATGGTGGGGTCTTTTACTTGCATCAGCATGGGCACCGAGTACAAGGCACCTCCAACTTAAGTCTCATGCAATTGACATCCATGAAGATTGACCAGTGCCCGCGGGCCAGGGATCGAACTCGGAACCTTCAGTAGAGTTGACCAATGTGGAAACCGCAGTCGCCTTATCCATGAGGCAAGCCAGCAGCTGCACTATTCTGACTAAGACCCGCGAGTATTTTAGCCTAATATCTTGCAATGACAAAATAATCAGCCTAGTCTTGACACATAATTGAGAGAAGCTGGAGTGAATGACTAACAAGGGGGTTCTGTGTGGGATGACTTGCTGCTGCTGTGTCATCTGAGAGATAAGTAATAGACCAACAAGAAGCACACAAACAGAGCTGGGCAGAACATCAGTATCAGAGAGTGCATCTGGGCACCTCCCAAGAGAGCCAGGTAGTTGGCCTCTGATCAGGTGGGCAGGATAATATCAGCCATGACAGCAATCCCTTTCTATGGACAATCTGCCAGGGTGCTGTCATTGCTGATGTATCGGCTAGCTTTGCTTATAAATCTTGTATGCTGGCCGACACATTGTCATATTAATGCCCAGTTCTCACTGACTGTAGCCTGACTTCAGGGCTACTGATGCTGTCATAGCCTCCCAAAGATATTTACGACATTTGATTAAGGACTAGTTCTGTGAATTTGAATCAGGGGATATCCCCTTAAGCTTTTATGGCCTTGAGACTATGTACATGATTAAATCAAATTTAATTACCTCCAAGACTCTCTTAAATATTTACAGCCTCCAACAGTGTTCAGGCCGCTGCTGCTGCTGCTGCTGTTGCTGCAAGCTCTGTGAGGATGCTGCTACAGTACTGACAGACCCAAGCCCTTAAGATGCTAGCTCTAAATTATTATCCACTGCCTGAAGCTATGTGCAGAGTTTCAAGCCAGAAATGCAGCCATGGGCTTCGTACGTTTTCCACAACATCAAGGACTGTAAGTTAACACATAAGACCAAGATTGGCAGCTCTTCAATGCTCATGCTTCATTAAGACACCATGCAGAAGACAGATCACCGATCAAGCTTAGTCCTTTCTCGCAAGCCATGGCTAATTAATCGTACTCAGTGACCTCACATAGGCAGCTTTGTGGCCCATAAGTGATCTAACTATATGCTCTGCCAGTGTTTAGCTTACTATAGAGGTTATTCCTGTATGATCTAGGATAATAGATCTTAGATGCTATAGCAAATCTACTATATCATAACATTGTACATATCATAGATCTGCCCAACAAGTTTTAGGTAGTCTTCAAGACTTAAAGCTATTGACTGTTTTATAACTACCATACCCAAACGATTTTAACAGAGCTTATACATGTATGCATATATGATTTCCTGAAGGCATGCACCTGTTTGGTATCCATAATATATGACTAAAATGCCATAAACATGATTTACACCTTAGTACGTGCACGAGCCAACTAACTGTAGATCAAAAGGGCCGATGCAGTTATGTACAGCCTACAGGGAGGATAAAGTTACGTATACATATCAAACATATACATATAGTACAGTAGTGGAAAATCTTTTTCTTTGGAACCATTAAATGAGCAATATTTTTCTATATAATAAAGTTCTTGTTCAATGTATAAGTACGATTGGACTATTTTACTAGTGCACTTGATAAGGTCACAGGAAACTTTGCCTATGAGACTACTCTTGACTGTCTCAGCATAATTATTAAATTATTAAAAAAAATTCCATTTGTCTTTTAATAAAGGTTTTGCATTGTATGCATGAAAACTTGCTTATGAGACTGCTATTGATTGTCTCAGCATAGTAATTAGTCGTTTTTGGGTAAAAATTTGTTCATAATCAATCAATCAATCAATCAAGCAGTTAATCAATCACAAATTTGATACTATTGGGAGGTTATCTACCTAGTGTGACAGACCTTTTTTCCACCACTGCCTACAATCAACATAACACATTCGTAGTAGCCGTAGCTGTATATTTAGTACCTGCAGAGCAGTTCTTGACGTTCCCCACCCAGTTCTTGCCGTCGCAGAAGAGGTGGTAGAGTACTTCCGAGTTATTGCACCGGATGACGATGGTTTCATCGCGCACTTCCATCCAAGCATCAGGCTGCACAGCGGGCAGTGGACACCCAAACACTGCAACACAAACGGTAGGGCGTCAAGCTCTAATGGAATTAGTTGGCCGATTAATCAGCTCACAGCCCGGGGGACAGGACTCTCACCCCTTGCCCTTTACCCACCCTTCACCCCCTGCCACCCTGCAGCCTCCTGATAATGCCCAACCCGCACCCGTCTGGCCCCACCAACTTATCTACTGGCCAGGCAAAAATGAAACTAGCTGGAGCTGGTGGCCCTTCCTAATTTACTGGAAGCCATCCCTTTTTTCGGGTCACTTCTTAATAATTGGGTAATTCCTGCCCTCATGACTTAATCTAAACTGGGAGGAGAGTGGTTTTGACACTGTGCAGTGCGAGGCAGTGTGACAGTATACGCGTGAGGTGGACTATCTTGCAGGGTATATTGGCCGCTGCTCACAATGGCTGATCCAATAGAGTAGACCACATGGCCCTGCCTAATCTGGCCAATGGTCCAGCACAGATTGCATTAGGAGCCATACGCCAGCGATCTACGACTCTGGGTGGGGATCAGTCTGCATTACCTGACATTCCTGATTGCAACTGCTGCAGCAAGAGAAACTAACGACATCATGAGAGCAGGGCATTGTGAAGGACAGCCTGACCTGCCATTGCATTACTGTGGCTGCCATGTTTAAAGGTCAATTAGCCCCAATATGTTCATTGGACGCCACTGGAGGGCATTGTAAACAAATAATATGCAATTGCTGTGACGTACATCACTGTGCATGGGTGGGGCTGGCCAATATAAGTATGTGGTATATTTGTGACTACTTGTACTGATTGAGTTTGTGTGTATACAATAATCGAATGCTGCTTCATAATACAAATGTAATAAGTATGGCAATTTGTCCTTGTACCTTGGACTAGGTCATTACTCACCCTCAAACTTTATGACGAAGTAGGGGGGAGATGGCACTTTGTCCAAGAATAGGATATCCACCACCTCCGTCCTGGATGTATAGATGTGCTGTTCGCGTTTATCCGACCCACATATTGTGGAAGAGAGTTCTCCGTTGTGTTCTTTTATGTAACCGTATCTACGACAGTCTTCTAATGATCCTGGGGTCGTCAGGTGTGGTTCGAGATTGAAGTCGTAAAGATGCAGCCGAATCCGTTGCCCTGGTGACGCTTGGATCCTCCATGGACACTCCGGTGACCCAAGACCCCTCTCCCAGGTCAGGGCACTGGCCAAATACCCCGAAGTGGTCGTTGTTAGCAGGTAGCCCTGGGTCTTGCAGGACAGTGGGTCGCCAGAGAGCACTGAAAAACAAAAACAGTCGTCTATATTGTATACGTTGGGAAAAAGCATATATTTTTTACGAAAAACAGTCTTCTATATTGTAGACGTTGGGAAAAAGCATATATATTTACGAAAAACAGTCTTCTATATTGTAAATGTTGGTAGGAAGAATAAATAATAGTACAAAAAGATTATACATGATACGCAGTTATAAAAAAGACGCAGTAGAATGTCTTTGGAGTTTTATTTAAACAACAGAACCATGACAAATCTAATTGCTATGCATATCTGATATAAAAGTTTTGTAGTGGGTGTATGCGTCATCTTGGATGAACTAGTTCATCCAAGTTCATCCAAGGTGTCATCATAACAGGTTAAAGCATATGAAAATTGTGGCGGAAACAATTTCGTTGGAAATGCTGTTTGTTTCGATAAATGACATATTATTATTTCTTCCCTTTTTGACAGTGACAGCACATCTTCGCAGAGTTGTGGTTTTGAAGAGGTCAACTTTTCCTGTGCTCTACATAGACCTGCTGCCTAAACATGGCTTCAACTCTCAGATAAGCTCGGGTTAATTGATTCGCTGACCTTTGTTCTAATGTCAACTAGTTATATGAAACACCCACACATTGGCATCACCCAGTAAAACAGCCAATTAGCCAGTTTAGTATTAAAAAAACATTGACAGGCCCCAAAGCTAAATTTTACCAGGACAAAGCTGACTTGGTCAGAGCAGTTACCCGATCACAACATGGCTGAACGCATTATAAGACAGCATAGCTTCCTCCTTCATTATTTTCTGTTGATATGCCCATTTTTAAAATCACATTTGAAAGTGGGTACAGTTGTCTATGAGTCAGGAAGACCACTCTATTTGGAGAGAAGTCGGTGGGCGAATCGGGTAACTCATTTTTGTAGATTCTGTAATTTGAAAAATGAGTTACTCAATCTTGACAGCCATTCTTCAGCTATCCCAGCATTAAAAAGCTTTTTTTCCTGGGGGATAGGGTAACTGTACATGAGATGGGGTAACTGCATTTGACAGAATTGGACTGCTTATGCACGCAACGTTTTCCACAGGCATTGTAGGCTCGGTAGCCTAGCTTTTGCGATAGTAATCCAGCGTATGGTCCTCATGCATCAGATAGGAGAAAGTCACCCTGGGCAACCAACCCCGCTTAGCTTACTTTTTCAGATAAATTGCACCTGTTCATAATTACATTGCAGAGATGATTTTTCAAAAGTTATGTCTAGCGACTATATGGGGAAAGAGATGTGCGCCTGCCTGATGAATTATCCCAACTTAGTAGGAATTGAACAAGCGCTAGAGGCCAGAGTAAAGCAATTGTGCGCACCTCCAGGGGTGGTAGGATGTAGCTGCAGAATCGGGCGTTTTGCTAATGTCTGCTTGATGGGGCAGACGCGTGATAGGGTTAGCGTTGACGGATGAGCCCTGGGACGCCGAGTACGCAACGTCAACGCAGATGATGACGTCACTGTACTGACGTTTAGGATCAATGAGGGATGACACGTCTGCAATGTCCCCAGGGGTATTTCCAAAGCGCCAAAATGGCTGTCAATGCGTCCACCCAACTAGGAGGAAACACAGTGTTCAGTACACTATTCAGCGATGTCCAAATCACAAAAGTGTTAGGATAACTTAGGAAAAGGGCGACCAAGTGTCAGTGAATGGCTAGGGGCACCCGGTGCATTAGTTTGCTTAGCTGCATCTCAATCGATGTTCTTCAACTGCACTTTTCTCTTAATTCACAGTCGGTTATGTGCACTCCTACTCTAACACAAATATCTAGCTCTTGGCTCCATGAAATACACTATACTGTACTAGGGATATATAAAAGTAGTGCATTTAAGTAAAATGCAACAGTTTTTATGTAATAATCCCATCTTTCAAATTTTGATAATATATATAATATATATAAACATATCAGTAAAGTGGACTGCTATTATGTTAAACTTTCTACTTATAAAGAATATTTTAAATGTTGCTGTCGCAATGTTGCATTACATGACTACTAAACTACTTTCAGGACTCCTGGTTTTACTCTTTTAAATCTTGAGAAATTTGCCATAAATCAAACACCACTAATATAACTGTTTGTGAGCAAAATATCCTAATCTCTTGTTGAAACTTAGCCAGCTAATATGATCAGTTACCAGAGGCAGACGTAATGTTGAGATGATAAGGATGCCCAAAATTATTAGGCTTCAATACTAAATCTTCCAATCCATGTTACGCAAATACCCACATGTCATTTGCCTCAGCATAGACACCAAGTACAAGGCCTCTAATTTAACGTCTCGTGCAATTGACATCCAGCTGGGATGCAGCTCATGAAGTACGTGAAAGGGAATATCAATTTATTTAACATGCACATTTTCTGTATCACAAGAAACGTAAATGAAGGAACGATATGGGACAAGGTATAAGAAATGATCCATCTAAAAACTGTTTCTGTGATGTTCTATATTTAGACAGACGTTGGCCTTAAATAAAACTTAGAGGGAAATCTTCAAACGTTAAGGCTACTTAGGAATGTAAGGGTACCTTCTAGGAGGCCTTTTTATAAGCTTCATGCATTGGATGTTTTGCATATATGACCTTTCATTTATATCTCTCTAACCCTATACCAAATAGATCCAAATATATCTGTAAGTGCTGCAGATATTCAAGTCACGAATCTTGAGTTATATAAACTTCATAAACAGTCCATAAGACTGGTAAACAGGATTTAGTTTTATAGTAGCATTAAAAATGTTGTGTCTGTTTTTCATTTTTTACACAAACATTGTACCTTGCATGGAGCAAACCCGAAATCAGCATGAAGTACCTTTCTGTAACAACAACTTCTAAAGTTACGCCATCTTTCCAAAGACGATTTTTTTTTCATCATTTCAGGCTATATGAAGACATGAAACCGAGAAACAGCAGATGTAGTTACAAATGAAAAACAAAACAAATTGTACATCGATGTCAATTATTATACAAATGTCTGGATAAAAAAACAGGTGAAAATATTTTTATTACCCTAACTTCTATCCAGCACTTCTCAACTTGAACATTGAACAGTCAGAAATTGGCTTCATAGATGAGTTCACCTAGTTCGCTATTTATACTCTACATACCGAATGTGGAGAAAATTTGAAAGTGGAATTCTCTATGAATGCACTAGGCTACACTTATACACACTGAGTGGTATATTCCACCAGATATAGAGTTACTGTAATCAAAGTGTGAAAAACCTTTGATGTCTTCTCGGGGAATAAAGTCCTAGTGAAATTGAAATTGCTGCGAAGTTTGATGGTACAAAAAAAGGAGCCACTTGATATACAGTAAAATCTGTGTTAAGCGGCCACAAGGGAAATGATCAATGTGGTCATTTTAAAGGACAGTTGTTTTTTAATAGAGGATAGGAAATTCAGTTCAGGAGATAGATAGATAGCTGTGGAAAGTGCACCCCTCTAAGGCAAGTTCTTGCCGAGGGTTGATTGATGAGGTGAGAGAGAGGAGTCCACCCATGTCACACATTTACCCCATGGGTGGGATCTTTTACTTGCCTCAGCATAGACACCGAGTACAAGGGCGCCAATTTAACGTCTGATCCGAACGACATCCAGCTGGGATGTTGCTCATGACGAGTGCCCGAGGTTCCGTTCAATACATGTGGTCGTTAAAGACAGGTTTGAATGTATCTTTATACCGAGCATTTAGTTGCAATGGCCAAACTCAAAGTAATACTGTCCCACTAATAATTTTCTGAATATTTCATGTAATTAATTGTTCATGTTAATATCACTTTCTCTGTTATTATTAATTTTTTCATTTTCGTTTATTTATATCCATTCATCATTTATTTTTTCATTTATTTATTTTTCCATTTGAACCAGTTTTAAATTTCATCTGTATAATTAAATGAGTAATTTTGTGTATGTAATGTTACTCTTTGAATTAAGGGCAAATACACTTTGGGAGACAAGTTTGCTTTTACTGTTCATGTTTCAATATTTATCTCTGTGGCCAAAAAATGAATTGAATTGAATTTATAGACTCTATTTATAGCGAGATGTTCGCTTGCTCCTATGAAAGACCACGTTAAATTGGCTGTCCCTTGTACTCGGTATCTACGCTGAGGCAAGTAAAAGCTCCCACCCATGCGTAAATGTGTAACATGGGTGGACTCCTCTTTCTCTCTCACCTCATTAGTCAACCCAAGGTTGTGAGTGGCAAGAAATTGCCTTAGAAGGGCTGCACTGTCTATCTATTCATCTATCCATCCATCTATCCATCTATCTATCTATCTTACTGTTGGACGCCAACTTCAAGAGGGAGTGACAGAAGAGGGCGACGTGTCCTGAGCGGAAAAGAAGGGGGAAAGAATGATATAGCATTTCCAGCAAGGCCATGGCCCTTTTGTATGGCCAAAGGCTCAAGTCCCTTTGTCTTCGTTAGTGCTACAAACATTCGTCTCTGCCCCTTCCAGCTACTTTCTCCTGTGTTTTCCTTGCATGTCGCGCAACAGGTACATGATCCCAGCCAACTTGTGTGCGTAGTCATCCCACACAACCAACATGGCTGAACAGCCCAGCTTTGTTTGCGGAGTCATACAGCAAATACGATGTTTGTGCCTTTGCTTTTTGCTTTATGATCTCATGCATGTTATTAGCTTGGCAGACCTCTAAACCAAGTTACACTTAAATAGTTGTTTCCCTAAGAAACCGATCCAAGTTTCTTAATGCGAAGTAAAAGGAAGATTTTGGTATTACAACACGCGACATGTCTTGTCAGTTTTTGACAGAGCTCTAAAATTATTGAAATACGAAAAGGTTTACCATACATTTAGAAGATGTTGTCTAGACTTATATACATATGCCTGTCAGACACTTTTATGTAGTCAAAACAAAGCGTAGTTCTGCAGACATGCATACACTGCTCTCAGACTTTACTGCACACATAATTGGAACTTGACGTGCATAGTGGTGACATAGTTCAGCAGTTGAAGTCTCATATTGAAGTCTGAACTTAATACTTGTGTAATCCTTGAAAATATTGTCTTTTTTGTGAAGCCTCAGAAAGCAAAATGAGTTTTAACATGCCAAAATTCGGTGGCGCTTGTCCTTCAAATCGCAGTAAAACGAAAAATCAGAATTAAAAATAAAATCAAAAAAGAAAAATCAGAAAATAAGCCGATATTGACTGAAGAGGATATGTAAATTAAGACTAATGGCATTCCCAAGATCCGCTAGACTACTTATTCATCTATAACTGCAAATTAGGCCTACCAAGGCAAGACTTTGTCCTTCCAGACTGACAGAATGAGTCTTCAACTTGCAGTCAGTCATGATTTTGATGGTCCTGTCATTATACATTTATCGAATTTTATCCCCACTTGAATTATCTGAATATTGTAGCTCGTGCACTATTTTTACATTCAAATGAACACAATAGCAAAATTTATGGAAGCAATTAATTTATATTATGGTGAAGTGAACTCTGAGTGAGCAATATGTTCCAATAATGCCATCTTATCCAAGTCTGTATGTTGGAGTTTTTATGAGCAACACATTTATACTCTGTCCTTTGATAATTTAATTTTTTCCTCTATGACTCACAAACAGTACAGGTGAAAACTGGATTACATTTACTGTGTATTTTATTCCCCATATTTTGTGTAAAAAGATACATAATTGCTTCATTGACGATTGCCAAAGAAAATTGATGCTAAATGTGCAATGAACTGCACATATTTCAGAGCAGAAATTGCTCAATTTTCAAGTAATATTGTGTTTTTTAAATCCTATACTTTAATAAAGCGATATATTATTGAACCAAAATTATACATAATGATGCAGCCAAATTGCTGATTAAGTACTATTAGGCCCTATATGTCTTTTCGGTACTTACAATTCTGATCAGCTACACGGCCAGGGCATACAGATGACCTGATTTGCATTTCCGCAGACAGCGTACACTCCTTTCATTGTAATTTGTTTGCCAATTTGAAACGCTATTACCAAATTTGCTGAAATTTCTTTTTTTAGCACAATTCCAAATAACAAAAGTCCATTGTTCCAGCTCTTGTTGCGGTACACAATGTATTCACGCCATTCAAAATGTCGACAGGCATATTATCGTGATTTGAAATACCTCACGATCACAACATTTCGACGTCGAATTTTCATTAAAACGTTGTTGTGCGGAGGAAATTAGAAATAAATAAACAATTAACTGTTCATTTGTCATCGCGGGCAGGCGAATGTTTTCGTCCGATTTTCAGCGATCTCTGTTGAACTGCTGCAACTTTTCGTCTGCTCGTTTGAAAGACGTTTGACAAAAACGGCGCCAGAATGTTGACGTTTTTACGTCGCCACCAACACGCGCTCTCCCCTTTGATGTCGCAAGTGACGACGTCCGCACATGGGGTCACATGACCTGCACGAACAAACAAACGCGTCAATCTGGCAGATAATGCATGCTCATCTAAAACACAGCCGATAATGCCGTCCTTCAAAGAGTTAAAGGATTCAATATATTTCAAACAGCTGCATACAGCTGTAAATTCGCATTACAGAGAATGTCAAAATAGCTCTCTTTCTACAGAAATCGAATTCGCAACGAAGCCATAAATTTTTTAGTGCCACGCATTCTTGAATATGTTTAATTTGCGCAAGACTGAAAAACAAGGAGATAGAAAACGAACAAACTTCGGCGAAAGATTATAATCCGTAAATAGACTTTCTGTGACAATGGATGACGCATCATTTCAGTAACGGTTGATTTTAAAACTTAAGATTTTATTTTTCTGCATTGGAATTCACATTAATGGCCTAGTTTAAATTGCCTAAATTACTCTAAATTCCCTTAATAATATACATTTCACTTTCAGCTTTTATTTCATTTTGACCTTTATTTGTTTACATAGGGTCATTAACCTTTGTAAATGGTTATGTAATGTCTTTATTGGCCTTAACAATAGCACTCATAGGTGATCGATCATAGGTAATTAACAAGCAGTTAAGTATTTCCGGTACTTAAGAATCTTCGTCTGGAGATTTAAAGGATTTTGCTTTTCTACAGGATGTCTATTATACTTGCGCCTCTCTCTAAATAGCGTTATTTCCTTCTATTATAACAGAGATTTTCTAAGAAGAATTAAAGCCCGTCACATTTAAGACTTAATTCACAATTTAGCGTTTGAAGTAGAAATCTAAAGGAAAATTTTATTTATTAGTAATATCTGAAAATGTCATCTTCTATTTAAGAAAAGAAAATTTAACTATATTTGTGTAACTTTAGGAAAAATGTACATGCAATAGATTAGAAATTGAATTTATAACGTAAATATGGCTAGCGCAATATTTGATACAGGAAGGCCCTATATGTTGAACACACATCTCAGCAGTGGACATTTGGAAGCTACAGTATATGCCCTGTCATGCATTGTCCACGGTACATAAAGTCATTTTCTCCTGCAATTACTTTTATCCTCGGGCACAGCTTGGACCCTTGAAAGTGGGAGCCTAGCTCTTTTCCTTGTAATCGGATATTTGAGCTGCATGACTGTGCTATAATGGTTTCTATAATCCTTGCCTAATAACGGAAATTACTACCCAGGAAGGATCCAGGAAAATGTATACTTATGCAGAGCTTTATAATGCACTAGGGCAAAGCTAGGGCAAACCTGCACAGGTAACTGCAGCATTTCAATTGACTTTTTACAGGCTGATTAACAAAAAGCATTGTGTACCCATTTTTAAAATCTGTCTGCCAGGAAAACCACTGGATTTGGAGAAAAGATTGAAAGCAGGTCGGGTAACTCATTTTCGAGGATTATGCAGTTAGAAAACAATTTAAAAATGAGTTACCCGCTTTGGACAACCACTGTTCCAATCCAGCACCCCGGTCCCCAGAGCTTTTTCTGGTGAGGTGCATGGATGGATTTGAATGTCTGAGTAATATGTCTGCTAGAGAGACTAACGGGGAGGGAAAAAACTAAAACTTGAAAAATTAGCTTAAATTCAACTGAGAGGCATGTTGCCAGAGATCGGGTAACTGTACTGGGATTGGGTAACTAGTTACCCATGCAGCTTTGCCCCAAGTGATTATGTGCGTTTGGGGTTGTTCGAGTAACCACAAAAGTGTTTAAAAAAGTGATTTGTTTGAGAAAATTGAGGAAAACAAAGACTGTGTTTGTCAGAGTTGTCAGACTAGAGTAGCTGAGACATTTCGTTACTGCAACGGGTGCTGGTAATTACAGGACTTCTTGTAAGACGGCCGGTTTTAAGACGTTTCGTCCTCTGCTTGGTCGCCCGCGCTCGTGGCCAGGCATACAAATGGCTGCAGCCGAATTGACTGGTGCTAAGCCTGTTATTGTCAACAAAGCCAAGGCACTCAAGGCTTGAAAGCCACATAGCCCCCTAGTCAGTGGCCAACCCAGTGCATTTGAGTAACCGTATATAGAGGGGACTTCATGATCACATACTCTATCGCTACACCCCTTGATGCTGCATTCTTCAGATCAATATTTTAAAAGGTTAGACATGGCCTGTTCCCTTAGCCCCCACAGTATTTGTTGTTGCTGCCCATCATTGCATATTCACGTATCGAATGGTGGGTTTAGAGGCATGTGATACTCTGGCTATATCATATTCTCAAGGATATATCTGCCATAAAATCAATTCAAAACCTTAAGTCCCTTTTTTGGCACCAGTTAAGGCCTAGTCTTCGGATTTCTGAACCAGCTACCATGATACATCAATTGACAAAATTGAATACACTTCTTGATAATCCGATTCTACTGGGATTATTATATTGATCACGTCATTTATGCGCCATTAACTACTTTTGTATAGCTTATATAACAACTTTATTGCGATTTATGAAGGGCTGCATGCATTGTTCGTGGCATAATCATAGTATTTTCCAAACCACTAAATGTTGGCAGGCAATACCAACACTCTATAAATAAACTGCAATTTTACCAGTGTAGTCACATGCAAATTGCCTGACTATGCGAATGCATCTCAGATTTGTTTTTCAATGCTCTTATCCTGGTAAAAGACCATTAATGTTACAGGTCTTGGACATTGGCAACATGTAGATGAAATATCAATGTAAATTGTTGATTTTTTCCTCTTTTTCTTTACCTCCCTTGCCTTATTAACCTCGCTACTTGTGCTTCCTTATAAATGCATAAGCCAAATTGTCTGCATGCCATGTCATAAGCATTTTAATAGGCATCTGCATGTTTATAGATCACGTATGTATAAAAGAGGAAAATATTTACAATAACTTGAACCAATATTGACCCTGCGTTGCCAGCATGCAATATCTTTAACCTAGTTAGACCTGAATGACAAGTGAACTGCCAAGAATAGGAAACATCTCGAAATTGATGGATCATGCATATTTTTGGACCGGCTTGGCAACTGCTGGCAATTAGGGATCCTTATGATGTGACAATCAGGTAGGATGGTATGTCCACATCTGCATGGTGGGAAGAATTAGTAATAATTTTCAGGTGCAGATGGAAATGTCAGGACAACAAACCCAAACTCGACGACAAACCACCACCATCACCACCATCACCCACCATCACCACCCACCACCACCCACCATCATCATCACCACCCACCACCACCACCCACCATCATCATCATCATCATCATCACCACCCACCACCACCACCCACCATCATCATCACCACCCACCATCACCACCCACCATCAACCACCACCATCACCCACCATCACCACTATCACCACCACCAACAACCAATCAGTCATCTGAGTGCATTCAGGTGGTAGGCAACATCAGACCTACACTCATCACCAGCTGAAAGTAATCTTTGTTCTTTCACTGTGTCCGCACAATAGAACAGTTTTCAGCAGCTATAAACGGTAGAGTGGTTCACACAGGTAGAGCCTTTTGGGGACATGACAGGGAGGACTCAATCAAAGCTTTATTGTCTGATGGACACGAAACATGAGAAGGGGCAATGGCATCTGATCAGAGAAGCATGGCTCAGCAATACTCACCTGTTCGGCAGTTGTATGTGGCGTCCAGATAAGCCACAAGATCCTTAGGGCATGGCTGGGCCTCAAACAGCGCCGGGTCCGGAATTGGCACCCTGCATTCTCTCCTCCCAGAACATTTGCTGAAATTAAAAGTATAACTGGATTTTAGCCATCAAGAGCTTTATACTTGGCTTTGTACAATCGTTGCCAAATCGCGTCACCGCTTTTTGTCGAAACCGCAACAGAGTTTGAAATCAATAACGTACATGCACTTGATATCATGCTAAATTAGCAAAATCATTCACCAGAATTAATTGCCTGGAACTATCTGTTGTATCTTTAGTTTGGATTGCTATGTCATTATTTTCATCGCTTTCATTTATTATTACTAAACCACATCAGAAAGCAATGTTTTATTTAGAATCACGTGTCCATCATACATAATACATAGCTCATATTCAAGTTGTATTTCTTTGCATTTAGCTAAGAACCAAGTCACGCTATTTCCTTTTTTTACATTTTCCTAACTAAACTACATAGAATGATAAGAATTAAAATTAAACGATGTCACATATGCTGATTAAAAAAAAAAAGCACATAGCCAGAAGACCTTTTTTTTTATTCAGCCTTCAGCGTTGATATTCTGCTCGCTCCTATGTACCTATCATATCGGATAACTCCTAGTTACTTTCAAATTAACGTGAATGTGACAATGAGAGCAAAGCATGCTACATATTTAATGTCTCTTTAATCATGCAGCCTGTTTAAAGACAGAACAGATGACTCGGAATTTCGTTTGTCTCATAGAACTAAACGTTTAAGTTTTAACCATTGAATAAAATATATAAAACCTGCACAATAATGTTTTTTTCTCTTTTTGAGGATGCCTTGGCCTAGTGGTTAAGACTTTGGACTCGTGCGCACAAGGTCGTGGGTTCAAGCCGAACCACGGCATGGGGGAACTGAGCAGATCCTCCTTGAACCACTGCTTCACTCCACCAATATGTGAATGGGTACTTGGCTATGACGGCTGCAGGTTGGGCGTATACTCCACGGGGAGTAGAGACAAACTCATACTTGAACAGGCCTACCAAGGTAGTAAATTGTGATGTCGGCAGAGCTCGATATAGATCGAGATGGCAGACAGAAAACCCACACATTTCTATTTTTCTTATGACTAAAAATCTGACAAGGTTGACTTGACTTGCATTGGTACAACGCCTACAATTCCTTGGAAATTCGTTTGTCTCTCATAGAACTCAACGTTTAAGCTTTTCTACCATTGCATAAACGAAATAAAAGCTTTACCAAGTACTTTTCCTCTTTTTCCAATGACTTAAATCAGACAGGTTTGACTTGTGTGCCTCGCATTGGTGCAATGCCAACAGTCGAGACACGCAAAGAACTACATAATAGTTTGCCAAAGTCACCGCAACTGATCTTTCTTGCCTGCCTCAAAACAACTGAAGTCTAATGTGAAACATGCTGGGCGATCAATGATCTCTGCTGCCTCATGCCTCCAATAATTGCCTGTTCAAATATCCACCAATTGGAATAGTCACTATTTGACTCGATGTGGTTTTATCGTGCCTGCTAATGCGTCCACAATTATCCAATTTAAATGACATGTTTGCCGCAGCAATTCACATTAACGTCTGTTTTAACTTTTACAGTTTCAACTGAAGCCAGTGCTAAACCCGACTTGCTAAATTTAATATCTATAGTTTTACTCGGTGGGTGTAGAAGCAAAATGCTATATGAAAAATGCAGCTAATGAAGGCAAAAACGCATCGTCTTTATTAAATTTCTGGAAATTGCGTTTCTGTGAAATGTCACTTGATATGTAATATGATTGAATACATTAATGCCCTCGGTGCCCTTCATGAAATTTACAATCGATAGGATGCATACAGAGTAATGAAACAAAACTGGACAAGAAAAAAACCTTCATTTTTCAGTGTTTATCCCCTAAAAAGTTCATCAACCTCAGACTGTTCATGTTCCTCCCAAGAGTACAATGTCCTCTCTTTAGTTCCAGCGCAATTCTCTTGGTAGAAGGAACATAACACAACCCAGGCCTACAACTCGCAATCTGCCAGATCAATGCACATGTGTTCAATCATATTCACCATGACACACTTTGTTTAATGTCAGTCAGTCCCGAAGGGTTGAGAATTCTTCCAGGTTTTAGCCTGGGAGCTTAATTTGCACCAGCACTTCACATTTACATGGAATATACCAACAAAACTAACGACATGTTTTGAGGCCACAACAAGGCACCATCAAATTTGGACAAATTAGGGAGAACTAGGTGACTTAAAGGCAATCCTGTAATAGCACACACAAGGCATAATCCAATAACAAATCTGTTCTTAAATTTAATTTCCGCACCACACCCATTGTGATGGGGCAAATTACCTCCTGCAAAATCTTTGTTCGTCTCATAATTGCCTTACAGAAATTGTGGTTGGTTTTGGGATTTTTAAACATCCATGGACTCAAAAAAGGTAACAACAATAGGTATTGATGTCCATATGGTATGGTAAAAATCATATAAACTATTAGAAGTGACCAATCTAACTAACGACTGAGCCACTTAATGAACAGTGCACACTAATTTACTGGCAAATTATATGGTAAGCTAACGAACTAATGAAATGACCACCTGAAGGCCAATTGGCTGACCTGCTACTAGCATAAAGGAGAAAGGAAGCAATAGCCACTGATGCTGCTTGCTGCTGCTGTTGCTGCTGCTGCTGCTGCTGCTGCTGCTGCTGCTGCTGCTGCATGTCGTATATTATCATCACCTAAACCTACAGGCCGAAAGCGGAGAAGCAGCAGCGTTTAGGGCAATTGGTGCAGATATGAAAACAAACGACGCTAGTCATGTGACAGGCATTGATCATATGACAGGATGTGGATGTGGAGGGGCATTTGCTGTGGCGTGACCTCCACATGACATTAGGATGACCTTGGCAACTGCGATTATGGCCGATGACCTATGGTTGTGTGTGCCTGGGATATCTACTAGGCCCATAAAGAAGCAATGGGCCTTCATCACCCTCATCATTCCAGCTGAGCAGAACAATGCCTCTTTGCTACCTTTGATGTGGCACATATGTCAATTTACCCATGTTCGTGCAGGAACAAGAGCAGCCCAGAGTGAAGAAACACAACAGAGATTATTATGCTCACCTAACGTGATACATGCAATTTAATACTTCCCCCTTGGTTTAAGAAGAACAGGATCTGCTTTGAACTATGCAGTCGGAAGCTCGTAATAACATTACACTTGTGCATGGAAGGGTTTCCACTTGAAGATTTCCTTCTAAGATCTTTTCAAACGGGTGTCTCAGTCTTGTGATATGTTCTCTATATGTTTATATTTGAATGGTTAATTTCATCTATTACTAATATTCTTCAGGAACCGATGTAAATGCATTTACCGTTATTAATATATTTGCATTTCTGGCATAATAAACTGGCTAGATACAGTTTGGCCCAAAAGTTGATATTCACTTAAACAAAACACAGTTCACTTCAATTTCCACAACTTTTCTCTTCAATAAAGAATCACCATTCTTTAAATTCAACAACAATTCTAACAATTTTCCATTCAATTCTATCAAACGTTTTAGCTAACTTTTTTTTTGCAATTGATGATTTTACTCCCAGATTTATTTGTGACATCTTGCTAAAGTGAATGTAATTTTTAGCATTTTAATTATACGGAAACAATATCAAACAGAATCCTCCATATATAAACTGGAATAGTGTTAGTGCTACATCCAGTTTATCTAAGAATGGGGATGTAATGGGTCATGAAATGCGTAACTTAGTAGTAAGAAGTCGACTGTAATAAAAAAAATACTGACAAAAATAGGTTTTCTTGGATATACATAGTAAAGCCTCTTATTTATCCATCCATCAGAGGTTATCACTCACACATATAGGGTGAGTAAGCAAAAGTAATGTAATTTTCTGTCAGTGCTCAACACATTCACCGATGTCTGCTTCCAACTGCATGCTAAGGAGCAGAAGCTAAATTATTTGAAGATGAGATTTTAATTTCAAAACGACAAACTCAAATTCTCTTCTGTAATTGAATTCTTGGCATAATATGTTTTCTGTGCCCCTGATCAAATGTGAAATAGTTTCAAAGCATACATTACCAAAAGGCGTGGCAAGAATTACATGGCTCAGACGATGTAATTAAGAAGAATAAGGAGAAATCTTACTTGTCCATGTGCCTGATGACGTCAGAGGAACAGCCTACGTAATAGTTACGTTTCAGGCAGCGTCCTAGCATCATTCGTCCATAACGGGCTTGGTTCATGATGATGACCTGTCCAGAAGGGCAGTCCCCCTGGAAGGACTCGAGCTGACAGACCTCTCTCTGGATTTCTGCAACAAATATGAAATTACGTTGAGTGATAATTGGCTATGAACATCTAAAAAGACAGACACCGTTGCTTTATGAAGTCATTTAGTTGGAACAGAAATTAGTGCTTGGATGCATGGCTTAATAGAATAAATTTACATGTCCTCTCCTGAGAGTACCTTAGTTAAACAAATAAAATGTTGCGCAAAATTGAGATTTGTGTATTTTGCACAAGATAACATTGCTTTTATGGTTAAGTAAACAAGGCTTCACAAGAGAGGAGTATGCACATCACGTGGTGAAAGAATGCAATTAAACTCCTCTCCTACATAAATATTCTCGTGTATTAGAGCAACATGTCTCAGGAGTGTGGGATGAATAAGCTGTCATTACTTCTTGCAACTCTGTTGCATCCGAGATGGCATACTAAATCCATTATATCTTAAGATTCTAGCAGCAGAAAGCAACCTTGAAGTGAAGAGGTGTCATAAACAAGCAGTGAAGAGGGGGAGAAGAGAGAAGGAGGGAGTCCCACGGGGGGCAGTGTTTTGACTACCAGATTTGGCATAGAGGCGAGCGCTGCTTGATTTGGCTAAGTGTCAGCTGCCAAAGTGGCACTATTCATTTGGAGACGGCAGTGGCGTGGCATCGTATCTAGGAGGCTGGTGCATACACAGAGGGTCATCCGTCACCAAAGGGCACCCCAGGGCCAAGGGAGGCCAGAGGAGGCCAGGAAAGGTCCCCTAGGAGCCGCCAGGTCACTCGATACAGGCGTCACAGCCGGCGCCACCCCTCCCCGACCCGGCACCATCGTCAATTTGGCCCTCTGGGACAAGGTGCTGTGACAGCATGGATATTTGCTCAAAGTTTGCTGTCTAGTGTTTCGTGTGAATTACCCCGAGGCCCGCGTGGGTAATCTTAGCAGACCATTGCCATAATACACTTGGCTCAGATATCATCCTCAGCCACTTAACCGGGCGACTAGCAAACATTAACCTCTTACCATTGTGCAGTTTTGCTTATTCAATATTCAGTGACCACAGATCATTTTCAAGCCCCATTGCCCTGTAATCACTAGGCAGAGTCTCCCCAGCTTGTGAGTTACTGCCTGAGCAGAAGATCATAATCATACAAGTGTATTACAGAGAGTAGAGCAGGTTGGAGGCTGTTGTGTTCTGTTTGTGTAACATCCCTCGGGTGCGGGACACACTGGGCTCAGCCATCTGTCTTTTAGGATGACAAGCAAGGCAAAACTGAGGCAAAACTGAGGCAAACTGAGCCCAAATGCACTATACAACGTTCAGTGCCCATGGAGGTGAGATCGATTGTTGTACAGAGAATAAAATGTACACACAGGGAGATTTTGGCCAGTAAGGCCACGGTACAGCGAGGGCAGGGTGAGGGCAGTCAGACCCTGGTTCCATTCATCACCAAATATGCTGCTGCTGCTGCTGCTACTGCTGCTGCTGCTGCTGTTGCTGCTGCTGCTGCTACTGCCGCTTATGCTGCTGCTGCAGTAAGATGACCTGCACATCGTTCCCCCATTCTCCACTCTCCGCCTCCATAATTCCTCAGCAGCACGAAAGATTAGACGAAGGATGTTGAGCCTATCAGAGCAGCATTTAGGCGTAGAGTTACCCATCTAGTGTGTTCGGTGACACGGTCCAAAAAAGAGACAGTGCTGAAGTGACCGCCTAATCCTGCATATAAGCAGGTCGCCTTAGATCAAGCAGCTTCAAATTCCACTTCACTGCTCTGGTGCATCTATGCAAGCCACTGCAAGGCATCCTGGGATAGGTTGGGGTTAGGGGAGCTTATGGCTACTGTATGGCATGCCAAACGTTCTGGAACATTTTGCTGTAGATCCTAACATAACAGCCATAGGCTGCCTTTAGTCAAACCAAAAGCTTTGCAGAACACTGTACATAATATTATATAGTACCGTATGTGGCCAGTAGAGTTCACTGTAACGTCACATCAAAGACGAGCTGATTTAAACTGCAAAGTGTGTATGTATAGAGTTTCAACAGTGTTGATTTAAGTTGCTAAATGTTTTCTGATAGAGCTTCTGGATAGAGTTACGAAGCAGAGTTGTGGCCCCATGTACTACTTACTTTATTCGAGGGCGGAAAATGGGGTTGGTGATGTCATTTTGGCAGCTCGTGTCGCGTGGTCAGGCAGGGACAGCTGACCTGGCAACCCAGCCGTCTTTTTACCGGCCTAATCCAAGATTAAGACTCGCGCCATGCAAGACGTCCATTGAGGGGCGATTAGAACGCGTATTGGCGGCGGCTGTGACGCCATAAAAGGTTTATTAGAGAAGAAGGTCGACTGGGGGGAGGGCAGAAGGGGGGCAGGGGCCTCCGTGCGACTGACAGCCACCTGAGGCCGATTCGGTTTGCACGGACCGCCTCGGAAGCACGCAACCTCACCTGACAAAGCAGCAAAGGCAGGCGAACGCAGCAGGCCTAGCTCTAGACGAAACTAATTGACAATGCCTCACTCAGCCACGCCACGGCGATCTCTCAATGAAATATTAAGCAAGTTGTGATTGGATAAAGTCTAGAACGTCGATAGCTGCGAGTACAAAGACGCTTGCAATCGGTCGTTCCCAAAGCGCAGGAAATCCGTCAATTAAGGAGGAAGCCCGAGGATCCCTTAACAGCGACAGTGCGCCACATTCTTCCATCATTCAAGAAGCATCCCAAGCACCCTGCTGAAGTCTAGCCCTCCCCACCCCCCTCGCCACCCCCACGCCACCTAAGATGGCCATAATTTCACTTGTTAGCATGTCACATCTCTTCGCAGAGAAAATCCTTTCGTGAGATAAGGCCATCCAAACAACGCTTATCTTTGTTAAGCCTCAAATGCTACCCCCAAAATGTCTCTTCGCTCAAGCCGCTAGAATTTGAGCCCTGGGTAATGAACGCGATAGTTTCGCGATACCGCAAGATACTGCACGATACCTCCCAGAAGCAGGAAGATGCCGGGTGTTAATCTCCCTGTTTCCATGCTAATGTAGATGAAATACTGCTCTGCATGGCTTGATCAAAATATAACGTTCTAATGAACCATCTTTAGCATTCTCTGTGCGGATCAATGCATCTGGAATAAGTTAGAACATCTGACTCATTGTTTTCTTCCTGCATTCTTGACAGCCCAATTTCTCTGGGCACCAAGTAATGAGCTGCACCTATATCCTGATATTTAACATTTGGCAACTCTGATCACTAACACTTAATTGATTTTACCAAGTGTAAGCCAAAGGTGAACCAAATTGATGGATTCATTGTTCCTTCCTACTTTAGCTCAATCTCACTGGCACAAAACCATAAGCACCTATATTATAATGTGTAGTATTTGAAACTCTGATTACTTTCACTAAGCCAAAGGTGCAGAGAAAAAAATAACCTGAGTCATTGATGGATGGATGTGAAAATAGCAAGAGCCGAATGTCTTAAGGCAGTGTTTATACAAGTTAGCAAATGGCAGAGGCGTCCTTGCTACATAGCAACCAGGAAACATTCGTATTGAGACTGATCGCAGAGTCTACACTGGGCCTGTTCCAATTAATGCCGGATACCTGGTATTGGAGCTCCTAACGCATAGGATGATGGGATGAAACAGTATATTTGAAATTATTATGAAAGTGTATCACCGGCAATAACAATACTTTTAATCACACTTGCACCCTGTTTGTGCATTGAAAAACTGCCAGTCTGTCACATATATCAAGGAATCCGAATTGTTAAAAAGGAAATTAATGGGGGACTTGACCTTTAGAAGGTTCCATATCAAGGAACAGACATCAATTTTGCTTGCATAAAATTATTAGCCCCAGAGCAGGCGAGGGGTCAAGCAGTGTGTTGTGCTCATTGCAGAGATATTGTGAAGGATTGCATCCTGGCTGGGAGACAGAACATGGCTGCAGATGCCAAGATAGCTCGTCTTCTAATTCGCATTGTTGAAACATGAAGAGAGGCTTAGAATGGACCCGGGGGTGATGTATAGCCTTCTAATGGGCATCGAGATAAAGAGAATTTGGTCTGGTCCCACATGCACGATGAGACGGCCCAAGAAGATACTATCAGGCCCAGTCACGTCCCTGTCTTACACCCTGGCTAAGATTGGCTTGTTACCATTAATGTGCACGCCACGGGAAAAATATTTCTGTCTGCCCAGTGAGAGATAAATATAAAACTCACAAATACAAAATGTAGTCTGAAGCAACATCACTGTGTGACATTTTGTGAGCAGTTTTTAATCCACACACACTGAATTAAGTACAGACGCAAAATGTGAAATTTAGTCTAAAGCAACGTTGCCGAGGAGAGACCTTTTTTATCTTCACTTCATAATACACACGCACTGTAACTGCAGAATAAACTTTCACTCGTAATGAGACACATCTCCTGATAAAGTTAATTACAGTTCTGTCTCGTATACCAGTTTCTATTTCTCCTGCATTTCCTTTGCCTAAAAGGCATGCGTTCTGCATAAGTAGGCATCTCAGCTTTTTCCCTGGATTCCACAGGAAAACTTAGCAAGAAAAATATTAAGTTTTCAACATCTTGGAGCAAGCAGACAGTGCGCAGATGGTCTAGAGACTTCCACGAATATAACAGGTGCAACTTAGATGTACATGAGTGTAGCCAGGGGTGTCTTGTTTGACACATACATATGCAAAGATAAGACCTTTTTTCACAGTGCTAAAATGAAAGTGTAATACATTGCAGGTAGACTTACATTTGAAGACAGTCAATACGGGGAGTATTGATTAAAGTCCTGCTAAGCGTTTTGTAACGATGTTCCCTGATAGTGTCACTTTTAGTTGAGTCCTACGAGGTACTTTGAATGTGATCGATAGTACTCAGTGTGATAATCTGCATTAGTGTGATAAACAACATGACATGATGTATAGATGTCTGTTTTTAGTACATCAGTTGGCTACCACGTTGTCCATGCTTATTGTCTTATTTATAGATTTGTAGACTTTGTATCTGATATATGTGAGTGTCTTTGGGGAGCAGTAAATTCATATAATATATCCTATAAAGATATTATTTTTTTCTAATTATTCTGTCGAAATAAACTATCTTTAGAATCTTATCTTGAATCTTGTATTATGTTGCCCTCATGTAAGAGCACACATGCAGTCAGTCAACCAGTCAGTCAGCCAGTTAGTCAGCCAGTTAGTCAGTCAGTTATTATATCCTTTCCCTCATTCTAAGTACCTCTCTTTCCCTCCTCTCTTTCCTATATATTTTCTCGCTTTCTTCCCTCATTCTCCCTTTAGTGGACTAGCGCTGGCGATTCAAGGATAGGTATTGATGTGGCCAAAGAGTAACTGGCTTGCAGTCCTTGAAAAGACTCAGCCTTCTGTGCAGAGTAAATCCGTTTAGAGAAGTTGGATCTAGCTGCCCTCCTAGTCAAAATCGCTTTGGTAACTGAAAGCTTCTCCCTGTGTTAGTCAAAGGCCATCTAAGGTTTAGTTACACAATAAATGTTTGCCTTAACTAGCTAAGCCCTTCCCTGGCCGTGCTTTTGATGCATGGCAAATTAAGTAGATTGTTGCCAATGCAGGGCTTTGTGACAGTTTACCTTCAGAAAGTGGATAGTTCGATGCGAACATAATAACATAAATCTCTGATTCAGCTAGTAGTCAAAACAGCTAACTAGTTATACATTCTGACTAACTATTCTGACTAACTATCTGAGACACTTTTACTAACGTTTATACATTTTGTCCGTGTCTAGTATGATTGCCAATAACAGTTTTGACTAACATGTTAACCAACTTAATTAATAGGTTAGTCAGCTCAGTAAAAGTCTTCTGTGTCAAAAGTAATATTATCCAACTTCTTGGTAAAAACATGTCACATGACATTGACCAATGTCACTACTTTGTTAAATGTCACTTTTATTTGGCTATCTGGGTTAGTCAGTCAAGATACTATCAAATGACTTCCGAGAAGAGTTTCAGTTGGCAGAAACTAGATCCAGGTGATGAAAAGAAAAACAAGAAACCTCATGTTGCTCGAATTTGACTCATTGTATAACAGATATTGCTGTACTATGTACAATGAGAAGCCAAACTGACATACACTGTTATGATTGTCGAGCAAGGATATGGTATTTCGTGATCAGGCCAAGAAACGCGCACATCATTTGAAAAAGAAATATAAGTCTCGACTCTGGAGTCCCCAGGCTTTGCTGCGTTTTTGGATGGCAGCCCCGGGTTTGTTTTACTAACAATATCACGCGATGAGAAAATACAATAGTACGTTCGTTTTTACCTCACTTCATGCAAAAACGCAATGCAAATCAATGGCATACTAGAATGTTAAGGCAATTGGATGACAGGTAGAATAACACTAAAATCCCTGAAGACTCAGTGTTAATAATTATTTTACAGAGACATTGAATATTAATCACAAAACATCAACAATATTCTCCACATCCGAGGCCTTGGGGTACTCTATGCCGCTGCTTCCCACGAGCACTGACTTATATAACATTAGCCTCGTGATAACAAGGTTTAGGTCTCTACTCCGAATAAATAATGTATCCTGCTACACCCGCATCTTGTAGGAAGATTCAGTTAGGGCCTGAGAATCATAACTCAGTGTCACACGTTGTAAGACTTGCCTAACCGTCACTTTTGTTCTGCAAGAAACAGTGAGTGAAAAGGAGGCAGACATTGATGCAATTTGGTCAGTGGCCTTTTAGAGTGTGAAGTGAAGTTGGCCAAGCGCTGAGCAGTAGCAGCAGCCCCTTCGTCCTTATCTTCAAGGCAATCTGTTATCACTCAAAGCTGAGGAATTAGGCGATGATCAAGGAAGGTCTGCTTGTCTTGGTTCTAATGTGATTAGGACCATGTGATCAGGCCCCAAGTCAGCCCTACTCCCCCCTTCCTGCATGATGCTTGCTGCTGCTATCTTGCAGCCAGCCAGCCAGCTCCTTGGCTCACTCCTGCACAAGTGCGAGGAGGCTCAATAAAAGCATGCATGGCCGAAGTCTCTGGGGAGGACCCAGTGAGTCTGATCACTTCATTGTGCTGCTAAGACGCCATCGATTTCCGATGGTCGAAGAGGAGGCCCTCGGGGACCTTCAGAAGGGGCCCTTCCCCGAGCCCCACCGCCACCGAATGCCACCCACCGTCTCCCGTTTCTGCAAAACGACCAATGTTTTATTTTGCAACACTGCTCAACGATTTCCTTCCATTACCCGCTGCCTCAGGTAATCACACCTCCTGTAATCACACATGTTCCGTATAATCGCCCAGGCCCTTGTTTATCCGCCAAGTTTTTTCTAGCTGCTCCGCAAAAGGTTGGTGCTACCGCACTTCAACCCACTCCACAATTACAGGCATCGACGGCAAGTTGCTGAGCACTGCATCAAAGAATCTCCGTCGGAAAGCAGCGATACGTTCTTAGAGCGAATAAAAGCAGAAAACGTCTCCATTTGTGACAAAATACGAGAATCGATGACCGCTGCGCCAACTGAACTGCAGATAAAAGGCTGTTTGGTGGGAGCGGCGGGTCTGCTCAACAGGAAAAGGGGTGGGCCCTGAACAAGAACTGCGCTTGCTCAGAAAGGCACGTGGGGGGTGGGTAGCGAAAGACTCTTACTGCAGAGGGACTATCTTATGCTCGTTTGGCACTCAGGAAATATCTAACGAGTTTCATAACACCGCCATTTTCTCTTTGAACTACTCTCACTATGTTGTTATATTTTACGAGCCTTCACTACAGATGCCAAGATTATCCCTCTCGTTATTAAAGGTGTGATGGCTCTATCATTTATATTACTTTCACGGCTATATGAACAACTCAAAATCTTCAGCACTTGGATATCTGAAAGACTGATCATTTTTTGCTGACATCACAACATCACACTAATAGTCTAACGTCAGTCTAATATACTTGTATTACCCTTAAAGCTAAGTTTCTGACATTTCTGTGGATTTGTTAAGCCCCGTTCCCACATAGCCGAGTTACTCGTAGTCAACTCGTAGTATTACGTAACACGCCTCTCGGGCCCAACTCTTACTAAACTCGGCGATTACTCCTCGCACTCGAGAGATGCTCGGCGAGTAACTCCTGAGTCTCGTAGCGAACTCGTGAGATTTGGAGCCGAGTTTGCCGAGTCTCCCGAGTATGCCGTGCTGCACGGCACACTCGGCGAATTATCCAGGAGTCCAAAAACTCGGCCATGACTCGCCGAGTTACTCCTCGAACTCGCCGAGTTACTCCTCGAACTCGCCGAGTTACTCCTCGAACTCGCCGAGTTACTCCTCGAACTCGGCGAGTTACTCGGCGCTATTTTCGCTCGTATTACACTCGGGGGGGATGTTCAGGAGTGCGAGGAGTAACTCGGCGAGTTGTAGGAGTAACTCACCGAGTTGTAGGAGTAACTCGCCGAGTAACTCGTCGAGTTCTACCTTTAGTACATGCATCATCAGCGTAGGGGGCCGCTGCTCCTCTAATATCAGTCCGATTTTCGTCAAATAAAGATTGTTTTGTAGTATAATTCATAGTGATTCCATACGTATTTTCGGATTTAAAAAAACCCGAATATTAAGCGAGATATTTGTCTGAGAAGGCAGTTGTCTTGCGGTGGCTGCTGCTCCATTTATATTAATCCGATTTTCGTCAAATCAGGACTGAATTGTAGTATAAATCATACTGATTCCATACGCGTTTTCGGATTGAAAATAGACCAAATATTAAGCGAGATATTCGTCTGAGAAGGCAGCTAAGTTGGCGGAGGCAAACAGTGGTGCTCTCGCAGACGTCCGCGCCCAGACTGTATCGATGCAGGTAAGGCTGAGCGCTACTTTAAAAGGCTGCTGCTCCCCTAATATTAGTCCGATTTTCGTCAAATAAATATTGAATTATAGTCGAGTTCATACTTATTCCACACAGATTTTCAGATTGAAAATAGACCAAATATTAAGCGAGATATTTGTCTGAGAAGGCAGGTAGTCTGGCGGCGGCAAGGTGCTCTGTGTATGGCCCTGACATGAATGGTGTGGTCAATATTTTTGACCATTTTATATACATTGTTTGGATGAGCTTTATTGCAATTCATTTCTACTCATTCTGCCAACTGCCATGACTGTTATGTCAATTGCCATTAGCATTTTGAATGATACAAAGAATGGGTGTAGAGCATACAGCAAATTCAATACATGTGTCAATTGCCTAATTGCCTAAATTGGGGTTCTTTGACCTGTCATTTCATGGTTTGTTCAAAGATGACACAGTAATTGCTATTAGCATTTTGAATGATACAAAGAATTGGTGTAGAGCATACAGCAAATTCAATACATGCGTCAATTGCCTAATTGCCTAAATTGGGGTTCTTTGACCTGTCATTTCATGGTTTGTTCAAAGATGACACAGTAATATGACATTGTCTTGATTGTCATTCACAATTACAAAAATATGTAATTGCTTTCATTAATTAAAAGCAATATATTTAATTGTAATTACCAGGCAATGATTATATTTGTATAACTTTCTTATCTTTTTGTGTTAATTTGAATCTTATTGTGATATTATGATCAGTATAAATTTGTGTATATTTTGTAAAATTTAAATCAAATATTGATATTGTAATTAGTATTTGTGATTTGATCTGTGATTTTATTTGCTATATTTAATTTACTTATACTGGTGCTCCCTGAAGCGTCCGCGCCCAGACTGTATTAATGCAGAAAGCTGAGCGCTTCTTTAAAAAGCTACTGCTCCCTTAATATTAGTCCGATTTTCGTCAAATAAAGATTGTTTTGTAGTATAATTCATAGTGACTCCATAGGTTTTTTCGGATCGAAAATAGACCAAATATTAAGCGAGATATTCATCTGAGAATGCAGGTAGGCTGGCGTCGGCCTATCATTCGATGGGTGACTCGTCGCTGTCGTAGACACCTTGCTTCACCCGGCGAGTTACTCCTGGTACTCGGCGAGTTACTCCTGGTACTCGGCGAGTTACTCCTGGTACTCGGCGAGTCACTCCTGGTACTCGGCGAGTCGCTCGCTGAACCCGCCGAGTAACTCGGCGAGTAATTCGGCGAGTAACTCGGCGAGTCACTCCTGGTCATTTTTTCCGCAAAAATTCGTCGCCAACTCCTCGAATTTTGGGTGTTACGTAATTTTTGTTATTACTACGAGTTGACTACGAGTAACTCGGCTATGTGGGAACGGGGCTTTAGGCTATAGTCCCTTTGTGCAAGTCTGCATTATCAATGGTAAAGTCCATCAAATGTCGCGAAGATCAAAAGTGACCATCCCTGAAAGACCAGTGCAGTGGGGAGTTACAGCTGCACAAGCAGAGCATCAGCAACAGAGCAGCTTATCAGAGAGAAGTTGGAAGAAGCATCTGAGCCAATTGCACAGTCCAAATGCCTCCTGTGTGTCCTCCCAGACACCTGCTCAAAGAGCCAGCTCCTGTGGTCTTCTGCTTGCACAACCAGCCACACATATGGTTCGTTGACCATGTCCATACTCATTCTTTCTGGCTGTGGCCAAGCTATCCATAAAGACGGCTGTAAAGACTGGCACTGGTCGATCAAGGCTCTCTTTTATGTCCTCAACTATTTTTGTCCATAGACCCCGAATTCTCAAAGATTGTGGACTGCATTACATCTGAATTGTCTGTTGTAGAAATGAGGTTTTTCCGGATAGAGGGTGCTCCTGAATGGGAGGTATTGAAGCATCAGGTGGGAAGGGGAGGGGGATTCCGTCTGTCCCGCTATTCTGTCTTGTCTTTCTCTTTGCAAGCCAGCCTATCACGTGTTACGGCAGGTTTTTAATGCCATCTGATCAATATAGGACCTTCCTAATATGGTCACATGCGATGAGCTCAGATGACACACCAGCAGCATCAGCAGCCGCGAGGTGGCGCACTGACTACTTCCGGTAGCCAGAGGTCATCCATCACCACGTGCCTGAGTGTACCACGTGTTTGCAGCCACACAAAAGTACGTCACAGGGCCCTCGCGGAGCCCTAGGGGAGGACAATTATGACAAGGCCGTCTCATCTGTTTGACACGCACTTCTGGCCGTGGATCTAGCAATAAAGCGCGGGACTGGGGGAGGGGACCGCGGACCATGGAGACCGGCCACTTCCAAGCAAGTGTTTGTGAGCTGGGTCGTGGCAGGCTGGCCCGGGGGCAATCCATTGTGTGTGATGTAGAAGTCACCTAATATTTCTGAAGTCTGGTTAAAGGTCGCCATGGGCCTATCTATCGCCCATGTCTGGTATGCTTGATGCCCAGGGACTCAATATTGGCTGCATGGACACACAGTCATTTGGCCTCTCAGCTTGGCTTAGTGCTTTGGCAGCAGAGGGACATTCTCAAATTCCAAATTAGGGCTGGCCAAATGCCTGCCAGTACACCCCGGCTTATTTATGTACCGCAGCCGTTTGTTTAACCAATACAAGGATTTTCCATCTGAGGGATAAGTCTTTGGTTTAGGAGAGTCAATAGGAATCCGGAGTGGCAAATATTGTAGTTTTGATTTGTTGTGAAGACGAGAGAGCATTTGGGCGGGTTGTACGAATATACTGGGTTCGGATGCTGCTTCTGCTGCTGCTGCTGAGTATGCAGGACCAAGGCTGCAAGACAGATGCAGTGATCTACTGTGCCAATAAGATAGTCCGAGCATCGCTCGATACTGCATAAAGTGAGAGGCTGCTGCAGACCAGTGATCGCCACAAATACACTTGTCACTCCAAGCAGCACACTTTTCACCATCTGCCTACATGTGTGTGTCTGGAGTCCCCTCTCAATTGAGCATCCAGTGTGCAAGCTGAGCTTTTGAAGGGTCTCCCAGCTCACTCTAGTGTTTGCTATGCCAGCAATGTTGTGTGCAATCTGCCAGCCATAAACTAATAGAAGTATCTCAGGAATACATTAGAGGATACAATAATGTGCACTCTTGGGTATTAATTACCGTGCAGAGCATCATCTCATGATGTATGAGAGTCATTTGTTCCTCTCATTAATTTGCCTCCATGAAAAAAGTTCACAGATTCCACGTGTGTGTAAATTCCATATGTTTCTTAATTAAGCACGTCTAAAAACCTGGGCTTAATACGTGAAAACCACCAAATGCATTTGTAAATGTTGCACATGTATATGCGGATGTTCCTGTTAGTAATGTGATCTAGCAGAATAATGTAGCATCACATAAATGCATCGCCATTTTTACATACAGAGGTGAGGCCCGCCCCTACTTCGTACCTGATATTGCCAGAACAGAGACATGTTGACACAGGCAGACGAGTCATGCTGCAGCATGTTGACATGAATTTAGACCTCAAATAGTTTCTGCGCATGCAGCCAGTCCGCTAGAATCCACCTCTGTGTATCCCAAATATTTTAAAGTTTTTGTGTGAGTATATATGTGACTTCCATCAAACTTAAAGGTCATATGGATTCGAATTACAATTGTGAGAATACGGCATTGTGTTATGCATAATAAATTGCATTTTTGCCCCTGACACTTCGCACGTTTTCATTGTCAAGTTCTATGTATATTCAGTGGCCCACAATAGGGTTCATTCTAAAGCTAGCCTAATTTAACTAACAAGAAAAAACCAAGTATTGTTATTAAAAATACAACACACTATCAGTTTTTCCAAGGGAATATATTGTCTCCATATTAACAACACTATCATTCACCAAGTAACGTACTCTAGTATATCGGATACAGTGTTTCCCTCGAGCTACAGCAGTTATTGACTAAATCCATCAAATTTATTGAGCGTTCGAGTAACTTGGTGGAACAAACTACGGCTCGCCACATGCGGTATTGCAAGTTGCAATTGAGTGATCGCGGGGTGTTGGAATTATGCCACAGGATCACACTCCCAGACCCCTATTACCAAGTTCAACTACAGGGTTATTGGCCAAGTGTCCAGAACGACACATCCACTAGCTCCAGTATTGGAGGGCAAAACTAACATTAGCCTAACAAGTGCTTCATTTAAAACCACAAAATATTGGCCCCAAAACCACAGGAGTTTGGGCTTTCTGGTTGTCAATATAACGGTAATCGGAGACTTGAGTTTGCTCTATAAGCACCACAATGATTTATGATTTCTTTGAAGTGCAATCGTAGGTTACCTGATCTAGAGCCATTCTTCACACAGTGACGTCATGTTAAACAAAGCCAACACTGCCCTCTGTAGAGTGCTATTTGGTTCTATTTTGCAAGCTTTGTCTAGGTTGTAGACCGTCAAGTAGCGCATAGATTCTGTTTTAGTTGTACTTTGTACGTGGCTGGCAGTGGGCAGTGTGTTAGCCCCTGGATGTGCCATGGAATGGATGTAGTCAAGACACTGGGAGTGGAAAGGGAACAGGACAGGGCTGTTAAGGAAATATCTGCAGCATAGGCAGGCACTGGACGACCTGGGGGCTCTTGTGGCTTGACAGCCATTGTGCCTAGCTGCCAGAGAAGTGTTGTAATGTGTGCAGGTCAGAGCCACCCATACGTTGCCCTGTCTCTGTCCTTTCCTTGTCCTGTTGGCCTGCACCTCGTGCGTGTGTGGTCGTTGACTGACTAAACGGCATGACGTACATGCTTGGACCTGTTGTCCCTGACAACCGAGCGACCTCAGCAGCCAGGTGTCACCGAGTGATGCTTGATGAAGATCGTGAATCACCCCTCCCTGTTGCTGCCAGCAGCCAGAGAAAGATGCTGGCCACAGAGCTTGTTTACTGCACAAGACCTACCCCGTCTCGTAGATTAGACAAGCCCATTCGTATTGTGATGCTGTGTGCCATTCAGGGGAACTCAATTCAAAGAAATACGATATTGAACGCACAATACTTTTGGCTTAAGTACCAATGAGGTGATTCTTTATTCTTATGCCAAACGATCTCTCATATAAAAAGAAAGAAACGTGTGTGAAATACGGTGAATATCTTTGTTATGAACCCTTTCTCATTGCCATGCCATGGGTATTATGTTTCAAAAGTAATTCATTTGATAGTAAGAGTCCCATTTCACTTGAAAGACAAGTGGCACGCCAATATTGCTATAGTATTGCTACTCAACATACCACACAGGGGAGCCATGGTGTGGTGTGGAACTTTGATTAAGGTTGAGGCTGTGGTCTATTTCAAGGCAGCTGGAGCATCTGAATTCCATGGCATCGATGCAACCCCATCTTTAATTCACCCCAAAGTCTGCTTTGGTCGTGGTTGCTGCTGCTGCTTTGGTCGCATTTGCAAATCATCATTATTTTGGCATGTTGCAAGTGCACAGGGGCTTACAGGAGCTTGCCAGCCTTTCTTGAGCACGCCGTGTGCACAATAATTCAGAAGGCATCTGTGAAATGTCTGCTAATCAAGCAGTTGTGTCATGATCAATAGCTGGCCCGTCTGTCACAATTAACAAAGAGATGGGGCCTGTGTCAATTTGCACAGGAGCAGTCATACAGATACCGCTTGATCTGTTTCACTGCTCCCTGCTTTATGGCATCAGATTGTGGCAGAAGGGACCACACGGGTATACAAATGTACGGCTATATGCATCCCAATGGGCATGGCATCATCCCCCCCCCCCCTCTCTCTACCTCTCCAGGCTCTGCTTTCTGTATTTTCGACGTTTCAGAGGGTGGCTGCTGAAGTTGCAAACGTCGGCGTCTGTTGCCCTTTTCACTGAATGGCCTGAAAGGCACGGGCAAGTGAGGAAATTTGAATAGGGTAAGCAAGAAAGCCAAGCGAAAATGAAAGATCAATGGCAAAACGCAGGCGGCTGGGCCTGTGCGGCACGTTTGTTGCGGGCTGTAAATCTAGCGGTAAGCGGAAACTGAGGTCCTTTCTTGGCACAACAACACGTCTGCCTGATCGATGGAGGCGGTAATTGCTCAAACGCCCAGCACACAAAGACCTCACCTTTTGAACGTGTGTCATTCGCATATTTGAATCAGAATCAATGTGTGCACATGCTGCACTAGACGTGTAATTGGTCGCTCGGAAAGGCACGAAAAGCAAAGTTGTGGTTGGGGGGGGGACCTGTGCTAGATACATCCTTTTAATGGTATATAAAGATGGCTGTGTGATGAGACAGGCTGTGTTGTCTGTTTCACTGAGATAAGTGACCTCTGTGTGTTGTAACTAAAACTGTCAATGTAGCATGGCGTTGGCTGCTTGGCTGACAGCTCAGAGCCAACTGGAAGCCAAAAAGAGTCAGTGGCCCCAACAGGGAGAACCAGCACCGCACCTTGATACATGACGATGAGCCCGTAACAGCCCCGCACCAGCCCGCAGCACCCAGGGGGTCCAATGGGCAGGGGGAAGACCTACACCCTTCCCTAAAACAAATATATAGACCATAGATAACTGTTAAGTGTAAGCACTCTATATACATTCAGCTCACACGCCTGTAATGAAGACCTATCAAGTGCTGTAACTTTCCCTCAGGCTTGCTCCATCATCGACACAAAATGGATGTGATGTGGTCATTATCCAATATGAAACTCATTACTGCAACGCTGCTCACACATACTTCATTGTAGCAGCGTTTACTGGTACTTAAGCGCTAGTTACACCGTATTTCATTGTATCAGGTGGCCACTCTTTTCATGAGATAAACAGCACAAAAAAGAGGAGTACATCAACAATGAAGTATAACAGTGAGAGCAGATTGGACTGTGAATAGTTGGGAATAGACATGGGGCGTTTTCCGAATGAAATTAGCTTGGGCAAGCAGGGGGAGCTGTCACTTCCTTTGGGGCCGGGGTGTACAAGCCGTAGGGCTGTGCTGGGATATTGAGAAGGGCCACAGGTGTTTGCCTGGGAGCCGCTGTGTACCCCAAGCACGTCCAAGGCGTCCTGGCCAGCGTTATCATAGCGTCTAACGATCAATGAAACGCTCGGCCCTCCCAAGATCCCAAGCAGGAATTGCATCAAGGCTTCACCCCACACATCGTCCACCCCAACCCACCCAACGAGGCACCATCGAAAACATCACTTGATGCCAGTAATAACATCTACATCAACTTATGATACCCGCCCCTCACATCTGATACCATTGCCATTGAGAGTAATAAAGCCACATTTTATGCCTGTCATAAAACTATTTCTTTTGATTTGTCATAAAAAAACCTGATGCTGTGTTGGCAAACGTCAGTAAAACAATGCAAAATCAACACACGAAAGCAGTTGTTCTTCTAGAAGCATGACAAATAAGCCAAATAAGTGCGATTCAAGGCTCGAATACATCAGGAATATAACACCAAGGACCTCACTTCTGTGTGTATACTAAACAGATACATCTATATCTGTCATGGGTTTGAGTTGCTGCTGAAGTTCCTGCGCATATAAACAAGATGCATCCTCCTCCTCAGCAGCAGTGCATCCTTTGAAGCCCTAGCTTTGAGAAAGAAATGAAATGCCACATCTGCCAACGTTGCATCATCAACAGCAGTAGGAGTAGCAGCCGAAGCATCAGCAGAGGATCCAGATCAAGGGGTGACTTTCGCAATACAAGCAGAGGAGCATCAATGCCTCACGAGGCCTGACCGAATCTTCAACAAAGCCATCTGCCTCTACTTTTGGAAAATCAATGACTACTCCAAAAACCCAGGCAACCTTAACCATCTCAGACGTCTTATTTGCATGCCATGGAATGCACCCAAGCCAAGTTTGCAAATGCAACCAACACTGACAAAGCTTTCGTGATAGACTGAGCCAACAGAAGGCATATCCAACTAAAAGAACACTCAAAAACCTTTCTGCAAAGTCAGTAATTTAAGTGATAACAGAAGTCCTTATGACTCAGTCTTTGCCTAACACAACTTTCCCAATGATGTGTCATCAATCATGATTTATGCATTTCCAAAGTAAAAAAGAGCAATGCAGCTTAATGTTAATAGAACACTGAACTACTAACTATAAAGCGCAGAAGAGAGGGTCGCCCATATTCCTAGACAAGATGTAAACAGGACTTGGAGCCACCCGCAGTGTAATGAAGTGGAGATAGTTGGACAAGTAGACTTCGGTTACTCATGGGCACCAACATTGCGTGTTTGACACCTTGGCCTAATTACACAGGCAAAGTAGCAGACAACTGCAGGCTGAGTTATGTGCATCCATAATAGAAACAGAACTAGAAGCAGTTTGCTCGACAAATTGATACATACATCTAAGTACTAGCCGAAGGCAAAAACATCAAAGGTGATGGGATTACACTATATTGTGGAAATTACAAGGTGGAAAGTCAGCAGCAACAGCAAAAAGACACTTTGCTCAAAGATTTCCGATTCCCTTCACATCTAGGCCACTCTCAGATCATAACGGCAGCCTTTCCAGACCACTGAACAAATTGGTCAGATTCAAGAAGGGCTTCCGGAATCAACCACCCTCTTTGGCCCTCTCCAGTCGAGCAGTGGAGCGCAGAGCACGAAATGCCTGACCCTCTTTGCTTGCACCCCTTCCACTTGAACCCCATGTGCTTAAGCCACTTCTTTTCCCTCCCAGATATGCTGATAGGGCCTGTCTTAGTTGCTCGAATCAGCGTTGTAAGAAGGATTGCTCACACTGGGCTTATCAGATGCTCACTTTGTGACCAGTTTCTCTTTGCTGAGCTGATGCAAAGCTGACTGCCAAGCTGACTACTAGGGATAGTCTAACAGAAGATTGGCCTGTCAAAATAACCACCCTCCTCTAGCAAGTGCCAGAGGTCAACCATAACCGTTATTACTTATCTACTGTGTGTCTTTTAAAATATCTCTTGTAACATTATCCTTCTGTAAGAGCACACCACATACGTAGGTATGGATAAATAAAATGTAGCAAAGAACAGCACAAAAACCACTACATCATTGTAAGTGTTGTTACAAATTGTTATAGATTGTGTCAGTTTGCCAGAATAACACACACTTTACATTGTAAAGTTTACAACCGTTAAAGGTATAAGCTTAATAAGTGTAGGTAGGAGTTCAGTTACTTGCTAATAACTTGAAACAATACATTATGGACGTTAAGGGAATGTAGAGCCACGCAGCTGTGTTTTCCACATAAAGATGTTGTTGGGTATAGCAGATGGTCGTGTTTCTGGTCTAGGATTACTTTGCTACTTATGGCACCTAGGTCCCTCTTTCTGGCAGCTCACCTCTCACAAGTGAAGCAATCGATTTTCTTATGGATCCTGATTCACAGGTTTACTTCATTTGTCAGCCACACAGAACTGCACTTCATCTCCTCAAATATGCATGCATTCTAGCAGAGGTAATATCATCAGAAAAGGGCATAGATGTTATCTGTATCCTCCACCACAAAGCAGAGAAACACAGGTCACATAAATGTCGCTTTTGTGTCACATAATGTTCCTCTGCTCTTCAATTCAGCCTTGTTTATGGGGAATCGTGCATTGCAAATATCAAGTGTTGCATACTGCACTTGATTTCAATTCTATTTGAATCAAAACTGTGTTCTCCTATTCTGCTTGTTTCCAGGTTATTCAAAACGGGACCAACAGCAAACCAGGCCATATTTCTACGCAATTATCTAAGTAATCAACATACTTAACGTCACAGTTTTGTGTCCCCATCTGGCCAGAGGCATCCAATTACCTTGTTGGTAGTGTTGCGTCCACGTTATTTGAGAGTTGAGCCTTGGAAATGGGGCCTTATTCAAGTCATGTATAAGTCTTTGAAAATATTGATCGGGGTGTGCGAGGAGGGCACGGTCTTTGACGGCGGATGGCTCAAGCTTGAGGAGGCAAGAAGCGAGGAGTCTGGGATGCCGGGGGCTGCAAGACAAACACAGTGGCAGCCAGCTAGTCTGTCAGGATTAGGCGACTTACAGCAGGCTCTAGGGCCAGTCTCTTCATCACAACACTCTGGTCAAGGGCTCCACTAAGCCGTTACTCTGCAAATCTCGCGTGAATGTGACTGCAGGTCCTCCCCACTTAATTTTCCCAGGTCAGAGCGCTTATCGGAGGAGCGGCCATTGCTCCTCAAATGCCTATCTGAACTACGATACTCCCCAAAGGTCGGCTCTCTGCCAGATTGCCCTGGCCCTCTCGTACACCTCTCCTATTTCTGCTATTCCTGGCCATCCATCAACTATTCAGACGGCAAAGTGGTTATTCTTGTAGCGCCTATAAGGTAGCATGAAACTGCCAGTTTAGTATTGCGTCCGTCTTCTTGGCCTTTCTTGTGAACCTTCGTGCTTCCTTTCAACTCTATTTCCTTCATAGGAAGTTACACTTGTTGCTAAACGGCTTGGACATATCAGCTTCATCTATATATATACGGCATCTACTGCCTAAGACAAGGAAGACAAGGACGACTGATGGTCAAGATATTAGCAGTCACATCTGTACAGATATCAATACAGATATCATCTATAAGAAGACTCAGTGGCCATTTTCTTATTATCGTGTTTGATTTCTATACACAATCTTTTGGATCCCCTTCTAAACATTTTCATTCATATGAACATCTGTCGTGTATACTATTATCAGTCATATATATCATAAACAATGTAGATATAATATGTATAACCGTGCTTGATTTCTATGCCCAGTCTTTGGGAAGCTGTTCTATCAGTCATATACAATGTATGATATTGAGCATGAATCTCTTAATTCCAGGAGGGCACTTGACAGAGAAACTACTGTGTTTCAGAGTGTTTCTCATGGCCTTTCACACACTCGAATTCACTGAAATAGAAATATTTCATGCATTGTATCTTTGCATATGTTGTGTGAGTGATTATATCGTATTGGACAATGCCATGGTAACCCAACCAACCAACCAACAAACAACACATCCTAAAAGCAAAACTAGCACTGAAGTAGACAGTGTCATCAACAAACCACTGTCTTGTAGTACACAACCAAACTATTGGTTGTCCACAAACCGCCAGCTGAACATCACAGCCAGTTAAAGCTGAGCATAACCACTTAAAAAGGCTTGTGCATACTGCAGTCCTGATCGCTTCTGGAAATTGGGCCGATGGCTTTGATGACCAGACGCTACATTAATGTCACCGGGAAATCTTTATGACCCGCCAGGTTTGCGACGCTCGTCCTGTTTCACAGCGTCCTGAGGAGTGCTAAAGTGCCCTATGGGCGCTATAACGCCCTCTGGCGGGCCCTGGCAACATGGTATCATATGGCCATATGACCTTGTTAACCCTGCCCCATGTCAATCGTAACGTTATGTCGGTCTATGATTAACACACCCCTCTTGACATCCACAGGAAATCCATGCACGTGTTCAGAAGCCCAACGTCAGCAATACGTTTCCTAGACGACCGTGGCGTCGATTGCAGCCGCACAACCACGGCATGCCACGCAATATTTCCCACAAACCTCAAAGGCCTTCTTGACAGAGTGCACTTTTTACGCGACTGCCATAGCTCGCTTTGTAAAATACACATCTATGATTCCATTGTGTGCGCCAAATACCAGAAGCCTAGCCAAGAGATTTACGCCTTACTCCGTACGTATTTTCAATCTGATTAAAGAATACTGAAAACAGTGTATGAGCATTTTTCATCCTGAAATCACAACAGCGTACTCCTTTATTCTGCTTTTGAGTTATGTTCTCAGTTACTGAGCGAGTTGTCAGAGTATAAATCTGCCTTGTTCATCGGAAGTAAAGCTCGCAGCTGGTACTTGAGCGTTCCATCATCTAATGAAGAGTTGAGGCAGGAAGAGATATGTTTGCTGATATATCTAATTAAAAAACCTCTTCCGAAATCCCTCCAAAAGACCTTTGAAATAGAATGTCATGGCAAAGACAGATACATGCACTGTGATGGAGGTAATCACGTATAGGATTACAAGGCTCTCCCTGTTACATACACAAAAGCACAAAAGGTCTTCGGCAACAAATTCCTCAGAAATAATTAATGAGACTGATTAAGCGAATAATGCTACTAATTGCACCTGTTTGTCACAATATAGGGTCATAGCATATAAGTAGTGACTGGTGAGTGAATGTCGCTTCGAGCTGTTTCATCGTACCACCACACCCACAAATCTGAATGTGGTCGCAATCAGCACAGGCCATCCAGCCGAACTGGCACTATACTACCACTTTTTATCTCTTGTGGTGTTCTGGCGCATTGGCATGGCCATGAAACAGGCCATCGTGTCATTAACAACCTCTTTCCCCTTCCATGAAATTATTGTTTGCACAACATTGTACTGGCTTACTGACTGCAAAATATGAAACTGAACTACTGAAGTGTTTTCAATTCAAATCACGTTTGTCTGCCAAATAAAACTACGCAGTGCTTCATCACATTTTTTAGTTTGTCTACAATCAGTAAAGGGACACCAGTGTGAGTTTTGAGAGTTGCTAGCAGCAGCAGCAGCAGCAGTAGCAGCAGTAGCAGAAGTCCAGACAAGGATGATAATAAGAGAAGCGTGGCGGTTGGGGTGACTCAGGGTTGTCATATTTGACTGGTGTTACGCATTGGAGTCTATATGGAAGTGGACGGTAGGGCTGGCCATGAGGTGATGTGTGGGGAATGGCAAAGGTTTGGCAAATGCTGCCTCATCACAGCGCGCCTGGCTAGCATCAGGGTAGGACGTTGACGGATTGGGGCTGCTGGACCTTCAGGGATGGGGATGCAAAGGTGGGACGTCCTGCAGTGACACTGGCCAGCAGCAGATGCAGTCGTGATGGAATCCAACTGGCATTCCCTCCTATCTCGTCAGTGCGTGTTCTTATAATGAGACCTAATGAAGCGCATCCATTTCCATCATGGAACACTTGGGCCAAATGAATGAATGGGTCTCACGGTGCTCTGTTCCTCATCATTCGGACACTGATTCACTCTGAACAAGACACCATGAGCACATCTCCCAGCCATTGCCAGCCACCGCCACTTCACCCTCGTTAGTATTGTGTTTGGGGGTTAAATGCAGAGAAATAGATTGTTTGAGACAGTAATTCTACAAGACCTATTTAGCGGGGTCCCAGCGGAGGGTCAGAGCAAAGACTCTCCATCATAGACCTCGAGGGGCGATGGTCATTAGACAGCCCGGCCGGGGTGCCACCAAAAACCCTCTCACCCTCTTCACTTTGAAGCGCGTTTTGGGACAAAATGACAAAGAGCTACAACTGGCACGCCACTCGTTGAGCTTGATTGTCAGCGTCCGGGGTGGACTAAAGCCCTAAACAGATTACAGCGCTTCTCCATATAAGTCAAGCGATCCCTTGGAGACAAGAGTTCAGTGACAGCCCCCCGCTGGATTCTCACTCCCGCAGCCAAGGGTCTCTACATATTCATCAGTCGAAAAGGTCACTGCCGGGATAAGTCTTTGTGTCACTAAGTCAGCCAAAGCGCCCCAAGCCCCCCATTGCCCACTTTCCTTCTCGCGCGTCACCCATATCCGCCGTGGCCCAGCCCATGTCCGGCGGAGACGGCAAGCAACTGCCAGGCTTTGCAGCCATCGAAGGTTCGATCCACAAGCCAAGCCCTTATCTATCATCTCAAAGCAAACAGACTACATCATGCCAAGAAAATGCTGTCAGCCTGCTGTGTGCCAACCATGTTAATGTCATGTGATCACGACACACTTCCGGTGTAGTTTTAACAAGATGGCGCTTGGTGGCATGAGGCCCGGGCCCCCGCTACTACATCTATTTCTCAGACATAAGCGCACTAGATCCCCTGCCATATGTTCGTTATCGGAAATGACAAATCACCATTATCACATAGTCTGTGTAAGACCAACTGGCTGAGCCTAGGCTGCGTTTGTCCCCCTGAGGCTTGACCCGACTGCCAGGCCATTGGCTCGCCTATCTGCGTCCTGCATCGCGCTCTGTCTTGCGGATTACGGCGCCAAGACGTCGGCCGCAGCGTCCACCACGTTCATGGATGTCCTTGCCTACCACCACCACCACCTAACCACAGCCACTACCTGCCCACAGCACGTCCCGCCACTACAGGTCTACAGGCAGCAGCAGCAGCAGCCTCCATGCAATAAAGTGAGCACAATCAAGTGAGCAAAGGACAATAAAGTGAGCATGACTAATAGATGTGCACTGAACTGCCACCTTGCGGGTCAAAGGTCTCAATGAAGCTAAGAGTAATTCCTTGCCACGCTCACTTGATTTGTTCGGCTCTATCTATCCCCACTCAACCCCTCCAAGATGAGTAAGATGCGCTTTTAGCAAAGGATCAGTGCGCTTCCCTTGAACCTTATACAATTCCACCTGGGCACCTGAGAGTCATTAAAAAACAGTTATGGTTTTGATGTCGCTATTGATCATGAACCCACTTGTTGTGCAAACTCGTTTTACAACATTTTTGCAAGAAGCAGTCAGGAGGGCTATTTGTTACACAGAGCTATGATCACAAAGCTGCTTTCAGTAGTTGTTTGTTCTACTCAATTTGGCGAATATGGACAGCAGCAGCAGCAACAGCAGCAGAGGTGGGGGAAGGAGAGGGAGGCAGGCGCTGGAAGGATCAACACGAACATCACGCCAATGTCAGGATTAGCGTGAGGCAGGTGGCCCTCCTGATTAAACTCACTGATTCTATATTTTATCACGAGGCAATTACCCTAGGCAAGGGCCAGCCTGTCATGCTGTTGCATGTCAGTCCGTCTAAATTACATCATTCATGTCATCTTCTGGCAAGCTGTGTGTTTGAATGTCGTCTATCCGCTTACACCACCACCATGCCTGGGCCTTCTTTGGTAGCCAGCTAGCCCTGGACCTGGTCTCAGCATTGGCAGTGGCAGTGGCAGTGGCAACAAACTTGTAGTTGTTATCGTAACGCCTATACGTTTCCCCAAATCCGATTATCTGGAGGCAGGGATCCAGATAAAGACGGAGATGGACTGCAGAAGCAGAAAAAGAGAATGGAAACCACAGCTTTTAGTGGAGGAACAAGCAGGGTGTGTTGTACTGAGGCCAGGACAGGCCACAGAATGGTTGAATTGTGCTGTCCTATGGCTACGATTAGGCCATTAAGGAAGGTGGGCCTAACGAGAACATTACAAGGGTTCCTGGAGGGGAGGGCCACTCAGTGATGCGCTGTATCAGGGCAGCTGCGTCTCCTCTCTATTCCCTGCTCACCCAGACGCCCCGCTATGACCCTGATTATCTTGATTTACTAGCAACTTCCCACAGAGCCGGAAACCAGCCGGCCCTACGACGCAGCCATGACTCCTATCCCAGCATATGGAAATATCCTACTGCGCGTGTGCAACAGGAAGTGCGCCTGGCGCAGGCGCATAGAGCACTACGGGCCCCGTTTTAGCTGTGTCTGCATCGACAGCACCACAGCCCTCCGCACAGGAAGCGCTGGCCAGCCCGGATCACACTTCGATATATTTCAAAGAGATCAATGAGATGCAGGCGAAAACCATTACTCCACCTTCATATATACTGGGCCTTTTCTCATAGGAGCTTGCTTCCTCCCTCTCTGTTTATGCGACAATTCTATACTTGTGAAGTAGCGTGCTAAAATCCCAGCCTTTGATGTGAAGTGCTGAGGAAAGGAAATTCTCATACGAACTAACACACCGCGCAGATCAAAGACAAGTGGGTTTATAGGCAATGTACAGTCGTCGGTATCCTAACTCACTCTCAACTTTTCTCTCTCTCTCTTTATACCTGCTGTAATAAAATGGCCGCCAGGGGCGGGGCTGTCTTGCTCTTGGGAAGGTCAGCATGGATAGCTGCTCATAGATCATATCAACGTCTTGCGAACAGACTGAAACACCTGCCGGTAATAAATTATGCAGAAGACTATTCAAGTCTGTGATGGACGGGAAATTCCTCTTATCCTGTTTTGTGGGGGAACAAGAGCCGCGCGGCTTCAAAAGGGCAGTCTTCCCTTTCCGACAAGCTTGTCGTCCTGAGGGTCCGCCGCTCGTTTCAGCCAAAAACTGCCTTTAAAGAGACTTACTTTGGTCGGCTTTATCAAAGTTTGTTGCAGTTTTGTGGCCCCTGCGCACCATTGCTATAAGGTCAACGACGTCTGCAGCGAGGTGGCCTGGTGCCACTCACAATGGCCACCTATACAGCATGGTAGGGGGGAGAATAATTACTGCAGTGCGCACTGATTGTGTTCTGTTGCAAACATCTGCGCTCTTGTCCATCAAGCGGTCAGGGGCAGTGGACATGGCAGCATCCTCCGGCGTCCAACATGCCACCTGCTGCCCCCAACATCTTATTGAACTTCCTGGCCAAATTACCTGTCTTAAAACTTGCTCATTGGCAAATTCCTCCACCTACGAGAGTAAGTGGCTCTTGTTGGCAACAGCAGTCTCATAAAATTGCTCCTTCATGACATCAGCAATTACATGTGATTGTAAATACAAGAAGGGCAGCATTGGCATGGCAACTAGCTCCCAATCACAGCATGTATGGCACAGTAACGATGCCATCAAATGTGTATCGTTACTGCTGTTGTTTTTATACGGTCTCGCCATGAATACATGGCCACCAATCACACCGTAACTTAAGCGTGCTGCTAAATAAAAGTTTTGATATTTATTACTTGGCAGAGTTTGTATTGGGAACAGGTTCCTTTAATTAGATCGTATATGCCTAAGTACGGAGCTATGGCGGAAACATTCTGGCGACTGAGTGATGGATAAGTCATCGTTGCAAGTGTCCCACTTCCGGCCAAATGGCAGCGCCGTCTACCTTGCCTATCGTAATCTTCGCAGCAGTCTCCTTATTATCGCTCACGTCTCGTCATTATCGCTACGGCCAACGTCATGAGCCCAGGAGCGGATGCTGCCACGTCGCTCGAATGACCTTCACCTTGTTTTTCTGGCAGACAGGCTGACCTCGCAGCCCAAAACAGAAAGCTGTGGTTAATTAGGAGAGTTGACTGGGGACCTTTGATAATTACACAAGACAACCCCCCTCTCTTTTCCCTGCCTCAATTCCGCTTCTTCAATTTACCCCAGACGACGCATTCCTCTTTGGGACCACAAAAGAGGCATAATTCAAGCCCAGCCAAGTGGGATTACATCTCTGAATTTGTCATTTTTGATCTGCTTTGCTCAAAAGTCAGTAAATTTGCAAGATGAACAGTGGATTAGCTGCAACACCCACATATCTAACTTTGTGTTTACTGTTTAGATATTGCTAATTACCACCAAAGTCTCTTCCTAATTGACAACATAAACAATTTTCGAAACATCGATATGTTGATAAGATGTAAGAAAATTAGCTTAATTTGCACAATAAACACTGAATTAGCTGCAGCACTAATCCTTCTTACTCGTGTGTTTCACTGTTTAAAGTAGATTCTGTTGGTTACTATGACCCAACAATTGACGTCATGAACAATTTGAAAACATCAATATTTTGATAAAATGTAAGAGAAAAGTTAATTTGCAAGAATTTGCAAGATGATCAACGAATTAGCTGCAACACTCATTCATCTAATTGTTATGTTTACTTACAACCACTCTTAATTGACAATATAAACTATTTTTGAAATATCGATAAGTGGACAATATGAGAAAATGAGAACAACAACCCAGGTGCCAACGCCCGTGGTAGGAACGTGGTGAACATGACAGAGCAGAACAACAGCCCACAGCAAAGCAATTAGGCAAAAATGGCGACAAAGACGGCCATTTTGAAAGTGGCGAAAAGACATTTGAACAAGCGCTTTTGCAGATGATAACACTTGTCGCCATTTTGGCTGTGGAATGATCAGACATGCTCAGTCAAGAACATAATTGTGTTGGGTCGTATCTCTTACAGAATTTAGAAGCAAACATTTCGAGATCACGAAGGAAGCTAATGAGATTAACTTGGGCCGTTTTAACTATTTGTGTCAACTTAGCAGCTGAGGTTTCATGATGCTGAGTTTAGTGACGTCAGAGGGAACTGCCTGGGTTCTCGTTGATGTCTCGCGAGACGCGAGGGCTGCCAGCTGCAATGGCTGAGCTCACCCACTCGCGTGAATCGCTAAGGCAGCCCTGCAATTTGATAGAATGTTTTGAAAGCGGATCGATAGAATTGGAGTATCTACAGTCTGACTTTAAATATTCGTTTTATGCAACTGCTGTATTTGGAATAGAGTCAATTATGACCTCACATACGAGAAGGCAGTTGGTTGCCGAAAACCACAGACATGAGTTGGCACCATTGGAAATAGAAAGTAGAGAAAAGCAGCAGCAGTCTGTGTGCAAGCAGAGTGTGTCTGTCCACTGGGTGCCCTTATCCAGGTCTGTGTTCCATGGCAACAAAACGGGCCCCACCCATGGGACTGTGTGCACAATACTGCACCCGAGCAAGTTGCCCAGCTCCCCATCAATTCATAAGTCATTATTCTTGCTGGCATTTTATGCAAGCCAGCCTCTTCCGCATCGGGAGCGTCTGATAAACGGCAGGCTGGAATCTAGACGTGATGACGAGGGTTTGAAAGGACAGAGGGCCACGAGGACACGAGGAGTCAGCTGCTCCCCCTGTCGGGACCTTGGGGAACTGCTTTTCCAATGACTGCTAGGGGTCGCTGCCATCTCCCCTCACTCACAATCTTGCTTTGTTCGTCTTCAACGCTATCCTTTCCATTCGATCTTCCCTTCTGCAGATAGCCTTATTCATGTCTGCCTATCCTTTATTGCTTTGACCCAAGCCCCGCTCAAAAGTCCTCACTTCTTCAATTGACTGAGACGATAACTGCCACAGCCCATGATATTTATAAAGATGTAACTATGGCACTTCAGCTGACACGACTTTAGCGTCTCTCAAATCACTGTAGGTTGTGTGTGAAAAGTACACCGGTTTCAAGACAGGTAAAGCCCCATCAGTAGGTCGCACCATCATTAGAAAGGTAAAAAATTCCACCATTATTTCTGCATAAAAGATTTCTTGGTTATCACATATGCATATGTCGAATGTAGAAGAAGCAGTTTTTATTTTGAGCAGTATTTCACCATTGCACTGGAGTTCGGAAGTTTTGCAAATTATCCCGTTCCTCTTGGCATATCATCTCGTGTTGCCTGTGTGATTCCTAGAAGACAGAGAAGCACGCAACGTAAATGTATCTTGGGAAGCAGAAAGAGGAAAAAGATTGGTAATGGGAGATTGGCGGAGACCTTTGTTCTTATTAATGCGTCCATGGCATCAGAGCGTTTGCATGGAAATCAGCACAAACAATGGAAAGTGTAACAAAAGCGTGAACATTGTGCAAGGCTCCTAGTGCATACCTAGAAACTGGATCTGGAGGGGCCGGGGTAGCAATGAGTAAGACGGGCTTGGTGCTGTTTATAGATGAGCAAACAGCAATCTGCGGATTCTCCCTTCCAAGGATCATGAGGGGAAGACGAGCAGCCAGTCTGAAAGTGAGACAAGGCTTGGGGCTGGAGCCTTTGGGATCAAATACACTGGCCACAGGCTGACTTCAAATTGCATTGCACCAATAAAATTTGCATATATTTCAATGCTAATGATGGGGCGCAACCGCCAAAACAGCGCACCGCGGCCATTGAGCAGGCCCGGTGCGGTATGCTGAATGCGCGACGCTCACTATGCAGCCTAAGTTGTTACAAATGTCCACCCTCAAGTCATTCGAGTGGCATTTGTATTCAGACGCTAATTGTCAGACATTCACCTGTCCCTTGTCAAAGCCTATAATAAATGCAATTAGTAGACACACCATTTGTGTGTCATCTGACAAACCATGTCTCTTTCCTTTAAATTTTTACAAAAGCCTCGCACTCTACATGTCATAAAATGTAATAGACAGTGCACCTGCCATCACCTGTCATAAATGTCATATTTTCTATTAATTAAATATCACCCACACACGCTAATGCCTAAGTATTATGCACGCAGGCCAGCGCCTTGTTGCAATAACAAGGACGACCACAGAGCAGAATAACAATAAAATTTAAATATACACCCTCGGAAGTCATAAAATGATATTGATTTGTCATTTAAATACAATTCGTATTTCTGACCTTGTGGAACCGATGCATTGACAGTTGTACTGCTTTCTCTTTGGATCATCAAAACCCCGACTTCTATGTACTGCACAGATAAGTTGGCATTTTTGAAATTACGCAAATCCATCAAGAAGTTCTTAAAGAAGTGCAGTCAGCATAGCAGCCTGAGAGCTTGTAGGTAATAGAAAAGAATGTATTTAGTTGGAATTTGCTTTGCATTAAATTTTCCTTGAGAAAGGCGATATATTCAAGACATGTTCTTCTGATGTGAGTTAGGCATGCAGGGCTGGGATATTAATCACGCACGGGGCCTTTTTAATCTGGGGCCCTGTGCCTTTGAATGTGCAAGGAGTGTTTAGGAGAGAGCCAACTGCCAAATATATTATGCGCTAACATGTGGTTGATTCAGTTAGGCCCGTCAACCATGGGATAGTTATTATGAGCCCCCTGCTCCTGGGGCCCTCTCGCCACTTCACAATGAATATTATCCACAGGTGAGACTTTACTATGCAAATTCACCACCCCAATGGAGTGTTTGACTTCTCAACGGCTTCTGACAATTCATAAGTAAATACGAGATGTTTTTGCATAACATTTCATTGGATGCAGAACCCTTTCAATGGCTGTTAGGCGTGCTGTTCTATTACAATGTATAAGACATCTAGAATAATTCACCAGATTCTCAGACTTCCAACTTTTTTCCCCTCCTTTTAGCTTAACTAAGTAAATAAGGGCATGGCTGTGAAGATGCTGGTGTGATTATGAATTTCATGAAAGCCTTAAAATTCCCACCATCTTCCACTTTGTAATAATTGATTATCGGATAACCGATAATGCATGCCAGGCCTCTCCAAACCTTTTCTCTTCTCCCGGCATGTAGCTCGTTCTCCCTGTCCACTATTTTTCAAGCCTGTCTTTCGCCTTCACACGAGCCGCCTCAACATGTAACAAATCCTCCCATTTTTCATCTGCGAGTTTACAGAGACTGACTCCGTCTTTGTCAATGGCCACGCAATAAATAACTAAAACTCGCATCAAAGCCATGATTTTTCCAAACTTGTGTAATTTGTGTAATGACAATTCATTTCTTGCGTTTGGTAGAATTAACAAAGCATCCAAATCCCAGGGTTTCACTGAAGCAAGGCAAGAAGGGGATGATGATAAAATACATCGTTAAGGCAAGGATGATATGGCTGCAGCAGCAGCAGCAACAGCAGAAAAATCGAGAAGAAAGGGATTGTTATTGGGTAGAGACAATGTGTTCTCAGCAAACATAGTTTAAATCCTGGCAAACATGGTTACTTCACGAAGTCAAACCTGGGAGACGGCCGCGATTGTCTGGCGATTGGCCAAGAAATTCCTCTCTAAAATCGATAAATAACTCGCTACAACATTTAAAACATTCAAATTAAGCTGAATAATTCACATGGATGCCCACTGAGACCTCAGCACGCACTTTCTTCTGCAATTTGCTCCATGGCAGAAAAACTGACAAGAGATATTGGATCGATGGAGAAGAAGAATATCGTTGGTCTATTGGAATATCTGCAGTCATTGGTTGCAATTGTGCTGGAGATGGAGGACTGATTGACATCGGTCTCTGATGGTAGGAATGACCGAGTGGGAACCAAAAAAGCCCCCAGGAAAGCAATGCGGAATAGGGGTCAAACTCAAGACAAGAACCCCCTCCAACCCCCTGCAACCCCCTCACAGCCCCTGGGAATGGGGTCATTGTCTCATGATCATCTTACTCCCTGTGACAAACCTTACTCTTAAGAGGGTGACGCTGGAATCAGACCTCTGCAGCTAAACTACACTGTCAAGATCATGAATTATTATTGACTGCAGTAGAAGCCATCTCAGCTTAGATGCTGCAGAGCCTTCCAACCCTCTATTTATTCACAGGCAATTGCCACTTGGCACATCCTTCTTCATTTACCTCGCATAGAAAAAAACTCTCCTTTTGTTTTTTTTCAACTCCACACCAAGAAACTGTGCATTGTGTAGACTTCAGAGACAACCTCTTTATCATTCCGTGAAGCAACCACACTTACTGGGCTCTTCATTATACAGAAGCAGAATAAAAAGAAACACTTCTCTAATGAGGCCAGTCACCTCCGCATCCCAGCTGCTGAATGACCACAGAATAGCGACAGAGGCAGAGATTTTAGCAGCCGAGAGCCTGTCTTTGGTTCTCCGAATGCTGCTTTCATCCCCAACATCCATGCAAGCGGCTTCTTGGTTGTGTTTATCTTGTATTGTCACTCGTGTTACTTTCATCCCCAACACCCTAGCATGGCATAAACAGACTCCAGCAGTTGTAGACATATGCCACATCACACCAAAGATTCTCATCACCCTGTGGTACACCAACCGTTGAGCCAATGCTACACTGAATATTATTACCACACCATAGAATTATTCTATATCTGCAATATCTTTCATTTATGCAATGAATAAGTCTGACTTATGTTAGCACGTCATAGTATCATCCACTTTTATCTGCAGTAAATCTAGTTATACAATGAGCAATGCCGACTTATTTATCCACCTACAGAAGCAATATTTCTAGTTAAACAATAATGATGGCGACTTATTTTAGCACGCCAACGTATTAGCCAACTAAATCTGAAATATACATCGAGGTACAAAATGTATATACAATGAACAATGCTGAATCCTACTTTGTGCACAGGTGTAATATAAGATTAAAAGGAGCCTACTTCAATAGCTAGAAATTATACCTTTTAACCATGCAGCCTGTCTCAGGCAATGTGCTGCTAAGATATCTATTTTCCTGTGTCCTACATATGGTTGGTTCGACTTCGGCCTACTTTTCTAGCTTGCAAATAAATCAATGAGCTCTGCAGAAAGTTGTAAACATCGATCTAATGTACAAGGCGGATCACTAACTCAATTGGAACAGAAGTTGAAACACAATTGCAACCAAGTGTAAATAGACATTAATTGAATCTAGAGGTTTTTTGGTGTTGCCTAGACAAGTTACAGCAGCAGCAGCAGTAGTAGCAGCAGCAGCAGCAGTAGCAGCAGCAGTAGCAGCAGCAGTAGTAGTAGTAGTAGCAGCAGCAGCAGCAGCAGCAGCAGCAGCAGCAGCAACATCAGACAGAGTAACTCATGGTGCACAAGTGTATCAAAGCTTCTGTGGCAGGGAGTTATGGATGACAATGACAACAAGATGGATTAGCCACTCTCCACCCTCTTACGTCATAAATAGGTCATGTAGGGTAACATACGCCACGTCGCTTGCCTGGGGATTCATTACTTTGAAGCAGGAGATTCGCGAGATCGCCTCCCACTCGCCCAGACGAGCAGAAGAGCAGGTGTGCGAGTGGATTTACGAGTTGAGGATGGCTTCAAGCAAGAATGACAGAGGAAACGGGCCATGTGAAATTGCAAATACAATGGCAAACACCACTTGAATACATGGCTCCCAAGAGTCTTCATCAGCAGAAGGAAAGTTGGCACAAAAAAGAATAACTTATCCCAGCTCTGCACATGGCTGCCTTCATTATTGTACAACAAGAGGAGACAACGGGGAGAGACATCTGGCCGAGCAGACATCATTAACCCCACTGCGAGATAAGGTCCCCAGGGTGAGCCAAACAATTAATGTGCGACTTCCATGCATGGCGATCAACCTTGGGCAATGATAAAGCTAATAGAAGCACATAGCAATTTCACTCCTCAAACACACAGCTTCGTCTCAAGATGTCACCCTGCTTCATGCCTCGCCCATATTTCTTCAGTCCCCGAACACCCTCTCTTTGTGGCCCGGCTATACATCGTGCAAAGCCGTCACATATGTCGGCCTCAGCCAATGGGCCCCTTGTTTAATGCCTCTCTGATTGGTAATTGTGAGACCACAGGGCCCTTGATTACACTGCAGAACATGCGTGCCTTTGATCATCACTTAGAATCAGGGATTGGCACATTTGTAAGTCATACCCATAAGCATCTCGTGTGCCTTTCTAATCATGCATCATCCGTTTTGCTCTGCCATGCACTGCACGAAACATTTGCCAAAGATTTTTTCTCCTATCGTATACCAATGTGTATGTCCCCACAGAATTATACCATATACAGCTGCTGTATCTGCTACGTAGCACAGACTATTCATGGTCATTTCACATTAGAGCAAATGCACACACGTCTGTCTGACCACAGCTGTGCGTACATTATGCTATTACGCTGTCCAAAAGAAGCCTTCAACAACAGTCTTGTGAAGGCAGGGCTGGAATGATGGATGGACTAGAATATGACCTCATGTAATAGACCTGTTTGTCTGATCAGCCGACCGTTTAGTAAAGCAGCCACAGCTAATCAACATGGAGCATAAAATAAGGAGCAAAAAGGGGTGAAAGCAGAGATGGAATGGTGTACAGCAATAAAAGTATGAATGTTAGAGCCATCCAGTTATTTATAACCAGGCCTTGTAACTGAGCCCTTATCACATCACATCAAGCTGTCAGCAAATGTCAAACATGAGCACCACTACTCTGACACGGGCAAACTAGAGAGCATGATTGTCATTTAGTTAGAACGCCAATTGCACACCATGTAACAGGCAGTTCATCCGGGCACTCAGGGTGCATTCCCAACAGGGGGCGCAGGTTATTGGCTAAGCGAGCAGCGTCGGTGAGCAAACGAGGGCACCTGACTCTGCAGTGTTGTGCAGGGCCTTCTGCAGGGCTGATGGAAGGCACAGCATGTCTCCTGACACCCACTGCAGCTGCTGGTCAACCACCACTCTCATAAGATCCTTGATCGGCACTATTGCCTTGGCCAGCTGCGCACCGGGCCCTGTTGAGTAGCCACCAGCTCCTTCTTGACTTACTCTCTTAACTCCCACATTTTCTATATAATCCAGGGTTTATTAATGATACTTCTGGCAGAGTGGTTCCCTTGTGTTGCAGGGCTGCGTGGTCTGAATGGTTAAGGTGGTCCTTCTGAGCAGCTGGTCCTTGGAGAACACAACATGACATGTAATGCTAGCCATCGGTCACTTTCGAGCTAACCTCACCGTGTGCATAAGATCTAACAAGAACTACAGCATACACAAGATGTATCAAACATGTATCAAACATGTATCAAGGATGTATCAAGGATAGGCAGCGTATACATCTTTGAGGAGCTTAGCAATTAAGAAAATACACCGCACAACGTACACCTGCAATGAGCCTGTGATCAATTTCTCCCTAAGACCACTTTGTCACGCTGCTCCAAGTTTGCTAATTGATGATCTTGTCCATACGCCCACTGGTCTTTGAAAAACCTCTCTGTAGGTTTTTTATGTTTTCTTTTCCGTCTATCTGTCCACCCACAGGTCTGGTTCAAGTTGCTGCTTCTTGTTTTCCTATTCTACTTTTAGGTTTCTGTCTTTAACGACTGCACAATCTGATCACATTCTAGACAGGCTGTGAATAATAATGCAATTAAGTGACGCCATCAAATGCCTACAGCAGTTACGGGTAACACTTTTAAAAGATGATACTTGAATGCTCAGTGTTCAATTGTTAAGAGCTTCCACAACAGCAAGTCGGTCTAATGAGCAGGAGACTCCCAATTTGTCTAATTCATTTAACACCTGCTAGTTTCGATAGCTGTAATTGCCCTTTGATGTTCAGAATTCTTTTCTCTGCCAGCATTTGGTTGCAGCCCACAAACGTCTATTTCCCATGACAAGCTTTGTGATTATTTTACCTCATAATACCAACAATCGAGCAATTGCAATGGGCCCAAATTTAATTCTTATCATTAATGTCCTGACACACGTTGTCAATTGGAAAATGTGACAGAGCCACAGGCAGCTATGGTTTGGGAAAATTGCTAGGAGCTTGACACGTGAATAAAATAATAACGTAAAATGATATGGCACAATTAGTCCAAATACAAGATAATTATGGGTGGTTAAGATCACTGTTGGCACAGGTAGGGCAGATGCTCTGCTGCTACTGCTGCTGCTGCTGCTGCTACTACTACTACTACTACTGCTACTACTACTACTGCTACTACTACTACTGCTACTACTCCTGCTGCTACTGCTGCTGCTACTACTGCTGCTGCTACTACTGCTGCTGCTGGTACTGCTGGTACTGCTGCTGCTACTACTGCTGCTACTGCTACTACTCCTGCTGCTACTGCTGCTGCTACTGCTACTACTCCTGCTGCTACTGCTGCTGCTACTGCTACTACTGCTGCTGCTGGTACTGCTACTACTGCTGCTACTGCTGCTGCTGCTACTGCTACTGCTGCTGTTGCTACTGCTGCTGTTGTTGTTGCTGCTGTTGCTGCTGTTTGCTGTGTGCTGCTGCTGTTGCTGCTGCTGCTGAGGGGAACCTCCTAGCCATGAGTTTGTGGTAGCGTGACATCAACAGACATCTTCCAGCAATCCTTAATGCATCGAAGGAGGACTGCACGCGAACACACAGATCCTTACAAGCAGCCCCTAATGGTCCTCCCTGGTCCCTCCTTAGAATCGAACACAGTGCACTTGACGCGTCTGTCTGACAGGTGATAGACAGTTGTGACAGACAGTTGTGTTTCTCCTACGCTCTGACCTGTGTGATATACCCCAGCTGCTGTGCTAACCCGCATCATTAATTGATGCAAGTTCCTCAGACCGACACTCTTTGTGCAATAAATCCATCCCCTAAATGTCTCTATCTCAATTATAATGATACCACACTAATAGCCGTATATTTACTAAATTGTGCCTGCTCTCAGTTTCTTCCGAATTACAGGTTATTTTGATACTACAAGGCAGTGCACTACGCCCAGTTGTTATTATACTCAAATACAGTCATCAAACCTTAATCACTTTTTTTTTGGAGAATCAATAATGCATTTTGTCATAAAATCACAATTTTGTGAGAATTTAATGCGAAATATTGGCATTCTGCTATTGTGATAATTGCACATAAACCTTTACTGAAAGCCTATCGTTAAAAATTGCGAATAATATGATCTACTCGCACGGCCAAAATACCTCAATTTATGGATCATTATCATGCAGAAGAAAGGCATGACAGTAACAATATATCTACTGCTTCGTAAATGATGCTCAATTAGCAGCTGCAGCAACATTATGATATCAAGTATTGCATGTACAATGTACCTGTGCATAACATAAGGTGAGCGCCTGAGCCCTACTTACCAACTATCATGTTAAGAGCTTGACAGGTGCAGATGGAGTTTCACTAAAGGTGTTATATGGCTCTCTCTGTCTCATGCAAAAACAAAGCACAGGGTATACAATGTTCTCACAAACAGGTGCAACGTATCAGATTGCTTTCCCTAAAGGTGACGAAATAGGAATCCACACTTTCAGTAATCTCGTTGTCTTGTTTTCATCTGTTGTTGTGTAAGAGCTAGCCCTGAAGGTGTCAAAAATTGAGTGAAATTAGCAGGTGGTCTTTTGAAATTTTATTGGCAAATATGTTCATATTGATTTCATCATATTATGAAGCTAATTGACAACATCCTATGCAATTGTCATGGATGTCATTTTACAAAATGCCACGAAAATGCCAAGACTTGGGTCAAGTCCCTGTGGACCAAAAATGTACAATAAAAAAGGTCAAATTCAGCAGAAAGATTCAGCTCCCATATGTAGTGATCAAACAGACCTGCGGGATATATTCAGCAGCACAGAAAGATATAAATAGCTTCACTGGAAGCAGATAAATGCAACAGAGACCTTTTTATGTGGCAATTAGTTCGATAAATCGAAAGATGAGAGCGCGATAAATGTCAAGTTCGATATAAACAATAGCATTCAGCCAATAGGGATGGGTCATCCTTAATGACAATGTTATTATTGGAGAAGTGTCAGCACGGCTGTCAGGCAAGTACACCATTCCAGACTGCAGTACAACCAGCGCCAAACAAATAATTAATTTAACAAGACACACTATTGACTCCTCGGGAGGCCTGGCCTATGAATATTTCATCTGGAGCCATTGAGCAGGAATTGATGGCAGTGCGCGTTATGACTGAGCTGCTGGGCCAGGGACACCAAGACTAATGGGCCTTAATCTTGCTTCTAATCCTGGGAGATTATCCTCGCTCATCAGCTGAACTTCTTAGATGAGGCTCGAGTGTGATTGGAGTCACGCAAGGATGCCGTGTAACTCCCATAAACTACGTCATGAAAAGTGTTCGCCGTCTTCTCAAACAAAGGGAGCCAAAGAGCAGAGTGTGTACACCACAATAAGCAAGGCATATTAATGCCAATACTGCTTATCGCATGATGGCTTCATTTACGACCTTCTTAATAAGGCAGGAATTAAACATTTATTATGTTCTGCGTCATGCCTTTGTTCATTAATGGGTTGAATGAGACCCATGACATGTCCGAGGGTATATAATTGTACTTATTAACACCTGTGAATCAATTAAATGAAGTGCGGCACACACAGCACAAAAATGTAAGTTTGTTGTCTTTACGTCATACAAGAGTCATACAAGAGTAACAGATCCGCAATGACAGCCAGGTACAGCTCCTATAAAAAGGCTCAGGACCAAGGCACATGGCTTAGCAAATACATAGCAGCTTTTATCCATTAGACTACAAAGAGTTTGTCTCAGGCCGAGGACACGTTTCCTTCTCTTTTCCAATCCAGGGAGCGTGACACTCCAACCACCGTTCCCTCAGCCATTCCCGTTCCGCTAACAGCTTCCACCTTACGTTCCAAACGTGATTGCCATTACGTAATCAAAGCCACAGGGGCCTTCGAGACGTAACCTGCGTTCCATAGGACCTCCTTCCTCTTGATCAATACCAAATAACCTCCTTGAAACGAGTCTTACATTTGGAATTTGGAAAGAAAGTAGCCGGGCCAAGGCGTGGGAGATCCGATGCCAAAAACCCTAAGCCCGGGCTTCAACCACGAATTCCCATCTTGCAGTATTCACAACCAACTTGAATGACAGATCCCTCTGCCGTGTATCACTATGGATTTGTGGTGTTCTATTATTGACTTGCCATGGAACGCGTTCCACTAGATTACGAGCAGACAATGAAGGTAATTCTTGCATGTCAGTGTCAAATGTGTTTTATGCACAAATGCACACATCTGCCAGTTGAGTTCACCGGGTCCGCTGGAACAGTTTGTGCGCCTAGCAGTTTTGTTAAATAATGCACATCAGGTATGACTGATCTTTAAAAGAGAGGGGCAGATGTAACATACCTTGAATAATTGATAACCACTTTGCTATTGTTCTGGCTTGTAAAGCAAACCTTTTAACGTTTACACAAAGCAGGTTATGCTTTAACTGTTTCGCGGGAGTATGAACTGCTTAACTAAGGTTAAAGAGTGGAAGGGGGAGGCCCAGTCAAAGCTGAAGTGTGGGTGTGGGGTGCTGGGTCATCCCGCATGCTGGTGCATTCATTAGTTTCTCGATCTATCAGGATTGACGAGGCTCTATTAACAGAAGCGCTGGGAGTAAGTCGGCTAAAACACTGGGCCATGAATAAGTCATGATGTTTTCATGGACTAGTGCCTCGGATGTGCTAGCAATCAGCCTCTTGCTTCCCTCCCAGTGCTAGCAAATTAAGCGCCATTTGCGCCACTTTGGTGGGGTGTCCGCCCCACTCTCCCGATCCCAATCACGGAGATCTATTCACTCAATGCTAGTCTCGCTCTGATCTGCATCTAGACTTCCAGGCCACTCTGCAAAGTTTGCTAAGCCCTGGCATCCATTTCCTTGAGTAAGAGGCAGAGGACATCCAGTCAGCCAGTCAAGTGTTCTCCGAGCCAGCTATGCAAAGGACTTAAGTCGGTTGACCGTTGAAGGGCTCTTGGCCAGTCGGGGGACAGTCATGATTCCGCTCGACTAGCAATAGAGGCCAGCTAAGTGAGCGCTCATATGGCCAGGGGACATGTAAATGATATCATCAAGCGGAGTATTAAACGAAACACTAACCTGTATCAGCCACTCGCGCCAGTAGAAGCAAAGCCCATATCCAACTCATGGTGAGAGAGAAGAGGTGATAAACTCCCTGGGTGAGACGCAGCATAATTGTCCGGGCCTGCCTGCCCGGTGTCAACACACCGACTGAGAGTAAAGCAAGAGCGCTGCTGCGTTGCCTTCTGTGCTGCAGCCGCCCTGTTCAATGCTGCTGCTGCTGCTGCTGCTGCTGCTGTGGCTACTGATGCTGTGGCTACTGATGCTAACCCAGCTGCTGGCAGGCAACTGCAGAGGGTTGGATGGGGAGCCAAGGGGATGCCGTTGAATACAAAGGCGATGCACGTGGGTCCTCTGGCTGATTAGGCCGGGCACGCGTTTCTTGCCTCCCTGACCTTGCAGCCAGGTTTACATACTGGGCCCCGGGATCCGTCTTGTGCGCTTGACGCTTGCAACCATCTACATAATGAGCAGGAAATTCGATGAGGCACAGCCGGTGTCTCATTAAACTTTTAGCCAAGATGACCAGCGTTTACTGATAAATGGAATCAGACTGAAGAGCTAGCCAGGAGAAGGGCACAATGAGCTGGTCCCAGCATAAATCGAATTTCAAGACAATATTTTTCCATTTGCTGCAGCACAAACAGGCTAAGGTTGAGTTATGTACTGGTGGCCAGTGGAAGGTTCCCATTAAAATGTCATTTGAATCGATTGGGGGCCAAAAGAAGGGAGCAGGACGTTGTGCTAGGAGTACCAGTGTCTCATTCCCAACTCTGCCATTGATCTAGCCAATCAGTCCCGTGAAAATTCACATGCCGCCTTCAGAATTTGTCGGGGATCAGACCAGGGGCGGTCAATCGATGGACAGCAACCTGCGCCAGATGCAGCCCTCCCCGACCAAGAAAACACTTGATAATTGAATCTCTAGCACAAGATATTGCTGATGTGGAGGGGTGCTGCAACACACGCCCAAGGCCTATGACCCAAGGCTACAGTCATCACATTCTGAGTTATTACAATGCGATGCCTTGAATTCACGGCACCCTATGGACTCGCATCATGTCTTCATTGCGGCATGACAGCCATACTACAGGCCTCAAAGGACGACTCTTTGTTGAAGTTGCTCATAAATTGGCCTCATGGAATCAGTTTGTAGCCATTGAGATATACTCAGACCAGGTATTGAGGAATACCATGTAATAAATCTGCTTCTTTATTTTAATGGGAATGACTCAATGCTACTGGTCAGACTCAGCCAGCTTATCATATGACCACCAGAAGCACGTAATGATGATATGATAAGGCCTGGGGTCCACACCGTGTCAAAAATTACCCTATGGGTGGGGTCTTTCACTTGCCTCAGCATAGAAACCGAGTACATGTCACCTTTTATTTGACATCTCAACACCCAGCTGAGATGTAGCTCATGAAGAGTGCCTGGGCAGGGAACCAAACCTGGGACCTTCAGCAGAGCTGGACAGTTTGGTATTGGCGAATGCCTTAACATTTAGGCCACTCAACTTATAATACTACTAGAAGTACTCGGCAATAGAAGAGAAGGGCATCTTTGGCAGTGGTCTTCATTTAGTCTTGCACAATGAGACCATTACGACATGTGTGAGCAGGCAAATAGCTTCAGAGGCTGAGTGATATTAACTCTTTGGGAGAGGATTGCAGTGCAGGTAAGATGAACCACTGATGATGTGATAGCATAGCCTGGGGCTGCGCACATGTTCAGGGCGGTCTTGAACAAAAAAGCTCAATTCAAAGACCATTTCCCCTGCAACCATGTGAACGTTACGTCACCCATCAAAGCATTCCGTGCTGACGCTGTTTGCATAGCGTTTCTGGCCCGGCTCAATTACGACCGCTCGTCTTAAGCAGACAGACAGGATTTAGCGAATGCTGTCTGTGAAAATGCTCCACGAGTCCGAAGCATCTCAGATGATGTAAGCAGCAGCAGCAGCAGCAGCAGCAGCAACGGGAAGCATAGCTTAGGTGATCATTTCAGACGACTACTGTCGAATTAGCCGCTTATTAAAGCCATGTCGTTTGGTAGTTGACGAATGGCTAGCGGTCCAGTTAGAGGTTCAAGCAACGAGAGCTAAAGCCCTGATGGGCAGTGCTGGCCAGAGCCAGGTCAACAGAGTGACACGTGGTCTTCATTTTCACCTGCGCTGGACAGGTTTGGTGGCCTTGGAAGGGCACCTTCCTGGCCCGTGGCCGCTGGCAATGACCTATCGTTGTTCACTGGTGGCCCCTAGGACACGTAGCAATTGTGACCGTCAACTCCATCAGCGAGTAATTCATCTTGCTGCGCCAGTCCCAACATCATAATGGCATGCTCTGAATGCGCGCGCCAATTGTGGGCCTAAGCTGGCCCGTCCTACCGCCCGTCGTCTCCATATTTCAGAAGGAAACCATCGCCCCCCTGATTAGCCATTACGCCGCGCCACATTAGCACTAATCAGACTGAACGCTCCTTAAATGTGGCCCCAAAGACGCCATGCTGGCCTGCTTGACAAAGTCGAGAAAGAAATATTCCCGCATAATCGCCCCATATTTATACACACTTATCAATCTCTGGCGCAGCAACAGGGTGACAGGTCTTAATGTCGCCCTCTTCAGTTAAGCATATCATCGGGCGTTCCAAACAGCTCCAAAATGACACGAGCGACTTTGTCAACGTCATTAAAATGTCTGTTATGTCGGCAGGTCAATTTAAGATGCTAATTCATCAGGTTTAGTAAATGAAGGTCCTGGATGTTACAGCTTAGAGGTTATCGATTGACTGCAGGTCTACTGGGGGCGTCTTTGGGGGGCGCACTGGAAAACACTCTGCATGAGGCTCATATGGCCGGTGTTTCATTGAGCTAGTTGCCAAAGGGCAGGCGGATCATGCATCCCAAACCACCAAGTGTGGTTGCAAAGAAAAAGTCATTGTACGGGATAAAGTTTCTGGTAGAGGGGTATATTTCATCATAAATACGGCAGGTGAAATGCCTACCCTACTAGCTGGTGTTCTGCCATATCGCTGGTGCAGGAAGGTGAAGAAGCAATGGTAGTACATAATATGTTATTCAGAGGGGGGAGACTGATGAGGCCTGTCATGCATAACCTTCGCTGTATATTGAGAGTTATGCAAGACAGACGATTGCCCTACCCTGCAGGGAGGGGGTTTGTTAGGAGGGTGGGGGGTTGTTGGCTGGATCCAAGACCTCAAGGGACAGGCAGATTGTCGCCTCCAGCCGGATCCAGCTCGGAGGCTCAGAGGAAAGGAAGGCAGCTCTCATGACCAGTCAAGAACACTTGGCCAGCATCTTCATCATCCGGCCTGATGTAGTCGCACTCATCAAGTCAGCGGGCGCATCATGAAACACTTGAGTAGAACTTGGCCAGCTTGTTACTTGCCATGCCAGCCCCGTCCAAATTGATCACCTCTCCGCTCGTCTTACGTCGCGTGCGTATGTGACACCACGTCATGGAGTGCCTCAAGGTCATGGACTCTGTCCTATATGCGAATATGATAACATCATCAATACTCCCTTTGGAGGGCAGGCGGGGGGCAGACATCATAAAAAGGTCTTCCTGACTCCTGATGCATGACACATTGTCCTCCTGAAGGCTTACTCCTTAAACCTTCTTGAAATTTATGGACATTTTCTATCCACGCCTGTCCTACGACTCCTCCTTTTGATCAATTCCGCGCCATCTAGACTAGCCTCTGGAAACTGGCTCCTCAGTATGGACGAGCAGTTATAAGTTTTGACAAAGCGGAGTGTTATTATGAGCCTAATGATATTTCATGTCAGCACTGTGAGCCACGGCATCCTTGGAGCCCTATTAGTACATTTGCATAGATCGAATGGTTGAGGCTTAGAGCTAGTGAGCTAGGGAGGAGTAACCTCCATACTTTTCGCATTATCAAAGCCTTGCTTTGACTCTACAACCGATTTATTACATTTTCCATCGGAGTCATGATTCTAATCCCGTTCTTGAGCTTTATATCAGTATCATTAAAAACCACTTTATGACAAGAGCAAGTTTCATTGTCACTATTGGCTGCCATAATTACTGATAAAATTCCTCGGTTGCAATACAACTTCCTTAGTGTTCATCGTGTCTTTGTCGCACAAGGTCATTCCTTCCATTAAATATTTCATTAGAAACGAGTTGTCAATAAACTGAATGCCTCATGGTCATCGTGTCTCGGAGTTGGTGACAATGGTGCACAGAATATCCTGTTCCAAAAGGCTATGGATTTCTGCACAACGACAACTCAGAAAGCATTCTTTCTAAAAGAGCTCTTTCACAGAAAAGTTGAGGTATAATGCCTGGGTATTGGATTATTTCTGCTTCATTAGGCCCTCTTTTTCTAACAGAGCACCTAGAAATCAACTTGAGCGTGGATAATACGCAGAAGGAGATTAGATCATGAACATTTTTTGCTAATGACTTCAATATTCAATTAATCTGCTACTCAGACTAACGGCCTTAGATAACGACTGATCTTATTTTTGAGAGAGCCCAAAATCAAGTTGTCTGCCTACCAGGTACCGCGCGATAACTCGCACCAAATTACTGCTTGGCCGTTTTAGAACAATCTTGTCATATTCATCAAACTATTAATCAAGTCCGGGGTTAATTTAAACAGCCTTTTCAAAAGGCTTCCTGATGCATGTCAATTTCATAACCACAAACAAACCATGTGAATTGATGAATTTCGTTCTCACCCGAATATGCATTTGGATAAACACCTTAAAATTTCAGTGAGCCTTAACTTAATCTTCTTCATATCAATCATGGCGTTAAACAGGGAGCTGGTTCTCCTGATGACGATGTACTTGAATCGTTGATGGCAGAAATGCCGGGTTATTCTTGTAAAAGCATTACATGCAGAAAAGGCACCACTCATGCCATGCAGTTATTAAATCCTTTTCAATATTGATGTGTTAAATTACCTAATATAACAATGAACAAGGCAAGTAATCAATTAAAGAGCTCCAGAGCACTATTACTCTGCCATATCACTTGATTCCGCAAATTCTCAAATTAGTTATGCAAATTAGAAACATTTTCTGGCTAAAAATCATCCCAGCATGGCAGAACATGATTAGTGTTTTCTAACATTAGATCAGACAGATCTGTTTGACATGTTCCTCTGTCTAAAACACAATACAATATCTGCCAAATATTAATATGTTGTTCTTGGACTGTCAAAACGTGTGAAAGAGTATCCCTTCCTGATATTTGTAGCAATATAGATCATTCGCGATTGACTGATTAATTCGTTTAAATATAGCTCTCATTTTTGGAACATGTTATATAGCCATAAAAATCACACTAATTTATCAAAATTCTCATTTGCAGAGTAGATTTGTACCCAAGTGGGTTTTCTTAATCTGAGAAATGTTTTAGAGTAGAACCTTTGACTTCAATCGTTGGGCTCTCATCCACATGGATTGTTTTATGACCACTGCCACCCACCAGAAGATTTACCAACAGAAAGGTTTATTATTATAAATATCTTTTAGGATTAGGATTTTTTTTATTTTGTCATGATATAAGTTTTCACACAATACACATACATAGAAATCAAAACACTGCAACAGGAAACATCATATATCACAACAGGAGACAACAGAGTTTACAACTATTCTAAGTTGTCCTCTTTATTCGTAGATTTGCACAAAATGCATAGAAATCCTGTGGTTGATAACATTAGACTACACATTGTATATAGAGTTGTAATTTCTATTATTATGCTTTCTTGCAAAGATTTTAACACAAACAAAGGAGTTGGCCAAGTACATTTGCCACGGCTGTATATCATGATATTAAAAGCCCTAAAACGTGTCATATCCCTCGTACTTCTGATGTGTATGGATGTTAGATGTTTGACTGTTATGGGATCATCCAATTAGTCAAATACTGTGTTCTGTCTGGGTGGTGTGAGATGTGAGACTGCAGTTAATATGAGATATGGTAGTTTGATGATGATGTTAGATGATGATGACTGGTTTGGGTGTGCATCAATCTCCTGTCAACCTCAGCAGCCTCATAAGGATGGGTCTTGAGAGGGATGTGGGATGGAGGTCTTTAGCAGGGCAAAACTAAAACGAAGGAGGCTGGCTTTCTCCATTATCTAAAGCAATTTGAAGGTCTTGTTTGACTGGTGCTGCTCTACGAGATTGCGTGCCATGCCTTGTTAAATATGGAGTGTTTGCCGTGTTGCTGAGGCACTTAACGTTAGTGGTGAGCACCCCGTCCTGTGATTATGTCCTCAAAACTCCAACCCAGAAGCCAGATTGACTGTCACCGCACAAAGCTTCCGTCACCATGCTTACTATATTAATTGAAACCAGCACTTCCTTAGAATGCCACTCAATCATGTGTCAGTGTGATTGGTTAGTGCGCCTCTTGGTGAATGCTTGGCTTGACACATGATCAAAAATTACAGGCCTGGCAATCAGGGATTCATAGAGATGCTCCCCTTTTCTCCTCTCTTTTCTTTTAACCACAATTTCCATAGCAGTACATTCTCCCTTTCTATTTGATGAGTCTTGGTTTGTATAATATTGAGGTCAGCACCTCCTTGAGCTGTTTTCTTGGTGACCTTTAACTGTCTTGACTCACAGTTGTCTTCTGGCAGCCACGGACGCTTGTATTGACTGAAGCGGGACACTCCCCTGGGCTCTGACACAGTCTAATTTCATTAGACACATCTGCGTCCGTCCAACACTGGTGTCTCCCAGTTAAAAACATCCCCCCTCCGTCCACCAAGAGAGCAAGTCACTTCTAATCCGAGGGAAAAATTACACTGATTAGAATGCCAGCAACGATCAGACGTACTCGCTCAAGCAGAGCACAAAATATCACTTCCTTTCGGTTTAATCAAGATGGATTGTGTGTGCTCAGAAAGGCTCTGGTATCAGCTACAACCAGTTAGACTCTGTTACTATAATAATTACAATTTCGTGAAGAAATCGTGACTTGTACAATTCCTCTGAGATATTCGTACCAACAGATGGCTAGATGAGTCACTATTTGGGACGTCACAGTATAGTAGAAGTGTCAACGTCATTTAAGATGATTTTAACAGTAAATGTTAACAAAGGTCAGGCGTTTCAAGTTGTCTTGAGATGGTATTTCGGGAGTGGTGTATTTGAAACGGCCTGAACTGATGCACACAAGAGAGTCTTAGTATTCCACTTGTGAGCAGTGGAGAGTCATCTTCGGGCGGCCAGCATCTTACTCAAGAGACAAGCCAGACGGATCACCCCCAAAAAGTGGGCGCATTTTTTTGCGGACATAGCCGACGGCTGATCTATGATTTATGTGGCCGCTTCTAATTGAGGTTATTATCATCATCTAGCCGCCGTGGATAATTGTATTAGCGGGAGCAGAGGAAGGGGACGAGCAGGCACAGTGGTCTGCCAATGCATACAGTGTTAATCAATAGAGGTGACGGTGAAGCATTCGTCTTCATTGCCTGGCCATTGTCTGAAATGGCTGGCTGAGCCTCATGTTGACGCCCTCAGACTCTGTTTATCGGCTGATTGAGAATTGCCGCCGACTGTGCTGGGATGTAGACTGCGGCCAAGGATGGAAGCGGGATGTAAGGGGCATCAGGAAGGCAGCTCACGGTTGGCCCATAACACACGGCCAGTCTTGATGGTGCCATCTCACAAGAGTCAAATCCCAGTCGTCCAAACATCTCCTCTGGGCAAGCAGCTGATTGTCTGTTCCTATTCTGGGGCGTTCCTCAGGGGTCTCCAGGCTGCCCCATGCTTTCACATGCGCATTGAGAGGCAGTTCATCATCGGGTCAGCTGGCCTCATCATTCTTTGTGGGTCAATCAACCAGGCATCAGGTTGTTGACAGCCCATACATGACCTCAGGATGTGCATTCTTGTCCCCTCCATCACGTTCTACTCGAGGGAGCGTTCATTAGACTTAACCTTACATACGAAGTGCATGTTCTTGGCTGCTGCATTCACATCAACTTGATGCTCTCCACTTATCCTCTTAGCAGCCACAAGCTTGAGGGGCGACCATGCGTGTGATGCAAAACCCTCGTATCTATATCGCTGGTACAAACCTTTCAATCACAACCCCCTACATTGATAGGCTAATAATTGCCTGTTTGCCACACACAATGGTGGTTGTGTGGTCCTCACTAACCTGTGTTTTATCACAACAGCTGAATTGCTATGAATGATTAATGGAGTGACTTAATGTACAGCTGGGTACCTACACCTCTGCCAAAAATGTTGGGCTGTGTACACAACACGCTTGGGGTGACACTAAAACCTGACAATGTGTTTTCAACCAACCCTGTGCAAGCAACAAACTCATGGCAAATACTGCACAAATTCCTCAAAACAAATCTAGAGCTGCAATCTGGGGACTGCGTAATACTAGCTGTTGTTATTAGTTTTGTAGCAAATATTCAAAATATCTAGCCGAAATATAATATTTACCTTTAAATTAAATGAAACGTTATTAGGTCATTCCCTTCTTTGTCACTATGGTCTGCAAAGGTGAACGACTTTTATATTAATGTTGCTTCTTAAAGAAGCTAGGAGTTAAAGTAAATTTTGTAACAGTTATGTGCTTTTCTCTTCTTCATTTTTTTTAGTTGATAGACGATGTAATATGCTTGCTGCAACCATATTTGAGCCACTGGCGTCGAGGCCTGTTGATGTGGCATATTTATCAGAACAGGGAAGGGAGCTTATGGTAATCCTGCAACAACTTCCTTTTACATGCATTTTTCTGCATGGCCCTTTTCTGCGCTGCGCTTTATACATACATACACAAACCCAACGATCTCCTTCATCATACATAACCATAAAAAGACGGAGAGAGGCATAGAAGTGCGCGGGCCATTGTGATCTTATTGTGCAGGATGCAGGGATCAAACCTGTTGACGTGCCTGAATGGGGAGATAAATGTGAGCCCAGCACAGGCAACAAAACTTCATAAGAACAACACAGGGGAACCAGTAGATTGTAAGTGAGGCAAAGGCGCTGGATTGATGGCCTGTCAAGTGGTAGGGGCTGAAAGGAAGCTGCGTTAACACCCGGGTCAGCGACAAACACCTGTCAGTAGTTGAGACATGCTGCTGAGACAGAGACATACAGGGCGAGATGAGAATGCCAACATGAGCAGTTGACACACCTGTGCAAGCAACTGATGACGTCTTGGGTTTCACCCTCATCACCCTAACGTGAGCTGCCTACATGTATGATGATGCTTATTGCTGCTGCTGCTGATGCTGCTCTTGACCATTGCCCAGTGATGCCTCAAGATCAAGAGTAATGGCCACCTTGAAGGCAATGCATTCTCCTCCACTTTTGACACCCTCCTCTCAGGCTAAGCACCCGGTTTGACCTAGATTTCAGGCTCATTTGCCTTTGTGTACAATGTTGGCAACCGTACCATCCGTCAATTTAATATATACCGGAGAACACCTAAATACCAGCCGTGTCATGAAATCAGGACTCGAACAGAGATGAAATCTGCCTTCTGGCAATGCAGTGAAGCAGAATTTTAGGGCTTTAACTTAGCCCAGTTAAACTTTGGCCATATAATACTCAGACCTATGTATTAAGTAGCATTTAGAGCAGATAACAGAAGCATATATAGCTCATTACCCTTCAGGGAATACGAAGCACTTAAACTGGTTCACGATCAATAGGAGAGTTTCTGGCAACCAACAACCCTTGTCAATAATAATTGTGATTACAGGCGAAATTACCCCTTTTGTAGGGCAGCTCAACTCCCTATTATCACTCCTATAGCCCGGCTGAGGTCTTTAGTTCTTAACTATCAGCTTTTGAAGAGCATACGTCACCACATCAGAAAGGTTTCAGAGATAGGAAAAAAAGTTATTCACTTAACTTGCATCAGGGAGACCATGCACCACGCCTATATTGTGGGTCGTATGATCCCTTTTGTTTCAATTCCTTTTTATCTCTCTCCCACCACGCAATGTGCATCATTTGAAGACCTAAATTTATGCTTTGCAACGCCAAGAGCATTTTTTGTATCGTTGTGCCTAAAAGAGTACGTTGAGTAGTAGCATTTAAATAATTGTATTATTCAGAAATATCTAAATAATTATACTACTCCGAAATATCAATCAATCAATCAATATATCAATCTATCAATCTATTCTATCTATCTATCTATCCATCTATCTATACTGAATTATAATTGTTTTACCCTTCTTTTAAACGACCACTTTTTTAAACGGCCAATTTCTTAACTCTTGGATGACCGCTTCACACAAGTTTGGCTTTTACTTTAAACACTGTAAATGGAAACATCGTACACGGTTCAAAAGCAAAATGTTATCTCTGGCTGTAGATAAATATATAAAGAACATAAGGTGGTTGCATCTAAGATGGGGTTCGTGGTAGGGCTAGCTTTTGTGGAGTATACTGCATGCAACGCACACAGCATCTGTGGCTAGTGGGCTTTTGTGGACCCAGTTTGAGGCACTTCCCCCTCGCCATGTTGACAGAAGAATGGTCAGGGAGGCACTCAGTATCGACAGAGCCATGTATTCCCATGTAGCGGCTTGAATCAAGCCATTGCAAACTGCCAGCATTGATCTGGCCAGATCAAACATGATTCGCCTTTAAATGTTGGCTTTAGCACCAAGGAGCAGCATTTACCCAAGCCATGCCCTCTGCCCCTGTTATATGGCCACGCACTCTTCCACACACCCCTGGCTATACGGGTTTTATATGTTAGCTTTCCTCTGGATAACCTGCATTTATTGGGTTCTCTCTCCTACCATTAACTTGCCGCACATACTCCAATAAGGGGTTGGGGCTACTAGGCTCTGAAATACTATGGCGGACTTAAGAGGTAGGGTTAAGCCAACCTGAGTAGTTATACATGTACCACAAAATGTAATACTCTGCATAAATGTCAATATCAGAAGCATTGGCACGACCAAAAATAGGGTGAAATGCAATTTCAGTGCATAGTCTAATGATTAGTTTTAAATGCAGCATGTGCAATTTTGTCTCACGAACCACTGAGAATACCGCACCCATATTTCTAACTACTTTATTCAGCTACAGTTAGTTTCATTAAAAACGGCCTGTCAAATTAAACCTAGACAAAGCTAGATACATTCTGCTGTACAATGCTACCTGCCACTAAACGGAACTATCTGGCTACAGCTGGCTACTTAAAGCCAGATCTAAAAGTACATGCAGCACTATATCAGATAAATTTCATACATTTACCAAGGTTTATATATTTTTTTGGTGTGAGCTGACTATAAGCTTGTTATAGCCAGTTATAGCTACAGCCAGGAATAGGTTGCTACAGCTTTCTAGAGTCTACTATATTTTATGGAACTAACTTTAGCTGTTCAGAAACAGACATTTTGCTTAAAATCCTTAAAAGTACAACATATTGCATTAATAAAGGTTGAAATACATTGTAGTTTCAATTGTGAACGTCTAATAAGTACATCTAATTGCAACATGTGTAATACTGTCTCACGAACCACTCAGAATACCACAGGAATTTCCAACAGCTTCAGATAACAGACCTTTTGTTGAAAATCCTTGAAAGATAAGAGGTTGGCTGAGCTTCATGACTTTTCGCTGATGGCCGTTAATGTTTCAAAGGACAAAAGGAGCATTGCTTTCAAGGCATTGCATAGAATCTTGGAGTGGGAACAGACACAATGTACCGCAGGGGTCAAGAGCGTTTTAATGGCAGGCAGAGTTGTATGACAGGGGGTACTTCACTCTGCTGTCCTTGCTTTGAAAAAGTTGCAAACTTTGCAAACGGAAATTCAGCCCCTGGATTAATATTTATCTAATTATTGCTGTGTATGAAAATTTTTTTAATTTACTATATATTTGTGTTTTACGTTTGCAGTAAAACCATTACTGTAACGCCATTTCAAGTTACAAATTTATTGACCGTTTTCATAAATTTTTCATTTTACAACAAAATATTTGCAGTTGATATCACCAGATCACACTTAACACTGAGCATCAATGCATGCAAACAAATTTATTGATCATTTTCATTTATATATTTTTTTCATTTCTCACCAAGATATTTGCAGTTGATATCACAAGACCTGTAGGTCACTTAACTCTGACCAACAATGCTTGTCAGAAGGAGCATTTGACCATGCAATTTACTAGAACATTTCATGACTGTCAATATTCAAGAATACAGAACAATGCTAACATGGGGATGCTGAAAACAGGTAAAAATGAGAGATGCGTCACAGGATACTCTACAAGGCAAGGTGCAATATGATGCTGGTGGAAAGGTCATCTTTTGCAGGAGTTCACCTTGATAAAAGCTTGTAACACACTGTGAAGAGAGCACGAGGTGTGAGAAGCATGCCTGGTGCCAAGGTTGTGATTTAAACGACACGACGTCGTTGGCATCACGTGGAACTGCTAGATCTAGTTCACGTGCCTCTGACGCTTGTGACGTAAGCCATATATGGGCATAACGTGCCCAGGAGGGTGAGTAACAACTAGCAACGTCGCGAGGGTGATTACCCCATGTAGCATGTCCCCGTTAATGAGTAACGTCACTCACGGCACCCCAAAAGGGTCTCTGTGGATCACTGCTCCTGTAAATCACATCACGTTGCAATTGGCACTTCAGAAAACACCATGATTGGGGCCCTAATTAACACTTGAAAAGGGAAAAATGAGAGAGAAATGGAGGCTAACAGTCTACATGAGAATAAAGACCGACGTCCCACTGCAAACTACACACAGAATGACGAAGTACCTGAATTCAGGGCTGCTGCTATTCAGAGAAAAAGAAACAATCTCCCATTTTCAATCTCCCTGAGCTGTAATGAATCACTTGATTTCCCCCTGCAACCCTCCTCCAATCCACTCCAAAGATTGCATTTGATCTCTCGACTAATCCAAAAACTTCAAAAAAATCTCAATGTTAGATAACATTAGTTAACTGAAGCCCTGTTGGAGCTTCCCTTGTGTGCTATACATGGTTATGTGGATACAGTTTTGATTGGTGAACCTCTGCAATAATAAAATCATCACTGAATTCATAAGCAAAATGTGACCATTTAAAAGCAAACAGTAGAAACTCCTATGAATAAAGCATGAGAGCACGTGCCTACAAAGTGTATATAGAGACGAATATCATTATTAATATGATAAATGATTGGTGGTTGGTCAGAACAAGCCCTTTGTCTGACATGCCCTGACACACAGTTATTACAATAATATTGGGCAATTGCCTATCTGCAGAAAAACACAGCCCAAGAGGTCGAGGGGGCAAAGTGTGTCGCCCAGATCACCCCTTTCCAATTACCATCAACATATCATAGAGGACATGGGACATGCACTGTCAGTCCAGGCCCCAATTGACCACTGTGTCCTGACATTGTCCTAACGTTGTCCTAACATTTTAAAACCAACAAACACGGCAGTAATATACTGTCCTCCTAAATTGATTGCACGGAATAAATCCTAAAAGGTACACCTTCCAACGGTGCATTTTCTTCCATCAATGGCTCGATATTGATGTCCTCCCAAACACAAACGTTGCATTAGCGAAGTCCCTTCCAAATTGTCCCATTACAGGCAAAAGCATAGAACTGCATATGTCAACTTGAAGCACTTCTAAGTGGCTTTTCTCTGTCACCAAAACAACCAGCTGGCTTAATTGCTTGGCTATAATATCACTCAGCGTGATAGATTTGTGGCTTTGCAAGACAATTATCCCTCCATTTCGTAACTCCATATATGCATTACAGGCTCAAACACAAACTCCCCTCCAGCCGGCAGTTGGCAGACCATATAAATTACGTTATGAAATTTTAATTTATAGCTGGTGAATCATATGCAGATGTAGTGGAACCTATAAATAAATAACGAAGTGTATAGAACAGGTCACAGGGGGCCAGAATAATTCTGAAGGAAGTTTAAAAGAAACTGTAATGAGGTGGCGGACTATTTATAAAACGCATTAAATTTGCAACATGCGATCAAGTGTGTAGGACATAATTAAACATTCTTTCTAAGCAACTCCTTTATATACAAGAAGATAGATAACCCAAACATATATGGGCTATCTGGATAGATGGTAGGTAGGTACGTAGGTAGGTAGGTAGGTAGGTAGATAGATAGATAGATAGATAGATAGATAGATAGATAGATAGATGATAAACACAGTGCATGTCTCAATACGACAATACAGTTTAAAAAGACAGAGATAAAATAATACAGACAAGTCACATCTTATGCAATTTGGCTCTAACGTTAACAGGAATGCAAGAGAGGCTTCTATCGTTAGAAAAGAACTTGAATTTCTAAAATTGGCTTTGAAAATGAGGTCATCAATAATTGCTAAGCTTATCCGAGAAAAACAAGTGGGCTGATCCACGGTGAGGACTCTTATCATGTAATTAGTCCATTGGAAAACTGAGACAAAGTCGTTTTATCAGGCAAAGAAACTGTGGGTAGTGAAGCATGAATCGTTAGAAATAACGTCTTGTCTTTGGGAGATAAGTGGTTCTCACTAACGGAGTTCTGTCTGGAAATCTGCTTGGCCAACTTAAGACTGCTTAATAAAGTCTTATGAGATATCAGAAGAAGCATCACATGTTCAGGCAACTCTCTCCATCTTCTGAATTAAACATGTAGGTACATACAAGGATCGCTAAAATGATATGATGCAATTAAAAAGAGCACTGGTCTAATGGGGGCGCCTTGCATGATTCATGTGCAATCGCTTGCTGGCACTTTGGAATTTACATTGCTAGACCGCATCATGTCATATGCTTGTGCTAGTCAGTAATGAAAAAGTCAAGAGTGATGCATCTTTTTTGGCGCCGGTGTACACACAAGGGGGAGATATGCTGCACAGAAGCCATGCAATGGACATAAATGGAATTTGTGCCCAGGGAAACATTTGTCATTGATCAAAGGCATACAAGATATGTCCATGAGCTCGCGATCTGCCAGATAAGCCAAACAGCAAGCGCCTGATTTATGACCAATCGCGACACATCTGACAGTTGGAAATTTTCTATTTAGATCCAGACTGATAATCCAATTATTTAATTGAAACTTTATTTTGTGATTAACTCTATCAATCCATGATAATCCAGATGTAACGGAGACTGAACAAACAGCTCTTAACGAATTCGTGGACACGCTAAGGGCTAATTGAGCCCCGCAACTCAGGGGGTATTACACCAGATTCGCCAGTGTCATTTTGGAAAATATTTTGAACATTTAGATATCATGATGGCAGTCTGGGCACGTCGGCGAATTTTGAAATATTCCCACCAGGGGAGTTAAGAGAGGATGATGAATGTATTTTGCAAGGACCACTGCCACGCTGCATGCTTGATTATGACAGGGATTTTTGGTAAGTATCTGCAAGTCTGACAGATAGGGGTCCACCCAGCCTAAGTCGAAGAACAGGCCATATCCCAGGATGGCCAAGGCTACTGATAAGACCGGTAAACAGATGACCGCGGATGTTGTTTATCTCCTTTAATCGCCAGGCAAAGAATGGAAGGCGCTCTCCAAAACAATCAGCAATTACCGGCTTGCTTAGATAAAATTAGTCCAATCTTTAGTTTCTGTTTCATGCAGTGCTCTCCTTGCCACAGCTGATGGAGTGATGCCAACAGTCGGCTTCTTTAATGAGTCTCAGACTGCTGGAGATTAAACTGGATTTATCCATTACATCTACTAGGACCTGCTGAGACCACGTGACTTCCGCCTGGTTGCCTAGACAACGATCTGTGCAGGGGGCAGTAGCCTTAAGCAGTGGCCAACGGCTCTCTTCCCTCAGCTGTTCACTTCTGTGTTCACTGTGCTTGCTGAGGCTAGCTGAGCTAGCTCACTCCTTTCCCTATTAGTACTTGTCTCAGTTTAGTCTGGCTTGCTGCTGGGCTGTGCTCTGTGACCAGCGCTGTCTAATGACATAACTCTGCCACTAGACAATTGTGTCCTTGCTTGTAACCTGCACACTGCGACTCCAGGGTGACCATTTAAAGGAGTCTAACTACTGTGAGAGAAAAGAGCTTACAAAATACTAAGAATGAGGTCACCATTCTCGCTGTAAACACTGCGGAGAAAAGCAAAATCGATATGATAATACCAATGTGAGACACATCAGTGATATGATACAGATAGTTTAATTAAAAACGGCCTTTCATATTGGACCTAGACAAAGCTAGACAACTTCTGCCATACAATGCTACCTGTTACTAAACGGAACTGTCTGGCTGCAGCTGGCTATTCAAAGCCGGATCTAAAAGTACATGCAGCGCCATTTGGTGCATAAGTTGAGAATTAAGCGTACATTTGTACTTGTCATTTTTTTGTTTTTTTTTAAGATGCTTACATATTCATGATTTATAAGATAAATGTCTTGCATTTACAAAGGTTTATAATTTTTCAGTGGTGGTAGGTGTAATCTGACTATAAGCTAGGGAGTAGACAGAGGTGGCTTGCTTTAGCCAGTTATAGCTACAGCCAGGAATAAGTTGCTACAGCTGGCTTAAGTCGACCAAATTTGTTGTGGTTTCATCCTGCTTTTGTGAATGAATACCCCTTTGGGAACTTTTCATTTTTGGTTATCTGAAAACGTGATACACAAATCCATAAGGATGCTTGTTTTCTATTTAAAAAAATAAAATACAACAAAGTTTTGCTAAAAGTTGTCTTTGTTGGTAGATCCCCATCATTTGCAGTTGCATCACATCAAAGTGTCCATTATTTCTTCTACCCAAAAACTTCTCAAAAAACTCCCATATCCCCAAAGCTTATTTGTGATATGCTTATTGAACGTAGATCGTTAAACTTCAGATGAGGAAAGCTCTGGACTTATAATAAGTCTAATCTACAAAGAGTGTAGGCTAGATTGTTAGTGCTCCTGAAATTTCCCATTTCTCACGTTAATCAATACACAGCATCGCTTGTCAACTTGGAGACTTCCAAAGTTTGCTGCAATCCAGCCTCAAGTGATGTGTGCATTTCTGAAACCTTTGCCTCATACATGTCTGGAATTATGATGAAAACAGAACGCAGGGAGCACCGAGAAGCATTTGGTGTTTCTAATACAGGCCCCTTCAATGAAGAATGATTCTCAACTTTAATGTAGAAACCGTCATTTTCCACCTATACTTAGCATTATTTGTCAACTTTAAGATGTAGCCATATACTGGTGTCAATACGACGCCTTGTGCTAAACCTGCTGCAGCTGCAGTGTAAATACTGGTGCCAATACAGCACCTTATGGTAAACCTTCTGCCAGACTACATTATTTCTAATAGAGTGTTATTAAAGAGAGTGCATGGGTATTTGTGTATTATATTATATAGTGCAAAATTATTACATACTTTATAGCGCTTTAATGTTGTCATTTATGAGCAGATAATATTTTATGACGAAGTAGTTCTTAAACAGCAATCTAAATATAGTCGAGAAAAAACCCAAAAAACTGTGAATGTGAATATGACAATGGAATAGTATCTCTGAAGACAGTAATTCAATACTTATTGTTACCACAAATGTAGATATCAGTTCACCAAAAAGAAAAGAGGCAGTGCTTGTGTGTGAAAATGCCTGAAAAGGACCAAATGCAACAAGAAACTGTGTGATGGATATTAGTGGAAACTATTTTCAGCCGCGTCAAATCCAAGCAAGGTCATCGGTGTGGTGGGAAAGCAGCATGAAAATGTACAGCTGTAGAGCAAGGCTGGAATAGACCAGAAAGGCTGTGCAAACCAAGTAGAACAAGAGGCGAGACGAGTCAAGCATTGCAAATGGGCTGGCCATAAGTCTTGCAGCAGTTTGGCAAGCGTTTTGGCATGGACTGGCCATTCTGTGTCTGGTCGTATCGGCTGTGTAGCACTAGTGTCAAATGCCCCTGCACCCTCATCTGATCCTGGCTTGCCTACAGGATTTACTGCGATCTTTGCAGCTTCAGGCGCCGACTGTTTCTTGTGACTGCAGCTGTCCTCCACGAAATATGTGCATTGAGGGTGATTGCAACCATGCCGGCCCTTCCACATTAAACAGCTACTACTGAGTATGCCACGTCTGCTTTCTATGGAAGTGTTTAAAGTAAGTCTCACTCTTCCTGTGGCTACCATCCTTATAGTAGTAGTAGTAGTAGTAGTTAGTAGTAGTAGTAGTAGTAGTGGTAGTAGTAGTGGTAGTAATAGTAGTAGTAGTAGTAGTAGTAGTAGTAGTAGTAGTAGTAGTAGTAGTAGTAGTAGTAGTAACAGTAGTAGTAGCAGTAGTAGCAGTAGTAGCAGTAGTAGTAGTAGTAGTAATAGTAGTAGTAATAGTAGTAGTAGTAGTAATAGCAGTAGTAGCAGTAGTAGTGCTGTATCAGCCATACCAAGATGTTATAATATACTATGTTTTCTAATTATTTCAAATACACCATAAGCCATATTGATACATTGACGTGACGAAACTTGCCCGGGAGCGACTGACAGAACTCGGCGGAGCAACAGGCATTGTGGGCGAATAAGGAATTCAGCACTATCAATTATTTGATATAAACAACCAAAATATATGCAGATGGGTTCCTGTGCCGAGAAAGCGACACAGTTTACGAACACTATGGAAAATACTGAAATCACCGAACTATATTTACTAATTATGGGATAACCAACCACACAATTACATGAATCATCCTGAGGCAATGAAAAGACCATCATCCGTTTACACGGACCATCACCTCCATTCATGATAACCATTAACCATTCGTGTTCCTCATCCATGCTGGCCTGTAATCCATTAATTTTGTTGGTGGAGAATCCATGCAGGACTTTCATCCATGTAGATCTATCGCAGGACCATCAACTATGTGGGTCCATCAAGCAAGTTGAGCATCCTCCCATTTTATATTGCCTCTTTATTACAAGGCTTTAGGAGGCTCCTTGGCGAAGCCCAACAATCACCCAATCAAGGCTAATGAATGTATGAGAAACATCAACAAATCGAATTACTCTGTCAATGAAAATTTGAATATATTGATGACTGTAGCAATAAAAACCGCATTATTTCATCAACTGATCTATCAGCGTGAATGACAGTATATTTAATAAGAGCCATTCATCAAGTTAATGATGATGCAATCTGCATGACATTAGAGGGAGTGCGGCAGACAGTTCCAAGGTATTTGCACGACTATCTTCACCATCTTCACTGCATAGTTTCTATTGCTGCAGATGGATGGCACAGCAAAGGAGGAGGCCAAGAACATAATTGGAGACAGTCCAGGAGCCCAAGAGAAATGCTGGCCGTCTTGCAGATTGCCAATAGATACGAAGATGGCAATGCAAGCCAAAGGGGTGGATGGGGTATGGTTCCTCTCCAGCATGACCAGAACAGGCAGGTCCCTGTCCACCCCGCCACAAAAATAACCCCTTCTGTGAGCCAACAGCATCCCCTCAGACGACCTGTTTACTTGCCAGATAGAATTCCTGCCCAATACACGAAATGAAAACTCTAAACACTACAACTTTCATTCAATACTTTTAACAGTTTTTAACAGAGTAACAAAGAAGGTTAAATGGCATTGCTGACACCGTTTTATATTCTCACAGCAACTGGTTTGAAGCTGAGTCAGTTTGTATAGCCAGTCGCCAGAGGCAAACGTATTGATGAGATGACAAGGCTTGGAGTTCACACGACAATTTTTGCATGGGTGGGTTCTTTCATTTGCCCCAGCATAGACACCGAGCACAAGGTACTACCAATTCAACATCTCATTCGACATCCAGCTAAGATGTCTTAAATTGTAAATAACCTTTCCAATTCAACTTTACATTTATGATGATTATTTTCTATTTTTATATATTATTTTGAACTTTGATTATTGTATGACATTTATCTGGTCCTGCCAGACAATAAACTACTACTACTACTAGTTTATGAACATTGCCCTGCCCGGGATCGAACCGGGTCCCTTTACTTTGAAAGAGTAGTCGGACAGTGTATACATATTTGACAAAAACTACACATTAGACGAGGTCCTTCCTTTGCCATCACCACAACAAAAACCTGCACAAAGGTCATATGTAAACAAAGGAAACCTCTTTAGGCTTAGGCATGTAGCTTAACTAAAGAATATTAAGACGCAGTTGCATGTAGGGCCCAAGGCCCCAATCCCTCAGGATAATTTACCAATTTGAACCATGACAATTGGCAGAGCTTAGGCAGCATCTAATCCTGGGAGGCTGGGCTGTTCATGACACTAATCCCAGCAGCAACCTCTGACCTCCAGGGGTAGGACCTCCATCACCCGCACGCAGCCTCCCAGTCCCTAGACATAAGACCAAGGAGAGCTTGCCTTTACAAATGGCACTATTCCATTTACTCATTCACTCACTAATTCACAAGCATTAATCACTTTCTGAAAGTTGCATTCGGTGTCCTCCATTGTAAAGTGAGCCCAACTGAGAGTAATGAATGTTAACAATTGGGAATGTTAGCAATCACACCAAGACCAGATTATCGCACGAAGACTAGATTTTATCACTAGATTTCATTTCCAGATTCTTTATCTAGGACCTGCCAACATTTACAACTAGTATAATGCAGGAAACAAAAGATAATGATAAGACAAGTATCTCAAACATGGATGACCTGCACAAATAGTCCACAGTCTACAGCACAAACTTATGGCCGAATGTAATGCAGTGTGTTCAGTTCACTTTTGAATTCTTTGTCACCCATGTTTAGATGCTCTTTCGCCAACTTTATTATCCAGTAATAAGTACGAAGAATTCTAATTGAAGTTTTGCACTGAGTCAGACTTCAGGTCTTTGTTATTTTAGTCCCTATTTTGCTCCATTTGGTGCGTAGGTTGGGAGTTACGCATGTTTGTAATTTTTTGTTGAAAAGATGCATGTCGATTGCACATTCATATTTATGATATATTAGATAAATTTCTTATATTTACCAAGGTTATATTTTTTTCAGTGGTGATCATATATATCGATAGGTTTAAGCCGACTATAAGCTAAGAGTAGAGAGAAGCAACTGGCTTTTAGCTACAGGAATAGCTGTCTAGAGTCGACCATATTTTATGAAACTAACTGTAATTATTGCGGGGGTGATACATAATTATTGGCCTGTTAGGACTATTTGCAAACAATGTAGTTTGCTGTCTCGCCCTTGAATTTACTTTAACATATCTCAAGAAAATTTAAGGTAAAATGAGATTTCATAAGGCAATGTTTGAGTTGGATTTGGCCTCACTTCATTGCATTTGATAGTAATGGTGAATAGCCCATGCAGGGTGATAGCATGAGTCAGTCAGTACATTTATTGATTGATAAAATATATTTATTCAGGGTAACAATTCAGATAAAAATGTTTTACAATTGGGCCTGAGGGGACTCATGGACTCCTTGACAACCATTTACAGTCACTAAGCATGCAAGTTGTCACCAGGGGCATTGGATCACATGAGAGGGGGTAAAATACACTGTAACATCATTCACTCTTTGTTTTGTTTTTCATTAGATAAGGGCACTAGAGAGCAATTTGTTCCTGTCTGCTATTGTCTAATATTCAACCGTTTTACGAGGGGGTGTGCAGTCCTGTACAGTGCTGAGCACGCATGATTGCTTACATTTTGATCCTCTGCACTAAGTGACCTCATGCAGAGGCATCACAGACGACTTTGGAGAGGAGTACTAATCATCCGGAAGTCAGAGGGGATTTTAGGGTCCGAGTGATCTGCCGGGGGCGGGTTAGTGCGTCTGTCGTCGCGGACACCGGTCAATTGACCAGAGCTGTATGTGTGCAAGCAAGCAAGTGGGCCCCAGGGGCCGAAGCAGCACCAGGCCTCCTTTCTGTGCCTGATTACAACTACAAGTCTTCATTGGTTCCTATCGGTTCCTATTGGTACCTATTGGTTTCTATTGGTTCCTATTGGTTCTTATTGGTTCCTATTGGTTCCTATTGGGTTCTGTGACGGTCAGTGCTGTGTTCAAACACCCTACAACAGCTACTCTGCCTCGCAGCCCCCATAACCCCGACCAATACAACGTCATCAGGGCATGAAAGAAAGCGCCTGATGAAGCCTTGCCCATTAAGCAACGTCCTGATGGCGTCGTTACGTTTAATTTCTGACTCTATTATGCGAGAGACGGAATGGAAGACGCAAGGGAAGACGCAGAGGACGTCCGTTTGCCAGCGTCTCGGGCGTAGTGAACGTCGCCTGCATGCACGTTCCCAGGACAATGTCTTGGCATCAGCTGCCCAGGGGTCAGGGAATTGCCCCCTACACAGGTACTTAATTACTGTAGACCCACAAAGGGCTGTTCGATGCCCATCTTGCTTCTTATGGCTTTCTTATTTCAGCTCAGCATGCGAACATGTACGCCTGTCAGCCAGCTGAGGCCTTTGCTTGCTCTTTAGATTAGTCCATGGTGCTGGATGCCATAAAATTGTTGAATGATATCCGCACCCGAAAGAGCCCAGGTCCTTTGCTGTCCGGATTAGAATGAAGTTTATGAATTAATAATGAACTTATGGACAAAACAGGAAAAGGGTAAGGAATGATGGATGTAGGTCAAGGTCATCGGCCATCAGACAAGGTCAAAGCTGCGCTTGAGTGGACATCAGTCACTCTCATTTGCGTCAGGCATGCGGCATCGCTACGTGGCAAACAGGAAAATACTACGTTATGTCACTAATCGGATACGCAAGCAATGATGGAATGCTTTATCAGAGGGAAGGGCTGTCAGCCGCCGATAAAAACAGCCCCCACGTCTTGATCAAACAGCGTCCAGAGACAATCGCTGGGCGCAGATCAGGGACGCCATTCTTGCCTTATGCAAACATTTACTCTATTGTCAAGCCACATCCTTACGTGACAAAAGACTGCCAAAAATCTGCAGAATCAATATTTCAAATATAAAAAGTGAGGCGGCAGGAGGGGATGTGAGCGGGGCTGGGGAGTCAACTGATGAGCGTATCTTTGCTGCAATGAATCTTTCATGGCCAGTCCCAGCCCGCCTCGAATCACTCCGCTTATGATGCTATAATTCGATCACCGCGGAAGATTTGTGAAGCCGGCATTAATAACACAGGGCCTGAGACACTGGGCTAGCCCAAGTCATTGCCTTACAGTGTGCAGTTGCTCCAGGAGGACCCTAACCTTAAGTTAGACCTCCAGAACAGAACATGAGGCCAACTGACATTCTTCAGAATAAAAGAAAGAAAAACTTTCCGGGTTCCACGTTCTTTGTACCCTGAAACCATTGGTTTTGTTTCTCATCCGTGTATCAGCCTGACACCATTTAAGGAATCTTTATTTCGATCCCCTTTTGGGTTGAACTGTCTTTCTCTTTAAATTACCAGAATTAGTAACAAGATTACCACCCCACGCTTGCTTTCATGGAAACCTGGTAACCTACCTTCCTACTGCATTTGATATTACAGATAGTTTCATAAAAATGGTCGGCTTACACCTACCACCACTGAAAAAATTTCAATCTTGGTAAATGCAAGAGATTTATCTAAGATATCATAAATATGTATTTGCATGTACTTTTAGATCCGGTTTGAGTAGCCAGCTATAACCAGACAGTTCCGTTTAGTGGCAGGTAGCATCTTATTGAAGACGTTGTCTAGCTTTGTCTAGATTTAATTTGACAGGTCGTTTTCAATTAAACTAACTGTATCTCCTAAACGAGTAACTCCAAGTACAGATGTGCTATGCTGGAGGAGCGCAGGAGGCCAGTCAGGTATGCCTGGGCTTTGCTCTACATGTAACATAATAGAAAGTTTTAGAAAAAGTATCAAATTGCCTGTTGCGCTACATAGTATTGCGAAAGCAAAAGCTGAAAAATGTGTAGGCCGATCAAATGTTATTTCCAGAATCTAAACTGAGAGGTGTGAGACTAAAAAGGTGGATATTAAAAACGACAATTTTTAACTTGAGATCTGACAGTGACAAAGCGAGCAGCGTTTACCAACACTGGAAGGGGGATTTTCACTTCATGAATATAATCTGATAGAAACCTTGGACGTATAATTTATTTGCTACAAAGATATTTCAAAACAGCTGCTGGGTTGCTGAGTGGTTAAGGCATCTGAGAATGCCACACTGGCCTGCTCTGGTTAAGGTCACGGGTCCAATTCCATGCCCAGGCACTCTTCATGAGCTAAACTCTCAGCTGGATGTCAATCACATGAGATGGTAAATTGGAGGTGCGCTGTACTCGGTGTCTATGCTAAGGCAAGTAAAAAACCCCACTCATGGGGTAAATACGTAATATGGCGTTTATCATCTAATCATTATGTTTGCCTGCTAGCTGGCCATTTGAACTGACTAAAATTCAGAACATTGGCATTGAGACACACACATAAAGGCACAGACATAGGCAATAAATGTTCCAGTTCATTTTACAATACATTACGCATACACACCACCCTTTTAACATATAAGACACATATAAGTCTTCTAAACTTGGAGGGCATGTATAATCATTGTAAGTAACTAAATGCAATAAATCACATTTGGAAACTACTCAAATAATAAGCAGCCTCATAGTTAAAGTTGGAATTAGGCGGAGGCCTTAATAATCATGCATTTGTTATGACCGATGGCAGACTGCTATTGCGCTGTTGTACAACGATATGCTGACAGTGAGAAATGATGGTGACACTCTGTATATCCGTATTGTGCATGGTCTGGCACTGTATAATCCTACTACATTTTGATGCTATATCTTAACTATATCTTGTTTGGTATATCCAGTTGTTGGTTACTTTTCTCATTTCACGTTTTTATCACGTATTGTCACAGACATCCGGATCATGTGCAGTTAAACAAATAGTCAAATAAAGATGTTCACTATTCCTCCTCCTTAATCTGACACAAGACCTTCACAAACTAAACCAGGGTCGAATCCCTTTGCAGAAATAAACAAAGCTTAGGTGAGAATTAACAGGTCCCTCTTGCCACTCTGGTGTAATGGCAGACACTATCTGGCCAATGATGTCTATCACGACCGATTTCAATTTTCTCTGCTGATGCAACACTCTGTGGGAGGCCAGACGCCAGTGAGCTATGGTTTGCCACAAGGAGCCGGATAGACCATGGTCCTTGAGTGACTATTGGTAGTGCTCAATTAGTTATGTTGTTTGTTATGGAGCTGATGGTATATTGACTAGTTCATCACATTACCAGCTGTCTACATAACATCCGCAATGTTAACATGCATGTCCTTCAGTTAGTTCCTTAAAATATGGTCGACTCTAGACAGCTGTAGCCGCCTATTGCTGACTGTAGCTATAACTGGCTAAAAGCCAGCTGCTTTTGTCTACTTCTAGCTAATAGTCAACCCACACCCAACACCATTGTACAAAATATAAACCTTGGTAAATGTAAGAAATTTGGTAATATATCAGATATATACTTTTAGATCCAGCTTTGAATAGCCAGCTATAGCCAGAGCGTTCTGAATAGTGGCAGGTAGCATCGTATAGCAGAAGTTGTCAAGCTTTGTTTAGGTTCAGGTTGATAGGCCGTTTTTAGTGGAACTAACTGTACATAAGATGGAACGGTTATGAAAATTCTTTTTGTAACAGTTTGAGAAGGGATGACACTTCCTGATATGTACATAAAATATGTATAATATGTATGCATTTGGTTTAACAGTAACTAGTATTCTGATATGTACAATAAAGCACCTCAACTGCACCGTTGACAGCCTCTAGCTGTTTGACTATGACATAGCCATTGGTTTTCTTCTGCAATATAAGACCAACATGACACTTAAGGAGAACACTGTAGTCCACAATTAAACCACCTCAGAACAGTCTTTGAACGCATTACATATCTGTTCAGAACACATTTTAAGTAATGAATCAAAACTGTTCTTCAGTGGTCTGATAATCTCATGTAAGTCATGTTTAGAACACTTTTCAAATGTAATATGTCCATTCATTTACAGTGCATAGAATAAATAATATATTGTGGTCAATACACCTGTACACCTCAGGACGAAAATGTTATTCCACATGTTGCACGGACCACCAGATGAGTCATGAAGGTAATCTATTACAGGTGCTGTGAACTGAGTCAGCCAGCTGAGGATACAGCGAATGAGTGAGTATTACAGTGCAACATTTTGAAAATGGCTTGTCAGTTAGGAACTAGACAAAGAACTTATGGATACCTCACACACCTTGCTGCTAAACCAATCCTTGTACTCAGTGTCTATGCTGAGGCAAGTATATAGCAGATCCCACCCAGTATAGGACACAGACATTGAATCCTAAATCCACACCCATACTCTGTAATCCAGAACTATACAATTCGAACAGCTAATAATGCCCCCCTTTGCGATTAATTTTGGTTGATGACAGAATAAAACAATTATCACCCCTGTACTGTAATTAAGCATTTGACAGTATATGGCATGCTGTATGGGGGTTAGGGTTGTAGTTGAGCCAACTATTAGGCGACTACGGCTTGCTGTGGCTTGCTGTGGCTTGCTGTGGCTTCCTGTGGCTTCCTGTGGCTTCCTGTGGCTTCCTGTGGCTTCCTATAGCTTCTTGTAGCTCCAGGCATTTGTTTCTAGCTCTGGATGACTATATTTGAATGTTTATTTTTATTAGTACTGTATGTGGATAAGGTTGGGCCATCCAAATATCTGGAGAGGTCCAGACATCTGATTCTGACTCTGATACAGATGGCTCAGTCAGTCACTTTCAAAAAGTTGCTCTGTATTGTGGTATCACTGTGTGCAATGCCCTTCATTGTATGTTGGCAACTACTCTTTGTCATGTTTTAATCTGACTTGTGGTGGTCAACTCAGGTGTCTAATACTGTCTTTCTCCAAAATTAATATATTCTCACATTTCTTTGCAGAATGGATTTTTTTTTCTTCATAATTTACTATACGTGTATTTTATGAAGTTGTAAAGGCCTCAGCAAAAATGTAGTTCTATTTTCAACATTTAATGAAGCACCACATCTTTGAAGATGTAATGTACTAACAATTGGCAAAGTTACTTAAATTTGCCAATTATGGATAACTGTACTCTTTGTCTATTATATACCCGAAGAAAAAAAACTATATTCAGGGCATATAGTGGCCATTGATCCTAAAAACTCATTTTTTCCTGCTAGTGTGTGTGAATGTGGTGTCCTTACAAGGATGGTATGTAAGCGTCACACATTAACCTACAAAAGACCTTTAGATAAAAAAACAGCGAGTGTCATTCTTTTGAAGACTGTGTGTCAGACTAGTCACTGGAAATTACCTATGTAGACGGGTATAAAAGTCAGACTTCCACATAAAAACTGTTGAGGGCGTTAAAAGGCAATAGGGGCTTAACGAGTGTTGCAGCAATAACTTCAAGACACAAGGACAACATAAAGACACACTGGAACTATAATTAGCCTCTGTCTGTCTTTGCCGAAAGGAAACGACTAAACATCTGTCAGACATAAACACCTTGCAAGTGATACTTAGTGCACTTCCTGTGGGGTACAGACAAACAGGAAGCGGAAGAGAGCGCACTTCCGGTGAGGGCAAGTATGTAAGCGTAAATTCTAGATGTGGACACTTTTGGGGGCTCAAGTAAGACTGTGAAGTAACTCTGAAGTAACACTGAAGTAAGTCTGAAGTAAGACTGAAGACTGAAGTAAGACTGAAGGTGGAGAAGGATGGAGCATTAGATTCCTGTAGCTCGGATAAATACAATCGCTGCTGTCAGGTCGGACAATTGAGAAGATGAGGAGGAGAGGAGTGCAGTGATGGGCAGGATGTGTGCACAGGGCAAGTGATGAAGGATGCTGCAGCAACAAGGAGACAGCAGGAGACATGATGGATGCATGTGTCATCTTGGCCATCCTCCGTGGGCTTCATACATGATTACCACCCTCTCCTGTGACTTGTAATAAGTCATCATGTGACTCCAGACATTGCCCACAGCTCTCTAGCAGCAACTCAATGACAATAGTAGATTTTACTAACATGTGATCGGCAGAAATTTTGTATTATCATTTTTAAACATTTTTGTCTCTTGAGGTTGACACACCCACCAAAACACACCGGGGACATCTCTGAGCACAACAAACTATTCTCAGCCAATTTCATTATGTTTCTGAGCGGTAATTCTAACAAATAACCATTTACTCTTGTCAGAAACGTAATTAGATTTTTCCCCCTCCCAGAAAATTAAACAGCCTTTCAAACCGAGAATTGCAAACACAGAATGAGTTACCTAAACTTCGCGTATTTGTCATTTCTGAGGATTGCTCGACAATTCCTTGCTAGGTTCTTTGATGTGGGGCCATTAGATGGAAGTCTTCTGGTAACATGCATTAGTTAGGCGTGTCCCCCACAATGTAGCATGTTCAGAAACAAAGCACTGTTCACACATTAAAAGGAAAAATTCAGGTGAAGGCAGTTCACTTGGATTAGGCAAATAATCAAAGAATAAGCAAAACTGATGGGTTCCTGCAAATCCATTATCTATAACATAATCTCCATCGTCTATGTTCTTATCAATTTATTTCTTCTTTTATTTTTAAATTGAGAAGACTTAAAAGGGAACAATTCACACGATAGTTTGTTCTTGTTGTTATGTACGACTATATATTTCGTGTGTTTTCATAGTAAATTGGGGGAGAGGCCGAGTGTGAGCTTAAAATAAACAATTATATACACCAGGTCACACTTCAAAGGCAACAATGTCAGCGTGTATTTTTTTAAGAGGGTGTTTTACTCCAGTAGCATTTCTTGGCCTTTTCATTGAATTGAAATATTGGAGCATTTGGCAAACTGGTTGCCATGGATAAACGTGTGTGTTTATACATTCTGGGCCTAGGTATGGATCCACCTGAGCAAGATATATACAGTTCACTGTAATCACGGTGACCATTTCTTAGGTCAAAATAACAATTATAACAGTTTTCTTTTATTTGTATCAAAGGTTTTAGCTACCTGTTTTAACATGGATGATTTTATTCAAAACAGTAAGGCATCTTGCTCAAGTGTTTGCAAACTTTTGGGTCGACTGTACATACATGCATATCTGCAAAAATGGCTGTTGGCTCAGCTTTGTTTGGCCATGAGGCGTTCGCAAACGGGACAATGTTGTCATGGCTACGCACGTGGTGGCTTGCAAGATTACCTCCCAGAAAGAAGAGCTGCTGTTTGCAAACATCCTGTAGAATCGCACAGTTCACATGCAAATGTGCAACAGGCATGTCTCACTGCTGCCACAGAAACTCCAGGGCTCAGTTTCACAATGCTAGGCAATGCTGTGCTAGGTCTTTGGGGCCCAGAAGCAAACAGCATCATCACGCTGAAGGGAAAAATTTCTACAGGGCTGAGCTCTTTCGGAAACACCAGACGATTTTTTATGGCCTAAAAGATCTATTTGCCCAACTTCATACAATTATTCTCCTTTCAAATCCTGTCCAATATATTCCACACTCACAGTTGCTCTGTATTTTCACACAATATCAGCATCTGCAAGTACTTTTAAATAAATAGTGTATCAATTCTCAACTGATTTTTGCTTTTATTTCACAAGATGTTTCTTTTGATATTAGATCCATTCACAAAGTCTCAGCAAGCCCTTATGCCTGGATAAAGCTGATTGATTGAGGCAAGTAACGTCACATGATGCTAATTTTAACCTCTGCAAATCATGGCTGCAACTCATGGATGTTTAAACACCTGAGTAGGTTTGCTGGTTCCTTTAGATTCAATGCAACTGCATGCATGGCGACCCAATAGGAATTGGAAGAAAAAAGTTCTCTATTAGTAGTCGAACAGAACGAGACTTGAAGTAGAAAGGACAGAAAATAAGACATTGACTATAAAATAGATTGAATGAAACAAGTTATGGTTTCTACTGGTAGTCGAAAAGCAAAAGAAAAAAAAGTAGAAATGAAAGAAAAAAAAAGGACATACAAAGAAACAAAGATAGGATGAAACAAGTTATGGTTTGGCGAAAGTTTGACACCAAGATGGCACTCGGCATTGGCAAGAGTTATACAGCAGTTTAACAAGTAGTAGTAGCGATGCTACTATAAGGGAGTTCTATTGTTTTTCTTTTGAGAAACACGGCACAGTATGAGTTGTACGAAGATAGGTTACCATGGATATGCTCTAGCCGTATGTGGATGCCAAGGTGAGAATTGGCAGCTAGTGATACGCTGAACGAGGTGACAGGGGGAACACTCATGCTGCCGAAGTCCCTCATGAACACAAGGCTGGAGTGTCATGATACCTTCGACTGTCTCGCCTCACACAATGCACGAAATCAGCAAATTATGAAGCCTTTTTGGATACAGGAAGACTTTCTTTCGTGTCTATTAAGGGATTGAAATACGCCACTTACTTGATCAACTGCCTCTGCCAGGGCCTTATACTGAAAATGAGCCAGGATCGTTACACACCCGGTGACAGTGTAATGAGCAATATGATTGTTTCCTCTGCAAAATATATCTGACAAGAATTAAATATTGATAACCAATTCCCTGAAGATGTTTCGCAAATAAGACCATAGCATAGATGAAGATGGATGACAGCAACATTTGAAACGGTGCCATCATGGTGTTGCAATCCATGCCATTTTTCTTGCTCAAATATTTAACTTCTGATAGAGCACTATTACAAAGAAACTACATGATCTGGGACAGGATTGTGGGAAACACAGGGCTCCATTTAATTGAATAGTTTACAAAGAAGGCTGGTATGTTTGTTTGAATCATATTGTTAATCTCCCTAGTAATCATGCTGCCTTCTACGGATGTGGGTTTATGACTTGGGACTTAGAACCGTCCTCGGTAAAGGGGTACACTGGTCGCCCCAAGACACAATCAAAACAGTGAGTAGCAGGATTTCCTTTTCATTACTTGATCATGTATTATTAAATGCTGTTTACAAATGTGCGTGTTTCTTCGCTCACTTAATTGACTGAGCCTTTCCGACGTGGCTCGGTTTCTCTTATATTAAACGACCCTGCCTGCTTTTGTAATGAACTATATCGATTTTCTCTGATTTGTTTGCATACTCAACATGCTATTAATTCTACATGTCTTTCATAATCCCCAAGACCTAACTCCATAACAGTTCGACTAGCTCACAACTAATTGCTTCTTTTAGTTCATTTAATTCCACACAATCAAATGACACTCCTGCATCATGCTTGATATGACACTCGTTTTACTAAAAACTTTGATATTGGATTTTGTCTGGCCTTGTTCCTTATGCAAACCATCTTCCTTTAAACAAATATTTCGACAAGGAGCAACAGTTGTACCCATTACTAGACACATTGTCAGGAGCAGTTAAACAGAAAAAAAAAAAAACAACTGCCAACTTTACACACAGAATTATGTCGATGAGCAGTCGATTAATTCATGTCAAATTTGTTGAAAAATGACTCGCTGCAATTGATTTTCTGTGTGTGTAAAATCAAAATTACATTCAGATGACGAGTTTTTCTGGCATCGATAACAAACCACTGTTACAAATCAAAACAAGTCATTTAACGCCAGACTGACACTCCACAGCATTCAAGCTTACTAGCTTCTGGCGACAATCTGACAAGTTAGTTCCAGAATATGAAGTCAATTAAAATGCTACAGTGAAAACAAGTGTAACACGACCCCACATTATTTTGTGGTTTATGTCCTGGAACTGGTTTAATTGAATTCTAACAAATCATTTTCGTACAAACCGTTGCAACGGATGATTTAGTCTACAATATGACTATTCGAATGAGAAAGTTCTTATGTATTTTGTCTGTGTATTCTTTGAGTACATATTTTCTATGTGGTTTTACCATAAAGCTGCAATTTCGTGATATCACACCATAAGTACCACAAACGAAAAAATATTCTTATGACTGGTAATGGGGGTCAAGGAGATAGGATGACTTCAGAACACAGAGAACACAGTAGATGTGTCCCATCCGATGCAGTTCTTTTGTGCTATTCAAACAAGCTTTTTGTCTCCTTTCAGAGGGAATATGAAACCTCCAGTTCTGCATCTCCGACTCTTTTGCATGTGAGGAGGCACATGCTGGTGCAAAGTGACATGTGCTCAGCAACCAGTGGCCTTGAGTGTCGCAGCATCTTGCATTATGTTGCTGAGGCTGTGGCATGTCACCCCCATCACCCCAACCTTGAGTACCGTCTTCATTATTGCCTCCATCCTGTATTCACTTCCTGTATTGCTCATTTATGCATTTGTAAAACTTCTGGTTCGCCATATTGTCCAAGTCTAAAAAAAATCCAATGGGACCCTTTGCATATATATCTATTATGCATGCACATCTTTTGGCAACTGAGCTTAAGAATCAAGTTGAGATGCAGACCTTCTGTTTCCTTGGTAACCATGAATTAACAAAAACTTAATTAAATGATTCATTATCGTTTTATGATAATAGCATTTTAGTTGCCCCCTTCCTAATTGGTATTTATGCCAGTTTTGCGTGTTGCCTGAAGTTTGAAATCTTTTTACCTGTTTAAAGAGTGTGATGTCACAAACATTGAAGTGGTGTGATTCCCACACTCTACCATGAATTGCCAGGAATTAAAGGACTCGGGAAATTTTCACGTCACTCTTTTAGGTCCCCCTGAAATTCCTTGGCATTATAGGCAGATCCTTTATTACATAAGCAGATTACACATGTGACAGGTAATGAATTTCCAAACAAGATGGAGTTTTCTTTGACAGGGATAAATCGTAAATCTCTCACAGGAACAGAACAGAAGCCACGCAAACACACCCATTGTTCAAGACTCAGACAAGCTCACGCACGTGTCATCTACTTGTTACACCAAATCACCCAAGAGAACCAAAGGCTGATAAATCAAAGATTAACTTATGTCACCACTTTACCTGTAAACTTTTCAAGCCATAAAATGTTTATGGTCGACCGTAAAAACACAGAAGGACAGACTATGGCTAAAGTATTTTGTTCACAGTTCGACTTTCAAAGACCTGGTGCAATTAAAAGTCCTATAAATAACTCGGTGTTCTGAGAAATCAGATATTATTGTAGATGTCATGTTGATAGCTCGTGATATGCAATAGCAAACGGTACTACTGAAGAAGTCTGGGGTAATATATCATCCTTCATACACAGCTCAGGAGCTCCTAAATCCCAGCTAATGGTTCACAAAGCAAAGAGAGACCCTTTCTGCGAGGTTTGGTTTGTTCCGTTACAGTACTATCATTATTAGTGTCATGGTGGATATATTTCCATGACATATCTCAATACTTGATTACTTGGATTTTTTCTACACAATTCGTAAATATATACCAACAACTGGAACACCACAAGCGGTTTGATAAATACGTGTGAAAGTGAAGGTTTCACTTTCTGACTCCGTTGTCAACACATATTTTAATATAACAGACAACTAGAGTGTTCCATTCTATTTTTTAATCGAATGTACAATGCAGAATATAGTGTCTGTATATAACAACCTACCTGCCAATTGCCCTATTTACCTCAATCTATACACTTACCATTGAGATTGTTACATGGGCTTCCAGCCACTGGGTCCCCGGTTCAATTCCAGCCACTGGGTCCCCGATTCAATTCCCGAGTCTAAGTTGGATGGCTGTTTCATCCTTTATCTCATTGCCATGAAGGGTGAGTCTTTTACTTGCTTCAGAATAGATGCCGAGCACTCGACATCCAGCTTTTATGCGGCTCATAAACAGATAAAGAGTGCTTGGGTCAGGAATCAAACCTGGGACCTTCAGCAGAGCTGGTCAATGTGAAATTGGCGGGTTCCTTAACCATTAGACTACCCAGCTGCGTTAGGCCACCCAGCTGCATAAAGTAATATATGCAGGTAAATATAGACGTTTATGACAGTAACAGGTGTACATTTGTATTCATTTGTTTCTGTTTACTAAGTGCTTATTAGTTGGTAGGTTGGGAAAAGGAATATGCAATTAAGTGGACATATTCACAATCAACAAATAACACGTGTACAACATGTAAACGCGTGTGTAATTTGTTAGACAAGTGAATATTTCCTGGGCAGATATACTGATCTAGCCATTGTGTAATGAATGACATGGAAGTGGTGCTCATTCAGCTAGATTGCCAATAAGAGAGAGGTGGCCTTCATGCTAAACCCTAAGGAATCAGTGAGAGCTGAGGTTCTTGAGTGCGAGTTGAGGACCTTTCACTGAGGAATCCGGGGAGAATCGCTTTCGCTCGAGGTCCGGATATTGCTGAGCGGATGAGAAGAACTGGCCCGATGGAAATGTGAAGGAATGGGCCAAGACTACTTGGGTTCCATCAACAGGTTGACACTAAAATGAGCTCCTTTCAAGAACCTTGTTGCACTTGTTAACAGCGGCTGAATCTCTAAGAGGATGCCTCTGTTACAGGCTATCGCTTCATATCACTGCTGCTGCTGCTGCTGCTGCTGCTGCTGCTGATGCTGTTGCTGATGCTCATAAGCTCATTTCTTTTTCTCTTTCCACCCCTTTTATCATGCCCCTTTCTTCCGATATCTTTTTTAATTTTTTTTCGTAGTCTTTTTCTTGTTCATTGCAGGCAACGACAAGACTTCCACAGAATTCAGCAGCAAATATGATATATTCATTATCAAATGACAAAAGACAAAAGAGCAATGAAAGCCATGATATATTTGATGTATACTCGTATCCAATGCTCCTTTATTCTCTCCAGCATTTTGATTCAAGCCAACATGAAATGTGAATCAAATAAAAGACCTCAGCTTGACGCTTCCCTCCTCCATCTTCAACAGCCAAACTCCTCCAGCTGTCACGAAGATTAATGCCCAAAGAAGTCCAAGCCACTTGATTTATTCCCATCTCCCAAAGGGAATGCATTTCTAAGAATGTTAACATCTATTAAATATTCATGGTAGTTAATGAATGTCAGTGGAATTATTCCATAATGTGAATTGAAGTTAATGAACGTGGCTCTTAAATGAATTGACAAAATGCTGTCTTTCAGATGATTCAAACCAAATATTGAGGAAGGATGTCCAGGAAGAATGATTTTTCATGGACATTATGACTGATTTATTATTAATTGCTGAAAATCAAAATTCAACATATTGGTGAAATCTCAGGAAGAAGACTTTTTCATGGAACTTATGAATAATATATCATTAATCCTTTTGGAAATTATAATCAATATCTTCAAATCTGATTTGTTTGTCATAGATTTACTGTGAAACATTTCACACAGTTGAAGTTGTTTCTGTCGGCTGTAACAAAAATGTCAATGAAACGCTACTTTAACCATTCTATGCACTGATCCACCCAAGTCGCTGGAACACATGATTACTCAGGTAAAACTAAACATCTGAAAGCTAACATACCTCTTTCGTGACTTTTTTTTATGACCATTAGCAAAACCATCTGGTCAGCTCCTCACGAAAAATAAAAAGACACCAGAGACCTGGTTTTTTGTTTTGTTTCCTTTTTTCGTAAAGACCACATCTTAAGAAAAAAAATACAATAAAGGTTCTTAACTGTAAAAGACTTCTTTGGATTACGAAGGTCATGCAATTTATGGATATCGGATATCGGCACACAGAAAGTTGAAAAGTGGACATAAAAGCAAAAAAAAACAACTTTGAAGTCTGAAATCAATCTCTGACAAAAACTGCCAAATGCGCGGTGAGATGTCTCTATTCACAAACCAGCTGTATACCACTGTGAGCAACATGCACGACACCTTTACCAGCACCAGAACACCTTTTTTCATACACTGTATTTGCTTATATACCATCGTTTGTGCTTCCAAAAAGGCGCAGCAGCAATAAAAGCATGATCAAAAAGAAAAAAGCAAAGAGGAGGAACATAAAAACGTGCTGTTCACAACTTGACATTTTATAGTTTGCTTAAACTTGATAGTGTTGAACTCGGATAGCAAGCAAAAGATGACATTTAGAACTGTTCACCCTTCGTCCCAGTCAGACTGGGTATCATCCGAACTACCATCAAATGATTGAGTTAAAGAAAGAGTCTGAAAAGCATTGCAGTGTCACCTTTAAAGCTGCCTGCTCATTGCTGAAGTCCCTCATTCATGCAGCAACTTACCAGCACCCGATTGAACACATCTTCGTCTCAATGCATGCTTGGTTAACTTCTCTCTGACTTCAAATATGGCATCACTGATAAAAATCGTATCAATAACACAATCTAACAAATAGAGAAGTAAACGGGTTTGGGCATTCGTCTTAGCTGCTATATTCTGTTAGACTAAGGCATCTGAAATATTGAAAGTAAAATCTTCATTCAGTCGTCTTTAGCTGCTGTGGGTGTTTCCATTATTCGTCAATATTTTTTTAGAGAATGGCAATTAACCAAACAAACATATCAGTAATCTATCTCATTTGCAAAGTCACCCAAGCGAATTTGATATCCTTCAATTTATCGACGAGGGAAAGGCAGTTCTTGATTGTGGATAAAATGACAAGGCATGGTTATAATGGAATAAGAGGAATGGGAAGGTAAATTACAGACTTATGGCCTTCGTAAATTGCGTTAATTGCTCAAGGCCAAGGAGAGACGAAATGAAAATTGTCACTTAGGAGCAACTGCATAGTCCCTGGTAAGCTGCTGCCATGTGTGCTTTTTAACATCTAACCAAGGGCACAATGTTGGCTATTTAGAGCTTTCTAGAGAACAGAATAGATAGCAAAATGTGCTTGTGTCTTTACATTCAGTGTTTCTGATATCTTATGGATATGCTGGGGATGAATACCATTATCAATTTCAAAATGAGATAGGGATGAGGAATCCATGCTTTAAACTTTTAACAACTGAACTTAAACAACATGAAATGAAGCTCACTCTTCAGCCAATTTTGCAGATCCTTCTAAGTGGCAAAAAATACGTAGGATACAATTAGCAGATCGCTGCAATAACAAATCTGAGGGTGGATGCAGAGAGAGAATCTAAAACCATCTTTAATTCTTTTTGTAATCTCCAAAAACAACATCCGCACTTAAATTGGACCTTGCCTCAAACAGCAGTAATGTAATCTGCTAATTGCCAGAAATACTCAAAAGTCAAGAAGCAAGTTCTGTCATCAATAACACATGATAATAACATGGGGTCTTCATTGTCCTTTTATCAGCGAGCTGTGATGATTATAAGCAGCAGGAAACAACCTATCCTCTGCACAAAACATACCGAGGACTCGTTATTACTACGTTTGTCATTGGCTTGTGCTATAAGTAAGTTCTGACAACTGTAGGTCATATTTCTCAGTCATACATTGGCTAAAATAAAACTTCTTGAATGTGGCTGACAGTGGCCGTCTGAAGCTGATAGACTCAACTTTAAGACATAACTATGTAGACCGACCCATTCCTATCTCTAGATATCCTATGTATGGGTGAGCCTTATACCCATACAAAGAAGTTCACGGTGTGTGTGTGTTAATGAAACAAAGGCAAAAGTAAAACAACCCATCTTTGGGTGTGGACTCCAAGCCTTATCATCTCATCATTACGTCTGTCTATGGTAGCTGGTCATATGAGCCGACTTAGGTTAACAACAATGGGACAATATTTTGCTGTTAGGATTTTATAATACTGGATTCAATAGTAGAACACAGTTGCATTTTTGGCCATAACTACATACAGTAGTTTTCCACAAGTGATTGAGTTCGTGAAATCAACTATACTACAGTATTCGTAGAAGGTGTTTATCTGCAGGTGATTGGTATTTTTGTACCTAATGAATTTTGTCAGCATAGTACTGCAATACTTCAAATGGAAATATTACTGATGGATGTGTCAGATAAAAAGTAACTTCCATGTATCTGTCTTAGTAACATGTTACCAAAGACATTTGATAAGTTCCAGGGTTACCAATTGCTGAATATATGAGAATGACACGCTCATTTTCTATTTGACAATCCGCAAGGTCTCAAAGTTTGCCCCTGACACAGATGCGACAGCCGATAACATGCCAAACGCATGAAACTTTGCACATGAAAGACAGTGCACAAAGTGCCAACTTCGTCTTTTTCAAAACGCAAAAACCAAACACGGAAAAGGCGGAGCAATGCACGAATGGTTTTGAAACGCAAATTTTCTCCCAGAAGATAATCCCAGAAATGTCATCATCGTGACTAAAACAAAAGGAAATTGTTTTTAATTCGTGTCACCAACAGAAACTCCTCAGATTTAATATATGCTGTAGTATCGTGATACAGGGAAGATGTTATTTAGCCAGTGTTTTTCTATGTTTACACAAATCTGCACCAAGATAAGTATTAAGCTAAATTACTTCTTTTGGACAATACCCAACCGGAACTACCTCTCAAATGATTCTTATTTGACGTGCACAAAACAATTGTGCGTGCATCATTATCAAGAGTTATTTATTGGAGGCAGGCTCTTATTTATACTCCTTGTTGGCAAGATGTACCAAAAGAGTTCAGTGAGTGGATATATATAATGGTAGACAAGGCTCAGTCTGGGGAAAGTGAAGATGTCTCATGTCATGTCATTTGATGCACCAGCTCTGTGGTCTATCTCCAGTGCTTGTTTGGATCCAAGAGAAACGGAATAAACAAACATCAAAGTGGACCCCCCAATCCCTGCTAACCAAACATTTCAGGGTGCCACCATCAGTGCAGAGAATGCAGAGTGAGCACTTGTGGTCAAAGTACAGGTGCATGGGCTATTCCTGGGGCAATGGACTTGCATCTCAGGTGCGATGAAGATTGTGGTTTGATCATAATGCCTTACTTGGCATGCAAAATTTCTAATTAGTCGCTATTATAGAGCATTCAATCAAACTGAGTACATTTCACAAATGAGATTTATGGAAGTGTTGATGTGACGTCACCATGTTATAAGAAGCTCTGGCCAATCCCCAAATTTGTTGTTATTGTTGATTCCACGGAGGGTCTTGAAGATTACATTAAAAGGGGTCAGATGGTTTTGCAGCAAGTTAGGTCAGTTTCGGTGGGTTATTTTGGACTCAGTGTAGTCAGTTTGATTGAACAAGCAGTCACAGTTAATGAGGACTCGTATCATAACATGTAGTGTTTACAGGGCTCAATTACCCAATTTCTCAATGCTACTAGGTCTATATGACCAGCTTCCAGAGGCAGACGTAATGATAAGATAATAAGGCTTGGTATTCACAGTAGCTTTCAGCAGTCCAATGCCATTCACCTATTCATTGATTACTGAGTTGAAGCCACTCTTTTGAGCTTTGAGCTGAAGCTGGATTCTTGCAGATTAGAAGAGAGAAAAAGACACAAGAGCCCTGCACACTTTGCTAGCCTTGGTCTCGACCAAGAAGACAAAACGTCTGGGAATGTGGGCAAACAAAGGCAAGAGGGTTGCTGAGGGGGGAGGCAGGAGAGCATCACCGGGGGACACATGGCCGGCTGCAGCCGCCCTAATTGCAGCCCCGGGACAAACAATTTGGCCAGAAATGAATCCTCTCTCATTGGCAAAACAATGTCAGTGTGACTGCTGCAGCGCCCTCACTCACTCTCAAATTCTCGAGCACGTGACTGGGCTGGCGAGATTTGAGTCGTCGAAGCAGTTCAAACGCCATTCCAGTTTGAGCACTGACAATGTGACTTGTAAAAACACAACAATTATGCCGATCTATCAAACGATATTGAATTCATAAACCATTTAGGCAGCCATCAAGCCTGCCATAGAGTCGGCAGAATTTCAAAGAGCTGCCTGCCAGTCGGATTGCAATGATGTGTTGACAGGTGATTGAACATTATCGAACGGCGCCCAAACAGGAACTGGCGGGAAAGGACGAGCGGGTACCTGTGGAGGGCTCACTTCCGGATGCGCCCCCTCCTCGTCCTTGGCTCGCAAAGGTTATTGAACTGGAGTACCTGTTGATAACTGCCAGACGCTGCGTTGCCTATTGATGGCATTACGGCGTGACTTGTGCATTTGCACGGTGGGCGCCTCCACCATTTGTAGACTTGAGAAGGCGGAAAAACTGTTTTAATTTGCATGGATTGAAACCCTAAGCTGTTACACACGCATAAGCTGGGTAATAAGGGAGCCATTGGAAAGCTCATTTGCAGAGGGCCCCATGAATTTGGTTGTTCTGCTTCTGCTGCTGTTGCTGCCGTTGCTTGTGGGAGGAAGTGGACAGGCGTTCCTCAGGGTTCCTCCTTCTTTCCATTCCTGTTATGGGATTTAAGCAAGCGGAAACGCAATAAGAATGTTCCTCCCTATAATTCCCTAATGCTTCCATTACCCCCACGGTGCCATTCATCTACTAGAAATATTTGCTTGAAAATAATCGCATAGTTGGAATTTCAAATTGCGCCCCGTTAGATTTCCAGCGGAATATGTTGGGCAAGTTTTCAGTTACCGTCGAATTTAGTTCATGAATATTTGAAGAATTAGAATGAAGCCTGCGAAGAGGGGCGCATTGTGCTTGGGAGGTTAATTTATAAGCTCAGATGTCGGGTTTATTGTGAAGGAATCCATAGGGCCATGTGCCTGCATCTCCCAAGTGTGATGAAGTCAAGTAGTTATGTGCAAAGCCTGCATCTGAAGCCTAATGCTTTCCGGCCTACGTTGCACATCCTAGAGCCAACCATGGCCAACCAGGCCTCTTAGGGGCAAACGTTACGCAGCTTAGCAACCATTATTACTGACATTACAACTGCAATGAGCATGGGGCAAGGCTATGGTTGAATACTACATGGGCCTTCACTGTATATAGAAACTACATGTAAACACGGATTGCAGATTGCAACTGGAATTTCACATTATCAATGTTACTATCTAAAATGTGTAAAACACCTAAATTGTATAACATTTAAATCTGGACTTGTTATTTTATTACATTTAGGTCAGTTATGGGTCAAAGCTATAAAATACAATATGATATCAATGGATCAAATAGTCTGTGTATATATATACAGGCAATTTCATTGACGTGGAAAACATCTCATAGTCTTGAAAGGTAAACTCCATGAAGGGCTCCCATTGGTTAAAGTAGCCCCTCAACCTATGAGAGTTAATAATGACACCTGTTATAATTTTCATTTACAGTATGCTATATTTTCCGTTGTAATTTTTGTTGTTTTTACACAATGCAATTTATTTCACAACAAATGGCTATTATGATGACAAGAAGGCAAAAATATAAGAAAGTTTTTTGCTAATTGTTTCAAAGAGACATTTTTCCGAAAATTTGGGTTTTGATATATGGAACATTTTATTCAATCTGTGCTTCTCCATATCTGGTATGTAGATATATGACCAGAAACATGAGGATATTAATATGAAGCTTACTATAATGTATCATACAACAGAAAATGAACTGGAAGTCTAAGAACTTTTGAAGGTTCTTTTTAAAAGTTCAATAGAATATGATACCTGCAGTTTGATTTAGTCCTAGTAAGCAAAAGCCTTTCATATAATTGCACATAGAACAAGAAGCTATGAAACTGAGATTAGCTGTATTCATTTTTCATTATGCTGCTGATATATACTTATTCTCTTGGCCAGAAATCACCGCTGAAAGCTTTTATTGATATTGGCACGAATACTATTGAAGCATTGATACCTCACCCAGTATCGGATGTCTTTTCACTATTGTCTGCATTTCAATGATGGAACAATTCAGATGCCAGCAATCCCATCCATTTGAGAATAAAATTAAACAATGGGCATAAATGTCACTGATATCCGTTCCTGATGAGTCAGTGGCGTTAAATGGTGATGTTTATTTCACTCTGGGTGGGTGACATCCGCAGAACTGGCATCCTTTTGCCAAAACAGCCACTACAGCCAGGGGGCCATCCACTCCTAATGGAGGCATAGTTGATTACGTCCATTTCAACGGTCGCCATGGCAGCACAATGGACTGGTCAAGAGACAATTTCCTGGGTTTTAATAGTGTTTGGGTCGGCCATTAGGGGGCGCGACGGGAAGGCCCATTTTGTAGCAACAACTTTCCTAAGAAATGCATGGTCTCCTATCAACCTAACATTGATCAGTGCACTCCTAGACTTTCTTCTTGTGTCCATTCCTGTAGTTTGTTGCCGCCGTTTTATCTCCTTTCCATCCCTCCTAGCCTGTCCTTTTTGCTGCTGTCCTTTTGCAGTCTCTTGCAGTCTGTTCCAGGTCTTGCAATCTCTGTGTCACTGTGACTTACTGCTCTTCTCCATGAGCATCTGATGGCCAATTCCCTCCTCTCCACCCTTGCCTCTTTTCAGTACAGGACCTCTTCAGCTGCTAAGTTCTGTCTTCATTTCACCAGATGGCGCTTGATGTCGTCCCCTCTTGTCCTTGTATTGCTCTCAAGGTCATTTGTCTTACCGGTGCACCGTTTTGCATTCAGACCAAGTACCCAGTCACTGGGACCTGAGATAAAACCAGCCATAGAAATTCAGTGCGAATAAGGTACAATGCCAAACGTGAATGGAGACTGCTATCTGCTTGTCCGTGGTGACATGAAAAAATTTGATTATTAGGCCTACGAGGTGTAAGATGATATCCTTTGAACACACAAATTACATGTAATATACGTGAAATTTTAGCATTTTAATTATCACCAACATTATACCATATCCTTTCTTTTTTAAATCATACAGCTCAAGATTCATTCAAGATGCATGTTTTACTTTTGCAGTGAATAATGATGCATCCTTAACAGGTTATGAACAAAAACAATTTTCTTTTAGTTCTTTTCCCCTAATAAACAACATCATAATTTCCAGGGCAGCTAGCTTCTTGGACGTGTGCTTATGGGTTGCATGGGATTCTCTTCAAAGCAGGAACTGATTCTCTATTTTAGCAGCTTCATAATGTGTTAAAAGATGTCAGAAAGGCTTGTTTTGAAGAGAAACTTAACAGACCAAGAAATGTCTCATTGTCACAAGGCATAGGGGGCGCAGGTATCACCGTCTCGTTTTATGCGTGATTCGCCGAGGTTTCACGAGACATAAAGCAATTGAGCGCCACCGGAAATAAGACATTGTCGTGTATTTTAATTAGACAACGGAAGAGAGGAATAAATAGGCACTGACATGTGCATTCTAGCACGCAAGAAAGCAAGACTTTCTGTTATGATCCCTGATGCTAATTGTATTATGTGAGAAGGTGTAACGCAAGGGACAGTCCTGAAGTCCCGGTTTTTTTTTTGTGCGTTTTTTTTTCATGCAACGCAACCAACGCACATCACTGTCTTTTTCTGCTCGAAAGATCTTTGTTATCACTCTGCTAATAAACCAAATGTTAAGAAAACCATTTCCAAACATGCAACAGTCTTATTAGTTTCATTTATGACGAAAAAAACAGGCGGGGTACCCACAACATGCAATTCATAAATGTGGGCACGAAACACGACTTTACAATGGGCCATCAACGTTAGCAATAATAGTACCTGTTTTCTTTAGATTCAACAAATATGCATGCTTGGTTGCACTCAACAACATAACAAAACAAAAAAAGCAGATTCAACAACGCAAAAGGAGACTGAAAAGTAATAAAATTCGATATCAAACTCAATTTTATGACACATTATCCGAAAGGTTCCAATAATGGAAGTCAAAATGAGCATAAAATAAATAACACCAGAAAACAATGAACTGTGACATCAAAAACATATTGTATTAACAAAGCATCAAATTAATTTAGAAGCATCATTTGAATGCAACCACTCTCATCTCTCACAAATGCTTGCACAGATTACACCTGACAGGAGTACAAACAAACACAAACTGTCAGACACTTTGAATTCAGTAACATGAGGACCCTAAAATCTGATCCCTAAAAGCTGGTAAGCCACAATAAGGGTATCATCTTGCCATGCGGATGTGTCAGACGAACACATGACCAAATTGGTTCCAACGTTTTTCATTTGCCATTTGAGCAGTTATTATTGCTGCAGTAAAATCAGGACTGCAGTTTCTGGTTTCTTTGTGTTTATGAGACAAATGGACCAATTGGATAACCAAAATAAACCACCACACATTATTAACAACAAAGGCGAAATATAAAGAGTCTGGTCTGAAGCGGTGTCTAGGCAGGGGCGTCGATTCAGGGGGGGGGGGGATGTGGGGGATATATCCCCCCCCACTTTCTGTGAAGAGGGGGATGATCAATGCAATCATCCCCCCCCCCCTGAAATTCACAATGTTAATTACCCTTTTTCACTCACTTTTGTTTTGGAACATTTGTGCTTTGTTAAACAGCTTTACACTTGATATCACATATCAGTACAAGTTTTGGCATAAGTAAGCCACCATTAATTTACCTCTTGGCCAGTGTCGGCGCTATAACTGCTACTACTTGTACTTGTACGAGGGAAAGTCACAGTGGGACAGACAAAGTAGGCCTGCATCCCCCCTGACCGTCAAGAAAAATCTACGTCCCTGCAAGTTCTAGGTACCATATACACAAAACAATCATCAGCACAACACCTGCACCCCATTGTATGATCTTTTAGGGGCAGACATAACACTCTTTTGGACAGAAACAGGTATATCCAGAAACTACTTTGGGCTGATATGTAGGCTTTTAGAGTGTATTATGCCTAATCAATTATTACAAACATGTAAGTAAAGTTTTATGTTTATCATAATATTCCATATCTTGCGGCTTCCAAAAGTAAATTACAAAATTTAGTTCAAAAGTATATTGCTATAAGAATTCAGAATCGTATTATTTATACTACATATATATGTGTATAACATTTCAAGATTTTTAAGTACAAAACACACAATGGTGCATAACAATTACATTATACATGCAATCATGTGTGTGTATTAACATATTAAAGAAATTATATTGTAAAGATATATCAGTATACACATATTTAAAAGACATATCAATTGCATTGATATTTTTATTATTAACACGCAGAACACTTTACACTAAAAGTGGGCTATCAAAGACAGTTGACACCCCTCTAATTCACTAATATCCACTCCTTGTCTCTTTAATAGGGTATTATTCGTGTCTCTTCTTTTCACAAGCACTACATGTGGTATTGACACAATGACCTTGACGTCTTCACAGCATAACAGCTAGTAACACTACTGCCAGAGCCCTCTGGTGGAAAACTGGCTTAATCTGTGGCATTGTTGACATGACATGCAGACGAGACTGAGGGGGGATTGAACCCGGGACCCGCATGGATGGGCCCTTGATCTTTAGCTCACAGAAGTTTGTTACAGATTTATGTCACGGAGAAGCAATAAAGAGATAAAGCCGGCCAACAGGTTCTTTTTGGCGGAAGGCGAGGAAGGATAGAACAACAGAGAGCCACAAGGGTCTGACTACGTTCACCAAGGTTGCCTGGCACGCATGGATTATCATTACTGGGGAACGTCAAGCAGATACTGGCATCAGATATTATTGGCCCAATCACTCACACACTGATCCGGCATCGTGATAAGTCGCAAATAAATCACTCCTAATACTCGACAATTATAAAACTTTCTGTCATGATATCAGCGCCAGCAACGACCTTACTCGGCCTTAATTGTACGTTCGATGGACTATTAAGGCGCTGTCGTATCGCGGTTACTTTAACTCAATTTGATGCATCCAGAATGCCAAATGCAGATGATGCTGTAATCTAACAAGCACAATATATGTACTACATGACTGTAGCTGATCTAGTGTTAGACACAGAAATTGTTTGTGTACACTTCAAATCAGAATAAAACACCTGCCCATTTGACAAAACAAAGATACAAAATTAATGCGGTCAACTAACACGCAAGGCTGAAAATAGTCCACAGTCATGACCGCACCTATGCAACATCCATCAAGGGCGTTAGAAGGTCATTTAAACCTGCCCAGGAAATACCTGATAAGCTGATTACCGCGGATGTTTTTTACCAAAAGGCCGTCGACTAGTGAGCAAACACTTGAGCAGAAATGATATTGGAAATAAATCAGTGGATTTTCACTGAAGGTTCTCTGTATTTCCACTTGGTGGCTTCGACAGAATACTATTGACTGAAAAAGTCCCTTTACTCTATTGGCTGATAAAGTCCCTGCTCTTTACTCTGATTGGCTGAAGCAAAGTGCATCCTAGCAGCAGTATTTTCAGTGCATTTTAATGTATATTTGATATCTTATCGTTCAGTTGATTTCTGTTATTTCCCTGAGAAAATAATATTAATGGAATCATTTAGTATTGATCTACTATGTCGGAAAAGCAAAATGAGTTATGAGAGGAGAGGAAAGACTTATATGTCTTGCTGAATTCAGGGCTGCTCAGTGAAAATACTCTGAAATAAGGAAGATGGTTAGAATTGTTTTTGAACAGTAAAGTATCGTGATTATTTAGTAAACTGTACCTAATAACCAGGTAAATATTATTGTTCAATTATGGGCACATTTGAATTTATCAGAAGACACCAACGGGAATGCACCATATATATGTATTTATGACCTTTGGACAAGTAAGTAAACTAATGTAGGTGCCATGGTTCAGTGTATAAGGTTGTGGACTTTTACATGCAAGGTCTTGGGTTCAAACCCAGCCAAAGCATGCAGATACTGAGCACTCCACAAATGGTTTCTTGGCTACGGGCAGTTAAAGCAATTAATTGACCCAATGAAACACCATAATGGCGGCAAACTGGGTGTATGCTCAGGGAGTTGAGAAAGACTCAAGCTTGAACAGACCTGCTAAGGGTGTAACTTTTAATGTCAGCAGAGCTCAGTGGAGAAGGTAACAGACACGAAAACCCAATTACAATTACTTTTACATCTTCATTTAATGTTCCACTGGCAGCCATCTGCACAGCCTACTCTCATTGATCATTTCAACATTACAGAAATAAATCAACATCCTGTCTCCTTGCGCATCCTGCGCATTCACTGTCTCAAAACTTGCAAAGCTAAAAAGTTAGCAAAACGCAAAAAGAAACTTGATGAATCTTGTCAGTATTTCTTTAACTCAATTACGCAGGCGAACTGTGTCATAATGGGCACACCATGAATGGGATTACTATTAATCATGGATCAGTTAAGAAAAAATGGGCTCAGCATCAAATTACTGGGACACCTGTTATCCAGAATCCATGGCATTTGCAACATTACTTAAATTTCATTTGGCCATCACACTGTATTACAACAATCAATCAATAAAACTGAAGTAAAATGGCATTTCATTTTCAGCTGGTTCACTCGTGACAGTGGAGCCAAGCCACAGATTTGAAAACAAAGACAATTTTACTCCCCAAAAAGAAGCTCTTACAGTTGCACGGCTTCTGAATCTTGCAGTGTCATCCACATTGTTGCTGATTCAGCTATGAAGAAAAAGAAGTGGAGAAGGACACATGTGCATTTACAACACAGTCACATTTGTAAGCATGAGTTCAAATGACTTTGTCTGCATCCAGCCTAAAAGTGCACCTCCATTGAAGTTAAAAAGCTAACAAAGCACATCTTACCAACTGAAGTTGTGCTAATGTTGTAGTTAGATATCTCCATTTTAAAGCAGAGTTTAGACTTCCGAATTTTTCATTGGGCTATGTTAATTGAGACAGAATTTCATTTGATCTCTCAGCTGGAGGGCCCTACTAAGCCAGAACACCATACCTAATATTAATTACACTCTGAAGACAGCCTTCGATGTGCGCACTTGTATCATTTCTTGGCCATCAGACAGGCAACCATCCTTCAGACAAGCTGGAGAGGATCTTAATTGAACGTACTCTGGCAAAGTAACAAGGCTTTGAATGAATTTGTTTGAATGGCTCAAACTGACAAGTGGGTGGGGGTCGCCTGGAATGCACGAAACAAGCCAAATTGCCAATATTGGGAATGTCAAAACTGGTTTGTAATCAACACAACTATTTGGTTATACCGAACCAACGTTAAACAACAGACAAAGGGGAACAGCCAGCCACATCACATAACCAACTGCATGCTCCCACTCTCCCACTGCATGCTCAAAGAAATACTAGGCTCCAATAAGCTTAGATGATTAAGTAATGCGCTTTCGTAATTCGAGTTGCTAAAATCAATAACGTCTTGGCTAAATCAGGGATAATGACGTTCAACATGAAATGGTATTTATTTCGTCAGATGGCTGTGAAGAGCCCCACACCCCGAGAGAATTAGCATCAATTTAATCCATTCAACAGTAATAACAGACGTTATCTTAAGTCCAAAGATAATCCATTCAAACTGGAACAATTTAAAAAGAATGGAATCGAAACTGGCTGACCTTAAGGAACCATGCAGTTTCAATACAGGACTGACAAGAAATTGTAGATAGGTATCAATTTATTCACAGCTGCCTGTCTCGGCCCCATTCCATTTTCATTGGCTAAAACTAGAAACGGAATCAATGGTGATCCTCTGAACGGCCATTGTGCACATATCTTTCTTATTCTGGCTGGAGGATGGATGGATCTTGGGGAGCAGTTGAGAGAGTGACGAGTGAACTGAAGCCAATGAGGCGTAGGATAAGAGCAACGCTCCCCAGGCTCCCAGTCTCTTCATCATGCTCCCCTGGCCAACCCTGCATGGCTGGTCTCATGGCTGGTCTTCATGGCTGCTCTTCATGGGCTAGTCTTCATAGAGCTCTACTCTCCATGGCCTACTTTTCTATCCTGCAAGTTTCGAGGCACTATATAGAAGGTTAGAAACATAGCTAAGAACTACACAGTTGCACGGTGTATATGAACTGAAATGCACAGTATACAGTGGGGTACAACATACCCAATCACTTGTGGGATACAGTATGTCCTTCATGCTATTATCTCTCAATTCATCAACTGTTTTACATGTCACGGAAAGAATATAGGCCGACAAGCACCTTCTATAAATAATTTAGTATAATTGATATCATGATACGATATGATCATAACATGAGTACATGCTCCAGTGAGGAAAAAACTTCCAAAAGATAGGGTTTTTGTTTTTGCTTGTGATGTCAAACTTTTGATCCAACTGTATCAATTCTGCCACAGCCTAACAAGTGACAAAGCCCATGAATTATGAACTCAGAAAACTTGCATTTGAAAAGGTGACAACAAGCAAAAGAAAAGCTATGGTTAGATAACTTTGATGTTAAAGAACATATCTTTCGGGGACAGTAGCATGACAATATATGTCTTACCACAAGTGATGTGATATTTTGTATCCCACTGTATCGTCCAAATACAGCTCTTGCTACATATAATAGAATCAGACCTAATTGTAATATTATATTCCGTATACCACCATTGACGAAGTTAATAAGATTGCCATGTACTGCTCTTGTATTGCCAAATAAATGATAAAACATGTGCTGTGTGAGAAAACCAACCATATTATCAATCTTACTGAACTTAACCACAACTTACTTGTGGTGCTTCATTCCAATATTGTAATGCATGATATGCTGTGAAAATTGTAGAGGACCTTCCTCATCATCTCAAGAAATTCTAGTGCTAGGGAGAGACAGCCATCCCAAATCAGCAGCCACTCAGTGATTGCTTGATGCAGCAAGCTGAGGCTGCTTAGTTACATTTACTTTCAAGTGAAACAACAGGAACTTCATTCAATCAAAGACCAAGCGGCCAAGAGCAAAAAATAGGCTAGATAGAGAATGGGCTGGGTACCCGTTTCTTGGGCCGAAGTGATTACTGTAATGCCAGCTCTGCTAACCTGTGTACCAAGGCGTGCAATTTAATCAGCGCCTATTGGCTGAGGTGGGGCTAGCCCCAAGAGGCACGTGGGTTAACCTCGCTCTGGACTAGCTTACGTCATATGGACTCTAGGGGAATTCTGGCACATGAATCATGTCTGCATCATGCTGCGTGGTCTCAATAAACTTTCTGCTGCAGCAGCAGGCATATCTGAAGGACATACACCCTGCATATTATGCACATAAAGCATAGCTCCACACCCTGGCCCACCCTGGCCCACCCCACGCACTGCGAGTTCTTCCTTGTGTGGTCTTAGCAGCAGTTCAACACCACCCGCCGAATCAAGTCATGACTTATCTAAGCAGTGGAACAAGTAGACAACTGGGAAACACAATTGAAAGATTTATACAGTGAGGTACAAAAATATCAAATCACTTGTGGTATATAGTATGTCCTGCATGCTATTATCTCTCAATCTATTAACTGTTTTATATTTCTGGGAAAGAATACACAAACACCTCCCATAATAATAGTATAATTGATTTCGTGATATGACATGAAAATGACATCAGTACAAGTTTTCACTGGGGAAGAAATGCCAAAACATGAAATTGTTTTTGCTTGCAATGTCAGATCTTTTGATTGTATTAAATTTAGGCACAATTACACAAACTTATGAAAAAGCCCTCAAAAAAAAAAAAAGTATCAAAAGGTGACAACAAGCAAAATAATGGATATGGTTAGATATCTTTCATATCAGTGAACATATTGGGTGCTATATATTGTTTACCACAGATGATTGGGTATTTTTGTACCACACGGTATGTGCTGTGCATTTCTGTTGCAGTGGTATTGAATGTGACAGCCAGGTAAAGAATGAGTTTCAGAAACTGCAAATATCAGACTGACATTTATAGTTCAATCCTTCACATTTACACTTTGTTTTGGCAAATATCCCAGCGCATGATGATCTTTTATTATGCTAAGATAGTTTTTAGAACAATTCATAGGATTCCTATTGAGTCTAGCAAAGGGAAGCAACAAACATACGCAGAGTGTTTGTAGCCCAAGCCAAGAACTTAAGGTAAAACGAGAGTCTGTGCTGAATGCCAAAATCTTCAAGCATCATTGTGGGTGTTATTGATTGGAATTATATGACAAAGTTAATGCTCAAACATTAATTGCCCTGCTTAACTGGGTGCATACGACAGAATTTTGGCATCTCTATAGTGGTAGTTTGGTGGCGTAAAAATAGAGGTTAATGTATATCTCTATTCTAACCATGGATGAAAGCGGCTTGGTGCTCTAGAATTGTGGCTCATAAAAAAAAATGTTTGACTCTCATCCATCATTTTGCATCATTTTACCAGCATGCATCATGTATGCACGTGCACTGTCACACGCTCTCAACTACATTTTGTTCTGTCCTGATAAAATTTACTGCAACCATAAGAAGCTGCTGGGGCCTCACACCACAACCACAAGCTGTTTTATGGATAACAGGACATAGAGATGCAGTATGCTGTAATCAATACAGTCTGTTCAAACTGGGAGCGTGTGATTCATCACCTGCCATTAGCGCTGAGCATACTTTATTTGGAAGACAAACTTCATCAGCCCAAGAGCAACTTTATCCAATAACAACTATTTCTATGAAGGACAGTGTGTTTAGTATAAATCTTTCAGCAGAATAGTCCAGCAGTGCAAATATAAAAATCTACTTCTGGGTGGAGTGATCAGTGTTTGTTGCATGCCTCATAAAATTTAACAGAGCTAATGACAAACTTTTATGTGACAACAATGAAAACAGCTCGGCAGGTGTGCATGTCAGCCCACAACAAACTCAGTATAGCACCACCTCTAATGTGCAATAGGCGCTGAGGTGTTCCATGAACGGCACAATGCATACCCACAGGTATGGTATGCCTACCATCATGGTCGAAAACAAAAAATATGCTGAGATCGTAAGTCAACAAGTAAATTGAATCAGGACACGACCAAATGTAGTTGGGAGCGTATGACAGTGCACGTGTGCACGTGGTGCATGCCGAAGTGATGGATGAAAGTCAACAGGTTGGTGGGTGACGCGAGGTGTTTGCTTGGGAAGCCAGTGAATATAGAGAGGATTTTATCAGGTTGGTTGGTGGAGCATGAGGCCCAGGGAGGTGGACTGTGTGGTCGTGAGTGGGTAGGGATTGTCCAGGCCCTTATATCAAACAGAGGCAGATAGAGGGACGGCACGCTTAATAGCCCGTGATTGAGCGCAGTGTTCGGGACGTGATGAAAGCTTTTGGCAACTGTTTGCGCGGCAAACGTCAACGGCGCGCTTCCAGGCGACTTTCTGCCAGTTCCCAAAACCAAGCGACAAGTCTGTCGTTTACCCTGGGCCGGGCCTCTAATGCACCCAGATATATTGGGCATCTAAATGAATTAGAAGAAAGGGCTGGGGCTGAATCGATACACACTCAAGGCATGGGCACATTTTTGATGCAATTCATGGGCAGGTCCCTATGCACACTCCGTCTTAATAATGTTAGCCAACGAACGCCTGGCCAGCCTGCTTGCAAGCCCAGACTAAATATCATCGAGTTGGCAAGTAATCGTGGCCATGGGGTAAACAAGCAGGCTGGGCGGAGGCGTGGCCTTGCCTAAGCTGGATTGAGTGTCGCTTAAAAAGAAAAACTAACCGATTGCAATTGGTGGCCGGAGGAGGACCGACCATATATCAGTGGAATAAGGGACTCCCCCTGACAACATTCTCTGCCTCTGCAAATTTGACCAGCTCCCCCATGCAGCCCAGGAAGACTCTGGAAATACCCCACGAATACTCTCAGAAACTGGAACAATGCTCTTTAATTGAAGCATTCTTCCCAAGGGGCAGAAAACTTTCAAGAAAAACATGCGTTCCGCCGCAAAAATCAATACTACATAGAAAAAAGTTGGGACAACTATAACTTCAGTCTTACAATACACATGCTCCGTTCCAGCTTTGATGTGGAGTATGTATGAACATAAAATACACTACAGAAGCTTGTGGAGTACAAATTTTACAACATAATAAAACATATATAGCTTTGGTGTACAATATCTGTGTGTGATATGTGGTCTTCTCTCACACCAGAGTTCTTTGTATATGTTATTACTTTCTTTAAAGGTGTGGGACAAACCATAGTATAAATCGGTCACATTTTAGGATAAGAATCCACATTGCTTTGTACATTTTTGCTTACAATTTCCTGAAGTGTTTTCTACAAGTTTGTTTTGCTTTGTGTAATTGCCATGCTTTAAGTTTTTACTACAACTGGGTCAATAGGCCAATGACCTAAATGTATCCTACTATAAATTCATGTGAGCCTAGTTTAATTTTTCTCTATATTATGTAACACCCAAGTTTTAAGTTTTATACCATACTACTAATGGTAGATAAATTAATTTATCCTACTATTACACAACGGCTAAGGTAGCACTAATGATTGCATAGACTGTGGCCTGGAAAGCTTATGAGCCTTCATGTTTGTCGATGTTTTGATTGTTCACTGAGGGTTTGCTGCAGCGCAGCATATGTTTATGTATGTTATCATAATATTTTACAGGTGTGGGATGAACCACGGTACACAACATAATACACACTGTGGTACTTTGATTAAAGGACCATGCCAACAACCACATAACACACCATGGTGAAGTCTGGTGGTCCCTGGCCCTCTGACACAAGAGTCAAACACTAGAGCGAATTTACAAATGGGAGGGGAGGACATAGGAGGAGGTTGTATTTCAGGAAGAGGACACTAAAACAATAAAAAGAAGAGGAGAAGGACACAGCATGTAAAAGGACACTCAAAGACAGAAACAAGAGATGGGGTCCTCAGGCCACACAAGTACGATGGATATGAAGCACTCTGCAAAAACATCTGTGAGTTACAGCACCCTAGTATTGTTACCCTGAGAAATGACACTCGCTAGTCAAGCATATAACAGTCAAATATGGAATGCTAGTCAGTTGGGTCATTACTGCCCTTTCACTAACTACGTACACAGAGTTTTTATTGCTAAACAGCACTCATATTATCCAGGTTGATGGGTAACCAAAATGACAGATGCAAATAGTGGAGAGCACTTGGGTACGTCTGGTAGGTGACTGCATTGCGCATACATGAGTTGAGATATGACTGTTTCAGAAATCATTGAGGCAAGAGCATGGCGTCTCAGCTGAAACTAGCCAATAGAAATAGGTTGAAACAAGACATACTAAGCTAATTCAACTGAAGCTAAATTAGTCTGTGTGTACCTAGTTAGTGAAATGGCAGCGAAGGAACTTGCAGGTGATGTAATACTTCAGGTAAATCATTTGGAATACAACTTCTGCTTTGTCCTCCTTGAAAGACTGGGCAGTAGTCAAGTGTCTAATGTATGTGCGTTCAGTTTACTTTGGATAAATTTATGTAACAGGTCATAACAGTAAACTCACAGCATTCAAAGCAACGAGTAAGACACCAAGGTCACTTAGCTTTAACAATTATTATTATCTTGCTTATTATTAGCTGTATACCAGATTTGCTTTTTCATTTCTCATACTAGTTTGAAGGTACAAGAGACAGACAGGGAACATCCAATGAATAACAGCCTTTTCTTAGTACATATGATATCTGGCGAATTAGTCCTCTCCCTGCCTGCTAGAAATGTGGGCAAGGGAAGACTATAGCGAACCACCATGCACTGAGAGTGGAAGGCACTTAGGGCAAACATGGAAACAATAAAACGCAAAGTGCATGGCAACTGGAAAGTTGGGCAAATTTGACGTGTATATGGAAACAAACAAAGAGAGATGGTTGGGGAGGAGGAAGCAGGGCGATTGAAGGGAGGTGCTGCTGAGGTTATGGAGATGCCATTAGGCAAGGATGCTGAGGATGCGGCTGCTGCAACTGCTGCTGCTGCTGCTGCAGGACAGGAGCAGGACGGTTGACCTTTGTAGAACTGCTCCACTGGGCTAACTTGGGCTCTGCTGGTTCCACAGGGCCTGCATGACACGTCCCAAATCTAGCAACAAGACCTCGGAGGGGGAAGCATCCTCATGACTATGCAGCCGAGGCAGCTGATCGCTCATGGGTGCGGTCTTGGGGTCTCCAGTGATTGGGACACACGGGGTGGTCTCCATCTCAGTCTCATTACGAGGGCCGCAAAGGACACCCTGGTCACTTATTATACAGCAAAGACCCGCCTCTGAATTACCACAATGCCCACTGAAACTGCAATGACCAATGGAATTGAACGAAACAGCTAGTGTACAAACAATCCAGCAGCAGCAGCAACCCCCGGCCACCTGACTCCGCCAGTGACCTTGACACTGCATCAATGACTTTCAATTTCGCGAGATCAAAAGCAGAGAGCTGAGACAGGATGCATCCCATCTTGGTCATCATCCCTTGCATCACTCGCCCGCATCTCCCTTGACCCCGAACATGCACTGCATCGCCTGCTCTAATACATTTCCATTACAAATTGTTATATCCCAGCCTATTATTTTCAATGGGCCCTCTTGAATTACTCGGGCGACCCCTTGTGGGTGTTTGGGCGGCTGCGGGCCACACCAGAGGTCGCCAGTAACCTGCCGCGACATCCGTCATTTTCTGGCCGCTGGTCACCAGTCCCCGCTTGCGTTTCTCCGCCACGAGTGACGAAGCTGGCTAATGGCGCAGGTCCGTCGGGAAGCCCTCGTGTTATTGGAGTTGGGCCGTCCGTTCCCTGACAAACTATGGCCTCCTTTGCTGCGGGGTATGATGGCCGGCTCTCGGCGCAGCTGTGTCATAACAACATGCCATACTCAGCGCTCTACAAGTCCCATAGGCCCCATGGCCAATCATAGCTCTATAGCTCCAAAGGCTTTCTTTTCTCTGGCTCAAATGCACCTAAAATACCATGCCTAACTTATTATAGCCTTCTGAATTTGACAGGGAAAACACATTTCTTCAATTCAATTCCAGCACGCAATTTATGATTTTTCTATTCACTTAGCACCGACTACTCTTCTGAGGAAACTTAGCTTAGTAATTCAATTCCGCAACAAGATACAAGTAAAACTAATTAACTATTAAAAGAAGAGATGCCAGCAGCAATCACAGGACATAAAAATCAAATTATATCCAGAATCAATGGGATGCTGGATGAACATGGAAATTGACAAGGCTCTTGCATTTTCAGCTGAATACATTTCCGGCCAGGACAATTATCTTTCTAAGTTTTGACACGTTCCTTTTCTTGGAGTGATGAAAAGACTGGAGATTAATTTACATGCGCTTGGTTAACGTTGCCTTATCCAATTAAAACGGAGCCTACTGGTATCAAATGATCTGTATCTCTTCACCAATTGACAGAGAACAAAAAAGACAAACAAGCAGCAAAGCCCCGATCATTTCCCGGAGTCAGCTTAAATCAGCCCACCACGCCAGGAAATCGTCAATATCGCCGGCGGAGCATGTTTGTGAAAAATGCGCTCTTCCCACGACAGCCCGAACCACAACATAGCAAGGGGAGGCCGGTGTGAAACTGGCGCGCTAATCTTCCCGCCAAACAACCTTGCAGCTAGCTGGCTGCTTGCTCCCCATTCTGGCTAGCTGGCACAGCTTTCGGTTTTTTTCAACTCAACTTGCAACATTACTGCCAGAAAGCTGCATGATAAAATGAGAGATTCGATGCTGCTGGAATAGCGAATGAATACCTCAAGAGACTTGGATGAAGCCGCTAATCTCATGACAGTGAGGAATTGAAGTCTATCTACCCGGGGTGTGGGAAATTACCCTCTTCTTGGTGGCCTGATTACAGACAAGAGGGTGTTTAAGACGTCATGGTATTATCTCTAAAGTTTTTGATTTAGGCAAAATCGCTTTAGACTTTAAAACTACCAGTGTTGTTTGTTTATCAAAATGAGAACGAGTGGTGCCGAGGGTTAAGGGGCTGGATTCATTCTTTTCCACAGAGATGGGAACCACTGGGGTTGTTATGTCCCATTTTAGTGACGCACCTCATTGATATTACTGTTGTGTTGCTGTTCAAGGAAGATTTAGTTTTCATTAGACCGCCTGGCATTTTAGTGGGGACACAGTGAGTTGGAAATGCACTGAATAAAAACTTCTACCAACGTCCTAATGTGATGTGGATTATTGCTGTATTTGTGTGTTGAAAACAGTAAAACAACAGTCCAAAAGCTATTAAATGAGGTTTCACAAAATGAGGTTTTTTCCTCAAATTGTGACACTGCATAAGTCTGTTTTCTTCTTTAATTACTCCATTTGCTTTCCAGTGCAAGATTAATTTTGTCATTTGATTCAATAAACACTAGATGTAGAATGCACTAGAAACACCGCTGCTTGGGTCCCCTTGCTTCAATCAATCAGAATCTAGGGCGGGAAGCTGTGCAGCCAATAGGATTGGACCATTCTGTCAGCAGCCACCTAGCGGAAATATCTTGAAGTTTTATGGAAAATCATATAATGCCTAACCAACCAAGAGTTTCGACCAACATAGAGATTATCTTAAAAATGTTGATTTGTAATAACAATAACGGCCAATATGACGCACTTTGCACGTGTAGCAACTTTTCTGTAAGGCACTATCAAGTCATTATGCTTGAACAAAGCTGTGTATTTGCAAATACAAGTCCTTTATTTCTTCATGGATCAGCCAGATATACAATGTTCAAGGAATTAGAGTTAAAAAAAAAGTACTTATGCAGTCAAAAAAAGTACTTATTCAGTCATGAAAATTGCTATATAATTCTATGAATGCTCTTCTGTGCATTGTTGCGGCACATTCAATAAGTTGTTGCTGTAGTATGTCTCAATGTCTCAATGCTACTGGGTCTGAAGCTTAGTCTTAGCTTATTTGACCAGCTGCTAGAGGCAGACGTAATAATCAGATAAGAAGGCTTGGAATCTACATGTTACACATTTACCCAATGAGTTAGGTCTTTTACTTGCCCCAGTATAGTCACCGAGTACAATGCACCAGTTTAACGTCTCATATGAAGTATACATTTGAAATATAAACTAAATACTCTGTATACAAGCTTGCCAGATCTAAATACAGCCTTATGCAACACTGTCGACTGCGCAATTGGGAATCGGTGATGAAAAAAAAAACCATAGAGAGCGATCTTCCAACTTTTTTTCATTGAGAGACATCTCTGTATAAGATAAATGACAGTTGGTTTGATTGTCGGGGTTGTGTGCAAAGGGAACTGGCATCTAGTGAATATGCAGCTGGCTGGGAGCAAGAGGGGGCAGCAGCTACTTGCATGGCTGAGATGCGACTTCAGCTTTGGACTGCATAGTGTCGTGTATGGTCGAAAGAACAGTGAGACTGGGAGAGCAGCACTCGGTTGCCCAGATGCACGTAACGATGATAGCAAAGCCAAGTCAAGCGTTCACACGGCTGACAGATATGGCAGTGCAGACATCCCTCAGACTCTGTGATGCTTCGGTTTTTTGTCTTTGAAAGTGCGAGTCAGCTGCCTTCATATCCCCTGCGTCAGTCACAAGCCTATTGATTAATACAGCCGGCACCGCCACACCCTCTCAAAAATTGAACAAACTCTCACAGCCGCCTATAAACAAGGGGTGCAATAAATTTAATCAGCGCTGGGTAAGGACCAACATCTTCATAAATGAAGTCAATAACGGCAAGGAGCGCAGGGTGCTGCTGGGCCCATTTAAGTCTTGCAGCGTGGACCAGTCGCTCGATGGACTGTAAACTACGGAGCTACCGATTCGGACCTAGCGCTGGGGAGGACACAAAGGCTATTGTGCTGGGCCCATTGTCAGGGCCATATAAGAGTGAAATGGAGATAGTGAGGTATATGTAAAGGAAGCAACTGTGATGGAGACGTAGATAATAAAGCAAAGTCAGCTTTCACATGACGTCAGAGAGAGAAGGAGAGAGAGAAGATATGAAGCGGTCTTTCCTGCAACCAGAGACGCAGAGTCTGGCATGCGACAGACAAGATCTGAACGGAGCATAAACTAGGGGTTGAGGATGGCCCAACAGCCAGCAGAAATATGGCCAATAAAAAGTTTCAAAAGTAAATCTATTGCATGACAAGAAGTGTGAAAGGAACCCCCGAAGAGAAATGAAAAGACAATATACCGACAGGGAACAATGCGGACGCCCAAGGAAAACACTAACAGAGCTTAAGAAAGAGAAAAAGAAAAGACGGGCTGAGACAAATGTAGAAAAACAAGCAAGATGGCTATCAGTCGCAGCTAAAGGCAGCTAAAGGCAGCTAAAAGCACAATGCCAGCACGCACGTCTCTCTCATTCTATTTTAGACGTACGGCCAGAATATTCTACTCAGCTGTCCTACCACCATGACAACAATAGAACCACTGGCATAATTAACGCGACCTGACAACTTCGACATTTTGTTAACACAATCATTGCACTGGCACCCTTGTCTGTCAGCAGCAGAAACAGCAGCAACAGCAGCAGCCGACCTCTGATGAAAAGCCCTCTGCATGCAAATTAATTCCATTCAATCATCCTGTTTCCAGTAACTTCAAAAGTTGAATTGCAATGTTCCTGGCGTTCTTAGTGACAACTGAATAGTGAATACTTGTAGGTATATAGAACCCCACGTCCCACATCCATAGAGCTGGAGCAATTCTAGAGCAATTCATGCTTCACAGTATCTGTATTTAACAAAGGCTCAGACTACAGTTACTTTAATAAAATATGATCGACTCTAGACAGCTGTAGAAGCCTATTCCTGGAATCAGCTTTAACTGGCTTAAGCCAACCGCTTCTGTCTATTGCCAGCTTATAGTCGGCTTTTTGAAAAAAAATACCTTGGCAAATGTTAGAAATGTATCTAATATGTCATAAATATGTACTTTTTGATGGCGTTCAGTAGCCAGCTATAGCGAGACCGTTCTGTTTAGTGGCAGGTAGCATCGTATAGCTGAAGTTGTCGAGCTTTGTCTAGGTTTAATTTGACAGGCCGTTTTTAATGAAACTAACTGTACAGTTCAGACTCTGTAATATTTTGTAAATTTTTTGTCCTGCTATTACCACTGTGCTTTCATTAGGAATTCGTGCCTCACAGTGTCTGCATTCAGCTAAAATTCAGACTATACATTCCAGACTCTGATGGTATTATACTTTGTTTTTACATTGGCAAGTCCTCCTATTACCACAGTGCTTTCATTTGTCCCGCATGACAGTGATCGATGAATAGGTTAAATCCCTTAATACCCATCATATAATCTCAAAGCAAAATACACCCCAGTGATCATGGTACAGAAAAGTGAATGCACCCGTCCACACTCTACTGATGTAGGATCTAGACTGAACGTCCAATTTACTATAAAGCCACCTGTCAAAACAAGAATAGAAGAAAGTGTATTTGAAAAAGAAAAGAGGCTACTTCAAGACTTATATCACTGTGCAGCTGCTGCACAGCTCTGCATTCAAATAGTCTGGACAGAGGATGTGTGTGTAGTATGTACATGCATAGTAAATATACTTGAGAAAATGATTAACTTGTTACAGTCGACTTTGCCAAGTCCTGATTTGTGTGAAATTCGAGTAGATTATTTAATGACCATGGCCACACCTGAAAATTGACCAACTAAGGGGACTGTGGCACACATAATGCCCACACTGCATTGAAATTTGTGGTTGATAAGACTATCTTTTAATTCTGCAACACAAACACACTAATTAACTGGCCAAGGTCATTATATAGCTTCATAAGTATGGACAAATAAGATGACAAGCAAATTGTAGACGACTTTTGCATAGACATTCACTCATAGTCGATGGATGACATTAACTTGTGTGGGAGGACTGCACTAGGCAATGGATCAATCAATCAAACAAAATAACCAATTAACTTCATTTTGACCCGTGTGTCCCACAAGTTCTATTAGGCAAACATCACAGTTTAACAGTTTTTCACTCAACAGACTCTAGAGTGTCCACAAAAAAGAAGAAAAAATGTCACCGAGCTATTCCCCTTTTTCTGGTATTTGTCCTGCAGTACACACATTGGAGAACTCTGAGCACTTTCCATTTGAGAAGTAGAGAAAGTGGGTGAGGGAAGCAGACACTGCAAGAAGAGAATGGTAAACATAGCAATCTGCGTGCTTTTTCGCTTTTCTAGTGGCTTTCAGAACAATGCTTGCCTCCCTGGCCTGATACAAACTCTCATTCTATCTATACTTAGGATTCTAGCACATAAAATTGCTGATAACTGTATAGAAATACGCTATTTCAGGAGGTGTTCATTAACCAGGAGAAAGCGACACTTGGGTATAAATCATTACGGAACACAAGGCACACCACTAAAATACGGTAAAACCTGTCACGAGAGTACTTCAGCCAATGGTAGTTCTGGATTCACATGATGTCACCTGGAGTCATGTTTCCAAGTCTATGAAATTGGCTGTACACGACATCCTGTCTTAAACGATCAACGGCCATATTTATCACTTAGGTGACCGCTTAACACAGGTTTTACTGTAATACAATTCACACTTATTAGACTGGACAAATTTGAATCCCTTATTATTTTAAAGTGGGGCATGTTAGCACACTACATTGTCCTCAATGATCCCTACGTCATCCCGTATAATGGTTTACTAAGTATCCAGATAATTATCCTCATATTGACATTTACTGAGGCACAACACAGGATTAGTTCCCTGTTAATGGCAGCTGATACACCAAGAGTTGGAACCAAATCTTAATTACAGATTTGAAAGCTAAACTCTAGATGATGTCATGTGAATCCAGGACTCTCATTGGCTGAGGGATTGCCTAATAAACCAAAGAGAGTCCTGGGTTCACATGACGTCATCCAAGAGATCAGTTTCCAACTCTATGAATTTGGCTACAATAAGGCGACAATCCCCTTTCCAAGATTTAGCACAGGTGTAAGGCGATATCGGGTTTCACCATTAAACTGACTTGTAGGCTATCTGCCTCTGGTAACATTCACATGGAGCTATACAAATTTTCCTCATTACAGCTGCAAAGAAAAAAGAAAAAAGAAAACAACAAATAAAGGAGTGAGAGAACTGTACCACTGGTGGAACAGTTACAAACAACAATTTGGTGACTTGAAAAGGCTGTCCAATTAGTGTTGCTTTACTTTTCCATATGTATTTTGGCTTCATATTGGCCTAGACACACTGGGAGGCGCAGCCGTTTTGAAATAAATGCAGCTGATTGAAATAAATGCAGATGACTGAAATAAATGTAGCTGCTGATTGAAATAAATGCTAATACATTTTTTAAGTCCATATATCACTCTGACAGCACTGTACATTGACCATGTCATGATGTTATTGCAGGTGTGTAGGGCACAGATTTGACACCAGATATTTCATTGTGTTTATTTCATTCAGGATGATAGCAGTTCTGGATACTGAATGCATCAATTTAATTGCAGAATGGTGGGAGGAGTGAGAAAAAAAAGTATTCCCATTTCGCAGAGTTACACTCAACAGTGTTGCAAACAAGGATTAGAGGGCAGAGAGATAGGTGGGGTGCATCTGTGCTAATGTGACAAATCATCCTCTATTGTGACACACATAAATGCATTGCACGCGTGATTCATGGTGCTCAGAGATTGCTGTGAACACTTGCCATTTCCACTAGCACCAGCAACCACCCCCTCATCCTGCATCTGTCATCAATATATTTCCGCTCATAGGCCACATTTGCCCAACTGAGCTTGATTCCTGGAGCACGACTGACAACCTATAGATACAGGCTTCCCAGCATGCTCTATGACCATTGTTTGTCATTGTCAACATATGAACAATCGCTGGGGAACAGTGGCAGTTTGAACGTGTTGCGAGTAAATGACAAAAACAAACTGCCATGTGTGTTCAAAAGAAGAAACATTGCAGCCAGCAGTGCAGAGCTTGAACAGATAAATTCACCATCTTCGAACCCTACCAAATCTTGCTGCAACAATCCACATAATACTAACCATATTCGCTGCTTTAAAACAGCATGACACAGCAATTCAAACACTAAATTGCTGTCTTAAGTAGCATCATAAGCTAAATTTATTTCATCAATCAGCATTACCTTCATTTGTTAGTTTAATGCAATCCATTAAACACTTGGATAGTTTTACCAATTAAACTGATTCCGTGAGGAGCACTGGGTTAATTCAATGAATGCAATGGCCTCTGGATGAGTAGGGCTGGCAGCAAAGATATTAAATGATCATAAAGGCATTTCCATTAACGTTTGGCCAACCCTTCCTTATGTACATTAAATAAGACCTGAATGTGCATTGAGCCATTTATTTATATTGACAAAACCATCATACCTAATCATTACTTATGTTCCTAGCCAAACAGCGTCCCAATTTGGACCATGCATATTTTCGCAGCTATTTCTCAGGCAAATACTCTTCCACAGCTATTTTTATGGTAAATACTCTTCCATTGCACCCGATTTACTTTCAAGGCTATGATATTTCCACTATAAACAAAGAGGAAGCTTTTTCAGCTGTAAACAAGCCTTGCCAGATTGCTATCTCATCGTGTTCGTAGGGCTTGGGGAGGTTTTTTTTTTATTGTTTTAACAAAGCAAAGGAAAGCTAAGGAAAGGGGCGGTGGCGATTGTTTGTCTTTGGTCAGGGTGTTGTGCTCTAAAAGGAAAGAGAAAAGAGGGCACTTTGTGGGCAGGGGGTGGGGTGGTGGGTCAGGGTGGCAGCAAACTCTTATCTCTGTCCCACAAGGACATTGCATGCGCCCAGCCAAGAGCCTACGTCAAGGAGCAAACTCTACGCGCCAACTGTTATAGTGCCAGACTATCTCAACACCCAGGGACCAGACATTATCGACAGGTTTCCTGACAATGTGAAGAACTGGCAAAGCAGCTGAGCAACTCTCCTTGCCTCGATCTGTTGCTGCTGCTGATCTCTGCAAGCAAACTCGAGATAACGACCATATCAGTTTTACATAGCAGATCAACATCAAATTAAACCGACTCAGGGAACCATAAATATTTATTAAACTAAATCACACAATTACATGCAAATCCCCGGATGCCAGAGTCCCATCAAACTAGTACACTTCATTATGGACCAACTTCTGGTTTCTTTTGCCCCTGACTTTATGAGATTAATATGTTGTGGTGTAAATAAATAATTTAGGTAATGCGATTTGTACTGATTTGGTTGCATGCCTCACTGCGATTGGCAGCTGGTTGCCGGAGGGGACTGGGGAGGGGGGACACTTTCCAGACGTCGGAGTGATAAGACAGGGGGACGGGGGCCAGGAGGACTAAGAGGGACCCAGCAGGTGATGGGGACCAGGCAGGGCCTCCAGGATCAATTCGCGGGGGCCCTGTTACTGGCGCCATCCCCCAAACCCCCGTACAATCAATGGCCGCCATCTGAATCACGTCACACATTCTGACATTTTCCCATCCACGGCTAAAAACTAAAAGGCCCAGACAGTGTCCAGACTGTTGACCCAGTATCGCAGTGGATACTTGACCATCTAGAAGTGTCGCTTGTGTCATCACATTCGCCCTGTGCATTTGTCCACTGGCATAGGGCCATTATCGAATTGGCGACAAACCCAAAAACAAGTGCAAAAAATGCATACGTCAATAAACAAAATGTTGGGGACGGAACATCCGTACAACATTGCATGTCTTCTGCTTTCACCAATACAACTGTCCGCAACAGACACTTGCACATGGAAAGGACACACGGAGCGTGTTTGAAAAATCGATTTTGTGCTAGATAATCATTATAAAACATGTGAAATGGATTACAATTATCACAAATGCTCCCAGGATAACATTTTCACACGACTATGATTAAAATTGTAAATTTTGTTTTCTTTGCATTTGCCCTCCTTCCAAGGTTCAGTGAATCCAGTTTCCTTGAGTCTACCCTGATACTTCCCTGAACTGTTTTTTTAAGTCTCTGAGAATCACCCAGACATTTTTACAGTCATTCTTGATGATACTGCAATGTTCAGCAGCACTATATAATAGTATTATAATACATCCTTTCGCCATCCCATTCAACACTTCTTAATTAAATAATAATTATAAGCATGGAATCATGTGACCTTTTTTTGTGTAACAAGGTTGTTAAATTAAAAAAAAAAGAAAAAAAAAGCGAATGCACTTGGTTGAATTTGATTGGTCATATCCTAGTTAAAGTGATCCATAATATATGAATGTCATTGATAGCTCTATTTTGACTGCCAAATGACATCACTGCTACTTTCTAGCCCTGGAACCATAATGGCAGGAAATTCTATTGTCATGAAAACCTAAGGTTAACATGCCAATTATTTACGCCTGGTCCAAACACAAGAACTGAGGTAAAAGCATCTATCACGATCCATAATACAGAGCCAATTAAGCGTAATATGATGATGTGTCAGTATCTTATGTCATGACCATGATGACGTCATTTTTAGGTGATTGCGGCCATACGAGTGCAAATTTAAATTTCATACCTGTCGTATGAAAGGTATAAGGTTTTGATAAGAATTAGCCCCAGACAAAGGCACAACAGGGGAGCTATTTATAGATTCAGTCATTAGGCATTTGCAATTAGTGTTCTCCACACCACAGCCGATGATTATCAATTATGCAGCCGCAGGAAATCACATGGTACAGGCAGTTTGTCTTCTAGTCATTTTTCAAGAACAATATAGAGCCAGGAAAATTTTCATGAGCTTGGCGCTCTATACAATGTAGTAAAACAGCAGTGACTTTTAGTGTTCTGAAAAAAGGCACACATCACAAATTGGGATCTACAGCCCTATATTGTCAGTCGTGCTAATCACTGATGCACTGTGACTGTAGGAAAACGTCACCCCCTGGCTAAGCTTCAGATGCAACTTTTCCTAATTGCACAGTGAGCCGCGTCAGCTTTTCTTATTGGGCCATTTTGTGCCATAATAGTAATATGAGACCCAACACAATTTGCAGAGGACACAGCCCACGCGTCGGACTACGTCTCCCAGGTCTTGCCTTTTCATCTGGGCACTTTCAGAGCACTCCTAGACTAACTCTGAATTACTCTCAGGATTGCTTACTTTTTATGGGGCCAAATGTTTCTATCTAAAAGCAAAAGTGTATCAGGTCTCTTCAAAACAATTTAATTGGCTAATGGTAGAATCGAATCAGTGTGGCGTAATTGGTTTTTCCTGGATATATGTGTAATAATGATTGGGGCGAATTGCAAATCCCACGAGAAGCCAGCCAACGATCCAGATGTAATAAATCTGCCACTTTGGGCTATTGATTCGAGTTGCCATTAATCAGAACAGAGAAATCCTTCGTTTCCATGAGCGAATTACCCTCGAGGCTTAAAACGAATGTGAGGTCTGAAGTTTTCAAGAAGTGGTGTTGACATAAATGCCACTGTTTAGAAGCAAAACAGACTTGAAATTGATAATCAAATGTCATCAGATCCCAGCTCCCCATATTTTTTACGACTAGGAGGTATAGTTGGAAATCCTATCAGATGAGTGAGGGATTTCCTCCTTGTTACATTGAACCAGCAATGGAGAAGTGTGTGTGTGAGGATGTGATATTATGTTTAATGACATGTTAACCGGAGAGGTAATTCAAGTCGAGGTAGTGAGCCCTAGGTATGGGGAGCACTAGGTGTAGCAACAACTAAGTGTAAGGAGAGCTAGGTGAAGGGAGTTTTAGGTGTAGGTGTGGGGAGTGCTAGGTGTAGGTGTATGGAGTGCTAGGTGAGAGTGCTAGGTGTAGGGAGTGCTAGGTGTAGATGTAGGGAGTGCTAGGTGTATGTGTAGGGAGTGCTAGGTGTGGGGAGTGCTAGGTGTAGGTGCAGGGAGTGCTAGGTGTAGCTGTAGGGAGTACTAAGTGTAGGGAGTGCCAGGTGTAGGGAGTGCTAGTTGTAGAGACAGCTAGATAGTGTGCATTGTGCAGTGCCCTGTGTTGGCCACTGGGGTTCAAGGTCTTCACCCATAGTTACCACCGTTTCCATGAGGAGGGTCGTGACTTTCAAGGGCACAGTAATGGAGGAAAGGAAGTGGACGAACCACTACACATTATATGATGATGTATCCGAGGCATAGCACAGCAGTCAATGGCTATGTCTTGGTTCTGGCAAATGGCACACTCCTACTTCTGGCAAAGTATCATTGATTCCAGTGTTTTATTACAGATTTTGATTAACTAAATGGATCTTAATGCTGTCCTGGATAACTGTCAGCTTCTGATAAAGATTTGTTGCAGCAAAATGAGGCGATATCAAGTCAGCAACATGATGTTCATTGATTTGCCTGTGAGCCATCAATATTCCTGGCTTGACAATGGTTTCATGTAGCACTTTATGGGATATCATTGGAATTCACGGATTCAGTCATCAGTAAAAACATCATTAATATAATGGGTGCAAGTGGGCTGGCGTAATCCTTGACGGATCCCTTTAAAATGCTCTTATCTTTGGATCCCTTGCTCACTTGATAAATGGCTTGCTGTAAAAGATAGATATTATGAAGAAACTGTTATGAGAAGAGCTTAAAATATTGCCGGATTATATTAAAGAGAAAACACAGCGATGAAACATGATTAAAGCGATTCATGCCAAGTAATTATTACTTCACGTTCAACGGAAGCATAACATTACATTCTTACCGTTCGCAATACATCATTTCATTTCATAATTTTTAATGTATTGCAGCAGTTTTTTTTGTGCGTTTTTTTTTTTGCAAGTTTGTGCTAAAAACTTAACCAATTCCTTTTGTAAAATGCTAACATACGATGTGTTATCATGTAGAGCAGATAGGTGCAATTGATGTATTGCAATCATGCCATGATTTAGACAACAATACCACGGTTTAGACACATTTGCACCGACATGATCACATAATCAAAACATTTACCCTGCATTCAACTATACTATACAGAACTAGAGTTGTGCATGTCGAGGAGCAACAGAAATCTCTAAGACCTGGTCAACATACTCATTCACCTCAAATTTCGAGGACAGCAAACCAATTACCATTCATGTTATATGAAAAGATGCAGGTCAATGGATGGGAAGATAATTATCTACAGCATTAAGAGTGGCGTTAAGAAAACACCCAGGACATTGGTGGAGAGAACGAGGGGCCAGTTAATCAAGACAGGCCTGGTTTACCTCAATTACTCCAACAGAGCCAACGGGTGCATGAGTGTAAATACTTTCTGGTCATCCACGGCCAAGATTTACTGCAACACAAGTGAACTGTTATACAGCACCTAATTAAAGCTACTCTCATACATAACCCCCATCCAGGGATCCACACTTACAGGCCAGTTCAGCAAATATTAATCTCGATATTCTAGTTTGTATAAGCCTTTCTAAGGATAGCTCTCACTACACTATGGTGAGCAGCTTAATAAAAGTCAGATGAACTATACCTGACATCCCCCAGTGCTCTCTGCCAATCAAAGGAAATGATTTGCTGACTTATCAACCTGAATAGTAGCCAATACGGTGACAGGTAGCATTGTATGGCAGAAGTTGTCTAACTTTGTCTGTGGCATTTTTAATGACACTAATTAACTGTAGTTAGTGAAACAGCAGGAAGAGAATATCATTGTGAATGGTGTGAACTTTCTGTATAACTTTGTTTATACATGACATAGGTTTACGGATTCAGTCATCAGTAAAAACGGATTTATTAGTCATCAGTAAAAACGGATTCAGTCATCAGTAAAAACATCATTAATATAATGGGTGCAAGTGGGCTGGCGTAAACAACACCCATAACGTTGACATTCTAAAGTTGAATTATTAAAAGGAAATGGGCCATTTCAGGTGGAATTTAGTAAGTACAGCCAAAATTAGAAGGTTTTTACTGTAACATTTCTACATGGAGACAATCTAGATAAAACCACAAAATATTTAAGGATAAACGGTACTGACATCCTACTGGCTAGAGCACTGAATGGCTGCACTTAACTGCCTTTCTGCTTGACATTAATTGGATGAAGAGAATGACAAAAAGGTGAAATAATAATGTTTTCCAAAAATGGTTTTACCGGATTGTAAGTTAATGAGAATGGATAGAAAGGGAGAATTATGTATGCTGCAGCAAAACATGGCAGAAAATATCTCATTTTCCAATTTGTCTTGACTTAATAAGCAGACAAAGAGAAGAAAAGAGTCGAGCTTGATTAAATAAAGGAGGAATAAAAGCATGTTAAGTCTGGGGGACTTATGTCACAATGACATGAATCAGCCACTGAGGATGATATGCAAAAGTTGTGGGATCGTGTGCTAGCAGCATTAAAGATGCAGAGGATGTTTCCCACAGGATGCAAAACTGATGCAATTCAACAGCCTCCTGGTAATTGCCAGTGTCAGAGTTGCAGCAACGCTCTAAGGATGCAAGCAGCTGCGTGAGAATTCAACAACATGCTTGGCAGAATTCAAGAATCATTGGCGATGCTTACAGACAATTAATTTGCCACTGCCTGAGTATCAAAAAGTTATGGTGGGCAGGATCAGGTGGCTGCAGGCACGCACTAGACCCCACCCGAAAACATCGATCATTTCACTGTCGATTTAAATTAAATCGCGGTCAGACCCCCAGATGCATTATTCAACCCGAGGAATTAAGACAATAAGTTTAAAGTCAGAACGCCACTGAAATATATTGCATTAGCAACCACAATGTCATTCTAAATGACAGATTGCCCAACTGAAATGTATTCCTGGCACAGATTTTATGCAGAAATGGCCCCAAGAACCACCCTTAGACATTCCAGCATCACTCTTCTAGTTCTAGGGCATAAAAAGGGCTACAACCCCATATGTCATTGCAGCAAAATGCCTAGAATGGACATTGGCAGACAGTTCATCCACAGAAGTGTAGATGTTGATGTTTTACACATATATATATTCACAGACATATCTTATGATATCAAACAGTTTAAATATACACTAAAATTCTCCACGGTCAAAGTCAGTCACATACGAGCGTATTTCTCCCAGACAATTCTTAGGCCTATATATCTAAAAATTACTAAAAGGCCTTATTAGGGGTCATCCACTTAGACTTCGTGAGTTATGACACTCTAATTTGTTAGTAAGGAGAGTTAGACTTTTCTGGCTATTGGGTAAGTGAGAAAGTCAACTGTTTTTACTAATTGTTTAGCCCGCAGGATTTTTATGGTATCTAATGTATGACAGTATTAAGGTATTCAATTAAAACGACGATTTGATATTATTAGTATTTCGACATGTGTTATTACAAATCAAATATCTTACATAACAGGCTTGTTAGTCAACACATACAGCACCGATCAAGAGTGCAATGAATGTTTGTTTGCACCCCAAATTGTACACGTATGTTGACGTACATGAAGATTATGGAACTCACACATTTTAAGAGGAGCATCAATTGGGGAATATGGTGTGCAGACATATCTCGAAATGAGCACTTGAAACTTTTAAACTGTTCTGGAGTCGCTTATGGGCCATTGTTTCCATCGAGGTGCCATCCCTGTCCTTCTTCTTTATATCATTGAAGACGTTTAGTGTGCAGCTTTTTCATGGCACACACAATGGGCTGAAGCTGCACTATTTTTCGCATTCACGGCATTGTCTCAATTGCATCAAGCCTCGATCATTTAAGATAGAAGTGTCCCTATCTCCACATTCATTCTACATACTATTGATTCCTTGATTAGCTATTCCCTGCACAACTCGAGGTCCACACTCACGTTTCAGCAGGAGAGCTACTTCGATCCCCACTGTGACAAATCACGTATACTCGCCTTCCTTCAGTCCCTGACCTCCAGTCCTTAGCCACCAGCCATAACAAGCCCTTCAGCCAGCCCTTCAGCCAGACTTTTTATTACTGTGAAAATCGCCGCATTTCGCATGCAAGGCCCTCCCCCAGACACATGTATCACACCCTTCACTTAAAACACAAGGAACAACCTTCACCAACCATAAAAAACACCCTTCAATCGACTTTATCTCCATGATTCAATGCATCAACATATCTATTCTATTCTATGCTATTCTATTATAATCTATTCTATTCTAGTCTTTTCTAGTCTATTCTAGTCTAGTCTATTATAGTCTATTCTAGTCTAGTCTATTCTGTACAGTCTTGGATAGTACTCCAGCTGCAACTTAATTCCACAAAGGCTGACACTACAGCCTGAGCTCATTTGAAACCTTACATTAGCTAGTTCTTTTTCAAGTAAAACTTCTGTTTTACAAATATCTATGAATGGTCTATTTGGTTCATTTAAAAAAAATTTAATTATTTTTTAATAGTGCATTGTACATAAAATAAATGTCCAAATATAAATTGACAACAGTTAAGTTTGACCATAAAGAAGTGATGATATTTTGTCACAGGAAGTTTCGTAAATTCATGGTGAATTTCATCTACTGCATGTTAGCCATATGCTTCCGTGATTCCAGCTGTATAGAACTTGAATAAAAACACTATTATGTCGAAATGGACCTCGTATAACTAAGAATTTATGAAATGACCCACACTGAAATATCATATTCATAATTTGGGTCATTCCATGGAAACGGTCCACCTCCCCCCCCCCATCCCTCAATTTTTAAATATGACTATAACATTCAAAATGGTTTTAGTAATATGAATGTGGAATGAGGATGGTCAGACTCATGTTAAGATATAATACACACAAGAAATGTTTGCAGGCCTGCCAATACAAACTCTTTTCTTTATATATTGAAAAATATTATTCGAAATGTGTTAGATAAACAGACACGGTGAAGTCCAACTTACCTGTACTTTCATCTCTTGAAAAGTGCACAGGCCTAACAACTTTAGTTTTTTATCTAGCAGCATTTTAATACCATGGTAACAGGAGGGACATTGATTCTTTTGACAAACTTTAACAAATTGGTAGTGTTACTGGAACTGCAAATATTTAAAAATTTTCTTCGCCAGTTGCAAATTCAACTTCTTCTGATTATATCTATGTGAATATTATAAAAAGATTTTTAACTTGCATTCATTGAGTAGGGTAAGGAGATATATTAAAATATAAGGTGTGGGACATGCCATTTTTGCTAACTTTTACAGCAAAAAGAGTCAAAATATCAGTTATGACAGACTGGGCGACTTTTATGCGCATCATTCCTGTTACCAAGTTTAAATGAGCCTCAAAGCAATTCTGAAGGTATTCCTTGTTACAAAATGGAATGGAAATTTGGGTGAAATTACTGCCATTTCCTTTTCAGATATTGCGTAGTTTCCTTTAATGTCCATCCTGTTACTGTCCTTCTAGTTACAATAATGGCTGACATAACAGGTCACATGACCAACCAATTTTAATATATTCAAAGGCAAATGAAGAAAAATGTTTTGTTGACATGTGAAAATACTGAAATGTATGAAAATTAAGTTTTGATGGATTTTTGTTTTTGAAAATTTCATTTTATTTGCACTTAAAATGCCAAAAGTGCACCATTTATGTGAAATGACCCATTTATGAATATCATATTACAGTGTGGGGATAATTTTTAAGCATTTATAACCTAATATAAGAAATATGCTCCAAATTATCTAAGTTTGGTTTTGAGAAAAGTTCAATATTTTACTTTTCAAATACAGCAATAGTACTGGGTTACTGAAATGTAACCTGTACAAGCCAATCTAAATCTACATTGTAAAAGGACTATCTAACCTCCTGCCACTGCTAAAAAAGTATTGTATAGTGTAATTCTATTGTGTGTCTGAACCAGACAAAACCAGACACCTTTCTGCTATACGACGCTACCTGTTACTAACTTTGTGACATATATGTCTTTTCTGACATCTTCCGTCAATAAAAATTATATATATACTAACTGGAGCTGTCTGGTTGTAGCTTGCTACTCATTGAGTAAAAAGTTGAATTATTAAAGGAAAAAAGCCGGATGTAAAAGTAAATGCAGCATCATCTGCTCCAGAAGTTGAGACGACTTACGCATTTTTGTCATTTTTTGTTGAAAAGATCCACGTCTATTGTACATACATATTTATGATAAATTAGAATTTCTTACATTTACCAAGGTTTATATTTTTTCAGTGGTGTTGGATGTGGATGTAATGCGACTATAAACTAGGAGTAGACAGATGTGGCTGGCTATAGCTACAGCCAGGAAGAGGTTGCTACAGCTGTCTACAGTCCACCATATTTTATGAAACTTACTGTGTACATCGATGTTCTACAGATGGCATTCTACCACTAGTATGACAACACTATAGCTATTGGCTTGAGAGATAGATTGGTCGACAGCAACAGGGTAACCTCACAATGAAGACCACCTCACATTGAGACAAATTCCTAAACTATTGGATTTGATTTGGAAAGTGCAGCCCTCTAAGGCAAGTTCTTGCTGGTCACGAGGGTTGCTTGATGAGGTGAGAGATAAAGGAAGAGTCCACCCATGTTACACATTTACCCAATGGGGGTAAAAAAAATTTAATTATTTTTTAATAGTGCATTGCACATAAAATAAATGTCCAAATATAAATTGACAACAGTTAAGTTTGACCATAAAGAAGTGATGATATTTTGTCACAGGAAGTTTCGTAAATTCATGGTGAATTTCATCTACTGCATGTTAGCCATATGCTTCCGTGATTCCAGCTGTATAGAACTTGAATAAAAACACTATTATGTCGAAATGGACCTCGTATAACTAAGAATTTATGAAATGACCCACACTGAAATATCATATTCATAATTTGGGTCATTCCACGGAAACGGTGCACCTCCCCCCCCCCCTCAATTTTTAAATATGACTATAACATTCAAAATGGTTTTGGTAATATGAATGTGGAATGAGGATGGTCAGACTCATGTTAAGATATAATACACACAAGAAATGTTTGCAGGCCTGCCAATACAAACTCTTTTCTTTATATATTGAAAAACATTATTCGAAATGTGTTAGATAAACAGACACGGTGAAGTCCCACTTACCTGTACTTTCATCTCTTGAAAAGTGCACAGGCCTAACAACTTTAGTTTTTTATCTAGCAGCATTTTAATACCATGGTAACAGGAGGGACATTGATTCTTTTGACAAACTTTAACAAATTAGTAATGTTACTGGAACTGCAAATATTTAAAAATTTTCTTCGCCAGTTGCAAATTCAACTTCTTCTGATTATATCTATGTGAATATTATAAAATGATTTTTAACTTGCATCATTGAGTAGGGTAAAGAGATATATTAAAATATAAGGTGTGGGACATGCCATTTTTGCTAATTTTTACAGCAAAAAGAGTCAAAATATCAGTTATGACAGACTGGGCGACTTTTATGCGCATCATTCCTGTTACCAAGTTTAAATGAGCCTCAAAGCAATTCTGAAGGTATTCCTTGTTACAAAATGGAATGGAAATTTGGGTGAAATTACTGCCATTTCCTTTTCAGATATTGCGTAGTTTCCTTTAATGTCTATCCTGTTACTGTCCTTCTTGTTACAATAATGGCTGACATAACAGGTCACATGACCAACCAATTTTAATATATTCAAAGGCAAATGAAGAAAAATGTTTTGTTGACATGTTAAAATACTGAAATGTAAAAGTTTTGATGGATTTTTGTTATTGAAAATTTCATTTTATTTGCACTTAAAATGCCACCATATGTTATGAAACTTACTGTACGTCGATGTTCTACAGATGGCATTCTACCACTAGTATGACAACACTATAGCTATTGGCTGGAGAGATAGATTGGTCAACAGCAACAGGGTAACCACTTAGTTTTGATATTGACTGTTGTCATCAAAGACTACCTCACAATGAAGACCACCTCATCATTGAGACAAATTCCTAAACTATTGGATTGGATGTGGAATTGCAGCCCTCTCAGGCAAGTTCTTGCTGGTTACAAGGGTTGCTTGATGAGGTGAGAGATAGAGGAAGAGTCCACCCATGTTACACATTTACCCAATGGGTGGGATCTTCTACTTGCCTCAGCATAGACACCATGTTCAAGGGACCGCCAATTAAACGTCTCGTTCAGCTTGGATGTTGCACATGAAGCGTGCCCGGATTGAACCTGGGTCCATCAAAGGAACAGGCAAGTGTTTTACCAATAGACCACCCAGCTGCTGTGAAATATATCCAACTAAACCATGGGAAGGAGGTGAGATTTAGGGATCAGAAACCACTGACAAGTGGCAAGCATCTATTCCCAGCCCAGTTGACAAGCACTGACTCACAAGTTTACTACTGTAGACACTAAAATATAGGATATGATGAGTAAACCCCTTTAATTTTTGGCACTGCAACCCCTCCGGTCAGCTCAATGTGGCATACAAAATATCAATAAATAGAATGACAAACCAGTATATATTTTCTTTGTTTTGCCCCCCCCCCCCAATTACACCTAACCTTTGAAAAAAAAACCCTGAACCCATATACACTAAATATCCTTCTGATTAGATTTCCACTTGGACCACTTCACAGTTAAGACCTTGTACTTTTAAATACCAATCAAAGCCACAAAAGTGATCTTAATGGTGATAATCTATTGTAAAAACAGATGTGCAGCTATATTTAATTGGTCCTAACACAAGGTGTAGTTCCAGACAGGCCAAGATAAGTTATAAGTACATATCGATATGAGGATGACAAGACAGTTACTGTATTAAGACTTAAGACATTCGTATTAAAGTGACATACACGTTTCCATGGATACCATTAAAATAGAAATTATCACACTAAAAACAGAATGGTTGTTACAACAAATTTTTATCAATAATAGATGAACCAAGATTCTAGGTTAAATCACTTTGGATACTGGTTGACTTTACCATCTGATTGGTGAACTGAACCATCAAAAAATTCAACCATTATTTAGTAAACCAAACTGGTAAAACCATATTTAGGAATGATTTAAACAAAAATGTGTTAAATCAACCAATCTGTTTAAGAGAGTGCACTTGCCCAGCCCAACACAGGGCTTATCAGTCATTCTAAGCCCTATAAAATGTATCTAAAACAACTTTAAGTTTTAGATAATATGTAACACTGAGCACAATGTCATCTTGTCAGTGGAATAGGGGGGGATTTGCACTACAATTCAGTGTAAACCTAAAGCCCTCATTGAGAACGCTGATCACCTAGTTTCGCAATTTCCTGATATGCAATGAAACTCCCATAAGAGAAGAAAAATTAGAAAATTTATAGAAGAAAGATGGAGGAAAAAGGCATCTATTTCCAGCCCAGTTGACAAGCAAAGCAAGGCGTTAAAATGCAATTATAGGACAGATTTGCTTTTGAGGAGGAAAATACGAATGGAGCCATCTCTCAGTAAAGCCTGGATCCAGGATGATCAAGAACCTGCACAGGGCCTCTTAGTGCTCCAGAATGAAGGATGTTTGGAGTAGTTAATGCCCTGAGCCAGCATGTCGATGCTGCGGCCCACCAAGCCAGGTATATCAGGCGATAATCAACAATTAATGCCCAGTTCTGTGCAGTTGTGTGCCCGCCTCTGTTTGAGCTTGGATCGGTTGTAAATCGCTTTATTGAGACTGATACAAGCACATCAATGGTCCATTAAACTGCTCAATAGACAATCCCTCAAGTATATGCAAGAAGAGCAGGGGGAATCAAGCTTGATTTTATGTCTGCACGCCATCTATCAAGGCACTAAACCAACGATATCAGGGTACTCAATTATGGTGCATTAGGCATTTGTACTACAAAAGTGTAACACATTCACAATAGGCAGAGTGACAAGTGGTATTAGATCTATTCATCATTTACCAAACGTGGCTAAATCTGGCACTTTTGAGAACAGTACTGCATTGTTTTGGACGCACCAATGTAGGTATAGCAAAGCAATGACCTCACAGAGAATTCTAGAAGAATATTAACTTTTTTTCCAGGAAAAGCTATCAGTATTAATAGGACACAGAGGACACAGGAGAACACATTCTCTGAAAGGAAACTGTTCCCAGAAGTCGAAATAAGGCATAAAAAACGTTAAACCAACCTTCTTTAATTATAAGCAGAATGCAATATGTGAAACTTCAAATCAGACTGGTTAAATATGTAGGTGTGAGCTCAAGAATTCAGTGGGAAGACCTGATACATTCACAATTAAGGTGCTCTGTGTGTGCTGTGTGGGCGGAATGCTAAACTTGGGACTTACAGCCAATTTCCTTGGAAAAAAAAACTCCAGATGACATCACGTTAATGGAAGACTCCCATTGGCTAAGATAGTCAGTCAGCAATGGATTCACATGGAGTCATCTCATGTTTTTGTTTCCATGTGAAGGTCAGTCAGAGCTGTTTTACAAGTAGTAGGACATAAACACAGTAAGGCCTCAAGAATAAAATTCAAGTCTGCCCACTTATTTGCCCTCGAGACCATATTATAAATGCGTAAAGATGCAATTAAAATTGATCCTCTACACTTTATGTAGAATACACCTGAGAAGAAATATTTGGTGTAATATTGCAGGAAGGATATGAGAATTAAAAAAAAAAATTACGGTAATGGCATGAATAAATTCTGCAGGAAAACACCAGATTTTGAATTGAATTGAACTTAAAATTAATTTGTTTTAAGTGGATGACACACAGATTTAGTAATCTACAGGGACACTTTCATGATGGTTCTGTCACCGAATAACAACTGAATATTATTTGGCAATTGTCAGAAAGAAAATCTTGTGCCCTTGTGTTACCAGAGCTAATGTTATGGCCTGTTTACTGGAGACTCAATATTATATACAGCAATATTGCAACATTAAAGTTGTTTTGAAGATTGCTCATAATACGACTTAATCCGAAATACAGGTTAACAATGATGATTTGGTAATATGGCAAAAAAAAAAACCTGATAGAAACTTAATAAGTTGAAAAATAATTGTTATATCCAGTTAGCCAAAGCACTTTTACATCTTCTGCCTTGAAAAAGCCAAACCAAATTATGTCACTTGTGTGTAAACCTAGATAACACCACTTTTCTTTTGCAATCACAAATCATTTGCAGAAAAAATAAAACAGCACTGTGGCCTTCGTAGAAGGAAAGTGGCATAGTCACACAGCCAGGTGACAATCCATTTCAAACTAGAAGCTGCCATTCCCCAAGCCATTCCATCATACTACAGTGTATTAGCAGCAGACATCTTGGGGCAAAATAACTTCTCATTCTATGGTCACAAATTCCATATTCCGAACATTTGGTGAAAGCACCATGCCACAAAGGCTAAAAGGTTGGTTTAAAAATTATAAATATTCCATTAAAAGACAAGCACTATGTCAATAAACCCATCCATTAAATGCAATGAAAACAAAGGCAGTGTTAAGCATTCATGGCTTGAGTTTTCTTCATGGCATAGATAGTACTTGATCAGCATGAATGTGGGCTACTGGGCCAGCAAGCCCCACAAGGGTCAGCCAATCAATTCCATAGCGAATAATAAGCCATTACATTGAAGCTGCTGCAGAATTCATCTGCCAAACTTGCTAGGGCAGCAGCAGTAGCAGCAGCAAAGGACCACAACCACAGAAGACAAACAATATAGTTCAAGAAATTACTGCAAAAATAAACAAACATACGATGGTGGGAAAAAGTTTTCATTAACTAGATCCATATCTTCTTATTGTCTGATTGGCAAATTTTCCATTGACCTTATCAAGTGCACTGGCCAAATAGTGCGCATATGCATGTATACATGTATTTAATGTGAAAATCATTTTTATACCAAAATCTTGCTCATCTAGTGGGTGCAGAAAGTCATTGACATACAGCTTTTGCAATAACCATACGTCTTGGTTAGCTTTGGTTGAAAATATGGAGGTTCAGAAAGCAATTTGGTTTGGCGGATGATGCTCAACTTCTCCGTAGTGTGAAAATGGCCACCTCATAAAATCACCAGCCTCACCAAAGAAAGTAAGGGGCTAAGAGAGTCATCTAAAAGGCCTTCTGCTTAGTGTCAAGGAAAACAATAGCAGTTGAGCTCGAGCCCTGAGTCATGACCATAAGCCCTCAAAAGGCTCAAACTGAAACCTCAAATCAATAAATGTCAAGAACGCCAAGGAGGAGAAGAAATGCCTTTTCTTCAAGCCAGTGTGGCTGACACATTTCATTCACAAAGCAGAAGGTCACAGAATCAAAGAATTAAAGGTCACAGAATCAAAGAATTAAAAGCTCAAATAAGGTCAAGGGCTGGACAGATAACCCGATTCTTTCCTAATTATGGAAAGGATATTATTTTCTGGAAGGCTCACATTTTGTCTCAAGCAGCAGCAGCAGCAGCAGCAGCAGCAGCTTCAGCAGCAGCAGCAGCAGCCTTGTTTCTAAGCTTTAAAGTTGCCTTATCAGCACGTCATTTTCCCTCAGCCTGGCTGCACCTTTCACCAGCAACTTACAAAGTAATGGAGTTTCTAAATTTTAATAACACGTCCATCTTTAGTCAAGAAAACTGTTCAACATGTCAAGAACTTACCCGAAAAAGCTGCATGAGAAAGAGTGAACACATTAGGAAGACATTTAATTAAACTTATTAAAGAACAGGGTCACGTAACACTGCACCATGTCACTATTAATCTAAAAGAGTCATAAGCAAGAATTCATTTCAGACAGAACTTCATATCCATATGGTTATATGCATGCAACCTGAGGATAAAGACTGACAAAAATTTCCACAATGCTGCAAAATACAGTATAAGCCAATTAATCCACAGATGCTGATTCCAGTGATGATCAGTATACACACTACTACTTGGCCTTGTTTGAGATCACCTATCAAAGAATGCTTTCTTCCGAAGACACTTTGTATCACCTGGCAAGGTAAACTAGGTTTAGCAGAAGTTAACATGGTCAGGTGCAAAACACAGGTCTGGTGAACATGAACCGTAAAATATCCTAAAATTACTATTTCTTTATTTGACTTATTTTCAAAGGCGAAGGTCAGCCCTTGTATAACTATATATGGACCACCATTGACTATCTTTTTTCAGAAAGAATTTTTCCGCGAAAGACCAACTCAAGCAACTACTAACATCAAAACACTGACGTGAGCCTGTCCTGTTGCCAAGCACCATCTTATTTCCAACACCATTGTGTATCGAGTTCCATTATTTTTTATCAAATACAAGCAATGTACCTCAGTAGCCTGGCATACAACATTCAAAGATGCCCAATTATTTGAACTCGTTTGAACTCCAGACACACTTCAATTGATCTCACCGATGAGGTTCACCAAGGCTTCATCCTAGCACAGATAATGCGCGTATACGTATCGACCGAAGAGAGGTCTGGAAGGCTGCCATGCTGCTTGCCAAAAGTGTCCAAATCTGGACAGAAATAAGAAAGAAAGTTACGATTATCTTCAGCTTAGCTCACAAGCGCAGCACATCTCATATTTCTTTGCCGCGAAACATTTCATGAATAAGAAGAGTCCAATTCCATTTCCTAGTCACAAAGTGCCATCGATGTCTTGCGTTTTGCATTTACGCATAGAATGATGATGTTAGTAAAACGCTTTTTAAATTTGTTGATAATGCATGAAACTACAAGACCTGTAACAAATGGATTTTAAAACAATCACAAATGTCTGACAGCAAATATAAAACAGATGTTTTATGGTAATTGTATTTCGCTCTAAAACCCAGCGTCCATTTGGTCGTGCTAGTGTTTTTTTCCTCAAGAGCAAAATTGTATGGAAGGACATGCACACACAGCGAATTTCAACTTCAAACAATCAAACACTATTTATTATTGAACAGAGTCAATAGAACACTCCAGTAGACATTTCTCACAAGCCAACTTGCCTCGCTGAATTTCCAATACTAATGCCATTGTTTCTTTGGCAAATACAGCAAAATCAGCCTGCAGTCGCGAGCTTCTCAAGTCATTGTTTGTGTTTGTGTTCTTTTGAAACAAGTCTTCTTACACGAAAATGACATTTTATACGATATGGTTCCATTGACATTCAGGAACAACAGCCAAACACAAAAAGTGCACCAATCAATTTCTGTGGGAGCGCAGACACCTGTAGCAAAAGTGAGGAAACTTTGAGCACAGTTAATAAGAGATGATATAACGACTAACTGACACCGAGGACTAGCAGCTAATGGACAAGACGATGAAAAAAACACAGTACAAAAAAGTTACGGCAACATATAAAAGTCACCACGGCACAAGTTCAAAACTTATGAGATGTATCTGAAAACTTATATGAAGGATCTAAGTCAGATATTATTAGACCATAAACTGATAGCTCTGCACCGACAAATTATGTCATATGTTTTTATTAAACAGCTTCAGTTTCACATCTAACGATGGCTTATTTTTATGGTTCAATGTGTCTTCACACTGCAGCACTCAGGCAATACAAAATTCAATGTTGGCGATCCACCAGGACCGCGTTTACTTCAGAAGTACAATACAAACGAACAAAAAAAACATCATGCTATGATCATCAAATCTGAGGCTTTAATCCCAGATAAAACAAAAAGACCATATCATGCAACTTTAGAAAACTCCGCATTTTAGCTAGCTTTCAAAGCTACTGAATCGATACTGATTTGTAAAGGGTCCTCGTAAAAAAGTTCACTGTTCACAAACATACATTCTTTGTGTAAAATTCGTAAATCCATCAATAATGTATCAAAAAGGGAATTTGAATCAGCCCAATTCACATCAGCCCAGTGTCCTCTCATCACTAAGAATAATCTCATAACTGAAGTTCATTTTGGAGCGTCGCTGGTTCTTCAAGGTATTTCGCTGCGCCATGTGTTTGAAGTCATTCTTCCACCGCCACATTCTAGGCCGAAGCGACTTATGTATCCTTTTGGCTTCAAGAATTTGATCTCCTACAAGAAATAAATTCAAATGGTACACATTAAATTCTACAAGTCCCCAAAGAGAATTTAATTACAGAGTTTCGTGTGATTTAGAGAGACAGTTTAAAGAAACAAATTAATCACCAGATAACAAAGTCGACAACTAATTACTTGGAAGTTACTATCAGAAAATGCTACTAATTGCTTTTTTGTCTTAGAGTTTCACTAATAACTGCAAAACTGACAAGAATAAACTAGCTGCAATTTCACAATGAGCCCTTGAGACATGACACGAATAAAACATGTAAAATAAGGCCTTGAAAAAAAAAAATCACGTTTCTTATAAACTAAGTCCATATAAAATATTGCCATGCTCACCTATTGGTGTAGTGGGAAACTTTTCCTTGCTGAAAGTGAACGGCTCTTCAACTTGCGCAAAGACATCTTTGTCAAATTGATTTTTGCGAAATGGCTCACCCTGCAAACACAGCACACTGGGATAATAAATACAAAATCTTTAATCTCGACACTACAGGGAGATCTATATCAAGAAGGCGCATTGTTTTACACCCAAAAATATTGCGAGATTATTAGCTCAATGCAACAATCCTCGGTAACTTTCAAGAAAACAATTTCCATTTTAATGGGATTTGTATTTAGCCTCCTTTACAGGGACTGGAGCTTGGCTGAGGTGAGTAGAAATAAGCTTGTAGCGCTTACCGAATTGAAGGAGTGAGTCAAGCGCTGAACAAACAGCTCCCATCGCGGCAAGTAATACCTGGGATAAAAACATCTCACCTTTAACTCATAAATAATACAAAGGCACATGGGAGTACCAGCTCATTTACTCTCCCAATGCAATTCTTAAGATAAGCCATGCTTGGGTACAAGCCCACAGGGTGCGCTTAATTCCAGCAATGTTCACACGCCACCTGGTGTTCTTTGTCTGCCAACAGGATGGCATAAAGCATATTAATACATCATACAGAATTCTGAGCATGTAACAGGCAACTTAATAAAGAAAAATAAATAGATATTCCAGAATAAATGTTCATATCTACCTTTTAACCAGACCAGACCACTGTTTATTGGCATAATCCAGAATCTAAAAGTCAAGTAAATTATATTAATTGCAATACAATTAAGTAATAACTGCCTCAGTTTCATTAAGAGATAAGAAATATTGCCAAATAACCATAATTCAAAAGCATCTTACAAAACTAGAGGTAAAAGTACATTGCAACTATTTCAAGTTTGTTTTTCCTTCTATGCAATTCCTACAGATCAATCATATGAAATTTAAGAATGCAGAAAAAAAACTAAATCTAAGTCGCCAACATACATTTCCAGTCGGTCCCCAAAGGGTGATTTGATTCTTGGCATTGTATTCGAAGAGGTCCTTTTCGGCCGGGGTGACACCGAGGGCCCTGGCTGACTCCACCCACCGTCCTAGCAGGAAGTGTTCGTCTGTGGCCAATAGGGCTTCTAAGTCCTCCAGCACTCCTATGAGGTCCTTGCTCCTCATTCTGCAAAAACAAATCCATAATACAGCCAGCTTTAACACACAAGGGAGTCTAACTTTCAAATTAATTCGGGAGAGACTGCACTTCTCTCCCTCAAGGACTGTAGTTATAAATGACATAGCCACACCAAAAACAGCTCTAAAAGGCTATACAAGAACAGATACATCAAATTGTTTTGATTTCGCCCCATAAGACAGTGACAAGATACATACAAAACTACTATCGGGCAAGAAATCGAATTTTCTGAACATCGCAAACAAACTGAAATGGATTGCAGATCATAGATTGATTCAAATGCAGCCTAACTGCAGCATAACTCTAAGTTAGACGAAGACTCTTCATTAGGATATAGCCTTAACTGAGGTGCCATGAAGGCAAATTCTACAGAAATTCTATACGACTTACACGAAAGTCTGGTTGTTCTTGGAATGGTAGGCAGACATCATTAGATTGTAGAAAAGCACAGCTGAGACCTGAAGGCTCTGTCGCGTCACGTCCACCAGATCATACCTAAAGACATCAAGCAGAGGAGAAGAGATATAGAGAAAAATGATGGCTGCTATATGTCACACAATGTCACAGTTCATCTTAATTATTGAGCAATGTCATTAATCTGTGGAGAACTCAAATCCTACGTTCACTACGCTATCCTGTCTCGATAGCTTACTGAATTAATTCGCATAATGATTAATGAATTTCATGCGATTTAATTCTACACTGGGCCATTCCTCCATAAGTTACAATGGGATTCTACCCCAAATCTATATACTTTTGGTCCCAACTGTATAGTACATGTTGAATTACTACTCACTATGGAATTGCTGCAGAATATAAGATTCAACATGATTAGAATATTCCAAATCAGCAACTAAGCTATTAATAAATGAAGCCTATATGAATTTCCAGCACAAGTTTGGGTGTAGCACATAGTCATTTACTCTGTTCTTGTACCAATGGGTGTGACAAACACATACTGGTTGCGATAAACAAACCTCACCTGAACAAATCATTGTCTAGTTGGTCAGCAGCCAAAATGAACTGGTCCCAGGCTTCAAACATCGTGTCCGTGTCATACCAGATCTGTGTAATTGGAGTCATTGTTGAAAAATCATTACGAACCAATCCTTTGAAAATTGACAAATCCAATCAATTCTTTTGTATGAAATGTGCTTAAGCAACTACAGGGCATGGAAAACTTAAGATACAGAAAGCTTTAAGACATAACTAGCTACAGCTAGGTGCAAAAACAAAATATCCTACAACTACAGTTAGGTCCAAAAGTTTACATACACCTCAGCACAATATTACATCTTGCTTAAACGTGTGTAAACTTCAGGGCCCAAACTTACTGCATCTGCACACTAGCATAACACAACATACCTATTACACTGCCCTTGAAAATTTAAGATCAATCAAGTATGTAAATATATGTGTAGCCTAATAATTCTTCCACTGGCGGATCCAGCCCTGACTCTACAGAAGGGGGGGGGGCAAAAGCATTTAACTGTCCCTGTTAGTCATTGTATAGGCCTGTGATAGACATTATCGCTGGGGGGGGGGCATGACCCAGGTGACCCCCCCCCCCTTGGATCCGCCAGTGAAGTCGTCTACTCTAATATTGCTGAGAAGTCCAAGTGGTCTTATATTTTCGGGGGCTGGTGTATGCTGTTGCAAAATGACCAAGCAAAAATGGAAAGCCAGATATAGATAGATAAATAGATAGAAATGGGAAGTGCAGCCCTCTAAGGCAAGTTCTTGCAGCTATCGAGGGTTGATTGATGAGGTGAGAGAGAAGAGGTATATTGTGAAAGCACCAGAACCACAGTGCATGGAACACCACCTTTAATGCAGACCTTTTTTTGATGCAGACCTCCGATCATGCAACTACACGATGGCATTATTTTCTCAGCCTACACCCCAACAATTTAAAAGTAATTACCAAACAGTAATTAACCCAATGTTTGTTTCAAACGTGTTACCCATCCCATATGTGATCATCATGACATTAGATTGCTTTAGAAAAGCAGGAATTATAATAGAAATCGTGGAGAAATGTCAATCAGTTTGAAAGTTGGGGTTAGCTTAGGGCTAATTATCAAAAGATTTCTGTCTATCTTGTCTATCTTTTCACGAAGTTAATAAAATGAAATAAAACAAAATTTTGCATTCTTAAGTCACTATATGACCTTTAGATTTCGAACTCTTTGCCTTTAGTTTATCGTGGAAAATCTCTTTTGAAAATGTTAGCCAAAGAAGCTAAATTTCTCGACATTTTGATTCACGTTTCAGACATTTTCTAATAACTAACTAACTTCAGGATTTTTTATTTATTTTTTTGCTGCGTTTAGCATGTATGACCTCCATAGCCATCTTTAACTAACAATTCAGTCACGTGTATTAGTAAGCCTGGGTCAAAGTCATGTACAGTTAGTTTAATTAAAAACGGCCTGTGAAATTAAATATTTATGATATCTTAGATAAATTTAAAAATAGAAGCAGCTGGCTTTGGCCAGTTATAGCTACAGCCAGGAATGGGTTGCTACAGCTGACTAGAGTCGACCGTATTTTATCATGGAGCCACCAGAACTGGTGGCTCCATGATTTTATGAAACAAACTGTATGGCATTAGTCATAATGACCTTTTGTCAAAAGCATTACATGCAGTGAATAAGCAATGATAAGGTTGGCTGTCTTGTTAGTCAAAAATGGCTGTATGCAGTCATATTCCCTGAGATATTATTTTAAAAAATGACTGATCAGTGATTTGAGGTGCTTTGTATTCGGTATCTATGCTGGGGCAAGTACAATGTACAAAATACCCACCCATGGGCGAAATTTGTTACAAGGTGTGGACTCAAAGCCTTTTAATCTCATCATTACGTCTGTCCCAGGCAACTGGTCATACATGTATAAGCTGAATTGGCTACAGACCAGTAGCTTTGAGACTTAGATATATTGAAGTTAATTGAAATGAAAATTAATTAATTAATGGCGATGTTCCATTGCACAGAACAAAAATACTAAAAGTGTGATAGCTTCTAAAGGAGTGACACTCGCCTTAATCTAAAGCTCTAGACTTTAAGACAGGACCAATGCTGGACTAAGCAAGATGCTGAGTAATTACATCAGTCGTGGGATGCATGGAGGGACGATGGGTGATGAGGTTTCGGCCATGCCCCTCGTGGTCCTTTCTGCTTGTGCTTGTGTTGTTATAAACAGATGCCTGGCAAAACAAATTAAATCAAAATATTATAGTTGATTTTTTAGGTTAGAATTTTCTGCTGCAGGCTTTGCCTCAAATATTGAGAAAAACATACAGCTTTTGAAAGCCATGATCGAGACGTTCAATTAGAGGTGCCTTTTACTGGGTGTCTATGCAGGGTCAGGTAGAAGACACCACCCATAGGGTGAATGTATACCGTAGTGTAGAGTCCTGTGGACGCCTAGCCTTGCAATCTCTGTTTTTAATGATACGTAAACAAGGCTATTTGCAACCACCCAGTGTCGTAGCGACGGGGGAAGAGGGGGGGGGGGGGTTGGGACACCCCCTGTCACCATGATGTAGGTACCTAAATTTGGAATTAAAATTAGACCTATACCAACAGATATAATAAAATCCCTTCCACCAAGACAAACATACGCTGCCCTTATTTCACCACCACTGCCCACCAGACAAACCTAGCTATGCAAGTTGAAAAACAAAAAGAGTGCCTTCTGTCAGCAGCTGGTCTTAATGTCAAATCACACCAAAAATAGGTAAATTATTACATCAGGCTGGCAGTTAGTGGCAGGTCTTAGGGCGATGAGATTGTGACCTTGGCCATGACCTTCCGTGCTGTTGTAGATGGTCGACTGTCAATGAGACAATTTGTTAAATATACCTACGGCATTGAATAATAAGTTGCATAATAAAAAGCAAACAAAGTTCTATAAAGCGTTCCATAATCTGAACTTCTGAAGATCTTGGCTTCACGTCCAACATGAGAGACTTTTGGACCATAAAGTTTACATACACTTCAATAGAATACAGTTGACATCATATCCATTCGTAAATATTATAAATAATCCCAATTCTTACAATTTTCCTTTAAAAAATGTTCTTTCAAACTTTCGTCACTAATTATATGAATATAGTATTCACAATTTAATTGCTTAAGTGTAAATAAACTTTTGGTACATGCCTTTGTACTCGGTGTCTATGCTGAGGCATGTAACACCCATCCAATGAAGGTAAATATTTTACATTGTATGGAGACAGTGGACCCCAAGCATTATCATCTCATTATTACGTCTGCTCTAGCGAAATGGACACATGAGCTGATTAAGCTTTTATGAAAGACCATACAGAAGGAAGTACACTAAGTTTGGCATAATTTAAACCCTCAACCAACCGTCTTCTACACAATAAATCAATGTTATCTCATCATTACGTCTGCCGTGGATAGGCGATAATATGGGCTAAGAACGATGCAGAGTAGACACATTGAAACAATACAAATACATCCTAATCACTTCAATGTCAGTAGTAGGTCACATGGTCAGCCACCCCTTTGCAGGACATATATTTAAATAATCATCCATAGTGAGTATAACTGGAATTCATAAATTACAATGGTATGCTACAAAATAATAAAGATAATTTTCAGAGTCGTACAGACTGATACAGTCTATGATACATCAAACAGCTGAAGATTTAATCTATACCACTACAAAAAAAAGTATTGTATTAACAATAAATACGATAACCATACAATGATAAAAAGATGATAGAAGGAATGACTCACCCCTAGAAGGTGCCAAGCCTTATCTACATGTCCATTACTTTGGCCATATCTCCTTGTGGCATACTGTGACAGCCTAAAAACAAGAAATCACAATATAGCGCTCATTTGTACCGTTGGTTATCACATTTGGCAAAGGTGTTGGCAGCCAATTCATCAAATACAGACATATATACTCTGAGGTTAATCTATTACAAAATTACAAAATGTATCAGCTGTATGTCGCAATGTTTCGTGGTTTTTTTGTGCTATTAAACGTGCAATAATATACAGTGGAGTCCTGCATTATGATCGCTCCTAACTCTAACTATTAGGACCACCCCACTATTATCACCACCTAACTATTAAGACCACCCCACTATTATCACCACCTAACCACTATTATCACCACCTAACTATTAAGACCACCCCACTATTATCACCACCTAACTATTAAGACCACCCCACTATTATCACCACCTAACTATTAAGACCACCCCACTATTATCACCAACTAACTATTAAGACCACCCCACTATTATCACCACCTAACTATTAAGACCACCCCACTATTATCACCACCTAACTATTAAGACCACCCCACTATTATCACCACCTAACTATTAAGACCACCCCACTATTATCACCACCTAACTATTAAGACCACCCCACTATTATCACCACCTAACTATTAAGACCACCCCACTATTATCACCACCTAACTATTAAGACCACCCCACTATTATCACCACCTAACTATTAAGACCACCCCACTATTATCACCACCTAACTATTAAGACCACCCCACTATTATCACCACCTAACTATTAAGACCACCCCACTATTATCACCACCTAACTATTAAGACCACCCCACTATTATCACCACCTAACTATTAAGACCACCCCACTATTATCACCACCTAACTATTAAGACCACCCCACTATTATCACCACCTAACTATTAAGACCACCCCACTATTATCACCACCTTACTATTATGGTATTGAATGTAACGAGTTAAACTGGTTTAAATCATATTTGGTAAACAGAAGTCAGATTGTAAAATGCGATGGAATTGTTTCAGAAAAGAGAAATGTATCAGTTGGTGTTCCACAAGGTTCTGTTCTTGGGCCACTGTTATTTGTTATATTTATAAATGACATTAGTCAATATGTTTACATAGGAATTGTTAATTTATTTGCTGATGACACTTTAATTTATTGTACTGGCAATGATATTTTAGAGACAAATGTAAAACTGCAAAATTGTGTGGATGAAGTTTCAAAATGGTGTAAAGGAAATAATATTGTTGTAAATGGAGAAGAGTGCTGTTCTATGATAATTAGTCCGAGAAGAAATGAGAATGGTTTGCTTCATATTTTAGTTGATGATAGTGATATTACACATGTTAAATCAATGAAATACTTAGGTTTGGAAATAGATGACACTATAACATGGAACAATTATGTAAACCAGTTATGTAAGATTCTGTATCTTAAAACCTCCAAATTAGCTAAATTAAGTAAGACACTTTCAAAAGAAATTTTAATCAAAATTTATAATTCAGCAATACAACCTAATATAGATTATGTCATTTCAGTTTGGGGTTGTACTAGTCAAACAAATATCAATTAAATACAAGAATGCAAAATTATTATGCTAGGATAATAGAAAATAATTTTGATTATGTACAGCATAGAGGTATTATCTTAGTTAGAAATTTAGGATGGATGAATGTACGACAACGATTTTTCTATTTCCAAACCTTACTTATATTTAAATGTATTCATGGACTGGCTCCTCAATATTTAACAAATAATATAGTTTTAGATATTGAAGTTAAAGATTAAAGAACAAGACAACATGATATGAATTTATACTTGCCAATTCCTGAAAGTGAATTTCACAAGAAAATGTTTTTCTATAGAGGAGCCAGAACCTGGAATAATTTACCAAGTAACTTAAAAGAATGTTATACGTTAAATAGCTTTAAAGTACAGCTAAAAAATTATATCAAGAATGCAGCCCATGAGTGGATGATAGTGTTGGTGCTATAATTTGGTTATTGTGTATTTTATTGTTAGTGTATTTATTGTTAATGGTTTTTAATTGTTATCGATATCTATGGATTTTATTATTTTTTACTGCTGTAAAGGGCCCGGGTGTAAAACAGCTTCAGCTGAACTGGCTACCCTTTTAAAATATATTTGAAAAAAAATATATAAAAAAATTAAGACCACCCCACTATTATCACCAACTAGGCCTAACTATACATTTGGACCACTCCCCTATCAAGACCAGCTCACTATTAAGACCAGGATAAATTATTCTTGGTCTTAATTTTAAGATTCTAAAGTATTTTTACAGTTCAATTTAAAAAAAAAAAAAACGTTCATGGCAAATAAATTATCATTAAGTTACAAATATCCATTACAATAGAAAGAAAACAAAGATTTATGGCAACCAAACAAAGTTATGCACAGCTCAATTGGACGTTTATCACCAAACCCATCAATCTGTTACCAGATGTAATGGAGGATACCCAGAAGACCTCTCATTTCCTTACAAGTGCCCTTTGACCTTCACATGACCTCTGCTATAAATACTCACCAGGGGGCCAGGGAGCGTGGGCCTGACCACGTGTTCTCCATCATGAACTCGTAGATGACCTCGTTCTGATTGATGCCCTCTGGAGTCAGGCCAATTCCCACCATGGTGGAGTTGGGCAAGGTCCTAGCCAGCGAAGGGCCCTAAAAGTGACACCACAGAGGTCAATCATGGAAGACCAACGACAAAAAAGACAGACAGACAGACAGCTAGACAGACAGACAGATAGATAGATAGATAGATGACAGGCCACTATGATATCATGCAACCAAGCTTAAAGCAGCAATTTAGTTACGAATGGGATTACGTAATACAGTCAGGCGATTTCTTATTATACACGAAATTGTGAATAAATCATCCAAGTGAGGGGGGGGGGGGGGATTGCTAAAATCTTTGGTAGAAATAAAAGGAAAAATGGTTAGAATTAGTAGTGGAAGATGTGGAAATGGAAATGAAGGAAATGTTAGGGCTTGACTGTACAAGAAGTAATGGGATGAGATGAGAATGGGATGAGATGAGAATGGGATGAGATGAGAATGGGATGAGATGAGAATGGGAGAGATGGGGATGAGATGAGACGACACAAAAGGAGGTCATACATGGACAAGTGTGCCACGTGCGTTTTGGATAAACGCATGCAAAACGCATGCAAAACGCATGGTTTTCACCTCATTATAATTAGGCTAAAACCATGCGTTTTCCATGCGTTTATCCTTCTCATGGAAAACGCACGTGGCACATATGGCCATGTATGAGGATGGATTTTGTAAGGTGCAATTGGTTACGGTTACTAGAGATAAGGTGGGATTAGATAACATGAGACAATGTGAGATGAGATGAGATCAGATATGGAGAGATGAAATGAGATGGGGTGAGTTGAGATGAGATAAAATGAGATTAGCTGAGGACTTTCATCATGAAAGTTTCATGCACTGAGGCTCCTTGAGACAAGAAGAGTTGATACGAGATAAGATGAAAAGAGAAGATGATCTTTCTGGTCACTGAGACAGGTTGAATAGAAATGAACTCAAAGTTATTGCATCAATAAAATAACAGAATGATGTCATAATGAGAGAGATGGAGGATGAGATCAGACAAGATAAAATAAGCTAAGATGGAGCGGGTTTCATAAGATGCAATGCGTTAAGGTTACTTGAGATAATGTGAAGAGATGAGATGAGAGTGTTCCTGTTTGATGAGATGGGATAAGTTCAACTCAGTCACCCACAAAGGTTATCAGACAGTAAAGTGGTGGTCAGAGATGAGATGAGTTGAGATGGGATGAGATGGGATGAGATGGAAGCAGGGACAATAAAAAGGGAGGAAAGGTTTGGGTACATGAGGATAGATGGAAAATGAAAACTCAAAGGAAATAGCAATTGCACTAAAGAATATGGAATTCAGGCAGAAGGATGAAAAATTGCAGCTGGACCTTAAAGTTTAACCTTCAGCAGAATACAGTTCAATTCCCATCCTTTACCTTCCATTGAAAATTCTAACCGTTTTCCTTGTTTTAGATTCATCAAGAAGTATAAGCAATATTTTTATATCACTTGAAAATTGTATTTACAATTTCTTTAATGATATCTTGCTCTGAAAGTATGCATACTCTTTTGAGTCCGACTGTATATGATCTATAGATACAAATGATGGACTTCAATTATAACCCAAGTTTTATCAGCTTTACCTAGTATGTTGTATTTAGATTTCTATGTATAAAATTCCACATTATTCTTAAAAATTAACTTTGTAGTGGGAGTCATCTTAATTGGCAGTAAGAACTCCAAGGAAGCTAATTATAAGATCAGCTCTGGAAACGAAGAAATATTGGCTTGTATGGAAGAAAGTGGAGCCTTTAGAGCATTCATAATTAATGGAAAGACAATAAAAAGTTCATATTTGGTTTCAATTAGCATTGAAATTGATCGAAAAGGGCATGTAGCTTTTGTCGCCTCATTTTTCTGTCTGGCCTTGAAAGAAATCTCAAAGGTGACATAATCAAGGACAAAATGTCACTGGCGCTGATCCCGTTCGTCAAACTGAGTCATATCTAATAACCAGCAAATTGCAGTGATCCATATCTGAACACTACGCTGGCTGGCTCACAGATCACCCTCTCCGGTGTTGATGCAAGATAAGAATATCAAGAACAATGCCAGGCTGACATCAGCGGCGTCTGCAGGCCAAATCAGGCATCACAAAAAGGAGGTGTTATCACAAATGAAAACAATTGTAGTATAATGACGCAGACTGTGCTGCCAGCTGATGATGTCACACAACTGTTCCACACTGTGCCACTGGGGGAATGGCAAGCATGTTAAATGAATTTATGTACATGCTCTAGTGTTCTTGTATTTTTGGGTGGGGTGTACATGCTGTGATTTGCACATTATAGAAGTGCCGTGGCCCAGTGTTTAAAGTGCTCAACTTCAAACCACAAGGTTGTAGGTTCTAGCATAGAGGAACTCTTTGCTCCACTCCACCCAGGTGTAAATGGGTACTTGGCTACAGGCAGAGATGCAGTTGTAGCGTGCTTGACCCAAGAAGCGTTGCATGCACACTGGGTGTATGCTCAGCTGGGGAGCTGAGAAAGGCTCAAGTATGATCAGCCCTGCAAAGGGTTTAATTGTGAAGTCGGCAGAGTATGTCCATTACGTAATTGAAGACTTCAGCCCCAGACACACTTTTGACACATTTAAGTGAAGCAATGGTTGAATCAGAGCTATAATGAAGGCACCTAGAACATCACCTTGAACAATGTTGAACCTGCTTCATCAAAGCCACCTCATCATTATGATCCCAAATTTATTTTTACTGAATATGTACATCTACCACTACACATTACGGTGTCTATGCTGAGGCATTATTAAACAAATTAATTGAACACTTGAGAAATGCAATAAAATGTCATTCATCAACAAATGACAAATATAAGGCATGCATTTTTCTTTTTTTTTTTACTAATTGTGCAACATACTTCAGCATTGCATAACACTGTAACACCCTACCACCATCCCCCTCCACCTCTCCTTCAATCAAATTGTGACACATAACCACTCCATTTTTCGGAATGTTCTATACTTGTCTTGGGGGAGGTCCAAGGGGCAGTGCTAAAATTATGGGATGTTTGCAAACACACTAGCAGCAAGGACACCACCACAGCTCCACAAGCATTGGGTCCTCTGACTTTGGAGAGACAACACCTAGACAGGGGTGCTGCAAACAGGTATTATGCATGGGCAATGTTTATCACTTGTATATATTACTTCACTTTTAAGGTAGTATATATTCTGCATATAGGCATGATAAAGACACAATGTATCATTATTTAGTACTATTTATAAGATAAATGTCATGTTATGTGATTAGGTTTGGTCAACTCAGCTGAGATTACAATTGATACATGTACCCTTGGCAGGACTGTTCAAGCTTGAGTCTTTCTCAAGATGCACAGCATGATATGCATGACAGATTTATCATTAACAACTTATGAAAGATGAATATTATAGCTGAGTAAATGGCACACCTGTATTACAATATAAGAGCAACTAAAACCAAGACATGAACATACAAGGAGAGTTTTCCATGTGCTTGCATCCAGTTAGACTGTTATGCCTGGGCAGTTGATATCTACCTCAATGCTCAGTCATAATAGTTCGATTGTCTGCACACGATGCTTCAAGAAACAACAGGGGTGATTCGACAAAAGCTGACAAAGCTGTGATTGCCTGTATCTTTGCTCTCTTTATAGCCACATCTACTTAAGACTGAAAATCAACTTTTGAGCAAGCTAATTACAAATCAATCTAACCCAAGCATGTCTGTAATAAAACAGAAGATATATCACTGGTAATGCTTCTGCTTAAGTACCGCTTAAGGCAGAAGATCAACTTATGAGCTAACACACATCACGTGACAATAATAAAACTTAAGCCTGATAGTATTAAGACAGCACGTATATCGCTAGAAAATGCTGCTATAACAACTAGCCTTTTCTACTTAGAAAATCAGCTTATGAGGCAATATTGATTAGCTAATGACAATAATCTTAAGTCCAGCATGTTAGTATTTAAAAAACAGTTATATATCACATGGACTGTCAGTGTTTGCTCCTGTTCTGATTGTTATCTCTGAGCAATTGTGTCATTTATTGTTCAATGCTCAGTCATAACGGTCTGCTTATGAGTGGATGAAAGCCTTCTTCAAGTTCTCATGATGCAAGGTCAAACTTCTCAAGGTCAGACTTCTCAAGGTCAAACTTCTCAAGGTCATCAAGGACAAGAGAAGTCAGAGATTAGAAGGTCCTTCCGTGAGTTTTAAAGGTGTGACAGACTTGTAAAACCAAATAAGTCTGGTACGCCTTTAAGACATCAGCACAGGATCACAACAACAATACAACCAAGATTACCAGAATGAAGATTACCAAGATTACCAGAATGAAGATTACCAAGATTACCAGAATGAAGGAAAGGAAAAACCTCCCAAAGCACAGACCAAAACAGGCTTAAATTAACTTCAAGTGTTTCAATTTAAAAATGCTACTAATGAATTAACACCGCATGAAGCATGATTAAACCCTATCCTCACTAAATTATTTTCTCTCAACAGAAAGAACAATTCAAATTCAAGTTAATACCACTCAAAATTATAGGGTTAAAATAGTTCACACATCTGAAATGAGCATATGTAGGCCTGCAGCGGGGGAAAAAAGTTCCTGCACAACAATGAAATGAGCAAATTTTTCAATTAAGGGTAATAGTGTATACGTATGAATGGACTTTTTTTGCAAGTGAACTTATGGCCAATGGAAACTTGGCCAATGGAAACTTTGTCAATGCAACTGGTGTTGACAGTCTCAGAAGTTTTATATTTAGCCATATTTTAACAAATCTGAAACAATGAAGAGGATATTTACGTGTTGTGCAATAACTTTTTTTACCGCAGTATCAAGTGTATGATACTGAGATGTACTGTGAGACTACAATGTAATTCATAAAATTAAAGAAATATCGACATCAAACAGAATGGCATGCAAGCAAGTATTTCAGTAGTATCTTCACAGTGTAGAAGAAAGTCATGATACAAATCCTAGTATCTCCTTTGCATCATTTGGAACAAGACAGAATTTAAATTACCTTTCTCAACACCAGAATTCAAAAACTATAACTAATAGTATTGTTATTATTCATACCAGTAATTAACTGATTTGATTGTAGTAACTTAAATCTTACATAAAACGGGTATGTTTCTGTCAAGTTCAAAATATTCTGAAATGAGATATGAGAAGTCAAACCTGCCCTAAGGCCACGGTTTTTTGATCTTATGTTTCTCGGAACTTTCTCAGACTGTTTTTCATGAGACGGTCGGTCGGAAAATAAAAAAAATCCCCAGAAAGTGTTTTTTTTTTCATAAATTTTTTCAATTAATAAATCAATGGATATACCATATCCATTGATTTATCATTTGAGCAGCACTGCAAAAGTTTGGCCGGCGGTGTCGAGTTAAAGATCAAAAAACCGTCGCCTAATGGCCACCTGTATAGACTGGTCACCTGTTATATTAACTACTGCTACATTCCAACTCTCCTTGAATTCCCCAGAAATGAATTCTTTTGACCCCTCTATCAAATAGCCACCTTTCTTAAATGGCCATATTTTTCAAATCCCTTAATTATGCGACCGCTTGACACAAGTTTAACTGTACCAAGTTTTGGTAACAGCGAGAATGCATCATAGAGGCCAGTTGTATATACTTATACTAGTGCAATTAGGCCAAAAAGTTTACATACAAATGTACAATTGACCAGTTCCCTTCCTTTTAAAAATTCTAACCCATTTCCTTTATTTCTATCAAAGTTTCAGCAACTTCTACTTTTCTTTTATGACATCATACATATATAAACTTCTGGGTCCGACTGTATGCGTAAAAAACTGTACAACAGTGAAGTCAATAATGACTTTCTTCTACATCCTGCAATTCACTTTGCTTGTTCAGTGAAGGTTTTGACAAACAATACATCCACTGTCAATTAATTAACACGGAACTATTCATGGTTACATATACTTGAACAAGATGTCATAAATTGTGAATAAAATCCAAATAAAGTAGGTTGCTAAAATCTTTGCCAGAAATGAATGAAAATGGTTAGAATTGCTATTGGAGAGTAAAGAATGGTGATTATGTAATCTGCTCAAGTGTGTGTAAACTCTTCGGTCCTACTGTAGCTAACCTTGTTGATGCTTTCCAAAGCTCCATACATTGCCACGGTCCCTCCAAAGTCATGCAGCATGCACCAAATGAAAGGCTGGCCGTAGTAGAATTTTGTGCGATTGTACAGGGGCTGGACGTCAGAATACAAATCGAGTACTATCATCTTTCCCTGTGAATGAATAAAAATATTACAACTGAAAAATCATTTCCATATAACAGGAATCCACATAAAATTATTATAAACTTTATTCCAGACACAAAAGTGGTTCATATGCAGTACAATCATATCATCATATTTTAAGGGTTAGCACCAACATATAACAGTTGAATCCAGTGATTTCTAATCCTGGTTGTAAAAGCAAGACTAGTCAGAGCAATAATTTTGATAATATCATTTGGTGATGTGGCAAGTCTACATATGAATTTATAGACATAATTTCTAATGACTGCAGAGCAGCTTCTAGTATGAAATACTATACAGAGTAAACTGTTACTATCATATTTGGAAAAACCTAGCAGAATCTTGAACACGGTATGATAAGCAATCTGCAGCTTCCTAATACTGACTTTGCTATAACTCCACCATAGGTGCGCAGTATAAAAAGAACTTGAGAGATGTAAAGTGACAATTGTTGGAAAAGTCAGCAAAGGTAAAATTACATTCATGTCTATAAGGAATGACGATACATATTGTATGACTAATGAATACCACACACCTGAGGCACGGAGGTGCAAAGCGCTTCTATCCTGTCATCCGACCAAAAGCTTGACAAAAAGAGCCATCCTTGCATCACCCTGTAATACATTGTAATTGCCATCGCAGTATAAGAGTCAGTCAGTATGAAATGGCATTGAAGGAACACGAGTATTATTTTCTGTTGCTCTTTCTTAAGCGAAATACTCAATTTAGATTAATTAGCTTTTCTCTGTGACTTTATGAACGTGATCAACTTCTTATTCGGCATTTCATAATTATGTTATTGTAAATTATAAATTATAACTCTGGCAATCATTTATAAGCATGTTAAGAATATTTCTGAGCTATATTTATGAACAAGGCCCTAATTTAATTTGGAGAAGGTAAACTTGATTCTCACCAGATGGCGTCCGGGTCAGCAACAGTCATAGCACGGAAGACAGCAGCACCAGCTTGTGACAAATAGGAAGGATCACTGAAAAAACAGAAGAATAAATCAGCACACTTTTCTTTTAATTAATGTAAACGTAAGGCTATGTAAATAAGAGACTTAAACAGAACTTGCCCAGATTTGGGAGTCATTTCATTGAAGGTATCCGTGTTGTAAACATGGTCAGTGCCAAATTCTTTGGTGTACTACAAAAATAAATATTCAAATGTATAGCCTCTAGAGTGTAATAGATGTGCATGTATTAATTCATCATTTTGATAAAAATGTTAACTTTACAGATTAACCAATTGATGTTTTAATTTCTATAAAATGTAAACAAGTGGCAAACCTCTTTAATGAAAGCAGATCCTATCTGCGTGAATAAAGGATCAGCAAAGTCAAGAAGTAACACTCTGAAATTCAAATAAAAAGTATAATTAATATGTTTCTACATTTATTATCAATCATGAAATTTAAACCAAACCCCAATATCAATAATTTACAAGCATGTATGATTATTCAAGGTACAGAACTTACTTTGTGTAGTTATCAGGCATATTTCCCCAGGTGGACAGCGGGCTCACACTTGCATTTGGATACAACCTGTTACACAAGATTACACAATTCTTGAAGGTTTTAAAAGTCACTAAGTCACATAAATCAGATCACCATTACAAATCTAACCAACAGAAGAATAATACACAAAAGTGAAACACATACTTAGTAATTGCTCCGGGGACATGTCCTGCAAAAGCAGGCAGGATTGGCAAAATACCGAGACTTCGCATCCTCTTTAGAATTAAATGCTGAAGTGCAGTCTGCTGGTCATGCCAAGACTGTGACAGAGGACCTCCCCAACCTTGTAAGTTGCCCATTCGTTGCCTACATACAAAAACACAATTAGAGTGAGCAGAGGAAAACAACTTTATTATCATAAACACAAAAAATTTGAAAAATACAACTTTTCTGGTGACTGAAAAAACAATAGTTATATAGTCCCCTGTAAATATTATTGACAAAACTATTCTAGTCAAACATATATCTATCTTAAACTATGTTTACGTTCAATATAGTACAGCGACATGCATCTCAAACTAGATAATCTCTTCAGAAATATTTTCACTCCGGTCACACTTATATGATCTTTTAGCTTCTCGGATACTTTCAGGGCAATTTGTAATAGATTGAAAATCCCAAAACAAATTAAAATTTACTATGAAATAACATTGGGGCATGGTATTTTATTTTTCTGTTGGCACATTTTTCTTTGCAGAGGTGATTCCGAGAAGATAAAAATTATATAAGTGTCGCCCCAGGTATACTCACCACTAAAAGAATGAACTTACCAAGCTAAGAAAGCTGGACCACTGAAGAAAGTGTCCAGATCAGCTTGGGAGAATCCCATCTTTAGAAAAACCTGAAAACAAATGTATGAGCAACACTGTCAATGAAATATGTAAGGCCATATTTATTTGATTTTTTAGAGGGCCAGTTGGTGAAAATGCAAAAATAACATTTCATATCATATGTACTCATAGGGCTCTGTGATCATGTCAGCAGATCCCAGAAGTTAAAAATCAAATAACGGAGCGAAAAAAACTTCATGGTGTTGTTTCTTAGTGAGCGTACCCTTTGCCAAATGGTTTCTTGTGCAGTAAATGCTAATGGAAAGTTAATGCCCTGCATGGCCATCCAATCAATTTCTTGCTCCCATCTCTCCCAAGTCCACCATACGGAGGAGTAACTGACTGTGCAGACATTCTGGTAGTACCTGAATCTGAATGTCCAACAAAATGAATGAGCTGTTTAGTGCGTAAAAATCGCTTGTGGTATAAATATTCAAATAGTGATTATATTTTTTTTTATAAGTATATTCAGTCAAACCTGCATTAAATGGTCACCACAGGGGATAAGATAAGATATGATAAAATAAGATAAGAAAAGAAATGATAAGATAAATTAAGATAAGATCAAATAAGATAAACTAAGATAAGATTAGATGAGGGCTGAAACACAAAAATTCAGTCTTCGGGAGTTGGAATACACACAGTAGGTGGATATTAAGGTAGGTTTGACCGTATACCATCACAAACCTGTCATTTGAGGTAATCACAACAGGTTTACTGGGAACTGGCAACTGTGCAGGCAGACTGATTTGTCTTCCACCCCAAGAAATCAGAGCTTCACAGTAATTTTTTAGGTAGTAATAAAAGCCCATGGCCCCAGCGACACCGGAACTGGCTGTAATATTTATACGACCGTAACTGTCCGTCCATATCTAACAAATATTGAAATCAAATAATGCAGGATGAATATTTGATAAAATCAAAGTACATAAATGTAAAATCACTGAACTATAGACTTTAAATTACTACCTGAAATGTATCTCTGAATTTTGGACCAATTTCTGGATGGATGTAGACCCTAAATTTCTCAGCTTGCACCCCAATCAGCCTGGTGATCAAAGCATTGACAGCGTCCTGTTGGTCTTCACTGGACACTTTTGAGATAATATGGTTCAACGCAGGAAAACTTTGCCCTAGAAAAGTTAAGCCAATTCAACTCCATACTCCAGATATAACAAAGTAGCAATAATATTACAAGTTTTATTAATATTGTACACTGCATAGGCTTAAACTGCATAACTATTGTCTAACCTGAACATTGTGATAAATATGCCAAAAGGACGACAGAAATCTGCAAGTAGAAAGAAATCAACAACAAATACATTCAATCCCAGAACAGCTGAAAAAATTGAGTGAACTAATTTAGTCCTAAAAGTCCTTTCAGCCATAGCTCCCAATTAAGTGACCCTCATTTGGCGGGTCTGACCAGCATTTAATGTCAAAACCCTCTGACCAGCATACATTAGCATTAGCAGATTAGCCAAAAACCCTCATTTTGCACTCTGGTTACAATTGGTGTTTAACACGAGGAGTAAATTTATCTACAGTGCAATTATGGGCATCAAATTTAGCAAATTAAAGTAAACAATATCCATTTAAGTTTCTTAACCTATTAATAGCTCTAAAATTAGCTAAAACACTCAGAATGCACAGATGCTAGAGCTTCTACATGTTCTAGGGGGCCTCCGGCAGTCTGCGGACTCCTGGACCCCGTCCTCACTCGGATGACCAGCAAACCAGTTTCAAAAACTTGGGAGCTATGGCTTTCCTAATAATTTAACACATGAACCTCGTAATTGAAGAATTTCTGCAAGGTATTTTTTAAAACATAAAATGTCAATTATATACTGTGCACAGAACCATAGAAAACCATGGATTCAGATGGTATACATTTGTTTCAGCAGCAATGTAATGTGCATGTATACTAAACATTGCAGATAGATCTATAGCATTATTGTTTAGGCATACCTAACAGAAATTCAGGGGGTGTAGCAGGTTGAGGCCAAGGGTGAAAGTTTAATAAGGATAAAATCAATATTATTCTGACAGGATCCAATACACAAACCTTTTCGAGTTGACAACACAATTTACAGTACATGTAAAACTCAAGATAGTGGTCAAACCGATGTGCATTTAAATTTCAGACCAAGAGGAACATACCAGCAAAGTTTTAGCAGCTGTCATCCTGTGCAATTGCTGCAAAGTCCATGTAAACAAAGAGCTGGCAGCGCTGTCAAGTTAACAGGTCGGCCAACGCCCCCATTTATCACTCGACGTTCCTTAAGCGCCCTCTCTCGGGTTGCGCTATGAACTACAGCATTTAATGTCAAAACCCTTGAAAACCCTCTTAACTAGCAAACATTAGCCAAAACCTTTTGGTACCATGCCCAGTTGTACGATTGGGTTTAAAATTAAATAAAAATAGCAAAATTGTCAATTGTGGGTACAACTTAATATCAAAAGCTCTAAAATGCTCAGAATGCACCACAACTTGCACAAGGGCACCTTACGTCAAAGCTTCCAGCTGTTTCTGGCAGCCTGCGGACCCCTGGCCTCACTCAGGTGACCAGCAAACCAGTTCCTAAAAATTGGGAGCTATATATATGGAACCCCTCTTTAAAAATTAACATTTCGAAAAAAATCACAGGGCTGGGTTACATATCCCTGCAGCATTTAAATTGTTTCATCTCAACCCCATGAAAAAATAACAAAGGACCAAAATTTAATATTCATGACTTTTATTAGTTTACCGGGTCAGGTTCACATTCATACCTATATTCATGAGCAATTTATACCAATTGTATGGCTTTTCAACATATGCTTTGTACTTGGGTCAAAAATATATCCATCTACATTATGTCATTGACACAGTTGCAAAGATAACTTGTATAACAGTTTATTACTCCATTTTTAATGCATGTACATCACACCACAAATTAGCTCTATATGTACATAATAATTTGGTAATTAAAAAAATGGAGATTTCAAAGCACTGCACTTGCAAATTTATATAAATCATCATTGCTAATTAATGTCACCATGAAATCTCCTTCACTCATACCAGGGTCATCTGTGATCAGTAAATACAAGCACCAAATATCATTATTAATGCTACAATGTATTTTGAGGGATACATTCATAATTCATCAGAATTAACAACCAGTAACATTTTGCTCCAAAGACAAAAATAACAAACCGAAGGATTGTAATGCATATACATTGCAAAATTATTAGCCCGTGATTTGAACGCTCGATATAACAATTTATCAGCTCACATATCAATTTTAGCATGCCACAATTTTACCATACACAACTGCAGGTATTTAAACAATAAATTGTAGATTCTAATACTGCAGAGTATTTTTCATACCCCCAGAAGAGTCAATAAAGCAAAAGTACACAATCCAAAATTACAACAAACTTGCAAAGGCTTCATACAAAGAAAGGAAAATCATCAACTATGACACTATACCAAAAATATTTCTCTTAAACTTTAACCCGTGCTTTGGTGTTCACATGGTCAACATACGGAGACTCATAGACTGACATAGGTGGACAAGAACACACCAAGTGTTGGTCCCCATAAATGTCATCAATACGACCAATGGAGGGCCAGAACTTGCTCGCTGGCACAATGAAATCCTGAAAATAGAAAGAGACATTATAACAGCAAGTGAAACACACATACATGCGAGTGACAGTTTGTATAGTTGCATTACCTCTTTCCATTTAACTTGAAGGTAAAAATTCCCAACAGTCTGTATGCCTAAATTTGTTGTATATTTACAGAAATATTCATAAACTGCTCATAACTGCAAATAAGCTTAGTGCAATTAGCATTTTTGGGCTACGAGAAGTTCTTAATATTGACGATAAACATAAATCTGTGGCAATTCCACGTTTCTACTAACTGCAGGATAGGCAGCCATTTCCCTGGAGTAAGGTCTGTTCCACTCGGAAGATGTCACGACTGTGATACTGTGGGGTGCCATCTACAAAGAAAGTTATCGGTCAATTCTGTCTCTTTAAAATAAGTAAAGGATCTCTCCCAAAAAAATGGAAACGAGCATGAAAGATGTTTACCTTCAGCGGGTTCACTTCCATGTCAAGCTTTCCGTCTTCAATCATCTGAATTTCTTTGCGGATAGCTGGAAAGAAAAAGTTTGATTTAATCATCGGAAATCACAGACATGAGGAGCATGTATGTTTTACCACAAATATTGCAGCCAGAACATGTGATTTTGCTCGATCAGTTACTGCACCCCTTAAAATCAACATAGCGGCAATTAAAGTAGTTATCTAGATATCATCATATATGATATTGTGTTGTTTTACTATGGTAAAATAAACTTTGTCTGATATTGTGCAGATCGAAGCGACCCCTAGTGGCAGAGAATTCATGGAATTTACTTACAAATGAGAGCATCACAATATCTGTCCAATTCTTCCTTATCTTCTGACTCTGTTGGTTCAATCATGAGGCAACCACTTACAGGGAATGACATTGTTGGGGCATGGAAGCCTGCGAGTGGAAGAAAAGAAAATAGTTTTGTGACAGTGAAACAGAGACTGGTAGAGGCACATGTCGAGTGAAACACAGAAAGGGGAGAGTGGGGAACAATGAGACACTTTTTTTGTTTTCAATTACCACATTTTTTTTAAAATCAGGGCTTTGCTGACTTTCCACCTTAGATGTAGGTTATATAGTTGCGCATACTTTATAGCAGTTTCAGGTTTATACCTTGTGTAAGATAAGAGTTATTCAACAAAATGTCAATGCAAGTCATTTGTCTCACTCTCCCCTACACATTGCAAAATTTCCTCAAGTAAAATATATTGTATAATATGCCAACAAAGTGCATTTATGTCTAAATGATGTTTATAAATAATACATACCGTAATCTTGCAGTCTCTTGGCAATATCAATTACTTCTATACCAGTTTTCTTTTTGAAGTCTCGACAGTCCACAATGAACTCGTGCGCACAAAACCCGTTGTCGTTAGTGAAGAGAATCTTGTAGTAATCTTTCAGTCTGTACATCATGTAATTAGCGTTAAGAATGGCAAACTGAGATGCCTTCTGAAGTCCTTTAGAGCCCATCAATTTAATGTACGACCAAGATATTGGTAAGATGGCACTAGATCCATAAGGAGCCGCACTGACAGTGCCGAACGACTGATCTGAGACATCGTACGGAGGTGTGACGGGATGAGTTGGCAAAAAGGGCGCTAAATGTTTCTTCCTGCAACACAGAATTCACCCATGATTTTATGAAGTAACTTTTGATAAATATATAAATCAATTAAACAGTAAAATCAACCACAAAAAAAGTTGAAGTTTGAATACTTACACACCAATAGGTCCCATTCCGGGACCTCCACCTCCATGAGGTATACAGAAAGTCTTGTGGAGATTCAAATGGGAAACATCAGATCCATAGTCACCAGGTCTGCATAGGCCAACCTATTGTCAAGATTTTGCACTGACAGTTAAGGGCTGTTCCATTTAAAGTGTGGGTGATGGTGAACAGGGAAAGTTTTCAGACACCCCCACCCGTTTTTTAGGAACCCCTCCTCCCTCTTTTTTGAAATGGAGATAGTAAGAAAATACTGGTCATCCACCCCCCTCCCCCTCTTTTTCCCTTTTGGAGAACTCCCCCGCTTTTCAAACACTTCCTTACCGCCCCACACTTTAAATGGAACAGTCTTAACTCAGCAAGTTGTTGATCAGAGACAAATATTACACAATTGTTATCAAATATGGCATTTTCCACATAACTGACCTGGGCATTCATGTTCGCTCCATCAAGATACACCTGCCCTCCACACCGGTGGATCAGATCCAAAATATCCCTAACACAAAAAGGTTGGTAAGTAATAAGTAACATTAAAAATTAACAATTGGAGTCAGTGCACCTAATTCCATGAGGACCTAATTCCGTGAAAATCTGCAACCTTAATCCACAACTGCTTAAATTAAATTTTTACTGTCATTGCCTAATATAAAAAGTATAATTCATTTGTTTATATATGTGCCTTGGGCACCAGTTGTTTATTGGGGCTGAGTGCGATCACGAAATAAGGGCCATCACAGGATTAGGTACACAGACTCTATAATTTTTGTCTGAATATGATATAAATAAATCACAAACCTAATTTCTTCATCAAATACACCGTTTGTAGATGGATAGGTAATCATGAGTGCTGCCAGGGTATCTTTGCTTTTTTCTGCCTGAAAATAGAAGTTGGAATAATAAAGTGCCGATTAAAATTTGAAAAATTCAAACTTGATTTTAGAGCTGTCAGGATAAATTAATGGAGTGGATATCAATATATGTTGCATGTAAAAGTTTACCTTGTTAGTCAGGTCAGTCAGGTCCACTGCTCCGTTTTTGCTCACTTTGACGGGTAAAATTTTCATACCAGCCATTTGGGCACTAGCAGGATTGGTTCCATGAGCAGATTCCGGAATGAGACACACCTAAATTGATATTATTCATCATCAGTAGGGAATTATCTTAGGTGCAACAAAACTGGGCATGTCATCACAATGGACGAATATCACAATGCGCATAGTGTCCTCTTACGCATTAAAGAGCCATATTTACCGTTCTTTGGTGTTGCCCAATGGACTCCAAGTAAGACTTGATTGCTCTTAGTCCAGCGTATTCACCTTGAGCACCACTGAAACAGGAGAAATTAATGTTTAACAGTTAACACTTTATGTGAACAAGAGTGACCCTTTATGTAATGTAATCAAATGACAGCTTCTGTTAGTCAGGTGTGCAACAAATAACAGAACAATTACCTGTTTGGCTGGAACGAGAAGCGGTCATAGCCAGTGATTTCACATAAATCCTTCTCAAGTTCTTTGAACAATGTCAAGTAGCCTTTCGCTTGTTCATTAGGTACAAAGGGGTGGATATGCGCTAAGTTTGGCCATGAGCAGGGCTGAATAGGAAATATTATACAAAATTAAATATTTAAACATTTGCTGAATTCCTCAAATCACCAAAAACGTCATGCGTCTGACTTCAACAAAAATATTTACCATCATTTGGGTTGTAGCATTCAGTTTCATGGTACATGAACCCAGAGGAATCATGGAATGACACAAAGACAAGTCTTTGTTTTCTAAAATCTTCATGTATCGGACAATGTTTGTTTCCGATTGGAAGCGATGAAACACAGGGTGGGTAAGGAAGTCTGTGCTACGCTTGAGAGGAGTGTTTAGTATACTATCTTCACGGGAGGATTCAAGTCCTTCTGAAACTTGTGCCTGAAATAAATTGACAGCATGTCAGTACCTTGCTATGTGTATTGCAGGAAATACTCCCGATATTAAACCAATATACACCGTAGATATCACATCGAAGCACTTACAGCAGTCTGGTCACTTCCAAATATCCAAAGAAGGTCATTCAGGTCACTCTCTTCAACTGTCTCATCAACTGATATTCCAACCTGTAGCAAACGAATCGTATGATTATTCAACAAGAAATAACTGATAAAATTATAGTGCCAGACCACGATTAATTCACATTCAACAAATTTGATTGAATGATATATATACTTACATCTCCATCCTGAAAGTATCTCAAGTTAACCTCTTTCTGTTCGGCTCGTTTCCGAATTTCATTCACATCGTTTCCCGGGGTGATCCTTAGTGTGTCAAAGAACAACTTAGTGTTGACTTGATTGCCAGCGTCACCAATTCCTGAAATATCAAGATGCATAAGCATATGATAAGGTCAGAACAACAGTATCTAATGGCTTAACACAGATCTTTTCTTGCTTTAATAATCAATAATTTTTTAAATACAATTTATCAATTGAATGTAGAAAACAAAAATATCCAGAATGCTGACCTTTTGCAAGGATTCGAGCTCCATTATGGATGCGTGTTCCAATGTACCGCAGACCATCGGGGCCATGATACACAGCATACATGGCAGACATATTGGCAAGAAGGGCCTACGGAATTAATTTTCAGGTTTTTTGTAAATGATTAGGACATGAACAACTTAATTCTTGTCGTATGGTTATCCACAGAAAGTAAATGATGATTAAATAAAAAAATTAATTCTTTAAAATTTTAAGCAAGCAAAATTACTAATTCATTATGGTATTAATGAATCATGAAGTACTATAAACACTTATGTACCTGAGCAGTGCAGATATTACTTGTTGCTTTATCACGGCGAATATGTTGCTCTCTTGTTTGCAAGGCAAGTCTCAGAGCTTCCTTTCCATTTGCATCTCTGAAATTTATTAATGAATGAATGGTAAAATTATAAATGCTTACACACAGGATACACATGAAGGATAAATCTTCAAAAGTTTTATTAAGAATGCCTGCAACACACCTGGTAACTCCGACAACTCGACCAGGCATAAGACGTTTGAAGTTATCTTTGATGGCAAAAAACCCAGCATGCGGACCACCGTAAAAGAGCGGGACACCATATCGCTGACTGGTACCAACAGCAATGTCCACATCAAACTCTCCTGGAGCACGAAGAACGGTCAGTGCCATGAGGTCAGTGGCACACGTCACCAAAGTCTGCAATTGTAGACATTCCCAAATGTAAGTTCAAAAAAATGAGCTGCATGGTCACTATATATTTACTGGCATTATTGTCATTCAGAAAAATATCTATGACATGATTTCCTGGAGGCCAGTTTTGGGAAACACAGAAAAATATTTCAGAAATGATGTTTGGAAATTTGAGTTCAGGTTATTGTACCCTCAAAAGTTCTCACACCCTGTGAATAAAAAGGCTGTGTAAGATAATGTTGAAAATTTCTGAAGGCAAAAATGATGAACAGATTTATAATATATGGGACCATAATGTTACATTGTATATTAAAAAGATTTGCACACAACGGCTTGGACACTGTCACAGAAACCAATTTGAATGCTGTTATTATTCCAGAGCAGATGAGGTCAACCAAAGAGTAATGTTAAAAGGATCAAATAGAAAGTGCAATTGATAAGACAGCGAATAAAATGAAATCATTGATAATGGTATAAAAGAAGTGTTCTCATTTGATTAACAATTCAGGACTATTCGGAATAGGCCAACAATACTTTTAATGCCATCAATTTTCCCATTTTAGATCTGAAAGGGCCACATCCCTATATCATTTTTATTCTCTGAAGAATATGATTGGTAGCCAATAATTAACCATAACTGCAGGTAATATATGTAATCTAAGGGCCAACCACACATCAAAACACATGGTCTTACATCATCACACAATTGAATGAACTACTTCTAGACTGACGGATTAAAATAGGGTCATACTACACAGGCTATAAAATTACATCACATGTAGAATTACAATAAACTAAGAAGGAGCACTATCTGCATACAACATAGAAGTCAACAATCAGTATCTGATAAGCGGTTATCAAGAGCCTTGTTGAAGCAGCTGATAAATAAACGCTGCACAGTGAGAGGCTACTCACGCCATTAGCATGTGCTTTGCCGACAATGTCAGTCAGATCATAAACATTTCCATCAGTATCTGGGTACTGTATCAGCACACCCCCGACATCACGCTCGCTAAAATCCATCTCCTCCCTCTTCTTGACGATGACATCAATGCCGAGTGCGCTGAAAGGACAATGACATTCGTGCAAGCAAGCAATGCGACATTATAAGGTTAACACGGATAAACAGTGTCCTACAGATGAATAGAAAAAAAAAGTTCCCATGACTTTTCCCTTGGCAGACAATTGTCTAAATTTCCATGACCAAATCTCAACAAGAACTCTGAAGATTTATATTTTAATAGAGGCGCAGTTGTAATTTATTTGGTTTCTGTTGCACAAACAATAACTGTTTACAGTTAATGTGGTGTTACAATCATTTTTATATGATATCACAAGCTTTATACTAAATCATGACATGCAACAGGAGTTGGCATGTGAAGGTCAGAGACCTGGAAGTTGTGCCAACCCAATATTCACTAAATATTGTATCATTGTAATTGTCAAAGCTCTGAAAATTTTCCATATCAGTTTTCTATATTTACTGTGTTACTCAAGCGTGTTACTCAAGTGCATTTTCACCAAATGTTATAATGTATAAATTGAATTTATGGATATATTTTACAATTGTATAACTTTCTCCACAAATTTCATTTTCCCTGCACAGTGACCACAAAAAAAAATTCCATTACTTCTCCATGACCTGGTAGGAATTTCATATTCCGCAGTTGTTTCACTGACCACTGGACACCTGATAGATAATCATATCAATTTCTATTATAAAGCTCCTTACCTTCCTCTTGTTCTCACAACTGCCAAATTCTGGGGGTGAATCCTGTCATCGACTAAAAATTTGTTTCTCTTGTTATGTCTGAAAATTAAACAAAATTAAACTGTAACATCTGTAAATATTTGTATACATGTATTATGCATTCCCTAACGATCAAATTTAATGAAGTTAAATATACAATATGATTACTCATACCTGTAACATAAACCCATCGCTTCGGCACAGGCAGTGGCTTCATCCAGTAAGGACGCATTTGCAATATCCAACCCCGTCATGTCACAAATCATGGTTTGGTAGTTGAGTAAACTTTCGAGTCTGCCCTGGGCTACTTCTGGTTGGTAAGGCGTGTATTGTGTGGTCCTGCAAGTTTTCAGAAATTTTCCAATTTTAGAGGACATTATAGAAAATTCTGACATCACCTATCAATGTGTGTGACAATGTGACCATCATAATTACCAGCCCTTATTAAAAATGGAAATTTAAGCAACTGGTGAAGCATTGACATCTCATCAAATTAGCAAGTCATTCAAGTGATTGTATTCAATTCATCTGGACATTGGGTCATTCCGTGTCAAATTATCCAGGGGGTGCCAGGTGACCCCCCCCCCCCCAGAATGCCCTGAAAAAATTCACATGTGTTTATCTACCCATAGTATGAAAAAGTGCCAAATATTAGGTCTATATCTCAATTAGTTTTCGTTTTACAGTCCTTTGAAATTTAATAATATTTTAAATTTTTTCACCAATGCATTTTCAGGCAACTTTGGCAGCTTATAACTGCACTATAAATGTTAGTGTAAGGCTGAAATTTGCTGCACAGACTATATCCATCGCAAGAAATTTAAAAATGGTCTGAAATCAAATGTAACTCCAGTTTATTTTGCATGGTTAAGCTACAAAATCAGTCAAAAAACTAATATAGCAAAAAACGAGGCTTTATTTAATAAGCCATAGCTCCAAGATTAATCATGATATGGTGCTGATTTTTTTTTAAGTTCCTATGATATTTCTCTGTTTAAGAAAGCATTCATTTTGCTTAAATCTTTAGTAGATCACCTCTAATAAACAGATAAATATAATTGTATGTGGATTTTTTCGATTTTGCAAAAAATCGCCATATTTTGCATCATTGTTTGACCATGTCACCAGTTATTCACCTCTTTCAAATTTTTACCATGTATTCTTACACAACTGAACATAATCTAGAAAAAAATTCAAGATGGTGTTCAGCTCACTTTTTGAGTTATAATTTTTTAGGAAGTGTCGTTCAGCATGTTCCTTCGAAACATTCGTCATATGAAAGTATTGCATTTCTTCCATATTTAAATATAGACATTTTGGCATATGAGCAGAATTGTTTGGAATTTATAAAAGTTGCTTCATTCAGGCTTAAATAAAATAGTAAGAGACACCCAGAATGTTGCTTTTACAAGATTACGTAGCTTTCTAAGAACACAATTTACACAAATATCTACGTACATAGTTAGCTTCAATTAAAGAATACTAAAATCATGCATACATAGTGATGATGCAGTAAACTAATAGACAACTGAGACAAATAATATCAAATATACATGTTGATAAAGTGCCACTAATGAATTTTTTTTTTTTAGAAATGTCTGGTATTTCATATCAAAACCATAACAGCTCTAGGCAACATTTACATTGAAATATCAATAAACAACATCACATAAATACCAGATTATTTATTCACTTTGAAGAAACTGCTGATATTTAGTTTTGATTTTGTTGAGGTCACTCTGACTTAAAACATAATGGCGAGCACTGCTGCCTTGCACAGTAGGTGACTTATCAGACAAAGAATATGCTGGGAAGGAATCCAGCATTCATCTTTCCGTGATCTTGCAGGCAATGAAAACAAATCAATTCTTGATTTTTTTCATAAATAATACCAAAACGTCTGAATGCTCCACAAATCTAACTTTTATGCTGCCCACATACCACTCGGCATCATACATACATGCTACGTATTTACCTGGCTGGTAATCTTCACTACTATCACCAGACTCCATCTAAACTGCTGTAGCTTCACTTTCTTTATCACTGCCAACAGTTACAATTGTGTACATATCATCCAATGACAACCTTCTGATGTACAATATGTTGCTAGATTGAGGAACAAAGCTGTGGAGTGACTTAATACCTGCCACTGTTTTGCATTTGTCAAAGCGCTCCAGGAGTTGAAATGTTGCACAATTCTGCTGAACTGAAACCTGATTGACAAGAAAAATTTCAATCCCCTGAATATGGTCTTTTACCCATTTGTACATATCAGTAACACTCAAAATTTGATTATCTATAGGTACCTGAAGGCTTTACTGTCATCCCAACCCCATCACATGGGCTTTTGCCATGTCTAGCTGATAACTGATGGTCTCTATAGTGACAACATAGATTGACAAGACTTTTAGATCACTGTTAGGTGAGACAAACTTACATCAGCAGGATTGTGCAAATATTTTTACTCAATATTTTTCCCCTTAAATTGTATTGTATGAGCTAAACATTGAAAATATGAACAGTTCATTGTGCAATAAAATCATTATGTATTCACGATGAATTAAGAATTATTGCTGTAGTCACCTATTGTTTCTTCATTCCAACACAGCTGTTTATATGTGACTGCGGAAATAAGGCTTAAACCTGTCGAACGACACTTTCTAAAAAAATTATAACTAAAAAAGAAAGCTGAACACCATCTTGAATTTTTTTTCTAGATTTGTTCAGATGTGTAAGAATACATGGTAAAAATTTGAAAGAGGTGCATAACTGGTGACATGGTCAAACAAAAATCCACATACAATTATATTTATTACAGGAGATCTACTAAAGATTTAAGCAAAATGAATGTTTGTTTATACAGAGAAATATCATAGGAACTTGTAAAAAAATAAATAAAGCCTCGTTTTTTATTATAATGGTTTTTTGACTGATTTTGTAGCCCAACCATGCAAAATAAACTGGAGTAACATTTGATTTCAGACCATTTTTAAATTCCTTGCGATGGATATAGTCTGTGCAGCAAATTTCAGCCTTACACTAACATTTTTAGTGCAGCTATAAGCTGCCAAAGTTGCCTGAAAATGCATTGGCGAAAAAATTAAAAATATTAATTAAATTTCAAAGGGCTGTAAAAGGAAAACTAATTGAGATATAGACCTAATATTTGGCAGTTTTTCCAACTATGGGTAACTAAGCACATGTGAATTTTTTTCAAGGCATTCAAAATTTTCCAAAATCTGGATGATCTGACACGAAATGACCCGATTGTAAAAAGTACAGTATAAATCATAAATACCCAATAAGTCAGAGAACTTAAATTCTGGACCTATTCTCAGTAATTAAATTGATGAGGTCATCAGTGATGCAAAAACTGATTTGTTTGTTGCATCCTAAAGACCTAACCAGCGACCACTAGCAGTGACAGAGTACAAGAATAGTGGAATACAGCTGGTGAAGTGCTGAAATCTAATCATACAGGTTACTATAGAGTGACAATCGATACTGAAACAGACGAACATAAATGTTGCTCAGTGTAGCTGGTGGATTAATCAACAGTCTTCTGACAGTCTTTACATATTCAATGATTTTAAAAACTACCATAAATGGGAACTCGTGAACATCAGAATTTTCCTATTAAAAGAAAACAGACTGTACTACATTTCTTTTCAAATGACGCATAGGTTTATTTAAGCACCATAGAATCATAAAACTGGTTTGCAAAACACATCATGAATGAAACTTCATTTATGAAAGACTTATCATCAGTGACAACGAATCAGTTCAAAGTACCTGGTCACCATAAATAGACTTTTCCACAACCAGGCACATAAACTAATGCCGGGACATGGAAGTGACTGATACATTGATGAGTGAGCCCCAACAAAATGACAGAGAAAACTAATAAATCATGATAATTAGACCAGCCTTAAAAATATTTCTGTTGGTGGTTACATCAATACATGACACTTGAAAAACCCATCAGGTATTCTTTTTATTTATTTTTTTACATCGGAAGATTTTTTTTACAAATATCCTGCGCTACAGCGAGTGAAAAAAAAAAGAATGGCCTTATTATACTTGACAGGCGGAAATTATTTCTTTTCTGTTACAAAATAGATATATGCTCTTCATAAACTAAGGCAGCACAACTGATAAACAGTAGAAGTCTGATAACGATGAATGCCACTTTTGATAAGTACTGAAATTACAACTGGTTTCAATATCTACAACACACATAGAATTGTCCTATTTTGTAGATGTCTCTATTCTGATACATTTCATGTCATCACATTTGACCACTATATGGCAGGCCGCTGAGATGGTCAAGATGAACGCAAGACTGCTAACCTATGGGTGTAATGGATATAGGATGTTGTACACACCTCAGCACCGAGTCATAAACACTTATCTCAATAAAAAACCAAATGGTGTAATTCTTGGCACAAATATTCCACTGAAAGTCTACTGTACCATACCACTGAAAGTCTACTGTACCATACAGAGTCCACTGTAGAGAATCTACTAGAGTCTAGAACACTAACCCAGGTAGACAGCCAAGGAGACAAGTGTCCAAACCACTATGCCACCAGGTTGAATAATACGAACAAGCATCTGCTTTGGATTTAGTTGTATGTGAAACTAATGAATTTTTATTGTTCATGTGATCTATGACAATTCATTTTAGATTTATCAGTCATCTATGACTATTCCGTTTTACTTCACTTTCTAAATTATTAATATTTTGCGATGTTTTTGGATTGATGCAACAATTAGATTAGAGTGGGTTTAGGAACTTCTCAAAACACAACAATCATGCGAATAATTATGGAATACCATACTGATCTACTTTACACTTTTAGTACACATCACTGAACCATCATTTTCATATGAAAATAATCATTTTAGGCATTCTGCCAATATTTAGCATACAGTATCAAAAGTTGTTTTTCAGTCATGCCCCAGAAATCAAGCCCCGTAAATACGCCTAAAACACCAGGTCACCAAAACAAGTCACATTTTTTGAGCAGTTGTGAGCTTTTTCATGTTTAGAGGTCAATTTCAGTTTTCAGCGCTCAAAGCACACTTGGTGTAATTTGTGAAAAGTATATCTGTGTGACCCTAATACAATGGTGTATCATAAAGCAGTTAAGATCTTACAGCATTCCATAATTACCTGTATATGGTTATTATTTATGTTGAAATGAAAGCACTGCGCACTCACCATCCAGGGTTTTCGAAAATGTTGCGCATAATTGTCGTAGGGGTAACACAGTTGTAGAAGCCCATTCCAATATACGACCTCCATACTTTGTTTTCTTTACTTATTTCAGTAATCCTTCTCAGCAAATCAGACTCTCCTGTAGAAAACAAAATTGCCATTTTATAATTTCATGAAAACCATGACTTACCAACAATATTTTTCATTAAAATATTAGAGTAACATTTACAAAACAATTAGATCTAGAAAGCAACCTTGCTTGTTTTCCATTACAAGTAATTTGGAAGTCAGTTCAGCAATGTATGGTAAATCAAAGACTATGGTTTTTTTTATTTGTAGCATTGTAGAAAAGTACAACAGCAAAGTTATAATATCAGACATACCAACAGCAGGTTCAAGATCCAAATCCTGATTCAGCCGAATATTTTCAGGTATTGCTTGTTCAACCAATTCATCCAAAGACTGCAAAAAATCAATAAATTGGTGTCATCACTCAAGGACTTTCCCAGTACTATTGCTCCCTTGCAAAAAAAAAAAAAAAAAATTTAAACCAAAAAATTGAAATTGGACAAATTCAAGGATTGGTTCTCCCCCCCCCCCCCCCCCCAACAGTATGTCACTCCCAAAATTAAGAGACCCTACTACTATTAACTTAAACAATTTTTTGTTTTGTTCCACCAACAATATGTGATGGACAACAAAATCTACAAAATTATAATATTAAGTAGGGCAAACCCAATGCAGATGTTCACACCACCGTGACCCAAAACAGGCCTATATAAAATACAAGATTGCTATAATAGTCTTGTTGACAGCAAAAAATCTGGCAGCAGTGGTTTATTGAGGCAGCATCAAAAATAACAACCGCTTCAGCCATAAACAATGTATTTAACAGTGCATAACTTAGTAATGTCTCTCGCATATTAAGTACTATGTATCAAAGTGATTTACATGTACTTCAAAATACAAATTGCAAAGGGGTAATCCATCAATTTTATAATATACATAGACAAAGCATTTGCAAATCCAATGGTTATGCTTTGTAGATGATAATCATGATATATATTTGCCAATTAACACAGAGAACAAGTTCATTTAATGACAAATCTTATGATTTACAAATTGAATAAAATTGCATAAGACTTAAAAAGATCAGAGCCATGGTATTAAAACATATAATCTAAATAATTAGTTTGTGATTACTGCAACTTAGTAAATGACATGAATCTATTATAGCTTATCATATATATATTGAATGATTGAACTGGTCTTTTTTTATTTTAACACAAAAACACTACACAGGCTGTAACCTTGATGATTTCCTGATAATTAAGCTTAACTGCATTGATCTTTAATTAATTTCTTTGTTCACTGCTCCTGTGGTGCAATAACAATTAATGATCACATCAATGATGAAAATAATGCCGCACATAAGGTCAGTTTAAAGTTGTGTGTTAAAACTTATTGAAATGATTGAATTACTATAAAGGTTATGCAATAATTCATTTGCATGATAAAAGTTACCTTGAGTCCAATGTAGTGTAGCATGGAGTCTTCTTCAGGGCCATTTGGTCCAATGTGTCTTTCTGCGAAGATGTCATGCTTAGGGTAAACAGAGCTGAATGCTGAAGAACTCATAGGACGAACCAAAGTTCCCCAGACAACATGTTTATGATGGAGAGACGCACATGCAACTTTGTCCCTCTGAGGCAAGCTCCTCCCTTGGCTGATATAACGAATACATCTTCGAGAGTGATGCCTGAGAGTTCCTGCAACTCTCTGCATGTTGCTGCCTCAGTAAAACGCCTGTAAACAGAGAGAAAAGCCTTGCAAACGTCTTGTTCCTCTGCCTCCCCGATCAAAACAAAGTCCTTTTACAGGGTCAGCTGGTCCCAACTGGAGAGAGGCAGTCACGTGGTTAGGCTGCTGGCCAACCAAAACGCAGAATTGAGCCAAGCCCCTCTACTCCAGCTTCAGCTGTCAAGTTGGTTGTCACCGGTTCTTGGTCGTCTCAGACTCGTCTGTGCATGTGTTTCTATAAAATTGACAATTAACTTTACTCGTAACCGTTACATTGTAATGAAAGAACGATAGAAAGATGTTACGCAAACACACAAGATTCAACAGATGTCGCCCTGTACTAGTGCACAATCCACCTAGCGGCAGGTGCCCGTGGATTCGTTGGTTACGCATAGCAACCATGGGCATGATGTGAATGGCTCGAGTCTTTTCATTCATGATCTTCTATTTCACATTGATAAGCTGAACTGCACGTGTAGTGAAAGACAAAAGGATTCATCAGATTGTCTCAGGATACACTGTCGTCAATTATAGCTGTCAGTAAGCTGACACAATCACATATAATTAAATCTAGATATATTTCTGACTCTGCATCAGGACATTGTTATTGATTTGTCACATTTTAATTTGTGTCACATTTACCAACAGGTTCAGTGGGTTCTTGTGAAATGGCTTGGTCTAGTTGGAGCTGCCATCCTGGGATTATTTATACCATGGATTAATTTCACTAAATTTATTGAACATAACCAGGACTTGACAAGGTATTGAGTTTTATAATTTAATATAAATATAAAATATTATTTATACAACAATATTTGTCAGTAGCAATTACATTTTACACATGTAATATCACATTCACAAACTTGACAAATTGCTACAATATGAGTGGTACATGAAACTCATTAACTCATGGTGACACATGTCTACATATAGATAGCCTATACTCAACAATGAAGGATTATATGTAATGATGTATGCAAAAATATTAAGATGTGTACAAAAATATTAAGATGATTTAAAAAAAAAAAAAAAAAAAAAAAAAATATATATATATATATATATATACATATAGATACACTCAACAATGAAGGATTAACATGTGTATACAAAAATATTAAGATGATTTCAAAAAGAAAAAAAAGAAAAGTACAGCTGTACTATGTACCCTAAGATCTATGTACCCTAGCTCTGTGTACACATAGTATGTCCAGCATGCAGACAGCTTGATCATTTTTCAGTAATAATGATTTTACTCAGAATTATTGACAAAGAAAAAAAAAGTCTACTAGCACAGATTCTGGTACACAGTTACTAAACATCTCTAAAGTTTAAGTTTAAAAATTTGCAAGCACTTAAATATTTTGATCAGATATTCTTCAAGAAATGACTTGAACATTACTGTTTCAGCACAATCTTAGCCATATACAATGGTGAAGCTTACTTTGGATGTGATTGCCCGAGGAACATCAGGGTACACCAAGAAGAAGAGAGATGAAAGCATCAATCACTATTTGAAGAGATTGACGCATCTCTACTTGGAGGACCGAGGCATTGACGAAATTGTAAGTGGTCACTAAAAGGTCTTTTATAGGATCAATTATTTTTCATTTCTGTTGCAAAAGTTTATGCAATCAGAAAGTTAATGGTCATATTGGGAGAACCACAGGCATCAGCCGGTGATTTTAATAATTGAAATATGCAGTAAACAAATAAAAAGGTAACACAATAGTTTTGGCTACATGGGAGTTCACACTAAAGTGCCCATGGCGAAAGCCTTTGTTCGGCCAGGAATGGTCGCAGACTCTAAGAGGAGACACTGGCGGATGTTAGATAGATAGATAGATGTGGAATTGCAGCCCTCCAAGGCAAGTTCTTGCCGCTATCGAGGGTTGATGGATGAGGTGAGAAAGAGAGGAACAGTCCATCTATGTTATATATTGTACCCCTTGGGTAAGATCTTTTACGAGCCTCAGCATAGACACTGAGTACAAGGGACTGCCAATTTAGCGTCTCATCCGCCCGACATCCAGCTGGGATGTTGCTCGTGAAGGGTGCATGAGCCTGGCATTGAACCCGGTCCTTCAGAGGAGCAGGCGAACGTCTTACCACTAGAACACCCAGCTGCAGAAGAGACGCTTCCTATTTTCATGCAATTCCAGGTTAGGTCATTCTGGGCAGCTGAGTGTTCCAACTTCCCAGTCTATGCAAAATGGGCTACCTTCTTGATATTATAGTATACTCTGTATATTTCAATTAATTAAACTTGCCCGATGACACTTGCTGGAGAACATATGTAAAGTATCTTGGGTTTAGTACCTGCCTCTGGTTCACATAAATGTCATAATTATGATAACTAGTAAAAAAAATGTTGATCATAATTTTGTTGCTTGTCATGTTCATTACCTCAAGTTAGGCCAAGAAAATATATATATGCAAGCTTCAGCAAATGTTTGCCTAATTTGTCAATATCGCTCAGTTTAGAATGTGCTTCTTTAAATAGATGCCGCTTCATGTTGAACATGTGCTATGTTGTGCTTTCTAATTTATTTTCAAAAGCTTTAGCTTTACTTGCTTTTTAATAGTCTCATTCACCTGCATCTGATGTTTAATTTTCAGAAGGTGAAGTTCTATACTACCACAAACAGTATTCTTTTTATCGCAGAATGTAAAATTTATTCTTTATGTTTAGAACATTCATTTCCTTATTATTTTTAAGTTCTTTCAGTTCAGTTCGTTTTACTTCTTGCAGCCGATCACTGTTTTGATATTAGCTCATTCAACCTCAAAAAGTCTCAATCAGTCTGCTACATCATTTACCATGGCACCTCATATAGCCATAGATTATTGTAGATCAAGCAATATAGTACAGTTTATTAATTAACACCATCACCCATTTAATCATTACCTGATTACTATAAAATGGTAAGGTAAGATTTAAAAATGATGATATAATTAAGAATATAAGTATTTTTTCATACTTGCAAGTGTGCATTGTCTAGTGTCTACAGAATTACCTAAACTGCATTGTTTTATGATGTACATGAAATTATATAGAAAAAATAAACATAATTCTGACAGTACTCTTGACTTCACTAATAACTATGCATCACTCCATGATATATAATTTGAAAATTTCAGAATTAATTTCTTTTAATATATAGCCGTAACTCAGTTTTGAGAACTATCGCACATGGCATATTTGGCTAGGTGCTGGTAACATGACTTTCCATTTACATATTACATTTTGCAGTGATTTAAAAAAATCATTTAAAAGAATTAGTGTTGATTTATCATTTGTTTGTTACAGTTTATTTTTTGTTGGTTACTTTTTATCATTTGTTTGTTACATTTTATGTGTCGCTAAATGATTCAAAATTCATATCTTTTTTCTAGGGAGATGACTTAGCCCTCTGTAAAAATCTGACAGTTTTGTATCTCTATGACAACAAGTTATCGAGGGTACCAAATTTAACCTACAACGCCAACTTGACGCATCTTTACCTGCAGAACAACAGTATCAGTCAGATCGAGAACCTAAATGGTCTGCGGAAACTGAACAAATTGTATGTAATCAAAGTTATTTAAAGTCATGTCATGTGAATCTCTGAACACATACATGTGTACCACTTGTTGCATTACTCAACCATTTTTGATGATGATCTTAAGTTGACTTGATAAATGAAAGACAAAATTTTTGATTCAGATACTTGGGAGGAAACTGCATAGCCGTCCTTGAGGGATTGGGAAAAGTGGAAAACCTTCAAGAATTGCATCTCGAAAACCAGAGATTACCTGCTGGAGAAAAACTACTATTTGATCCTAGAACACTGGAAAAAATTGCAGTAAGTATCAATTTTACAGTGGTACAATTGAATACACTGGCCGGGCCTCCATAAGCATGATAAGTTGGTGATTAATAATGACAAAAAAGGATGAGAAAAATTTAGCAAAAATGACACATTTTAGATCTATAGAAGTTATGTTGTGTCAGTTGCCATGACGAACGCTAACACTATGGTAAAAGCTAAACAACATTTGCCCAGAGATGCTCCAAACGTGAATTTTACTATTAGAAATCTTTGACAGCACTAGGACTGCATTGGCCAGACATCTGTGATAGACGGTGAATGAATTTTTCATAATGTGTGCATTGATTTCTTTGCCATGAACCGAGCGGCTAGTCATGGTGGGAGGCAATCAATGCAGTCCATAGGAAACTTCCTCACTGAAAGTAATGGTTTTGAGAACAATACAGATTCTGAGACACGCCATGCCAAGATTGCAAAGCTTGAAAGGTGGTCGATGTTTTATACATTAAGGTCGTTGACCTCACTCCTCAATTGCTTCTTCTGGCACAAAGTGTCGATTATTGTACTTTCGCATGCAAAAATTAATTTAAAAACATAATGCAATGCTTTTAACAATTTTATACCAATGCTGACAAACTAATAAGCCTTATTATAGTGAATTTGAATGTTTCACACACATCTAACATGAAGATCATGATGCCATGCAAAAACGTTTCAATTACCAAAAACCAACCAGAACATGTAATTATGACTTAGTGTTGTATTTCTACAAATGGAGTGATACATGACAGACAAGGAAACAACTATTTCATTTAAGTGTACATTTATTAACAAACTTTCATTTAAGACACAAGATTTACCTTCATAACAGAATTTCCACAAAAAAAAACTCCTTATAATGAAGATTACACAGGTCCAAATTTGGCTTTGCTTAAATCGAGAAGTTCTGATAACAGCAATTTTGACCTTAAACATTTGTCTCAACTGTCTCACAAAGCCTAAGCCTTTCTGTTTCTTTTGAAGGTATACATTTGCCTTTTCGTACAGTCTTTGACTCAGACTTTTTAATTTTAATTTCAGAGCACTGTTCAAATTTTGAATGTCAGCGGCAACAACCTAGACTCAATACAAGACCTGGAATCACTACAATCATTGACTCAATTCTCAGCTAGTGATAACAAACTGTGGGATATGAAAGAGCTGGCCAGATGCTTAAGCAACTGGAGACGACTCTCCCGATTAGACCTTATCGGCAATGCCATTTGTCACAAGAGCAAATACAGGGATAGAATCATCATAATGTCACCACGGTTAGGTACGTATTATTGTAATGTAAATAAAGTATCTATATACCATCTACGAAGGCTAAATTTCCAAGTTTTAAGCAATTATTTAGAACTCAACGCAGCATTCAAAATTACCAAAAAAAACTTACGAAACACTAACAACACAATGCAGCATTCTGTACACTATGTTGTAGCTTTTTTTTTTTTTTCAAAAGAAATGCTGGATGGCAAAGAAATAACAGAAACTTCGAAACAGTTCCTCAAGAATTGGGAGGCCAACAAGGAAGCCCAAAAACAGAAACGCAAACAGGCTAAAATAGCACCACAAGGTATTGTCAGAGAATGAGAACTATGCTTTGGTTATAGCAGGGGTGTTACATTATACCGTCAATGATAACAGTTTATCACAGACATGTTTTCAAAACTTCTTTTATGATCATTTTAATTGTAGGAGGTGATGGTGAAGACTTGCCCCCTGTGAGTGGTCATCCGAAAGCTGCCGTACCCGGTTACTTGATGCCAGGTACGTTACATCATTATGAGCATCAGTTGTTATTATCACTGACATTCATTTTAAGATTTTAAATTTTGGAAAGTTAAAGTTTACCATTGCATGGAGATTACTTGTCTTTGAGTTCTCTAAATAGGGCTGTTCCATTTAAAAAAGAGGGAGGGGGATGGACCTTAAAATGTTTAGATCTGCCACCCCCCCCCCCCCCTTTTTTTTTTAAATGGAACAGCCCTTAGAAGATAATAAAAAATTCTTGCAAAATTAGTTTATATTGAAGAAAGCGGCATAATAATTCTGCAAGAATTAATTAGATATACATCATCTTCAAAAGATAAATTTTCTCACAATTTTCTATAGCATTACCAAGAAAACAGTTCCAAGAGGTGCTTGCTCGTTCGATCAGTCAGTCAGGACCAGAAGGCAATGGCAACAACAGAGCAAGGTACTCATGAAGTATTGATCGTTGTTGATCACACGATAACTAAACCTACTCTGAGTACATTTCTACTTCAGTGAAAATTGTTTACTGCTTGGGAATAACAAGACCACAATTTTCTGTCATCTCCTTCAGTATTGTGTTTATTATTTTCAATGCATGTAATAAATTCATAAAGATTCAACATTTTATGTTGATTTAGTTTGCATTATATTACAAGTCCAATACAACCTTCGTCTGGATAGCACAAACTGTACAGCCTTCATGGCTGTTATTAATTCAATCTCTATGTATATTGAGCACTGCCAAAATGCTTGGCACTGGTACACAATTAGGTAGTGCATGTTTTCACATTATTCGTCACATCGTTGTATTTCAGATTTCCACCAGTCAGCCACGCACCCTTTATCACTGCCATTTACCCAGATGCTGATTAAATGTCTCTGAATTCAGTATGTTCCATAATTTATACGCACGTGTGTATGCCAACTAACTTGCTAACCTAAATTTTTGTAGTAATGTTTTTGGTTTCAGAAATATTTATCCCATAAATTATTTCTATGACTTTGCTGGAATGCCAAAACATAAATAGTGCAGTGCAAGTAGCTCAAGTAGCTGAAGTGACAGTAGTTTATTCGATCATCACATAAAATTGCCTTGCTTTTAGTACAACTAACCAAAATATTCATGTGTACTGTGCCTAGCCCTATCATCTGATTCACTTTGTGCCTTTTTAAAATTTTTGTTTTTCTCACTAACATCAGTTTTGGGAGTTTTTTTAATGAGAAGGGTGCATCACTAACTAGTAACTACATATATATCATAATTTAAATATGCCACAGAGTGTCGCACACCACAGTTTTATGTTAAGGCAGAATGAAAAAATTGTTTGGTTCCGGTTTCCTACCAACCCTATTTAAACCCCCCCCCCCCCCTAAACTTTCAATGGACTTTCAAGCTTTTTCGGACAGTTTCAAAATAGTTTAATAAACAACTTAATTATTAAAAAAATTTATTTGGCCGACCTACCGACCCTTATTTTTTAAGGGTTATGATATCGGAACCAACATTTTTTTCATTCAGCCTAAGCTATTTATATTTTAAACTCAGTAGTTGAGTTTCCATGTGTATGAAATCTGCTTTAATTACACTCTTTTTGCGATTTGGTCTTTACAGGTATTTGAACTCCATGGGAACATACTACCATGGCGGCGCTAGAAACCCTGAACCAATGCGGGTACACAGTGCCATCTTGAATCTGGACACTGGCAACCTGTGAATCATCGTCTCATGCACGTTTACCGGAAGAGATACTGTTAACAATGTAATTTTCATATACCATGAGCAATTATAACCTATTCATAATTGTCATTTAATTCATGCAGTTTTAATTCACTCTGTTGTTGGTTATTGATCTACTTATACTCATGCAAAATGAGATTTTTTTTACCTGTTTATACAATTTATTCATTGTATTATGACTGTTAGAAATGTACTCCATTTGCTATACCTAGTCATGTATTATTCCATATGTTACATATCACTAATTATGAATATTTTCAAGTCAAATATATATGACACAAATGTATTTAATCTATTTATTAAGTGGGCCTAATGAGATGATTCATTTCATGTAGTTTTTTACACAATATTTACAACATTCTGTTGCATAAAATTTCAGCTGTCCACTTATGACAGTCTCCTGCAGTTACACACTGTAAGCACCACTGGAAATTATTAATATCGCAACATTTATATTGCACGCTTGAGTGCATATGAAATCATACTCATGTCAACAAAATATATAAAAAGAAATAAAAACAATTAAGCAATATGTCTTAGTTTTCATTGTATAGTATACGCATGCAAGATAAAGTTCTGTCAAAATTTAAATTGCTAATGCTGTATGAACAGGGGCGCAGTGCCCTAGGGCCCACCACTTCAAAAACTATATTTAATAAATACTATTAAATAGATCCCACAATTTGATTCCAGGGGTCCATAGTGGGGCCAGTCCTTCCCCGTGTATGAATATAGAATAATTTACCAAGGCAGTGTAAATTGTCAGTGTAGTGTGAATGTCCATCATTATCATGCCATAAATTAACCATGGATAAATGGCTGGCCTGGAGCTCCTTATGCTTTAGATGCTACACACAGTGCAACTCCTGCTGACACAAAGACCATTCCAGTGTACGTTTCTGAAATTAAATTTAAATAATCGTGATAAAAAATTTTATAGGAAAAAGAAAAATTACATACTGAACATTACAAAGTTAAGGAAATACTTTCTGATAGCTTCCAAAATTACAGAACTTCAGTGAAATTGAATAAGCATCAATCATTGATTTTAATCATCGAACTATGCCGAATAATAAATGATGAGAAGGTCATGCACTCGACTGGTACAGGAATATTCAGCTGCCCAGATTGACCTGACCTCTGATTTATATGAAAAAGTGTCTTCTTTGAAGTCTGTGCCTGTCGCCTTTTGTGTTGGAAAGTTTCTAGCCAACTAGAGGCTTCTTTCTGGGTTCCCATGCAACCAAATCAAGTGCACAACCTTATTACCAGTATTCTACGTATATCGATGGTTAAATTCACCGGCTGATGCCTATGATCTAAGGCAATGGAACTGTGACTCTATACCTAAAGACAACGGTGGTTCTCCTAATAAACGACCAGCCAGGGTTGTGAATGCAAAAGTCAATGAATTGGTTAATGGCACCGCTAGAGACACATCTGCAGATAAAATAATTAGACATTATTAACATCTTAATCATTACATTGTTTTGACACCATCTAGGATTAACAAAATGTGCCCTACTCAATCGGTGCAAATACTACTTATAGTTCGAGTCTTCACTCACCAGCAGTTGCAAGAGTTAAATAGAAGATAACTGATCCACACTGGTTTACCAAGAATGGAACCAAGTACTGAAAATAAATATCATGGAGTGTTATAACAACGAAGATAAGAATTTTAAATAAATATTTCACTGATAAAAATCAAAGCAGCCTTTTTTTTGCATTTTAATACTCATTCTTGAAATTTTAACAAAGATTTTTACCTTCCAATTAGTAGCCAAGTAATAGATTTCTGAGAAAAGCTGATGAACTGCATTGCTTTTCTGGATTTTCTCAATGCCTTCTCCGCCTTTCTTAATAAATGGGTTAGTACATCCCCAAAGAAAAGACACCAACACAAGCCATATGGCATCTCCTGCAAGAAATATAGACCAGATTAGGTATTAACACAGGCACTTGCCGACAAGCTGCTCAGTACGTCAGTATAGAAAATAATTATCTCTTAACAAGTATCGCTGACAAGCGCTTGTGGTATAACCATGCATACATTATGGACAGAATGTGAAAACTCCAACAGCAAATGTAGAATATACAGCTAAAATATCTTTTTTTTAATAATGTTATCAATTATGATTTGAGTGTTAACTTAAAATGAACAAAATCATATCAATGAGAAAAAAAATTCCAATTAATATGGAATGGCCCCAAAACAAGAATATCTTTTATACTGTCTCATTACAGGCTAAAGAAAGAACACCATGTAAATGTTACAGCGTACAGCTCCTTTTGTATCCATATAGTACGGTTGATAATGTTGTTGTTAGTAACCCACACCTGAAATCATAATTGTGCTGATTGCTTAATGTGACATCAACAAATGCAACATCTGTTAGCTTTGGGGCTTCATCAAGTACAGAAGTTCAATCTTAAGCAACTACAGATTGCCTTAAAATTGCCAAGTGGTGAATTGAAACACAAAATTCCCTTTCCCAAGTTCCAACAACTATGATGATCACATGTAGCAGTTTCGTGTCTTTCCCGCACAGTGGCGTTTCGAAGAACACGCCCTCTGTCGTTTAACTGTAAGACTACTCGGTCATTTGCAAAATCAATTTGTCGCAATAATTGTGCTCTTTTATTGCAAGAGAGCTTAAAATACGTCATTTTATATATTTTAGACCATTATAAGACACAAAAGAGAGCGTTTATTGTGATATCTAGTAATTGTGTTAGAGGCTAATATATGCTAATATATGTGTAACATGTGAATGACCTCTTTATGCAAATTAAGTGTAGGCAGCTATTTTTATCTCTTTGTCGGGTGGATGTGTTGGAAATGGAGGCACAAGCGGTTTGCGAGATGAACCAGGTGCAAGAAGACCTTGTATCATGTCCACCTTCCTTGCAGAATGCACAGTTACAATCAGTCGTCAAAATGACGACAAACATGAAAGGTAAGAGCCTGGATACAACAAGTATAACACTTACCAAAGTCTGATGATCAGCTGTTAGCTTGCAAACATGGAGGAAGGAAAATGGCGCTAAACGACTCTAGCCATGTGTGTTGCAGAATTCCGTTTACTAACAGTTATCTGAGTGATAAGAACATTTAACAGCATGTGTATCGGATTCTTGGGGTTTTGGGGAATGAGTTATAACCATTGTTTGGGTAGTTTTAATTGAATCCATGATGCAAACAGCGGTGACGCGTTGTTGTTATGTTGTGGGTTCTCTGTGACGAAACATTCAACAGACTCTCCCCCGACAGTGACACACCCCCTGGCCTGGCAGAGGAGTCGCGTTGAGACTTCTGAGCGTACATGTGGTTTTAACATGTGGTTTTATTACCTTGTGCAGGGAAAGGCATGTTTTATTGGGGGTAAATTCAGACCCCAACTTGGCCAAGATCAGAAAGAACAACCTTGACATTGATATTGCAGATCGATCAATTGGAGGTCCTTAATCAAAAAAAAAAAAAAAAAATAGTTGACATTGAATTGATGATTGATGGTTTTCTCTGACTCTCAGGAAAATGCTTCTCATAGGGACCACTGCAATTTTTCACTATATCATTTTCATAGCCTAGAAAGAGAATTACATATTTTTGCGCTGTCAGTGAAATAGCAGGGGACAATAATGACATTCAGGGATGTTTTCCAAAACATTTATTCTGACAGAGAAAGACCTATAGATCTACTGTGTTATTTCTGTTGGTCAGAATATTTTTGAAACACCCCTGTCGGAATGTCGTTACTATCTCCTGCAACTTCGTTGACAACGCAAGCTTCGTTGACGGTGCAGTATGACGGTCCACCGCTACTTTTGCAACTTGAATTGAAAATGGAAATTCATCTCAGTTGCCGACCGAGACAGAAAATTTATGTATTTGGTATGATTGCTTGCTTTCGGCTGGGTTGTAATTATATTTGACAAAAAAAAATTTAAATTTATGATGCCAGAATTATATAAATATATTCTATATGCATGATAGTTCTCTGTGCAGTACAGTGAAAGAAGTGTTTTAATGATTTGGTCCATCAGATTTATGAAAAGCAAGGGGAGTTTGCATGGCTAAAAAATAAAATACAATTATATTTCATCTGTGAATACACAGACTGATATGTGTATATTTTGCAAACACATGTAATGCATTGGTCAATAAGGTTTATTGACGAGACGAGATGAATGTAATTTCAACAGCTGTATAGACTGGGCTCGTCTGTGTGAGAGGAATTAAATTGGGCAAAATGTAATGTTAGATTTTTATTTGTTTATGCAGAGGATGGACTGTCTTCGTACTTATGAAATATGATTCATTGTATGGTCAAGATATAGCTATGTATGGATGTCATGTAAGAAATTGAGACGAGTCACTAACCGGCAGGTTACCATGAAGTTGATTAAAACCAAGAAAAAATGCGCTCTCGAGACTTGAATTTTGGGTTATCAACCTGTAGGTCTCTGCAAACAGTGGGGTCAAGTATCATTTCAAGGAATCGGAAAGTAGTTCAGTGTGCAAATTCAGATTCTATATATTCGGTGTCATCAACTGTTTATAAGCAATATTAAGGCTTATTAATGGTCCCTGTTTGTTGGATCGAAGATGAAAAGGATCTTTTTTTAACTGAACTGGTATTATAGAGGTTTCTGAAGGTTTTGAAATTTTGATTAGGAGAGCTGGATATTTTTGGGTGGGGACGACCTCTGGAATACACTTCAATTCATAATTCACTGATTGATGAATATTTGCCTGCACAACTTCAACTAGTTGCTTGTATTGAGCTGGCTGTCTGTACAATATTTGTTTAATTGGCATTGGTTAGTATCAATTTAGTACAAATTCTTACCATCAAGAGGTGTAATAATTTGATGCTGAAGTGCGAGTAGACAGGATCGAAGCAGCTGTGCAGCTGCATCAAATTACAACAACGTGATTTCCCTCTGATGTGCAGTGCTTGATTGAGTTCATTCATTATGGCCGTGTGCTAATAAATAACTGAGCAGTGTGTTATTGGATGGCTCTAAATGTGTCATGTTGACAAACGCAGTATGGCACTGGGTCAGTAGAGTGAGGAACCCAGTGACCATTTGGGTCAGTTGGCCAGGAACACCTGTAGCAGGCATGCAGGCAGGCAGCTCAGCTTCTAGGATGCCTGCCTGGCTGACTGGCCTAGTGAGCCAGAGACCCACCTGTTGCGTAATGCTTTGTTGTCCTCACTGGGTCTGCAGGTCACCAGGTCATTAGTGTCACTCAGTGTGTGTATGTTTGGGTGTGCACTGCTTGGCTGAATGAGTTAGTGAGTGAGGCTTATGAATGAACCTCATTGAATGGCAGTTTGTGTTCTAGAATGGGGAAGTGTCATTCATTAAAGGATCAGGAGATCCTCTAAATTAGGCCCAAATATGTTCCAGCTACAGAAGTGGTAATTTGTCTACACAATTGATGTTATGCTGTAAATATATCCATGCTATCATTGGCAGTCATATGAAACAAATTTGATAGGATTATTTTAAAAGGTTATTATTAAGGCCTGCATTCACTTTTTTTTTGCAATGAAGTTCACCAATAACAGGATACATAATATTATAACATTGTAGCTATTTAGTTGGATCAATATAGCTTTTATTCAGAATTTCTAATAAAGAATATATTTAACCCTTGCGCCAGTCATCAGAAGTCATTCCCTAAGTGCTATACATTTTTTATCTTTTTGTATGAGTTTTTTCTTTTCTCATGAATTGAGTTTGCAAAGCTTTAATGTTTAACTTCGACTAATAATAGTCCTGAAAATATATTAGGTTTTGCTCTGTGTTGAACCATACTGCTGTATTTTTGTTGTGTAGATTTTGCAGATATATTATGTTCAAATGGAAAAGTTGGCCAGCTTGTAAATCTAATTTAATTTAAAAGTGGGGAAATAACTTATAAAAAGAAAAATCTTCTGTAAATATAGTGTTCTTTTAAGTTTATTCATGTCATGGACTGAAAACAGAAAATGAACGATATTACATACAAAATGCAAGGATGATGAAACACGAAGGGTATTGTACAAATGTAGTATGATTGAGTAGCCTCGAATTATTTCAATTGAGTTATTACAGAGCAAACTTCAATTTTTCTCATCATGATATATATTAAGATAATATGAAAAAAGTGTTTGCTCAAAAATTTGTGCGAGGGAAAAAAAAACACAAAACAGATGGCTTTAATTTCCACTTCAAAAGCAGATGTCAGGAATTCTCAGAATTTAGACAAATATATTATTGTAGAGAAGGCTTCACCAGTGAAAGTTGAACGCGTTATTTATGCGAAGTGTTGTGTGCCCCTGGGAACTCTCACCCATATTCGAGTGAAATACTTTTAAAGTCCATCCACTTAAATTTGTAAATGATGTCAATTTGTCGATTTGATGGTTGTGTAATTTTCTGGGAACGATTCAGATCCTAAGTGGAGTTCGCAATCTCCTGATGGCATCCGTAGTTAGTCCTGCATCAGCAGCAATATAATTGTTTGCTATTATGGGTCATTATGGGTTATCATGGGGGATCCAGGGGGGTAAAAGAGTCCCCTAGCATTTGTCATGATCGCCATCACCCCTATTGTTGTATTCCACACTATTACTGAATTTCCATGCGCTGCCCATGTCCCTTTAATGGATAGCATTCTTGGCAAAGTTCACAAAATTGTAAATATTCAGTTGGTCTAATTTACTGTGACAGGTTGTATGTCTGAATGGTGAAAGAATTTTTTTCATCAAGTTATTATGTTGCACATGCATGTATAATTTTCAGTTTACTGCCATGTTAAAATGTCTGTACAAAACTTAGAAAACTGCAGGATGCATCCCCTTGAGTTATCTTTCAATCCAAAGTGATATAGATTGCTGGTAAATAATCTTGTTGATATGATCATAGCATTAAGATAAGAAGTGCATGATAACAATGCCCCTGTGTGAATTTATAGTCGTCTTCAGTTTTCATTGAATAACTGCAAATTTATTTGCTGCTGCATTAATTATAGTAAATAATATTTTAGTGTTTTAGCACTAGTGCATTTGCTGGTTGTTGCTGTTCTGTTGCAAGAAGGGCCTTGGGAGTGTTATGGGATCTTGTGGAAAAAAGTCTAATGTAGATCGTAGAAGGGGGTGGTAGCAGCCTGCTAGCTTATACAGCTCCGGTTTGCCAACTTTTCTCTGTGACCAAAACTTTCTGTCACTCACCCCGGGCGAAATGTGACCATTGCAGGGCTCTCCACAGTGGCGATTTGCTTGGCTGCTCGTGCCCAGGAATGCGTTCTATCGGAATGCGCCTTCTAAACTCCGCACAGACGATTAATCTTGCAAAGTAAATTCAAAGACTACGACTTTATTGATTTATGTAGAAAACAGTTAGAGTCTGCAAGCACTTGGGAGTCTGTAAAAAAACTTTTTCTACTGTAGAATGCTACATGTTAAAGTTATCCACTGTAAATGGTTGCAGGGGTTTTCTTTTAAAGTCCTTGAGGAAAACCCTGTTTCTACTTGGGGCGCTTGTCACCATTCATGAATATAGTCCCCCCCTCAAACATGTGACTATTTTGACAGATACTATACGCTGTGTTTTATCATAAGAATAGATAACTGCGTAGAAGCTAAACTATCTGCGTAGCATTACTGCGGTTTTTTTGGGATGAGTAACATGTTAGACATGGTTACATGTAAGAGCATTTTATCTTGAATTGAAAACCCAGTCAGATATATTTAAAGAGAGTAAAAAAAAAAAAGTAATGTTCACCGCTTGACTGGCTTGTGATTGAATTGAAATAAAACAGAATAGCAAGAAGTCTCAGACTACTGGAGATGGCCATGTCGTAACCAAACATAGCTTTGTTTACTCTGGCATTCTTCTATTATTACAACATTCCCTGTACAGCTTCTTACATGTAAGAGATGGGTTGATAATAGAAGAAAGATAGAAAAGAAATAAAAAGTCCTCAGACACTTTCAAGAGCACTTCTTTCTGGACTCATGGTCACATTCTGTTAAACTTAGAACTTGCTTAGAATTTAGGTTTAGGCCCTACGGTGTTTACTTGGTGTATTTTAAGACCCTGGTGGCGCAACATTTAGAGAATGGGGCTGTCCTTTTGAATACAATGTTCTCTGCTTAAGTTCAAGAAAAGCATAGGTTGCATTTTCTAGGATTAATGAGGGTGATACACAGAATTTTCAATGAATGCAGGCGATTTGTTTAAATTTAATGTGATTTATTTTTTTATTTTATTGAAATATATTTACAATAGGTAGAATGTCGAGCTAAAATTAAAACTGTTTTACATGTAACCCAATACAATTTATGATCAAAGATCCAACAGAATTTTTTGCAAATATTGTTGGTGTCCTAAAACTGTGTCATTATCCCATTGCATGTCTGTCTAGTAGTGTAGTAGAATTACTAGGAATACCAAATACTGGCAAATAGGCCTTGCATGGGGTAAAATATCATGAATATCCAGCATTATACATTTACTGTATTATTGGGTTTATTTGCATGACTGAGTCGTAATAACCCAAATAACCCTGCTGACTATAATTCAAAATAATGTGCCATGTGAGGGCCATGTCCATGGATGCATGTAGGCAGACTGATGTATAGCCTGGCATCATGGCATGTCATGCTTTCTTACATGCAGCTGCTCCTCTGTGTAGTTTCAACACGACTTTGATATTTATGGTTTCTGAACTTTCAACTAACTTGTGTTCTCAGAGGGGAGGACACTGACCCTGTGACCTTGAGATCTTAGGACCGAGGTTAAATTCACCCCATGTGCGGTCACAGTGTAACCCCCCCCCCCCCCCCAAAAAAAAAAAAAAAAAGAAAAGACCACTCTCTTAATACGACATCTATTATAAGACTACTAGAGACTACTAAACTGTCCCTAAACTGTTAATACAATCAGAGGCGGATCCAGAAATTTGCAAGGGGGTGGTGCATTGATAGCAACTAATTAGCAAGCACTGAAGGTGAAGCGCCGGCCTTTTAGGGCCATAAATGCCATTAATTTTGGCCTTCAGTGGCGGCCCACTGTACAAGCATGGAGTCATAAGCTTATGACTCCATGTTACAAGTAAATTTCAGCATTGCTCTAATCATGAAGTCATAAGCTGAAACATTGAAATGTGGAAATTCGCAATCCAACAATGATGTGTTGCTATCATGCCACAGAATCTTACTTAGTTCAAAAGCAGAAACATTGAACTGTGGAAATCCAACAATGATGTGTTGCGTATGCCACAGAATCTAACATGCCTATTATACGATATCTTGCATTCCTAGCATGTAATAGTTTCCCCACTGAAGAATTAATTGTAAGCTCTACACCAAGGGATCAAAGAGCCCAGTAGTATTGATGCTGGGCCCTGACAGTCTCAGGTTGAAGGGTGGATAATTATCTCGAAGACAATTAAAGACCTGTAACTTTTTTTTTCCTTGGCAGAAGAGTTCCTTTATCTGGTGTCAGCTCAAGGATCCGTTTATCCCATGAATGATTGCCAAAGAAATGTCCTTCGTTTTTGCTCAGTTTCTGCCATTATGGTCTGGCATTTACAAAATCTTGCTAGAAATTGTGAGGTCGTGAATATTATTTTCACTTGACGATCAAGTTAAAGGTTTGTTTACATACTAGTTAACTAGTACTGTCTTATCATGTAAACACGAATATTCAGCATATATAGACATCCTTTACACTATTGTTGCTTAATTAGCTTAATTGGTTAGTGTTTAAAAGCTATAAAAAAAAATATATATTACATTCTATATAGTTAATTCTTCATTTAAACGCATATATATTACTGTAATTTTGCTGATAAATTCACTGTACGTTTGCAGGCTTTGTACTGACTATAGTTAACTTTATGACCATTGCTGATGATTAGACAGCTGGTATATGTATACAACTACAGCTGTAGCCTGTAGATGCATAGTAGCAGCAGCAGCTGTATTTCATAAAATCCAGCAGTTGCTCAATCAAGCCAATGTCATCGATCAGTGATCAGTGATTGACTATAACCGATATTGCGATAATTTGGTTGGGTGTGTTGGCTTCTGCTGAGCACTGGTTTTGCATAGAGTCAGTGTTTGTTGTTAGCGGATCAGTGGCGACCTCTGTAGGTGGTGAGGGGAGGTTGCCTCCACTCTGATAACTATTCGGGCTACCTGGCTTCTGTGTTAATATGTCAGTGGAGCGAGGCTGCTTTTGCCACGAAAACCACGGCTTGCAAGATATTTCCTGGATGTCAGAGAACCTAGGGAAATTCCCCTTTAGTCTGGTCAACTTATAAAATAGAGCACTGGGCCACTGAACCGATTGTGAAAACATCCTCAATGTTTACAGTTAATAAATGCTACCGAATGCAAGTCTCTGTGCCGGATGAGTTAGTTCTGTGTGTGTACAGTAAACAATAACATGTTTTGGTAGTCTTTTGGTCTTGTGTGGAATAACAGAGGAAAAAAATAAACATTGGTGCTGAAATTCTGATGTATTGCGCATTGTAAAAATTTGATGTCTGATTGAACTAAATTTAGTCAAGTGACTTAAGTTTTACATGGGTGATTTTCTGAGCAAAACTTGAGAAAGTGATTTACTGGAGATGAAATTAATATTTCGATCTTTTATCCGTTTGAATTTAACTGAATAGAATTGATATAATGAAGAAATCCACAAATTGACCTGATGGCAAGGTTAGGTAGTTTCATGGCTAAGCCATGGTACTTATTACTTATGCAAGTTATTTTCATAGATATGAAATAGAAGAATTCTATTTTATTGGTAATTTTACAGTATTTTATTTATATTTACTTATTATATAATGTTCTTCATATTATCTAAATGCAACTCTTTCAAAAGCTGATTTAATCATATTCCTGAATCGGACGATCCATCATCACTCTTATTTATGCGTAGTAATCTAAATTCAAATTAATTGAAATTAATTATGCTTTGTCATGCATTTGTAATGTCATTTCTATTACTATGAGAGCTTCACGGAACTGCTGTGGCGTCAGTGACATTTTGACACAACGATATATGTCCCTTCAAAACAAGTGACAGTGAAATTACATGAGTCAACCTTTGTAGTGTGATGGGACCTCAGTCTATTATCATTCATGCTGTCATTCTGTTGAAATTAGTGATAACTCTTAATGTATATGAATTTCACTAGCCTGTGGCAATGCATGGACATGCGTGCTTTAAAATAATTTGCTTCATTTAGATTCAGTTGGATTCATATATAGAAGTGCTGCTCTTAATTAAATTTTCTAATTGATTGAATAATAATCCTTCACAAGACACATTGATGTTTCTAGCTCTTTCGTGGTCATTTAACTTCAGAACTGCAGTACTTAACTTTTATGTCATCAACTGAAGTTCACTTGACTTAACTTATAAATACTTCACTTGGCTTAACTTATAAATTCTTCACTTAACTTATAAATACAACAGTCGTGCCAGGTAGTACACAGTAATTAACAATACCGGGTCAATTTGTTAATTTCTTTACTTATTTATAACAAATACAATTTTATAAAATTAATATATATAATGGTTTTGCTACATTTCACAATGAAAAACCCAGTAAAATAGCCGAAGCATTTTGGAAAGTTCTACATGAAATGTCAAAAGGCAAGTAGAAGTCCAGTCTAAACGGAGGGAGAATGATACTCAATGTCACTAGGCAAACAGTAGGAGTTGGGCTGAGGATTATGTTATTCTGTTGGCTCACTTGGTTGAGTAAGAAAACTTAGCCCTGTCCAGGTTCATGGTATTTATGATGTATCACTTGTCAGGGGATCTTTATTTTATAATGTTAAACTAGATAGTGCTGTCTATTGTATTTAAGCCTTGAAAATGTCACACAAAAAAAATAGAAATATATTTCCCTATACATGTATGCCACATAGCTGTTATAGCACTTAGTAGCTAAATGTACACGTGTGTACTTGTAACCACCAAGTTACAATTGTGTCTGATTGTATGTAAATGTTTGAATTTAGTTACTGTGTGCTATAGCCATGATTAAACACAAGTTAAACTGCTGCTGCTGCAAAGGCAACTAGTGATTCACACTAGTGACTAACAATGTTATTAAATGGGATTGTTTTTGTGAGAACTTAATGTTGATTGTTCTTGCTAACTTTGCATATTTACACAAAAACTATATAATTTGTTTACTGTTTTTCACATTTTTAATGTCACCATCGTGATGAAGTTATTTGTGAATCACGGGTAGAATATGCACACACACCATTCACTGAAAAAGATTCTGTGATTTGCCATCGAAAGGACTACAATGAATATGCAAACATTGGATGGAAGTTTTCATTTGAAAAATTCAGCCAAGTCTCACTCACATTGTGCAATATTTACACAGCACAAACCAGTTACTGAAACTGACGTTTTTGTCCTCATGTTGTGTGACTTCGTTTCAAAACACAACACGACAAACTTCGAAAAACTTCGCAGTCTTCTCATCGCCTAAGTCTGAACAGTGTATAATGGATGTATCAAGAAATAGATATGGTGTTGAAACAGCTGCAGTTTCTTATTGATAGCAGATATGAGTATGAAGATATAAGAAGATTATATTATTTTGCAACATGTGGGACAGGGCAAATCAGTCTCTCGTGTGGCTGATTTGTTAATGTACCTTTTTAGTACTTTTTTCTCAGCGTACAACTTCCCAGAAAGCCCTTTCTGATAGCTAGTGTACACGTCTAGCCCAAAAAAGCATATTTCTAACAGGTCTTGAAAGTTTCAGAAGCTGGCACTAGACTTGTCATCATAAACATACATCTTGGCTTTTCAGTTAGTTGTAGCATGGTTCAAGCCTGAGAAATGAACTCTAGTAGCTGCTTGGAAGGTTTTATGCCAGTTTTATTACAGAATAGTGGCAGTATAGTTTCACAGTGGGTTTCTTTAGGTAATAGATTCACACATAAGGAGTTAGGCGAGCTGAGGGCAGACTGAATAGACATTTTCACTGCACCAGTGATCACAACAAGAGAATGGGACAGAATTCGACAGCATACATTTGTCATGGCCCACAGCTCCCCCTAGTGTGGATGGACAAAGTCTATGTAGATCTTGTGAACTTGAGTTTATGTGATATTGAGCAGGTTGACCTGAGGAGGCCAGCTGATGGATGGCCCCCTTGGACACACCCCCTTCCAGGCCCTTATAACCTCTTAAGGACTGTAGATGTTTAGAAAGGGAGGGGGGGGGGGTAACTTTGCATGGTAGATGTAGGGTTGAAGGGTTGTACTTTTAAAGGAGGTCACTAGATCTGATGTATGGTCCCTTGAGACATAAATTTGCAACTTGGTTATATTATATATAGGTTGTTGCATAATACCTCCATGGTTGCATGTAGTCATTCCAAAATAGACTTTATGTAGATAGTCTCCATTACAACAGGACAAACCATAAGTACATATGTGTATGAAATACTATGAATTCTAACTAAGGACTGACATGCATGATGAACATGTATCATAACTATAATTATTATTATAATTTAGCTGGTCTCTGTCGCTCTGTGTCAGTGAATGATCACTGAAGTGGCTTTTCTTGTACTTGCTTCGTTGGACAAAATTGAAGATTATTTTCTTATTTTGGCTTTTCATAATCATATTTTGTTGTACTTTCACACTAGCTTTTGAAACAAATCGTTCTTTATGTTCTCATTATAATTTAATGACCGGTGTCAAGACATTTTGTTCCTGAATTTAGTGAAGCTTTAACTTCAGCGATGGCACTTGTGTATTTTTGTCATCTACATTTGAAAGGATCCTTTGAAAAAGCTCGAGTCAATTCGCTGACTTTATTAAGTTTCTCTGCGAATAAATTTTTCTTTAAAGCGATTTTCTCTGAATGTGTTTTTGCAAAAGATAAATCATGCTAGTTTCTTTAGATATACAATTATAGGATTTTAGCTGTTGGCTGGCCATTCTGACCTGTTTACTTGAATTACTTCATATTGTCACATAAGGGGCAATATTACGGGTTATCAAAAGTATCATGTGGCATTTATTTCCCCAATAGAAGTATACATGGAATTCTCATTGTATTGAAATGCATTCTTAAGCTGTATAAATTCAGGTATTGTTATTCACCAGCAGGCATTCCAATATGCTAATGATTAACAATACATGGTGTGTTCTGTTGAAATGCAAAGTGCTAGACCCTAATACACGTGCAGTATATTTAGGATAGCATTTTGCATGTAGAAAAAGGCATTTCTAAGTTTCTTGTGTTTATTCTGTAGTGTTTTTTCCCCCTTAGGACATAAGATTTCTTTTTGTGTGATGCCAGGCATGCTGCTTCTGTTGTGCAGTGAGGTTCAGAAAAGTTGGACCACCTCGTTGTATGGGAAGTTTAGATGAAAAATACATTTATATCAAACATTTTCACTTCAAATATTTGGATTATAATTCATATTTTGCTCGTCTAATTGATGTTACGATATTTTCTGTGAAGTGAACTCAGTTCATCTGCTTTTCGTGCTGTGGACAATCATGGTCACCTGACTTATGTTGTGCAAGGTTTAGGTGTAAAAAAATTCATTCAAGTCAGTTAAACTTTTTCTCTTGAAATATTTTGATTATAATTCAGATTCTGCCTGTCTAATTAGATTTTACAAAATGTTCTGTCAAGTGAACATAGTTCGTCTGCTTTTCGTGCTGTATACAATCATGGTCGTCACGTGACTTGGGTTGTGCGCTGTCGGTGTGATCCAGGCAGGGCATGTATTCAACAGGCTTATGCAGCGGATCAGTCTCTTGTCTTGCTAATCCAACACACCACAGCCCTGCTACTGTGGTTGCCCACCCTCCGCATCTGCATCATAAACGATGATGATGTGATATGTTATGATATTTATCCTCATCATGTGTCACCGTTATCAGACTTTCAGTTTGTCACTTCGCTGATCATACTAACTTTTTGGGTCAATGTACAGTATAAACGTATGGATTGCTGAGGTTATGCAGTTGAAGTTGAGTCCAGCTAGGGTCGAATTTCTCTTTGCAAATTGTTGTGTAATTGAAATAGTGGTGTCTCTCTGAATTTTTGACTTGTGTATATGTGTCCATTGACATTTAAAAGTTTGGCAAAGGTGTTAAAAGTCACACTAAAGTTGAGAATTAAGTGAATAATATAATTTAAATGCCCCCCTACCCGTATTTTGAACCTTGGACAACTAGTTTGAACGATGGAGGCATTTCAGTACGTAATAGTTGATGAAATATGGAAGATAGTGCTTAGAGAGAGATGGTTGATAATGAGGGGATGAAGTTTTGCACTGGGCTCACTGAATACATCATGTAGTGCACAGATGATGATAATGATTCGTGTGTGAGGGGCATAATGATGATGGGGGCAGTTGCTGCTGCTGCTGAGTGACAAACACAGCATCCCAGTATCCATGCCTATGAATTGAGGGGGTTGGGGGGGGGGGGGGGCTGGCTGCTGCCCATAGTTGGACATAATGTAATAAACAGCTATTGGGGAATCAATCATTATAATTAGGGATTTCCTGGGGTGGTACGATGGCGGTGATGATGCTGGTGGATGGATGGATGCTGCTTGGAGCGCCGGCAGCTGATGCTGCTACTGCTGCTGCTGATGCAGGCTCTAACAGCAGTAGTGATGCGGAGTTCATTTCATCATGAGCTGGTGTGAGGAGGACCCATACCTACTGGGCAGTGTGTGCCCAACTGGACATTACACAATCGACATGTACGGTCCCTGGGATGGAAGTTATCACCACCACCAGCCCCATGTTGCTGCTGCTGCTACTCCATCCCCCTGCTCTCCTCACCAGCAGCAACCTCATCATCACCAACAGGCTCATCACCAGCATCACCCCCATCGGACCACACCCCTTATGGGCCACCACAGCCCCCCTACATGTCAACAGGGACCCTCTAGCCAAACCCCACAGTCCGGTAAGTCACTGTCACACCCCCCTGACATGTCAGGGCTGCTGTTGCTCCTGCTGCTGCAGGGCATCTCATCTTGCAGCTGTTTTTCTTTATCATGACTGGTTTCCATGGTTACTGCCTCTGTAACCATGTCAGAGGTCACTACGTAACTTTCGATCACTTTGTACATACCCTGTTATCAATCGTAAGACGGTAACCCTAAACAGGACAATCCTGATCAAAATACTCATTCTGAAAGATAATGCCCGTTTATGCGTCCATGAAAACATCACTTGGATCACGCATATATTTTTCCATGGTTTATGGCAGACTGCGATGGCCTGACTCATTCACAAGGCAATTTATTGCTATAATTTGCCATCCCAAGTCTATTTGGTGCACTGCTGGTCACCCTGTTTAGTGGAAAAATACTATTTTCTGTCAAGAGTAGGGAGGGGGGTGCTTACTGCATATTTATCTGCAAATACATTCGCAGTAATGTCCTGTATGACAGATATATATACATCTTTACTGGAGTTTTTTTCAGCTCTATGTGCTGAAGTAATTTTCTTTAACACTGAGTCACAAATGTTGTCATTTAGTTTTATTAGATTCGTAAAACTAACTTGATGTATGGTGTATTTTTTATATGTAGTTTTTTTTACTACAGCTACGATTTCCAAGAAATTCAGTGCTATCATGCGGTTAGTTTGCAACTGAAAAGCACAACTGATCTAACCTGTAATTAGCTGTAAAAGTGTCACCAATTACGTAATAATAGCTGACACTTAATTCCTATTGCGCGTAATGTAATGTCATCATTAAAATGAGAAGTAATTAAGTTGTACACTTAGGCCATTGACCTTAAGGGCTTTAGTCCGGCTTATAGCATATTTGGGTGGTGTGGAGAGCACTGCATATGAATGTATAGGGCTGAGTGAACATTTTGTGTGTATATAGCTAAGCTAATATATAGTGGGGACATACAACTTTAACTCTGGAACTATTTGATCTAAACTTCACCCCATGCTGAGGAACATGTTTTATAGTGCGCACTATGTAAATTGTTCAATGGAATGAAATTCATGGTTATATCATAACCTTATATGATTTGCGATTCCAAGAACGTTATAAAGCTGACGATATACATTGCTCGATTCATGTGCAAGAATATGATAATGAGGTGTCAGATAACGTCATGACCTTGACCTTGACATAATTCATGCGGTCAACTGTGACAGTGTACAATAGTCCGCTGTGGTACTGTAACATATCATTAGATTGGAATACTCAAAAAGTGGATATTTTTCATGATTTTGACACCCATTGGATGTAATAATACTTAGAAGCAGTGCATACTGAGTTTTTTTGGCTTCAAGTTTTTACGTGCACACTTGTATCTGTTTTATCATTCTTATCAGTATCAGTGGACAGTGAACAGTGAAGAATTGAATTACATACAGTGGCAAGAATTGGCCATTATACTCTGGCCATTATCACTGAGTATGTCATAGTTCAACTTGCCAAGTGAAATAGAGTCAGTGCTGGCCTGGATAAGATAGCATTGTTTCCTGTGATAGCCTCTGGATTTATTATCAGCATAGCAGCACTTGAACCCAGTTAAGCAAACCTGTTTGTTGCACAGATTGCGAATATAATATGTGCTGAAGTTTGAACTGTGAGCCACACTCCAACAAGAGGGATAGTCTTGACTAGTAATTTAGTAACGAAGAGCCCTACAAGCTCTCACTGATCTGGATGTGTTACTCCAACTTTTTTTCCTCCGTTATCTGTTAATCATCATGTTCAACGGTACAGTTACGCTTTATAATGAGCCTGTATATTGTTGCTATAAGATATAGTACCCTGCTGTTTAATATAATGGCTTTTATGATATTTTGCATTAAAATATATCTTTATCGTAATTTTTTGTTTTCGATTCGGGTTAAAATTAGGAATTGATAAGTTGTATTTGCATTGATATTGCAAGGAGTAAGGGGAAAATTTATCAACGGCATAACAAGAATTGCTTTATATATATATGTTTCTTGTACATACAAATAACTTTAGCATGACAATAAATGTATATGACTGACTGATGGGGCCATAATTGTGGTCTCCAGCAATATTGACTCTATATTAAGCATGTTAAGTACATGTAATCATCACCAATCCTCCAACCTTTGAATGTTAGTTTTAGTCACCGGTGCAATTTACATACTTGCATCTCGCTGCATTGATTAGAACTATGTTTAGTTTGAGTCCTCTCGCCAGAAAAAAGGAGGAGGGCTCGCTGTACGATTCAGTAATTTAAATGTCTTTAATTTTTCTTTGCAGCGCACATAGAAGTCATTCCTTGCAAAGTTTGTGGGGACAAGTCATCAGGTGTTCATTATGGAGTTATTACGTGTGAAGGATGCAAGGTAAGCGTAAACGTAAATGACTTCAAAAATGTGTAATGTTGTATTCACAATTCAATAATATACTGGCAGAGGTAAATGTATTGATAGAAGAAGAAAAAAGAGAATAATTTCCTGCCGTTAAGTCCAGTAGTATAATGTCTCAGTGATGTTTATCTTATCAAGACTTATTGATCAAATCTATTTTTCTACTGCTGAAATTTTTATTTAAATCCACTGCTGAAAAATTCTGACATATTTATTTTTTATGCACTTTATTTTAACCAATTATTCTTAAGTAACAATGTAGTTCAGCATCTTTACTTATTGAGTTACAACAATACACACACATCTTAAAAAAACAAACGAAACAAAATGAAAAGAAAAAGAATTGCTTATGTACTCTTTATCATGGTCTATTATGTGCTAGTCCCACATTGTCCATCAATATAAATGCAAAGCAGAATATATTTTGCAATTTGTTTGTGCGTGTAATTAGAAGCTGAATGTTGTGCAATACATTAATTACTTACTGGCATTGTTTTTAGGGTTTCTTCCGAAGAAGCCAAGCTGGTCCAGTCAATTACCAGTGTCCGCGAACGAAGAATTGTGTCATTGATCGCGTGAACCGGAATCGATGTCAATACTGTCGTCTTCAAAAGTGCCTTGCTCTCGGCATGTCCCGAGATGGTAAGATTGTTTAAACATATGCTTTATATACTCTTCAATCCATTCTCAAATCAGTGAATTGTAAGTCCTGCATGATAAATTTAGTAATGTTAGAATTTGGAGCCGCAATAGCCTAAGACATGTAATTGATTGCTTTGTGAAGTTAATTTATGTGATGTCTTTTCAGCCGTCAAATTTGGTCGAATGTCCAAAAAACAGAGGGAAAGAGTGGAGAACGAAGCCAATTTCCACAAACAAAACAGACTGAATGGAATAACAGAACCGTTACCATTCCCTAATGGAACTCAAATAACCAACAATAATTTTTATCCAGGGTAAGACATTCCATGTGTTGTGTTATTTTGTGGAAGTTTTTCACTGATGTGATCATAATTATTAAAGGATTTTCTGCTCGTACAGACTAATCTGTGTAGCACGATCATCCAAGGGAATTCATCAAAGTGGCTGTTGAAGTGTAGGGTAAAGCAATTAGTGAATGTATAGTCTGCGATAATATACAGTACAGTAGGTGACCAGTCTGTACAAACGGCCATATGGGCCGGTTTGAGTCGTCTGTATTGAGAAATATGTGTACATGCAGTATGATATTATGTATTTCATTTTCACTTGTTTAAGTGTATTTAAAATGTATTATTGCAGATTAACACCTCATCAGTACCAGTATGCCAATGGGTATGTTGCTTATCCCACATCCGGCCTTCCCAACAATTTTGTAACACAGGTGCCTCAGGAGGGTTCAACATACTCCGCAGAAGCTCTCCAGCAGACCATCATCAAGACAGAGGAGCTCGATCCAGGTACAGATGCTTTGGTGGATCTTATTATGAATCTTCCCTTTGTGGTAGTTGATCAGTTTTCATTTGTGATGCAGTTATTCAGGAGATGTTTTCGTTTGCAGAGTTGTTAGCAAAAGCCATTGCTGATGCCCATGCTAGGACATGCACGTACACGGCAGAGCAGTTGGAGAAAATGAAGGAGCAGAATCCTGCAACTGAGCAGGTGGAGACCTTGAAGAGCATGGTAAGTGTCTTAATTTTGGAGTGATTATAGAAATGCATGGTTAGTGTTTTTAAGTCGACATGGAATTATATTCTGGTGTTGTTGTTTTTTTCAGCCACGAGAAAAGCTATGGATGCAGATCGCCCAGAAGTTGACTGACACAGTGCAAAATATCATTGAATTCGCCAAAATGGTGCCTGGCTTTATGAACTTGTTGCAGGATGACCAAATTATGCTGCTAAAAGGAGGTAGGTTAAATACCGCAGACATTTTATGATTTTCTCGTCTGTAACATGCTTTGGATTAGTGTGTAGTGTGTGTACACAGTTTCAGAAATTAAAATCATCCCTTACATATATTTGCAGGGAGTTTTGAGGTTGCTTTGCTACGCCTGACTCGAGCGTATGACACACATACCAATTCAGTTGTCTTTGGTGACCAATATATTACACTGGATGCCTTTACCGCACTTGGTAAGTTTGTTGTTCAGTATTATTTCTAATTTTGCATTAAGACTTTTTATGATTTATTTGCTTTTGTGTATGATTTATTGGTTGGGTTATGTTTGTGTTGAATTGATTGATTTTGATTTTTACAGACGAAGATGAGCAGCAGATAATGCATCAAATGTTCGAGTTTGCCAAGGATGTTATCAGTATGAATTTATCGGAAAGTGAACTTGCGATGATTTGTACCTTTGTGCTTGTCGATTCACGTAAGTTTTTAGTATTTTGTGTGCAGGATTTCATTGAAAGTTTCCAAATGCATTTATGTTAAATGGAATGCTTCAATTAAGACTTTGATGTTGTTGTTACAGGTCGGCCTGGAGTGAAAGATGCTGCCTCTGTACAAAAACTCAGCGAGCGAGTGGAATTAGCACTCAAACAAGAAGTTGTCAAAACACACCAAGACGAAGAAGAGTTTCTCAACAAGTTGCTTGAAAAGATGCCAGTCCTTCGAGAGCTCAGCGTCAAACACGTCCTTATATTAAATCGCTTCAAGCAGCAAAACCCAGGTGTGGACTTCCCTGCCCTTCACAAGGAACTTTTCTCGACGGACGGTTTGGAAATGGCTTAACGCTGGCCAGTCCACCTGCCTTTGCAGAAGGACGGTTAATCTATGCACAACGATGGGTGCTCATATCAGGTGGACGCTGTCCACTGTGCTGCTGATCCGGTGGCATGGCACTTTTTTACCAGACTTTAGGAAGCTTTTCCACTCAAAGGCAGCCACTTGCACACTGAATAATCCTTGAGCTTGATTTTTCTGCCTCCTGTATGCATTGAATAATCGCCGTATTGACAGTGAGGACAGTGACTATAATAAAACAGTCCACAGCATCATTTCTTCCACGGGAATATACTTACGGGGATCTGTGTTTTATATACTTCAGCTTTTATGGATTCTTATGAGACAGACGAAACGGCTCATGGATAATATTTTGTCAGATTTTAGGTATAACCACCTTGAAATGTGTCATAGACAACATTTGCCTCAGTCACTCCAAGGGAGTACAAATTCATGTTTTCATAGCACTTCATAACATTGCTTAAAAATTGTAGCATATCTACATTTTTGAATCTAGAAAACAAGTTATTGTAGCATAGATATAGCTTAGGAACAGTTAGATTTGAAACACTGCGTTGTTAAGTTGATAGAGGTAGCTACCATCCAGTTTTTGGATTGTTGAGACGCGACTCCATCCATCCAGCTCATGTAGCCAATGTTACCTGTTGTTTTATGAATGTGTATATATACCTATATACATGCTTAGCTTGTACAGCCACATGCCTTTGCTATTGCTTCATTGCATTATGTAGATTGTCAGTCATTTTGAATGTGTCTTGGTCAAATATTCCTTGGCATGTTTGCGTTGATGGACACACAGTTTGTATGATACTTCGTTAATTTCAAATAAGATTCGTTATTTGTTTAATTGGTAGCTGTACATAGATTATGATAGAGAATATTCATATACAGTGATTGTTTCAAATGGTTATAAACTGGCGTTACTAGACTGCTGTATGTCCTGTTCTACAGTACCAGGAGTGCACGTTTGTTGATTGGTGTAATTTGTTGTGACTTTTTGGAAGAGTTTAAAAAGAGCTCATAGAGCATATGCCCCCATATTGTAAATCGCAAATCTGGTCCAGAAGATTCTTTACACCACTGGTCATCAGATTTTGCAGACATATTTCTATTGACATTTATGGGACTGAGGAAGCCCAGCTAATTCATTCCTGTTTACAAGTGTTTAACGAGTGAAGTACACTTCATCAGCAATGCTATGCATTGTGTGTTATGACAGATTTTTGGTCCATTTTCTATCAGATTGGCAAATTCTTCCTTTTTATTGTTTGAATCGATGGTCAGACCATGTCGGTTTAGTGTATTGCGTTTATTCACTTGTGCCTCGTTACGGACATGTATGTGGTAAACTAACGCAAGCATTTGTGTTCTAAAGATAATACCAGAGCCTTTGCTGTTAGCTTTCCATCGCAATTGTCCTCAATAAGATACTATGAATTAAGTTTATCAGTTATATTTTTCTTTTTTTTAAACATATAATATCAACTATGGATGATACAATTTTTGTAGAACTAGTCATGAGTGTCATTTATATGATTATTGTATCAATTGTCTTCAAACAGACTCTGCATTCCAATTGTACGTATGGTTTGTTGCTAGGGATTAACTGACACAAGACATGCTGTTTTTAATTTAGAATTATTAAACTTGTGGAATGTACAGTTTATGGTATATTGGCTGATTTGCGAAGATCACTTCAATGGACATATCACGATTTCACTGCTTGTCTCAAGTCCAGGTCATGGTTCTGGGATAATGTGTTGATACTAATTATATATATATATATACACACAGAAATACTAAACATGTAATTTGAGAAGTGCCTACAGAAATCTTTGTATAAACTTTAATGAAACAGTCCAAAACTTGTGGATAGTCCCATTGCCCTCAGCCAGCATTTGTTCAGCTAATGTTAAGTAGTGATCACTTTAGCACTTCAGACTGTTATCCTCATCATGAAATTCATACACCAATGACGATCATTACATCATAATTTTAAACAGTTATGTTTGCCTTGTTTGTACATGGAATGAGTTAGTACATGCATTTCTCTCTATTGTTTTTGTTTCATGTATCTTGCATATTTGCCTTGCTGGTGTCTTAAATCGGCAAGTTATTTTTTCCGTGTATTGTTTGCAAATTGAACTAATTGAATTGTTATGTCTTGTTTCCAAGTAGCTATATTTTACTTGTTTTACAGATGGCTTACTTTGTATAGTTCATGTTCAGTGATTAGATTTCTATGTGGTGTTTGCATTTAATCATAAGCATCATTTCATTTGCAAGATGCAGCATTTAGAGTCATTTTACTTTGTTTTGTTGGTGTAAAACATTGAATAACACAATCTTCAGGGAGATCCTAGTTAGTCTTACTTCCAGGTTTTATACAATTTGGATTGCATTTAAATATTATGCATATTGCATATGTAGTGTCTGAATTTAAGAACAAATTCCACACTACTTGGTTGCGATGACTCTTTGTTAGAAGGGTGCTGTCAACCAATGCTTATTAATAAAGGTGGTGGAAGCCATACTGACACGCCATCTATTGATTTTTGCCAAATATACTATGGAATTCTACAGTTTTTTTGGTTTTTTTTAAAATGTTTAACAGCTATTACTTATCTTTGTACACTATGCCAATGCTGTTTCTGAATTGTGTGAGGCCTGAGAGTGAGTTTTAAATAGGGACTTCACTGAATTATCCATGTTGATGTATAGTCGAATACTGCTCAAAAAGCTACTGATGTTGCAGTATGGCCATGTCATGTCCTACTATAATAAGGAGATCTACCACTAATGGCATAATCTGTAATTTCCTAGCAAATTGATTGTTTTGTTGAAAACTGATTTAAAACCAGATTATCTTGAAGACAAACCTGAAATCGCAAAGACATTGTGTTTACAGGTAGTGAAACTTCGCACAAATAGGCAGGGTTTTTCTTTTCCTGTAAATTCATTTAAAAAAAAAAATTTGTTTCACAAAAAAACATTGGCGTCTTTACGTCAAATTCAGCAATTATACTCAAGGTATTTACAGTGAGGACCACAAAATTATGCACTTAATTGTCATGTATATAAAGTAAAACATATGACAGTTGCAGTGCTATTATTGCTAATTTGTTGTACTATGAAGAGAGATATTGAATTGAATGTATAAATGCAATAATGCTGTGATTCATCATCCATTGACATTTGTAATCCTAATGAATATTTTTTCATAAAATTACGAAGATATATTTTCAAACATTGAACAGTTCAGCACATTTTCAATAAAATCGCAATGTAGCAATTTTAAAATGAAAAACTACGGGTGTTATTTGTTCATTGACATTTATTTGTAACAATTGAGTATGTGTTTTTACAGGTCTGTGAGTGCAATGGATATGAATGTGTGGTGTGTGTCATTTTATGGTTATTAAACTTCTTCAATGTCAGAATCTTCCAGATCCAGTCGAATCTGAAATTTTGAAGATGAATTTTTAAAAAAAGTACATCAGGAATTGCCGATAATGCAAGATTGTAACATGTATCGGAACGCACAAGAACTGGCGGATATGTAAATGCTGTGGCAAATACTTTGGTGTAACCTATACTTAAAAATATAGTTTGGAATAATTTGTTAACTTACTTGTCCAGAATCTTTCATTTCTCGAATTGTATTTGAAAGAAGTAAAAATGTGGGTCGGTCCTCGGGATTTGCATGCCAGCACCATCTCATTAGTCCATATCTGAATTCAAAGTAGAATTGTAGTGAGCCTGATTTTACAGTGTTTTATTTTATTTATTGACAAATTTTTCACTGCATTATCACAGTCGATGGATGACTCGATGCTTACATGTCACTGTCGCAGTCATTCGGGCGACTTAACCTTGACCCTGCATCTAAATATGATGCCAATTTTTTTACATCAATGTCTTCATAAGGGACACCACCAAGGGACATAATTTCCCAAAGCAACACGCCGTAAGACCAACTGTAAAAGAGAAAAGAGCCAGTTTTTAGAGGTTTACTCGGTCCGATCAGTTCTTCACTGAATTTCTGCGTATTTCTAAGATAAGCAAATGTAATCGGAGCTAATCGGTGATCTTACACATCACTTTGTATTGAATAGTCTCCCCTGAGTAACATTTCTGGTGACATCCATCGAGACGGTTTGTTCTGAATGGAAAAAAAAACAGCATTTATAAAATTCAGAAATAGACAAATGAAAATTTTTGGCAATTTAATTTTTATAGGAAAAAAATTACCCTTACTGCTGAATTAGGTGCATGAAGACCGGATACTTTGGCTGTGAGGTCTTGAGTCACAAGGACATGCTCACAACGTAATTCCCTGTGGACAATCTGAAATTTATCAAATTATGCTATTTAATATGGTATAGTGTTTTTTTATGTGTAGTCATTAACACTAGAGGACGCCACAAGGCAACCGTGAGAATGCCACCTGGTGCATATTGGTATACAATGTATATTATTATTATAAACTTTATTCCAGACACAAAAGCGGTATATATTATAGGATTAATATTAATTTAATAAATTAAGCATTAGACTTATCGTTCTATGTGGAAAATAAATATAGAATTTTTACCTGTTTCTTTGCAATGTGACGCATTCCTTGGGCAACATCCAAAGCAAATTGAAGGAGTTGGTTTCTTGTTGACAAGCGCTCTCCATTTAATCTGAGGAAATTCCTCAAATTCCCCTGGCTAGCATGCTCAAATGCAGCAAATGCATCACCTGCATGATTAAACAATAAATATATGCATGAAGTTCATTGGGTATATCACCCTGACTAGTCGAACTGCATGGCTTCAGAGCCAGTAGCATTGGAACACTGAAATTTACATTCTTAAACAAGTGTTAAAGTACGTGTGTTAACTGTGTGTTCTGGGTAAGGGCCTATATATTGTCTCATTAATTGCATTTCTTGAACACAATTATCTACAAATACAGTTGAATGTGTGACCCTTGAAGAAGCAGATCTATTTGCTTACGTGATAAACTTACACTGCTCAAAAGAATTAAGGGAACTCATTTTTGGGGATCAAATTATTTGAACAGCTTATAAAGGAACAGGCCTAATCATCTCGTTGGCAGCACATTAAACCCTTAAATCAGGTGACCTCCCCCCCCCCCCCCCAAAATTTGAAACACAAGAGAGCCCAAGATGCTGGGGTGCAAGAAAATGCTTGGATGAGCCTGAGGTTGCCAAGGTAGGCAGTCCAGCTCCTGGAAGATGGGCTACCATCAGAAAAGTGGCACAGAGGTTTGGTGTGTGAGCCATTGTTATTTTGTGACTGTGGAAAAGGTGCAATAAACTGGCCAATACACAATTAAGAAGATCTGGTCAAGGCCAACATCGAGTCACAACACAGCAAGATGACCAATATCTAAACTTGCTCTTTGGAATCAGCAGGCTACCTAAGAAATGATTTCCTGGATGCAACAAATGAATTTCTAATCAGACTGTGAGAAACCGGTTGCATGAGGGTGGTTTAAGAAGCAGAATTTCATTTTTTGGCCACAGTGGCCCAAAACATTGTATGCAGAGATTGCATGGCATTCGCCAGGGAGCACCAGTTCTAGCAGCTTCGTCACTGGCAAAGTGCTGTTCACAGATGAGAGCATGTTTCCACCTGTGATGGACGTGTGAGAGTGTGGAGAGCAAGGGGAGCATTACGTACGTCGTTTGCAACGTTGTGCAACATGATGCTTTTGGTGAAGGGTTCCCTCAAGGTGTGGGGGGTGTGTCTCTAGAGGAACGCACAGACCTACGTATTATGGAGAAACATGAATGCTCAGAGATGCAGAGATGACATTCTGGTACCCATTGTTAGCCCTTATGCAGGTGCTGTAGGTGAGAATTTCATTCTGATGCATGATAATGCTCATCCTCACACTGCCAGGCTGACGACTGCCTACCTGTTACAAGGAATCGAGGTTATGGACTGGCCAGCCCTAACCCTGATTTAAACCTGATCAAACATGTGTGGGACATCCTTTACAGGTGCATTCTCAAATGCCTCACCCTCCACAGGACCTTCAGACTTTGGAACAAGCCCTCATCCGGAGTGGGAGGGTATTCCACAAGGAACGATCAGGCGGCTGATTAGGAGCATGCCAAGGAGTGCTGAATTTCAGAGAACTTTGCCTGATGCTAACACACTTTTTTTTTATGGGTATGGTCACATGACTGACAATAACAGCTAAGGTGTAATATAACGGTACTTGCTTCCAACAGTTGCAACTCCAAAGAATTCTATAATGTTGTCATGTTCTTCAATCTGGGAGTTGACCTCCAAGTGGCTATTAAAAGCCTTTCTCGTCTCTTTGGTTGCGTCATCTGAAAAGAAAGGACAGCCAACCATTTCTGTTAGCCAAATACGATTTCACAATGATCACGTGGGACTGATTCAGAAGAAAGCATGAAGTTGGATGATACTAGGATAGTTCTATAATTAAGAAGTGTGTTATTTTAGCGACGTTTTAACCCGTAAGGTCCTTTATGTAAGTGCTGGGTATGGGATAGCTAGTCAGGCATAACTTGAGTGTGCATTGCGCAGAGCCCTGTGCTGGCCACTGGGGTTTGAGGTCTTCACCCACAGTGTTACCACCCTTGCCACGAGGAGGCCCATGACTTTCAAGTGGAGATCAAATCTGGAAAACTTTCCAAGATAGTTGGACATATAGCAAGTACGGAACTAATAAAACTTTCATCCTTACTTCCAATGGTCTTGAAGGCCACAGTGACAGGTCCCTTAGCTGTCTTCAGAGAACCTTGGAGGACGTCTCCGAAGCGCCCTTTGCCAAGGACATCGGAAGTCACTTGGATGTCCGTCTCTTTCACTCGCTTCACCCTTTGGCTTATTTCAACCATGGGCATTGCACTATTCTGACGCTGAGCAGAACTGTGATCTTGTGGAGCCTGGAAAAGACGAATATCGAAAACGAGATGAAAAAAAGTATGAAAGAGGGAGGTATTGGGTCGACATTCCTCCTCCTTTTAGCTTGGACCAAAACTAACTTTCGAAGAAGCACCAGGTCTCAATGTCAACCTCAAGCGAATTTATATACAGAATATGACGGAAATATGTTTTCACGGCATCATACTGGTGAATTTTTGCACAGTATCTTGCTGCAAAAATTACGGTAACAAGTTGGTCTACCGTGAAGTAGAACATACGGATGTTTGCTATAAAATTTACAGTATATGCTACTGTTAATTTGTGATGATGGCTCACCATAAAATCCTACAAACGGCACCTAACTGTAAATTACTGTTGTATTTTGATGTTGGCCCAACCAATGAGCCCCTAAAATAAGCCAGTGTTAGGCTATCTACTGTAATATGCCATCTACTGTAAATTTTATGGTATCATACTATATTTGAAATTTACTGCAACTTACCATAAAATGCTGCGGTATCATGGTGTATAGTTGCTTTACGGTATCTTTCTATAGAATATGCAGTGAAATGCTGTATGGTAGATTTTGGTCAGTTTTATGGCAATCTACTGAATAAATTATGGTAGACTGCCATTTTCTTTACCTCAGCTGTAAATTTTATAGCATTATGTCTTAGCATAGATTTACAGCATCTTGCAGTAAACATTTATATTTATTGCATATATGTGAATGATTTAGTCAGAGCCACCTCAGTCTTTCATCCAATTGTCTACGCTGATGATGCTACTTTGGTGACCTCACTAAATACTTTTCAAAGTGAAAACAATGCCATAAGTTTAAATGATGAGCTCATCAAGGTAGACAATTGGATGAAGGCTAGCACAATGTCTATCAACAATAGCAAGACAAAAGCTATGATGTTTCATACCCCACAAAGAAGAATTCGAAGATTTCGTTATAGACTTTGTTGATGAATTTAATTTTCTAGGTATAATGATTGATAAGCATCTTAATTTGAAGAGTCACTGTGACATGACAAAGAAATTAGCAAAAAAAAGTTGGTATTATTAATAGATTAAAAAATACATTGCCATTCAACGCCCTGTTACATATATATAATTCTCTCATATTGTTTCATTTAAGTTATGGTGTAATCCTTTGGGGATGACAATGTCAGAATATATCTGTGTTAAAAAAGAAGCTGTGAGGTTTCTTACTAACAGCAAATACAACTGCCACACAAGTGTCTTATTTAAGAAACTAAAACTTCAGAAATTTTACGATATTTGTGCACTGCACGACCTGAAATTATGTCATAAACGATTTAACAGTGTTTTACCCTCATTTCTTATTGATCTATTACCAGTGTATAGAGGTGATCCCCATAATTAGGAACCTCGACTGAGAAACCAACTGAGACCTCCACAAATTAGCTTTGAGTTTGCAAACACAGTATTAAGTACAGATACATTAAAACCCTTAATGATATGGCCATAGTTTATAGAGAAAAACTAAATACACACAGTTTAGATGGTTTCAAGAAGTGTATAAAGAATTACATAGTTGCATCATATGTTGCTGAAGGTATTATTGATAGTTGTTATATCTGCTTGCATTGAAAATATATAAGCCATGTCATTAACTCACTTTGTTAATTTATGTATTTATCTTCTAAATTGGAAGTTAGTCATGTTCAAAACCAACACTGTTCAGAGCAGTTTTTACACTTTCCTTATAAAACGAAATAGAATCTCTCTAGGTGGCCCCACGGTAGCGAAAACTCAAGTTTTCTTAGTTGGGTCTCCCGCCTTGATGTAAAATTGTTGTTATTGTAATGCTCATTTCCATGTTAATTGCAAATAAATGAATCTGAATCTCTCCTTTTAGTGTCATTTCACTCAATTTTAGACCTCTTCCAAGCAAACAGTATATCAAAATTACTACAGATAAGTCACCAATTAGAAAGTTTAAATTTGGCTTCTATTGTAAGGGCATCAGACAATTAATGTCAATTTGGACCAAAGCATGAAGTCCGAGTGTATTGAGTAGTGGGCATTCTGGAAAGTTGACTGACAAACAACCATGAAATATCAGAGGTCTGTTTAGTGTCTTTTGGGAAGGGTGTGATACATCTCTATTAGATCTCACTCTCATTGGAGACTTCAATGTTTTTATGCTTTAAATTGTGTGGATGTGTTTTCTGATAGTAATCCATGCAAAAATAAAAAAATGAAAATCATCACAATAACTAACCAGTGGAGTAGGGAAGGAGTAAACCCTATTAAGAATGATTTTACCTTCTGTTGTAAGTAAAATACTCTTCAATAGGTGTACCTTAATTGCTCCCTACAGAGGGTAGGCCTACATTTTACTCTTAATAGGGGTAGCAGCCTGGCTTCTAGCACTGTGTCGTCACCCCACAGCCCAGCGACCTAATTATGCACATGTTTTGCTCGTTTACTCATCTAAAGTAAATTAATCAATTTTTCGTATAGCCTTAGGCAGGCTTATGGTATTAAAGGTCTAACAATGAAATTACAGAGTAATTAGATGTTCATGAGCTGAGTTTATACAATTTTTGTTCTGACAAGTAGGCAATTTGTCTTAACTCAAAAAATATCATCCATTTCTCTTGTATTTTTTAAGAGAATATTTATTAAGTCTATCCTCAGCCTATCAGCTACATGGTGTGTAACCAATCATTTTGTGTAACTAGGTAAACTAGCAAAGAATGTCCATAATTAGGTCGCTGGGCTGTGAGGTGACGACACACAGTGTCGACGATGGCTCTGCAGTCTGGCAAAGTCCTCTGGGCTCTACCCCACTTGTAGGGTTAACCTGGTACTCTATTTTTTTTAGAGTGTGTGGTCAGTCACACAGTAATCTACACAGAACAGTTTAGCTTATTGAGTTTAAAATTAAAATATATACACACCCATTGTCCTTCATTTAACAATAGTTCAATTAATTTCAGACGTACCATCTCATCGAGATAGGCTTCATTCGTAGCAGCATAGCCCTCATGTGTGGTCTGTTGTTTTTTTCTGTAAGGTCTGTAGACCATGATGTAGATGCATTGAGCCAAGCAGAGCACCAGGAGAATGGCCAAGAGAACAGCCAGGAATACTATTACAGACAGGTCTCCATATTCTCCTGCAAACATACAAAAGCTAAATTAATTTGCATTATTCAGATCGGTGCCCAGCAGCTCAGGGAAATGGCAAACTCCTCTGAAGGTCACGTGTCTAATGCCAGGACCAGGAACTCTTCTTTGCCTAATTTAATTTCAATACATTTCCAGGTTCTCCTGAAAACCTACAAGAGAAAACAGTCAAATTTATGGAGATTGATGTCCAGTTAAGGAGCGAATTCTTCTGTAGTCAGGTGTCTGATTCCTAGATGGGGCACTCTTTTTGCTTGATTTTATCCCTACAACCCTCTACATTCTTAAAACAAACTTCTCTGAGGGTCATGTGTCTGATTCCTGGACCAGACACTTTTTAAATTGCTTAATTTAATCAAAACTGAAAGTTTTTCAAAATAGATATTTAAACTGCATTGCCTTGCACTCGAAGACCATGCTGGGTTAAGACCTCCACACACTGGACATTTGTATATTGACAAAATATATCAATTTCCATGGATGACCACTTACAGCAGAACTCATAGACACAGTAACTCCAGAGGACATCATGTGAATCCATGACTCCCATTGGCAACCACTCAGCCAATGGGAGTTACAGATTCACATGACGTCATCTGGAGTTTAGTTTCCAATTCCATGAAATTTGCTGGTGGGTGGATTAGGGCTTTCACGTCCTGTATTTCTGCACCTGATGGGCTATTTAGGACAGGCAGGGACCATAGCAATGAGATGATGGATGAAACGGCCATCCAACTTAGGCTCGACCTGGAATTGAACCCAGGACTACCAATGAGCTAGGCCCCAACCCTCCATGAAATTTGCTGTGACACAATTTTGACATTATCATACAAATTTTCACCAATGTATATGTGATCATCCTTCAAGGAAAGAACTGCAGATGCACCTACTTGCCAAGCAACCAGGTCCATAGAATCCAGGAGCACACCCACTGGTGCAATAACCAGAAACTGGATCACAGTCCTCTTGAGGGTCCAGACAGTTGCAGCTGTAGGAACAGTTGTTGCCGAAAAAACCAGGGCTGCATGGGACTGCAAGAAAAATAGGTGTTTATTATAATAATTGACAGATATCATCTATATATATATATATATATATATATATATATATATATATATATATATATATAGCTGTATCATGTGTATGTATGCTTGATTTGACATCTTTTGATTGATTTGGCTGCCTGCCTTCTAAAAGCCTTATTTTAGAGTGCTCTAATTAAGGGAGTTTCACAGGAAAATGAGAATGATGGTACCCGGAGTTGTTGTTGTGGCAGGAGTGATTGTTGTTGTTGTTGCTGTTGTAGTTGTTGTTATAGTTGTTGTTGTGGGTTGTGAAGTTGTTGATTCAGAAGTTGTTGACTCTGATGGAGATTGAGTTGTGAGGGTCACATCAGGTTCTGTTATGGTCGTTGTCTCATTGCTTGTTGTGGGGGAGGTTTCTGTAGAACTGGTTGATTCTGAAAATGTTGTTCCTGAGGGCCATGTGCCTGTTTGTGGGGTAGACTCTGTTATAGTTGTGTTATCATCTTCAGTGGTTGTCATGGCAACTGTGGGTGTTTCTTCTGTCGGCCCAGTGGACTCTGTGGACAGGTGATTTTGTTTTTACTACAGCTCTTTAATATGATTGCTAAAATTACATTCTTTGCCATTTATACGTTCATTCATTATTTAGATTATAAGTTTGTTATATTTCTCCTGAATTTGAATAGATAAATATATTAATAAATTCAATTGCCCATTGCTGTATATTTTGGTTTCATAACAAAACAGATTTTATGTCGTATTTTCGTTATAATAATGTGAACTTTAATTTGCCAAATTAAGAACTAATCTGAGACAAAATAGCAATTCTGTCTTTGTATAATTTTATGAGTACAACCAATCTGAGTTAAACTTAGGTGAGGCCTATTTCGATTTTGGTCGTCACCCAATAACCGGAAGTGTGCTATGTAAATGGAATGCTGTCATTTCTATTGAAATCTTGACCAAAACACAGTGTAAGTAAACTAAAGGTTCTCATTCTATAGGTACCTGAGTAGGTGGTTGTGTTAGGATTACTAGTGTATGGCGTTTCTGTGGTAACCATTTCCGGTTCCGTCGTGTCCAAGATGACGTCATCAGTAGTGACCTCAGAGTCGTCTGTTGCTCCTGTTGCAGACAAGGTGATGCACAATCAGGTTTTTGAATAATTGATTACGTCACAATTGTTCTACTCAGGATGGGGATGAGATACAGTGTACGTAAGCAATTACTACCAAATGCAAAGAAGTGCAGCCAAATCAAGTTCTGAATTTCAAACATTGTCTTGTGCCATCATGATATACTTTATTGATTTTTAAAGTATATTTAAGGACGAGGGAGCCAACTGCATTGTTAAGACAATTTTAACAGGCAAACAATTGCATATGATTGGCTTTAAGCAAAAAGAGAATCAATACATGGATGACCAGGTATTCAAACAACGGTGACCTTGCAAATACACTTGCAAAGTGAACTGCACTGCACTTCATTGCATTCGGCTATAATGAATATGGCTTGCAAGAATTAAAGATAATCAAGGTGTGTGTTGATTACACTACTTCACATAATGTACACAATGTGACATTTATTGATTGGTCTGTAATGATGAAAAAGACATACAGTCTTTTCTGGATTGGAAGCCTGGTTGCATTGCGTCTAGATGATTAATTGTATTTGAGAAAAAAGAATTGGCCTATTTTGAACTTCAAATGTTAAAGCTAGACTCAATTTTGAGTATAATTTCCTCAACGCCTGGACAACAGCATTGTATAATGAAATAAATTATATAAGCATCCAGGCTTCTAATTGAGAAAATACAGTATATCCAGTAGGATTTGCTAGAACCACTGAATAAACTTATTCTGATTCACTAAAATGGTGAACTATCTGCACTACATTCAGGAAACATTATAATAACTGGAACTTTTCGGGGCTTCATGGAGTTTTTGACATCTTGATGGGACGTTTTGGTGGAACAACTCGAATGCATTTGGTCAGGATGTGGGGGGGGGGGGGGGTGGGGAGGGGATTTACCCCAAAAGCAGACCTCTAGGAAACCCTGTGTTCTTTCTTAGAAACCTAAAATCATGCGGAAAATACATTGGAACCAAGTCGAGCGGAGTGTCATGTCGCAAGTTACTCCAGTAAAGGAGTAAACTTCTATCCTATTGGGGAGTAGAATTTACTCTTTTAAAGAGGCCTCTTTAGAGAGCAAGTTGCACTACACCAGAATAGACCACTTGTACAGGAGAGTAACTTATACCAGGGATACAAATTGTACTACTTTGTTTGAGTAATTTTTGACTTTGGGCTATACTCCACTTTTCTGGGGTTAACCTGCTCTTTTTTCTTCCTTTTTTAGAATATTTTTTATGAGTTGGAAGTTACACTCTGGCAGTTATGCTCCCCATTACAGCAGATTTCATGGACTTGGAAACGTAACCCCAGAACGAGGACACCATATAAATCCATGACCCCTAGAGGCTGAGGGACTGTCATATAGCCAATGGGATTCACGTGACGTCATCTGAAGTCTAGTTTCCAAGTCTATGAGTTCAGCTGTAAAGAGGATCACACATATTAATATTATTGTTAATAAGTGATTTGATTACTTTACCTGTTGCATCATTTTGTAGGAGGACATCATGAACAATTTCCACAATTTCTTCATCTCCTACACAGGGCAATAAAAGAAACCACATATTTACAATGTTCTTTATTGACATTTCATCTTATCTTGTAATCAAATGGGATTCGTATGCACCGACCTTTGCTACTCAAGCCTTCCCCAGCGATATTCCCTTCATGAGGGTCTAGTGAATGTACGTTAAGACATGGTATAAGTAAAAACTGCAAAAAGAAACGAAAGTGAAACTTGATTGGCAGGTTCAGAAAAGCAGGGAAAGAATGATAGACACCAAGAAACCATTCTCACATATCAACATGTAGGCATGACTCCTTTGATTATAATGAGGTCATATGTCATAAAGATTAGGAATGACTTAGTATGAAGGAATGTGCAACCTTCTATACAACATTATACAAACGGGGTCTCTATAATTGTAATGACCCTGATAACTATATTTTGCAAAATTATTGACTTAACTTTTTATACTGCACCACTGTGTATTTACAACTACATCTTCGGACGAAGTTGAATTTATTGTTTTACAGCCTACACATTTTCCGTGTGACACAATGGTGTTTTTATGTCATGTCATGAACAAGAAAACAACAGTTTAGCATGTATAATTATGATAATAGCTTCGTATTCTTATATCAAAATAAATTATTTCAACAAAACGATCTTCATGACTCATCAGCTGGTGAGATCAAAATCATTGGATTGTGAATTCCTTTGAACTTCTCAGGAGTGCACAAAATAAGCCCATACGTGTTCTTAATAAACCTGACTTACCACAACGAATAGACTGAGGTGTATAACTTTGTTAGTGGTCAGCATTATGTCCGGCAAGGTCAAATCCTTAGTGTCCCATCAATAATCTCAAAAGGGACATGTTAATATCTTCAATTCATGATCAGATCATTGTCAGAGGTCCTCGGGGAGTGGCATGAAAGTCATGTTAGCTATTTAGGTTAAATAAGAATGTCTTATCTCCAAACGTTTCTTTCTTATCTCATTGCATATCTGTGGGCTATATCTTCGGAGACAAATGACTGCTACTAATGTGTGTTGAACAAACCTCTTCAGTAAACGCTTATCTGTGGGATTGTTGAATTTTCACTGTTCGGGTGCAAAGTAAATTGTGGACAAGAAAGACTGCTCACTAACTAATTGACTGAGTGACTAAAGTTGTGACTGGGTGACTAAAGCTGTAACTGGGTGACTAAAGTTGTGACTGGGTGACTAAAGTTGTGACTGGGTGACTAAAGTTGTGACTGGGTGACTAAAGTTGTGACTAACTGACTGACTGACTGACTGACGACTTGACCCTACTTAAAGCATTTTGAAATCTTCATTGTTGCTTTTAGTGAATAAATACATCTGAATTTGACTACTTGACTACTTGACTACTTGACTACTTGACTGCTTGACTGCTTATTTGGCATACTTAATATACGAACTGTCTAACTCGAATTCTTTGATGCTAAGCACACAAGTGATTTCATTGTCTCTATGTTTATGTTACATCAATCTTTACATAGATTCATCAAAATTAGGTTGTCATTATGATTATAGTAATTGGCTGCCGTAGCTGACTATCCTTTAGTCATTTTGAACCTTTTGTTAAGGGTGTGGAGGTTCTATGGTAAAGAACTGAAAATAAAGAGTCGACGTACTGTGAGATCAAGGAGTTGTATTATCTTTGCTGAGATTGGGTTGAAAATGAACGAGATTCACTGCATGCAGGATCCACCAAGTTTTTTATTTTCTTTGATACATGTCACATATGATAAATCATACAACCAAGCAGTCTTTGGTATAATCAAAATACACCCCATATATTCTAGTTTTGATGAATACGTACAATTCTGTGGGTGGGAGAGAGTGGGAGAGACAAACATGTAAAATGAGATCTTATTATTTAATAACTATTAGTCAAAAATATTCCAAGGCCACTTTATTTTGGTGACATACATTGATATGCTCTCATTTCCTTCCATCGAAAGTCCTTGGAAGATCTACGCATGTATTGGCAACATTACATAATAAGCCAAAGGCTTTTACTTGTTCTAAGAAAAACATAGTTACTTGAACTAGGTAAGGTTGAAAGTCAAAGTTGAGTTTTCTTTAAATAGAAATACAGTACAATAAACATTGCGTGTCTGTAGAGTCACTATACATAGATCACCTCCCTGCGTACCAGTCACATGAACAGGCTGTACAAAGCAGTGGGGTAAAGAAGCATCTTACGTAATCATGCTGATTATTCAGGTGTAAGGTGGGGTGCAAATTTAGTGTACTGGCCTCAACCTGTCAGAGGGTGCTACAGTTTAGCTAGACTATCCTGTACCATTAACAGGGTTTGTTACTAAGTATTACCCAATCATAATATTGACTAGGGTGAGAGCGTTGCACACCCCTTAAGGGGCTGTAAGGCGGGGGAGGGGTGAGATGGCAGGCCATGCGACATGCTCTGTTGGCTGAGAGGCTCCGCTCTAGTTGGTTAGTCTCATGATAGCCGCCAAACCAGTAGTAGCACAGCCTCTGTATCGACAGCTTTTTTCATCCTCAACCAGCCTCTGGATCCACGATGCTTGTTGTTACCTGTCAAGGATAATCCCCTTGCAAATTGGAGTACTTCTTAAGTCCTTAATTCAAAGGTAAGTCAGTGATGCGTACAGTCCTTGCTCTGATGATTCTGTGTTTTAATTACCCTCGATTGTCTGGATGGTAAGGTGCAGTTAGCAAATAGAATCTATGCTTAAGATCAAACAAAAATACTAAAGCAAATTAATTGTTGTCTATATGTTGCCACATATTGATGGTATCAATATTTCTTGGTGGTTTTACTTCATTCATAACTGGATCAGAAGAAAGCCACATGTACCGGTCTTATAACCTAGATACTCCAGACTAGATGACAGACTACTCTGTTTGCTTCTTAAGCTATAGCCTGGCACGACTTAAGAGAGACCATCAGGAGATGGTATACGTATATGAGCCTGTGCAAAAAAGCCCTTAGCTTAGGAGGCAAGCAATTTTTGCAGGCACGCGAAGACTATTGGCTTGTATCAGACCATGTCTTCTGACACTTGGCAATTAAATCGTCCACTGCACGACACATTATCATGTCATTCAGTAGTGTAGTCTCTTGGCACACGAGTATTTTTTCTGGCCCTCTGAAACCCTTCTATGCAGCTGCATTTATCATATTATCCCCAAAGAATTAGTCTCACACAGGATGGGCACACAGAAAAGGTAGGAGCATGTCACCCTGCAATGCTTTTATTGTCGAGACAGCCAGGCACACATCGGTTGCAATTTATTGTGCCCTGGCAACATGTGTCCCAATGAATGCTCTAAAACTGATCTGTTTGAACTAGGTAGGTTTGTAAACATCCTCAACAGGACCCATTAGATTCTACGGAGTTCAACAACCGTGCTGTGATAATTGTCTTGTTGATCAACATAATTATCTCATTGTTTGGTCTAATTGGTCTAAAAATATTTCCAAATAATGATCATTTGAAAAACACTACCTCAGTAATTCACTGAATGAACAGTTGTTTTTATCATTGTTTGTTTGTTTCAAATTGAATTATACCTTAACAATAGATCCACCACCCAAAGTTGCTATCATCCGCAGTGCAACCCTGATACCAGTGGTCAGTCTGGAATATAAGATAAGACAAGATAAGATGATATAAAAAGATAAGATACTTCATTAAGTATGGTGAAATTTTGTTGGCATTTCAATACTGTGTGGCACTCAAATATTACATAATGTTTTTGTGAAGTCACTTGGGAACACATGTGAACAGCATTGAAAGCTTGCAATCATATTCATTCATTCCATGATTCTCTATCGTGGTCAGTTGCACAGTGGTCATCTCGGGCGTCGTTTGCTTTCCCCAGTTCCTGTTTACCTGGTCAGCTAGCATTGTCCACCACAGTCAAGGCCCTCCCCCCACCCATTGTATTCTAGGCAAGTTGACTTCTGGCAAATAGGATCTTCTTTTGTAGTCACCTGATCACGGGGTTCAGGTTGATAACTGTCTCACATCATGTGTGAGGTGTGCATCAGGATCTGCGAGAGGGGAGTGGAGGACTCAATGGGAATAGTACATAGAAGGTCCACTGAGGTATAAAGGACACCAAAGTTGTTTTAAAGATCACCAGATAAACTTTTCACTTGAGGAGGTCAGTCTTGGTAGCAGTAATAACACCAAGCTGTTTGTCGCTTTAAGTCCAGGTGCACAAAAATTGGCTAACAATGAAACGTTTGCCTCAGCACTTTGCAAATGACCAAAGGAGGGGTTTTAGAGTGACTTGTGTACATTGACGAAAGAACATGATCTTTCCCTGATATATGATATACAGTCACCTTATCTGTCACCACCTCAGGTGAAGGGGTGGGTGGATTAGGGCTTTACAACCTGTATTTCTCCACCTGTTGGGCTAATTAGGACAGGCAGGGACCATGGCAATGGGATGACGGATGAAACAGCCATCCAACTTAGGCTCGACCGGGTATTGAACCCGGGACCCAGTGGCTGGAAGCCCAGTGCACTACCACTGAGCCCCCACCCCCTTAGGTGAAGAAAACCAGCAAAGCATGTGAGCCAGCTACAATAATGGACCAATGAAATGCATAACCAAGTCAACAATGCTTAAGCAATCTAACAAGTAAGCAATTATATAACTTGGCCGCCTACACACAGCAATGGCGCTGTAACAATCATTTGAATATACTGCAGTCCTTGAAATGTTTTTGCGCCTTTAAACTAGGACTAACATAAAACAGCCAAACACAGTCTAGACATATTTCGTGCCTATAGAGAATAATTCACTTTTTATTTGCTCTACAGTCAAAGTAGAACCGAAGTACTTGTAAAGAAAGACATAAAATGTTTAATTTCCTAACATGTTTTTGCTTGTCCCATCTGATCTGTTAAATTATTTCAAACAATGAATTTCAAGCATTTTGGGAAACAGTCATTTACCATCGATCATATGAAGAATACTTCAAGCATGACTTGATTGTAGACGTATTTTATTGATTGCTAGAGTCAAGCAAACAAGGTAGAAATCAGAAATATTCTGTCAATAAATAAGATCAAAGGAGAAATAAAACTGCATGGACATCGTAGTATTAGATGTCTGTCCGAGACGACAAGAAGTCGAAAAACCAATAGTTTTGTTTAAAGAACATAAGAACATAAACAAAGTGGTATTTACATTAATGGAGTGCTTTGTTTGGGATTGCCAAAGGAAATGTGCTCAATGTTTTTAGATCTCTCCTAACTTCCCAAGGACTCATGGTGGTCGATGTTCAAGTCGTATGCATAGTCCTGGGGATGACACTTGATCTTGAAATGACATTTAGTTTATGTAGCAGCCTTGGTAGACAAGGCAACGTTCAGGAAGTTGGCATATGAGGAGGCAGTGGGCCGTGTGTGATCAGTTTCACTACAATGCCAAGCCACACATTCGGACAAGAGGACATCATGGGGAGGGTAACAGAGGTCAATGCTGAAAATGTGTACCCTGACTATTCTCAACCCTCAGACACTCCCTTTAAATGGCACCCCAGGAGGACTGACCCAGTCAGCGGGTGTCAACTATCATAAGTATCCCACGTTGAAGGACATGTCTGATTTAAGGAAGCCCTTTGCCCTTAGCTGTTGTAGGGTGTCTATGCTTCCTTTGTGTGCTCTTCTGCAATTGATGAATTGACTGATAATGATATTCAGATCTGTCTACACTAAAGGGTCAATGGCCACACCAGGCTAGAATCATAGGAGTGATCTATGTGTATAAATAGTCTTACTTTGCTAGAACTTCAAGAACTAAGTAAAATCAGTCCAGTATTGCGTTTATACACCAATATTTATTGCAAAAGAATTTTTTAACACTGCTGCTGAATATAAATGGAGCGATATATTTTGAATTTAAATTGCCACTTGCAGAATTGAAGGTCCAGTGGGGAACTACGAATCTTGTTGTGTCCACAAAATCAAAAGCCAAAGAAGGACCAGTCCACCGGTGTATATATTCCTCCACTTTGTTGCTTTGTGTGCCTACAATGCTAAAAAAAAAAAATCTAAAAAAAAGAAGACAAGATTATGATGGAAACTGAGACTATTATATTGGATTCATAGGAAGACTCTGAGCACTACCTTTACATCAATTAAAACAACCTGATAGATCAGTTTTCGAAAGGTCGACATATACACCATCCCTCCACCTTTATTCAGCTTCTTTTTGCAGGGTATATTAATTGCTTGTGCTCCGGTCTTTGAGATACATATCCTAACATAACAAAGTGGGCATTGTCTTGCGTGTAACTGAAATTTAACAAGGCTATTCTGACTCACTGGCCTTTTTATGGTCCCTATGTTATGAGCGTTGTCTTGTTTTCCAAAGGTGATTTCAAAAACAGTCATAAAAGCCTTGGTCATGAGGCCTTATTAGCACCTTGAGCTGCGTCCAATGAAAATATTTCGCAGGTTATTGAAAAAATGTCAAAATTGGATGGCTGTTGTAAAAGCTGATAATACAAGTTGACAAGGTTACGTTGAAATACTCTAAGAAATCTGTTGTGTTTATGAATGAAGTTAATAGCCTTAAAATGACAATGTGTGTTTTTTCATAGTACTTCACAAGTAGATACCACCTTGGTAAAAAAAGTTTAAAAACAAAATATGCTTAAGTGTAACATGATCTCATACAAAGATTTACCAAATTTTGGCAGCATTTAACCTTGTAAAAAAAGGTTTGAAATCTCTGCATCTTCCCTAAAGTAGCGGATGATGATAAAACTATCATTTCAGGCATTTCTTGTTTTATGCTGTAGTATGAAAGCGGCTTAGAGAAGTATTTCCAACATGATTACTACTTAAAGTTATAAATACGATACTTGCACCACCTGCATTTAACCTGCTTGACTTGTCAATGTTTAGATTATGACAAGCTCATGCAGGATTGTACACGTTTAAGAAAAAAAAAACAAAAAAAAACATGAAGACATTCAGGTAGGTCCACAAGCACATGCACAAATTCACAAAATTATTTCTGAAATTTGCTAAACATTGTAAAGGTACTGGAGGTCAATGTTGTAACAATATTGCTATGGATAATGATCTTAGCTCTTCTACCACTGTAGCCTCTAGAAACTAGGGCCAGATTATTATCTTTAAAAGGGCATTTGGTCTTTAGGCCCTTGCAGATCCGATCTATATGGCCCGCGTAAATAGTCTTTCCTGTGTGAATAGCTCACTGCACCTTAAGGCTTTTGTCACAGAGTGTTGAGGGCCAATTTTAACAACAGAGAATTATTATTGTTATATAAGTGCCCTACACGTGATTGCTAAGTAAAGCAAAGAAGGGAAGAGCAGAATTTACAGGACACTTCAACTGACAGTGTATGTGCAGCCTAAGTGGAACCATTGGACCATGAAGCTGGATTGTACTTGGTATCATTTAAATGTGACAAAAAAGGTTGGGTAACCTTAACTTTAATGCAGTTAATGTACTCTCCCAAGTACATGAACCTCTCTTGACTTATTTAATCATCAAAATCTGTGGAACTAGTGAGATCCTTTCCTACCCAAAAATACCATACACAAATTGTATGTGGTTTGTGGTGTCCTCAACATATGGACCACAATTACGTGTTATACTTTACAGAACTTTTGGTGTCACAAACGATTCTAAAGAATCGTGACCCAGCACTGAAAAGCTTATATGAGCACTGGAGCTGAGCATTGGGCCTACATGTATTCTTGGCTCTGAGATTGACATTCTGCTTTACTTTGCACAGTTTGTCATTTCATTCTCATGAAAATTGGAAAGGCAAGTTGGTGAGTGTTGAAGTGTTGAAGTCTCACTTCAACTGTGAATGGTTTGATTAAATGGAACAGTCAAACTGATGGGTGGTGTGGGTCTGATTCATGTATGTAACCCTACCATCATTGCATTTACAGCATGCCTGAACCATTGACTGACTTTTGAATGGATCATTGCATACCTCTGTGGGGCACAACCAGTGTTATTGACGTCCTATTGATATCCACAGCTATCGACCTGTTTACCTCTGGTACCCTTGTCCCTTACAGGTTTCACATCAATACTTTTCAAATAAATTTTTCTTGCACTTGTGTAAAAAGCAACGGAGCATTTTATTTGTGTGACCAGCTTTTGGCCAATGGTCAGTTCTGTGGGGTTTTTATAATCTCAGCAAAACTGTGGCAATGAACTTGAGGAACCCTTAGAGACACGGCCTGGTGGTCATACCCCCAGACGTCTATGCCTTAAGTTTGCCCTCTATAGTGTGCTCTCCTTTTTTGTTTTCTTTCTTAGTCAGCTTGCGAATCTTTGAGTTTTTTTTTTATTTCCCTTAGTCAAAGAGAAGCTGCTCCAGAGAATAGGTCACTGCATTACTTGGTAAGTGAATTTATTTCAGGTCCATTTGAAACTTGATTCCAGCGAGGGTGGCAGAAGTTGGTAAATATGCATTGCATTGCTATGTATGCAAATGGTTATATAAGAACCATAATAACCATAACCAGGGAAAATTGAGTTGAGAGAAATACAATTATATAGCATAGATAATTTACTGGTCATAAAAAGCAAAAAATATTCCTTAAAAGCTGCTTGGTCTATATATGTTGAATAGGATTCACTTCATATGTACTCACCTAAAGCCTTTAAGATATTTTACATACTATAAATTCGAGAAAAAAAATTACATAATGTTATGCATGGTGTATATAGGCATACAATTTATGTCTACTCAACATCTGAATATAATATTTATACTCTACCTCAGGCAATATTAACACAATTGGTCATATTTCCATGTGTTCAAGCATGTATTGTCAGTGTGTCTTACATTACATGGATATGTCTCAACGTATATATAATAACGGATTAATATATTATCAGGATCTGATGCAAATTATAACATTTATAAAAACCGATCGAATGATACATAATGTGGACATTTACGAAAACCCACGAATGTGATATGCATAATATTATAAAGGCTTCCATCCATCCATAGGTTTTCTTGGAAATACAAGTAATTTACGAGGAGCTTTCTTGTGTTATATTACCAGTACATGTTCTATTGCTGATCAGTGGATTTCAATGACATATCATCATATGATCATAGTGCAACCTATATGATCAGTCATCTATGTCTCCTCTAGCTTCTCATGTTTTGAACAGTCTCAGTTTTGCCCGTATGTTTTCAACTTTCATTAGTATTTTTGATTACTTAACGTCATTATTTACCATGTGTTGGAGGTGTGAAGTGTTTTCAGCCTTGCAAGATTTCAATGACACGAAATAACTATTAAGGTTAAAATCAGCCTTGGATTCTTTTTTCGAGGTTACTTATCACAGTGATTCTATGAATGGATAACCAGAAAACATTTGGATGCTATTTATCAATGTATTCGTCTTACAATCTAGAGCATAAGCATTTCATATGATTAATTGTTGTTGTTGTAGACAATCATTTTATTTTCACTCGGTGTATTATTCATATACAGAAGCCCGAGGTTCACTTACCAAAGTGGAAAAGTATGAACATCCTTCGAATTTTGGTAAACAGAATTAACTGAAGAGTGTAATGTAATGTAATTGGGTTTAGTGTCTGCTATCCTCAAAGAGCTCAGCTGACATTACAATTTACACCTTGGCAGGCCTGTTCTAGCTTAAGACTTTCTCAACTCCCTGGGAGTATCCACCCAGTGTGCAGCCATTACAGCGCTCCTTTGGTCAAGAACTCTACAATCGCCATCACTGCCGATAGCCAAGTACCCATTTACACCTGGGTGGAGTGAAGCAGTGGTTCAAGGAGGATCTGCTCAGTTCCCCGATGCCATGGCCGGGTTTGAACCCACGACCATGCGTGTACGAGTCCAGCACCTTATTCACTGGGCCAGGCACCCACGTACAAACTGGCATTATGGCATATTTTAAACCATTATAATAATTATATTTCAGACACACAATGGTTGTCCAGACGTTGCCGGGATGAATTTCTTATGACAAAGGCTTCATAAAAGGAACTAAGATGATTTCGACTAAGGCATCATTTTTAGCCATCCTCTTACTACTATGGGGCAGTGTTCACTGCCAACAAAGTCGATCAGGTAGGTCATACAAGTAGTAAACGGGTTTCTTTGTACAGGCACTTGTTGTTTATCTTTATCACAGTAACTTATGTGTATTCAGATCGTGATATGTACAGACACTCAGTGTTAATAACAAGAATAATATCTGTAGGCCTGCATCATTTCAGTATTGTGCTTATTCTTTACAAATGTTGGAATCACTGTATTTCCTTAATTTTCCAGAATGTCCCGCACGGATTGATCTGGTTATTGTCATGGATCAGTCAAGCAGTATCACCTGGGTAGATGATAAGAATTGGGAAGTCATGAAGAACTTTGTCGTAAACCTTGTCTCTGCCTTTCCAATTTCTCCTAGTCTTACTCGAGTAGGACTTGTAAAGTTTAGTGACACGGCCCAAACAGCGTTTAATCTGGCAGCATATTCTTCAGCTCAACAAATTATAAGTGCCATCAATGGCACAGAGCATAAAGGTGGACTAACTAACCTGGCAGATGCCCTGAGGGTGACACGAACCAACGTATTTAATGCACCAGGGGACAGGCCACAGGTGAAAAATATTTGCATCTTCATCACTGATGGTCATGCCACTGTGGATCCAGGTCTAGTCACCAGTGAAGCATTGTTAGTGCAGGAGCAGGCAGAAATATTTGCAATTGGTATAACTAAAGATGTCGATCAGCTTGAGCTGGAAACAATAGCCACTGACCCTAACAACAGGCACACTTTCTTGGTGGACGATTTTAACTTACTGCAAGGAATTTTGAATAATGTCATTGAAGAAACCTGTGCGGTTGTAACAACAATTGAACCTCCAAGAGCTTCGACCTCAGTTTCTCCTGTTATTCGTAAGTATCATGTAAATGTCTTACTTTATTGTTGTACCTATTTCCATCAAAATAAAGTATCTATCTATCTATCTAAGTACTGCTGTATAAACAAACACTCGTTGAAAATTCGTTCAACGTGTGTCAAGGACGTTCATAGTGTTAAAACAACGTGTGCTTTTTGTTCCAGAATGTAAGGCACCAGTAGACCTTGGGATTGTCATGGACTCTTCTGGAAGTATAACCTTCTCAGATGAACGGAACTGGGATTTGATGAAAAATTTCGTCATTGGACTAACTGATGCCTTCACGATAAGTCCAACAGCTACACGTGTTGGTCTGATTCAGTTCAGCGACAATGCTAGAACTATATTTGGCAATTTAAATGCCACATCAAAACCTGAACTGCAATCAGCAATCCGCAGTTTTGGGCCTCCAGATGGTTTTACGAACACTCCTGCAGCATTGAGATCACTCCGAACACAAGTATTCAATACTGATGGTGACAGACCAGAAGTTAAAAATTTAGCCATAATAATAACTGATGGACGCAACACAGAAAATCCACAGTTATTAATCAATGAGGCTCGGGCTGTTCTGACATCAGACATTGAGGTGTTTGCTGTAGGCATTGGCAGTGATATTGATGAAACTGAACTTGAACTAATTGCATCAGATCCTGACTTCCTGCATGTTTTTCGTGTTCAACAATTTTTTGAGCTCATTCAGATTTTGAATTTTGTAATAGACCGCTTGTGCCAAGCTATCCCACCACCCACTACAACACCTCTGACTCCTTTTCCCACTCCATCAACACCTGGAACACCAGGGCCTACTCCCCCAACTCCCTTTCCAACACCACCAACTCCTTTTCCAACACCTCAAACACCAGGGCCTACTCCCCCAACCCCCTTTCCAACACCACCAACTCCTTTTCCAACACCTCAAACTCCAGGACCTACTCCCCCAATTCCCTTTCCAACACCACCAACACCTCGAACACCAGGGCCTACTCCCCCAACCCCCTTTCCAACACCACCAACCCCTTTTCCGACACCTCAAACACCAGGGCCTACTCCCCCAACCCCCTTTCCAACACCACCAACTCCATTTCCAACACCTCAAACTCCAGGACCTACTCCCCCAACCCCCTTTCCAACACCACCAACTCCATTTCCAACACCTCAAACTCCAGGGCCAACTCCACCAACTCCATTTCCAACACCTCAAACTCCAGGACCAACTCCCCCAACCCCCTTTCCAACACCACCAACTCCATTTCCAACACCTCAAACTCCAGGACCTACTCCCCCAACCCCCTTTCCAACACCACCAACTCCATTTCCAACACCTCAAACTCCAGGGCCAACTCCACCAACTCCATTTCCAACACCTCAAACTCCAGGACCAACTCCACCAACTCCATTTCCAACACCCCAAACTCCAGGACCAACTCCACCAACTCCATTTCCAACACCTCAAACTCCAGGACCAACTCCACCAACTCCATTTCCAACACCTCAAACTCCAGGACCTACTCCACCAACTCCATTTCCAACACCCCAAACTCCAGGACCAACTCCACCAACTCCATTTCCAACACCTCAAACTCCAGGACCAACTCCACCAACTCCATTTCCAACACCTCAAACTCCAGGACCTACTCCACCAACTCCATTTCCAACACCTCAAACTCCAGGACCAACTCCACCAACTCCATTTCCAACACCTCAAACTCCAGGACCTACTCCACCAACTCCATTTCCAACACCTCAAACTCCAGGACCAACTCCACCAACTCCATTTCCAACACCTCAAACTCCAGGACCAACTCCACCAACTCCATTTCCAACACCTCAAACTCCAGGACCAACTCCATCAACTCCATTTCCAACACCTCAAACTCCAGGACCAACTCCACCAACTCCATTTCCAACACCTCAAACTCCAGGACCCACTCCACCAACTCCATTTCCAACACCTCAAACTCCAGGACCAACTCCACCAACTCCATTTCCAACACCTCAAACTCCAGGTCCAACTCCCCCAACCCCATTTCCAACACCTCAAACTCCAGGACCCACTCCACCAACTCCATTTCCAACACCAGATGTAACCACACAAAGAACTCCTGGCAGCACTGATAACCAAGGTGTGATTACCCCAGCTCCTCAAACTCTGCCACCACCTATGCCTTTTTCTCCAACACCTGTGGTTCCCGGAAAGACTGTGCCAACACCTACAATTCCTACACGTGCTCCACCTCCTGCATCTTTAGCGCCTGGTATTTCAACCCCTGCACCAGAGCCACCACCAAGAACAACTCCTGGTGTACCAGATACACCACCAACAGTACCTACTCCACCTACACTATCAACACCTTCATCACTGACACCTTCTCCTGCCCCCACACCACCAGTGCCCTCCCCATCTCCTCAAACTCCAAGACCTACACCACCTACCCCTTTTCCTACACCAAGAACTCCTTCTCCTACACCACCTACTCCATTTCCAACACCTCAAACCCCAGGACCCACACCACCTACCCCATTCCCTACACCAAGAACGCCTGCACCAACACCACCTACTCCATTCCCTACACCAAGAACACCTGAACCAACACCACCTACTCCTGAGCCAACATTACCTCCAGGAGTATCCACTACGTTTGGAGGTGAGTTCCATGCATTTATTAATGGCACTCAAAAAATTTGTTCAGGCAAGGCTCAGCATGTGATAATGCAGAAAAAGTTCATTTTAAAAATGCAAATTTTGAACATGCAGGTGCAAAGCATGAAAAGCTTTTGTTTGATTATGTACAGATTTAGTTACACTCCATGTATTTTGATATTTCTATTCCTTAGTTATACTTACTCTTTAGACCAAGCAATTATTTATTTTTAGGTTGTATCCGTGCAGATGTAGATGTTGTATTCATACTTGATGCCAGTGGCAGTATTCGTGAGGACAACTTCCGAAGGCTGCGTCGATTTGTAGCTGATGTTGTTCGACAGCTAGATGTAGAATCTGGACGAGTCCGAGTCGGTGCTATAACTTTTGCTGACCGATACAAGCTGGAATTTCGTCTCAATGACTTTACAACAACTCAAGATCTCCTGGCAGCTATTGATAGCATAGGCTATACATATGGCTCCACCAACACAGCTGATGCTCTGCAATACGTACAAGATGTAATGTTTTCATCATCATTTGGAGATCGACCAAATGTAAAGAATATGGTGGTCATAATCACTGATGGTGAATCAAACAGCCCAGAAACTACAATGAGAGAATCACGAAGAATGAGAGTAAATGGAATCCACATGGTCAGTATTGGAATTGGAAACTGGCTCAATCAATATGAATTGATTGCTATGGCCAGCTACCCTGTGGAGAGAAACAAACTCCAAGTAGAAGATTTTGGTTCCATAAGCAGCATCATAGGGACCATACAAGAGGCTATTTGTGACAGTAAGTAAAATGAGGACATCATAGTAGGATTGAAAATAATTTCTACCTGGTTTTGGGTCATATATCTGCATAAATGGCACAGAGAAGCACAAAATGGAAATAAATGTCAGATATAATAAATCAAACCCCAACTTTCTAGCTGATAAAAGCAATAAATTGAAGTTAATTGGTAGAGAAAGATGTGTTTTTACGCTTGGGTTTTGACTTATTGGTATCATGTCAATTTTGTGCTACTCCATGGCGCATATGTAAAAATAAGCGGACAAATATTTTGCTGTCACGAGATTAGAATTACACATCAGCTCGACATCAGTCCTACGTTGCTTCATCAGCTTGACGTTGGACTGATGACGGGTTATGACATCCCATTATGGATGTTTCCTCTATACTATATGTTATCTTACCTTTCAATTCAGACAATGATGACTGTAGAGGAAATCCATGCAGAAATGGCAACTGTAGAGACAGCATTGGCTATTACTACTGTGAATGTTTCTCAGGATATGCTGGCAGAAACTGTGACAAACGTAAGACATTTTCCAAAATTTTCTTTCAAAAATTTGAAGAAGGTTCCGAACAGAAAATTGAATGTTTAAGATTGCTCTAATATTTGTAGGTTGTGAAAAGGGAGCTGATATTGTCCTGGCACTTGATTCATCTGGAAGTATAGGTCCTCAAAACTTCCGGCTTATGATTGAACAGGTTGCTGATCTAATCTTTGAGCTTGACTTGGACAACGGCAATGACACAACCAGAGGCACACGACTCGGAATTGCTACTTTCTCAGATGAGGCTGAAGTTGTCCACCATTTGAATGAATACGTTGGTCGAATGTCTGCGTTGAATGCCCTTGATATTCTTTACAAGAGTGGCACCACAAACACAGCAGCTGTCATAAAGTGAGGATTTTATTTCTTACCATCAAGGATGTTTGTAATTTTTAAAGGCTCTGTGATGTTAAAATAATCTATGACTTCTTATTATATCCAGGTATGCCAGGGAAAATATGTTTATATCTTCAAGAGGTGATCGACGTCAAGTGGACAACTATTTGATCATCTTCACAGATGGACGTTCTAATGATGTTGATGCAACCTGGAATGAAGCACTACTAGCTCGAGATGCAGGGATAAAAATTCTAGCAGTAGGAATTGGAGATATGGTGTCTCGTTTTGAAATGGAAGGCATGGCCAGTCCTCCTGTGGAAAGGAATACCATTATTATCCGAGATTTCAGGTCTATTGGTAGTATTCTAGGAAGGATATCTGAAGGTGTATGCAACAGTAAGTACAAACTCCAAGTGGTTAAAGTAAAACAGGACACAGACTCAAACTGAAATTAATCAGGCTACTATGGCATGGACTGTTTCAACTTTCAAAGCCATCTGAATCAATTGATTTCATCTATTTTGCCCTGCTTTGTAGATGAAGATGCCTGTCTCAGCAACCCTTGTCAGAATGGTGCTCAATGTAAGGATGGGTTCAATGGATACGAATGTGGACCTTGTCCTAGTGGATTCACTGGACCACAGTGTGAGAGAGGTAAGATCCAGCTAGATTCCTGACTATATATTATATACAGCTTTCGTCAAATGCACCGGTAACTATACATGTATCAGTCATTGGTTGAAGCATACAGCATACATACTGAAACTAGTCCTCACAGTTCCAATTAAAATTATCTGGTGTTGCCATGGGTAAAATTGCCTATAGCCACCTCGCCATTCAGGCAGGCTGTCAATACTTGCATCACTCTTCAACGTCTCCATTCACCAAATTCTGATCCTGTTTGCTGCCTTTAAGCTTACAAAATGTTTTGTGATGAAAGTGTTGTTGCTATTTTGGTTGAGAGTTGACCCTCACCAACAACTTGTGTTTCAGGATGCAGTGGGGTCATAGATCTGATGTTCCTCATCGACTCATCTGGAAGTATCAGATGGGAACGATTTCCATTCCTCTTGGGTCTCATGTCTAACATCACCAGTCGGATGGACGTTTCTCCGACACAGACAAGGATTGGTGCGGTCTATTGGAGTAACGAAGGCTACATCGCATTCCATCTGAACCAGTACCAGTAAGAATCGATTTTGCTGTAATGTAAAATATGACTTAGTATTTTTTATCTTATTTTTTTATACTGCTGCTCTAATTTGAACAAATTTCTGTTCAGTCAATAAGGGTAATGTCTTTGGTTGCAAGGGCCAACGAAGAATAGCATATTTTGTTTATGCCACCCATAGACACCCTACCAAAATACCAAATGTAGGCGAACTCATCAATTTAAAACGATGAACCATTAAACCATATAGCAAATACATAAATCTTTGTTTTTACCTGCAGAACTAGGGAAGATGTGATTCATGCAATTTGGCAGATTCCTTTCGTCGGTGACAGAACTAACACAACAGCTGCTCTTGAACTGGCTAGACGGACCATGTTCACTCCCAGAAACAACGACAGACAGGATGCTCCAAATATTGCCATTATTCTGACTGATGGAAATTCTAATATTCGTGCTGAACAGACCATTCCTGAAGCAATCAATGGACGTGTGGCAGGTGAGTGATGGCAATGATCCAGTTTTCCAATTTTTTGCCAATATTCATGAAAGACCCCCCCAGAGGGAATGAAAATCTCTACCTCCACTGAGAGTAAAATGCAGGGGCGTCAAATAGCTCCCCTTGAAATTCAGAAATTACCTTTTTTTTTACACTTTCGTTTTGGAACATTTGTGCTTTGTTAAACAGTTTTAAACTTCATATCACTCATCAGTTCAAGTTTATCAGACAAAAATAGTTTGCCATCAATGATCCACTATTACTTTACCTCTTGAAAAGTGTACAAGCGAAGTAAAGTCACGGCGCGACAAAATAGGCCTGCATCCCTCCACCCATTAAGAGGAATCAACGCCCTGGTAAAATGTACCTGTAGCAAGTAAGGTTATTCTCCAACAGAGTAGACCTCTTAATGGAGCTTAACTTTATTCCATGCAGAGGGTGCATTTTACTCTCAATAGGGGCTCCTTAGTTGTAATTTTTTAACATAGAACTCTTCTCTGCTCGGACGGTAAACCTACAATATATATTTTTTCTGAGATCATTATAAGTACACCAAAGACAGATTCATAAAGTCATGGTTTTAACAACTTTATTTCAGGCATACAGTTCATTGTTGTGGCAATAGGATCAGACACAACAACACTAGAACTCAGAGGGTTAGCAAGTGATCCAAAGGAGAAAAATTTATTTACAATTCCAAGAGAGACTGAGCTGCTCAGTTATCTGGATGGTATCCTGAGCATGACTTGTAATGGTACGTTTTAATTTTCAGTTTATTTTTAGCTTCAGATACACTATCATTTATTAAGGTGTATTTTCTGTATCAAATAAATCAAACTAATATAATTGATGATTGTTTGAGGCAAATATAATAACAGTGTATGTTATACCTTTAATTAAGACTATTTAATTAAGGTTTCAGACCAGTTCTAAACCTTTTCTAGCTACTCCAAGATTAAAGTTATGTAATGACATATCATATAGATACATTATAGTAATAAAGAAAATTGTCTTTTGCTTTCGCCAGATCGAAATGACTGTGATCCAGATCCTTGTAATGGACAGATCTGCAGAGATCTTCTTGGTAGATACTCTTGCATCTGTCAGCTAACTGCTGGACAAGATTGTTCAACGAGTAAGTATAACTGATATATTGTGCTATTTTATTTATTTATGTGTTCAATTTATCATCTATAATTTATTTTATCATTTGCAATTGCATTGTTGTAGTACATGGTGATTAGGGGGCAATAAGTAAGTCAGTGCACTGTAATGTCTTTAATTTCTTGATGCCATCTGACCTATTACCACTGTTTTCAGCGTGTCCTCAACAACTGGATATTGCCTTTATTTTGGATGTGTCTGGATCTGTGGAGTCGGAGTATGAACTGACGATCAATTTTGCCCGCGCAGTCGTTCAGGGTCTGGATATGTCGGTGGGCAGGAGTCAAGTAGCTGCGATCGCTTTCTCTTCTGAAGTTGTTGATTATTTCCCTCTCAACAGATACACAGACAAGGAATCGGTCCTTACTGCATTGTACTTCTTTCATCAGTTGGGCCGAACAAATGCCCAAGCTGCCATTCGAACCATGCGCACTGACATCTTCACTCAGTCTGGTGGAGATCGTTTCGGTATTCCTAATATCGCCATCTTTGTGTCTGATGGAAATTCAAACGTTGATGAATTTAATACTATTCCAGAGGCGCGCGCAGCCAAAGCACAAGATATAGAAATCATTACAGTTTCCATAGGAGAGAATGTTAACCTAATTGAACTTGAACAGATTGCTAGTGAAGTTGATACTGACCACTTATACAGGTTAGAAAGGACTGAGGATATAGATGCGGTGGCCAGAAGACTCTTGGACTATGTGTGCCAGGTTAGCAACTGAGTGTGTGTAAATAAATAAAGTAAAAATGTATTTATTCATCGCACCCAACACAAATCACCCACGTGTCTTTCAAGTCCTGACCAAATATCTAAAATAATTAACTACTTACAAGTATTTCAACCCTGCTAACATAAGTGTACCAAATTATAGACCTAATCTATCCATTAATTGTTACTTATATTAACAAACTCAGTGTGCTTGTGTTATTGTATCATAACTGTATACATTTCTTCTTTGTCACCATGTTTATGTCTGTTTGGGAAGTTGTTATAATTTATAACATTTGCGTCAAAATATCCTTACATATATCACATTTCATAATGCATTTGTTAATTTGTACATCATCATTTCATCTTCCGAGTTGTTATATGTTTTGTAAAGATTCATACCAATAAAGTGACAATAACTACAAGTTTGGAATGTTTATTTTTTGTCCATAATTGTTTTTTCACAATATTGGATGTACTTCTATTGTAATTTTATTGTACACCATGAACCTACAATGTATGTGATTTGTTTTAAATACAATGGCATATATTTCCTGGTCACATTTTGGTCAACAAGTAAAAGCCATTCATTTTCAATGTGTCGAAAAGAAAATAAATTGCTGAATCATAGGACCAGAATGGAGTTTTTGAACAGGTTTTGTTCCTGAGATTCAAAACACAGCTGAGTCACCTGCATGCACTATCGAATGGTTTGACTTTCTGCATTGGATGTAAAAGTCTCTGTGCAAACAAGATCTCTCGAATGTGTCACTCCCAAATATTTACCAATTAGGCCTGAATTATTTGACCAAGGTCCTCGCAACCTTTTCAGCGATCATGTAACATACTCTCTGACTACTAGAAGTTGGTATTTTTACGCAGTTCCTCTCCAAAGGTGTGAGGCAGAACCTATATTCATAACCCACAAGTAAGTGTAGTATGATTGGTTAATGATGATGTATATGGAAATTTCAGGGTTTATATTTAGTTATACAGATTACTTATAATAATTACATACTTTAAATGGTCAATACAAATTTATGAAACTATGGAGCCCAGAGTAGACTTCTCTTAGCTCCATGATGTGACCTTTAAAGACAGAATCTGACCTTAAATTATCTAAGTCAAGAGTTCAATCGGGAAACATTATTTATGGAATCATTTGTATTTAAGTACTAAAGGCCTCACTGCCCAGAAGATGAGGAAGGCCACTTTATTTTTCTGCCTGTCATTCATTTTCACACCCGGAACATGGGCTCAAGGAAGTAAGTAACCGGATCTCTGAGTCACATGTCACATTTGAATGATAAGTCACTTTTTGAAGACCATCCCTGTACATATCCATAAATCAATGTTGCACTTCAATTTTTTATTTCCAGTCAACTGCAACATAGATCTGTGTTTTGTGGTGGACAGTTCTGGAAGTATTGGGAAAGAAAACTGGAATTTAGTTCTGGACTTTGTGGCCAGCGTTGCAGAAGGTTAATTGATTACCTTGGGGTGACACAAACACATTGAACCAATATGAATGACCTTGACCCATTTCTCAAGGTCACAGGTCACATTTAACTAAAATTTAAAATTTCAATTTGCAATCACTGAATGACTAAAAGAGCTGCAGACTTGTGCTTCACATACGTTTGTAGGTGCTAAAGGGTCATCAAATTGACACCCCAAAGGGGGTAAAGGGGGTGAACTAGCTCAGGGTCAAAAATCGATTATTACTCTAAATGCGAAAAACAGAAAGTTGCCGAACTTAGTTGAGCAAGGATTTAGATTGTAGTATGACCGATATAGTGCAGTCAAACTTTTGGTGGCAATTAGACGACGGGTTACTGAGAAACGAGGTGTAAAAATTAATTCGCCTTAAAAAAAAACTTTTTATAACTTTGAATTGGTTCATCGAAATTGAACCATAGTTGAGGCACGCATAGTCTTTGAGCATATAAACGTAAATTATGAGTGTGAATGGCCTTGGGTCAAAGGTTAAGGTCACAGGTTACCCTGAATTTTAAGATAAAAAATTATTGTAACTCACCTAATATTTAAAGTGGAGTCTTGAACAAGATGTTAAAATTATTGTATCGCAAAGGCGTTTTAACATATTTTATAACATTTGACCTTGGGGTAGCTTTAGGCCAAGTTTAAGGTCACATATGAAAAAAGTGTATTTTTTATATGTTTTGCTACTGATTTTTACTCAAAACTCGACCCCCGAGGATTATTACCTCAAAATGGGGTAACAGGTAACTCCTCACTGAATTATCGGATCTTCACCCAATTTTAGTTTTTCACTGCAGAAGTCTTACAAATACTTTGGGTGACCTTTGATCAAAGTTCAAGGTAACAGAATGACCTTGACTGTCACATGAATTATTGTCCAAATGGCCTTGATGATAGTAATAACTATAAATTGGTTGTTATTGGTGGACACCAACACTATTGCTTTAATCTCCAAAATTGTAAATTTGTATGGCAGGGGGTTATTGCATAGGTGACCATTTCTATTTCTGAACTTTAATTCAGAATTGAGAGACATTTTGCAAATATGAAGTAATGATATGTTTATTTTAAGAATTCACAATCAGTCCTATTGAGACCCAAGTGGCTGTGGTTCGTTTTGGTTATGAGTGCTACCTGGACATCCCCCTGAATCGTTTTTCCTCGGACAAAGAAAAGCTGAAAAGTGCCATAAGAGATCTTAGATTCGAAGACAGCTCCACCGGAACTCCTTGTGCCCTGAAGGTATGATATAAATGAACATTGAACAACACCTGAACAATATACGAAATGAATAGCATACCATGGGTATACAATATACTAGTATATCACCTGCAGCAAACGAGTAATATATAACTGTAACTTTGGCTAAGATGACGTTAGAAAAACTTCTGAAGGAAAGTATCAGATTTATTCTGATGTAAATGTATAATATTACCAGATGATATCTAACATAACCAGATGATATTCAGTTAGATATGTTTCGTAACTTTCCTGTAAACAGTTTCTCTTAGCTGAAATCTTTTTTTTTTTTATCGAAATTACATCGCTAACATTCTCAGAATCTGTTCGTTTTTCTTTGAAAGTTCATTCTAACATTACTGTGTAATATAACTATAACTTACTTGGAATATTCCCATATTACCGTGTTTGCTGTATGGGCATTAGAGAGATGCCTTGTGGGACCTCCTGTCATACGTGTGAAACACCCATACAATAAATTCTTTGTCATTTTCTCTTTGTCATATATGATGAATAAACAGTTGAACTTGTACTTTATTAAACAGCTAACTAGAGAAGGCTGCTTTAGCCGTGACAATGGAGCACGACCAGGCTATATAGATGTGGCTGTGCTTGTGACTGATGGACAACCAACCATTCCATTGGCTGGAGGAGACCCAGACACTCTCAGGGCAGAAGATGATACCGTAGACCAGGTATTTTATAAAAGCCTAGCAACGAATAAATAACAAATAAATAAATATGAAAAACCTACCAATGGCCACCATATATTATAGCAGTATGTGGTCATTTTATGTAGGAAAGTTCAAGCTTTATGTTAACTGTTTTTGGACATCAACTTGTTCTGATAAGCATTATTTGGTTGCTGGTTCTCAGTGTGGGGTAAAAGTTATATGATATCAAAATTATGGGTAATTTGCCTCTGAAAGACCCTCAAAATTCATTGAACAAAGAAATATCTTTGTTTTTCCAGGCACGTCTCCTCAAGGACACAGGTTCTTTCCTATATACTGTAGGAGTGGGTGACCTCTACGATGCCTCCTTCCTCATGCTCCTGTCATCAGACAATAAGGTCATTGCTGCCCCAGATTTCGACCAACTCACTTCAGAAATGGTCAGTAGACTGCAGCAAGCCGTGTGTTCTTCAGTTCCCGTCACTCCGCCACCAGTCTCACTACCTCTGCCACCTGGTGAGTTTTACAACTGATAAAACTTTAAGTTATTTCCCAACTTAGTAAGAGATTGACAAATAACCCAGTAAACAAGGTGATTCTACAGGAAGGTTATGGAAATATTACATGGCAATGTTAGCGTACCTCCAAGAAAGCATCAAATATAAAATGTAAAATCAAAGTCAGGTAGCAAAAGAAATATGAATATGTGACAGGAGCTTACAGGTAACCTACAATATATATTTGTTATCAGGTTTTGTTGGAAGCATTATATTTACATTGATACAAGAAACCTGAAAGTTGTAATAACATTACCGTAGCTTATGTAACAGTTCCTGTTTACTACCTGCTTGCTGGGAAACAAATATTTGTGAAAATAGAAATGCTTATTATACATTTTCTGTTTTCCTCACTTTAGTCCGGTGCACCAACCCAATGACCAGGGACATCGTCGTTGCCATCGATGGTTCCGGAAGTGTGGGATCTCAGAACTTCCGAAGTATGGTTGAATTCGCTCGCCAGATAGTTTTGTCCCAGAACATAGATGATGGCACGGTTCGGGTTGGCCTGACCCTCTTCAGTGATATTTCTTACACCCAATTCCAGCTGTCACAGGGGACAACCCGAAATTTTATCAATGCTAGATTTCAAATACTTCCATACCCACCTGGATCAGGACCTGGAAAGACCAACACTCCGTCGATGCTTAATGTAAGGTTCAGCTGTAATGAGAGAAACAGATAGATAGATAGATAGATAGATAGAAAGATTATAGTAGATAGATAGATAGATTAGTAGTAGTAGAACATAAAATAAAAGTCTCAATGTCATGTAATGGCTTCATTTTTGACAGGCTATAAAGGACATGTTTACCATCAACAATGGGGACCGCATCCAGGCAATGAATGTCTTAGTCATCCTGACTGACGGAGGTTCAACCAATTCTGCTACCGCAAGCATTGTTGCTGCAGAGCTAAGACGCCAGGGGGTGCTGGTGTATGTCATTGGTGTCGGCACCTGGATGAATAAATACGAACTATACCATCTGGGCAGCTTTCCTAAAGACCAATACGTCAACTTCATAAATTCATTCCAAGAGCTTAACAATGTCCAAGGGCAGTTCATTGCTGATCTTTGTGGCAGTGAGTAAAGTGCAGAAATATATAAATGAAATACAGAATGAAACAATTGCCATAATGGACATAATATGAACTTTATTTTATTATAATTTACCCTAAAGGTGATCAGTGCCAGAATCCCTCAGTATGCAGCAATGGAGGAGTCTGTCAACCCTACCTCCTGAATTATCAATGCCAGTGTCCTAACCCTTTTGTGGGTCCATCATGTCAACAAAGTAAGTTGCAGTGATAATCGTGACCTCTTGAATATGAATCTGAATGTGTTAACACTGGCATTTCGCATAGGAAACAGCATTCATGGCTCTACCCTCTTCTCTTCTCAGGCTGTGAGGTTCCCCAAATTGATCTTGGTTTTGCTATCGATGTCTCCAGCAGCCTGAAGCCTGACGACCATCAAGCCATTTTCCTTTTTGTTTATAACATCATAAAGTATCTTCGAGTGGATGATCCTTTTAGTAATGGTAAAATATTAAAGTTTGTTTGTTCCTGCGGTGTCATTAGCTTACAATATGGTACCATCCACGGAGTAACTCATTGTCACTGAGTTTTACACCGTGGATGGTACCATAATCACCAACATTCCATGAATACCATGGTGGATGATACCGAAAATTTTGTCAGATAAGATAAGATAAGATAAGATAACATTATATTACATTACAATAATGTACATTCCTCATCCAACATAGTTTGTGGTATTTCCAAGATAATATAAGATAAGATAAGATAAGATGACATGACATGAAAGAAACATATAACATAGCAAATCATAACATAATTCGTGGTATTTCCAAGGACCCCGGATCAGCATCTGCATGTTCAATGATGATCCAGACCTGAAGTGCAGCATGGACCTGCAGAACATTCGTCAAGTGCAAGACACATTCAAACAGAAGTTCTTTGACAGCATCAATACCTACCAATATGGAGGAGGCACTGATTTTGCAATGCTGTTTAGGTGAATATGGCCAAGTAAAATGGAGTGAAATTCATAATTACTAAAACGTCAGACTGGCTTTTCTTACAGCAGGACTCAAGAGACTCCTCGGGAGTTAGTTTTGGAGTCTATGGTAAGGTAGACCATGGTTTTACACTGGAACTAGCTGAATTTGTAAATATATCGTGATTTAATATTTGGTTTGCAAGCTCAATGAACTGTTTCTGTGTTTCGGTTGTGCTTCACTGTGAGTGTTACTATTTTTCCAAATGAAAATGATGTTGTCTTTGGTAGGAACGTCATGAGCACTATGTTCACATCTCAGCTTGGAGACCGACCTCAGGTGCCCAATTATCTTCTCATATTTACTGATGGAAGGTCTGCAAATCGATCTGGTTCTTTCATTGAAGCTTCCAGAGCAAGGTAGAGTCCATTGTAATAACATCAATGTACTGCATGCATATTTCTTAGACTTGGAAACCTAACTCTAGAGAACGTCATGTGAATCCAATACTACCATTGGCCAAAAGACAGCTGTTGTAGATTATCATGAAAGTACAACTCTCATATTGTTGCTAATTTCCACAGAGATGCAGGCATTGAGACCATCGTCGTGGCCCTTGATGGCCAATACAGCAACTACGACATTGAGGAACTTCGAGACATGGCTTCCGACCCTGCAGACAGTCATGTGATTCTGACGTCACCAGTTGACCTCACTGAAGCCAAGGCAATGGACATAGCAGACAGTCTTTGCCGAAGTAAGTTACCATATTTAGAGTGCAAGACAGTAGAAAGAAACTCCGAAAGTGATAGCTAAAAATACAGAAAGAGGTGGATAGCCAGAAAGAAGGGGTGAAAACAAACAATGCACTGTTATTGTCGCTATATTACATATGCACTTCCTCAATCCTTATTTGCTGTTCATTTGGTATTAAATTATAAAATTTTCATTTTTTTCATCTCAGACAAAGGCTACTGTTCCTCCAGTCCTTGTGTTAATGGTAGGTGTTCTGACAGAGTGCTTGGCTACACGTGCACATGTGACAATGGCTTCACAGGCAAGAATTGTGATATTCCACAAGGTAAGCCGGGACTTTTTCCACCCCACAATTTCCTACGCATTCATGTAACGGAAGTCATGCCTGTGTCTCTAAAAGTCTTTTTTCGTATTTTTCTGTACACAACAAGGTGTGAAGATATGATTTTCTTTCTCAACAGGAATGAAGTATTTGTTTATATATTTTTGATCGTGGTTAATGTACACAAGTCTGAAGAGGATCGTGGAATGTTTGGCTTCTTTTCCTTCTTGCATGTATTTTGAAGTGCATACCAGTCTTACCAGGGTCCTAAAAAGCTTTATACCACTGTTTGCCTTCCACAGCCAATCAGAAGCCTGGATTACAGGGGGATATATCACATGTACTAAGAACAGCAGGGAGGACATGGCACACTTATATGAGCACATGTTGTGGCAAAACTTAACAAGCAAACACTTAACAAGCAAACAAATGTCTTGCAAAATAGGCAACATCTTAAGTGGTATAATTTAGAAAATGCCCTTGCTTTCTTCGACATGGGATTATTGTGAGGCGTTATAACTCCCATGTCGAAGAAAACGCGGGCATTATCTATTACATATACTACATGGAGTAAAATAATACATTATTTATCTTGCGTCACCAAGCAATGTATGCATAGCACAAAAAGAGTGTTTTTCTCAGTTATGCCTAGCTATCCAATGATACCAATACCTAGCACAGCTGTAAACATAATACACCCACAGTTAGTTTCATTAAAAACGGCTTGTCAGATTAAACCTAGACAAAGCTAGGCAACTTTTGCTATACGATGCTACCTGCCGTAATCTTTTGTTGAAAAGATGCGTGTCAGTTGCACATACATATTTATGATATATAAGATAAATTTCTAACATTTATGGAGGTTTATATTTTTTCAGTGGTGGTAGGTGTAAGCCGACTATGAGCTAGGAGTAGAAAGAAGCAGCTGGCTTTAGCCAGTTATAGCTACAGCTAAGAAAAGGTCGCTACAGCTGTCTGGAGTCGACCATATTTTATGAAACTCACTGTACCTACTTCCTACCTCAAATGCCAAATTTATGTGACGTGGAACCACATGTGTTGTGGGAAAACTGTAAATACAATTTTATCCATTTTGTTCAGAACCAGGCAGTGGGGGCACCGAGCTAGTCTTTGTTGTGGATACATCAGGCAGCATCCCTCCTGGTCGTTTCGTCAACATCCAGAAGTTCCTGCATGACATCGTGGAAAGAACTGATGTCTCTCCTGAAAACACCAGAATTGCTGTGGTCAGTTTCAGCAACAGTGCTACCGTGGAATTGAAGCTTTCATCAACTATGGACAAGGCGACGGTCAAGCAGGCCCTATTTCACATCAAGTACATGGCTCAAAGGACCAACATTGCTGCAGCACTCAGGTAGACATTCAGAGGGACAAAATATCCGATATGAATGTGGCAAAATTCATAATTATAACCAAATTGCCTTAAAATTACCAATGAAATTGGTTATCTTTGGCTGAGAGTACTTTATTTTATTTTACTTTTATCTTAACTTAGATCCGTAAGCTTTCGTAGATAAATAACTAGGTAATTTTGATAATGAAGTACAACAAAAGGTTGAACAGCTATGAGTTATTTTTCTGATTAAAGAGTATATCCATCTGTCCAGCAGAGCGTGAAAAAGACTGCAGGAGTAGTTGAAACCTTTCTGGTTAGCTATTTCCTATCCAAGTCTAACTTTCCAGTACTTCGTGTGTTATTTTTCTGTTTATACACAGCCTGATCCGCACGGTAGTTTTTGCGGAAGCACGAGAGGGCGCCAGCAAGTGTGTCATCTTGGTGACAGATGGCGCCTCAACAATGCAACAGGAAAACACCGTACCGGAAGCAGTTCAACTGAGGCTAGATGGAGCTCATATCGCTGTGGTTGCCATCGGTGACTTGAATGATGTTGCTGAGATCAGAAATATCGCTAGTCCACCTACTCGGGACACCATCATATTTTATAACTCAACCAGGCAACTGGTAGATGACAAGGATAAGTTCATGAGGGCACTTCGTGTACCTTATGATGGTGAGAAGCCTTAATAAAAAACAAGCTTTGTAAAGGGGCAATAAAGGAATAATAAAGAACCATAAAATTGTATGATTAATACATTAGTGTATGCAGGCGAGAGGTTATAGACCAGTTATAGACCAGCTGCTTGTGTTGATGAGGATCATTTCTAGACCAAATTTACCAGGTTTTAAAAACAGTGGTTTTGAAGTTTGAAGCTTTTTTATTCACTTGATGGACATTTACACACATAATAAAATTGTAATTACAATAATGATAAGACCAAGTCTATCAACCACCAAGTAGGGACACAACTTTTTTTTGGCAGAAATAATCTCCCAATCGTTCTCCTAACTTTTATAGATTTTCAATTCAGTAGTTAAATCATCATTACCATAACATGTATGCTCGAACATAATTGAATATTTCAGATACAAATCAGTGCCTGTCCAGCCCTTGCAGAAATGGGGGAACTTGCAACAACTTGTGGAGGACTTATTTTTGCCAGTGTCCCTTTGGTGTAACTGGCAGGACCTGTGGGAGAGGTGCGTATGCATAAATAAAAAAGCAAGAAAAATTATTAATTATCCACTTATTAATAGTCACCCTGCTTGATGCATGGGAAAAGGGAAGTGCTACCATATGCATGGATGCTTACTTATTAGCTTATACAGTATATACCCACATACTCAGGCAACCATTGACTTTGATATTATATAGATTGACATGGTAATTAGCCACCTCTTTCTCACCAAGCCCTTCTAAGTGCATTACAAAAAGACTAGGAGATGGCTTGGTCTAGTGGCTAAGGCATCGGTCTTTAACCATGAGGTTGCAGTTTCGAACCCTCACAATGGCATGGGGGAGTTTGCAAATATTCCTGTAACCTTTGCCTCACATCATCCTGGTGAAATAGCCACTTGGCAATGGCCAACCTTAATGATGACTCTTTACGCCTTTAAGTCAATGCAGATAACCCTGTGTTCAAGTCTGAATATTTCCCATGGAGTTGAGAAAGGCTCTTGATTGGCCTGCAAAGGATGTAAATATAAAGTCAGCAGAAGCAGTAAATATACTACTAGCAGAAAATGTCCATAATGGCAAACTCCCACCACAACTTCCAGTTTTGGGAGTTGACCCCCACCTAGACCTATTTTTGTATAGTATAACCCGTGTGGATGTAATTGTCTGTTTATTGTAAACCTAAATGGAAATAAAACTGTCAAATTCAACCTACACAGAGCTAGACAACTTCTGTATGATACTATCTGCCACTAAACATAACTGTCTGGCTACAGCTAGCTACTCAAGGCTCGATCTAAAAGTACGTGTTTATGATATTTTAAATAGATATCTTACATTTACCAAGGTTTATATTTTTTCAGTAAGCCGACTATAAGCTAGGAGTACACAGAAGCGGCTAGCTTAAGCCAGTTAAAGCTACAGCCAGGAATAGACTGCTACAGCTGTCTAGAGTCAACCATATTTATTAAACTAACTGTACGTTTCTATAGTATTGTAAGTCTTTTGGTTTCTGTATTTTTTCAGGTTGCAGACTCCAGATAGACTTGGCTCTCGTTGTTGACAGCTCTGGCAGTGTGGACACCATATTCCCCAGGATTATGACATTTTTGGATGAAATGGTTTATGGCCTGGATATAGATTCCGATTTGGTTCGAGTGTCAGTTTTCACCTTCGGAGAGGTGTTCAAGGTTGTGAGTACCTTAAACAACTACATCAATTTCAAGGCAGGGGTGTTGAATGCATTGCCTTTTATGCCATTGTACGGACGCACAGACATTGCTATGGCTCTTCAACAGACAGCCAATACTTTTACAGCAAGTAATGGTGACCGCGATGGAGTGGTCAACATGATTCTACTTCTGACCGATGGCTATTCTACAATGAACTCTGCCAACGTTCTAGGCGTTGGGGACTCTCTGAAGGCAAACAGGTTCAAGATAATGGTGGTGGGGACCGGGGATAACCCAAATACTGCTGACCTCATGCAACTGGCCTCTGCCCCTGCCACTACGTCATACTACACAATGTCCAGAGCTACTGACCCCATGGAATTAGCGAATATAATACTGGACGACTTATGTACCCCTTGAAATAAACTCTAATTGAAATACTGACCACATAATGCACAAAGAAATACATATAACATAATTCAATAGATTTCCCCAGTGTCAGAGAATGAAACTATAATTAAAATACTGGCCACATGATGCCCAAAGAAATAATATACTTCAACAGATTTGCCCTGTGTTAAAGAGTAAAACTATAATTGAAATACTAAGCAAATAATGCACAAAGAAGTAATTATACTTTATAGATTATTCCTGTGAAACTCGAACTTAAATACCACATAATGCACAAAGAAATAATTGTACCAAAAGATGTACCCTGTGTTAGACAGTGAATATAGCACAGTGATGTCTTGGTGTTAAAACTTATAATGCAAAATAAATTTTGTACATTCACGCCATATATTAAGTGCAATGCAACTAAGGAAATAACTTAGCAGTGTGACCTTGTGTATGTTCAATCAGAAGGGTGAACAACTAATTACATAGGACCTGTTTAAGGTATTGCAATGTTTAATTAGCATATCTTGCATTCGGGAATGTCAACTTAAAAAGTATACCAGAGTAACCAGACCCAAATATATTACTTTTTAAAAAATATTTCTTTAGCTGAATGCCAGCTAGCCATCAAAATTCCAGACTTGTGAGCTAAAATATGAAAATTTTGATGCATTCTAGATGACTGATGACTTCCGAAATAAAACAAAACAGGGCATGTATTCTTATAATCAAAATGAATTATATTTAGACTTTTCAGACCCATTTTAGCAGACAGAAACACGTCCGTCAGATTCATAGGAAGTTTGGAATTGAAAAAATGTGACATTTCCAGTTTTGCCTTCTTTTCTTTTTAAATATTTCTACAGTATAAAAAAAAATCTCTAAACATGAGTTGTGTTTTGTAAATTTGTCTTTACGTGACAGCTACATGCTATTTGTTTCCATGCCAAATAGTCCATGCTACTTGGAGGCCTACATCGCGATTATCCCAAGAAAAAACACACATTTGGAAAGAACCAGCTGAGTTGAAAGTCAGTGAAGGTGCTAGGGTCGTGCTTTGACAAACATCAAGGGACTTAGCACCTTCTACTAATTGTGTTTTTTCACTAAAGAGAGGAGGGCTGGGGTATGCCACCTCCGAGGAAGTCACAAGTGATAATACCGAGTAAGATTTACAAGAGATAATGTAACGAGAATAGCCAATTATGTCGACTTGTGTCATGCGATAGTATAATTAATAATTAGTCATATGTGCTTCATGTGATGTCATGTTGCATAGCTATGGATTTACATTACAGTTAGTTTCATTAAAAACGGCCTGTCAAAGCTTGGCAACTTCTACTGTACCATGCTACCTGCCACTAAACAGAACTTTCTGTCTATAGCTGGCTACTCAAGGCTCGATCTAAAAGTACATATTTATGATATTTGTAATAAATTTCTTACATTTGCCAAGGTTTATATTTGCTCAATAACCCGACTATAAGCTAGGAATAGACAGAAGCGGCTGGCTTAAGCCAGTTATAGCTACAGCCAGGAATAAGTCGATCATATTTTATGAAGTATATGAGTGTAAAATTGGAGTTACCACGGGATGCTCTTAAAAATGCCAAATCAGATCAAATGAAAATAAAACTAACTATATTACAAGAGCATATTGACTCTTTTCTGTCATATAATGTATGCTCTAATTATACTCCTTTATTTATGCTGGAAAATATATTCATCATAGCAAATCTGGCACTTGTCGCTAATGTATCCTTATTAAATAATCCACGTGTATCAAATCATTATGTTATATCATGAAAATATATGACTCAAATAATGTTGAATTACGCAAAGGTTAAAAAAAATAAAATGACAACATAAAAACCCCCGTTAGCTATCTTAAGATCAACTAGTCCCAGTTATTCTAAAACTGGCCCAACTATATATATATTTTTTGTGACTGTTTGCTTTGGCATATTAAAAATCTGACCGGCATACCAGTAGAGAGATGAATGTCTTCATTTTTCGTGAAGTGAGTCATCCCAGACGCCCAGAAAGAATTCTCACAAGAGACTTCAACGCCAAGACTGCTCCCAAGTGCAGCACAGTCAGACTGTACATTGTGAAAAAAAGCTTCAATTAATGCAACAGTTGAATACCTGACTGTTTGTACATGGATGTATACAGAAATGTGAGTTCAGCCAGTACAAGGTTAAATTGGGTAAATCGTTAGAAACAGGTGTAAACTATTAATTAAGGAATGTGAAACGCCCAAGCTTAAGTCCCGTTCAGCAAATTTACCATATCTAAAGGAACAACTTTCATATGATGCATTACTTTATTAGTTTTTTTATGAAGTATTTTACAATAATTAACAACTGGCTTAGCAGTCGAATAAAAACTGGCTTTGATAAATCACTTAGCTAAATAATGTAAGGTGGGGGTGAAGAATTTGCATGCATGTAGTTTGCATGGTCATGTACTGGTGTGCGGGTGGTACTAAAAAAAAAGGAAAGAAAAAAGAAAAACAGAAGAGACTCGTGCAGAAAATGCAGCCAGTGAGTTCCACTTATGGTAAACACTCTCGAAGTAAGATGAAAGGCATAACACTACTACGAAGTAATCAACCCAATCATCCAATCAACCAAAGAAATTAACTTAAACCACCAACCAACCATAGAATCTAAGCACGGCATCATTGGTGGATGCACTCTGTGAAATTTCATGGCACTGCGGCGCTAGCTCAAGGACCACATGGTAGATGCCCACAGCATTCATAATCCATGATAGAGCATAACGGTCGTGGCTGCATGCTTGGATGGCCTTGGGCCCGCTGGCCAAGAGAGTGGGGGCGGAGGGGGAGAGAGGACATGACTGGGGAAGTGTCTGCCTGGGGGCTCGCCTTGTCCAGCCTCTGGCGGCTCACCGTCAGACAAGAGCAGTCGGCCCGGCCAGCACTCACTTGAGCCATTCGAAAGTGAATATCTTGACAGGCTGGCCTGATTTCTCTGCCTCTCCTTACTTCCCTCCTACTTTAATCATTTTGGGATTCGACTTTTTCTGCTGTGCATCGATATTCTGAGACTTTCCACACATAAGGTTAGTGCTTAATTTTTATTCTGCAATTGAATAACTTCAAACTTATAAACCTGTATACTGTATTTCATGGAGGCTTTTAACACTGCAGTCCTTTTTTCATGATTTGATGCTTGAAAGTTCTTCCCACAGAAACCAGTTACATACTTTTTCATAATCTGAAATAATCAGGTAGCGACCTTGGCCATATTTCACATAGTTTTTAACTTTGGAAACTTTCTTAATTAGGAAGTCAAGAAAATTTAAAAATTCTTTCGAATTCAATGGCATGAGGAAATTATGAATACTCAAGTGTCCTTGAGTGGAATTTTATTTACTGCAGTCATATTCTAGTTCCCATGTTCAATGTCTCAGTGCTACTGGGTCTGAAGCTTAGTCACTCATATGACCAGCTGTCAGAGGCAAACGTTATGATGAGATGACAAAGGCATGGAGTCCACAACATATACCTCATGGGTGGAGTCTTTTACTTGACACCGGGTACCATAACATGTACCAGCATTTAAAAAGTGACCACTAAATATGGAAAGTACTTTTTAAGCGATGGCCTTTTTGCCTGGCCTGACTCAGGTTATGACAAAATTGATTCGTGAGCACGGAGATCTTGATTGACAACACCTGGCCACCTCCAGGCAATTTGCTGATCGCTCAGGTGCCTGACAAATGAAAAGAATTTCGCCCCAAGTCCATTCATGAAACGCTGTTGCAATATTGCCATATCTTTACCCCTTGATTTGATCATCATCATCACTAGACATATTTTCCAGGGACAGAGATATTTTGATAATTATGACACACCTATTACTTGAGCGGATATGTGGGTGCCATGGTCCAGTGAGTAAGGTTTTGGACTAGTGCATGCATAGTAGTGGGTTCAAATTTAGATCAAACGCAACCATGACATGGAATAACTGGGCAGATATTCCATAGGCCACTGCTCCACTCCAACCAGGTGCAAATGGGTATTTGGCTACAAGTATTGATGACAACTGTAGAGTACTTAGCCAGATGGGCTGACTATGGTTGCTTGGCGGTATACTCCCAAGGGAGTTGAGAAAGACTCATGCTTGAACAGGCCTGCCAAGACTCAGTTGAGATTGGCGATAAGAGGTTATGAACTTTAGATTGATATTAATTAGAATGAGGACCCTAAAGGCAATTGAGAATTTCGCTCTATAACATTAGGACATCCTTTACCTCAGTGTTAATGTGCCTTGTGGCAATGTCTTTCTCCGCCTAGCTCTGACTGTCAGTCCATCTTCTTTCTCTATATGCCTCTGTATTTGCAACTTCGACTCTATGACGATGGATTGCTGTATTGTTTTTGCCTCTGCAGCATTTTCATCAGTCATCATCAGTTCAAACATTTGCTCAGATCAGTGAGTGCCATGACATTTACAGAAAGGCACTTATGAGATTTATATAGGATGATGTCACAAGAACTAAAACACATAATTTACACAAGAAATGTACTCAGTATCATCCGTATGTGGTATAAACAATGATAAAAAATGTGATACTCCCGTCACTTGGGTTCATGGTAACTGCAACTAATTTTGAATATAGGTGAATATAAATAACCAAGGCAGTTTACAACAAACTTTCCACATATTATTATTACCATTTATTTTTGCGAGATGTCTTGGATCTAAGATATTAAGAGGAGCCAAACTACATTAGAAATATCAGTTTTAGAGTTGCATGTTGTTTGTATAATGTTTAAAGAAAAGGCAAACATTATGGCATTCAATGAATGCAAATCAGGGTCTCCAGTTCAATAAAAAGAAACATAAGGAAGACAGACAAAAGATGTGTGGACAAAGACAGACTGAAAAAATCTGCTATTTTCATTGAACAGAAGCTGTCTGTTGAGACCTCATTGTCAAGTTGTGATAAATGCATTATCAGACATAAAATAAATCAATTTACACACTTAACCAGAAGCCTTTGTGTGTTCAAAAAAATTCACCCATCAACACTCTCTTCCTCTGGAAAACACTTGATGGATTGCCTCTAGTCATTTATTCACCATACAAAAATTATTCATGCATAGTTGACTTCAGTGTTTTTTTCTCAAATTCTTTGTACATGAAGTAAACAAGTAATTCAGGACAAGTCTATTAATATGAAAATTATGATGTAGGAATTCATACTTAAGTTCATGATGTGTCCTGAAATACCACACAGAGGGGCGTGGGGGGGGGGGGGCATTTTTGTTAATATATTTTAAAGTAAGACCTTTATTGCAAATATTCACAAATATATATTACAAGGCCAAGGAATGACAATGATTTAATGGTATACAAACCATGCAAATATTAATATATATAATTTTATTGACATGATATTATCATAATTGATACATGGGTCAAACATTCAAATAACATACAATAATAACATACAATAATACAGTACTTTTACAGTAATAAGAAAATAATACTAAAAGTGTTAAGCTAACAGTCTATATTAAATGTTGTAACTATGTATTTTACAGCAAGTTGGTCCCGGTTGTGACTAGTAAAAATACTAATAATACAAATAAAAAAACAGACAAATATATACTGCTTGTCCCAGTGGTTTAACCAATCTGGCTATCCATGTATGGTTTATAAATAATAGTATGCGGAGCCCAGGAGAAGAAAAAAAAAACTAAAATAAATAAATTTATAGGACATGGTTTAGAAATATGCCAAGAGCATTAATTACACCTGCTTCTTTGCTGGACATTATTGCTTGAAACTAATTAATAAGGAAACATCTAATCACCTTAACATTAATATGATGTATCATATTTATTTGTTTTTGGTTAGTGACATTGTTTAGCATACACCATTACCTTTTAATGAACAAAGAAGAATACATATATATTTCAACTCAAAGATCGTACACACACAATGGTCCATAGAACAAACTAATTGTGCAAAAATATCCAAAGAAAACTATTTTGTTTGCATCAGATATGATACACTATACATCTGTGTGTGAAGCATGCCAGAAAATCTCTTTTTTCAATGAGAGACCATATTTTCTTGAACATCTATGGAGCCTGTGATATCACCATAACAGTGTAGTTGTCCTGAGGCATTAATGATGGATTGACTTTTTCTTGGTGAGGCTTAGCACCTTCTGGGCACTGCATTCCACACAGGGTTCCACTTTAGGTATATACAGACAGAGTATTTCAGTTTTCATTTTAGAGTATAGAAATGTATACACTAGATACTCTGAAGTTTTTACATAAAAGTTAATCTGCCACAAAAACTTATCACAACAAATTGAATATGAAAGTATATAAATTTGACATTAAAAAGTGAAGAGATATTGGTGACTCAAACTATGAAATAGAAGCAGTGTATGCTTCGTTCATATTTTCATGGACAAAGAGTACCTTGATATTCTAATATCAGACTTATGGATATGACAGTAACTTTCAGATGCCTATGCTAAAGTATGTAAACCAGTAGACATGTTTTCGTAAATTTCTGTGGAAAGTTGCAGTGCAAGAAATCAGTTTCATTACGTTTCACACAGTCAGGTAAGACTGTCTTGTAATGCAGAGTGCCAGGAGTTAGAGTTCGTTGGCATGTGAATAAAAGTTAAGTGCTTTAGATTCTGAACAAATCTTTTCCGGGACCTGAAATAATTCATTCAAAATCTTAAACGTCTTCATAATTCATAAGACGTCTTTGTCAGTGGCTGAGCCTCTTCAAAACTATTTTGTGCACAAGTGTCAGCCAAACATGCCAACCAGCTGTCCATCATGACATTTGTGCAAAATGGACAATTGTTAAGACACCTAGAGAATGTCCCAGGTAGGTAGGAGCAGGCTGTGAATGCATATGATGCTTGAACACAGTTGAAACCCACCCTCCCATAATTAAGACTTAAAAATAACAGAAGTGGTCTTAATATTGAGGTAGAATCATGTCTGCATCGTTTTAAAATTGTGAAACTAGCAAAATTTTCTTCCAACAGTGATGAAAATTTCTGAGACCAAAGTTAGTCTCATGCGAGCTAACTTCTCTTGGACAATTGTCTTACGTATAACCGACTAGCCAAAATTTACTAAGGACTTCGGGTTCATTTATGTCAAAAAGAGACCTCATTAACTTATTGCTGTTTAAATTGTTAGTCACGAGTACGAGCAGGTCTAACTTGGTTCTAGACCTTTTGGGGAGCATGTCTAACTTTGTAGACCTTTTTTGGAGCATGTCTGACTTGGTAGACCTTTTTGGCAGCATGTCTGACTTGGTAGACCTTTTTGGGAGAATGTCTAACTTGGTTGGTAGACCTTTTTTGGCTATCGAGGAAGGTAGTCATTCTTGGACCAGTCAAAATGTCTAAGTATAAGGTAGCTAACTTTTAGAAAGTTTGGCCTTTTTACTAGTCCATGGGACTTTCAGTAATGGGGTGGTCTTAAAATAGGGTGATCTGAATTGTAGGGTGCATGTGGAGTTAGAACAGACTGCAAGTGGGAGTTAGAGCAATGGCACCTTTTCTTCTCATTTGCCTTCCCCATGCATGACACACCTGTCAAATCCTTACATGTCAGTCTTGTAGAGCTAAGCCACTGACTAGGAATGTATTCATAAGCAAATGGCTTGTAGCTATTATGGAATTAACAAACTGCATGTATAGGCATTTCTAAACACTAGCGCTTTGACTGAAAGACACTTTTTGAATGGCATGAGCATGGAGGTCGTGTATGGGGTGAGTGTGGGTCTTGAATGTAAAGAAAAAAATCCTCTATTAATTCTTTTTTTCGAGCGTCTTTATATTCGTTATTTTCTATCAAGGTCCGTTTAGCACATTCTGTCTCTATTTCATTCTCCGCTATGCCAGTAGTCTAATAGTTGTTTTCCTTGTAACAATGCTTTCACACACAAGGTCTCACAGTGCTCCACAACCTCACCAATATCTGAGATTTCTAACATTACCAAAAAAAAAAAAAAATTAAAAAGAAAGAAAGAAAAAGATATATATATATGTAATATATATATGTACAAAGCCTACAGCTAAAGCCTGCAGGGCCACCTGCACACCAAATACACTGCAGCATTGACAGACCTATTGATACAGTGCTGGTCAAACATTAGCATACACCTGTACAAAAGTCAGATAACCATTATTAATGCGCACTTAATCTGTCACTACAATAAGTTTTCTCAAATATATTACTAAAAAACATAATTCACTGGCACATATAGTTTTTAGTTTGGATACTTTTGACAAAATACAGGACCTTTTTTTAAATATCAAACATTTGATGGGTTAAAAGTGTGCATACACTTCAATTTGTTCTCATAACTCAACACAAGTTTCTGGCATATGTGGGGAGATTTTTTTTTTTTTTCATTTCTCATGAATATGTTTATAAAGTTTGATGACCCAATGAATGTGAACCTGTCTTTTCTATTCCATTCACAAAGTTGCAAATGGGTTTATATATGTCAAATTTTCAAGATTACCACTCCAAAAACTCAATTATGTTTTATGTGGGCCATTTAGTTTTGAAGTTGAACAAATGACTTGACCAAGTATGCTCTGTGGCATTGTAATGATGATGCACACAATTTCGACCTGGCTTCAGTTTTCTGACTGCGGCCTTCTTTAAGAAATTTGAAATAGTCCCCAGATAGCATTCCAAATCGGGCCAGCGTAGTTTCCAACTTTCCATATCAGCCGCTGTAAGAACAACATCGTTTTGACATCGCCGACATCGCGCCGACGTTGATACGATTTGCAATGATATCTGGGTCATTCTCTTTCATAAATCATGATGCCATAAATTTCTTCTGGCATCCCTGCTCCACTGCCACAGCAGCAACCCCAAAGCAAGTTGTTTCCTCCACCATGCTTCAATGTAAGCAATGTTTCCTTTGGGTTGAAGGCCTGACCAGCTCTCAGATTTTCCATTGCTTTTCTGCAATAGTGGCTCTTTTCTTACTCGCTAGCCTCGCAGCCCTTCTTGATGCAAAAATATCTTGATTGTGTCTGTGCTTCAGATTTCCCCAGGTAAATTTTCTCACATTTTGATTTGAAGTTTAGCCTGGTAATTTTAGTTGTTAGGTATTTATTCTGGATGTATTCTAGGGTATGACGATTGATGGCTATGTTGGTCATTTTGCATGACTTCCACCTGTTCACATTGTTTCAGTGCACTTCATTGCCTTGGTACAAGAATTGGCCAAGGGCCACTCATTTGTCATATTTGACCGAGGCAAGACCATTCAATGGCTGCTTACATTGCCACTGGTTCCTGTCAATGACAACCTAGCATGTCATTTTGTGTGTGAACCATCTGTATGTACACAGACCTTTGAGGGTAAAAGTTTTGTCAATGGACATTGGGGTGTTTTGATCTCAACACGTTTCTTTGACCTGATGCACTAGGAGGCTTGTAAGAGCAATGAATCGACCAGAATAACGGTGATCAGTTAACCAAATTGGGGATGACTCAACCAAAGTGGTGGTGAGTTGACCAATTTCTTAGGGCAACTGCAGGGCGGTCAACCATCAGCAACAGAAGAGAGGTGACTTGGTAATTTGGTGAGTCGTCCTGTAGCTCAATCCTTCTTTTTAAATCAGGGCCAGCAGAAGGTGTTTCTCTCTTATTTGTGTCCATAATGCCTCAGCAGTGGACCCATGGTCAGTGTTTGTTCAGTGAACAGATTTGTCATGCCAATAATTTCCTCATGTGCACATACATAAACATATTCCATTCCAGCAATTATTTGGACAAACTGAAAAACATTATGCTTACGCCAAACAGTTAAACACACACAGGTAACACAACCAGTGGCCTAGCAGCTAAGTCCTGTACCTCTAGCAGTCATAACGGCAGATTTCAAAGACTTTGAAACTCACTTCAGATGACGTCGTGTGAATTTAGGACTAAAGCAGTCCCTCAGCTAATAGGAGTTGTGAATTCGCGTGACGTCCTCTGGAGTTTGTTTTCCAAGTCTATGAAATCTGCTGTAATTCTACTCTAGCTCATCATTAGCAAAAGCAAACCGTTTGTTTGACAGGGATGTGTATTTCTGAGATAATTAGTCCAGGTTTTCATAATGTACCCGGAAATTAAGGGATTCGAACACAGATACAAATGCATGACATCACAGGTTTTACAGGAGATTGTTTGTCATGGTACAGTTAGTTTCATAGAATATGGACTCTAGAAAGCTGTAGCGACCAATTCCTAGCTGCAGCTATAACTGGCTAGAGCCAGCCGCTTCTGTCTTCTCCTAGCTTATAGTCGGCTTACACCTACCACCACTGAAAAAATATAAACCTTGCTAAATATAAGAAATGTATCTAATATATCATAGATATGTATATACAATAGACATGCGTCTTTTCAACAACAAAAAATAAATAAATATGCGTAACTCTAAACTTGTGCACCAAATGGTGCTGCATCATCGTGCCATTGCTGCATGTACTTTTAGATCCGGCTTTGAGTAGCCAGCTATAGCCAGACAGTTCTGTTTAGAGACAGGGAGCATCGTATAGCAGAAGTTACTTTCCAATGTATTGTTTTTGGCAATGGCAGTTCTCTGTACATGTTCAGTTAAGGCGACAAGGTCAAACCCAGGGGCCCTTCGAGTACTAAAAGGTTAATTATATAACTTGTGAAAGGCTCACATTTTCTAGGACAGAATGCTTGGCTGCCAAGAGCAATTGATTGAATTATAACTGCTCGTCATTTGCTCAGAATAGTAATGAATCTAAGAAATGTAAATACCACGTAATACTGTGGCGATTTTGATAGGTCCTAATGTACACAAATCATTTACTGTATATGCTCTGTCTCACGTTTTGATACACACATACCACACGAATTGACCATGAATGGACAATACTGACCACTGTCCGTCGCATGTCAAGTAGACAATAAGACCACCCCCTGTCCAGTTTATAAGATCAAATAATCCCAATGCATAATAATGTCCATGGCCAGCTCATGGTGCACAATGAACGGTTGAGATCACAGTTGAGTTTTGCTTCTGGCAGATCCTGATTTCATTGACCTGTGGTCATTCAGTGATCACTCAAGCTAGCCACAAGATCGCCCACAATGGGTACTGTTGCATTGTGTGCTAATCGTATTATTGGCACATCAATGTGAACCTTTAAAAGGCAGGGAAATACCATGTATGGTTTGGATTGCAATTCAAACAAACAGTGTTCCTAAAAATTTCGTTTGTAAAATTTCATTCATTGGACCATATAACATATGCATTCTCACTTGTTCTCATACCAAAGCGAAGTTAACGACTTCCAGATCATGATCAACAAACATTCTTTCAACGTGACCTTCATGAAAAAAGTATAAGAGGGGGGTTTCATTTTAATGACCATGAGTTACATATCAACCTAAGCAGTCACAAATCTGCAAAACTGGCAAAACCTGGGGCACTCTGTTCCGACACCTTATGATGAATGATTGCAAACAAGAACGAAATAATGTCAACATTTTCAGTAGGCATTTGGCATTTCCCCCAAGGTTGTTCAAGGCTTGATAACATGCTTGTATTAGGGAATTTTATGACATTGTAAAAAGAAGGAACGGTAGAAATGTAAGGAAAAAACTGTAAATTTGTCAGAAGTATGTCTTGTGATCTTGACAAGCAAAAGAGCATGTAAGCCTGCAGTGAATGCTTTTTTAAAACAGTTTACGATCTGTTTTGCCTTTTTGCACACAGACCAGACAGATTTTTAATTGCTGGCAATAATTAGATCTGTCTGGAGTTTAATGCAAATCTATTGCTTTGACAGTTAATTTGCTGTTAATTTGATTGACAGCTTTGCTACCAGGATTTAAACTGATGTATTTTGCAATGAATCAAAGCAATTATTGAAACAAACATGGCCCTTCCCCTCTGTCCCAGTGCAGCACTCAGGGGAGGTCCAAATTATGACAAGAGGTTTATTCAGATCAATCCAAAAATACCTTGAATCACAGACATGTGCTAAATCACGAAATTGCTTTAGTATTCCGCTTCGATTGACCTATTCAGTGTCTGTGTTTGACCTGAGAAAGAAATTCTGTCCTTTCTCTTGCCACACGTGTTTTTTAGCCAACAGATATTCTGTGAAGTAACACAGGGCATTTTTTCAGGGTTACCTAAAGGCTTAAGAAGATATAGGTTAGCACCAGAAGAAGGCATGTCAGAAGTCAGGCAAATATAGAGAATTTGACAAGGGCATATGGTAGCCAAGGACGCCATGCCCTGGGCCACAGAAACACTTATGGTTGCAACAAATTGTCACTGCAAGGCAACCACCACAGAAGGGTGATAAATTACAGCAGGCCCAATGAATCAAATAGGACAGGTTCCGTGAGGATCGACACGAAATCACACAGGTTCACAAACATGCTGTACACTATTCTATAGATTTATGTGGGCAACAACGAGTAATTTCCTACTAATGCAAAATAGTGTGACTGCACAGGCTGCTGAAGCAGTGTTTTTAGTGAACTTAGCTTGACAATTGATGGCCTTGTGTGTCAAACCTTGTCCAAGGTCAAAGTCAGTGCTTTTTGGTGCTTTATAGTCGAATGCAATGAAGTGTAGTCCAGTTAATTTTGCAAGTAAGCTTGCAGTGTCACCATCGTTTTGGATTCCTAGTCACCCTTTAGTAAACGCTCTTTTGTTTAAAGCCAATTGAAAGCAATTGTTTATCTGTTTTGCTGACAATACAGTCTTCTTCATTGTCCTTAAAGCTTGCTCAAGCAAAGTAAAACTATGATGTGACAAAAGGATTATTTGAATTGGGTTGCACTTCAATGCATTTTCAGTAAGGCATATTTAAGATCATCTTTAGCTGATGTTCAGTTTGTTGATGGTCAAACCATTTGCACTGCGAACAGGACCAACACCACTGAGCACCCTAACTTGCAGTGTCACTGAAGGACGGCTTTTCTGGCATCCCTGGCATTCCCTTCACCCTCTGTTTCACCCTCTACTGGGGTTACCAAATTTCCTGCTGTTGAGGGCAATAAGAGGAGAAAGGGGGAGCTCAAAGATGTCAAGATAATATCTCACAAAGTGTAAGTGGGTTCAAGAGTCTGCTGCAATTTGATATGGTCCCCATAACCACCCCAGGGCAGAAATTGATAGCACCTGCATTAAGGGGTGTTACTGGATTTGTCCTAGACAAGAAAGCTAACGTATGTAATCATATAATTTATTTCTGTCATTTAAAACCTCACATTTGTGGGCTGTACATACAGAACGGTTCTGAAAACAATCGCACAAGAAGAATGATTGCAAAAGAGTATAGTATACAATGAATAATAAGGAAAACTTAAGGGAAACTCTAGAGCTCTCTAGAAATTATAAGTAATGCCCAGTTTTTACCCCCATGATTAGTTGTTGTCAACATCGTGATGTAAACAACGATAAAAACATTTCTCAAATGTTGTTGATAATTATCTTGCCAGCATTCCTCACTTATTGTCACTCAAGAACAAAATAAGGTATTGGGTGGACAGCAAAACATTCGGGTGTGTTCTGTGAGAGTTTAGACATATAAAATGCATTATGGTGCTCCGGTGATTGATGAGGGCATTGCATAGAGATTTTTTAAGCTCATGTTACTAGCTAATAATACTGCAACTAACATACATACCACTTTATACGTCTAAATATGAATAATACTTGTGATATTTTATAGATTTCTTGCTTCTTGCATGGACCACTTACTCTGCTAGCCAGCTGCCAAGAGGGTGTCTCAGATACCATAACCCTTTGCCCTTTTCAAGTTGGGTGACCCAAGCAGAGCAAATGCACACCTCAGACCCAAATAGATCAAGGAAAAGAGGCAGGCCACTAATATGCTAGGATTTATGTCCTACACTGCAAAGGTGAATTTTACTGACATCCAACCTGTTTGATGGTCATTTAAGGCTTGGTGCCTGATTTGGGACACTCGGTCAAGGTAAGTAAACAACTACTAACAAGATTTTGTGAAATGCAAACACTATAATGGCTTTGATAGTTTGGACATTGAATGCCTAATTACTTATGAGTGCCAAGACACCGTGTACACTTCACGACTGCTTACTTACAAGCAAAATGTATGAGCTTTTATGAAAAGCAAACAAAGAACTGACTTGTGCACTAAACCATGTCATTAGGACGTGTTGTATTTAATTGGTTAGAACTTTTGAAGTTTGCAAAATGCCAGCTAAAGGACAGTCATTTTCCCTAGTCACAGATTTGTCTAGACAGGAATTATCATGTCTGCCGAGTTTAGGTCAACGTTTTTAAACTGATATCTTTAAAACTGACAGGTGAGACAGAAAGGTGTTGTTATTCCATCTTTATGTACAATTTGTCATTATGACAAACATCAAGAGGCGGCATATGAACTAAACAAACAAAACCCATTATACTTAGATTAAATAACACAGCGAAATATTTCAAAGTTGGCATACAGGAGTGCATATACATGTCAGGTGATGAATAGAATCAGGCACCTCCATATGGCTGTTGAAATTTGACATAATTTTTGTCAATAAAAAAAAAGGCAGCACCATGCTCGCACGTGCGTCGCGTGGGATTTCCGGTCCTCCTACACAGGAGAGTTACACAAACTTATTTTGTGGTCGTGATATCACCGAGGCACGACAAGGCTAGTAGTCAAATAAATGAATTTGCATTTACGGAAACTTATTAACCACAGAGGTCTCATTAGTATTCCGAACATGCGCAACTCATGAAATAACGGCGTTTCTAAACAAATCAGTCACTCCTCTCAATATATATGGTCATTTTGGACCTTTCTGCTAAGCGTGGGACGTAGGTAAAATTAACACGAACTGCAACTTTTTAAAGAAAATTTCCAATTTCAATGTCATGAAACTGACACCATTTTGAAGCCGTGGGCATATTTAAGGAAATGCTTTTCATTAAAGAATTTGAGAAACATGCTTTTCCGAAAAAAATGAAATATATATAATTTGAGTATGGTTGACTACTCATAGGCCTATACGACTTACTGGGAGGTATTTGCTATGTAACCGAATTACATACAAACAAATATTACCTTATTTTTCATAACATAATCTTTCTCCCCTGGATGTCAAACTACCGTTTCCAGACAACAGAGGCTAAAAGATTAATGACGTAATTTAGGCACAATTTATAGACAGGCTGGTAATAGTGTTTATTATTAGGCAGGTCATAAAACAATATCTCCTAAATAGCTATCTAAAACAGCAAAACAGCCGAGAATATAATCACCGAATATACTCTTGATTTAGTGTAGGTCATACACACATCGATCCCACTAAGTTCTCATCAGGTCACCAGATTTAAACCTTAATTGTACAAAGCTCGTGCAATCAATAAACAAGAGTTGCAAGTTCATGTTCACGGCCAGGTAATCACATCAGTGAATTCTAAAGAAGGCTAATTTGGCCATAAATTTAATTATTGTACCCAAAAGAGGAACTTTAGGGTTGAGATAAAACCCATAAACAGCTCCTGGATCTTACAACTGCATGAAATATTAAGAGGACATCGACAGCTGAATTTTAGAAAGTAAGCACACCAGCCCAGACTAATACACGTAAAGTAAAATTCAATCAAGATCAGGTGACTTATTGCTGATGTGAAACTACCAAAACAGTACTTAGTTCAGAGGTTATAAGTTTATGCTTTTGAGAAAAGCTGCATGCTTTAGAGCTCTTTTTCAGTGGTCCCTACTTCGATTCCTCGTCTAAGCACTGTTCAACACCTACGATTCATTGGCAAAGATGCAACTTTAGTAAAGACAAATCTTGGCAAGTCAATCCAGAGTCTTACTCAGCTACCTGGGGAAAATTCAGCCTTGAAGACAGGGTTAACTGCAATGGAACTTCTTATGTATTAATGTCCAATGTCTCAATGCTACTGGGTCTGAAGCTTGGTCAGCTTATAGGACCAGCTACCAGAGGCAGATGTAATGATGAGATGATAAGGTTTGGAGTGCTTGCCATATTACTCATTCAATCCATGGGTGGGGTCTTTTACTTGCCTCAAAAGACACTGAGTACAAGGCACCTCCATTTTAACGTCCCATGCCATTCAGCTAAGATATGTTGTTGCTCATGGAGAATGCGAATTGGTGGAAGCTGTGTATATAATATGACCTAGCAATTCATATGGATCATTGAAAAAGTTACAGTAGTTTCTGTATATCGTTTTATTTTTCATCGCATCAATTAATCTAATTGTTTGCATGAATAGATGACTTACTTTAGAAAAATACTTGCCCATAATCATGGAATCCATGGTGCCACCTTTACAATGAGGAGCAGTTTGGTATTTTTGCAGTCAGAGCCTAGCTTTAAATGCTCCAGTTTTTGTGCTGGTTGAATGTGAAATTACCCCAGTAGTCACCACCCAAAGGGCATGCAATGCACACGTTAACAAAATGAATGCATTTTATGCACGACTGGTTATTTTTGTGAGGATCATAGAAAAATATCGACTCCTCATGAAGCCAGACACCAACTATATCTGCATATCGCTGAAAGGGTCCCCATTATTAAGTATTCTGTATATTAGACATTTTTACAAGAAATAAATCGATGCTTTGGAAAGGGACCTCATTGCTAGTGTCAAGTGTGTTAAACCTGTTTGGTCGGACTGTAAATGTGTCCAAAAAGTGTTCACACTAAGTAGGTGGTCCTTTAAAGGGGGTGCGAGGTATTCAGGAGGAATTAAAAGCAATGGAATGAATGGACAACATTTATCTAGAACTTTGGCTGTTACTTTTCATTGCTTTTGTACAGATATAGTCATACAACTGCAGACTACAGACCAGGAGGAGCAGCTCTAAACAAAACCAAAACAACATTTTGGCGATGATAAATTACTACGTGACATATGAGAATGTGCAAAGCTCAAATGAGAAAGTAATGTTGAAATGAAAATAAAGCAACCCCTTTGCTGAGTCTTTTGTTGATTACCCCAGGACATTAACCCTGACAGCTTGGTTTCCCAGTCTTCAGCAGTCAAAATATAGGAAATAAAAAAAATATTGACATGGCAATGAAGTGCAATCAATCATGGGTTGACTGCATGTTAATGAATGACTCAAACATGTGACTTTGGTGACCCGAATCATTGATCTTCCAGCTGCCAATACACGGCAGAGGGCAGCAGGATCAGAGCAGAGTGGCTAGCAGGAAGCAGGCTGGCCTCTCCTCTGTACATATGCACTAATATGCCTTAGTGATCCGGACTGTAGCTCTTAAGCAGTAGCATTTTTTTCATGAATTGGCAATCAAGGATTATTGTTTATGTCGTAGGTGTGGGTTGAGGAGTGACACTGGCATCCCAGCAAGAAAGCACGGGGGCCTAGTAGGACGAGTTTCAGGGCCCTCAGAAGAGTGAGAGGCCCCAGAGCCACAGCCATGAGGGCCCCCTTCAGCATAGCAACGGTCGTACTGGCCGCCCTGTTGCAACCCTTAGCATCTCAAGAAGGTAAGCACATTTTATTTACTGTTTATCTGATTCATTTACCGTTAAACCTGTGTTAGGCGACCACCAAGATAAGTTATCAAGGCTCATACAGACAGGGGGCGGTGTAATAGAGGGGTAATGCATAGGCTTACATGAAAATTCAATCCAACAGAGTTGGAAGTGGCCGTTTACAACAGGTGGCGTACTATATAGGTGGCCTTAAGGGCAGGGGCGACTGCGCCGTTTTTCACCAAACTTGAAAGCAGACTCACAGAAAGAGAAGACCATACACAAAGAAATGTCAACCCCCCCCCCCCCCCCCCAAATGGACACAATTTTATTATCAGTTGAGAGTTTTACCTCACTATTAAGTTAATCTCACCATTATAACCAGTAAACGTTTCATAACTGTGGTCATGATATTAAAGTTCTACTCTTCAAATCTTTATTCAAGATACGCATTTCTGTCATATCATAGTGCAAAATTATAAATGCCTATGAACTCTCAGTTCTCAATTATTTAAAAAAATAACTTTCGAAAATAGATAAAAACTATTTCTCTCATATCACTGGAAAATTGGACAATTATAACAGCTCATAAACTGCTTACAAACTTTTAAAAACTAACAACCAAACCGCAGCTGTATTGCATTGCTTCCAGCCGAAAGTTTACCATGTAAATAAAATATGTGTAGTTCAAGCATATACCAGACACAACACAATCAATTTCAGAGCTGCTCTAATGACGCAACTATAAAAATATGCGCTCAGGTAGACTGAGCTGGAAATAAGCTTCCTTTTATAAGTTGGCCATAAACTATAGTTCTAGGTCATTCGGGAGTTTCAACCTTATGTACCAAAAGCTTAAAAGCAGTTAAAGTTGATTAAAAAATGCTAAAAACAAATTGTAACAATCATCATGTGTGTGTATCATATAATGTGTGCTATAACACAAAATTAGTCATTGTTGCACCTGGACTGCAAAGGTGTTAAAGTGATGATTGATCTTACGAGCAAGTTGCACACAAGTTGCTTATGATAATAAAAATGACATGTGGCTCTAAAGCTGTTGAGAAATTGATTATGCCTTATCCACCTCCCTCCCACAGGTGTGGTATTCACTTGCATATTATGGTATCAGTTGTTTTCCCCGCGTTTCCATAGCAAGATGCGCTAACTTGAAATATTGATAAACAGCAGCACTTGGGAGACATGGAATGGTTTGTGTATTTCGTGGTAACAGAAAAGTAGCCATACACTCTCGCTTCATTGCCCTCTGACTCAGATCACCATGTTCCTAAGTCTGTATACATTTTACAGTTTACCATAGTAACCAAAAACACTGATGTCTTCAGTGCGCAGGTCTCGGATCAATTGTGCTATTGTTTGATTGTCCTCAGCTATCCTCATTATCTCCCTTAACTTCGATCGAAAGAGAGGCTGCTGTGTTTGCATTGTTTCAGCAGGAACCCAAGTGCTCAGATTTGAAATTAATCTTCTTTCTGTTTTTTTTGGCAATTTTGTTTTTTGCATTTGCAAAAAAGCTGCGGTTGCTGTCTAAACATGCTGTGAATTAAGCCATTGCTTAATTGTAGACTTCAAATATGATATGCTGATTAAAGTATTGATTTAAAAATTTAACAGGTTTTCTATTACAATAACGAATGTTTGGTTACCTCGGAATACATTGAAATTTGAAATATTTATCACTGAACGCATGCTTGTGCTATGCTGTTAATAGGGGATTTCAATGTTCAATGCCAAGCTCACAGTCTGATCAGTGCTATTATTGCTGGTGACAAAAGCACCTAAGCACATAATATATTGTGTGTAGTTCAGGAATGTTGCAAGGCAGTGATAGACAAACTATTCCAGGCACCAGGGTCCAGTGCACTTAACCAAATCAAGTCTTTAAAATGTCCACCAGAGTACACCTCAGGACAAATCAATACAACAAGTCGATTTGGACTTCATTGACTAATAAAGCCTTCGATTGTTCACCTTTATTGCCAATGTGTCGACTAAATGCCTTATGCAATATGCATGTCATATGGAGATCATCATCAGCAGATGTTGTGGACAATAACAGTGAAGATTAGCCACAGGAAAATATTAGGCTACTTTTCCTTTCCCACAAGACCTACCTGTACTCTATTTGTCTAAGTGAATAAAATAGACACAGCTAGAAAAAGCTAGTTTATTTCACAGTAATTGTATGAAATTGTGAGAAAACAAGCTAGATAATAATTACTAGAGAATTGGTCAGAACTCAAAATTCAGGGGCCCACTTTAAGTAATGTCTGATTTTTTTTTATACGAAAGTTACATATGCACACATAATTACATCTTCACTGATTGATTGTGATTCTTTCTCACACTATCTGGGTATTATTATTGTTTTACCTGTTAAGAGGAAGAACACCTATCCAGGAACCAAGCCTTAGGCCAAATGGGCTTGATTTAAATCAACAATGGTAAATAATTTAGCAGTCACATGGGAGTAGGAGTCCTGCCTTTTTGTTCCTCTTGTCTGAACACATTTTACGCTTAATTTCGATGTTGGTAAATTCCTTGCTTACATCAGCCACAGTTCATTGATTTAACGAAGACATGCTTTATCAATTTATGCATTTCACGACTGAACTTTCGTTTGTCAATATTTATTATTTGTGCTCACTGGTTGTGTTGGGTGATATGGCAACAGAAAAATTACAAACAATCATCGAAGAAAAAATAGAAAGTTTATTCCCTGTATTCATCGGTGTATTCACCATGTTATCTAGTCATAAATCTGATTAAAAAAAATATATTGGAAAGAAGACAAGTGCAATAAAAGTAACGATTTAGCTTTAGTATGCAATTCGTAACTATGCTAAGCTCTACAGGGACGCAAACTTGTGCCATTGAACGAAATCAATACAACTCTGTAGATGATAAGCTCACTCAGAATTTTAGAATTTAAATTTGACAACGGATAATCATAGTCAATTCATTTCTTCTTTCCATTACAAGATCAATAAAATTAATGACATTTGATTGTTTTATTGCAGTCTGTCAGTTCCAGGCGGATATCTGCTTCTTGGTTGACTCATCAGGGAGCATTAATGACCTTGACCCAAATAATTGGAACCGAATCAAGGATTTTATGAGGTCAGTGGTGGACCGCTTGGACATTGGCGAAGACAAGACGAGAGTCGGAGTTGTTACTTTTTCCACACAAGCTCGAAGAGGAATTTTCTTGGATGAGTATTACGATAAAGATGACCTTAAGGCTGCCATCGGTCGCCTTCAGTATGAAGGCGGAACCACAAATACTTCCGGTGGACTGTGGTATTTGCGAACTCAATGTTTCAGCCAGGCGAACGGTGACCGCCCTGGAGTGGTTAATACTGCGATAGTAATAACGGATGGGAAATCCACAGTAGATTCACAACTGACAATTCCTTATGCTCAACTTGCTCGAGCAGAGGGCATTCGAATCATAGCAGTTGGTATTACCCAGGAGATCAACAAGGAGGAGCTGGAGGCCATTGCTTCTCCACCAACTGATGGCTTCCAAACTGTCATCACTGTAGATGACTTCAACCGACTTATAACATTTCTCACAACCTTATTGGAGTACATCTGTGTCACTCAAACCACAACAACTGTCATCACAACACCTGCCCTCAATCCAATCCTAGGTAGGTTTTATGTACAGTTCATTGATTGGAAATTCCTGCATATATTGATTTGTGGTTCAAACAAATAAAGCAGCCTAGACCTTTGTTTAAAATGGCAAAAAATAGAAATAGGACAATTTCATATAGTGTTGCAAAGGAAATTTAAAAAGGCTGATTTTGTAATAAAAATTGACTAATATTTATTAAATTATCTTCTAGAGTGCCGAGAACCTGTGGATCTTGTCTTTGTTTTGGACGCATCAGGAAGCGTTCAGGCCAGTAATTTCAACCTCATGAAAGAATTTGTGTCTGAATCCATCCAGGAAATTGATGTCGAAGGAGGCATTGCGAGGATTGGTGTGTTGGTTTTCAGTGACTCCGAATACGTTGAATTCCATCTCCGCAGGTATGACAACCGACGTGAGATCATTGACCATATTCCTGGTATACAGTATCGGAGGGGTACTACCAATACTGCAGCAGCTCTTCGGTACCTGCACCAGTCCATGTTCACACAAGCCAATGGTGACCGGTCCACTGCTCGCAATGTGGCCATCCTTCTGACCGATGGTCAGTCAAATGACAATCGGCGGACACTAGAAGAATCGGTGAAATTGAAGGACGCTGGCATCACTCTTTTTGTGGTAGGAATTGGCAACTGGTTAGATGAACAGGAACTCAGAGCTATTGCTTCCTACCCTGAGCGAGACACCGTATTTCGCTTAAACAAATTCAATGATCTCACTGAGGACTTCCGCCGTAGACTACGTGCTCTTGTATGCAACAGTAAGTTTATATTTACTTTACAACTCTTGTGGTATAATATTTATTGATCACTATTGGCAATTGGAAGGTCTTGCATAAAGAATAAGTTGAAGAAGATAAAACTTCGGGTCCACCACTTCAAAATTGTGAGTAAACAAACACAAAGATGCCAGACTTCATTACGTGCCATTAGCCATCAATACTGTTCACACTTTTTTTTACTGTAGGGCATTTAATGGCAGCCTTTTTAAAAATAACCGTATCGTGCATTTAATTTTAATGTACTGCATGACGCTGATATGAATATGGCGTGTTGGATGAAAGTGGATTTTTATGGAGGCTCTAAAACACCAGAAATCTGTTCTGTGGATGGCCATTGATTTTGGTTGTAAACCATTGACGGCTGTTGGGAAGTTTTTCATGCCACTTGAAATTTGTGTGCGAAGGACCATGGAGTTATGATTGCCCCTTTTTTCCTGCAGAGCACGTTTGCACTTACACATACACACTTTGGCATGCTTCCTACCTCTAGGGCAATATTAGGTCTCAAATTTTTCCCCACCTTTTCCACAATCAATGCAAAAATACTACAACATGATTCTGTTGTTCATGTTGCTGTTTGACTTGCCAGAAGAGCTTTGTCCACACCTACAGCAGTTTCCTATTGTGGCTTTCATCCGCAGTGGAATGATGCAATGATGGCCAAAGTAGACCAGACTTCACTATGGACATTTTGGGATTGTTTAATTGATCCTGCAAGTTTGCATACGAAATGATATTACAGGACATGCTTGCTTATTGTTCTACTTGTTCTTTGGTTACATTATAGGATATTCTTGATTATTGTTATATTTGTTCTTTGGTTACATCACATAAAAATATGCTGGTCATTAATACCAAAGAAAGTTTTAAACAAAAAAGCCAGATTTCCCTGTTAAAACACGTTCTTCACTAAAAATTATATATCGACTTTATCTTCATGAATAATTCACTTATCAGCCGGCTTGCAAAGGCTTGTCAGTTACATACAGTTCTATAAAAAGCCTAAGGACATACTATATAAACTAGCATACTTTATTGATGTTGCTCACTGATGAACTAGATAAATATATATATCTGTGGATGCTCTCCAGTGGTCTGGTCTTGAGTGTACATCAAGCTGTTCAATACCCAATGCATGATTCACTCGTCAGCTGACTTTGAATGACAACCCGATTTGATTTAAGCGAAAAAAAACAGAAAAAAGAAGTAGGGATAAAAAGAGAAACTAAATATTTTATTTATATGTAGCACGTCCAGGGTCATGCGAGCTGAATTCTAAAAACTAATCCGATGCTCAGACATCAGCCTTGTTTTTATTGGCAACGGGCCAGAGATTTCGTCATGTAATGCATTGATCGCCACACAGCATGTAATTGTGCAGGGCTACATGCATCAGGCTCCTCACACTGGACTCCTGACACCGAAATGGGCAGATTTGTGTGTCAAGGAATGTTGTACCTTATTGTCAATGAAATAAGGGAGAGTTTTAGATGGATCCTGTTTTTGTGTTTTGTAATCCGCATGCCTTAGTGACTTTTTAGCCAGGGAAGAACCATATGACAGAGCTTTAATTCAATTACAAGCTTCAAATATGGACAGCAGATGCACCAATCCAAAACATTGCACCAGATGTTCAGATAACTACACTAAGTCCTTTTTTGCCTGGTTAAATTGATATTGATAAAACTTAATAGGACATTGCTTCGTGTTGTGGCTTGTGCATTTCTAAACCGTGAAAACACTGGAGTCATCTGTCTCAGTGTTTGGTTCTGATCTGGTTTATTGCCCAAATAGCTAATGATCCCAAATCATTTTAAAAAGGATGCAATGTTTTTAACAATAGCCCAATGTTTCTAAATTTACACAACAAGAATGATATGCTTTCATCCAGTGCTTTTGTGAGTACTAGCGAATAAATGCTTTACATAATGTCAGTCGTGATTTTATGTTTTACCTCATACCCTCAGGCATTCGACTGGATGCCCATAACAGCTGAACTGCAGGGAAAAAAAGATGGGCCAAAGATTTGCCCCTGGTAATAAAGCAGGCAACACAAAGGCAATGTTTGTTTTGTGTTGCAGTAAGAGCTAGTTTGTTAATCTTTAACCTTGAACTGTGAGCATGCAAATTGTGTACACATGCCTTGCACAGATCCAACACAAGAGCCCAACAGTGCAGGAGATTGGAGGGCATTGTAGCACAATGAAGCTCAGTTTAAGTGTCCTCCACCACAAGCTATGAATAAAGATAAACCCATCGAGTCAAAGTATCACATTACATAATTAGAAAGGTAGTCATTAAAATTCCAGAACCTTTTCCTTGAGGGCAAAGTTACAAGATGGCTTAATTCTGTTAGTTTGAGGTTTTCTTGACTTAAATAGTTTTCCCTGCTCATAAATCAAAAAGTTAATAAGTTTGTGTGTATGAATGATGTATTGTTTATCTCTTATCTTCAGATGTGAATGAATGTCAAAGCAATCCTTGCCGGAACAGGGTACTTTGTAGTGATCAGCCTGGTTTCTACTATTGTGTCTGTGGACCAAATTATGGAGGCGTTGATTGTAATCAGCGTAAGTATGATTGACATCACTTTTCCACCACATGAAGCTGACCTGTATTTAATCTACCATTTAGACCAAAGTTGGATGATAATTACTGGTGTATATCAGCTGTAATTTAGAAGACAATTTAGGTTTTTTTTTGTGAAATTTAATGGAAACAGTAGCATCCCCCACACGGTCTGAGAGGTCTGTGCATGCAGGCATTCCTCTTCAGTCCATGGGGGGGGGGGGGGGGGTCACTTGATAACGACAAAGTTTTGTCCTAAATTGGTCCCCAGTCCTTTCAAATATTCATGCATTTTTTTTTGTTTACTTTTTTTATGTAATACACGAAAGGACAATAAAGAGATTCTGATTCTGATTCTGTATGTCATCTTATTTAAGTGATAGCCATTTAAAATGTACAATCACGGTGGTACAAGTCGAGACTTCACCACACCATCCTGAATATTTTTCCCTCTTTCAGGCTGTGACAATCCATCTGATGTAGTGTTCGCAATAGATGCTTCTGGCAGCATTGGCAAAGAAAATTTTGAGAAGATCACGGAGTTCGTTCGGAATGTTATACTAGGTTTACGAATCGGCACAAGCGAAAGTCCCAGTTCGTCGAGAGTTGGAATACTCACGTATGGGAACAATGCACAACTTTACTTTCATCTTAACAAATATTCAGACAAATACAGTATTTTAAATGCCTTTCCACCGTACTATACTGGTGGCACCACCAATACTGCTGACGCCATAAGATACATGCGCGATGTCATGTTTACGACTCAAAATGGCGACCAACCAAATGCATCAAACATAGGAATTGTGATAACTGATGGTCAGTCTAATAGTGAGGAACAAACCTGGAATGAGGCAGTCCAGGCCAGAGCTAATGGAATTGAGCTCATTTCAATAGGAGTTTCCGCAAGTACACGACAAAGAGAATTGGAGGCTATAGCCTCTGACCCTCTTTCTGAAAATGTCATCCAAGTTGATGGCTTTGATCAACTCTCAGGACTACGAGATAGGATTATCAATGCAATTTGCAGAAGTGAGTACAACATTTTACTTAAAATCATAATTTCTAGAATAAGCTGCATTGTACAGTTTGGTAAGAAAAAAAACAGGATTCATCGAACCGCTTGGTGAAAAATCCTTTGGATGTAGATATTGACAGGGCTGATTCCATTTCAATCTACAGCTGTATTTTTTTTTCAACAAACAAAGTAAAATCAGATGGTAAAAGGGTTGCTTTAATGGATCGTGCCAGCTTGTTTTGTTTGAGGATGATGAAAAAACTAATCATAATCGTTGAGTGAAATGAGCAGAGTCTTGTGATCAATAATGGCCTACAAATCCATGAAGTGGGTTGAAGTGGATTCATCGAAGTGTTGAATCAATGTCCTTGGCTTGCTCCCAGGCATTTCATTAAATGACTGTCATTTAGTATTTAAACCCAGTGAAGATCAATACCAGAACTCCTCACTACTCTTCCTTTTGTTGGGGTATAACCCTTGCAGCCCCTTTCAAAACATGTGAGGCAGGAAACCATTGGGATGGATCCAAGCTCATGGCATTTGTAGCATCCAAGTAACCATGGTGAAGCACAGTACTTGGCCAAAACATTCACGCCCGGTTCCCAGAACTTAATGAAAAACCAAATTCCGTGAAATTGCACTGGAGTATTTAGAAAACAAATTATAAAATTCCGTGAGAAAAAATATCAGTTCAGCAGTCAACGTGAACACAAACAAAGAGGGTCTGGGAATAGATGTGATGAAGGAATCATTGAGTTTGTAGTGCAGATAGTGCAACAGCTCTGTTTGGGAACCTACATTGCCATCTTTGAATAAGGTAAGCAATTGGACGAGACAAACAATGAATGTACAGATATTTTTCTACGGGATTACAAATGTTATAGAATCATCAGGAGAATCCAGCATAGCATTTCATGTCATATGACTCCTATCCAGTATCCACTACTTAAAAGCCAAATATTTGACGAAATCGCCCATAGATATTTCTTTGGGATTAGTAGCTGCGTGAGCACTAGCTTTACTTCTCAAATCCATTACCCGAATGTAGTGTATTTGTAGAGGAGAGTGAAATCCGCAAAAATACTTTTGGTGCAACCTTAGGTTCTTAAATTTCCTAACTCTCCCCTGACAGGAGAAACTGAAAGTGCTTTTCCATGTTTTCTTAGTATATTTAATACATGCATACAATGTTAAACAAGTCATGCAAGCTCATAAACTGTCTGGATTTCACAGAAAATTCTCAATTTAAAACTACATAGGCTATAACTAATGTAGTGTTGTCAGCAGAAAATGTGGTGTGACCAACACAAAGTTCCAGCTGTAATAGCAAAATTGGAGATATTGAAACTCAATGACATATTTGTTTGGTGAGGCAAATATTTCCAGAGTTAAAGGGAATACAATTTTTTGTAAGAATAAGAATGAGAATATACTCGTTTTAGCATGGACAGTGGTCATCCATTTAATAACTAATTATCTGATCGGACATTAGGCTGCATTTTCTTGTTAAGCCCAGCTTAAAATTCAAGGCTGCAGGACCTGTTGCACTGGATGACCTACCTACTCAATGGCGGTTATAGAAATGCATTGACCTAACATGGATAACAGTGTCAAGTGGTTCGATAGGGGATGTCATGCACGGTTGCATTATTCCATAAATTACACAGCATGTGCCCTGATCAATGGTCGTATATCACAAATTTATTTCATTCACCAATCAATTGTCATTATAAGTTTGATCCAGGAAATGTAAACCCATTCTGGATAAAAACTGGCAATGTGTGCTTTGACAAGTCTTTTGTGTTACAGCATATGATATGTAGGGCATTAACATTACGTTGTTCGCACAAAGTGTAACTGGTTGGATCATGTTACTATTAGGCATTGAAATAGCACAATCAGATCTTTAGGTGTGCTTTCTTAAGGTTATAATAAGGTATATTAGAGATGACCTCATTGAACTACTATCAGACATTTAAACATGTTTAAGTAACAGCATATCTCTCTCTAGAGAGTGGTAGAAGTTTCGGTTTGTTAAAATAGTTTTGTATTATATGTTAAATGGGGCTTCAGTCAGTTTGATTGATAGGTGTGAACACAATATTCTACTTCCGGGAACCACGTCCAAATCGGCGTCATTCAAATTGCATGGAGGGGGTTGAATAACGAAGGATAACTAAATAATCATAGCTTGATAACTCATTATTTTTGGTTGCCGAAGAAAAAGCAACTTTTAAAGCAAGACCTACCCGAATATTAGAGCTTTAGGCTGCTTTCAATTGAATATGTTTTTAATTGTACACTCCTGGGCATAATACAAAAAAAGGAGGCAAGCCAATGCGTGTCAGTATGCTTAAAGCAAAAACACTTTTGGCAACAGAATGCATGAAAAATGTATTGAAAAAAGGCTTTTGTACTGCATTCAAATACTGTTTTCTTATGAAATCAGTCAAGATTTAACATTCCAGGAAGATGCTGTCACTACCGAATGGCAAATATGACAAAAATGGGGTTTAGTCTGACTCAACAATTCAGTTGATTTTGGCTTCAACAGTAGGCAGTCCTAAACTAGTTAAAATGTCATGGGCATTTACAATTTTCAAGTGATTTTGAAGCAGTACTCTTCGGCAACCTTCTTTTTATAACAATTTTCTTATTTTCATTTCATTTGAGATAAACCCTCGGTAAATGCCAAAATGAACCAAGTTGTTGAATAAGACTAAAACCCAATTTTTATAATTTTTGCTGTCTGCATAGGCACGGTATCTTCTTAAATGTTAAAATTTGACTGTTATCATCAAAAAGTAAGTAAGATAGGAAGTAAGTAATGTATTTATTTGCAACCAAGTAGTTGAAAGTGATGCACAATACAGTTAAAATGTAGATATATAAATATCAATAAAACCAATAAGTATAAAGTTAGTAAAATAAAGCATAAGTAGATTAACATTACAAATTGTCAAATATAGATTAAAATTATGGGAAATTGTAAAGGCTAAAAGGAATAAAACTTCTCTTAAAACGTTCAGTTCCGCACTTGGGTAAGTTCAAGTTTCTGTTTTTCCTGAGTTGCTGACTAGAATACTTTGAATGAGGAGGAAGCAGTTGGTGTAACACATTTTTAACAAAGAAACGTCTGCATAAGTCTGTTCCCTTGTCTTGCAACAGTGGTAACGTCATACTAGTCAGTGCTTGGTTATAGTTATTTTTGGGCAAGATGACCAAAGTTAAGGTCAATGTTCTTAGTTGTTAATATTTGTAAGAATTGTTCAGTGGGATCGAGAACAGTAAAGCCTTCGACGCATTTACAAGCCATTTGGAATAAGTTTAAATAGATTTTTCACAACTTATTAAACAATGAAATTCATCTTTAACTCTCATGTTATTTGGTAACATTGCAGTGCTCACATTCTTTAATATCATGTTGTTAGCTGGGAACAGTACCAGTGTGCTCGAACTGGCTTAGGTATGGATTACTAATCTTTAACTCAGGTCTTGTGTATTTTTTATTATTGCACTTATTATGTACTTTTATAGATGGCAGCCCCTGCAACAGTTCGCCTTGCAGGAATGGAGGACGATGCACACCTCTGTTGAATGGCTTCCGTTGCACATGCGCAGATGGCTTCACGGGAAGATTTTGTGAGAGAAGTATGCCTTACTATATTTATATGAAGCATGAAATTACAATCAATAGGCAATGGCGGCTGACACGTGCTGTTTATTATCAAAGAACTCTCTGACTGTACTGTGTCAATAACTGGGAACCTTATCTGGACAGTACTGTCAACAAAACCAAGACCAGTTGTTGACACAGCCCCTGTGATCTCTGATAGATGATATGATTGGTTGGTACATATGATCTTGATAGGCTGGTGATCTCTAACAGATGATCTGATGGGCTGGTGATCTCTAACAGATGATCTGATAGGCTGGTGATATCTGACAGATGATCTGATAGGCTGGTGATCTCTAACAGATGATCTGATAGGCTGGTGATATCTGACAGATGATCTGATAGGCTGGTGATCTCTAACAGATGATCTGATAGGCTGGTGATCTCTAACATATGATCTGATTGACTGGTGATCTCTAACAGATGATCTGATAGGCTGGTGATTTCTAAAAGATGATCTGATTGGCTGGTGTCCATTAGAAGGCAATGCCTGATTATTACTAAAGTACCGTGTCAGTAGCCAGTTCAAAATCAAACTATACGAGATAAGATCAGACGCTAGTGTTGCACTGTTGTACCTTCAGGATGCGATGGAGCTGCCGACATCACTTTTGTTATTGATGCTTCTGGAAGTATCCACAGAGAACGATTTCCAATCGTCTTGGATTTTGTCAAAGCAATCGTCAGAGAGCTGGAAATTTCACCAACTAGGGGAAGGTACTGCTTAGTCATGGTCTTTGAAAATCAAGTTATCTGTGATCTAATACTGAATAATTTAATTCTTCCCCAATGTATACAATAGTACATGTAGCGGATTTAAGTGCAAAACTTTGCTTAACCATTTAGAAAACAAACTTCCGTAATGTTGGCTTTAAAATTTTAAAAAGAAATACAAGTTTTATCAAAAATGTAATGGAGGGAATATTATAGCTACAGTATCTAACGGAAATGAGTACACCCTGCCTTGTTTTCACAGCATCTTCTACAGTTTTCCAAGCACATCAGATATGCAGATTTCAAGGGTAGACAGCAGCAATGAGAAAATTAAGTGATAAATATGAATATTTCTTTGCCTCGAAACATTCATATCTGATGTGCTTGGAAAAATGTCGCTGAAACTGGAAAAAAAAAAAATTAAAATTAGGTTAGTGTTTACTCTTTTCTGTTAGATACTGTAGATTCGTCAAATAACAAAATATGTTCATTTATAATATGATGCAAAATTAGATTAGGTCATGTTTATATTATGGTATCCTGACAGGATAGCTGCTATCACGTGGAGCAATGGAGCTCAGTTCCAGTTTGGTCTGACCCAATACTCAACACAGCAAGATGTCATACAGGCCCTTGGCTACACCAGGTACATAGGGCAAAGAACTTACACTGCAGATGCCCTGGACATGCTCAAGACTCGAATCTACAACACCCCAGCTGATAGACCTAATGTACCCAACTATGCCATTGTCGTTACGGATGGAAATTCCAACATCGACCCAGCTAGGACTATTCCTGCTGCAGTACAGGTTGGTAAAAAAAATATTAATAAGTCTCAATATCTTGTAGTGTAATTATGAAAGAAAAATTAAGCTTGAATACCTTGTAGTGTAATCATGCAATGTGTTACAGATTTGAAAACCAAAAAATAAATAAAAATATTGTAATGATGTTTTGGATGAAATTAGAATTTTCACACAGATGAATTATTCACAGCAATTGTGAAAGAAAGTAGCAAGTGCCCTTGAAAAGTTTCCAATTTTGCAGAAGGAAAAATGTAATTGTGATTAATTAAGCTGTTAAAAGGTTCTTGGGAATGGACCGTAAAGAAAATGAGTGCAAAGATGTGACATGAATTTTATTGGTTCCAGGCTCGTGTCGATAGTATCCACATTATGGTTGTATCAGTTGGAGATCAAATCAACAATTTGGAACTTCGGGGAATAGCCAGCCAGCCGGAGGATAGAAATCTTTTCCAAGTGGAACAATTTTCAGACCTCCAAACGATTGTACAAAGACTGTCCAATGCAATCTGTGATGGTAAGCAATATTGTCTAATAATCTAATATGGTAAATAAAAACATGTTTCATACTGTATCTTACAGACCATTGTCATCTCAGCATGACGTCTGCCCCTAGTTTTTTTTATCAAATGACTATGTCTCTGTCTTCATGCTACTGGCCTGAAGCTTATTCAGCTTAGATGACCAGCTGCCACAGGCAGATGTAATGATGAGATGATAAGGCCACACCACATTACACATTTACCCATGAGTGGGGTCGTTTACTTTCCTCAGCATAGACACCGAGTAAAAGGCACCTCCAATTTAACATCTCATGCGATCGACATCTGTGGGATGTAGCTCATGAAGAGTGCCCGGGTCGAGGATCGAACCCGGGACCTTTGGCAGATGCCCTAACCATTAAATAAGCTGAAAAGGTCATTATCCTGATAAAAACTACACTGAACTAATTTGCAACGAAACTTGATGATAAATAAAGTGTGGGCACATAGTTTACTTACAAAAGTCAAACTGACGACCTTGAAATGGCGTAATATGTGACTGACTGCCCCTGGTCAACTGAACTTGACTTCTCTATTATATATATCTTATCTTATTTTATCTTATTTTATCTTATCTTATCTCATCTTATTTTATCTTATCTTATCTCATCTTATTTTATCTTATCTTATCTTATCTTATCTTATCTTATCTTGTCTTGTCTTGTCTTGTCTTGTCTTGTCTTGTCTTGTCTTGTCTTGTCTTGTCTTGTCTTGTCTTGTTTCACTCTAAATAAAGCATAGTCATACAGGGCATCCATATTACTTACAAGTAGTCATACTGAACAATTTGTTTAGAGTGATATACTTGCAGTGAAGCTATTTTGTGCCACAATTTGTGTACAAAAAACAGTAAATTTTATTAGATGCTCACATTTCCCTAACGGGGTTACATGTAGGTTCAATACTTTTCTAAAGCCACCCACATATAAGTCAAGACTTCCGTAAGGTTCTGACCTGTCAAAATTTAAGAAGAAATACGAGTTTTTTAAACACAAAAAGTTTATGAGAGGCACGTTATACGCTTATAGAGTCTATCATTTTTATATTCTGTAAAAGGTTCAAGTTTTCTCTGGAACTGGATTCCTTGTGATTTGCATGACAAAAAAGGCATTTTCGGTTTGTCCTTTTCGTTTCACACACTTTAAAGGTGAACGTGGCAAATATGACAACTCATCGACAGAACTGTCGAAAAGAGTCAACAGAATGTGTGCCAAAAATACCAAACAGATCAAATATGAAAATGACATAGTCAGAAACATGAATGCAATGTCCATGGGAAACCAACATTTATAGCAGTAATTAATTATTTGGCGGTACTGCTACCTTAAATTGATAATCTGACAATCATAATAATTTGGCTCATGAGCCCTTTATTGCCAAATTTATATTTACAAGAATATTCATTGCACACTAACCATCATATCAATTTGGATCATAAGCATTTTATTGCTAGATTTTACAATAATATTCAATAATATTCATTGCACACTGACAATCATATCAATTTGGATCATAAGCATTTTATTGCTAGATTTACAATAATATTCATTGCACACTGACAATCATATCAATTTTGATCGTGAGCTCTTTATTGCCAAATTTATATTTACAATAATATTCGTTGCACACTGACCCATCGTGACAATCAGTAATAAAGTTGCCCAACTGCCTTACTTTACATACAAGTTAAGACATTCCACAACCGCCATTAGGAAGACCTTATCTTGGCCCTTTGGGTCTTTCTTAATTTACTTCACACGAGACAAGGAACCTCCAGGGACCCCAGTGCCCTCTGCTAATGGGGTAACTTTCTCCTGGGGCAACCAGGTACCAAGACAACGCGAAGGTCATGAGGGTTTCCAGAAGGTCATTAGAGATAGGGTGTACCCTTTTTCTGTGTCATGTTAGGTATTTAAAAACAATGTTATGGGGTAAAAATATACCAAGACACGTGAGCCAGCAAAGATCCAAGGGCTATCACAGTCTGATCTTTGGGGTGACCAGGTGCACACTTGTTCGACACCCCTCAGGGTTTTTAACTAAATTAACAGTCAGCCCAAGAAACAATCCTTATGTCTTACATACCATTCTATAACCAGTAAATCGTCCAAGTGTTGACATAACTTTGTTCATGGCATTTTGTTTTTGTTCTGTCTAAACAAAGCTTTTAAGGAAAGCAAATGAAAAGCCAGTAGGCCTGATGACAAAGTTGTGGTATTTAAGTCAACAGAAACATCATTAAGCCATTATAGCCAAAGCAAACAGTGTTTAACTGAACTTGAACAGTCCTATACTCATGCATTCATCTGGCTTGATTATCAATTTAAACTGTTCAGGATTTGGCATCGTCCTTTTGTTTTTAACTATCAACAGAACAGTTATCCACTTTGTGCGATTGTAAACTCAGCCAGGACTACAGTAGAATTTACCAGTAAATTGTTTTATTATATCGTACTTTCCTTTTCAGATCGTGACGAGTGTAACAGTAATCCTTGCAGAAATGGCGGGAGATGTGTCAACAGTTTGGATCGCTACATTTGCTTGTGTCCTGAAGGCCGAACTGGCTACAATTGTGAACGGAGTAAGCTGCATAAAGAACAATAGCATCAGCCATTTTGCTGGATTGTGTTGAATTTATTACGGAAATGCACTCTATGACTCACTATTGTCTGTCACACTAAATTACCTTGTAAGGTCTGCATTTGTAAAATCATTATAGTAAATTTTATTGACATGGGTGCGTGGTCAAGCCCCAGCCCAGTGGGATTACATGTCATAATAACAAATTAATTAACATCGGTGGCAAAATTAATACATTTTTGTGTCAGTATCATTAAGAGATGAAATGATTTTGGATACATAAGCGTCTTGTCCATGAAATAAGCTTCATCCAAAGTGCCCATCTTTTTCACCACCTATCCCTGTTTGTTGTCACTTTAACCTAGGCCCCTAGGCACGAAATTTTGCAATTATTGCAATATTAGGGGCAATTGACTGTGTGTTCCACAAACATTATTATTAGCAGCCATTACCTTATTGATTGGAAAACAATGTGATGGTTGTAATGTCGATTTTATTGTAGCTTGCAGGCGACAGCTGGATGTTGTCTTCCTGCTGGACCTTTCGGGTAGTGTGGACAACCAGTATGATCGCATTGTCAGCTTCACCCGCCAGGTGGTGCTAGGGTTGGACATGGCTTTTGACAGAACTCGTATTGCAGTTGTGACATTTGGAGATCGATCTACTGTGCAGTTCGATTTAAATACTTACAGGTAAGCATACCCAACAAAGGGCTTTTGATGATGGGGGTAATCAACAGTAATCTAGCAATAATCAGCCCCGAACGGTATAATTAGTGTAGACATTGCCCTGACAATGAGTCAATGGTTGCATATCTCCATACTACCACCTACCACAAATCAAGCTATAATTATGGCAAAATCATCTATTTTAATGGATAAAAGATATCAGATTTCATATTAAATCGGAGATTGTATTATAGGCATGTAATACACAAAATAACACAAAGCATTAACTTGTACACAAGAAAACACACTCAAGTACTTATTTATTGTAGGAAACAGGGTCGCTCCTTGCATGCCTTGGATTTACCTTTTAGGATCTCTTCTTAACATAATTTCTGATTGTTCCAGAGATAAGCAAGAAGTACTGAATGCCATAGCATTCTTTCCTGACAGAGGGCGCACCAATACACAAGACGCCCTCTCGTTGTTACGACGAGAACTATTTACAACTGGCAAAGGTGGCCGCCAGGGGGTGCCTGATATTGCAATTCTGGTCACTGATGGTTACTCCAATATTAATGAGCAGAACACTGTCCCAGAGGCCAACAGAGTCAAGGATGATAAGACAGGTGAGGAAAAGATTCTTTAAGATGTTGAGTGTAAATGCACTATGTGCAAATTTATTTATACATTTATTGATTATATTATATACAAATAAAACAAATTATACATAAATTCAATTACATTCCATAACACATTCTCTATTAAGTTTTAATATCTACATATATCTAGCATAAAAATAATATTTACATATACGTATGGACGGAGACAATTTAGACCAAAATATATATGTTTCCAGCCCAGATAAAGATACAGAGTAACGCTAAGTTGAAATAGAAGGAACTGTTTTTCCTTTGTAAGAAAAGGAGACAAACAATAAAGATTAATGAAATGTATATTCAAAAACACTGTATAATATATATACAATACTCATAAGAAAAAAGAGACTAAACAACCTGGAACACCAATAATAATGTAGTACCATTGAATGATATATAAGTTTAATGAAGGTCATTTCTTTTACGGCATTTCAACTGTCTTATTGTACTTTTTTTACAGCTATTTATGCGGTGGCATTAGGAGACCAGGTTGATATGGGTGAGATCATGCAAGTAGCTGGCAGAAATGGGGAACCCCCTGATAATTACGTCTTCCGGATATCTAACGACGGTGACGTCATTCCAATAGCTGATAGATTGTCAGAAAGGCTATGCCAGTGGTAAATAGATTTTTTTGTTTATAATAAATCAATATTGATAGAATGTATAATTTCCATGTTTAGGTTGGTGTGCTTGTTCTATTCTGTGATCTCAATGACCTAATATTTTTGTTGAAATGTTTGCAACATAGGGAAGCTGGGGATCAGTAAGTATAGACAGTCATGACTCTTTTTATTGTTTTTAACTGGCTTCATATTTTACTGATGCCTTTTCGTCAAGCAGTTTGTCATTGTTTCATTGTGTGCATTCAGCATTGCTTTTGGGCCCGGATGTAGCTTAGGTTGTTGTTATTTTTTGTTTTTCCCCATTATTTTGTGGCAGTGATATTCTTTTTTTGATTTGAGTTCGAGATATTTTTTCATTAGTGCATGTAAACTTATTCAATTTTACTCGATTCTTGAAGGATCTTTGGAAAGCATTTACCAAGCAAACCAGACTATCTATCTTGTGATATTACCGTAAAGGATGGTATTATCGACAGGGCGGGTATTATCGACACTCACATTAGAATGTTAACAATTTTGTTAACAAACTAATTTAAGTGTCGATAATACCCGCCCTGTCAATAATACTGTCCTTGACGGTACCATAAAATAAGGCACTGGTAAACTTGTGGTAACGTTTGGGTAACTTTCTCCGGAAAGCATCAGATTGTTCCTGACAATTTTAACTCATAAATAAATAAAAATAGTTTCGGTGTTTTTCGATTTTCTTGTTACTTAGGCATATTATAACCAGGTGTCGTTACATAAAAGTTATATGGTAACACTTCTTTGCTAACATCAATTACCAGAAGAAATCTGATGCTTCCTGCAGACGGTTATCCTAAGATTACCGTGTAATATTTATGGTAAATTATCTTGATATATCTTCTTATCTTCTTATAATATTACCTTGTTGACTGGGTAAAACATTACATGAATTTACCAACATGAGACATGAATGTTAATTGCTTGGAAATGATATTTTCCTAGTAGCTTTGAACTTTGCACATGGAGTCTGTGACCAGACTGTTAACACACACAGCCCAGCTGCCTGTCAACAACACTTAATTTTTGATTCACCTAGATGCACCTGCACCTGCACCAAAAGCTCAAGCAACCACCAAAAACAGTAATCATTCTCACATTTCTTTTCACTTCATTTCAGAGTTCCTCCTTTTGGTTGAAGGCCAGAGTGTGCATGCCCAGGACGCCACTTCCGGTCCGCCATCTTGTATTCGTTGCGACGGGTTGACATTGTATCATTGCATTCCAAGCTGCAAATTTTACTCATTTCAATTCAAAATAACCAGTCCCCATTTTCTTTGTCTAGTTTTTGTAACTGTTTATATAAATTGAAAATGAAATGTTTTTTTAACAAGGTTAAATCATGGAGTCATAAGCATGACTCCATGGTTAAATGTACGTGTTTAAAGAAACTGATATTAAATGTTGATAAAAAATATAAGCATTCATGCGATAGTGCTCAAAGCAGGTGCTTTTTTTATCAGTCTTAAATACTAGAAATACATTTTGATACGCCATTGACGCCACAATGATAACTTGTAAATCAAAGATTCAAGTAATATTATTTACACATTGCTTAGATAATAAATCAGCTAGTAAATGACAGGAGATTTACCAAATATACGGTAGAAGGAAGGATTGAAATAAAGAAAGAATTGGGATTTAAAATATTACTTAAAATATTTAAATAAGCACTATGAAAGGTAAATATATAAAATAGTTTTAGCTGAAACAGCTACAATAAAAAAAAAATGCAAATTTTGCAAGAAGAATAGTGCATCACGTATAACTAGCTGGGAATTCATACCACGAAGACTTTATTCACTTATTTAGAGTCCATACAGGCTTACAGTCTATACATAATTGACAAATTCCAAACGAATGATTGAAGGTAAACAAACAGCTTAATAATTTATTGAGGCCATTGCTTGATTTTTACAAAAAAAAAAAAAAATAACCAACGTTTAATATACTGGCAGTTTGATAGTTTAAATGCAATTTTATTCAGTTTCATTGTCAGTTGTAACAGTTATAGGCCTAAGTGTCATGAATTCTGTGTTATTTGGATGAACTGTTATATAATTTTATTTCAAAGCAACGTTTAAGTATGACCATTAATCATTTATACCAAGTTTAACAACACCATGAATGGGTTTTTATCGAGATCTATCTTTCATTTTTATGAGTCAGGTTGCACAGATCAAAGTTTTCCTCAGTTGCCCAGTTTTGCTTACGTCACAGCATATATAGCTAATCTGCACATTTGTTTGCAAAGAAATAGCAATGAATTTACAGTTATTTTAGTACAGTTCTACCATTGTAAGCATAGTGCAAACTGCACAGTATTACAAGTTCTTGTACTAAAAAACAGCGAGTCAAGAATTAAAAATGTGGTCTCGATAAAAAGATATAACTGTGATTCCTGTAGCATGTCAATGAAAACCTTGCTGTCACAGAAAATAACGTATTCATTGGAATTAAAAGCCTGCTGTATATAAGTCACAGCTAAAATATACATGCAGTTTGAAATAGCATGCACCACATTGCTTGAACATGTCATCGTCTCAAATGATTAATGTATAATATATTTCTTAGTAACCTTATTTATGGCATGAGAGATGTGTTTGAATGTCCATACATTGCATGTGGATCATACATTCCTGTTTTGATACAGTGAAATAATTCAGTTCACTTGCATATGAGTTTTTATTTGAAAAAAGTTAAATGTGTATTCCTATATTAGTACTTGAGTTCCTAATGCAACCGTTTAAAACCTTAATTGCGAAGTCTAGTTTTGATGTCGTAAATATTATGGAACACCCTTAAGTATAATGTATAATTTGTGCCATATAAAGAGCAGTGACTTAATTATGTATTCCTTACACTGTATGTCAGATTTTGTCTGTATTTTTTGTTATTCATCGTGGTGACCTCACACAAGATGTATCAGTGTGTGCAATAAAATTTTGTTTATATATTACTTAAGGTGTTGCTATTGAATCATTTCAACAATACTCTTGTTTATATATTAATTATGGTGTTTTTTTTTTTTTGTTTTTTTTTTTCATTTCAATAATTAACTATCTACCAGGGTCCATAAAGATATGATAGAACAAGATATTCTCCACCAAATTAGAACCCTGACTAATAATCAATTCATTTATCAGTCTCATCACTTAACATGTAATAATTAAAGAAAACATTTACAGTAAAAGCACTTCATAAAATCACCGAAACTTTTTTTCCATATAGAAGTTCTAATAAACACATCAGTTAGTTTTATTCTACCTACAAAAGTGTAATACAGGTTTTAACAACAAACTTGTGCAATTTCAATTAAAGGTATGCTATGCTAATGCGAATGAATAAGTACATTGTTCTAACTGGTGAATTAATTGAAATCTATACTTTGATGTGAGTGATCTACAATGTACACAGGCTTAACCAGAGTGTGTGTTGCAGATCCGTGTATCTCGTGCTGCAAGTTGAAAGACAAACAATTGAAATAGCAGCATTGTCCATGTTTTTCTTGGCTTCATGTAGCTGGCCCTACACTTATGCAGCTGGGTGGCCCAGTGTTTAAATCACCAGCCTATAGAGTCTTTTTACTGAACAGCCCTGAATTCAGCAAGACACAAGTCTTTCCTCTCCTCTTATCATTTTGCTTTTCATACACAATAGATCATAAATAAATGATTCCATTAATATTAGTTTCCCAGGGAAATAACAGAAATCAACTGAACGATAAGATGTCAAATATACATTAAAATGCACTAAATATACTACTGCTATGATGCATATTGCTGCAGCCAATCACAGCCAAGGGCGGGAACATATTCAGTCAATAGAATAGCAGTATTCTGTAATAGCCACCTGGTGGAAATTTAAAGAACTTTCCGTGAAAATCCGCTATTAGTACACTGGCCAGATCCTCTGAAGGCAGATTGCATAAGATGTTTGTTAATTTGTGGTGTCCATACTCAAGTGTCTATGCTGGGGCAAGTTAAAGAAACAACTTCCAAATAAAACAAGCCACAAGTGATGCTAACACTGCTGCTGTAAACGCACTGACAAGGGGTGAAACTTTCACCCCAAAGATGGGGTGATGCTAATCTGCATAGATAAGCAGTGACGCGCTGGTGTGCATCTTTAAAGACTATTAATAGAAACATTAATATACCTTAAAATGCTAGTGTGAGAATATACGTTGAGATAATTTCAACCAAGATGAATCGTGTACTGTTATGGATTTGGCCAGGGGATGCTCAATTTCATACGTGCAAATGTAATTAACCAATGATGTTTTTCAATGTAAGAAACAACTTTCTTATCCAAAAAATAACCAAAAATGACAGGTAGAAAGATGATTGCTGTCTGACAGGCAATTCAGCTATCCTTGAGTTTGACAGTTGTGTATCTTCAACATGTTTGAAAGGCTTTCCATGACCTCAGGTGCTTGGGCTGTGCACACGAAATGAGAAAAATCACAGGGCGAGGCTGTTGACCGTGACACGCCACTGTATTTTGACGCTCGGTGCCTTTCACCCACTTGGATTTAAATATATCTCATGCAAAGCCCGCACACAAGGGATACCCATTTTCATCCATGGAAAAAATCATAAGAAATGGATAAGATGCTATATCAGTTATGCCACACCCAGATACATAGCAGAATTGAAACTGATGGTACACGAACAACCCCACGTTTGTGACACTGGACTTTTCCACTCGAAAACTGTCAGTATTGGATTGTAATATATGATGCTCATGTGCAGAAGTACCTACTCACGTTACAGATTATATCGAGGCAAAGAATGCAGTCTTTGAGAGCACATTCTCCTTGAATTTATCAGTTATTTTTATTTAAATGTCTGGGATACTGACAACAGTAAAATGTATCAGTGGCATCAGAGCTCTGCAGAAAATTTATTAGATGATCATATAAATAAAAAACATTTATAAAAGGTTAACTGTAGCAAGTACATTTATGTCTAAAGGAAACAGACACTAGACTTAGATAGTGCGTGCGAATTATTTAGGCAATGTACAATTTTGACCTCACACAGCAGATGGACATTTTACTGCAGTGCAGTAATTATATCAAGCAGAGAGTGTGGATAAACACTATTTACCCCAACAATGGTTGAAACAGATGAAACAACACGCCATACCCATAACCATGTTGACAACAAAAAGGTAAGAAAATGTGTATACTATAACATTAGCGAACATTTTGTTCTTCACATTATGTTCTTGACAAGAAGTGCATGTTATAAATCGGAGTTGATAACATGTATTGCACATAAGATGACTTTCCAATGCGAAGTTTTAGCATTTAAACATTTATTTTTTGACAGATTACAGCTTATAGTACACATAGATTTCTGAAAGTCAGTTGATGTAGACGGAATATAGTTTTGAGCAAAATAACTCCCAAAAAATTTCTGCATTTTTATGAATCTTACAGAGACCAGCTCAAGAAAAAGTATTTTCCACTTCAAATAATAACTATATCAATGTACTCGGTGGAAAATATTTGTGATTTTATTAAAAATCCAAAAAAGATACGGTACTGCCTTTTTTTGAAAAAAAAAAAAGGTATAGAATCAGAAAGGTTAAACAAATTTTCTAATATGCCCAAAGAAAGTTTGCTGTCTTGACAAGAGCACAATCAACACATAATATCTGCCTCAGGAAACACGACATGATTTTCTGGACAGGGACAAGAACTTTGCAGTAAGAATCAAAACTTTAAAAAAGATCTAAAATAAAAATTGGATAGAAAAAAGGATGCTTCAAAATCTGAATGCACTGTGCTCATAAAAAGTGTTCTAGACATCCTTAGGCTGTATAATTATGTCCATACATGTGAATTTAATACTACGAACAATTTGTAACATCATACAACAGTGGGGTTGTTCTTCTTGAGTTAATGGTGTATTGTGAGACAATGATTCTTCAGAATATGCAGGAGCACAGTCAGTGCTGCCCTCGTGTGACCGCTTTACTGGGTCACCACGGGTCACTGATTATGTCCATGCTCTAGATGGCACACTAGCAGACGAGCCACGTTACAGATTTCCTGCTAATGTTTTGAGTATTTAACATGTAAAAAGTTGAGAGATCTACAGCGCAGACACACTCTGGTAAGTGTTAATATAAAAACCCAGTCATCCACAATGTAATGACACATATCTGGCAGATCTATCTGTTACACTGCGGATGACTGTGCTGCCACCGGCTTCTAGATGTAAAGATCAATGAATGATCAGGTAAATATGATCAGGTCTTGCTAGTTTTAGATCAAACCCAAGGACAACATGTCTATACCGGTGGTGGATTTAGGGGAGGGGGTTTGGGGATTTAACCCCCCCCCCCTTAGATTAGTACATTAATATTTAAGAATTCTGCGGTCCCCGCAATACATTTTAATTTGTTAACCCCCCCCCCCCCCCCGTGAAAATTAATCTGGATCCGCCCCTGTATACAGAATGACTCTTTAAACGTGCATTTAATGACTAAATGTTATCCAGACATAGAAATATCATCCAGACATAGGTCATAGCTTACCAAATCTGACACACTGTCATTCATATAATTATATTAAAAATCTCTACATACGACAGGTAAAATAACGATATTAATCTACAAATGCACTTTATAAATTTACATGTATAGCGTATATAGATATATGAATATCATACATGTATACTGTGCACAGATTTTCTTGCAAATATTACATAATTTCAATAAAAGTACAGCTGATCCTAATTACGTAAAAACTTGAATTGAATGGAATTCATATTGAAATGGCTATGAAATAAGATTATTGGAAATTCAATTAATTAAATCTAGAACAAATATGGCAATGGAATACAGCTTCATTGGCAATTGAGTAAGCATGCACCTGTTTTTAAAAGAGTTTTAGATCTCTGTTGGGTCTACGGTTGTTAACACCAATCTATTTTAAGGTACTGTAAATCACGAAGCCAAAAAATTGATAAATTAAGACTGCCCAGGTCACACATTCTAAAGCACTGGGGGTGTTGGACTGCTTGTGTTTATTTTGAGCATCAAGTCAACCTGTTAAGAGTCATTATGTGGCATTTCCTGTCTCGCTCCCTTAGCATGTACAGTTAGTTTCATAAAATATGGTCGAATCTAGACAGCTGTAGCGACCTATTCCTGGCTGTAGCTATAACTGGCTAAAGCCAGCTGCTTCTGTCTACTTCTAACTAATAGTCGGCTTACGCCAAAAAATATAAACCTTGGTAGACAGACATACAGACAGACAGAAAGTATTTATTTGACAATAAACTTACAATTTACATGAACAAAAATAATCAAGGAAAACTGGTTATATTATGGTCATAAGAGACATTCAGTAAGGCCAAAAGCCGCTGACATGCATGCCACCTATGAGCCATTTGGTGTTATAACATATGAATATTGGCTACATATGGAAGGAACATCATGGTAAGGATTGCAAGTGCTATAAGCAGGACAGTACCAAATTGTTACCTATATTTACATTAATTGTTTTAATCACATGTTCGCTGATGGGCTACCTTGTACTGCATACATAACAGTTTGGATTAGTGCAGTCTGTTTGATAGGCATTGATATATACCCTTTTTAGATAGAATGATAAACCATGAAGACTATGTATGCTCATTTTGTCTATGATCATTTTTGGTGCTTGATTAATTAGTTGTGGTAATCTATTTTTGATTGAGCTTTCTGACAGTTGGTACCTGGGTCAGGGGATTGACAGTTGGTACCTAAGCCAGGGGATTACTAATAGATGTCTGTCTCTTGTTGGAAGGGGTGAATATCTAACTGCCGAGGAAAATTAAACTGTTGAAAGTAGTGTGGTAGATTTTGGTTAGTTAATCTGTGGTAAAATTGTGGTAAATGTATGATATTTATCTGATATGGTGCTGCATGTACTTAGATGCGGCTTTTTGTAGCCAGCTGTAGCCAGACAGTTCCGTTTAGTGGCAGGTAGCATGGTATAGTTTAGCTTTGTGTAGGTTTAATTTGACCGGCCGTTTTTAATTAAACAAACTGTAGGAGTCAACACGACATTTATAACATGGTTATATCCTGCAGTAAAATTTTTTAACATAAATGATGTCAAAAATGCCAGATATTGATTTAAACTTCACCCAGTAGATGTTAAGTTTGGCTATAGACTGAGATGCTGCAGGATTGATGAAATATAAGAATAAAGTAAAAGATGATACATGTAATATGGGGGGACATCTCTAAGATAATTGATATATCGCTACTGAGATGCCCCCCCCCCCCCCCCCATGGTTTCCTGATGACTCCCACCCAATTCCATCACACGCTGATGCTACTATTTAATATCTCTTGACAATGTGCTTGTGTTAGGCACACAGATGATGTAGATGTTACCATGAAAATGATTTTCAGTGAAATGAAATTCACATACTTTGCAGTATTTTCAGATTGGTAAAATTAAATTCACATATTATATTGCAAAGTATGTACATGGACTGCATGGATAAATTTAAGTGGTGTGAATAGTATAATTAAGTTCCTGTTCATATTCTAATTTTAGATGAGATTATAACAAGAAGCAAAGAAAAATGAAGAATCCCATACAGGGAAATGTAAGACACACCGATTAAGATATGACAATTCATTATTGTGCAATTTTCCGAGTAATTACATATAAAAGTATCTTTTATATACCTTGAAAAACCAGAGATGAATATATATCTTTTCTTTGATACAGATTGAACAGGTGCTTAGTATTTTTGGTAACCTCTGGCAAATACTATTAGTAACAAAGGAATGTCTACTAGACAGGGATTCCAAAATTTCTGCATTTCTGGTTTCATAATTGTGTCTGTCGGAGTGTCTGTTATATTGTAGGGATAAAAAAATAGTGTGGGAGGGTTCTATTCTCCAATTTGTAGACAAATTTAAGTTCTTGCTGTGCACATAGGTCAGAGATTTTAAGTAATTGAAGTCCTTTGAAAATTGGATTGGTATGAGCTTTGTATTTATCCTTTACGATAAGTCTAACTGATTTCTTTTGCAATTTAAATAACCTATTGCTTTGGGTGCCATGCTAAAATGCCATAACACATATAAGGTAAAATTAGAGAGTTATACAGGTATGAAATATGAAATGTTTCAGTCTACTCATTATGCCTTTGGTTTTTGATATTTTCTGTTGAGTTGCATCTATGTGAGGCCTCCAAGAGAGATGGGAATCCAGAATGTTTCCCAAGTAGTTAAATTGGTCAACAAATTCAATGACAACATCATTGATTTTAATGTTTCTGTTTTTAAATGTGCCTCCTGGGATTATATAACAACATAGCCCTAGTCTTTATAACATTCAGTCATAATTTATTGAACCTAAAGTCCTAAACCAGTCATTTATATTCTTTAGTTCAATATTGAGTTTATCTTCTAAATTTTGATTGACATTGCCAAATGTATCAAGAGTTGCAGAAAGTGTTGTGTCATCAGCATAGATAATCAGCTTAAAATGTGTGGTTGCCATGTTGATATCATTTTATATAAATAATCAATAACAGGGGACCCAAAATTGACTCCTGTGGCACTCCAGAACTAAGTATTCGAAAATCTGATTCTTTGCTATTAAATTCCACATACTGGTTTCTCTCTGACAGAAAATTTCTCAGTAAGAGTAGAGAATTACCTGACATGCTATAATAATTTAATTTATATATATATGAGAATTTCATGGTCCAAAGTATCGAAAGTTTTCGAGAGATCTAGATAAATATTGATTGGTATTTCGTTATTATCCATTTTTGAACTATTCTGTTTATAATTTCCAAAGTTGCCAACTCAGTTGAATGGTTAGTTCTAAAACCGTATTGGCTATCATATAAAAAATCTAATCTATTAAAATAATCATATAACTGAATATGTATTACTTTTCAATTACTTTGGATATACTGGGTAAAACTGAGACTGGTCCAAAATTATCAAAAACATAATTTTCATTTTTCTTGAATAGTGGTAGTACTTTTGCTGTTTTTAGCTTGTGTAGAAAAATGCTTTTATTGATAGACTGATTTATAATTAAAGTCAAGGATTCAGAAATTTCAATAACTTATTAGATAATCTATCAATTCCGCAGCTTGATTTTGGTTTCAGTTTGTCTATTATTTCTATTACTTTCTGTTTGTTTATTTCACTAAATTCAAAATGGTTATCAGTAGGGTTATTCAGATAATCTTTGTAGGATTTTTTAGCCAGGTAAGAAATAGTACTTGCTAATCTAGGTCCAATTTCACTTTCAGGAAGATCATTTATCAGGAAATATTTTTGGAATCTTGTCTTGTGAGATTTATTTAGAATTCCTTTATTGTTGTCCATGTGCTCTTTATGTCATGTTTTAAATTTTCAAAACATGTATGACAGTAAGTTTTCTTTGCAAGTCGCATATTTTGTCTTAGAATTCTATTATATGTCTGTAAATTTGTCTTATACTTATTGTAATCTGGACTATTGCTAGGAGTAGCTCTTAGTTTAAGATATAATTTATGGATCTCATAATGCCTGCAGTTATCCATTTACTTTTTTTATGTTTATACTTATTGTAGCTGACTTATTTGAAAGGAAGATGTTTGGTCAGAGCTTTTTGTATTATTTCATTGAGCATGTTATAGTTCACATTAGGATCAGTATCTATATCTGTGCAAAATATATCGATAGTGCACTTTAATCCATTTTCATTTTTGAAATTATCTTTGGCCGTTGGAGTGTTTGTAAACATTTTAACAAATTTTAGATTTTCATTTGCTATAGAAAGATAATCTAAAGTTACAAAATATAGTTGGTGGTCAGAAATATTATAACTGAGAATTCCAGCTGTTGTCTTAGAGAAATTGGAGGATAATTTAACATAGCAGTTATCTATCAAAGTACTGCTATGTGATGTTAATCTTGTAGGCATTGTTATTTTTGGCAAATAGCCATTCGCAATTATAGTTTCAAAAAAGTTGTTAATATGAAGTGAATCTTTAAGTTTCAATAAATCAATATTGAAATCTCCTGTAACTATTACATTACTATATGAATGCAACTTTGATGACAAAATTTCATCAATTTCATGAGAAAACGTTTCATAATTTTCTACAGTCTCTCTTGGAGGCCTATAGAGGTTACCTATAACAAGCTTTGACTTATTAATTTGTATGTGAGAACAACCCAAGTTTACATCTATAAAAATCTCATCCCAAATTTGACTGTTGCCATATATCTGTAACATGTTGAAGTCATATTTCTCTCGAATGTATATTGCAACTCCCCCATGTGCACTGCAAATTCTAGGCATGTGAATCAATGTATATCCTTGGAGCTGAAAGAGAGATATATCTTGAGTTTCATAAAACCATGTTTCTTGTAAACATATTATGCTAAAAGGGCACTGTGTCAATTGGAAATGTTCTATATAAATTTTCAACTGATCAAACTTTGCTGAAAGTGACTGGCAATTTAAACTAAGTATTGAAAATGTACTTTTCTTATCAATTAATAGCTTACAAGCTTCTTCTGTATTATAATAGGGTGAATGATCAAGCAATACTGTCATCTCATCTTCATCATACTGTGACATCTAATAAAGATTTTTTAGTGTTAACGCATAACTAATAATCTTTGAAAATGCAATCGATGGATTGGCTTGAATCCCCCTGAAACCATACAATAATATAAGGTTAATATTATAGAGTTCTGAATAAAAAATACAGTGATTAAGAAACATGGCAGCTTGTGATAACAATTAGAAACAATGGTTCATACTCTAAGGAATATGGGTTAATTGTCCGATTTAGTAAAAAAATTACATTTATTGACAAATTTACATCTACTCGAAAAAGGCAATGGCTATACTATGCAAACAGTAAACGTGAAATAACCGTACCTCCCCAGTCATTCGCCTGGGAGTTTTCCGTGAAGGACAAACTGAAAAAATAAAAAAAACGAACAAGAGTCAATTATGAAGAAACAACTGGCCTTACACATATACATGTACCTTTCAATCTTATCTACTCCATCCAGAGTTTTGCTGGAATTTCTCTATAAAATAAATAAACTTCAGCTGGCATTTAATTTTTCATGCCATCGAAGGCCAAAGACATAAAAACAAGGCACAAATGAACGCGTCATTAGCTTCCTGGCTTCGTGATGCATTTTATTAAACAGCTACTTCAATTTTCGTCCGAGTTTCAAAAATTCTAAGTTCCTTATGTACAAAAATGTATTTGTAGTTCGCTTATAGTGTGAATTGAAACAACTCCGTTTAAAATTAGAGAGTTCAATGGAAGGTATTTTTGAAGTGAAATGAAGATCAGTTTTGATATAACACTCATGTCAGTCGACTAGCACTCCTAACAGTTGACTAATATTCAGCATTCTTAATGGTGTACCAAGGTCGAGGGTGTTTTTCATTTAAGTTTTTTTAACGCTGAGAAAGCAAGCATTGCACATGCGGTGTGCTCATCATATTCGTGAGACGGGCAGCCCGAAGTCTCTCCCAATCATGCATGATTGGGTCTGCCTGAGGGACTTTGTCATTCCGTTCAATCGACTGCAAACAACCAAAAGACTTTAACCCACAGCTGAAAATTTAAAAATGTCTGCATTAGGATAGGTGCACTTGACAGAACCATGTGACAAACATTTTTGAATTGTGAACAACTTGCGAATGAGCACGTTCTGAACAGGTGTAAAACTAGTAATTAAAAATACTATGTTTATCTTGTCTTAAGGCTTACTTGAACTTGCGTAACTGCAAATGAACAAACAAATTCACAGTTTAAAAAATGTATTGTGCATGACATATGTGCAGTATTTATACAATCCATCAGTGTTGGGATCAGAGAGGCAGATGTTCACTTCTTTTGCAGTATTATTCAACTTTGGACAAATAACAAAGGTAGTGACATGTTTATTGGAATATTCTTACATTTTACGTGTAAATGTTATTAATTGAGATCTGTTCTGATTCTGTCTAGAATGAGTAACCTTCAGTAAGCAGTCAATCGTAATGACTTATTTATGGTGTTTAATGGAATTGCCAAGGGAAGCTTCTCAGATGAAAACTGACTGCTGGGGGAATGGTCATTCCAGACAAAGTCAAATTGACTGAATATTTATTAGAATTTAATTCAATGCATTGACATAATCCTTGGGATAGATACATAGCTTACACTGCCAGTCAAAACGTTTGTACTAGACACCATATCTTTAATGTATCTTGCACAATTTCAATAATTGTAAGAAAACGAAACATACACAGATATACAAATTGTTGCTTTGAAAGTTGAGGTTTTGTTTTTGGTCTGAATATATTTCTGTTATGAAAAAGCTCTCCTATGATGCTCTTTCAATATGACAAATTGGATCTGTTAATTGCTCTTCATTTATGTTTGTGATAGCTGATTATATTATGTGTTGCAATGTATGAAATTATTTCGTGAACCGCCATTATCTGCAATATTCTTCATGTTAAATGAATTTTTTCTCAAAAGTATTGATTGACATTAATAATTAAAATAGCCTCTTAATAGAGAGTCTTGGCAGGGTCTTTTACATTTTATATAATTTGTGCAGTTACTTGCATTGTCATCTAAAAGACCATGGTAATTTTGTACAAAAATGCAAATGTTATGTTTTCTAAAAACACACGATACTGATACTGATATTTGATTTGGCAACTTAAAAAAGTTGAAAGTTAAAGTTACAAATATGTATAATTTGAAGTATATAAAATATTAAAAAATTTAAAAATAGTAATATTTTAAAATACAATTGAAATAGATCAATAATAAAAATATGTAAAATTATTAATCTTTTAAAACAAAGGTAAATGAATGGGGAGTGTATACAAGTATTGATAATGTATGTTTACACTGTACCAAGCATACAATATGTAAGTATTATATATTAAGATGTTGTGTTTGTGGTTGGGTTGCTCATTGGAGCAAAACAAGTAGACATTGCAGGGGTTTTAACAAACGTAAATATACCATTGACGCCATGAATTTCATCATTTCAAAGAGACACCCTTCAACAAATTCACAGTGAAATGCTATGTAAAGAATATGTTATTTGTTCATAGTCCAGGATATAGATATAGATATAGAACATATATATGAAACATATTTACCTGTATTTGTAAAGAGGTATAAACATTTGTATTCTTTTATTTGTACGCCTTCTGATGTTGCCTCCCACGACAATATATGAATAAGATACTTTTTTCCTGGAATGTATGTCTGTATTTAAGCGAACTGTGGTCTAATTATGTGAACTGAAAAAAGTTAATTGAATTCCTAACATAAATAAAGCAATGTCACCAAACAGCCCATTTGAATCTCAAGCCTTTAATGTGTTTTTAATTTTTTTTTTTTTTTAATATTTAACAGTGCTCCTTTGAAATGGCCGCCTGGTTCAAAAGCAGTGGATTCCGGGTAAGTAAACTGTAGGCATCAGCGTTATGCTTTATTTTCATAAAATAATAGTTATTAAATAATACTGTGCAATTTGATTTAAATGTGGCCTAATGATTAAGGAACCGACAAGCTCCTCTAAGGGTCCTTGTTTTCTAACTCTGGCCCGGGCATGTAGAAAGCGGGCTTAATTTCACTAAAAATCACTTGCAAAAGGCAAGGTCGAACTCAGGCCTGTGCATAAAACCAGGCTTAATTTCACTAATATGTACCAAAAGACAAGCTGAAAATTTTTCAATGACCATAGGATAAGTAAAATTGGATGCAGCTTAACTGGTGTTTGTCTGACTCCTTTTTTTTTTATCTGACGTGTTAGTCAGCAGTCATTTTTGTCCCTTTTCTTAGAATGACAAATTTCATCGTAAAAAGTAACATGGTGGGGTTGGGGGGGGGGGGGAGCCAGCAGTTATCCTCAAGATACAGTCAAAATGATTTTCAATGTAATAGGAGGCAGCTGAGGAGGGACTGCTATCTGACCATGAATACTGAAATTTAATAGATATGTTATCACTACAGTTAGTTTCATTAAAAACGGCCTGTCAAATTGAACCTAAACAAAGCTAGACAACTTCTGCTATATGATGCTACCTGCCACTAAACAGAACTGCCTGGCTAGAGCTGGCTTCTCAAGACTCGATCTAAAAGTACACTACTTAGTAATTAGTTTGTCTCATACTTTTCCTGATATTATATAAAATTTATCTTATCTTATCTTATCTTATCTTATCTGTTTTCAGGCCAACAACTTGGTGAGAGCTGTACTGGCGATCAACTTGGGAGTCATTATCTACGTCTTGGTCAAAGGGCTTTTTGTGCCATGTCCAAATTCAGCAACTGTAAAGCATTACCATGTTGAATCTGAGCATGACTGCAAGTGCCAAAATGCCTCTTCCAATACTATCGATTCTGAAATTAAAAAACCAAAGGAGGTTGAATACCCTGTCCCAAATATTGCTCATTATATTTGGTACAACACAAAACCTGCTATGTTACAATTCCATCACATGCTGAGTATTTTAAGCGTTCATAAAATTATGAAGCCAGAGAAAATTTTATTCCACACAAACATGGAGCCTTCTGGTCCATATTGGGAACAGGTCAAAAGACTGCCACGGTTCGTCATAAATCACAGAAAACCTCCAGAAAAGTTGTTTGGAGACTTAATCAAACCTGCAATGTATTATACCTCTCATTCTAATGTAGACAGAACCAAAGTATTGTACGAATTTGGTGGAGTTTATTTAGATTTTGACACTTTCGTACTGCGCCCTCTGGAAGATCTGCGCAGACACGAATGCACCATTGGCTTGGAGCAACCTACCAAAGCCTGTGGAAGTATTATCGTCTGTGCTCCAAAGTCTCTGTTTCTACTAATATGGCTCAATAGCTATATAGATGATTACAGGGAAGAGTGGGCTTATAATAGTGGACAGGTACCAGCCAATCTTGCTAGGAGGTACCCGCATCTTGTTCATGTGGAAGAGAAGAGGCTCAACAGACCTAATTTTGATGAACTAGACCAAATATGGGGACCAAATACCTTCGATTGGAGAAATAACTATGCCTTACATATCTGGTATAGAATCTGGAAAGACATGAGCCCATATTATGATGGTGTGGAGCCAAATCCAGTCACTATTAGATCAATGAATAACACATTTGGTGAAATCGCAAGAACGATATATTATGGAAAACCTGACTTATTACCACAAGATAAACTTATGACATGACAAGAACAATTTAGTTCTATGAAAATATTATTAATGACATCGAAAGTATTGTGCTATGTATGTAACTGGGTGATAATGATTTATAAATGAATCATTCATGTTTTAGTGAATCTCGTGTATTTTTTGTTTCATTTATGTAGCAACTGTTCATGACTAAACGAACGTTATTGTAACAAAGAATGATGGTTTTGTTGTTTTTGTAGACTTGCAGTCTGACTGCACAAATGAGACAGCAATGCAACATTCATGCAAACAATCACAATTGACTCCCTGCAGACAATAGAGTCTTTTCACTGAACAGCCCTGAATTCAGCAAGACATATATGTCTTTCCTCTCCTCTTATTACTCTATTTGCTTTTCAGACACAGTAGGTAATAACTGATTCCATTAATATAATAGTCTCAGGGAAATAACAGAAATCAACTGAATGAAAAAATGTCAAATATACATTAATATATATAGATTTATTGACAAACTTGATATCAGGAATTGATACATGTGTCATATAACATTACAAAAAACAAACATAATATTACAAAACCAAGTCTAGTGTATACATCTACTCGAGTGTATACAATCTATAATATACTAGTTTTTCCAAATATTTACTTAATAAACGCAAGTCAGTTCCAGTTTTTCCTACATATATATACATGAATATAAGAATGAGTAAAAACAGTAGGTCAATACTGCAAGTGGTCACAAAACAAACTAGAATAAAAAGTCAATTGCAAATGAAAGAGGGTGTCGATGGGTTGGCTCAGTGGGTGGCGTCTTCAGAGCAACATTACGCTGACCTCTGAAATGGCGAAAAAGGAGGGTGTCCATTTACATGCTCAAAAAAATACTGCTGCTGGGATGCACTCTGCTTCGGCCAATCAGAGTCAAGGGCGGGAACTTTTTCAGCCAGTAGAATTGTAGTATTCGGTTTTAGCCATCTGGTGGAAATATAGAGAACCTTCCGTGAAAATCCACTATTTGTGTAAACTTTGTCATCAGATACTATATTGTCCTGTATTTGGTTGACTTTTGAACTTTGGACACTCTATTTCTATTTGTTATTTTTATACAAATAATGTAATTTATGAGATTTATTACAAATTTTATTTACAATGTAAATGTAATTTAATTATTAAATTTAGTTGATATAATAATAATGCCTCTTCCACTTCTGTGCACCGACTCTCCTCATCTTGGACAATGTATTCCATCTCATTTATTCCTCTTATCATACCGTATAAATTCGAGGGCTCTTCAGCAGTCCTCATTTGCTTCATTATTTCTCCACCCATCCCTTTTTTTTAGTTCTAAATTCAACATTTGTTTGATTATTTTTGATTATTTCTAATCAAAGTCTTATGTAACTAAGATTCATGTTGTATTTAATATACCAGTAAGAGTTGCCTTGTTTTCATGTTTATAGCCTAAAATCGTTTTTGTTCATTAACTCCCACAAGAGCCTGTTCTGTTTAGGTTAATTCATGTGTAAAATGATTTATGTTCTAGCCTTGTTCGTGTCACAGCAAATAAATGGCAGATTTCCAAACCTTCACTTGCCTTCCCGTTCTTATTTTATTAGTATTAATTTAATTTAACATAGATATTGGACCAATTGAATTTCATTATTAGATTTTGTATGAACATGTATATTGATGGACCTGTCACCATAAGGTCAATAACATACTACTACTACGACTACGACTATTTATAAATGCAATCCAAGTAAACAGGGAATATGACCTCTGGTATGATTCAGATAACATTTTCCATGTCATACATATCAATTTAATATATAATTTTTCTGCAAACTGCATATTATCATCCGGTTTTGTTTTAGTGATATCATGTCCAAACATAACTTTAACATTCCTGTAATAGCACTTTGTTGGGATTGTTGCTTATTGAAATTCCTAACATTGTTTAAAATAGCCTCTAATGCACTTGTGACTTGCAGCTGGAAAGAACAGATTTTGTCCAATTAGGGGCAAAATATACTGTCCAGAAGCTTTTGGAAAAGTAGTGTATTAAAAGAATGTTCGGGTTGGTAAGATAAGATAAGATAAGATAAGATAAGATAAGATAAAAATAAGATAAGAAAAGATAAGATAAGAATGGTAAGATAAGATAAGATAAAATAAGATTAGATGAGAAAAGACAAAAGAAAAGAAAAGAAAAAGAAAAGAAAAGAAAAGAAAAGATAAGATAAGATAAGATAAGATAAGATAAGATAAGATAAGATAAGATAAGATAAGATAAGATAAGATAAGAAAAGATAAGAAAAGATAAGATAAGATAAGATTGGTAAGATAAGATAAGATTTAAAAAAGATAAGATAACAATTTATTTAAAGTCGACACGTTTAAAACAAATAACATTAGCTGAAAGCTATTGGTCGATTTAAGTTTGACAAATATAACAAGATTAAAACAACATAAGCAGCACTGACATGGAAGACAAACTTGAAGCAGGGTTGAGAAGTACATTTTATGGCGGAGAATGGAATCACGCTGAATTATTCAAGTATACTGGTTTCAGACTTTCGGTGAAACCTTACAATGGATGAGGACTACCAGTGAATTTCTTCTCACTCACATTGGCGACCTCTGGCGGTTTCTAAATAGCTGCTTACTGGCGCCACCTATCTGTGAAAGCAATCGTACAATCATAGAAAGTCAAAATGGTATTACGTGATCAAAAAATGCACATATATAACTATAAAACTCGAAGAAAAATAATAGCGGAGTAGAACTACAAATTTGAATGACCTAAATGTACACGTGCCAGAATGTGGTTCAAATACCAATCATGATTTGATAAAATATGTTTTGCTTTGATGTTTTGCCAAGTATATATCATCAAAATATGTTTTTTAATATTAATGCTGGTTTTTTAGTCAAATTTATCGCTTCTTTGGCTTATTTTAATGCCTACATTCCAGTGAGTTCGCATGGCTTTTGACAAGCAGGCTTGGCTTTGACAAGCAGGCTTGGCTTTTTAATTCTTTATCATTTTAACCGCTTTTTCTGACCCACTTATCCGTTGGGCCTTTCTGTGTAAACATAATTTTCAAAGACGCAAAATGAGGTGAAATATTTTTTGATTAGTATAAATAAATTGTTGACTCATCCTTACTTGGAAATTTGCAGCATTTCTTAAGTATTTTAAGTTTGCTCTAAAACTTTACAGGATTAACTTTAAAGACCATTTCCTGCCTTAACTGGGTTTTACGTAATAGACAAATGATTAACAGTCTTACGCAACATCCCAATTAATCACCATTTGTGGGAGGGGGCCGTTTAAACTTTTTACTCGTTTAACTGAACCACATCTTTGAAATAATCACAAAAAACAAAATACCTGTCTTGCAGCGTATTCAGCCTCAAAGCTGAAAATATTTAAAATTCAGCTCACATCTCACGTTACCTGAAATTTAATTACGTTGTTTTTGCTGTTGCGCCACATTCAGTAAATGTATGGTATAAAATGTAACAGTCATTTTCGTGATATTTTTGTGTCTTGTGGAAAATCTTTGGCAAGAATAATAAGACAATTGGCGCCAAGTGTGATATCCAATGAGATCACATGCTTTTAATCAAATTTGTGGTCGATAGTTTTGCATGACTCTCAGAGTGCCAAGTCAGTTGGAAGTTCTTTATCAGTGCCAAATCGGTTGGTAATTTTATTATACTATATAACGACTATAACTGTCTAAATTGTCTTGCTGTACTGCCAGAGTGTCTTGCTTTGTCTGGTCGTCTGTCTGTTGCATTTGTCAAGTGAGCTTTACTTGTTTCCCAGGTCTGTCTAGCTGTCTATCTTTCTAGCTGTTGTGCTCTCTAGCTGTCTGTCTAGCAATGTATGTTTTTATCTTTATCAATCTATCTACTCTGCAAACACAACGTTGGAAACTGAGACAATAATACCATTGGAGGGATGCAGTGTATGTTGCACTGCAGTGTATGTTGGACGTATGTATGTGAATATAGGCAATGGTGGATGGTGTGTCGGCCAACATAGAGTTATGGGATTCCGAAAAGTTATATGTTGGACTTCTCACCATCCACTATTGTTATAATATTTTCACAAAATTAAAAGGTGGACCCTAAAAATGAGTGCCATAATAAGTGAACATTTCAATATTGTGGAACAATTTTTTTTTCAAAACTATTCATTACAAGCCGTGTGCAATATGATGAATATATATATGTGGTGTTTGCAGGTTACTGACCTGATATGTTCATTAATAATTTGATCTGTCTGTCCATTCTTTCTATTATGTCTAATATCTAGTTACCTCTTAAATTAGTTCTAAGTATGTGGAGACATGTCCTATCTATCTATCTATGTATCTGTCTATCTATCTATCTATCTACCTGTCTCTCTATTTCTCTATCTATTTATCTATCTATCCATCTAACTGTCTCTCTATCTGTCTGTCACTCTATCTATCTATATGTCTATCTACGTATCTATGTCTCTACCTATGTCTCTACCTATGTAACTATCTATCTATCTATCTATGTAACTATCTATCTATCTATCTATCTATCTATCTATCTGTCTATCTATCTATCTATCTGTCTATCTATCTACCTATCTATCTATCTATCTATCTATATGTCTATCTATCTTTATAGCTCGCTAGCTAGCTATCTAACTGTCCAGCTGTCTGTCTAGCTGTCTGTCTAGTTGTCTGTCTAGCTGTCTGACTGTCTGTCTAGCTGTCTTGCCGTCTGTCTTTCTATCTGTTGTGCTGTCTATTGGGCTGCCTGTGTGTCTGTTTAAAGGATCTTGCCACTGAACTGCTACTACCGTTAATTCAGTGTATTGAAATAGACCATGAAATCACAAAATACTGAGAAGGAAAGAAGTGCCTATTCAGTTGAACAAGCAATAAGAGGACTGTCTACACTCCTTCAACTTGTTGTTCTACATTCATTACGACAGAAGTGGCCAAGAAAGAGCGCTCGTCTGTTTACCTGGGGCATAAAAAAAACTATCTGAGGGTGCACGTCCAGGGTAAATCCAAGATTTTAAGGAAGTTAAGAACCCCTGCAACAATAGATAAGACAAGATTGGATAGGTTGACACAAAACTGAAAGCCTTATGAGTTTTAAGAAATTTCCAGCACTTATAGCACAGCTGTTTCAACTTGAGGCAGATAGATTTACCAATAAAAAGGGGCTGCACTTATTGGCAGTTTTAGAGTGACACTTTCAGGTATTTACCTTTATAATAAACACCATCATTAACCTAGAAGATAGATCCTGGATTTTATAAAGTTCACTCAACTATGACCCAGCAAGAATGTTATGTTATTTAATATGTTAAGAAAAGTGCTCAAGATGCTCAGAATATGTGAAGTATGCAGTCCTATTGGAGGGTGTTCCCCTGTTATTCAACTCTTACTGTAACCTATGAATGCAGTGGGGCAACTAATTGCACATTAACAGTCCCAAAAGTTCACCTCCTCCACCCCAATCCATTTGACATGTAATGATATGTTACTAAAGAAGTCCTTCGATTTAAATCCCCTCATTGTTAGCCCAAATACTAAAACCTAAACACCAATAGATTTAAGCTTGGGTACATTCTCAGTATAGTCACAAATCAACGCCAAAAATACTTCGCAAACTTCATATTGTAGTATTATGATCAGAGGTTATGTCCTATATATATGTATGGTATGCAATCCCTCCTATTTTATATATCATGGTAGAAACTGTGCAATATATGTAAGGATTAGGGCTATATTGATATATTGATGTTAAACCCAAATCACGATCTTTATGTACCAGTATGTCATAGATATTTCCTAATGGGTATTTTTCTTCCTTAAAATGTTTGATATGCTCAAAGATATAGCGCCCACAAGGTCCTTAAATGTCAATTCGACATCACGTTACAGACCCAACACTCGTGCTAAGTTTGACCTTCGCTTGCTGACAAAGAACTTGAATGCTTGTAAATGCCTTTTTTCTTTTTCATTGTGTCTTCCCCTTTTTGTCTTCTTCTGAAATTGACCTTGTCTATGCTAACAAAAAATGGAAAGACTTTTTAGAAACTGACCTCAGACAGTAAGGCGTTTGACACGTTTTCGCCCAGAGCACCCTTATTTTGCCAGGCATGCAGTGGTGGGTGGTAGTGGAACGGAAGAAAAGTTAGCTTTACCCCTTTCCTCAAATACAAGGAAATTATATTCCACTTTGAAGACTTATATTGCTGACTTTGGCTTTGCAATTCCCATACCAGTTTATTTCTTACCCTAGTGTGATTTGAGCGCTGTTCAACGGTCACAAATGTCCAATCTTAAACCACTTCATTTCAAGCTAGCATGCTCTTATCTCTCGATTTATTAATTTATATTTCATGGAAATAAAAAAATAATTATATTCAAACCCTTCCCATTATTGTAGCTTAAAGCTTGATTGTCACACAATATATAACAGTGGTCAAAATCTGTTTCATTCATTTCATTATCTTCTAAAAAAAACTGTTAGAATGGCATCCGGACCTTGTTTCAGTATTTCTCTATGAAATGAATAAATTTGCCTAGCATTTTATTTTACCTGCCACGAAAAAATCCAGTTGGTTTACACGAGATTATATAATTTATGCATAAATGGTAAATGAAGATGAAAACGAGGCACAGACGAACGTCATGAGCGTCATCGCTTTGGCATACATTTAATTAAACAGCACCTTCAATTTTCGTCCGATTAGCAAAATTTCAAGTTTATCATAAACACAAATGTGTAGGTGTTTCGCTTTTGACATGAATTAAAAATTTGTTGTCCTCAATTTTTCATTTAAATGAATTTGAAATCGCGAATTGACGACTCTCTCCAATACGTTCCAATGCATAATTAGCTAACATGAGCCTAGTAGGGCTAAATTCCTCCATACGATTATTTTTAATTAGGCCTTGACGTCTAGTACAATCTAGACAATGTGAGTTTTTGAATTCATCACTTGGAAGCATTTAATTTCATTTGAGTAGGGTTCATAGGTGGTACGAAAACCGTTGAACAATCTAACTTTAATTGATTTTATGATATGACATGATGAAGATGACATCAGTACAAGTTTCCACTGTGGTAGAAATTTTCAAAAAGATTATTATTATTATTTTATTAATTTTTTTTGTGATGCCCTATATATATATAAGTTCTGGTGCAATCTAAAAAGTGAGAAATATAATTAAGGAGAAAACAAGCAAAATAATGGATATGGTAATATATCTGTGATATTAGAAAACAAATCTTTGGGGATAGTAGCATCCCTGGTGATTGGGCATTTTTTCATTGTATATGCGTAGATATTTTTGTAGTCAATCGAAATGGCTGATGTTAAAAATCGTTTGAAAGAAACCAAGTTGACAGCATTTCTAATCAAAGCCACAAGCTGTGGTCAGTTTTCGTGTATATTTTGGTCACTGTTAAGTGTGAGATTGCTTCCTGCAACGGAACTGATCAATAAATTAATGCATAAATCATTTCATTGATTGTAAAATGGCCCGATATTCAAGTGGGCATTCCACCTGTTCACATGGCTTTGATATTATATTCCAAATTCCTCTGATGGAGGTAATATCTAATGTGTATACAACCAGGACAATAGGCAGTTGTCTGAGATGGTTCTCCTGTGCTAAAGATAAAGATGGGAATTAAGACAGTTTCCTTGACAACATGAATGTCAAATATAGCAGTAACTTGATGAGGGGGTCTGACCTCTTGAAGGACTCTCTGCTTGCAGGAACCTGAGGCTCAGACACGGACCTGCCAGAACCATGCTACAAACGAAACTCCCCTATTGTATATTCGTGATAGGGACAGGACCCCAGGGATTGGAGAGGAGGTCACCTTCCCTTAGAAAGCTAAAAAGGAGACCTGGCGAAAGGTTCTTTGTCATTCTTTTGCCTTCCAGACTTCGTTTGTAGATTAAACTTTTCGAAACTTAAACAGCAAGTTCAAGAAGATAGTTAAAAAACATGTCCCTGTTTACATGACACAAGCTGTTAAAGAATACTTTTAAGTGACTTTTCTCTACTTGTGTCAAACTTTTGACAGATGTTTACATTGCTGTGACAACTTTAGTTTTGTACTTTTACTGCCTAGTTTATTCTTGTTGGGGCACCCTGGAGTTTATGTGACTTTTTGACAGATTATTTTCTTAAAGTTTCTTACATGCAATTGTGAATTGCAAAATTGATAACCTGTTTATTTTGGGAACTTGAAATTGATTCAAGTGTGCGTTGAACCTTAAACCCTAAAAACATGGATATGCTGTGATTCAAAACAACAACCAACAACAACAGCTTTTGCAGCAGCCCCAAAAATGGCACATGACCAATAGAAGCAAAAGGGTTGCCTTGCAAACATGCCATATGTGCAATTATAAACAGAGGCGCCCCTTGGCAAACGTGCAGCATATACATGTATGCTGTTTGGCCACACACCCACATTGAGTTTTTGCTGAGGGCAGGACTTTGTCGACCAGGGGCCACATCAAAGTGATGGATCGAACAAGGTGTTTGTTGGCAGAATTAAGTGGAATCCGTGACCATGAATGGATCAGTGTGTGATCTGGGCAACCATTAATTTGTGTTAGCTGTGTTTCAGACAGTAGGGATCCGGTGCAGAACAAGAGGACCACATCAAATGTTGCTAATTTACAAAATAAATGATCGTGTAAGTTGTGGATGTGTAGTCCGGTTTTGTCATTCAAGAGCCCGGGATGACCCGTGTTGCAGAATGTTATCATGAACATTGCTGACCGAACAGAACCCAGCTGTATGCTGATTTTATGGTGACCCTGTCATTGACCTCTCGATCTCTACACTGATTAACAAATCATACATAATGCAAATCAGTGCAAAGAGATCAATCCAGTCATTGATCTGAAAACTTTGTATGCAATGGACTTCAAAATTGGCAGGGGATCCAACAATCGATCTCCTTTCAATCCGAGTCACATATTCTGCTGCAGGAAATTTGCATAAAAGTAAAAAAGACAACATAGTTCCTTAACCTACATATGATATGTACACAGTCCATGCGTTCATATACTTTAGCCTACTGAGAGAATTTGCCGTAATTGCAATATTTCATAACAAAAAATGTATTTATGTCTAATCCGTCTTAATTCGAATAACTGTAAAAAGAATTTAAAAAAATGCTGAAATTGGGAAATTCACAATGTATAAATAACAAATTTTCAGTATGTATGTTCTATACTTTTTTTATTTTTTTTTATTTTCCAAGAATGAAAACACTCAAAAATAAACCTTTGAGTCCAAAATATTTTCGATATTCTACCAGCAAACAGAAACTAGAAGAGGAGTGTTTGTTGCTTTTGTTAGCTGAGTCAATCTGTTGGTCAAACATGTTCAATGAACGCTTTCCTTTTTTGCCATCAAGGCTGGAATGCATTAGCCTCGTGTTTTTATCCTATGTAGGAATTTGGTGACTGTCAACCGACTTGAGGTCACCTGTATGTTGAATTATAATATAAACAGCTATTTGTCAAACAGCAAATAAACATCCAATTGCATTAACAGCAAAAATTTTGATAAGCTAGGCTAGTTTTCTTCCAGCAAGAAAGGGAAATCAACAGAAAATGAGTGATGGCCTGTCTTTGATTTTGTGAATTTTTTTAAACGATCCCAGTTGTCCTTAGGTGCGGTCACTGAAGGCCTGTTGGAACACGCCAAAAAACCAAAGAGCGTGAAGGAGACAATATATTATCTTTTGGGTTCATAATGGACCAACAATAGCATGTCCACACTAGCGATTTAGAAAAATTTCATGCCCTTATTTTATTATATTTTCTTAATTTATATGTATATATTATTATTTTCTTCTCTTCCTTTGCTTTATTTTTTTATTTTTTATGACGCGTGTATCTGCACTGATATTGCGTTGTCAATAAAAGAATATATATACTAAGAAGTTAGCTGACTGAAGTTATTATGATTTATGAGAGACTTTGAAGGTGCCTTGTACTCGGTGTCTATACTGAGGCAAGTAAAATACCCCATCCATGAGTTATTGATTCTAAGCCTATTTATCTCATCATTTCGTCTGCATCTACACATAAAAATTGATCAATGCGGTTTTACCAATATATTGTCCTTAAGGTGATTTTTGTGACTGCTATGCTTACGAACGCAGCTTTAGAGGGAGCTTGGTCGTTGCAGCCTCAAAAACTACTTTTCAGACTGATTGAAACAATTGAGAAAAATGAAATTACCACCCAAACATCTGGGCAATAAACTTGTTTTCGCCTCTTTAAACCCCTTTTCTGTACAGTTTTAATGCTATTTCTATATCCTTGTAGGCTGGTGGCCTGCTAATCTTTGACGATGAGGACATTAAGAATGGGGTAGACAATGTTGGCCAACAATCACTTTACAATCTTTCTGATCTGTCTCATTCACCCCTGAACTGTCCATGCTCGCTCTAAAACTGCTGTAAGAATACACTGAATTATTTCACACTTTCATTACACAATTTCATGTTATAATAGTATTCAATTCAATTCAATTTCGATTATCAAATCAATTGTCAGCTACAACTGAAATATGCTGCAAAAACGAGGTTTCAATCAGACGAAATATTACTATGCATTGTATATTGGTAGCTTTAATAAATGGCACAAAATGAAGGGTGTCTGATAATCATGAATTCTATGTCTATTTCTCAATGCTACTGGGTCTGAAGCTTCTAGTCAGCTTATATGACCAGCTGTCAGAGGCAGATGTAATGATGAGATGATAAGGCTTGGAGTCCACACCATGTTATGCATTTACACCATGGGGTCTCTTTTACTTGCCTCAGCATAGACACAGAGTACAAGGCACCTCCAATTTAACCTCTCATGTGATCGGCATCCAGCTGGGATGTACAGTTTGTTTCATAAAATACGGTCGACTCTAGCTGTCTGTAGGTACCTGTACCTGGCTGTGGTCTAAACATGCTAAAGCCAGCTGCTTCTGTCAACTTCTATAGCTAATAATCGGCTTACATTTATCACCAGATAAACATAAACATAGTTTCAATTAAACGGTTCGTTTTTAACGAAACTAACTGTAACTCATGAAGAGTGCCCGGGCTGGGGATCGAACCCAGGACCTTCGGCAGAGCAGGTCAATGTGGAATTGGCGGACAACTTAACGCACTAAATTACATATTTATCTTAGAAGCAAGCATTCAGACTGATTTTCCAAGACTTTCATATATGATTAGAACCAAAGAGAAATACCGCTATGCTAGAACCCAGTCTCCTTTCTGGCTTAGATTCTTAATTTTCAGTGAGTTTAACACATTCAATTGACAAGAACTTTTCAATAAATCATTACTGGCAACCAAGTCAGTACAAACTGCTATTTTAGTGGACATCAATCCAATAATTGACAAGCATGCGAATCAGTGACTCCTAAAACAGCTGCTATTTATGAGAAATAGACATCTTACAACAGAATGTCTGAAGGGTTGAATGTCCATATCAGTTTAACCACTACAATCCAAAAGGTCAATCACAAAAAAAAATGTTGATGACAATATAAGGGTATTATCTGTAGTGTGACCTTGAAACAAATGGAGTTGACCTTTGATCTACCATTGGGTGCACATGAAGTCTCAAAATGTTCCCCTAGGTCGGATTTTTTACCCTTGAATTCCTGAGGTCACCTGTGAGCTGAGAAGGGTGTTATTTAAAAAGGAACAGGAGCCGTTCTGCTCGAGATTTGAAGCCTCGATTCATCAAAAACACATTGTCCCACATGGAACAGGTTATTGTTACGCTCAGGAGATCACCATTGTTATGCTTCATACTCTTCCATTGTTCATGTGGGCGTCTCCTGTTTTATACTATAGCTGCTCAAAAATGTTTTTTACGCAATAAAATTTAATCTAACATGTGAGAGTTTCGCAAGAACTCTTTACTTATGGATAAATAAAATAAATATCTGCCACGGTCTTCCTTATTGTAATGTATGGACTTATGCAGCTATACTTTGCTTTCTGTGAATTTCACAAAAATTTGCATATAACTTCAGCCAACTGTGACTTTTCATTTTTGCATGTCAAATATCAAAGAAAACTGTCGTGTATTAATTTCATTCTTTCTGCTTCTCAGAACATCTTTTGTCCGATTTAGTCATATTTTTCTACACATTTAAGAATTATTTGACTTTCTTAGTCACATCAATTCAATTATTTTCACTAAGTTTGATATCACCCACTCGTTCCACCGCCTATTTGTCCTCCTAGGCCAACCTCTACCTTCTCAAATAACACCCTTTTTTTACCTGAAAAATGTTACTTTTACGGGAATAAAAAATACATGTCTGTTATCTGAAATACAATAAATCTAATTACAGCGACCAGGAATACTAAATAATTTATTTATTTTTTGCGTATGAAGTTACTGACTTAAGTTACTGTAGTACATTTATAATCCACTTGTGTTTTGGTCTCATTTTTACATTCTCCTCTATAGATGTACAAATTAACTTCAAGTTCCCTATCTTTGCAATGATATATTTTGCCATTTTGTCATCATTATAGCCATTTGTTTTTGTCACAAAAAAGCAGCAGATATTGCAATGGAGAATATAGCAAACTTCAGTTATTTCTTTCCCATAAGTGTTTTTATCAACTAGGAAGTTGGCGTTTGAAGTGTAGCGAACATTTCAGTCAATTTTGTGCTACTCCAGTGCATTTGTTGTAAAATATGACCAAAAAAACAGGCGGACATTTATTATGAATCCTACTTTAAATAATATTTTTTATTATTTTTTACACTTGAAAATTATTCTTATTAAACTATTCAAATTTTTAAATACATTGTTTATATTATAAGTGTTTTACTCTATTGCCATGAATTATGCTGTCAATTATACCTAGGGTACATTTCATAGTGAAAGTTCCGATCAAAAAGCAATATTCTTCGATTTACATCAACAATTTCAATAACGGCTACACAGCAGATCCATAAAAAATTAAGTTCTATCTATCTATCTATCTATCTATCTATCTGTCTATCTGTCTATCTATCTATCTATCTATCTATCTGTCTACCTATCTGTATATGTCTATCTATATGTCTATATGTCTATCTATCTATCTGTATATCTATGGGCACCTACAGATCTAGGCATCTGTACAGATCTATCTATCTGGGCAGTCATATTATGTGTCGTACCTTAGATACCTATAAATTATTTGGAGAATGGTTTAGAACCCATTAAGTTGCAAGATGAAAGGTGAAATGCCTCACATGGTTGGGTGCATGTGCCTGGACTGCATAGCCACAACAATGGAAGGGCTGCTGGAGGCAATGGAATTCCTGCAGTTTTGTGCTTTGAGCCCCAAATTATCACAATACCTTAACAAGAAGGGTATCTATTGTTTTTCAATTTGATTTTCTGGCAGAAGATCACTTGGATGTATATATTGGGGTTCAAAATACCCAATCACTTAGTGTGTCCTACATGCTCTTATCTCTCAATTTATTGGGGTGGGGCATAAAGGTCAGTGGTTGTATGCTGGGCTTCCACACTGGGTTCTGGGTTCAATACCCGGTTGAGCCTAAGTTGGATGGCTGCTTCATCCATCATCTCATTGCCATGATCCCTGCCTGTCCTAATTAGCCCATCAGGTGCAGAAATACAAACCCACCATTTCTTGATTTATTACCCCTTTTATTTACCACGGAAAGATACAAATATCATCCATAATAATATGACTTAATTGATTTCATGATATGACATGTAAAAGTTTCCATTGTGGAAGAAAACTTCCAAAAAACATGATTTTATTTCATTTTGTGGTATCATATCTATTGACCCAACTGTATAAGTTCTGGCACAATCTAATAAATGAAAATCCAATGACCAAAGAAAACAGTGTAATAAGGGAGACAGCAAGCAAATGAATAGCATCCTTGATTAGAGAACAAATCATTTAGGGTTCTGTAGTTTGCAAAATATATTATTTATCACAAGTGTTGGGATATTTTTGCACCCACTGCATATTGTTAATGAGACTCAACAGTAACTAGGAGGGACTTCCTGAAGAGAGGACCGCAGTGGAGGTGGTGGTGGATTATGACTTTACATCCTGTATTTCTGCACCTGATGGGCTAATTAGGACAGGCAGGGACCATGAATGGCAATGAGATGAAGGATGAAACAGCCATCCAACTTAGGTTCAACCGGGAATCGAACCCGGAAGCCCAGCGTGCTACCACTGAGTGAGTGGATGGCGGTTGATGTTTGATTAGAGAGGCGAGGCAGCTGGAAAAGCACTAGTATTTAGGCTTTTTATGCAGCCCCATTGGGCTTCTCACGTTTTTAAATCTAAAAAGTTGATGTAAAGAGAAAACATTTTTTTTGGGTGTGATAACATCCAACCCTGAAATACCTTCTTTTCAACGAACAAGTTCAAATCCCAAGCTTTTTTTTTTCTGTCTCTCTCTCTCTTTTAATGGCTATTGCTTGTCAGGACATTCAGGCATAAGACGGACATTTTCTCTCTCAGACATGTTCCCTTCAGTTCTTGTTTAATTCATGACTCAATGCAGAGACCAACCCTTATTGTGTTCCAACATTCTGATAAAAAATGTGAAAAAAAGTAATGGCAATTCAATGGGGTGATATGAGCTAGACTCCATTTTTTTCTGCCAACATTAAGGGTTCTATCTTGAAAGATGCAACTTTTCTAAGGACAGCTTAATAGGCACTCTGAAATGTTGAAATTTTGACAGCTGGAGTTCAATTACATTTAAGGCTAATACTCCAAATAAAATTAAATGCATGCATGACTTGGCATTTCAGAAAAAGCTTTGAGAAGACATATGACATACTTTTGTACAAATGCTCCTGTACAGTCACTGTTAGAATATTTTCTGCCTTCTTGGTCCGTACCATCCATTTAGAGGTGTTTTTCTCAACCTGCTCACTTGGAAAGCTTGAAAATAACGAAAAAGATTAAAAAGATTGTGCTTATGAATGAAGTCTGCTTGCATTTCTTTGTCCAATGTAAAGAAAGTCATCGATGCGAAACCACGAAAATATTCACCATCCTGTTGCTGTGCAATTGAGAGTCCGTAAAATTGGACAGACTATTTTTCAAGTCATCTTTTTGTCCCTTTTCAGGGAATCGGTGAAAGGTAAGTCACCCACGTGGCCAACGCCTCTCTTCAGCAGCAGGATGTGGTCTAATATGGTGGGACCTCATCCTCAAAAGTTGCCTGACTTATTTTACCCACTTGTTTTGCCACTATCATGTGGCCCAGGGGCTTTTTTTTTTTAGCGAGGTTATTAAGTCTATTTCCTTCAAAAAGAGAGTTGAATTTGAGCATATTAAGTGACTACTACAACCATCCATCATGTTTTTTGTGTGGATAAAACCAACCCTGACCAGTTACACCCTCAGGCAAAAACCCTACCCATTTTCCAACACCCAAAATAAGGCAGCATGACCATGAAACCAGCTCCATCTAGATCTCACCATCTTGAAGTTGATGCCATGACAATAATTGCAGTTATTTATTCTTGTCAGTTCTTCTAACTAGTCTAGCTGGACTAATGATCCATCATGTGATTTGACAGCTTCTTTGAAAGCATGGCTTGAGCATGGAGCACAGCCTGAATGCAAAGGGTTACATGTGTCTGGTTATGGGGCCTAACCACATTCACATTTGTCATTGGTAACCAAATGGGATCTTATCCTTATATGGTCAACGATTTTGTGTATCTTTTGAATCTGACTCCTGGAGCACAGCGATTACACAATCTTGAATCAGACAAATGTATTCGATTATAGTTTCACTTTGGCAAGTATCTATTAATCAGGCCCACTCAGGTCCGGCTGGGCTGACCTTCGAGTTGTGGTTGTCTTTGTGTAATTTACTGTGAAATACCTTTAGGTAATGTTGCGAAATATAGTGTGTCACTGTCATTATTATTGACAAACAATATCCAAGGTACCCACATATATGGCTCATCACGGAAGGAGGATATGTCTCAATGTCTTTATGCTAAGGATTTACAGCTTAGTGAACTTATATGACCAGCAGCCAGAGGCAGACATTATGATGAGATGATAAGGCTTGAATTCCACACCGTGTAACACATTTACCTCATTTTACTTGCCTAAGCATAGACACCGAGTACAAGTCACCTTCACTTAAACGTCTCATGCTATATGGAGCTTGCATGGGTCTCTCTGTAAATCCTGAGGTGGCATCATGCAAGCGAAAAAATGTGTCTTTATGATGCCATCCCACTTATTGTAACTATTTTGTTATAATAGGTAAATAAAATGAATCCAGCTTGGATGTAGCTAATAAAAAGTGATATGCTCATTTCAGTGTAACTAAATCCCAAATGTCTATATCTTAAAACATAAAATTTGAGGTATTACCCATTCAAGATTTCACATATCATATACATTTTTTACAAGTAATAAAAAGTGTATTCAACTGGTGTGTTATTCTTAAAGATTCATCCTGCTTACGTCATTTATTACTTAATAAAATGAAAGCGTCAAAATATCTTTTAACCGATGTCAAATAAATTCTTTGATAATTAGTGCTTTCATGGCATATGAACACACTTTTTTTGATTCATGGCAATACATTTCACTGTTAAGAATGTTATTCAAGCCAAGGTCGATGGCTTAAAAAAGGAACTACTGTTTGCATCTTTTAAGAGCCTTGGCAGTGAACCAATTAATATTCAAGCAAAATACCAGTCTGTTAAAAGGCATTGTTTGACTTGACCTTGACTTACATTAGGATGTGTAAATCTACGATTTTTTGTATTATCTGCAAAGGCTATTCTTTGTATTTCGTTAAAGTAGTGTGATATTGACTACTTTTTATAGCAAGAAATTTTGAAAACAAATTTTGCAATTCAGAGCGCGACCAGTCCTTATTTGCCTGACATTGATGAAATATTTGTTATTTTGGAATGTGCAATTAAACAAGGGTGATGATATACCCCATGTACCAAACACTAGGGAAATCTGCATAAAATAAAGGCCAGCAGCTCAAAATTGGTGTAGAGCATTGGGAGTGTTGCTATATTTCTGTGTCACATAAGACTTATTAAGAGCAAAATAAGAAAGCCTTGGTCTCCAAAACGACCCCTGGGAAAATACATACCAGAAAGACCTGCTCAGAGGTCTTTTAAATGACATTAGGTAGTAACAGCAAGAAGTGAAGGACAGCTGTCTACACACTACATACACCACTTAATCATGGAAGAAGCTATGAAGGCCAAGGGACCTTGACAAAACAGACATGCAACTTCATAAACTCTCAATTCTTCTTATATATTACGTTTTATTTGACATATCACATTGATGTGCTGGCTTCAAATGCAGTTCAACACTCTACTTTTATCTTTTAGCTACTTCCTGATCAAAACTAGGCTGACATATTAGCTGAAGCCTGAACTGAGATGAACTCTCGAATTTGTTTGTTGCAGTAAAGAAATGACGCAACTGGCAGGAAAGGTTTATGATTTCTTAATAGGCAATTCGTATTCATGGGTCACACAACCAATAAGTGTTAAAAACACTAAACACGTCCTGCATAATATGACACTGTGCTGTTTTGCTGTAACTGAAATGTGCTAGTTAACTGGTTACATTTGAAACGAAGTAATCACCTTAAAGATTAAAAACCCACAATAGTCCATTGTTTGCTCGAGAACCCTGAAACACAACGCTATGTTGTCATAGAGGTTACTTGAAATGTTAACAGCTTTCAAAATATGCGTCGGAAGGCAATCCCTAGGGCAGGGGTGAATTTATTAGTAAACTGACGACGGAGGTTACAACAAAAATTGTCTTAATTGATTTCATAATGCATCAGTTCATAGACCTTTGTGAACTGAAGAACTCTGAGGGCTGCAGGCAAAACAAGCATTGTCTGAGGCCTTACAATCACTATGCTTTGCTCTGATGCATGGCCCTTGCACATACACAGTACATATACATGCACCAAATGGTGACCTCATAAAGTATGCAGTGGTCTTATAGGGAGATTTTAACAACCATAACACTTAACAGCAGCAAAGGGACCCATTTCACCCTATGCTATTCTAGGACATTCAACTCTTCAGAAGCAAAACAATCTTCAGAAATATCGTTTCAAGTAACAAATTCCTGATCTGTCCTGACAAGGCCTCAGATGAACGTCACCCAACTGTGCTCCACTCGAAGCATTTTGTCACAAATACTAAAGCATTAACTTTCACCTTATACAATAATTACCTCTTGTTTACCTCTTGTCATTAGCAACAACAAAACACTATTGATTATATTTATATTGCCATGTAAAAACAAAATTAAGTATTCATTATACATGGATTGACATTAGGTAAATCAAGAGATCAAGGCCACATTTTACACAGCTAAATTAAAATACCAAGACTAAGAATACAAGTCCTCACTTCATACATAGTTTATTACACGAGATAGGTGGAAATATTTCATATATCGATCACAACAAGGACATAACTAATGACTTAATGTGACACAAATTAAGAGAGAATTTGTAACCAGTGTGCTCAGCCTTTTACAGTGATTATGTGACCAAAACACGAGGTTTTTATGATTTAATTTTTATTTTGCTGTACAAGGTGATTCGACTGTTCACCCCTAAAATGTACACAAGCAAAACTATGCATTGAATTTGCAGAATTTGAAGAAGTAAGGACCAGAAAATAAACGGTGCGTGGAGGTCAATCAAGTGGAAATATATGGCGTTGAACAGTGGCAATAGGGCCAAGGCATATTATTCCTAAATATAGATCTTAATACATAACCTTTTTATGAGAATACTTCAACATAGCACGAACAAATATTTGACATTTCAATGTCATGATTCATGCAAACTCTGGTATGCCAAGTATGTTGTTCATCTATAAATAAGTACATTTTTCTAAAATAACAAAATAAGATAAGGATGTTTTGAGCATGTTAGTGAATTTGTTCACTTTTTTAAGACACGTACCTTTGACATGGTTGCAAGAAATCCCAGGGGATGTGCTCAATGTTGTTGTTGGGGACCACCTGCCTGTGACCAGAAGACCATGGCATGGGGTGGCACAGTCAGTGCCGGTTAAATTCAGTTATGTCTAGTACAGCAAAAGTCATCTGAGTTAGGTAATACATTAACGTCATAAAGAATAACAGATACAATCTATTTATGTATATATATTTTTTCACAATTCCTTAATGAAGTGAGATACAGAACAGCTATTTTATGAAGCACAACTGTAAGATATTTGAGTTAAAGCTAAAATCTAAAACGGGATGGATAGCCTGGAAGCATTTTTTTGGATCTTACTTCATCAAATTGGCAGAACAACTAACCTATGATGATTATGATAGATATCATCATTAAAAACTATTGGGGTACATACATTTGTAGAGCAGCATCATCACATTACATTGCAGTGTCATCACATTACATCAGGTTTGACATGTTCGTGTCAAAACACTTAACACAGACAGTTTCAATGGATTTTTGATATTCCACATTTGCTAAACGTATCTTGTAACCGTACATGTACGTCTCTAAGAGAAAAATACAGTTGTCAATGCAAATATAGTTATACATAAACCAGTCGACCTCTTTTTTACCTAAATACACTTCAACCAATCTCCTGTACTGCAATAAAACTAGTCCTTTTGTTAATCAACATTATGACTTTCTAACTTCCTTGTGTAATTCTACTAAATACTTGCTCTGGTAACATCAAAAAGTCAAACGCAGAAGAATTTCAGAACCTGGGAGTCACATTGCCTGACACCTAGCACTTACACGCGATTAGAAATTGTACCCCACCTTGCCAGATGGAACCCTGGATATTACATAGTATGTATACATTACATACCAACAAAACATTGCAACTTAGTTTTAAAGTCACTTTGAGCTGAGTGACTATTGCAATTAAGGTTAATAAGAAGATGACATGAGATTTGAACTACTCCTTGATTAAAGGGATCAATTGGTATAAAGGCAATCATTACATGATTCCATAATATGTTAAGTGATAATCTCTCTGTGAATTGTAATACACTGTAATACATTTATACATCATGGCATAACATTAAACACTGGTCCACAGCACCATCATTTTGCATGGTTTTGCAAGACTTTGTTAGCACAGTGGTTCTGGTTCTGGCATGTGCCTTTCTCGGTCCTGGGTTAGAATCTTGATTGCTCAGCACATGGAGCTAAAATACTCAGCAAATGGCCAGTTTTAACTGTCACGCATAGATGTTAGATCGGCGTCCTCTTACAAAGTAAATCAAAATTCGTCAAGGTGTGTGCTAAAGCCATGAAATACCTGCATTGGGATTCAGGATTCAATTTGACAACAGGTAGACAAGAACATGTTAGTTTCAGGATCACTGAACTATAAGGCATTTACATGCTTCAAGATATTATTTAAATCCCTGGATGCCAAGTTAATTGATCTTTAGCACCTTTAAATGCTTAACTGCGAGTATATGGGTCCACACTTGTGGGGTCATTCAACTTGCATGTCATAAGAGACCAGTCTGACCGCAAAAGGATGAATATATGGTTACATTTTTCTCATGAATACCAATGAAAAGATGCACTACATCTTTAGAAACATCACGCTGCTAAAGTGCTAAGATTTCAAAAATTCAAACACTCGAGAATATACATTTTGCAAGATGGGGTTGGTCATTCACCCCTGGCCCTTATACCCTGACCTAACGTCTGTCATTCACTCGTAACTTAAACCTAGGGACTTGCCTCAAGGTGGAGTTGGGAGGAGGAGTAGGACAAGGGCTTTGTATGTTTTGGCCATCCAGATAAACTCAACTATTACAGGTAGTGTTGAAAGAGTGCAAAAGATTGTGATCTCATAGTGCAATGACCCAAGGTAAAACATGACATGACCCAATTGACCAATGCTGAAACCAACATAAAACACCCAAAACAAAACTCATTCAGACAAGCATCAAAGCAAACTACCAAGCAAAACATGCAATTTTTCATCATCAAAGCAACACAATACCCTAAACAAAACATTCAGGCAAGCATCCAAACTATCAAGCAACCAATGAAACATTCAACCAATCAACACAATCTTGTCCATCACCATTCACTCAAATCTGATGCTGTACCAACCTGCCACTGGTTAGAGAAATACTGCTTGAAAGGCACTCACACGATTTACTGCATGAACAAAAACTACCAAAAACAACATGATTGACAACCATCCTCACAGTAATGGATACAGTATAGTCAACATTTTTATTAGTATCCCACAAGATTCAAGTTGCCTTAAATTTATACACATGTACGAAACTAGGATGTTCAGCATGATGATATATATCCTTTGGTAATTTTAAGAAAACTTTTAAGAGAACTTTACAACATATGATTTCACATAAAAGGCATAATCAACCATAATTGTTGACCTTAGCAGCTGAACAGGTCAGTATCCTTGCAGAGGCCATATATTTTCATGGGAGAGTTCTTCTGAAGGCAATTTTATGTCTGTAATGTGCAAGAAGGAAAGCTAGATGCTAAATATTCAGTTTATTGAAATATACTAACCATCCATAGCATACGAAGTTTATTATAGAGGTAAGCCTCCCTGAAAGTCCCGTAAAATCCTTCATGGTGCAGCAAGTTTGAAAGACGTTTTTAGAGATCGTGTATTAATATATCGGGGGTGTAAATAGTTTTAATTCGTGACAGAGTCATGTCAACATACCCTAACGACCTGTGTCATGCCACTATTAGTTAAAAATAATAATTCAGAATTCCCCTAAGCAATGGTGACGTTTCAAAAAAGGCATTCCAAAATTAGTGGTAGCCCCCAATGAAAAATGACAGTGTTTTCGTACCCAAAACAACTTAGCTGGCCTTCTAGAAGTACTTACAATAGGCAATAGGCCTTACCCCAACAGCACGTCATCAAATTGGCAGCTTTTAATAAACACATTCCATATTCCTGTTGTCATTGTTGAGTGTTTGTTTGTTGGTCATACCAGGGCAGTGCTGTTAAAAAGAGTAGACGGCATATATTAATGTATATGTATGATGTTCTACAAGTTTTATGACTGTAAAAATCTAAGTTGCAGTGATAATTAGTGTGTGACTGTTCCATGGAACTTGTTATGACGAACTGTCTGCTTTCTGCGTTTCATGTAAACACATTCAATGCCTTATATAAACACTGTAGTTTATGGAGCAGACACGCAGGTCGAAGACACAGATGTGATGCTTATTATGAGATGCTCCAATAGCTCACATGCACTCATGCACCCACCCTCTCATGCCTGTGGTCTGCAATTTCATTTGGCTGTAATTAAATGCAATGTACTTGTGCCAGCACTTGCATATTAGTAATGTTATCACACCATGCACCAGGGTGTGGTTATTATTACTTTTTGTATGCAGGGCAAATGCACTAAATGAATCGATGCTCCACTTCTTTATGGTATTGAAGTCCCCTGTGACTACCCAATATGATTACATGACAGCTATGCAAGGAAGAAAATGGGTTGGAAAGAAGGCCCTACATTTACGTAAAGTTGATGGATTGTCCTGAAATGACAGATAACCCGGACAAGAACCATACCAGTGCATGGCACAAGGCAAGTGCAAAGAGCCCCAAGCCCCTGATATGCAGGGAGAACCCATAAAGCTGGCATTGCTGACAAAGATCATTGCAAACTTGTGGAAAGGTGCAGGAAAAGACAGCTGATGCTTGGTACGCCATGTGACTGATGCCCCGGGTAATTGGCAACGTCACAAAACAATTGGGGACGCTCGCGTGCCCTTTGTACGTCATAAACCCCCCTTTAAAGTTACTACTATGGGGGCGGGGGGTTCTACCCTATGTCATTGTCTCAGTAGCTTTGCTTGTTGACATTCGACAGGAATCGTCTCGCCTTATGCTTATCTGTGCCGTGAAAGAGAACATACTTTGCTGAGGAATGTTTGGAATGCTAAGAATGTGTGCTTTCTCCTTCCTCTAACGGAAAAAAGACTCCACCCTTACCCTCATAAGGCCACGAGGACAAGGGGGGGGGATCTTACCCCATTCATTTACCCCCCTCTAACGTCACGACTAGGGCTTCTGAAATACCCATTGCTTAGTCATCAACCCACTCAGCTGACTGGCTGAGGGGAAGTACCCCAACCCTTTAGGTTTCTGTGTCTTTGTCTAACAATACATCAATAACAGTCTATATTTTAGTGACAACAAGAACCATATTTCTTTGACACCAATCACTTCCATGCTCCTAATTACAACCCTTGACATGCACATTATTTACATGTAATAGACCGTCTGGACGGTTGGCTGGTTCTAGTTTATGACATGCAAAATGATAGATTTCATAAAGGTGGTGTTCTCAGAGCATGCATGCTGCGATTCAGGTGAGCCAATACATAGGTCACATTCTACAGGTATAAGACAGTCAGGGGTGTTTTGCTACTGCCTCATACGTTCTTCCATTGCTTTGACCAAACCGGCGACGATAGGGGTTGTTTGCTGCCTCGATGGAATGCTGCCTGATTGTTTACGAAGACATTGACTGCTGTTTATGACGTCACAACTGGAGGAAGCACCACTTCCGAATGGTGTGGGGCTACTGGGCAGGCGCGCTCAAGCCTATCAGCCAATGGGAGGCTCTGAATCACTAAAGTATTTACATATCATATGCTGCTAATTTTGAGACTGCGGCGCCTGTGTATTTAAACAAGGAGACGAGCCAAAGCACAGACAGATCAAGGGACACTCACGGCAGAAGCACCTGTCATTAAACAAAGGATTAAGCAACTCTTCACCCATCTCCATTGCGATTTTGCGCAACATTACACTAGCTACTCAAAACAGGTGAGTGAAGCTGTTCTTTGTACTATGTGATATCTGCACATGTGCTTTGATGTTACATGGCTAGACCATGAATGTGCATTTATGGATATATTGCCAGGTAATGTTGATTCCATGACATTTGTATGCTTATGGTAATCTATTGCATGAGGTTGTGAAGTAATGTTCTGGAACCATTCAAAAATTTCCTGATTTATTCCAGTTTAAAAAATTAAAACTGACTTTTGATATGACTTCAGTTATCAAGTCTATTTCATTTACAATACACACCTTGAACTTTGCTGGTGCACATGACTGCCATAAATATGTGGTTTATATTTGGTTGTGCTAAATATGTTCATGGTTTAATTATATAATTTGAATTTCGGTTACTCGTTTGGCTGGTGACTTCACCAGATTGTATTGTGTGTGGACTGACTTTGAGTTAACCTTTATGTCGCTGTCCTTAGAATATGAAGGAAATTATGATCCAAGAAACAGTTCAGGTTTAGGGCATAGATATGATTTAATGTTCGATTATTGCACTTAAATGGGCTTACACGGGTTGATATTTATTTTACTTATATGGTCAAAGGCCATGGCATGTGATTTCAATTTGAACGGGTCACCTGTGCTTGAGTATAAGAAGACTTGGAAGCCTCCCAAGTTCAAAGCAGTTCAACAGTTTCTATATGGATTGATCAATACTGCAATGCGCCTATGCCTATGTCATGTGCTAATGCTCCATGCTGAAGTCATCTAATGATCTCAAGATTGAATAGAATTGGGCCATCGCATGCACAGCGGGCAACTGCTTGCAAGGAATGATATAAGACAGCAGGGCTTTGCTGCTTCATAGCCCAGTGGATATAGTGGGGAGCCAAAAGCAATGGAATTGCAAGTTTGAAAAGCGCCAGGAATGCTGGGAACGCAGACACGTGATATGCCTGGATGGCTCGGACTGTCAATGACTGTTTAGAAGAGAATGCTCCCTGACATTATGTTACATGTCCTGTCACCTAGCTCCATAGCCACTGCCCACTCCCTGACCTTACATCTTCTTTAAATTTATCTATGTCTTACCATTGTATCAATTGACCTCTTGCTACCCTAATCGAGTCCTCATATATCCACTAAGGGTCAACGACCTTCCTTAGAATCAGCTGTCAGTTTAAAAAAAATAGATTTTTAGGCAAAAGTATTTGTGAACAGAGGTCCCCCTGGGTTCCAGGTAACATTAGATGTCATACTGACATTAAGGCAGTACATCGCTTGAATAATTAAGGCATTAGCTGGAGAGCAGGACGGGCAGTTTAAGGCTCAATGCAGTTGCCCTCACGGGGTCATCCTTTGTGCCCCAAGAACCCCTTCGTCCCAAATGTTGCAATGACATATATCATCCCCCCTCCCTCTCACTGGCCTCTTGTATTAAGCCCACAGCTGCCTGCATTAAGCGTAAACACATAGAATAAAGAGCCCTTGAAAAGCCTGCCAGGTCCTCAGGCTCTATTGCCTGCACGGTTTAACTTGGTGGCGATTTGCGTGATCATTCTCCTTAAAGCCCTCCCTTCAATGTCCAGGGATCCTCCCAGGCAAAGCAACATGTACTTAAATATAGCTGCCTGGCAGTTTAGGCGACAAGAGTTGGTAACAGGCTCAGACAAAGACTTGTTGGAGTGGTTTGGAAGCACATAGCTTAACGCTGGCTGCCAGAGCACGGTCACACCCAAGCAAGCACCACTCAAAGGCAGTAGTCAGCTGCTTATCATGGCGTCTTTCTGACCTGTTTCTTAGGCCAGATTACTACATTCTACCAACAATTACCCCCATAGTGTCACAAGGCTGACAGCTGAAAATACTTGTGCTATATGCAATTCCAGTTTGCATGCTTTCACCACAAAGGCTTTCCATGCGGGTGTCAATGAGTGCAGAGGGCAACTCAATCACCCCCTCATTACCTCCCCAGGGCAAGGTGGGCACCCTCAAGGATTTCTTACACCCCACAAATGTCCTCTCTAGCTTGTAAGACTGTAAGATATGAGTGACATACTTTTTGAATATTTATGACATTCTCGTCACAGAACCACTGGCTGCATGGCTTTTGCAGCTGTCAAAAGCAGCCCCGCTTACCACTTATTTTCGTTGGTGTTTCTCAGCCAACAGTTATTTGCCAGGCGTCCTTATCAACCTTGAGGAATGCAAGTAAACATCATATTGAAATTCTCTTTTGAAAGGAAATCATCCAAGCAAAAAAAAGCAGTTGCACTTGAACTGGCTGGCTGTGAGGACTTGCTTTATAACGCAAAAATGTACGCCCTTTTTCATAGCGCGAAATATTCACTAACCTCTCGTGTTTTTTACGAAAAGGAACAAACATTGGGGGGAAAGTGCCATCATAGACCATGGAAAGGCGTTAGAAGCACTGATGCATTAATTAGCTCATGCACAGTGCACTCTGGGTGTGTCAACTCTCCCTCATGTTCCTTCTCACACGAACTCCTTCACGACCTCAATGCATCAAAATACCTGTCAAGTGGCAGGGAAAAATCCCTCTTACAGTCAATCTTTTATTCTTATCGTAACCCTATGCCCCTGTTTTCAGATTACACAAGATGGCGCATTTCGAACTAGCTGGACTAGTTCTATTCACAGTACTGGTCGCCTGCAGAGCAGCCTCCACGAAATCTGAAGAATCAATAGACAAGAGAAATAATATAGGTAGGTATTATGTTGCTTTCAGTAGCATTTCCACTTCAGGAAAATCCCTGGTTAGCAGTAACTAATTCCATTCATCTGATTGTTACAGAGGGCTGCAATGTGGCAGATGTAGTTTTCGTCTTGGACAGTTCAGGAAGTGTGGGAAAAGAAAACTGGCAAAAGGTCCTCATGTTCGTACAGAATACAGTTGATGAGTTGGGAGTTGGCAAGGACAGAACCCAGGTGGGTGTGATCGTCTATGGGACAAAAGCGTACGCCCACTTGGGTTTGAACGACTATTACACTGCCCAAGATATCAATGAGAAAATATCCAAGCTAGATTGGCTGGATGCAAACACAAACACAAGTGGAGGAATCTGGAAGATGATAGAAATGTTTAAAGAAAAAGAAGGCGTCCGCGCTAATGTACCAAACATCGGAATTGTGATCACTGATGGTAAATCCACAACAGACAACACATCAACTGTCCCCATGGCAAAGGCAGCCAAGAAAAGCGGCATCTTGATGGTAGCAGTTGGAGTAGGCAACAGTGTTGACTATGAAGAACTGAAAGGCATCGCTTCTAATGAGTCACTCATCCTCCAGGTCAACAACTTCGATGACCTCAGCAAGATCAAGGGCAACCTGAAGGAGACCGCCTGTGACATCCCTGTTGAATGCAGAAATGACGCCAACATTATGTTCATGCTGGATTCATCAGGAAGTGTAAGAGATGATGGATTCGAGAAAATCAAGACTTTCATCAAGGACATCGTGGACACCCTCAATGTTGCCAAGGACCAATCCAAGATCGGAGTGATGACCTTCAGCGACTCTGCCTCCATCGACATTGAACTTGGACAGTACTTCACCAGAACAGACATTAGGAATGCCATTGAAAAAATTCGTTACAGAAGAGGAAAGACCAACACTGCCGCTGCATTGAGGATGTTGAGAGATCAAGGTTTCCGCAGTGACCGTATCAGCCCCTTTATGAGGAAAGTCGCTGTCATCCTGACTGACGGAAACTCTGACAATTTTTTGGAGACCATTGAAGAAGCTAAGAAGGCTAGAAGCGAGGGAATCACATTGATAGTCATTCCAGCCACTGACTGGCTTAACATGTTGGAAATCAAGGAGATTGCTTCTGACCCTGATCAATTCAACATCCTGATGGTGAAGAACCTTGATGCCCTGAAAGACATTTCCAAGCAGCTCCAAAGAACCTTGTGTGATGGTAAGTTTACAAAAATATTTAAGCAACTCGTTTTGGTCTTTAAAACAAATAACGCTTGAGCTAACTAGTTTTGTAATTTTTTACAGTTGTTGACGAATGTGCTTCCAACCCATGCCAAAATGGTGGTCGTTGTCTCAGAGGTCTGAACAGATTTTATTGCCAGTGCACAAACGGTTGGGCTGGTATCATGTGCGAAACTAGTAAGTATATTATACCTGAATAATGTAAACAACTGCAGAATGTAGAAAGAATTAACAATAGACAGTCATGCATGACCGATATAAAGAGAATGCATTGGTTCATAATGCATAGTGGTGTACATGATTAACCGTGTTACTTGATCTACAGTGCTATTCATAATAATCAACCACAATATGTGAAGTGAATGACCACTTTTCTCATTTACTCAATAACTTATGAATATTTACAGGATGCCCTGACCCAGCTGATGTTGTCTTTGCTCTTGATGACTCTGCATCCATTAATGATGAGCGATATTACCTGATGCTAGACTTCATTAAGACCTTCGCTGATATGCTCAACTTTGAGAACATGAGGCTTGGAATCGAGACTTTTGCTGACCAGGCCCGGGTGCAATTTCACTTGAACCAGTTTGACAACAAAGAAGACATTATAAATGCCATCTCATTCATGCACACAAAGGGATCCACAAACACTGCCGATGCTCTGAAGGTAATTAGACAAGATCCAAGGACATGTTTAAAGTGCTTACCTTGACATCAAAGTAAGGCTTACACAAAACTTAATGCATTTCACATACTGACCATGACATTTTTGCCATTTCATTACAGACAATGAGAGCAATGTTTGATGTGAGCAGAGGCAACCGTCCTGGAGTGAGAGACATTGCATTTGTTGTCACTGATGGAGAGAGCAATGACCGGGCATTGACCTTCCAAGAAGGTGTAGCAACCAGAGACCAAGACATCACTTTGATAGCAGTTGGTTTGGCCATTAAGAGTTTGGAAGGACAGAAGGAGTTGGCTGGTATTGCAAGTGACCCAGACTTATCAAATGTCATCAACGTGGATGCCTTCGCTGGTCTCTACAATATTTCTGACATGCTCATGAAAGCTGTGTGCAATGGTGAGTGAACTTGAATTATTACTTAAAAATGTCATAGCCTCAATTAACTGGTACAACTGCATTCCGTGTTGCAACCTCCATTCAAATGCTTGGATGATTTATGGGTCTGTCTCGCAGCCTTTGATGATGTTTTTAGTCTGGAGCCACACCATTCGAATATGCCTGCTCATTATTGGGCATTTTAAAGGTCTTGGCACACACTCATGTGGTTTTTGTTTTCCTTCAGCTGAGAATGAATGTGACAGCAACCCTTGCCAAGGAGGAGGCACTTGCATTGATGGGATCAATAGATACACATGCAGATGTCCCACAGGAAGATCAGGAAAGAACTGCGAGCGAGGTAAGTCTACATTCTCTCACGCACATTTTTCATTCATGGTTGAGTTAGAAACCAAAGACAGAAGTAATAAAAAATTTGAGCCAGACACTGAGACTATTATCATCATGCAATCGTCTCATGTGACATTATGTTCTTTGTTTCAGCTTGTGATGGAAAGGCAGACGTTGTCTTTGTTATTGATGCTTCTGGTAGTATCAGAGAAAACAGATTCAAGATAGTCCTCGATTACGTCTCTGGCGTTATAGACAACTTCGAAGTCGGCATGGACAGGACACGAGTCGCACTCATCACCTACAGCGACAGCGCTACAGTCCGATTCCGTTTGAACCAATTCAGCCGCAAGGAGGACATCCTTCAGGTGGTCAAGTCTCAACTGTGGATCCAAGGCAAAACCAACACTGCCGATGCCCTTCGCCTCATGAGAACCGATCTCTTCCAAGAGGTCAACGGAGACCGTCTGGATGTGCCCAACTATGCCATCGTCGTCACTGATGGAGAATCCAACATCAATGCCCAGATGACAGTCAAGGAGGCCATCCAGTCCAGAATTGAGGGAGCCCACATCATTGTTGTCACAGTAACAGACAAGCCAACCCTGGAAATCAAGGGCATTGCTAGCGATCCTGATGACCAGAACATCCTGTTTGTTGAGAACTTCTCCATGTTGCCCTCCCTCTCTGAAAGACTCGTCCAAGCAGTATGTGACGGTAAGTTGCTCATTTTACGCACTTTAAAAATATATCAAGTTTATATAAAAAAGAAGGAGACCAGAAAAAAAAGTTGTTTTGATACTCGGGCATAAAACCATTTGTGTAAGCCTTTCAAGATAGTTCAAAAATGATCGCTTGGCTGATTATGAATGACACTAGAAAATCTCGTTTCAAATGGCACAGCTCTTTAACTTTTTACTTAAACACTCGTGAGTTATAAAACGCAATGTCAATGTTAGCAAGGTGATCAATGAGAGGGACTTCCTCATGACATACCAGAGGGGTTTGAAGCATGCAAGGAATGTCCCAAGATATGTTGTGGCCACTTTTCAGCCCCTGGCCTTGCAATTGGCTTACTGCCTTGAAATTTCTTTCCTTTTTTTTTTTATAATTTCATGACACGGTGAAAGTTGATTTGCATGATCTGTATGAACATTGTGATGTTTGCAGAAACGCTGCATGAAGGTATTTTGTTGTACTTTTTCAGATGTGAATGAGTGCTTCTCCAGCCCGTGCAGGAATGGCGGCCAATGTGTTGATGGTCTCCACCAGTATTTGTGCTTCTGTGACGACGAATTCTCTGGAATCGACTGTGAAAGACGTAGGTTTACTTGATTTTTCTTTTTATATAAACACCAAAAAAAACAAAAAACAACACTAGACGCTGAATACATAATCATAAGGACAGTCCTTTAGCATTTTTCCAGACGCTCTTTACCTGAAGTTACCTGAAAAGAAATAGATCTAATATATACACGCAGTTAAATGGTCTTCGCAAACAGGCAGTTGTGCTCGAACAGTTCCTTCTATGCTGTGCAAATAATTGTGGGCGAAGACGGTTATGTCCATAGCAAACAAATTCTCCCCCAAACCAAGATGATATCATGCACCTGCGAGCTGTCTTGAATTAGGCCCCTGTAATTACACAAGTGCACATGTCATTATTTGCCAGAGGTATCTAATTCATTCTTACTCTATTTCCATTAGGTTGTGGTCGCCGCATGGACCTTACATTTGTCCTCGATGCCTCAGGATCTGTTGACGAGACCTTCGAAAGGTCAATGAACCTAACCAGAAAGATCGTTCATGGTTTGAACTTCGCTGGAGGCAGAACCCGCGTTGCCCTGGTCACTTATTCCGATGATGCTCAAATCCGCTTCAAATTGAACGAATATTCAGATAAAGTGAGTGTACTAAACGCCATAGCTTTCACCCAAGAAAAAGGCAGGACAAACACAGCAGGGGGCATCGAGATGGCCGTCAACAACGTCTTCCGGGCTGCTGATGGAGACAGGGCTGGTGATGAGAACATCATCATCGTCATGACTGATGGGCAGTCGAATGTGAATGAAGACAGGACGATCCCCATGGCAGAGGAAGCTAGGAACTCAGGCATCAAAATGATTGCGATTGGCATTGGCGAAAACGGCCGAGTGGACAGGGGCGAATTGAACGGCATCGCGAATGACCCAGACAATCAATACGCTTACGTAGTAAGTCAAGAAGGTGACGTCGACAGCGTTTCTACTCGCGTCTTAGATATGCTTTGCCAATAACGTCACAGAAAAACCCCCCTAACGAGTCATCGTGGTGCTAAGTAGAGAAGATCTGTGACAGCGTTTAGTTCAGTGTGAGTGCTCGTGCATGTAAATACCAAAGATTTGTGCCTGCCTGGGGAATGTCTCTGTCATTTAGTTTTTAGATCATCCCGAAATATGGAAATATGATGATTGATGCATCATTCATGCTAAAAGACTGATTTTACAGTATTGTTTTTGATATAGCCTGTACATATGCTAGGGTTATTCAATTTGTTAAATGATGATATGTACAGAAACGACATAAGACTTACGTATTCTTCTAAGTCTGCTTTATTGGCACGTACCTTAGGTGGCCAAGTGAGTGAATGAGTGAGTTATGTGACTGAGTGAGTATGTGAGTGAATGTGAAATGTACAAGGTTATGTGAGTGCATGTTCAACTTGAGTGATATATCATACTTTGTATTGTAAAGAAATGCGTATACATGTGGATTTCTCTTGCTAATACTTTTGCATTTATTGTGCTAATTAAAAGTCATTTTATCCCGAGATTAATGAGAACTTGTGCGTGATGTGATCAATCGGCCTTGACCTTTCATTCTGGGACCAACAAGTCCTTACATAATTAATCATTTTCATCACACCTGTCTATTCCTAAATTCCTTCTCTATCCTCAATCTAGTGATCTCACTATAACTAAGCGTAAAGTGCAGTAAAACAGGATGTTTATTTATAAAACTTAAAATGGAAAGCTTTTTAGATTGGTCATTATTAATTAAAACAAATACATTTTTAATGGTCAGGCCGTTTTAAAATGATAGTAATTCTTGATGTAAAAATTTTTCCGTTATTTATTGCGTTTTCAAACGTTTACACTGACTATAAGTTGCATGTCTGTATATCGTTATACATGTGAAATTTATGAAAAATACAAAAAATAAAAATCATGTACTAAAAGAATGAATGCCTTGTTCTTGTCTTTAATGGCATGACACTCACTGTATGTGTTCTACTTTTTAAGTAAAAGTGAAAAAAAGAAAACAAAAACAGCCACAGCCAAGCTGACTTGCTTTTGAAAAAGAATGGCTGACAAACCAGTTAGAACTGCATTTAATCATCTTTAAAAAATCTCAAAATTTAAAATAAAAGAAGCAAATGGAAATGTGTACTTAGCGAAGTCTATATGCATACCAGTTAGAGGTCAGCACGATATTACATTTTCAAAAAAAAGAAAGAGAGAAGAAGATAAATAGATCAATGCTCATGCTGGTCTTTCGATCATACTATTACACACACTTCACAAAGATCTGGCTGATGAATGATATCATGGAAAAACAGACATATAGCCGAAAAGTTTACCTGGCTGTGAGATCTACTGACATAACACTCCCATATGTCAATACCTTATCTTTGTTAGGCAGGAAGCATTACAATATTTGTTAAACCAAGTGGTGCCATATTACCCCATCATAACAGTTCCTTGTTAGAATTTCTTAAATAGTCCCAGAAGCGGTGTTTTTTTTTCTGTTTTATTATTTTTTTCAAAATCCCCATTTTTTTAACTTTGAAAGAGGGATTGTGTCTGTGCTTTGGCAGTAGATCTTATCTTCCCAAGCTAAAAGCACAATGACTTCGCCATTACCAGGCTTCTGTATTATGAGCCAATACAGGCCTTTAGTCCATCACAAAAGCCTTATTGATCATCAGTTCCATTAAAACTGAAAAAAAAGGTTAAGAAAAAGAAAAGACTTAATTTAAGAAGATCCCTGTATTTTAACCTCCCCTAGCCACAGTAAGGTAAGGTAAGGTAAGGTAAGGTAAGATCTGCCATCACAAAGAGGATATCTTGTAAGCAAATTTGGTAAAAATATCATTTATGACCAAGAATAGAAACTTTCAAACAAAAAGCTGAAAAAAAAAGTCAGATGCCCCAACAATTATGCCCTAAGTGTTTCGTGTGAGTCAATGGAAAAGCTTAACTTCCTGGAATCTGGAATTTCTATTGTCTTTAACTTTAAATATTCACGAACTTCAAATATATTCACAGACTAAAAACATGCACACATTTATCAAACGTTGCCATAAATAAATCGGTTTGCTGGTTAACTTTGCATGACTCAATGAGCGTGTATGTCTTTCGATAAGTATTTTATACGAATTATTAAGGAAGTACATTTCTGTAATTCAAAGTCAAATAGTCCTCATTCAAGTATCATTCACTACGTCCACATATGGAACAGGTCTGGTTTTGCCTAAATTAGTACACAAAGTTGATACAAGATGTAATTACATAAATATGTTCTTTCTTTTGCTCATGCTTGAATGACTTCGCACTTAGAAACTTGGTGATCGCACTTAAATCATTGAATGGACTTGATGGCAATTTTTAGTACAATTCGTGTGCATTTGCAAAGCATGGAGTCATTATTCTTCATGGAATCAGGAATAATGACTCCATGCCCAAAGTAGCTCTAAAAGTAGCTGGGAAATTCTCTGTTAAAAAGCAGATTTTTGGGTTGAGTCTTGCTATATACATAAAGGGTAATTTAGACAATTTTTAACAGGAATACAAATATGTTGAAAATCTAAAATAAGGTGGATTTTATTTGGGGTGTAGTTTGACCGTTTTTCTGTCCTTTTGATATTATTTAGATTTAAAGAACGCGTGGATAAATATTTTCCATTGTAGGGTGTGGTGTTCAAGGCCTAAGTCACGTTTTAGGGAGATTACAAATTTAATCGAAGTCAATTGCAAGGTTGCACTGGAAATTTCTCACGTGGAGTCTGTCTGTCGCTTGCAAATAATAGCCTTGACGTGCACTTGAACAACCTTTGCACTCATGGTCTTATCTGACACTAGATTGAATACGAAGGATGCTGAGATGTCATACCTCAGCAATATATGGACACTTCAGCTAGGCTGGTTAGCTGTACAATGTCCTAAAAATCTACAATAATTCATGGATGTTTAATAATTTGGACAAGAAATGTATTCCTATTGTTATGATATCAATGATCAGTGTATTTTTGCTCATGGACTTGACAATGTTACTGGTCTTGAGCTTAGACAGCTCAGATGACCAGCTGCCACAGGTAGACCCCATGGGTGGTGTCTTTGGTTAGCCTCGGCATAGACATCGTGTACATATGAAAAAATGTGTACAAACTGCTGGATAATAAATCCGAATGTTTATTACATATTGAGCTTTTTTTCTGGTTTGAAATCCATAAGATGTCCTTATGGCCCTAGTCGTGAATAAAAAATCGTCTCATTTTATATTAAGCCAAGGTGATAAGTTAACTGTTAAAAATATCCACGATCATCTGTCTTGCTACATGTAAAATTATATGTAATTAAGGGTCATGCCATACAGATCAATCAATCAATCACTCAATCAATCAATCAATCTGTCATTGAATTAATACAAATTTGCAAAACAAATATAATTCTATAGATAGTCTAGAATGCGATTAAAAACATACAAATTGCCAATTTTTCTCACATAACTATGTGACAATTCTTAAAAAGAGGCCTAGGTACAGTCTTAAAAGCATTAAAGGTTAGGCGGGACTCCACCCTTGTCCTCAGACCTGCACCCCATACTTAGAGGGTGTTTCGAAGGGGGGTAGATCAAGCAGCACACAAACAGGGCAATTTGTGGTCAGCTGATGGAAATATGTGGTTTGCTGCCACCTGGCGGTATCACGAGGCAACACTAGATTGCACATGACTTCGGTCGGGAAAGTCTCAGGTCACGGTTCAAGTTCATTGTCTGAGACACCCACCTGTGGTGACGTCCCATTGTGGTGAGGGTGGCTGATCAAAAGATTTCTATTCGTGACAAAAAGTGTCTGGGTTACTGTACCTAAAAATAGTCTACCCCAATACCTTTAGGTAAACCTGTGGAGGAGTCATGTATCTTTCTAAATGACTAAATATAGATTTGATATTTGTTTGTTTTAGCAGTAGTCTTCAAACAACTATGTGGTGAATTGTCTTGTTTGCTTGTCTACCCAATGACGACAAAAGTGAAATTTTGTCGCTTTGTTGTGAAACTACCTGCAAGTTTTTCAAAGCCATGAGTCATCAAATATGTATTCCAATAGTCACTATTCATATAATAACTGAAACTAGTTTTCAGCCTTTGAACTTACTGAACGCCAAGTTTTTTGTTGTCATACCAAGCATATTGAGCAACATAAAATTAATAGGAGGGTTATTTCAAAGAAATCACACCCCAATTTTCTAAATGACTTAGCTTCAACTATTCTATTTAATGTTGATATATGATAAATGACAGTAGTATATACTATATACATAAATATATTGAACATATAGCTGAACCTGTAGATGTCTCTGGCAGCAATCTAACAGCTGTATTAGTAATTTACTGAAATAGACAATCACGTGTTAGCTCTGTTGATCTTACGTCATAAAATTAAGTATAATAGTAATTGAATTTGAGATCTAATTGTTTTATGTGCATAATGAAGACTAGATCTACCTTCCAATTAATCACAAAATAGACATCTCGTCTGGTGGCTGACAACATGTCTGGCAGCAGACAAAGTATACTTTAAATTGATGATGAACTTCAGTTTGAAAATGCTTCGCTGAACTTCAGTCATGCTGGCCTGGGAAAAACCACAAAATACATGTTATTGTTCCAAACTACCTCTTATACAGAAAAATTGTATTTAATTTTTGTATTACCCAGTCCCCATCATTATGTAAGTATACTTATTCAAAGTATAAACTGTTGTGGCATGCCAGGGACACGCTTCATGTAAACCATAAGAAAGAAGTCGCTCCACAGGCCTTGGATGAATTCCTATAAAATGATTTAATGAGTTTAACGGTACAATGGTCCTGGCTTTTATATCAAACCAGTGGCATGTCTCTAAATGTAATAACTTTTGATTTTTTCTCATGTGTCCGACATAAACTAACACAATTTACATGAAAGTATTTATACGAAGTCTATTAGAATAATCGTGCTTATTTTACAAAGTAATATGTCGATGTTTCAATGCTGCTGGGTCTGAAGCTTAATCAGCTTGTATGACGAGCTGCCAGAAGCAGACGTAATGGTGCGATGGTAAGGCTTAAAAGTAATGTAATGTATCAGACAGGCAGCGCGACAGACAGACAGACTAACTGACTGACTGACAGACTGACAGATAGACAGACAGCTAGATAGACTGACAGATAGACAGACTGAGAGACAGACAGACAGACAGACAGACAAAGATTTTTTTCATAAAGAGACATGATTCACATACTAACAGATACATAAACAAACATACAATTCCTTAGTAGAAGGATAGAGTAATTAAATATATTTATAGAATTCTCCTTGTGTGGGAGGTTCTGATGTAATTGGTTTTTGTTTTGTCATTATAAATAACGAGCTCTTTTGATACCGCAATTTACACCATAGGCAGGCCTGTTAAAGCTTGAGCCTTTCACAACTCCTTTGGGAGTATACAGCCGGTATGTAGCCTAATTCTTGAGTCAAGCATTCTACAATTGCCATCACTGCTTATAGTGATGTGGCCTGTCCAAGCAACTCTTTATTTCGAGATAATCTAAATGTGGTAGCAAGGAAATATATTGGTAACTATAATACACTAAATAACATAGGAAAATGTAAAGCCTGAGGTGCTGATAAACCTAGGAACATTTCTTTTACAAGCCAAAGCATTCGCCCATTTCCGAAAATTGCGCAGTTATAAAGACAGCAAAAGCGCCGGTAAACATGGATGTATATGGAAAATAAGCCCACAAACCAATGTAAGTTGTGATAGTAACGCAAACGAATAAGAACAAAAAAAGTAAGTCTGGCAGTGATTTATTATTGGGCTAATGTTGACATTATAACCCGAACCATTGTCATATATGTAGGCATACTTGCTAAGTAGGTATTGACAAGGTTGACCTTTCAGGATAAACTACAACTCAACTGTTAAACAACCCAACTCATGTCAACAGGGTAAAAAAGAGAAATATATGTATAGTGTGTTTTCCAGCATGGACATTTGTATGGTTACAAAGCAAATGAATACAATAATATATAAATATATCCTAATTAAACTGATAAATTCCACGAATAAGCCAGAACAAATTATATACTTCGACAGAAATAACAACGGAGGTGGCGGTGTCGGTACAGCAGTAATGAAACAGGCTATATATAAACTCAGAAATTATGTCGTGGCAGTGTCGGTGTGGCACTATGGAGGCAGCATTAAAGAATAACAGTCAATTGTACCGCAGTGATTCTAATTCTGCAACTTATAACGAACAACTTAGGACTGGCGGTGGTGCTGTAATGAAACAGGCTATATAAAAACTCAGAAATTATGTTGTGGCAGTGTCGGTGTGGCACTATGGAGGCAGCATTAAAGAAAAGCAGTACTGCCACCTCTGTTTTCTTTTTCATTATCTTATTATAAACCCTTCTCTGTATACACATGGACACACCAACACTGCCACTCTCATTGTAGAACAGTAACACTGACACTACTCCTATTCTGGGGACTATATTTGTCCCCCTACAGACATGCCACTCTGTCCCACCGACACCGCCACCCATTCTTATTGCTCCCCTGCAATGACCAAAGACACTGCCACACCACCTCCGCAGTGGCGGTGTCAGCATGTCATATGATGGAACTATGTAGGGAACAATGTATATACAGCAGTCGCGGTGTCAGTGTGTCCATATGATGAAACAATGCAGGGAATAATGTGTAAACAGCTGTATGACTTCGGGTGGCAGTGTCGGTATGGGAGTGCATCAATATTTAAAGCAAGGTCTGATTTGTCAGTGAAAGTGCAGATATAATGCAGAAAATTAAAGTCTGCAGTGGCGGTGTCGGTGTGTCGGTATGATGGACTATACAGGAATCAATATGTATACTTTGGCAGTGTCGGTGGGACAGTGCCCTGTAATGGGCTATATGTAATGCAGAACATTAAAGTCTCCAGTGGCGGTGTCTGTGTGTCGGTATGATGGACTATGCAGGAATCAATATGTAGACTTTGGCAGTGTCGGTGGGACAGTGCCCTGTAATGGGCTATATATAATGCAGAACATTAAAGTCAGCAGTGGCATTGTCGGTGTGGCGGTATGATGGACTATGCAGGAATCAATATGTATACTTTGGCAGTGTCGGTGGGACAGTACCCTGTAATGGGCTATATGTAATGCAAAATTAAACTCTGCAGTGGCGGTGTCGGTGTGTCGTTATGATGGACTGTGCAGGAATCAATATGTATACTTTGGCAGTGTCGGTGGGACAGTGCCCTGTAATGGGCTATATATAACGCAGAACATTAAAGTCAGCAGTGGCGGTGTCGGTGTGTCGGTGTGTCGGTGTGTCGGTGTGTCGGTATGATGGACTATACAGGAATCAATATGTATACTTTGGCAGTGTCGGTGGGACAGTGCCCTGAAATGGGCTATATGTAATGCAGAACATTAAAGTCTCCAGTGGCGGTGTCGGTGTGTTGGTATGATGGACTATGCAGGAATCAATATGTATACTTTGGCAGTGTCGGTGGGACAGTGGCCTGTAATGGGCTATATATAATGCAGAAAATTAAAGTCAGCAGTGGCGGTGTCGGTGTGTCGGTATGATGGACTATGCAGGAATCAATATGTATACTTTGGTAGTGTCGGTGGGACAGTGCCCTGTAATGGGCTATATGTAATGCAGAAAATTAAAGTCAGCAGTGGCGGTGTCGTTGTGTCGGTATGATGGACTATGCAGGAATCAATATGTATACTTTGGTAGTGTCGGTGGGACAGTGCCCTGTAATGAGCTATATATAATGCAGAACATTAAAGTCAGGGGTGGCGGTGTCGGTGTGTTGGTATGATGGACTATGCAGGAATCAATATGTATACTTTGGCAGTGTCGGTGGGACAGTGGCCTGTAATGGGCTATATATAATGCAGAAAATTAAAGTCAGCAGTGGCGGTGTCGGTGTGTCGGTATGATGGACTATGCAGGAATCAATATGTATACTTTGGTAGTGTCGGTGGGACAGTGCCCTGTAATGGGCTATATGTAATGCAGAAAATTAAAGTCAGCAGTGGCGGTGTCGTTGTGTCGGTATGATGGACTATGCAGGAATCAATATGTATACTTTGGTAGTGTCGGTGGGACAGTGCCCTGTAATGGGCTATATATAATGCAGAACATTAAAGTCAGGGGTGGCGGTGTCGGTGTGTTGGTATGATGGACTATGCAGGAATCAATATGTATACTTTGGCAGTGTCGGTGGGACAGTGCCCTGTAATGGGCTATATATAATGCAGAACATTAAAGTCAGGGGTGGCGGTGTCGGTGTGTTGGTATGATGGACTATGCAGGAATCAATATGTATACTTTGGCAGTGTCGGTTGGACAGTGCCCTGTAATGGGCTATATATAGCGGTGCGACTGGCAAGTAGGTTATAGTAAGTCAGAGGTGGCAGTGTCGGTGTGACAGTGAGATGGGGCAGTGGGAGCACTAAAGTCGGAAGTGAAAGTGACAGCAGTGAGTGTCAGTGTCGGTGCAGCGGTGCGACTGGCAAGTAGGTTGTAGTAAGTCAAAGGTGGCAGTGTCGGTGTGACAGTGAGATGGGGCAGTGGGAGCACTAAAGTTTGAAGTGAAAGTGCAGAGCATAAGGTCTTAATTGGCAGTGTCGGTGGGACAGTGCAAGTGTAATGGGCTGTGTAAGGAGGTATAGGTAACATAGAAGGGAAGGCTGTTGTGGTGGTGTCCGTGTGGAGTTGTACTAGGGTGATGGTGTAATACTCCAATGATGCAATAACACAGGAGACAAGTGTTTCATATGCAAATAGCTTCTAATTTGCATCTAATTTGCATATTTTTTTGGGACGGAACTATTTTGTTGGATACTATACTTGAGCCAAACATCCAGAGAGCTCCACCACACCAATCCACAAATATATATATATATGACTTGCATGGTAATGCTGTATGATATCATAAAAGTGGCACGATTATTAATATCTGAGAAGAAACTAAGATACATTTTGTTCAAGTAAAAATTCTCAGTTACTGGTAGGTGGGTAGGATGACTTGTTGCTAACATTTCTGACCATATAATTTATGGAAAAATATGCGCATAACCCTGTGTTGGAATTGGAATGCAATGCTAGCCATGCAACAGGTTATTTATTTTAAATAAAAAAATAAAAATACATAATAATCTTGCCATCACTTAGCTTTCCTGCTCATGGGGGTATTTAAAATTTTTTTTTAATTTCAATAACCATTAACAAACTGTTGTCCCTAGTTCAGAATGGATCAGTGATTTTAACCAGTTGAAACCAAGGTCAAAGTCTTTTTGTCAGTTGGATAGCACTTATTCATTCGAGGTTACATTTATATTCAATTCACATTGACAATATACTCTTAACATGTGATACATGTACATTGTATTTGAATGACGAAATTTCACTTTAGAATGCAGTGTACTTGAATATTGCATTATACTTTATTTTTCATTCATAACTTCTTATCATGTTCTTCGTGGTTTCATAACATTGCAGATAGGAGCGGCAAGGGAAATGTGGCTCTTGGAATAATAGCTGTTCCACAAAAGCTCTCATGAAAGGCAGTGAAACCAGTTTTACCACATGCTTTAATGCTGCCAACTGCCATCAGGTGGAGCTGTGCATGAATTTATGACACAAAGTGTAACATAAGCGCCACCACGTGCATTTCAGTACAACCAATGTATTATTTCATCATTTTGATTAAATTGGAAATTGTCGCCGTGCCTTGTTATCAGACAGGCATTGTTGAATTTGTTACAAAATACAGCTGGGCCAAAAGTTTTCAAAACACTTGCGAAGAATACAGTGCAAATTCAAATTGTGTCCTAAGTATATTCCACAATTCTAACCATTTCCTTAGTTTTAGCGACCATTTGTTTCATTAAGATGATTTTATGCGCAGTCTCATTAATGACATCTTGCTCTTGGGGATGTAAACTACAAAACTTATCACAGCTTATTAAAGTCATATATGTACAGTGATAGGTGAAGTCAAAATCACCAGTAGTCATGTAACGTGGAATATGGAAATACTTAGCTACTACACATAAAAAGTACCACCCAAAATGTAATGCAATGGATTCCATTGAAAATGCAAATGATGATATTTTAATTACAAATGCAAGATATGAGAAAACAGATTTATGCTAATGTAAATACACCCAACTTTTTTTCTAAATATTACTGGGAATGGGAATTAGGCTGATATGGAGACCAGCTTTATCTGAAAAGATAGCATATGCTGGGTAGACTACTTTCGTATTTTGATATCTGGCGTCTAGACCTATCACACGATATATATTACTATGATTAATATTAGCTTTAACAAAGCCAGATATTCATAGCAAGCACTTACCCAAATTGTGAAATAATTAGGTCAACAACTGATAGGAGATTGGGATCTTTAATGTATGAGATAAACTGATGAATCTCTGAGAGATATGAAGCACAAATCTTAAGACTGCATATATTATGTAATTATTTTGTAAATAATGTCAGATGAAGAAAAGACATTTTGTCCAAATTCCTACTATCCTTACGATCACAAAATCATGATAATTCACATAAGTGAGCTCTACAGTGACCATAGTTGCTAATTTCGGATAAAGTCCTTTTTTACAACTTCCAAAGTTCTTAAATTAGAATTTTAGTCATAATTTGACGTGTAGCCATGGAATTTTACTGCAGTAGAACAAGCTAAACAACATCGTTTTTTTTTTTTCAGGCAATTGACCACATGGCCTATGTATAAAGAGTGCATTGGTTTAAGTCCTGTCTAGGGAATTTTTTTTATTTTTTATTATTAATATGTTTTCATGTCATTAATATCTACTATCGACTAATATCACACAAGTCTGATACAGGTCTCTTTTTAAAGATAAAGATAGCTTTATTTATCCATTAAGCTTTCTTATAAATTATCATGTATTTGCATTCACTCCATTTCACACTGGACAATTAACACTTCCATTTCTCTGCTGTTCAAACATTTATTAAAGAATTGTATCTTAAAATATCCCAGATAGCATTCCAAATCGTTTTAACGTCGGCGCGATGTTATATGTTCTGTCTGGGATGCACTCAAATGTTCTGTTCATTGCCAACAGATGGCACTACTGGAAGGTACAGCAAGGCCATCTGAAGGATAATTTCGGAGTTGCATTCTATTGATCTGGTCTTGCTGTGGAGGAGATCTTTGCAATGGCTAGGCTGTGTCTAAACTGTCTATGATGCAGGGTATCCAGGTCAGATAGCATCAACATAGCAATTCCATCAACTGGCTGCTGAGTCAAGTCTGTACAGCACATAGGGTGCATCACAGTTGTATGGACATCATGAGTCCATGATATATATGAAATCACCATACTGATCCTAAAAGGTAACATTGTTTGACATCACATTTTAGAGTGCCTAGTTAGATACACCGTGACAACTTTTTTCTGAGGTTTTACATGTAAATACCATATAACCAAATTAAGGCGCCCCTTTTAATGATTCTATAAGTCTCGCAGAACTATCATACATGGCCAAATGTGCCACGTGCGTTTTCCATGAGCCTTTTTCAGAAGGATAAACGCATGGAAAAAGCAAGGTTTTTGCCTAATTAAAATTTTCCATGCGTTTATCCAAACGCATGGAAAATGCACGTAGCACATTTGGCCATGTATTGGTAATTTTGCTCCACAGTGAAGATAGTGTACGTCATTCTGTCTTTTTCAGATGGGTACATTCGTTAATATTATTTATGACAACCACGACACCAAAGTCACAATTATTGGAAGGAATGATTCCTTGACCAAGCTGCCTGACTCAGTTTTGCCTACCGCCCTGCATAAGCACATCTTGCCATATGAGAAATTCAAGGTATGGAAGTGATTAAGCCAATTAGATAATTAAGCACAATATTGTAATCTATACTACACATGATTTTATACAGCAGTTTCGTTGATTTAGAAACTTATCTCCAAAGGTCAAGGACAGCCTATGCATCCTTACATGACACCCTTTGGACTTCAGTTTCTAGGTCTATGGCATCTGCTGTATGCACAGCAAATTGTATATATGAAACCTTTTCTTTTTAGATCAAACTCACAATTATACAATTTACATATAAAGTGTACTCATTGGATAATAATTATCGCAAAGTAACGTTCAAGACAGCTCGTGAACTTTGGTGGAGGGAAGCAGTTTTCAGTGACCAGTTATTTCAACATGGCTGGGCATTGGCAGGCCTCAGTGCCAGGGTGTCCGTAACATTACGGGAGTCTGAAAAAAAGGCATACTATGTGGTGACAAAATGGCAAAGTCCAAATGTCAGTGTCCACACTAGAGACATTGGCCCACAAAAGGTAATTCTGACTAATTCATACTATTTCTGTCATAAAAGCTCATAAAGCACGTGGGGAGTTGCATGGTCTATAGTGGGTATGGTACTACCAGTAGCGGATTTAGGAGGGGGGGGGGTCAACCCCCCGTGATACATTTTCTGGATCCGCCCCTGAGTACCTCTGCGTTGGGAGAATGTTTTCCTGGTGGTTCTGGATTCTACATAACAGCTCACTATCAGTCCTTTTGCCAAGATGGTGAACCCAAGAATGTTCTATTGTCTCCATTTTCTCTTTGCCACTGCATGGGTCTGAATTAAGCTTATTAGTCATCTTACATGACCAGCTGCCAGAGCAGATGTAATGATGAGATGATAAGGTGAAGTCAAACTCATTTAACGAATTAACCCCTTAGGTGGGTCTTTACTGCGGCAAATGGACTAGGTTGTCCTTAAGAGGTACATCAATGTTTAAGATGATGTGCCTGTCATCCATTCATGTATCAAGGAGAGGAACAAAATTGCCTAATGGATAAATCAATCAGTAGAAAATTCTTTCTTGTAAAATGCCAAAGTAAACCATGGAATTTGTATTCATTACAGGAAGTAGGGTGTATTTCAATCCAATTAGACGATTCGGATAACCAATTAGTATTTACTGGTCGCGAGGAAATCCTGAGGCTCTTGCCAGAATCAGTCTTCTCTGGTTTCAGTTCTTCACAGGTACATCTTGATTAATAAATGCTCAAAACATTAATGTTTAAATACAAATGACTGCTAAGATTGTTCTGCATTATTATTTGGTATATGATATATGTGATGTATATTATATGATGTAGCGGTGCTATGCTGAATGAATAACATTGCCTCATGTAAAGTTTAAGTGCAAACTATAGGCAATATTATACTGATGATGGAAATTAATGTGGATCAAGCCACAAATCTGTATTCCTTATCATTTTCTTTGCTTTCAGGGAAAAGGGCCCAGGGATCAATGGACAATGGATTCATTGGATGATGAATACAGAAAATTGACAATAACTAGAAAACTGAATATTATGAGTGAACTTAAGATGGAAGAGCATTTGCTCGAATACGGATGGGAACCAGTGGCCAGCAGTTTCCATCCTAATTTCGATTACAGAGAGCAATCTGTTTTCCACAAGTGGTTAGCACCTAGACAAAATTGTATTAGTGAAAAGGAAAAGAGTGCAATTGCTTGTGCCCCACCTGAACCATCTCCACGTCATCAGTGCATGGCTTCTGCTCCTGTGGAAGCCCCTCCAACTTACGAAGATAGCATGAAGAGCTGATATTACAGTGTAAATCAAATACCTAGAATGCCACAATACATATAAATAAATAAGTAAACACTTACAGTTCAATTAGTTTTGTGGTTGTTGTATTTTAATTTGCTATAGGAGTTTGGAAACACCCAATTTATCCCAGATCAATCCACCAATTAAATTAAATATAATTCAATCAACTGCAGAAAAATGTTGAAATTTTTTTATTTTTTGTGTGGTTTGGGACAATACTATTATACACGCTGGGTGTAATATCTCTAAAGGTCACTGGGTCAGTTAGACCATGGAGGTATTATAGATATCTCCATGGTTAGTTTTATACTCCCATGCAGCTTGTGAGGGTGGGTAGATCTCCCTATTCCAGGTCACACATGCATGCAATCCAAAAAGCATTTATGTTTTTTTTTAAATATGTATGTTTACTGACTTTAATGCCAAATGTTTTTAAGATTTCAACAAACTTTTTTACACCCTATTATTCGTATTTTCATTTGCTGACTTCAATTCAGTCTATAAAATTTCCAAAACAGAATACTGTGTCTGTTTTATGACATGTATACTTTTAAATGCAAATTGCCAAAAGCTGCCCATGCCTTCCAAATGACAAAATGACGCTGCAGAGGGCCAGTAATAATGATTAGGATGCTTGAATATGCTGACATTTTCTAACAATGTAAATGATGCATATAGTTTTTCCGCAGTAATGAGAATCCAATAATGGACAACTGTTAGGTGAAATGGATTAGTCCAACTATGCAGTTTGTAATGTATACTTAGCCAAATACCAATAAATCATCCCAGAAAACATGCCAATAAAGCATCCCAGAAGACATGCCAAAAAACCACCCCAAAAAACATGCCAATAAAGCATCCCAGAAGACATGCCAATTAAGCACCCCAGAAAACATGCCAATAAAGCATCCCAGAAGACATGCCAAGGAAACATCCAAGAAAACATGCCAATAAAACATCCAAGAAGACATGCCAATAAAGCATCCCAGAAGACATGCCAATAAAGCATCCCAGAAGACATGCCAATTAAGCACCCCAGAAAACATGCCAATAAAGCATCCCAGAAGACATGCCAATGAAACATCCAAGAAAAGATGCCAATAAAACATCCAAGAAGACATGCCAATAAAGCATCCCAGAAGACATGCCAATTAAGCATCCCAGAAAACATGCCAATAAAGCATCCCAGAAGACATGCCAATGAAACATCCAAGAAAACATGCCAATAAAACATCCAAGAAGACATGCCAATAAAGCATCCCAGAAGACATGCCAATAAGGCATCCCAGAAGACATGCCAATGAAACATCCAAGAAAACATGCCAATAAAACATCCAAGAAGACATGCCAATAAAGCATCCCAAAAAACATGCCAATAAAGCATCCCAGAAGACATGCCAATGAAACATCCAAGAAAACATGCCAATAAAACATCCAAGAAGACATGCCAATAAAGCATCCCAGAAGACATGCCAATTAAGCATCCCAGAAGACATGCCAATGAAACATCCAAGAAAACATGCCAATAAAACATCCAAGAAAACATGCCAATAAAGCATCCAAGAAGACATGCCAATAAAACATCCAAGAAGACATGCCAATGAAACTTCCAAGAAAACATGCCAATAAAACATCCAAGAAGACATGCCAATAAAGCATCCCAGAAAACATGCCAATAAAGCATCCCAGAAGACATGCCAATGAAACATCCAAGAAAACATGCCAATAAAACATCCAAGAAAACATGCCAATAAAGCATCCAAGAAGACATGCCAATAAAGCATCCCAGAAGACATGCCAATGAAACATCCAAGAAAACATGCCAATAAAACATCCAAGAAAACATGCCAATAAAACATCCAAGAAAACATGCCAATAAAACATCCAAGAAGACATGCCAATAAAGCATCCCAGAAGACATGCCAATAAAGCATCCCAGAAGACATGCCAATGAAACATCCAAGAAGACATGCCAATAAAACATCCAAGAAGACATGCCAATAAAGCATCCCAGAAGACATGCCAATAAAGCATCCCAGAAGACATGCCAATGAAACATCCAAGAAAACATGCCAATAAAACATCCAAGAAGACATGCCAATAAAACATCCAAGAAGACATGCCAATAAAGCATCCCAGAAGACATGCCAATGAAACATCCAAGAAAACATGCCAATAAAACATCCAAGAAGACATGCCAATAAAGCATCCCAGAAGACATGCCAATTAAGCACCCCAGAAAACATGCCAATAAAGCATCCCAGAAGACATGCCGATGAAACATCCAAGAAAACATGCCAATAAAACATCCAAGAAGACATGCCAATAAAGCATCCCAGAAGACATGCCAATAAAGCATCCCAGAAAACATGCCAGAAGACATGCCAATAAAATATCCCAGAAAACATGCTAATAAAGCATCCCAGAATACATGCCAATAAAGCATCCCAGAAAACATGCCAATAAAACATGCCAGAAGACATGCCAATAAAACATGCCAGAAGACATGCCAATAAAACATGCCAGAAGACATGCCAATAAAACATCCCAGAAAACATGCCAATAAAACATCCCAGAAAACATGCCAATAAATCATCCCAGAAAACATGCCAAATTTGCTACATTTTTGCCAGACATGGAGCTGCTTTGGCAACATCAGGGTATCTTACACCCAAAATGTTTCTAAACACCTTTGGCAGGACAAGATAGGACCGTGGTTTCATTGATGCAAAAGCGCAGGAGGTAAACATTTTGAATTGAGCAGAGACATGTATTGAGTAGTGCAATGACAGTTTGGCTCATGCCTTATATACAAAGAAATAGTTACATATGAGATTGCAATAAAGGCTGCTGCCTAGTGATGACAGCATATCAACGTCAGCTGACCGAAAAAGATTTTTTAACAAATTGGCATGTTTTCTCTGATGTTGGACAAAAAAGTTAAGCCAATTTGGCATGATTTCTGGGATGTTTTAATGGCACGTTTTCTAGGATGCTTTATTGGTATTTTGGTTACGAAAGTTATGCCAACCTATTTATGTGACGACTAATATCCATGCTGGGCCAACGTCAGGTATATAATTTTCCTTATCTTTAGCCAATATCAGCTAACCAACATGATAAATAAGAAGCAAACTATAACAAACTTAAAGAGAATTAAATTTTGTTTTTTTTACCACACTTTATTTGAAACATTAGGAAAAGAGAATAATATTCACATGTAGCATCGTGTAATGTAAAAAAAAAATATATATGCAATTAATTTGATACATTGTAGCACACAAAATAACAATATAAGTCACTGTACCATAAATGTTCTTGCTGCTTTGCAAGAGTAGGCACTGGCAATAACATTCTACACTTTCAGTCATATGTCCAAGTTCAACACGTTTTGTTGATATTTAATTATCTCCTGGCATCGGAGTCGAACACCCACTTCTCATGCAAGGTTTGCCTTTCCACATAACAACCGACCATATTCCACCCATGCTCTAGCAGCAGGTCAGGCAGCAATATCTCCATAGGAGGCTCACTGGCAACAGCTTTCACTGTCACGTTGCAATATCGCCCTCCAGCTGATTCGATCTTCACCTCTTTGATTTCACCAGTAGTCGACATCTTCACCTGTGAATATATAAATAGGGGTAATATATATGCAAAAAAACATGAGTGGCCCATGCAGCATTGTCTCAGCAATATAATGACTGTTTTAGTGAGTCTGAGTTCCTCCACTTCACTGCCAGTCCACATTAACTTGTAGTAAATATACAGCCCTCCTCACTGGTATTACAAGTGCAATAAAAAATCTAAATCTAAAAGTATACTAAATTTAATTTCGAGAGAGAAAATTTATACCAGAATTGCAAGCTATATAACAGAGGATTTGAACCATTACTGAAAGTATGACTATATTAATTCTGTCGATGTATATACCTCCTTTTTGCCCTTGCCTGTCATGTACCTCTCAATGAGTGATGGGGGCATGCATGCTCTAGGCAGATGGTGGCATAGTAAGTCTTCTCTGCCAGTGATTATCGCCTTGCTGTATTCATGCTCGACTCTTATGACACCCTTCATCTGTAATTACATATGCAGTAGCAGCAAAGCTTTCATTTCATCATTCAATATCGTCTTGGGTTTACAAGGCAATAAATTTGGGTAAATGCTCTATGTATAATCATTGTATAAGCCTGCCTCAATGATGTATAAGCCTGCCTCAATGATGTATAAGCCTGCCTCAATGATGTATAGGCCTACCTCAATGATATCTCCCTCAACTCTAGAGTCACTGCCTTGTCAGTCTGCAGAATGTCAAACTCAATGCATCCAGTGCAAATTCATCAGCATAATATGCACTATATTGGTCTGCCAGAATAGAATGTGCTGCAACTTAGAGGCCCAACTTGATGGCGACATCCATATTGATTTTTGGAGGCCATGACCAAAAGATGGCGACACTACCGTGGCCCAGCCTCACGTCGAAGGCCTGCTGCACAGTACTTCAGATTCCAAGGGGTTGTTGCTCCAGATTTCATAGAGGGGGGGGGGGGTTGCTGCTCTAGAATTCATAGGGGGGTTGCTGTTCCAGATTTGACAGTTGTTGCCCCCATTAAAAGTTGTCTGCACCCCATTCACCTGTGACGTTACTCTAAAAAATATTTGTGGACGATTCTATAGGACATTCACTATTCTATGAAAGGTCAATAAGTTCATTGTATAAGGAATTCGAACTAAATTCACCAAGGCTAAGGAGTTTGCTAAGGAGTTCATGACATTAACAATGTCATGAAAGGTCAATAGTAAGTTAATGGATGTTATTCCAAACCAGAAACCATTGGAAAGGTATACACATAACCATTGTGGTCATTTTCATACTTTTTATTATGCAGAGGTTTTAACTTTTTTATGATTAAATATATATAATGTTTATTGACAATCTCAATATCATGAGTTGATACCTGTGTCAAAACAACAAAAACAGAAAACTACAAAACATTCACCACAATACTACATAGGTAATAATTACAGAATATGTACAGAAAAACTGAAATAGAGCGAATATAGTACTATTGACAAATCGATGTCCGGTCCCAGTTCTTTCATATTATAGAGACAGTCGAAGAGACCTGCTCTTTTACATGTACATTTGAACAAACATTTATAAAGATGTATGAAAATAATATATATATATGTATTCATACAGCATAGCTTAATATTGTTTTATGCGAAATAGTTCAGGAGAGAGTCCAAGGGTGCTGGAGTCACCAGAGCAGTGTTGCACTGACCTCTGGGACTACGACAGTGGATTGATAATTATCAGTCTGTGATAGTGTTGATGATTGTTGCAGATCACCAGAGCAGTGATGCACTGACCCTGGGAATGTGTAGAATCTAGTTGATGGTTGAGTCACCAGAGCAGTGATGCACTGACCCTGGGACTCTGTAGTGTCCGGTGTTGGAAGACGGGTCAGGGGGATGGGGCACAGTATGAACAAAATATACATTACCTGACTTCATTCAAAAAATTTCCCAACGCATGTATTATTTCTGGTTCTTTAGCTGACATTAATGTCTGGAATTTTTTATTGTTGTTTAGACTATCAAAGTTAGCAATTATATCAGCTGCTTTGAAAAACAGTGTAGTTCTTGGCGTTATGTTTTTGATACATATTAGAAGGGAGTGCAATTCATCTTCTATTTCATCGGAGTTACATTTATCACATTTCCTTTCTTCTAATGGTAATTTGGGTGTTTCATGTCTACCCATTTCAATTTTTAGGCAATTAGAGCGTATACTCTAAATCGAGCTATGTTATTGTATGTTTTCTTAGAGAGATTTAAAGTCAAATAAGGTTCGAGACAGTAAGTGGTATTAAATAGTTTGTAGGTTCTTAGTTTAGGTTGTTTATCGCTGTCATTTATTTCCTTTAGAATTCTGGATTGTTCATTAGTGTATAAATTTAGTTTTATCTCTTTTACTAACATGTTCGGGTCTTTAGATTGCCAATCTGTTATCTTAGCATCTGTGATGATATGCATTGCTTTACTGTACTAGTTGTTCTGGCCCTTTAGGTGCAGTTTTTCTTGTATTTTTAAACATTTATTCAGGATGTCATAATTTGGTAATTTAGAAAGTCTGGCCCAATAGTTTACTGTACTTAGTTTTTTTCTAATTAGAAGCGGGAATCTTCCTGTTTATGCATAAACAGCCAGTGTTGGTGTTTGTTTTCTGACATTTAGTATGTTTTTTAGGGATCCCAGTTGTAATTTCTCCATTTCAGGAATTTGTAAGTTGCGGGCTCATAACATGCTGTTGTATTCTAGAATTGGAAGTATGTAGCTGTCAAACATTTTAATAGCAAGTGCAGGAGAGATATGGCCCAGGCAGGGCTTCATTTTACCCTGAGTGTTTTACCAAAGATTGCTTTTTGGGCTTATGTTACAAGATATTCAGGGATCTTACCATGTGTGCTTTAAAGAGAGTTGGGGTTTGACTTATTAGTAACGTTTCTGCTGCTGCATCCATCAATTTGCATTAAGCATGGATGTATACAAAAATTTTCTTCATAGCATGCTATTCTATAAATCTATTATAGAGTTCACTAGCAGTCCGCAGCAGATATAACATGGGATCATCACTGATCTTAGGTCCTGAATAACAAAGCTGTAATTAATTATGACTTAATTGCTTGTGAGAAAAAATGTAACAAGAATTTAGAGGAACATTTTGGCCAGCCTAGTGGGCATAGAGAGAGAGATACAGAATTTTATTAAAGATGTAGGATACATACAGTATTCTTTCAAAATATTCAAATTGAGGATTTTCTAATATCAAATTTAGTGATTGAAAGTCAGGCAGTTCCATCAAATAAGTGAAAGAGTCAACATGAATGTCACAGATATCTCTGGCCTTTTGTGTTAAAAGTACACCTTATTCTGAAGACCATCTGGGTGTGAACTCCCCAGCGAGCCTGAAAGAGTGGCCTAGTGCTGCCATCAGTCGGAATTCTGAGAACTACCATCGATCCTGGTTGGGTACCATGCTAGTCTAGTCTATACAGGGATCATCCAACAACACCATGAGCTCCCTTGCTAATGTAATACATCCACAGCACTGCACATGACCGTAACCCACTGGCATTGTTTGTCACATTCTGGTGTGATAATATTTAGTAATAATGGCAGCATCCATGAAGGTAAGTGTATTTTAATTAAAGTAATGAGAGACTGTAATGAACATCAACACTTGATATATACACTTATATATATATCATCAATGTAGTCCTGTCATAAAGAGGGTTTTGGTTGCTGTGCATATTCGAACATGCATGATCATGATGCCATTATTACTGTTTAATTCAATATTTGCATGCTGAGGTTAGCAAATTTCTTTGGCGAATTTCACAAGGTGTCGCCACCGTGCAATAGTAAATGGCTTTTAGACACAGAGAAGTATTTAGATAGGCCAAATAAACTCATTAATGCTGTCATAAGATATAATCAAGTGTCCTGATTTGTATAAGGCAGTGATTAAACCAGAATCTCTTTAAAAGAGTAAATCAAGACAGACCAAGCATATAGTCTAATCTGACAAATGTAGGCCTACCGTCTGCTTATAATAAATAGCTTACAGTGTCCATCATGTGTAATATTCGAACAACAATAAAGATGAAATTGTACTCAGTAATGTATTTGCTGCCCTTTTGAATTTCTGCAGATGCCAGCGCTTGTGACATTCCAGTTTGATGGTCTAATGAATAAATTATACTTCTCTGGTCATATTGACAACTTGAAAAGCTTACCCCATGCAATATTACCAGAGGCCTTACACCAACATTTTTTGCCATACAGGAATGAAGAGGTAATGTGTCTAAATCTAATTCTATGCTTTTAACACAAGGCATAATATTGAGAAAACCACGTCGTATAATTGCATTACATGAAAAATTTTAAAATGAAAAACCCCCTCTTATTTAATTACAAGATAACAACGTTATTCTTATGAATAATAACTCTCCCAGTTAAATGTATTTAAAAAGACATAATTGGCCGCTTACAAATTAATTGGTTGATTTAATTCTAGCATGGACGTGTACACAGAATTAAGGATATACGAATTAAAACTTTAAATGCAATTTTCTGTAGCTATATAGTAATTTGCATCTTATTGAATACAGAGATTAATTCTCAGCATTTGTATTGTGTAATATTTTGTGTCTGTCATGAGTAATACAGGATATGTCTAAATTCTTAAAACCTCTGTACCACAAAGTCGTTTGTTAACATTTAATATGTCCAAGATTTAAATCTAGTTCCATATTTACAATGACCTATCCAATTGAGAAAATTCAGTTTCCAATATTTCACTTGCTATTTCAGACGACCCACACGTTACTAGGTACAGAATACAAAATCAGTTGCTTCGATCATCTCCATCGTCTTGTGAAGACAAAAGGAGTCTCGGCCCCCTATTTTGAAGCTTTGACAGGGGATATTTTGATGCACAGAGGATGGACATTAGCTGGTTACAGTGGCAAGGAATACAGTTCATCCAACACTGTCCACCATTGGGTAGAAAAATGGCGCGTGCCTGACACCAACAATGATACTCTTCCAACTGCAGGACAGGTATCTATCTATCTATCTATCTATCTGTCTATCTGCCTATCAACTATCAACTATCAACTATCTATCAACTATCAACTATCTATCTATCTGTCTATCTATCTATCTATCTATCTATCTATCTATCAACTATCAACTATCTATCTATCTATCTATCTGTCTATCTATCTATCCATATATTTAACTATATATCTATCTATCTATCTATATATCTATCTATCAATTTATCTATCCATCTATCCATCTATCTATCTTTCTATCTATCCAACTATCCATCTATCCATATATCTATCTATTCATTTATCTATCTATCTATCTATCTAAATATCTATCTATCTACCTATCTAAAATCTCGTCATATAATATAGCTTTTAAGCTTCTATCACATGTATTCAGATAAAAAATAAACCAAATATATAAAGATGGTTACGAATAGGAGAAGGCAGAGAAGTGCTCAGATTCTTGAGCGTGTTGGCCAACGCCATGAAGAGCGTCGCCTGAATCAAAACTTTGAAAATTGATATTACAAGGCAGCAGTTCATACTGATTCCGCGCATGGTTTCGGATCGAAAATACGCTTTACACATCCACAAATGCTCAAGATGAAATATTAGTAATTAACTGTGTTATGACTTGTGCAACCAGCCGTAACTGGTAATAACTGATATGGACAGTTACGTAACACTTAATCAACTCCTGTCTCCTGCACGCAGACAGGTCAGAGACATTGATGATAAAGAAAATTATATGTCAGGATGTACTAGCTGCTCTGTTTAAAAAATAATAATTTAAATCTATATATTTATTTAAACGTTATTATATATGGTATTCAGGCTTTTATATTTATATATATATATTTTAATTTGTAATCGTCATATAACGAATATCCATCACAACACTCAACAAAAATTTAGTAATAATATATATTTTTAATAACACCCTCCCTGATTACAGACTGGGCTACTGACTATTCAGTTCAACTACAAACACAAGCAACTCTGTCTACTTGGGATGTCGGACGTGTTGAAGTCGTTGCCCTCCACTGTTCTTCCATCGGAGATTGGGGAGCGTCTGTCTACAATGGATGCTGATAAGGTTTTTCTTTTTTTTTCGATTATTTTAATCTTCATGTTTGGTGATAATCATCTGGTGTTAATCAGCTTGTGTATGGTAGGGTGGCTTTAATAATGAAATGCTAAAGAATTAGTGGTCCTACTAAAGGTATATTCAGTTTGACGGCAGTATTCTCAATTAATTATGATGTTTTGCCCAGAGTACATCATTTATGCTTCATTTTGTATCATTCTAGAGATTAGTTTCAAAGGCCATGAAATTGACTGTAATACAAACAAGAATCTTGTTTGCATTACAGTCAATTTCATAGCCTTTGAAACTAATCTCATAGACTTGGAAGCTAAATTCCTGAGGACGTCATGTGAATTTAGGACTCCCAGTGGTAGAGGCAGTCCTTCAATCTATCTATCTATCTAACTATAGAAAACAAACACAGTAATATCATACATGATACATTTGTCAAAAAAGTCTACTTCTACTCACTATTTCTATATTCAATATATATATATACATGGTATAAAACTTAAAGGTATAAATTATCAATAGATTACACATCCATGGTCCCAGTTGCTGAACAATACGGTAATATGAGCATTAAGTTTTGTTTACATACATTTGTTAAATATATATATGTGTGTATATATATATGTATATATATATATATATATATATATCACATGTATACAGTAACCCAAAATACATATATTACTGCAGTTAATGCCGTTCATTGTCACAATGTTACTTTAAGTACAACATTTTAATTAGGAGTATATACAACAAGACATCTTTAAAATGACGTCTTCCGGAGTTTAGCTTCCAAGTGTGTGAGATTACCAAGTCAGTGGACTGGCTGTAATATTTCACCCTCGGTAAAATATGGTCGGGCTCGTTGTCTGAAAAAAAAACTGTTTTTTATTATTTTGTTCTACTTTTTAGATAAAGGTGAAGCACAATGGCGAAACTCACAAAATCTTGCGAATAAACAAATTTTATCGTTGGGTAAAACTGAAGAGAGACTTGAAATATTTGAGTGAACTTGCGATTGCAGACATTTTGGCAGAATGTGGATGGAATCTGATGGCTTGCTGTGCCAACACATCCACAAAAGACGAAACAGACAAGTTTCGAGGACATTTTCTATTACAAAAATGGCGCATTCCTTCCAATGACAAATTACAGAATTGCTGAGATGGTATTAGTATACGGATGACATTGATTTTTCCCTATAGATTATTGTATAATGTATATGTGTTACTGCAGTGTTTGTTTTCCCTGTTTTGTTCAAGTGTTGAGTTCTCAGTTTGTGTCTACCAGGAAATAGTCCTGGCCAAGCCACACAAGAAAAAGGAGCAAAAAGGTATTTTGTCTCAATAGTACCATAATTTATAATCTATTATTATTTGTATTTGTATGTAAATAGTTATTGTGACTGAGAACATGCTTTTTCTTAATTGTTGCAGCATCACTAATCTACGACATAGATATGATTGCCATGCAATAAATATGTCGGTGAAACCTCAAGCAATCACTGAAGCAATAAATTCATTAAAACCAAAAACAAGCTGTAATCTTGATAGAATCTCCAGTAAACTACTAAAGTACGAACTATATCAAGGCATATTTCCTGATTTGTTAAAAAGGCCAAAGTGGTACCAATAAATAAAAATAAAGAAGATTATTTGTTTTGTAATTATAGGCCAGTCTCTATATTGTCAAGTGTGTCCAAGGTCTTTGAGAGAGTACTATATAATCAAATGTTCAACTATTTTTCCCAGCTGAAAGTGTTTTATAAAGTCAGTATGGATTTAGGAAATTTCACTGCACCGAATTGGCAACACTAGAACTTGTTGATAGAATCACATATGCAATGGACCAAAACCTACCTTCTGACAACATATATCTTGACCTCTCGAAGGCCTTTGACACACTTGACCATCAGATATTATTACATAAATTAAATTACTATGGCATAAAAGGCATTTCATTGGAGTTACTTAAAAGTTATTTGAATAACAGAATACAGCAATTAAAATATAAGGAAACAGTATCAGATCCTTTAAATATAAAATGTGGTGTCCCACAAGGTTCTATTTTGGGACCTTTAATATTCATATGTCAATGATATCACTTCTGCCAGTAATTATTTTTATCAAATAATTTAAGCAGATGACAACCTTATGCGCCACACTTAATAGTAACTACAGTAACTTTGATACAGATAGACTAAATAATGAATTAACCTGCATATCCAACTGGCTAAAAGTAAATAAGCTTTCTCTTATCCTAAATAACAAGTTAAAGTAGAATTCACACATAGATTTGATAAGCAAAAAAGTAGCAAAAACACTAGGTATCATGAAAAAGCTAAAGAAAACTGTACCATCATATGCTCTTATGAATATATACAATGCCTTAATTTTGTCATACTCGAATTATGGGATTATTATCTGAGTAGGAAAACATAATAAATTATTTAAACTACAAAAAAAAAGCAGAAAGGATCATCACAAAAAGTAGATATAATGCCCATACAAGTCCGTTGTTTAAAAAATTAGATATTCTGAAATTAGATGACCTCTGTGCACTGCATGGCTTCAAGTTTTTTTTATTAGTTTGGAAATTATCTCCTTCCTGATTGCTTTTCTACAAATTTGTTTTTTAGATTTCCACTATATCAAAATTGTCTAAAGCCCCTGTCACACTGGGCGATTTAGCCGTACTGAACCCGTAGTATTAAGCAATTGTTACGCAACGTGCTACCCGGCTCCAACCCGGCGGCTACAAAACGGCTACCCGTGGATACCCGGCGATACCCGGCAAGCACCTGTGGGACCCATGGCCAAGCCGGGAAACCCGGCCCCGGTAGCATGACATGAAGAAATCTCCCAGGTGTCAAAAAAATAAAAAAATACCCGTGGAAGCCGGCGGGTGACCCGTAGAAGCCGGCGGGTGACCACGGGTAACCCGGCGGCTTCCGCGGGTAACCCGCCGGCTTGCATAGCAAGCAATCGTGTTTGCCCAGTGTCATCCTGTGTGGATCCAATACGATGCAATGCGCTGGGTTTATTATGTCATCACAGCGGGGTATATCGCCAGAATCCGCCGCCAACCCAGCGGAAAAAGCTGTTACATAACCGTTACGTCACTATACGGGTTCACTATGGCTAAAACAGCCTAGTGTGACAGGGGCTTAACACGCCAAAGTTATATCTTATGTCTGCCTGTTGTGAGCCATGGATTTGCAAGGTGCAGCATTTCCTATAAGTTTCTCAAAACATAAAATATTACAAACATTAATATAAGAAAAAAAATTGATACCCATAGTTTTCATGGATTCAAAAACTACGTAAAATAGAAATGATTAGAATCCTATACTGATAATTGTAATGCGCTTCATTGTTTGATTTATCAGAATAATTAGTTTATTGGTCTTCTCCTCAGCAACCCGGCCATTGGCTCCCATTCAACATGTTCACTCTCTTTTATACGCTAATCAGACTGATGTTATTTTTTCTCTTCCCCAAAAACCACTGTGCGTGTGTCACTCCACTGGCTCCATGTATTTAGTACATAACTGTGTATAAGGCATTTGGGTGGCCCCTCAGTAGCGATGTACTTAACATCTTCGAGGGGTCACCCAGCTCTACTCAATAATAATAGCATTGTTTATATATGTTATAATTATGTAAGACTGAGCAAAATAAATGAATTGAATTGAATTGAATTGAATTTAAGCTCCATTTATTTGTCATAACTCATCACTCAGCGAAAGCAGCCATTGCATTATGCTGTTACAATATGATTGGTTTAGTTGTGGCAACTCGGTTTAACAATATGCTGTATTTCAGACTTCTTGACAGAAACTGGACTTCCTGTATGAAAAAAAAAAAAAATGCAAATGCAGCGTTTAAAAATAATTCTATGATTTCTAATATATTTTTCAATACTTTGTGTTGACTCTGTTTTTTTTCTATTTTCTGCTAAAAATGAAAACAGTTGAGACTCGTTCTTATGACAGATTTCGTTTTGACTTATTACAATTACGACGATTTTGGAAAGTATACTTATGGAAATCACCTAAATTAACAAAATGTTCTTAAAAAAGCTAACTTTATTAGTTAACCTGGAACTGGATCACAACTGATTTAGTTTTGTGACCAAATAAATGACTTGACACTTTGCCTAAAATATTTTTAAAGGGATATAGTCAGTTACCATGACTAACCGTAATGAAACTGATACTGTCTATTAACCGAATATGCTTCTTTTATAAAAAATATATAAAAGAAGGATAATATTGTTTCTGTTAATAATATTACATGGCCAAAAGTGTTACGTGCGTTTTCCAAGCGTTTGGATAAACGTATGGAAAATGCATGGTTTTCACCTCATTAGGCAAAAACCATGCGTTTTCCATGCGTTTATCCTTCTCATGGAAAAAGCACGTGGCACATTTGGCCATGTAGCACTCACACTATTTGACAAAAAAGTGCCAAAACAGATTGTGTAAATGTTGAGACAACATTATATGATATATTTTGCATGGTTAATCAATTTTGATAAGATTTCATGATTCACAATACTGCTGCAAGCATTTCAAGTGTCCACATTTTTGCATTGTTACATTATGCTCAGATAAAATGGTCACAACATAATTAGAATGATAATCTGGATAGCTGTCACTCCAGCAAAGTGTATATTTCCTGAGTGGATGTTGTAAACATATCTGTGTAAAAAAATTTAATATGTCATTAAACACATTGCTGCAAGGATCTAATTCACCTTATGAAAATATTTTCTGCCATTATTTCCATGTGATAATATGATTAATGATGTTGTCGCAAGCATTTCTAGGGTCCACATTTTTTTAATGTTAATGTTGCTGCAAGGATCTAATTCACCTTATGAAAATATTTTCTGCCATTATTTCCATGTGATAATATGATTAATGATGTTGTCGCAAGCATTTCTAGGGTCCACATTTTTTTAATGTTACAAAAGTTCAGAATTATTGTTACAACATTAGTTAAATGATAATCTGTATGTTGTAATGATGTCCGTGCAATGTTTTTCTAAATATCATTGCTGCAATGTTTTTCATCTAGCACCATCTAGGGAGCATATTCATCTGGTAACCATTTTGATGTGGAAAGAGTTTTCAAGTCTCAGCTCAGCAACAAAATCCAGAAACAGGAGCATCTACGAAATAGGTTGGTATTTTTATCTTCTTTTTTTTTTGTAGCATTGTTAATAATCAGTCATTGTAGAAAACCTATGAAGATTAATTCTCTTTAATATGTGTAAGCCCCTAAAGAATTTGCAACTTCATAAATTTATTGCAACACAATGACTGATGTTTTACAAATATAAATACCAATATATAGCTCATGCTGAGTTTCAACTCAACCTGTTTTTTTATAATTTTCAGAGGTTTATACTGATGTAGTGGACCTTATCTTATCTCTAACACTGTCAATTGCAGACACCCATTGAATGTTTATATTTTTCTTGTGCGGATTGCAACACAATTAAAGGAGCTTACAAATACACAATATACATTATACACATATGGTGGGCAAAAACAATGACGGACAATTGTATTTGAAACCCCTTAAAATATTTAATCAAGGTTATCTGCTGTTTCTGTATTTTGACATAAGTATTTCAAATTTAAATATGAGTAATATATGTATTGCAGGAAGCACATTATTTACATCATAGAAATTTTGACAACAAGAATTGCAGGCCGTACATGAATTCACCTGTGTTCGGAAATGAGATTTGCATCATTATTTGTTAATATTCCTCTTTATTCCCAATGTGATGTTAATATGCTTAATGGGTATCATTAAAACTCATATTCATAATTACTTGTAACTACGTGGATTTTTTACCCATGTAGGCCAAACTTTAATCACAATTTATTGTGTAAACAAAACCCATGTGGTTGTTGTGACCGTTGCAACAACATTTTTACCCTTTTTCAGTAGAAGGCCTGACCTTATTGGCCAGGTGCAGGAATTTGAAAAGAGATTTCACTATGGAGATTAATCATGTTACTTATGTATCAATTTAGAAGTCTTTCAGCAGTCTCCCAACAGTGACTCGTCTTTATCAGGCCCGTAGCCAAGGGGTTTGTGGTCAAGGGGGTCGTTCGACTCACCTAACTTAGTCCCCCAATCGACACCTGATCGATCCACACCTAGGAATGCTATTTTTAAAAAAACGGACCGAAGGTCCACAATTTTATGAAAAAAGATCCAACGCTAGCGTCTGGGCCGGTCCAGCTACGGGCCTGTTGTTTATCCATGTTATTTAAAGAGTATAATTTGTCTGTCTTGGATTTTATTCAGGGGACACTAGACAGCCGTTTTCTATCATAATTACCAAGGACCTAAATGTGGTAAATTCGCTCATGGCCGATCAGGTTACGGCAAGGGTCACTGGGGCAAAGCGGATGGGGTAACTGCAGTTACCAGCACTTACCCCATCTCCCAACATGGCTGACGTGGTATAAGGGAAAACTATTTCACGTCATTCTGGACAAATTATGCACCGCTTACTCCAGAGTATGACTTGATTTACCCTTTTTTTTTTTTTTTTTACTATTCACAAGGTTTGTGGTAGTGGATTCAGTGATTGTAACTTTGAGATTGAGCTACCAATACTAAAATCATAAGTAGGCTTGACCCATCCTATAATATGACACCTTTTATCAGCCAAGCCAATTAGTAAAGATATTTGTAAATCAATTCAATAGTTTTTCGCGTATTTTTCCACAACAATTGTTAATATTGTCTGATTGACAAAAGTGAAAGATACCTACTGTACTATACAGATACCACTATACACTACATATAATGAGTATCGATAATTCAAATGAAACAAAGATTTCCATCAATAATGCAACAAATAATATTATGACATACTAATTTGCTGTGAAGTGACTATTTATTTATTGAAATTTAGTTACTCCTACAAAATAGCGGTTTGGAGACTTTTCTGTCTTTTCATTGAACTTATTACAACGATGCAGGCCCTCATTGGAATGACTTATAATGAGTCATATTCACATGAATATACTCTAAAGGTCCATGAAATCAACAAAATTCGCCACCTTCACAAAAGTGCCTCTAAATTTGTCATTTGTGAATTCTCACAATAATGAAAAATTGATAATAATGTTAACACTTAGTAACACAAAAATCATTTAGGTCACAAACAGTAATTGCATAATCTTGGGGTTTTAAGGGTGGCACATTTTGCTGATTCCAAGTGTAATCAATTTACAAAAATAAGGAAGCATAAGTGTGACGTGTCCCAAACGTTAGATTTGTTGGCTTGAATCTAGGCCTTTAAAAATGTTTCACTTATAATTAGTTTGTTTCATTGCTGAATTGTTACATCAAATATCTCTTTAATTGATAGAGACAATAATGAAAAGTGGTCAAGTGGTCAAGCTTGTCATATGATAATACCTTATTATTTTGCCAAATGTCACTGTTATTTATATTAAATTTTTAGACCAGATGTTTGGTAACAATACAGCATGCCCCCATTTCCTGGGTGCATGCCCCATGCCCCTCCCCTCCTAAATGAGGCCTGTAATATATCTGATATTAAAAATGTAGAAGAAGCAATCTTATATTTATTACGTTGTAATAATATGCAAATAAAACTAAAATTGTTTTCAAAATATTTTAAACACAACTTTTTCCATTTCCAGTTGTTTTTGTCATTATCATTGCTCATTTTCAAGAACTACACATTTTCAAGAAGTATGGCCAAGTTCATTGACCAGAGCTGTATAGTCAATTTTGCAAACTCATTAAATTAATTCTACAAAAGGTATATCTATCAATACTGCAGTTGGATGCTCAAATAGTTCTTATAACACTAAAAGTGTACATGTTCATATATGAAGTCATTTTTCCTAATTTTCTAGTCAATGCATACTTACAGTAAGTATGCATTGACCAGACAATCAGGAAAAAAGACTTACTGGAATAACTGAAAATAGAAATTTGTGTATTGACAGATGTTTTTATTTTCGTGATATATCATATGTTTTAAATAGCTCTTGTAATTTTCATTTTTTTTTTAAATCCATGCCATGATTTGGTAAGCAAATAATGACCCTCTACGTCTGATAATAAATGAAAACTTAGTTATTGACGACAGAGAAAGCCTCAAGTTACCCCATCTTTCAACCATTTCAAAATCTAGTTACCCCATCCCTCTGCTTCAGTTACCCCATCTTCCCGACTCTTTTCTTTTGCGGATTATGTAACGTATGGGATATTTTACAGCATAATTGTGTTCTGAATGAATGATGTACTGACAAATCTTTCTTTATGAGTCATAAAATGCCTTATTTACCAATAAAATCACAAAAAATACACCAATGTGCATCACCTTCGTGCATGTCAGCCATGTTGAAAGATGCAGTTACCTCATCTGCTTTGCCCCAGTGAAGGGTGAAATGCACGCCGACTACAGGATCTGAGATGTTTTAATTAAGACAATGGTTGCATTAGTAATGGAATAGCCCTAGTGGTACAGTTTGCGTCATAGATTGTTTGCAGGGTGATGGGGTTGGTGGGGGAGGTTGGATCTAACTAACCATCCAACTTTTGACCTATGGTCATCGATTCAAACTCCCTCAATATTATACAAGGAATACAAAACTGCCGGAATTAGGATATGATACTCTTTGCAAAGCAATCTGGAGCGTAGCGATATTTTAAATGTAGGTCATTTCATTTTCTAGGCACCCTGAAAATTCAAGGATCCCGAGCAGAGACAGGCTTGGCTCCTGTATTTGGCAGGGCAATGAGGGACAAGATCCCCATAAAGGCGAACTCGATTCTAGTTCATCGAAATAGTGCATAGATAGAAATATAGACAAATAGATAGATAGATAGATAGATAGATAGATATATGGATGTGTGGATGGATGGATAGATGGATAGATAGCCTGCCCTATTTGTCATACTTCACCAGTTGCAGATTTTGATATGCTCTACCCACAGGCGTCATCGGCGATTTAATACGACCCTGATTACAATTAAGGCCGTAATATAAAGCTACCTAATTAATTCCCATGCTAACTACCACTTACGAGATGGCGTCATTAGTGACGTCATATCAGTTATATTAATTGGTCACACTTAAATTAACTTTAATTTAAGTTGCCTTAAGTGTAACATAATAGCCATGACGTCCAAGAGCATGTGCAGTTCCACCTGGCCTTAACAACGATTCATTTTCTGTCGATCCCTTTATTAAGGGTACAGAATTTCGCAATTTAAGTATACTTTTATAGGCGAGCCTCAGCCTACAGGACATCTTCAGAGGAAACTCGCCTATATATTAAGGAGTCTGTTCCAAACATTGTCAAAATGCACCCAGTGAGACCCTTTTCTGTATGGGGTATCAGCTGTGACTATTGAGAGGATAGGTAACATTGAAGTGGAATCCCATTTGGAACCTCTTAGAGAGGCACATCTTTGTTTCACAAACACCTGTTGGAGCCCTATAACCAGATATTATAAAACTGCCTATCAATGGTTATGATCCTCAACAAAAGCTTAAATATCAATGTACATTATTTCATTCTGAAAAATTAATTTGACAGCCCAGTAACTAAGGTGTCTAAGCTGTGATAAACAAGATAATTGCATGTGATACAGACACTGATATGTAGCTCAGAGGAGGCTGCTGTGGCTTCAGGAGTACTAGCACACAGACCTCCACCATATTTGGTCATAATTAACATAATATATGCGGATTCTCCTGAAAGTCATTTCCCAGAAATTTAAGATGAGATCTTTGTTACTCAAAAGGCTACTTTACTGTGAAGCTACACCTTATGCAGATGTACCAAGTTACATAAAGGCTGGTATGCACTACAAGTTGTCAGTTCATAATTCAATTAATGTGAAAATAAATACAATGCAATCAATTCATTTCAATTATTTACTTTCTGTAGTGTGTTCTTACGAAAACGGATTTCACTATGCAGATTAGCCCCTTTACTCATGTATCAATGATTATAGAAGTTTCTTGATCTTAACCCTCATCAAATCATGATAATGTATTTCATTTCATGTTATTTCACCTGAAGAACACAATGGCTATTATATTGGACTGTGGTTTTAGGACACTAGGCAACTGTTTACTAACAGAATGGCTGAGGGACTATATGTGGTGAATTTGCTCATGACCAATCGGGTGACAACAAGGGTGAAAGTGCACCCCGACTTGCACTCCCCCTTGTGAGCAAGTTTTATTTCAGTGTGCCTGCAGTGATGAAATGACGGCAGGAGTGGAGGCGCTGTGAGCAGCTTGGGTGCTTGCTAGCCCTGCTGCCCTGGTCAGCTCTGGTCAGTCTTTGTCTATTTGGTTTGCCAACACTGACAAACACTGGTCTCTGGCAGCAATAATACTCCTGACAAATGCATCCCAATGAAGGTTGGACATGGCCAGGACTTGACTAGATTGCACTTTCTGCCTCTTTTATTATGCGTTATTTGAGAGCTCTCGACCTTTAGGACCTTGGCAGGGCAATATCAAAGGTCTGCCTTGGTGTCAAATTGCAGTGATTATGCCTCAACCTGGACTTGCACCTTCTCAGATGTAACTGATATGTTACATTACTGTGTCCAATTATTTCTGCCGAGGAATTAAAAGTAATTAGTACATTTGAACCTTTCAAATAGGGTCCCCTGTGTCGCTAGACATTAATGATCGCAGTAACCTTATCAGAGAGGATAATTGAACAAGAAAATATTATCAACAAAAATTTTTATAAGTGATGTAGTATTTTAATACTTTGCACTGGGTATGTCTGTCAAGCCTTTCTAATTGCTGCCGATAGTTTAACAGCTCTGACCACATGTCTCATATGCAAATTAGCTGAAAGTATTTCGGTCAAGCTACTCACAGCGCCTCCACTCCTGCCATCATTTCATCACTGCAGGCACACCAGTGCAAAGTATTAAAATATTTGGAATGTAAAAACAGTTTGCATTGATCAAAATACCTTTTAATAGCTGCAATCAATCTCAGCTTGCCATATCTTGTGTAAACAAAATCCACATGGGTGACATCGGTTGTGACCGTTGCAACAAGATTTTTACCCTTTTCAGTCCGGTTGTAGTAATTTGAAAATGGATTTCACCATGCAGATTAGCCCCTTTACTCATGTATCAATGATTATAGAAGTTTCTTGATCCTAACCCTTTTCAAATCATGATAATGTATCTCATTTCATGTTATTTCACCTGAAGAACACAATGGCTATATTGGACCGTGGTTTTGGGACACTAGGCAACTGTTTACTAACTAACTAACTAAGGGACTATATGTGGTGAATTTGCTCATGGCCGATTGGTTGACGGCAAGGGTGAAAGTGCACCCCGACTTGTACTCCCCCTTGTGAACAAGTAGGCCAGCACTGTGACCCGAATACGATAGTGGCCTACATTAAGGGCACCTAGAGTGCCACCTTGTGGTCACTGGTCACACACAGCGCTATCTCTGGTTCCCTGTGTGCTCCAAAACAGCCCTCTGACGTCACAAATAGTATTAACAACCCACATCACCAGGAACAGCAGCAGTAGCGGCAGCAGACAGTATTGAAGAGGATTGTGCTGGCTAAAAGAGATGGCCACAAAGTACCAGTGGAATTTGCCAAAGCAAATGATTTGGTTAAAAGAAGCGTGCATGCCAAGAGATGAATGCGTGACAAGACAGGTCCCCTGCTTGACATCACTTCTTGCCAACATGAACGTCATCTTTTTTACCACTCAGAATCGTTGGCTTTGATTATCAAACAAACCTCCTCTTTTGTAGGGTTCCCCCCCCCCCTCCCCAAAGGTTACATTTCCAATACAAAACACGATTTCTGCAACCCCCTTTTGGGCCATTTATCGAAAATCCCTTTTCCGCATGCAACAACATAGCACCTCTGCGTGCTAAAACAATGATCTGCTGATTTTTATTGCTTCAACAACGATGAATTTTATGAGTGGGATCTTCATAATGATCTTGCCCGATGTGGTGACTTAATTTCATTATATACATGGCCAATTGTGCCACGTGCGTTTTCCATGCATTTATCAAAACGCATGGAAAACGCATGGTTTTTGCCTTTTATATATAAAAACCATGCGTTTTCCATGCGTTTATCCTTCTCATTGAAAACGCACGTGGCACATTTGGCCATGTATCATAAATCATTCGACAGACAGACAGGATTGAGTGATATTATTTAAGACACATATTTAAAACTGATTAAGGCATTCAAGTGTGTATGAGGTATTCCTAGCCGTGTGCTGGGAACTGGGGTTTGGGGTCTTTACACACCAGTGCCACCACCCCATTGACAAACCAGCAACAATGCAATGTAGTGCATATTGGAAAGAACTATTTATCTCAACATAGAGGTGACCTGTGGTTACCACTCATATAGATATATATGTCCTTAACAATATAAGGTTGTCATGGAGGATTCTCTTCAAAGCTTTTGCAATATGAATTTCTTGTCCTCTGAAGGTCCATGGAAACCAAAAAATCCCACTCACAAAGGCAACAAATACTGGTATCCATTACACAAAAAACAATGCACTTGCCGTTGGTAATGTCTTTTTATTCAAAAGTAACTCAATCTCTTCAGCATCCTTTAAGCTTTTCTCACACATTTTAGTTAAAATGTCCTATCTTCTTTTAATGCCAACAGCAGTTTCATGTGACACATTTACGTAACAAAAATATCACCATGTTTTATACTGGTACGTTCCTCTAGCCGCATTGTAAATAAAATGAACATACATTAAATTAGGTCTGAAAAGATGTGTAAAGCATCCAATCACTGTTCATAGGTGTGTTCTAATTATCGACTTCACGCAGTAATTTAGTATATTCGACAACTGCAGTGTATGTTGGATGGCTGCAGTGTATGTTGGATGCCTGCAGTGTATGTTGGATGGCTGCGCTGTGTATCATGTAAAAAGTGAAGGATATAAGCAACGGTGGAAGGTGTGTCATCCAACATAAGGTTTTGTGGGATTCTGCAAATATTTGCCTTGGCCAATATATTTTCCTTATCCACAAAACAGTTCTTTTTTTTTTTTTTTTAAAGAAAACCAATGCTATGTCATTATCAAACCACTAAGGGCTGTAAATTTTTCTGTTGTTATTTTTATCTACATACCACACTGCTTAACTGCATATGTATATCTAAATCAGGAAATTTCATGTGTCCTTCAGAGAGGTTTTTCTGAGAGCATTGAGTGGAAAGTGGGGGTCAACAGATCTGAATGAAATTTTATGGAGTTGTTACTTAATGTAATAGAAGAAAAAACCCCCATCATTAGTTTTTCTTTAGGAATATTTCCCTCTGAAGGAGGAGTGAAAGAAAATGGCTCAAATGAGCCTTCGCAGCCCTGAAATTTTCCTGAAAATTCTGGATATTTGCAGACTCCACCTGTTAATTGTCAAAGATATGTAAAATACCTGTTAACTTTTAATGAAATACACATTGAAAGAATTCATGTCCAACTTTACAAAAATGTATTGCAGATGGTTAAGCTGTCGAAGGTGACGGTGTTTTACGATATTGTAAAAACTGCAAAATTCTAAAAGAAAAATGCAAAACACGCACTTTATTTTGCCAGATGTGAGCAACTTTTGAACAGATATCAGTTAGCTGGGCTTGAAGATGGAGTCTTACTCAACGTATTTCAATAAAAACAAATCCTGGTACAACCTGTACAATTTTCCCAAACCGGCTAAGCAAATATACATATTTTTCAAAAAATACAATTATATCAAAATTCCCTTGTTTCAATATTTCTGTTTATACAGAAAACAAACCCCATGCAAGTTTATTTGTATTATTCTAAAAGAATGTCACCTACATTGTCATAAGCCGGTAGAAAATCCTGAATCAATCTCAAATAATTTCCAAAATACATTATACAACTTAGTACAGTTCGGAAAATTTGGAAAATTTAGAAAAAATTCAAAAATTTAGGAAAATTTGGGGTTTTTAAGGGGCCCAGATCTCTCTTATGATTAAAATTATCTGAGATGTCTGTAAAACATTTAGAAAAGACACATTTATAGAATTCATGCTCGGAAGCACAATAATTTCTAGCAAATGGTTATGCTTGCAGCCCCTGTCAAAATTGCTAGTCTTTTACGATATGGCCAAAACAGTAAAATGCTAAAAATAACAAAAAAAAGTCCTCATCACCAGTACTGAGCAACTGTTAAACAAATATCAATTAATTAGCTTAAAAGGTAAGGTCATGTTAGACATATTTCAATTAAAAAAAATTTCGTTCAGATCCGTTGACCCCCACTTTACAGTCATATAGGAAAAATTCCCAATGTTCTTAGAAAACCTCTCTTAAACAGTCACAAAAAGCATCTTCATACATAAGTAATCTATATTTACTGAGTGCTTCAGTGCAGATCTAAAACAATAACCCAACCATAATAATAGTGTCATATTCACGAATATCATATATATATGCTTTTATTGATACATTTGTTAAAAATAACAGAAAAAAACGTGTACTAAGTCTACTTCTACTCATTATTTCTATATTCAATATATATATATACATGGCATAAAAGGTATACATTATCAATAGATTATCTACACATCCATAGTCCCAGTTGCTGGGACATATTTCTCATTAAAATCTGTGCAAAGATGACAGTGTAGTTGACATGTTGTTGTTTCCTCTGAAAAGAATCATTACCTGGGCAACGCAAAATATGTCACAGTACTGGAAATCCTTGTGCATTTTTGACATATATTTACATTCAAATATACAGTCTCTGTACAAAATGTACAATGTATATTTGATGAATTTTCCTCTCATTACTCTATTACGTAATTGCCAATTACGTATGCAATACAGAATAACCCCCTAGGTAAGAACACCTCACAATTACGACCGCATTATGTAGAAGACCTGTATCGAGATTAGCTATAGAAAGGGTGTGGATCATAGGTTCGAAACCATTTAAATGCAGCCCAGTGGCCTAGTGGTTTTACAAGGTTCTGGCTAGCTTTGCTGAAGGTCCACATTCGAATCCCAGCCTACTCTACATCAGCTATATCTCAGCTGAATGTCGGCCAAATGAGACTTAAAGCTGTTGGTGCCGTGTACTCTGTGTCTATGCTGAGGCAAGTATTAGACTCCACCCATGGGATAAATGAGTGGATCCAAGCCTTATCAACTCATCATTGCGTCTGCCTCTGACAACCGGTCATATAAGCTGATCTCCAGACCAGTATCACTCAGAAAACAAAATGCAAATACAATGGTGATATTTTACCAGTAGTATTCAGAAACTCAGACAATGAGTAACCGCAATACTACAGGGGCAATACACATTAATGCATGTACAAGTGATGTCGTGTGTGGCAAATTGGTAAAACAATAAATGCATGGCTAAAGTGGTCGGTTTTCTATCACACCCCACCCCCTAGGGCAATTCAAGTAAAAGCTCCTCTCATATTCTTGCATTGTCAGTGGACTCAGGGGAAGAATTCGATCAGGCCTTACTGCTGGACTGAAGCCAAAGCCAGGCAGTAAATGGATTTCCACATCCTTATAGTGTCATAGATGTCTGTAGCACGCGTCATATGACGTTTTGTGCTTAATGTCGTTATATGACGGCGAAGAATTCAATTAGCGCATTCTGGCTCAGGGCAATTTCTCCTTGCTATCGTGTTGCGGTCATGAAAAAAGAGCATTGTTCGCTCCCTTCCACAGCCTTGGTGACAAACAATAGTATTTGCTGTTGCTGTCAGTAATGTCACAGAGTAATACATGTCACTGCTTTACCCATCAGCAGTCCATGTTATTTCAAAAATTCATCTTATTACTTGGCAAATAAATAAAATACTTGAAAATAAATTAAGTAAAGTGTATGTGTTCTGAGACATATTTGGCTAATTGTAGTCTATCTGACCATCTGGTGTCTAGGGCATCCTATGGCTATGGTTGAATACACCACTGTTTTGCATTAAGGATATATGATAACTTCTTAAAATGACCTAGTTCTGGACCACCACATTTGTCAAGTCCAACAAACTCGGATTTGTCTTAGATGCAGAGCTTTTGTCACATCAAGAGTGTTTGCGTCTACTCTAGAGCAGGAGATATCACAGAAACTTCAAACTGAAATCCAGGGTAGCTCTCATTCATGCAGATTGTTTTAGTTCGTGACGATTCAACATCTGCAAAATCCTTGGAATAGTGGAATTGTATGCATGATATTTATTCTATCTAGTAATCTTGATAGCACACCTGTAATGTGGAGTTGGAAACGGCATAAGCCTTGTCGACAGGAGCCAGTTCCAGCTGGCTAGGATGATTCATTCATAAACTACATGTAACGAAATATATGTAAGCCAATTAGCTAGGCAGACACACGCATTGTGGGCATGACGCAAGAATGAGTAATGTGCACTGCAATCTTGAAAAGCATTAAGAACATATTGTATTATTGTGGTGTGAAGATTTAAAGGCTTGAATGAAATACACAAACAATTTGTTGCAGCTTTAACCAGCCAGCTGGGTTGTAGTGGGTGCATTGAACCTGGGTTCAAGCAAGGAGGTCAAAGGGAGGCTGGTGCTTAGCATTATTCATGAGGACAGGTAGTAGCAGCCGCAGAACTGCATCACAGTGCTTGAGCATCACTGCCTGCAGCAGTGGCAGCAGCAGCAGCAACAGCAGGGATGACATCATGAAGTCGTGCTCCCATTGGTCCAGAGCTGCCAGCGGATCGATATTGCCATAACAACGAGAGATCCAGCATTAATTTACTATGATAATGCCCTCCATTGGTGGCTGGAGAGACAACATCACTCAGCTTCAACGGACACATCTGTCGAGATTGTCAGGTTTTGAAGCTGTTGGGATTGTTTTTTTATAGCCAGGCACAGAGAAAATGTTGTTCATTGGAATATAACTGGTTTTTCCGGAATTCGGCAATCGGGCTTGGATTATATAAGCAGAAGAAGCAGCGGCTTTCAGAGCCAAGTCTGAGCTCAGCCGCCATCTTGTAGCAGTCCTGCATATATCTGGGCAAGTCTTTCAGTCGCAATTGAGCAGTACCGAGAGATTATTTCTGCCAAAGGACTTTCTTCATGTCTACTAGAAACTGCGTTGTTTGAAGCTTGAACAGTCCTAGACTCTGTGGATATATATTTTCCTCTTATTCTTCGGTATAAACAGTCTTAAATCTCATCATGGGCACCGTCCTTTCCTTCTCGCCGAGGCCTCGCAAGCCTCTTTATGAGGACATCAATTTGAACAACTTCAATTACGAGATGCTGAACAATGCCAAAAACCAAAATGTTAAGGAAAAGAACTTAAAGAAACACTCCATATTCATCAGCGCCCTGAGCTGGAAGAAATTCAACGTCAACACCAAGAAGAAGGAGAAGAATAACACGAGCATGATGAAGATCTCCAACAAAATACCTGGCAGAATTGACAACAATTTGAGCGATTTAGAAAACAACAACACCAAGCCCTTTCCCAAATCCATCTCATGCTACAACCTGAAGACGACTTCAATCAAACCAGATGACATCATCAAGAATAATAACAACAACATCCTTAAGAAGTCAGCAAGCAACAACACAGCAGTGTGCGCCATCAACAACCACCACCACCACCACCACCACCGTACCAGTCCAAAGAAGACAGTCATCCAGGCGTCCACCTCAGAGTTGTTGAAATGTCTTGGGGAGTTCCTTTGCCAAAAATGCCACCGTCTGAATCAGCTGGAACCAGGTGATGCGGTGATGTGGCTGAGGACAGTAGACAGGTCGTTGCTGCTGCAAGGCTGGCAGGACATCGCCTTCATCAACCCAGCCAATGTGGTGTTTGTCTACATGCTGATCAGGGACCTGGTCACTGAGGACATCCTGACAGAGCATGAGCTACAGGTCATTGTCCTGACCTGCCTCTACCTTGCCTACTCATACATGGGCAACGAAATCAGTTACCCCCTCAAACCGTTCCTGGTTGAGGAAGACAAAGACAAATTCTGGGACCGTTGCCTGAGAATCATCAGTCGCCTCAGTACTTCCATGCTGAGGATCAACTCAGACCCAGGATTTTTTACTGAAATTTTTACGGAATTAAAATCTTACAGTAACTGTAGCCAATCTTGAAAGAGGACCCGCTCTAACGACAAAGATTCTAGTCACCCGCGCTTCGCCCATGAGACAAACTTGACGAATTTGAACCTGAGATTCAGCCGCATTTGACTTTATTGGCAAAGTTCCTTTCGAATGGTGCAGATTTTGTCTCTTAAAAACAGAGACATCTTGGCGCCAGTTTCGCTAGAGGGAGGGTGTGGTCCCTAGGAACTTCTTGTTGATTTCGTCTGCTTTTGAAGGGGGCTGCCGCCATTTGCAATCTGCTAGCTGCAAGGTGGCGCCAACCGAACGATCAATATTGCAATGCGTTGAAAGTGATGGCACCAGCAGTCGCCCCTGAAGCACCCCTCGCCCTTGTCAGCTACCCTCGGGCTTTGCATGGAAACAATCAGTGAATCTCCCGGTCCTTAATTGTGGTGTGTTATTTAATCCATGTATTGACACGAAATCCAAAAATGTTGTTATCGTGAATTGACAATGAAACCAAACAGAGAACACACTCACAGCGTTGTAGTCGTCAAATGTTTGACACTCGTAATCTCATAAATTAGACCCTTTTTTTCCCTATCTGAGTTAGAGCTTTCCCGCCAAATTGTAAGGCTGCTAGACTACCAGATGTCAAGCATTTTGTAGGCGAATCGAAGCAGGGTGATAAACAAGAGATGTTAGGTTTTGTTCAAATGCTCAATTATTGGGTCAAATTTTCATTTGTACTTAAATCATTCATTCTTTACTGCAGATTGTAACAGTAGACTGCTTCCTATGACAGTATGACATATTTGTTTTGCCAGATTGCACCACTGACATTTGATTCAGTGAACTGAAAGTTGTGTTGATTCATTTGCAATTTACAAACGCATGTATTTGACATTTTATTTGTCATGGACCCACCGTTAAGTTACCAATTATGACAATCAAAGTTCTCAGAGTTGATGTGATATTATGCTGACGGTTGGTATGTTGTAATTGTGGCGGCTTCCAAAGCCAATACACACATTTATACACAGTAAACATAAGTCGTAACTGCTAAGCTTATGTGGTATATAGTATGAATGCAGTTTTGATATTAATTTATTTATGTTCGCTTGTTTTGAGTGTATGTTTTACACGGAAGAAGGAGAATGGCCATTGTGATCTCAGACAAATGTTGACGAGTGAATAAAATGAGGATTAAGGAGAGAATGAATTGTGTTCAAAGTAAATCCTTGCCCGTCTATGGAAAGCTTATATAGGCTTGTTATTACGTTTTAAGTAATGAATCTTTATTGGTCGTCCAAATTGCATTTCAGGGATTGTGCAAAAATAATATAAATACAAGAATTTCATTTTGACTTCAGTGACCGTGCACAAGTGGCATTAATAGTTCTAGAATAATTAATATAACAAGTTATGTAAATTAGCAACCATTTATCATAATTGTCTGCAGATTATCGCATATGTCATTAAAGAGTCCAGATTAACGAATTTGCTACTTGCATACATGTCCTAATATGCATCTAAAAAGAGGCATTATGTAAAATTATGTAAAACTGTACATAATAGATTATTCAAATGACGTTTAACAGTCGGAATGCCATTGGTCTGATGAAACGTAATAAAGACATGGATTAAAAATTGCAAGATTGAATATTAATTTATGGAAGACACTGTTGTCAGAGTTGAACTGAAAAAGAATATATTATGACCAATAAAATAATTTTCTAAACAAATTATATTTGTCTGTTTCTTGATTTTACTGATTACTATTGCCAATTGTTCAAATGAGTACAAGGTTATGGCTGCAGTCAGGAATAGACTGCTTCGGCTTTCTAGAGTCAACCGTATTTAATAAAACTAACTGTACATAGATTAAGTTATTATCCAAGCAATAATTACGTAGAATTCCAATGGAAATGTTGCACATAGTCAGAACATGACATCTTGCCTGCTGATCCCATTTGTATCCCTATTTTGTCGTTACAATTTCCGAGTTTGATGAGAAATTTGGTAAACAATTCATAGAGTACAAAAGAATTAAAACAAATCTGTAGCCATTCAAACAGATCAGAACTATATACATGCCTTGAAATGCATGATGTTAGGTGTCAACTGAGAGCCAAAAAATATTTCCATTCCACATAATTATTGCATGGATGGTAAAATCTTGACATCATATTTCAAATTTTTATAATTTAATTACTTCTTTGGAAGTTTCAGTGATTTTACTCAAGGATGGGGTGGACTGCAAGTCCCACCAAAGTCTCAGAATTTTTTCAACCAATCGTGGACATTCGTGAGCCTGCGCCAAATGCGATTCTAGTATGTCACACTTATATAGCACCCAACCAGCTCTCAGGTGCTGTATATTTAAAATTTGTAAAAAGTCAAATAGACACAAGATTAACATAAAATCGAGTTTGATAAAAAGTCCATAGAAGAGAAATCGATAAAATGTTTAAAGTCAATAAAAGAGAATTGTATAAAACTAAAAGTCACATTATATGGCTATAAGCATCAGTAAACAGAATGGTTTCACCATCTCATCTTTACGTCTGCACATGGCAGCCGGTCATAAAAGCTGGAAAGCATAACACTTGCACACGAGCAAGCACTACTTGTTTTACTAACTAGTCATACTACTCTAACTCTGTGTCTTTCTCTCTGTCTTTTGTGGCAGTGTTTGTCTGTCCCTTCTGTTTAAGAATTCCAGAAACTCTAGGGGGAGTACTCGTGGCGACACCTGATATTTATTTCATATTTAATGAACTCCATCACAATATTTTACCAATGGCTTGTTACTTCAAGTGTGTAAGCCAATTGAAGAGTCTAAGAAATAGTCATTTAAAAACAAGACCAAATATCAGAAAAGATTCAGATGTCCGAAGGCTGTCTCCGGCAACACATTCGGTAAAGATTTACATTGGCTTACCTAACTTTATAAATTAGTATACTTCAGCAAGATTTAAGAAATTGTGCTTAAATCATCCTCACATAGAAAAATAAATTTATGACCATTAGGCTTAATCTTCTGAAGTGTCTATAAACTTTTGGATCAGACTGCAAATGTTGGAAACCCTTGCTTTTGTCGGATTGGCCTAATTCCATAAGAAGTTAATTATAATCTTTCATACATAGATCTGTTTACACTTACAACAGTCACAACGTTAAACAAACCTTGGGCGTACGTGGTGATGAGTGGGTGGATTAGGGCTTTACGTCCTGTATTTCTGCAACTTTTGAGCTAATTAGGACAAACAGGGACCATGGCATTGAGATGAGGGATGAAACAGCCATCCAACATAGGCTTGAACGGAAAATTGAAACAGGGACCCAGTGGTTGGAAGCCCAGTGCACTACCACTAAGCTAGGCCCCCACGTCATGTCAAACAAAGGGTAATCGTAAAAGCTACGATGAATACCTAAAGAAGAATTTACACTTCTTCCCATCTCACTCAACCTCTGCTCACATATGGGCTTCTGTTGGATCCAATGCTATCAGAAAGCAACGCCCCCTGGAGTCATACTCAGAGCTTACATTTGCAGTTCTTCCTTTATCCACCAGAGTAAAAATGGCAATGCCATCTGCTGGACAAAAACTTTGTGGTGTGTAGTAGGCATACAATGTTTATTTTTATTTTATTCAGTAGAGATTTATATTGAAAGTTACCAACAAAAACAGTTCGAATGACCAGGCGATATGCAACGGCGACAATTATATCATTGAAGGGTATGTAAAATAGTCGGTTTGGTTGACCGCAACAAAGTACTAAAATCGTATATTTTCCAAAAAAGATTATTCCCAAAGTGCAGGTTCAGCTCAACGAAAAGTAATTCTGAATTTGGAAATCATTCAGTGCAGGGAATTAATAAATTTGACCTGTATCTTTCACGCGTCAAATTCAAATCAGCGACTTTCCAATTGCTGAAGACTAGACAATAGACCAGACTTGTCTATTCATGCAGTTATGCAATAATCCGTGCGTCTATCATCGCAATTAATTGCGTTTCACTTATATTTTATTTTAACTATGTATAAACCAAATTAAGTTCTGAATTTAATTCAATGCTTCATACTCATCAAGAAAATAATTTTGTCTCAGAATTCATTTGCTTTGACAACAAGTATATTGTATTATTTAAAGTTCCTTATAACCAAAATTAATTGTAAAACAAACCACACACGGCCCACACTACACAGATGACCAAGATTTGTGATTTAGGTTGCCGATCAGAGAACAACAATGGTGGATGGTGTGTCGCCTCGGCCAATATATTTTTCCTAATCCCACAAAGCCCTATGTTGGACTCTTTACCATCCACTTTTCAGTGACTATTGCTTGAGTATTGTGACTGAAGCTTATTCAGTTAATGACACAGGCTGCCAAATAGTAACTTGGAGTCCACACCATGTCACACATTAACCAATGGGTGGAGTTTTTAACGTGCCCCAGCATAGACACAAAGTATAGGACAAAATCAATAAATGTTTCATGCAAACGTCTGCTCTATGATGGTAACGTAGGACCGAGGTTTTTAAGAACAGCTACCTAGTAATTTTGGTTATTTAAAAATGTTTATTTAATTGCTGAAGGTCCCGGGTTCGATCCCCAGCCAGGGTGCTCTTCATGGGCTACATCCTAGCTAGATGCTGATCGCATGAGACGTTAAAATTGGAGGTGCCTTGTACTCGGTGTCTATGCTGGGGCAAGTAAAAGACCCCACCCACGGGGTAAATGTGCAACATGGTTTGGAATCAAAGCCTCATCATCTCATTATTATGTCTGCCTCTGGCAGCTGGTCAAATAAGCTAAGCTTCAGATTGAGACATTAGCAATGAATGATGGAATTCATGGAATTAAATTGATTGCATTGAATATCGAAGCTGCTTGATGAAAAAGCGGTCACATATGTGATGTGTTTGCATCCTTTGTTCATACACCAAATGAATATTACAGTGGTTTTACAATTTATCCACACCTAAACAACAATACAGGCTTAAGAAAACAAGAAAGGCGGTCAAGGACGAGCTTAAAATAATGCTTGGCATTCTCGGCTAATAAATTTTGTTTCTATTTTAAAACAGTTATGGCACACAAACCCACGCCTCTGCAACTATCCGGGATGTACGCAATGCCTTTATATTTATAAATACTTTGCACTAAAAGCAATATGCGATGTTGAAGTCAGTCGCTGTAAAGTCTAAACATATTATGGTGATATTGTAGAGAATTTAGAGATTAGTTCAAGGATAGACAAGGAGACTCAAAAGTTGACATATATACTTGAGAAGAATATGACCAGAGTTCACTTTTCTTTCCACGTCTCTTGAAAATAATAATCAGCATTCATTAATAACAATTCTAACCATTTTTTTAATTTAAGCAACCTTTTTTCCCAAATTATTCATGAAATCTTGCTATGGATGAATGTACATTACAGCCCGCACTGCCCCGCATCCACGGTACATTGTATTTTTCCGCACTCGTGCTGGAGTTTTAAACCCGCAGTTGGCCCGCACATACCTAGCCAGGCTTACCATTGGCTAGCCCGCAAATATTAAGTTATTCATACGCCAAGTAGTATTTTTTATCACTCATTTACGAATTAACATAATGACTTCTTTGGTGTGTAGTTTTCGAACTTCATCATTATATAAATTTATTTATCCTGGACGACGCCAATCTCAATTTTCGAATGCAAACAAATGTTTTGTATATTCTTCTCTTTGTCCCTTAAGGCTGTCTCTTTTTTCTCTATTAAGACAATTAATAGTAGCTTTGAAATACAATTTACTTCTAAGTTCTAGCAATATGATGTGATTTATTTTTAAATTCATTATTCAGTGTAGACGTCTACATTTATCCCGTCCTAAACTTTAGCTGAATAAATATACTAGGTGATAAAAAAGTAAGCAAAATTTATCCACAACTTTTAAGTTTAGGGCTTACCATAAACGAGCAATATTTTTTCTTAATGTACTTTTTGGGGTTTGTCCTTAAATTTGACTATTAGTTTTGGCATTAAGTCCGTGGCTGGGGCAGTGTGGTTTCAGTTTAGGAAGCTGGTAGGTAGACACTGTATCTACTGGACCGCAGTATCCAAAGTCATGGGTTCAAACCCATAAAAGAACTGAGCAGATCTTCTTCAAAACAACTGCTCCACTCCACCCAAGTGCAAACGGTTACATTTACAGTTAGTTTAATAAAATATGGTCGACTCTAGACAGCTGTAGCAATCTATTCCTGGCTGTAGCTTTAATTGGCCAAAGCCAGCTGCTTCAGTCTACTCCTAAATTATAGTCGGCTTACATCCACCACCCCAGAATAATATAAATTGATCTAAGATATCACAAATATGAATAAGTTCCATTAAAAACGGCCTGTCAAATTAAACCTAGACAAAGCTAGACAACTTCTGTCATACAATGTTACCTGTCACTAAACGGAACTGTCTGGCTAAAGCTGGCTACTCCAAGTCAGATCTAAAAGTACATGCAAACTAACTGTATTTGGTTTTAGGTAATGAGAAGGGTTATAAGTACTTCCCAGGAGGTGAGAAAGACTCAAGCTTGAACAGGCTTGCCAAGGTTGTAATGTTGTTGTTGCAACTCATTACTCAATATAGCACACACAAAAACCCAATTATTCCATGTCTCTCATCATTACTACCACTGTTAACTGACAACACAAATTTCTTGCTATTCTTTCTTTTTCACTATTCGTGCACACAACCCTGGAAGCTCCCTTCTGTCCAACACTTCGCTTATAAAACTATAAATATACATAGTGAGCTAGCTATAGTTGGCAAATTCGTGGAGCTAGAACGTTCCTAGCAACAGGTGTTACGTAATTAGCGTCATCAAAAGGACAGATCGATGGAGTCGCTCTTTCTCCACAATTCATGTCAGGAGTCTTTGCCAAAAATAGCAACACATCCTCACATGCCGACACTTTAATAAGGGCGTGCCGCGGGTTGAACAGCAGCAGCCAAGAGCGAAAGCCACAACGCCCTACCAAGTTTATGATTCAAGGCAAGTGTCTTTGCAAAATAAAGATGATTTTAAATCATATCAGATCTATGGATGACAACTACAAAACGAAGAGTTGGCAATCAATATAAATAGCAAATGACAGCAGCACACATGTTGGTTGATGCCTTGATAGGCCATTAGGAAGGTGTTTTCAGTGGTTGGTAGTGTTCGTGGTCTTTGGTTTCGTGGGTTGCATTATAATTCTAAGAAAAAGAAAACTGCAGCAGCAGCAGCAGCAAATATGTTTATCACATAAGTGCAAGAGGTTGTTAATGGCGGCTTCTTGCAGCAGCAGCAGCAACAGCAGCAGCAGCCAACAGCAGCAGCAGCAGCCCAGGAGCTTGGCAGCATCTATTATGATAATTCCTTGCACGATGTAAAATATGCGTTAGCCAGCGACGCTGCTAGGAGCCCGTGACGTCACAGGGGCCTTCGATTGCCGTTGACGTTCGTCTAGCTATTTCGAGCGCTCGGCATGTCAGCTGACCCTTTCTGTTTACCAGCCTGCCTCCATCTTGACGACGTTTGAACAAGGACTCGAGAATCTAGGCTAGCTCTCCTGCACGCGCAGTCCATGACGCTGAAGCCAGCCAGGCACAAGATGAGATAAGGCGTCTCGTCAAGGCATCCCGCTTTCTCCACATAAAGGCCAGCCTGACGCTGGGAATACTGTACTGCCAGGCTGCCAGGTTACAGAAAAACCATCATGGCTACCGGCCAAGGATGGGGACTAGATTTTTATGACTGTATCGTGAACAATGATCTAGCCAGGCTGGAGAGCCTGGTGGAACAGCACAAGATAGATCTGAATGCCAAGTTCACAGAGGTAAGGAAGAAGAACCACCTAGATCTGAGCCCGATCCATTTGGTGGCCTACAAAGGCTACACAGGCATGCTGCAGTATGTGTACGACATGAAGTGCGATATCCACCAAACTACCGCCACCTTGCGTCGAACGGCCTTCCATTTTGCCGTCCTTGGCCACAAGATGGCGTGTTTCCACAAATTGTTGTCTTTCGGAGTCAACCCCGACGCACGGGACACCTTCGGCAATTCGCCGTGCCATTACGCTGCCGAGGACGGCGCTTGCGATTTCCTGGAAGTCCTGCTCAAACATAAGATCGATGTCAACGCCCAGGACATCACGTTAAAGACGCCCCTGATGAAAGCCACGCGCAATGGCAAAATTGAGGCTGTGAAAAGACTCATTCAGTCAGGCTGTTCTTTGAACATTCGCGATAAAAACAGAGACACAGCGTTGCACTTTGCAGCTAGGCATGGCAGCGCTGGTCTCGTCAATGTGCTGATTGAAGCTGGCAGCGATGTCAACATCCAGAACCAGTGGGGACACACCCCCCTGATGGAAGCCGTCTGCTACAATAACAAAGATGCGGCTGCTCGGCTCCTCCAGGCCGACTGTAATGTCAACCTAAGAGAGTACAAGTCCGGAGACACAGCTTTGCACGTGGCAGTGCGTAAGAATTACAGCGTTCTGGTTGAGCAGTTGCTGGCCACTGGGAAAGTAAAGCATGTCTACAACTACCAAGGCGAGCTGGCCTTCTTCGATGCTGTTGCCAACCAGAAAATCGACACACTGAAGCTGTTTCTGTACTACAACTACGACCTGGATGTTCCTGCTAAGCTGGAGTATGATGGCACAGGAGGCAAGACCCTGGTTCGTATCGCACTAGAGCGCGGCCATTTCGAGCTACTCAAGTTGTTCGCTCAGCTGGGATTCATAATCACCTTCCCCATTGCCCCTACCCTGAGTGCGGATGGGGTTCGCCTGGGCGCCTGCTCCATGGACAATGAGCATGCTTGCAATATCCAGCGTTTCTTGTCCGAGATACAGCTGGTTCGGTCTCTTAGAGAGCTGTGTCGCAAGACCATCAGAAAACAAGTTGGTTTCGGGATCAACGAGAAGGTCAAGGAGTTGCTTCTGCCCGTCTCTCTCAAAGAATTCATCATTCTGAAGGAGATCTTCTAATTTTAACCCTCTTGTATTAACAAGAGTTGCATAGCCAACTTATAATATAACGGTTCACTTTGACATTTGTGTATATTACACTATTATGGAGAATACTCTCAACAGGCCGATAGTGATAGGCATTTTCAATATTATTCAGTGTGACGAGTTGATTAAACAAAAAACGTAAAAAAAAAAAGTAAATATACACACGCATTTGATGTCAATAATCCGTTCTATATATAGCCACTGATGAGTCATTTACGTTGTTTGGATCTTTGTTCTTACTTGATATGACTGGATTAAAGCATGTGTGTGCTTAAGCCTTTAATATTGTAGCTGTAGAAATCCGTGGATCTGTGACCGAAAAATAAACTTTACACAGTGGTGCTAATCATGTACGATATATGTTGTACATAAGAATTATTAACTGTCCAGAGGAGTCCAAGTATTTGGTGATCTCATGATGAAGGGTTGAGACCCTGGGGTGAGGGAAAAGTATGGGAAGGGTGGTGAGACTGGGTTGTAGTCTGATGAAAGCTCATGAAAAGGGTATAATACAAACTCAGAAAGAGATATTATGTTTACTGATATTAAAGGTAGTATCTACCAATTTGTTGTAGGGGTAAATTTGCAATAGTATTACATTCTTGTCTTAGTTTGCCACATCAGTCCGTTAACACCCGAATCTACTCATACTAAGATACTTCCAAACCTATGTTTACAAGATAACTTATCATTCACGTATGCCAAATATTCAAATTTACAAACTTATAGGCCCAAACTATACTGAAGTATTATTCCTGCATAATTTGGCTCCTCTTTATCCAACATTTAATACTGCATTGAAATCTTAAATTTACAGATGTACTGAAACTGCACACCTCTTGTTTACATTGTTGCTATGGTGAAAGGTATATTTTTGTACGGATATTGAATGAGTCACAGAGAGTTGTTGAAAGGTCTTTGAAAAGATGTTGTTGTTGTTGTTGAGAAGTGGGCGATAAAACGTCAAATTGATTGTATTCATTATACTTGAACTTTCTATGACATGTATGTTGTTGCGTTTTCCCATGTGATAGACTTGCTATTCTTTGGAAGTAAGGTCAGCTGTGAATTGAATGATACCACAGGATCCCGTGTAAACGGTATCTTGAATATGAAGATATTATACTCAACATATTTATATGCACGGCTGGTGAGATATGATTATTATGATGATGATGTTTCAAAACGGGTGTTTTCAGGCCTTAAGCCAAATAAAGTCAAACATAATGCATAATAAAAACGTCTTTGTGTTATTTTATTTCATTTTTCACTAACTCGTACACACAGGTTAATTTTGTTTCATGCTCTGAGCTAACCGATGTCTGATTCCAATGCAGTGGCCTAAGCATTTATTTAGATGTAGGGGAAGGCGGGGCAAATCGGTGATTTTGAACCCCTAAAGCTTGGAGGGGTTTAATCTTAAAACAAAACAATTATTACAAAACTGTTTAGGGTACACCAATTTATCAGTTTAATGGCAATTCAATGCATTCCCTCTTTTAGGATGACCACAAAATTCAAATAATGTAAAATGCTGTTTTGTCCCATTTTTCCCTGTTCCTGGGGCAAAATGGTACAAAATGGGGAAACATTGTTTAAGTAATTTATGCCCCCGCCTTCCCCATCCACCAATTAAATAAGCCTTATTGCTGACGTATCAACCTGGACTTGGGCGCATTTTAGCTACGTATGGCACTAAGATTTGTTGGAAGCTGTATATGATAGCGATCTCAAAAAGTGCAATTTACAGAATGCACGAGTCGAATAGTAATCCTAATAGTTAACAGCATCCAATAGGTTGTCTCAATGTTAAGCTTACTGTTGTTTAAATAAGTAAATTTCTAAAATTCTATTAAACTGGAATTTCGAACTTGAAATAATATCGTTTCAACAAAGAAATGAACAAAAATACGTTGTACATCGTTTTCATTGCAACTTTATTTGGATACTTAAGCATAACAAATAGTTAAACAAATTAACAAACTAAACAGCATTAGGCTATCACGGAAATTTAATATAAAACAATACCAATTTGGTCTTCAGTTTTGTCATATTTAATGAGATCTACAATAGATTTAGCACCACAATAATATTAAGGACAATACAGCCTATTATAAAATATCACTTAAGGCTTATATTCCTTAAGTTGCTTAAGGAATCCATCATTGGGTCTCACAGCTGGTCTCACTGACTTCGCATGATCGTAAGCTTCTTGAAAGTCCACTTTATTCATTTTCATGTAATAAGCTATCACAATAGTGGCCGCACGAGATACGCCGGCATTACAATGGACAAAAACTTTCCCTTTACTTCGTCCTCGATCGATAAACTGAAAAGCTTCCGGAAAATGCTGGGCAATGTTCGTTTCTGGCATATCAAGGAGAGAGAATTTCAAGTAGGTGAAATAGTTAGGGTAGAAGTTATCAACATTCTGAGCCATGTTGAGAATGTGTGTGACGCCGTGTGACTTCATGAGGTCAAGGTCACCTGCCACGTCCTGTGACCCTGAAAGGAGAAATGGAAAGTGCTTGGGTAAATTAAGTGTCTCTAAGAAAACCAGTCTCTTTGTTTACAGCCCCATTTGCCAATACCCCAGCACAAACAACAATAGATTGTCACAATCAAGTAAATTATATTGTCACAATTTGAAAGCATGGACCCTTAAAAAACCTTGCAGAACTTTTTGTTGTAATATTCTCAAAAAAGAGTGTCAGAATATTTTGACGACTTTCAATATCGAGTAACTCATTTGTCATAAGGTGATAACATTGGTTCTTAAAACATTGCAGCTATATTTTAGACAATATTCCACAGAATATTACCAAAATATCTTCTTGTTCAATTGTTCCTACCTTCCCTGTATAATGTAATTATAGAATCATACTGAGTTGCAGCTGTCATAATTCAGTACTATTCTGTGTCTCTGTATGCTTCACAGGTTTACCAGACATGCAACCACATTGACCCCACATTGACACTGATCCCACATTGGACGTGTTTGCATATGTCCCTACAATCAACTATAAAACCATGGAGACAAGAGTACTTGTCTCCATGATAAAACTAACGGCAACTTGTGACAAATCATCTAAGGCCTACAGCTGGCATATAATGTTCGTACCAGGGGCAGATCTAGGATTTTTGGAAGGGGGGGGGGGGAGGTCAGGCATAGGAATTGTACGAGCAGCGAAAGTGCGATGTCCTAGTGGGGTAGAGGGCATTTTTGCCAGAGAAAAGGGACCCCCTCTAAATCCGCCCCTGCGTACCATTACTCTACCCTTAAATGTTTACTATAGGACCTGAACTGAAATTCAAATAAATACCAACAACTCGATCTGTTCTGTTTTAATCAGCTATAATCATTCGTAATGAAATTCAAACAACTTACCCAAGAAGAGACCGTCCATGATTGGGGCTAACTGGAGATCGGGTGAATAATCCCCGACAAATCCAAGACCCCCGACTTTTTTCACCCTGATGGTCGTTCCAGCTTCATCTCTGACCTCCAGAAGGGTCCTCCCATCACTTGTTTTGACAACAGTGTCTGTGGGACGAAGACGATTTTTGGTGAAGCCCTGGATGTCTTTTAAGAAGCTCATGTCCGCCAGAGGGAGCCAGCCATACACAGGTGACACCTAACGACACTCAGCTGAAACAAGTGAGTAATATGAATATGAAACTCTTTAGCAATGTGTAAACAGGTAAGAAAGCTTTAATATAAAGAAAGGGATGACAAGTAAAGCTCTCTTTTAAAAGAGACCTGAACCAGACTTTTGTGATATTTGGTCGATAGTAGATATTAATTAGGCCTAATGTATTATTTATAATTGGACTGGACTTGAACCGCTGCACTCCCAGCCCATTTCAAGCAGACCAACGCCTTTGCTGCTTGGTGCAAGATGTTTAACTTTTTTTTATAGTAATGGCCTGTAAGCTCAATTTATAGATTCTAGTAGTTGTAGTAATTGATAGTCGTTTCAAATCACTGTATCACATTCAATGTACAATTCAAAATATATGACCCAAGCCAAAGCTTCTGTGCGACCTATTAGGAATAATAATATACAATTCGGAAAGTATAAGCATAGAACTAATCTATAAAGTAGTGATGCAGACCGGACCACCTTTTGTAAGGTGGTCCGATATTCCTTAAAGTGGTCCGGTACTGGTCCAGTCCAGGGTCAGGTGGTCCGGTATTATTACTGGACCGGTCCAGAAGCGATCCATCAGCATTTTTTAAAATTATGATAAAAACAAATTTTTTTTTTTAAATAAAAAACTTTTCCAGCGGTCCGGACCGCGGTCCGGTCTGCATCACTACTATAAAGCTAATCTATTATACAATATAGTATATATAAAAGAATACAAGTCAAAACGTCCGAAACCGAAACGTCTGAGTCCGTAACATCCAAAAATATTCCGATTGTGATTTTTTTTTTTGCCAATGTACACATGAACTATTTTAACTTGAAGTTAGCATATATTCCAATTCTTAACCACGTTTTTGTTTATTCCCTAATTCCCTAATCCACCACAATTGGATATTTAAAGTCAATATTTTCCTTAAACTGCTTTTGAATATGTGGTGTTCATGAATTGTTATAATACCTTTATGACATCAGAAAATAATTGTACACTGGTCTAAAAACGTAATTTATGTATTATTAATGTATTTATTAGAAATTATGTTTTAATTATTTATCAGGTGTTTATTAGTGAAATGAACACCAAATTTGGACCCCCCAGTTGTCCAGGGAAGCCAAAAATTCGGGCAAAAAGTTGAAAAATTCGGGCATAAAGGGGTGCTAATAAAAGCCTTAAAATTCGGGCAAGATGACCTTTGCCCCCCCCCCCCCCCCCCAAAAGAAAGGTTCCCCTACGCCTATGTGAGTTCTTGACTAAACATAGAACTCATTGCTAATTTTGAGGAGTGAACCCCCCCCCCCCCCCTTTTTCTTTTTTATATGGTTCCGTCTTAATACGGTTGAGTGCCCTTCGTTTACCCTAAACCCAAGCTGCTTGCAGCGCCTCTCTCCTACCGTCATTTCATGAAAGTGCACCCCGACTTGCACTCCCCCTTGTGAGCAAGTTGCCCAAAACCCACGCGTCAGTGCACACATGCTAAAGTATATATATACACATTTGAATCATCAAAATCACCCTGACAAGTCAATACATGGAAGTAATTAAGGTACAGTTAGCTTACATCTATCACCATATAAATATAAACTGGTAATCGTAAGAAATTAATCTAATCTAATAAATATGTCTTGCTGCTTATCAATGATTTTTCACCAATGTTAGGCCTACAAGATGCTGGGAACAGGTAAATAATATTACTAGGTAACAATTATTAAAAGTTGACATGCATGGATAAAAAATACTATTATTATGACAATAGTGTAAAACTGATATGCACAGTGTGAGGATATGATTGCCGTATACTTCTGTATATTATTTAGCTAGGAATATTCCTAGATTCAAGTATGTGTACCTCCCCCCTCCCCAAAACCGATCATTACAGGTAGGTATACGCCCATGGAGAATGAATGAACAGCGCCCCTATACAAGATCCGTCAGCTGCAGTTATGGAGGTAGAAACTCAGCAGCCATGACACTATAATGATGGGGACAATTCTACAAGCTCAGCGGAGAATCACTTCATATAGATAGCTGTAGGCCTATAGATGCTAACTTGCAGCTAGATACAGACTGGTATAAGTAGCCGATGAATTCAGTGAGAATTCCTCGCATCACATCACACGCTGCAGCGCTGGTCCACGGTGTGACAACTGCTGATGCTGCGGTTATTAATAGCTATTACTGGATTACAAATGCTGATACATTAGCGAAATTCAACTACACACACCCAGGAAATTAAGGAATGCGCTACATTGTTCAATAAAACAGCGAGGAGAGAAAATGACTCAAAGTATTTACCTTAGAAGCCAGGAAAATGCGTCAGACAGGCTGAATATCGTGTAAGAGAAGTGGCGGAGCCTAAGGAACATCACGGGGGTAAACTCTCACAGCTGTAAGTAGATTATACAGCAGCACTGCTCAGCTATAGCTAGCGATTGGTGGGGGTGGTGGAGGGGGGCACAATAGACAAGGTCACTCAACATGAACTTAATACTGAATTAGGCGCCCTAATTACATTATAATATATCTTAAGAATGTACAGCTCAGTTCTACAATTGAGTAGCCAGGAATAAAGTGGTCGAAAATACATCTATGTAAGCACGTGTCAGACGTCGGGGTGACGTGTACTAGACTAATGTCAGTACCCCATAACCATGGTTATGGGGTCATGGGGTCTACTGCTAATGTCAATAAATTTTGTCAAGCCATCAGATGTCCCAATGTTTATCCATAGCGCTTTGGTTCAATATTAAATGATATGTTAGATTCAGTGCATGCATTTTAGCTTAGTTACACCACAGGCGCCCTCCAGCAGGGGCTATCATCAAAGACATAGAATAAAGATTATTATTATATCTTGACATGTATAGCAATGAGCTGGACGGCGCCTGTGGTTAGGCCTACACAGTGAATGCCTTTTGTTAAAACTGGTTATTTATTCAAGTGCTTTGGACCAAAACAAGCCGGAATAATAGGCCGCCCGTAGGGCTTTTATGACTAGAGATTGGCCAAAAAAAAAATCTACTGTCATGCTATTCTCAGATGACCGGATCGAACTATGTTGTCCTAATTAATCTGCGCGGCCATGATGCGCACAAAATAATAATGACCTACTTACACAAAAATCGTTCTTAACAGCTCTTAACTTAAGATCTAGCAGACAAATTGAATTAACTCACATTAAAACACTGTTAATGATCATTTCTATGTGATTCAAGACTAGACAAGCAGTAGAAGTATGGTTTTGAATGTTCCATGGTAGGGATGTCCACTGCCGTGATTTTCCACAAAGCTAGCCAACTAAATGAACGTTCGACCAATCAGAGCAGAGCTTATTTAATTACTAGGCCATTTGCTAGGCAACGAGCTTTAACAAACTCTGTGATTTGCCGTGGCGCTTAGGTTTTAAAATCAATGCGCCGTCATGATGCGCGCTGACAAAAAAGGCCTTTAGAAACGTCACAATTAAAACTTTTATTGATGACGTCACAGAAAATGGCTTTGGCGCCGCACCACTGGCGAACAAAAAACAATGTGTTCGCTCAACCGGAACGATCGCGATTTTAGTTGATACTGTTACGTAATTGCTATTAGTAAATAGGTGATATATATAATATGTAGCTGTCAATGCCAGGAGTGAGCGAAGCTATATAAGTACTATATATATCTGATTTTTTTAATGATTTATTCACAGATTGAAAGATACATGTATGCTTTGTCTAGGTTCAATGCATGTGTTGATATGTCAAAGACAGTGTACAGACAAATGTATTACACCTCCTGCGGCTTCTCATGCACATTGCATAATCATATTCTCTAAAGGCTTTTATATATATGTATATATATATAGTAGGCCTAGACGTCTCTACTTCATAGGCTACTGTAGACAGATTACAAAATATAGCCTTAGGGCGCACTTTTGTATTATTGGCCCAGAAGCGGTTTTTGCAAATACATCACTTTTAAAATTGTCACACACGAAATTCCAATTGTTAAACAGTGTATGTGACGTCATCCAAGCCTCAGTCTTATACAGGGCGTGCAAGTTACGAAATATACACCATTTGTACATGCGTAGAATCGCGCATTAGCAGCAGCTTTGGAACCAAGCGCCCAGCGTAGTGCAATGGTGTGGCATAGGAAGGCGTTAATAATGGACTTATTACCAGGGATGTGATTTTTCCGTTTTTTTCCGGAAATCCGTTTTTTTTGGCATGTGAATTGACCCGCGTGATATGTGCAAATTAAATTTTTTGGTTTACTTTTGTTCATCCTGACATTTTCCGGTGTTTTTATCACTGATCAATCACATCCCTGATTACGGACAAATTACGGACAATTAGTGATAAATACACACCAAAATAGTTAGAACAAACATGCCTGAGTATGTTTCAAGTGTTGTCAGAGGAAAAAAAGGCAGAATTTCCTTCAAATCACAGAGATTATGGGCGAGGTGAGAGACGGCCGTTTGTTTACATTTTTCTCTGGCCATTAACTAAACAATTGTGCGAGTATTTTGGTTCATTGTGATTTTCGAGTGTAGTTCAGGACTTCTTTGTGCCACAATAGTTGAAATTATTTGTTTTTATGCATTATTTAACGAGTAATTCACCTTTGTTCTGACCAACCCTATTCATTACTATGGCTCTCGACCTAAGTTGGTCCCCTCCTTCCGCACAAGTGCATACAGTGTAGGAGACTGCGGTTCCAGTGCTACTCTCGACCCGGCTTTGGTTCCGGGAGTAGCCATTTTCTGCTCACCAACGCTGAAGAGTCAGCATCCGCTTGCACGCCAACGCTGAAGAGTCAGCATCCGCTTGCACGCCCTTATATACATGTATATCAATTGTAACATTATATTTTTAAGAATATGTCTTAAATTCCTACCCATATCGGGTGTAACTCCTAGTAGCATTTCTATAGAGATAAAGGGTAACAATTCAGTTATACGACTTTCTCTTTAAAGGCTTAGATCAGTGGCGTAGCCAGGTGGGGCCAGGGGCAGAATGCCCCCCTCCCCCCCGACAAGGAAAAAGGTACTTTTGGAGAAAGCAACTAAAATTTCAAAGGAGCCCGCAATGGGGAGGAAAAGTGACAAAGCCTACATCATAACATCATTCAGTAAATTGACACTACTGTTTATAAAGTATATAATTATATAGTATATACTGTATATTAGATTTTAGTGAAGTGTTTACCGCTAAGAGCTGACACCGCGCTATGTTGCAGTTAATTTATATTTCAGTCAAACCTCACAGACTGTAAGCAAACTATAAGTGTAATTTCACATGCATCTGAATATGTTTTTCTTAAAACCTAAATTTTTTATATATGTGTACATCCATTGATGTCTCCTAACATTGTCCTTATTCCCTACAACTCGTAAGTTTACTTTTAAGTTTATATTGTTTTACATTTTTGAATAAAGAGTGATGTGCACGAATATTCAGGGATCAGGCTGGAACCAATTTCAGGTGGGAGAAATATCCCATTACCAAGAATGAGAGTGGGATTTTTCCAGTTGTGATGGGATTTCTGGTCAACCATTAATGGAGTCCTTAATAATTTATGATCCACATGATTGCAATAAAAATGATGTTGCGTGCATTGCCTTCCAGTTTTTTGCTGATTGTGTTCTGCTTGAGAGCACCACGTGGATTGAGTCTCACAAACGAAGTCGGCTAGGGCTATACGAACGACGTCGTGTATACAAGCGCTTATATACACGACGTCGTGCATATTGTAGCCAATATACACGACGTCGTGCAATCTGCACGACGACGTCGTGCGTATAACTGCTAGTATGCACGACGACGTCGTGTCGTGCGTAACTGCTAGTGTGCACGACGACGTCGTGTCGTGCGTAACTGCTAGTGTGCACGATAGATTAGCTACATCATAGCATTAGCTAAAAATAATAAATATAATAATAATAAATAATATTAATAATATATTCTAACCTGAAAGGTACGGAAGCCATTTTAGGACATGAGAAAAAAAATTTAATTGTATAAATGATATTAAATTGTATATATGAAGTAGTATATTGTATATATATATGAAGTAGTATATTGTATATATGAAATACTAAATTGTATATACAACTAATTGTATATACGAAAATACTTAAACAGTGGTGCTCCCCTAGTTACTCGGCGGGTTCTATTCTACGGGTTACTCGGCGGGTTCTACGGGTCACTAGGCGGGTTCTACGGGTCCTAGGAATAAGCCGACGGGTAGTAGGAGTAATCCGCCGAGTAATCCGCCGAGTTCCACGAGTAACCCGCCGGCTTTTTGCTACCAGCGTCAGCGTAGGCAGGGAGGGGGGGGGGGGGGGTGTATATACTTTAAAAGGCTGCTGCTCTTCTAATACTAGTCCGATTTTCGTCAAATAAAGACTGAATTATAGTATAGTTTTTGGATCTAAAATAGACCAAATATTAAGTTGTATAAATGAAATAGTAAATTAAAAAAAACGAAATAGCAAATAAAAAAAATTTAATCTAAATTGTAAAAACGATATAGTAATATAAAGTAATCAGGTCAAGTATTTTGTATATACGACTTATTATTTCGTATATACAATTTAGATAGATACTTTATTTTCATCGAAATTTAAACATACATGGTTATTAAGACATTTCATTATGACACAAATATTTCGATGAGGGGGATGCACAAGAGTTTCGTGGAAACTATGTTTAATTGTGCATCCCCGCAATATTATTATACTAAATAATTAACAAAAGTTATATATAATAATCAAAATAATAAAAAAATTATCTAAATATAATTTATTACAAGTAAATTTAAAAAAGACATAAATGATATAAAGAGAAGAAGAACCTGCTGTCAGTTCTGCTTAGCAGACTGTTGTTCCCTAAAAGACCTGGCAAAAGCTTTTATATTATTTTTTAATTTCAAGATGGTGATACATTTAACCAAAGACCTGGTGCCTTCCCCAAAAAACTATTATTGTATATTTGTGTTGTATGGTGAAGTGCTCTTAAATTGTTTCTGTTCCGTGTATGGTATTCATGATTCACTAGGTTATATAAGTTAAGAATTCTTTTTGGTAACAATTCATTAATATATCTATACAAGATTTTCAAAAGTGCTAGTTCTATCAGGCCATTTATTTTTAAAATTTTTCCTTTTTTGGAAAATTCAGCTAAGTTTGTTCTTCTGCTAAGATTGAAGATTTGTCTGACAGACTTATTTTGTTGTACTTGAAGTCTTTTGACATCTTTAATTTTTAACAAAGGTCCCCACGCACTAAGTGCATAATTTACATGGGTATATACATTGCTATTATATATAAGCAATCTGGATTTCACTGGTAATATATTTTTTATCATACTTAAACTATAATTTCCTGCTACCATTTTCAATAAAACACTCTTTACTTGGTCATTCCATTCCAGATATTCGTCAATCAGTACATTTAAAAATTTAATACTTTTAACATGAGATATTTCTTCTCCACTCAACTTGATAGCACCAGTATAATTAACTTCTTTTCTTTTGGAACAAAATAGTATATATTTAGACTTATCAATAGTAAGTGTTAATGAATTACTATCAAACCAATCACTTAAGCATTTTAAATCCTCATTAATTTTACGATATAAAAATTTCAAGTTATTACCAGAAGCAAATACTGTGGTATCATCTGCAAAAGAGATACAATTTGAATTTTTAGGCTTTAACTAGTATTTCGTCTATACGATTTGGTATTTCGTATATTCAATTTGGTATTTCGTATATTCCATTTAGTATTTCGTATATACAATTTACTACATCGTTTATACAATTAAATTTTTTTTTTTCTCATGTCCTTAAATGGCTTCCGTAGAAAGGCATTAAATAATGAGAAAAATACTAACAATGGAAAACTGTTAAGATGTACCTAATGCACACATTGAGGTGTTCTTTAATTTTTATGTCCATCTAGTGGATGGGAGGTGTCACATATAGGTAATAACATATTTAGTATAACAAGTCATCTGGAGAAAATAATTTAGGATTCAAATATAAAACACGTTTTCAATTAGCCATTTGTCTCCCAGTAGTAGATAGTTTAGCCACATATTGACCAAAAAAATTTTCATATCCATTCTTGAGCAAGTTTAAGGAATTATCGATTCTGTCTCTTCACGAAGAGGCCTCATGAAAGGATACACCCCCACCCCCACATCATATCTTTTAATATCGGAAATATCAAATACCATCAGGATAACCCTATATATTCCCCCCAATTAACCTTGGATATCCCCGAATTGCCCTAACTTTCTACTTACCACTTAGCTGGGCATAATATTACTTTGAAATATGCAACATTCTTCCTTGTAATTTCTGCTGCTTCTTTTGACCACAACAAATGGCTATATATATATAATGATGAAAATATGGAAAAAAAGTATCATTGCAGAGATAGGAAACTATAAAAGTTAATTTGTACAGAGGGGTTTTTCTGGGTAAGAGAGATGGGCTATGACCAAAAAACATGTAGATATTTATTTTGGTTGTAATAAGTCAAACTGTGACATGTATGCCCCAAGTGTTAGATTTTGCGTTTCTTTTTAGTTAATGCTTCATACAAACTCAAAACCTTCAAAAATTGAATTTTCTTTATTAGCATCATTGTAATTATTATTTATTCCTTACATTTGCTACAAGACAGTGCTCAGGAATATCTGTATTTGATTAAAATTAACACTATTTGACACTAATTGAATGTCTCACTTCTAGACACCTGGAATTATTAACATTATTTTACTGTTTTGGCTATTAACATGACAGAGGCACAAAATTGGTCCATTATTTAATATCATTAAGTTGTGAAATTACTATTTAGTTTGCAGGCTGGGCCATAGTATTTTTTAGCATTACATACTTCAGTGAGAAACACTTTTTGCCTTGGCCTAAACCTTTGGCCTTGGCCTATATTCAGAAAATTTTCACTTTTTGCCTTGGCCTTCTCACCTGACTTTCTTTAACTAAAGACTTCATCTTTAACTCACCTGAAGATGTTGGAGGAGTGCAAAACTTCAACTGACAATTACTTGGCTTCTATAGATGATAGAACAATGCGGTTTTTTGCTAATTAGTTCATTTGCAACTATCTTATCATCTATATATTTAAAACACAATGATAAAATACACGAATACCTATAATTTATATATATAGAAAAAATAATACTGCTGACAATCCTGAGGTTTACGTCACTGAATCTACAATTTGCAAGTGATGTTAAAGGTACATGAATAAAAACCAATGTTGTGCTGACTGATAGACAGACTGACATGACTGAACTGACTGATTGAACTGATGAGCTGAACTGACAGACAGAATTGATTGAGTCAACTGATATCACTGACTGAATATATGACTGTGTACTGACTGATTTGGCTGAACTGACTGATTTGGCTGAACTGACTGACTACTGTAGAAGTAGTTATATGTAAGAAGAAAAAAAGAAAAGAAGAACGAAAGAAAATTTAGGAGTCAATTTTCTTGAACTTTCAAATTTCAGCAATTCTGACTAACTTATAAAACCTTAAGGCTATAGAAAAATAGCATACAAATATATATAAAATATTATTCCTCATCAACTACCTTATCTATGAAAAAAACAATTGGCATAATTTATGTGAACCCGTAGTATTACATAACGGTTATGCAACAGCTGACGCTTGAGGGAGCACTGGTCAGTGTTTGCCGCCTACCTGCCTTAATATTCTCAGACGAATATTTGGCTTAATATTTGGTCTATTTTCGATCCGAAAACATTTATGGAATCAGTATGAACTATACTACAATACTCTTTATTTGACGAAAATCGGACTAGTATTTGAGGTGCAGCAGCCTTTTAAAGTATATACAACCCCCCCCCCCCTGCCTACGCTGATAGCAGTCGGCGAGTCACCCGTAGAACCCGGCGGGTTACCAGTAGAACCCGGCGAGTCACCCCTAGAACCCCTGAACAAACCGCCGGGTTTACTACGGGTAAAATTAGGGACGGATAACTCGCCGGGTTCTCGCCGGCTTCCACGGGTAATCCACCGACTTTTTTTACTTTTTGACACCCGTGAGTTTGCCACGGGTGAGCCAAGCTTGGCCACGGGTCCCAGGAGTCACCCGGCGGGTATCGCCGGGTATCCACGGGTAGCCGTCGGGTTGGAGCCGGGAAGCACGTTACGTCACCGTTATGTCTACGGGTTCACTACGGCAAAACCGGCAAATTGTGAAAGGGGCTTTAATTACTCAACAAAGATTGACTACGGTTGCTAAACACAGAAATTTGCCAGTGTACTTCACAATTACATTTTACAATAATCATTTAAATTTTCCTGCATTATTCTTAAAATGTGTAAATTTATGCATGTCAATGTATATATATGGGGCCACCTGAAACTATATATATTTTAATACAGGCCTATATATTTTTTTTAGTCCAATCTAAGGGGGTGGGACATGGCTGGTAACTTGGAGTAGTCAGTCACGTTCCTACTAAATTGTAATGTTAATTTTTACTCCTAGTTTTTTTTCTAGAGTTTTTCCCATGATAATGCCCCTCCCCCCCCCCCATGTCAAAAATTCATTGATTAATTAGCTCTTACCATGATTGAGTTAATTTTGTTTCCAAAAGTGTTTATAAAATGAGTAGTTTCTTTGGTAGGTACCTATAGTACCTACATATACCTACATTGCAATATTTTAAACACTCTAATATGGATGAACCTCCCATATGTACTGATATTTCTCCCACTAGAGGCGCATGGTTTGTCAGGCAGACTAGCACGCCATCTGGTATGAAAATCTGAGTCGTGCATATAACCAATCAATGCGCACGACACATTTGGGCGCTGTCGTGCATATAACCAATGAACGTGCACGACCCGTCGTGTATATAGCCATTCCGAACGAAGTCAGACTAAACAAGTGGTGGATGAAAGGAGGACTCTGATTGGCCAGAAATGGCTCTGCTCTCATTAACCAGCCAATCAGAACGCAGCTTACTTAACTGTTGTGAACGTGGTCACTGCATTCAAGCATGAAAACAGTTGTCAATATTTCAATGTTTTGGGCAAACTTTGCGCGATTTTTGCCCATTATGACATGATCTAGTGGGATAATTGAGAAAACAATGCGCAAATATCGCAAATGCGCGGTCCAACCTGATCCCTGGAACCCTATATTAACATTATTATCATCATTTTTATGAGTATTAATTTTTATACAATCTACACATTCTGCTTTCATTTGAGTCATGTCAACTACCGTCAACTACCCCATTAATCTCATTTTAGGACCATGTTACAGTACCATATGATATGGTGACCTCAATAATTTTAATGTCAACCTCTAGAACAAGTCAACAAACACACAGTGGAAAACAAATAAATGAGACAGTGCAAATTTAGTCGCCTGACAGATTGACCAATGATAGTGGTTGAAACACAGCAGCCATATAATAATTTTATGTTTAACAAAGCGTTAACCAGCAAAATCATGCACAAATTGCACATCTATGCAAATAAACGGGAAACTATTAAGGTAAAGGGTTGCTATCCATATATGTCTCTCTATCTATTTATCTATCTATCTAATAATAAGTTACATTTTGGTATTTTTTTTTACACAGGATGAAACTTCATGACTAAAAAACGCCAATGGATGACAGTTTGCAGGGGCCATTCCATTTACCTAGGATCTTCAAGAGAAGAAGAGTAACCCTTCTGTTTATTGGTTTTAGTGGTGTGCTTCTGATCCTCACTTTTGCAAAAACACACACATTCAAAGGTTAGGAAGTTATATAACTCATAATTACAGATGTACCATAAGCGTGAACACTGATAGCAGTTGTACAAGTTAAAGCCACAAAAATTCAATAATAACAAGACATGGCTCACTTTAGTAGCACACCCAAATGGAATACCTTTTATACAGAGTATGCACATCGTACATTTGATACAGAATAATATGAATCAATAATCTGTATAATTTATCATTATCAACATGATCATGTGCACTGTATACAAGTAAATATAAACCGACAAAGAAAGCATAGGGCCATGCATTGAGATAACATGGTTTCTTTACGATAGGCAATTACAAATGTTTCTGTTTGTTCAATAACATAAGTTAATTTGATAATTATGATTCACCATAGTGAATCATATTTTGTTTTTGTTAAAATTATTATTATTCGCCACCAAATTTTGATCCTGCTACAATTCTGTAGAACCGAAATGACCTTGACCCATTTCTCAAGGTCGCAGGTAATTTTAATGCAATTTTTCCAACTTTGTATTAAAATATCTTACAAACGGGTAGAGGTACAGCTCTGATATTGTGCTATAAGGTCTTCCAATCTGAGGGTCATTTTGATGCTCAGTCATGCGTATAGGGGTGATCAATACACCCCCTAAAAGTTGATTGGCCTTCGGAATCTCAAGAACCGCATATATATGGTGGGAAACGGGCGAGCACAGAATTATGTTGTGTTATTAAACATCGGACTACCGTATATTTATCAAATCTAGTTTATAAGTTGGAGTAGTTGTTGTATAAATTGTGAGGGACCATTGCAGATGACCTCTGGTTAAAGATCAAGGTCACAGATGATCTTGACCTTCAACCAGAGGTCGCATACACAAAATTTTGAATGTACCCTCTGATGAAGCTATTTAGATATTCTGGTAATCGTAACAAGGTACACAACTTCCTGGCTATTGAATATCTACCCGACCCTTGTTTTTGAGGAGTAAATGTGTAATAAGGAACTGGTATTTAATTTTACTCGACTACGGACATTTCATGTCTCATCTTTTTTTATATAGGCCTAATATATATTATTCCGGTCCTCATTATTCAAAGGTATTGGGAGTCGTTTACAAGGTATTTTCATTTATCTCTCTCCATCTCACGTCTCATCTAATTCTACTCATCTACAAAGATGACTACACTACGGCCCGTTAGGTATGGTGAATCATTTCTATCTGTTCCCTTGGAACAGAGTGGAGTCTAGTTATCTTCGCCATTGAGAGCCACCCTTTCTATTAAAGTATAACCAGGCATATTTATTGTACTGATATATTATTCTTTTTATTTCACAGAAAACAATTATGGATTCGAACACCCCACCGGTGGCTATGATCAGGAAGATGAAAATGGTGACCAGGAAAACTCTACAGACTTCCAGCAAAAGATGTTATCACCCGCAATGGTGGGAGCAAAACTTCTTGCATTGGCAGAGGGCATTAATAGGTTAAAGTTGGCACCTGCCCGAGCACCTGTGATAAATGCTCTCAACAATTTTTCTATTATTGAGACACTGTTTTTAAGGGAAAAAGTAAAAAAAAAGAAAATCTGCGATAAGTACTATGCAGAGGGCCGAGTGAACAGAACTGTGCTAATCAGTCCTTGGCAGCCTTATAACAACTACGAGCCTGATGACGTCACAATGGTGGCTCATATGAACATTGATAAAATGGATGTCCTGGATCTTTTGCTGTCGTTCTGGCCAGGCCCTCTTTCTGTTGCTGTAGACATAAGACCTTCCCAATTTGAGAAATTTTCATCGACGTTAAACAAATACAGAGAGTGGGCGACAAGAGATAACCTTGACTTACACTTCGTTCGGAATGATGGGGTAAGTGAGCTAAAGGGACCTACCAACATCCGGGGCGGATCCAGAAATGTTTTCACAAAAATGTATTGCAGGGACAGCTGGATTTTTTAATATTTTTAAATTAAAATGTACTAGGCCAAGCCCCCCCCCCCCCCCCTAAGTCCGCTATGTACAGAACATTATTGCACACTGCAGAAGTCTCAGTTAGGTTAATTGGGCCCATATTAGTTTCAATATTTTATATTTGTTAAGAAATAAATCATAGAAAAAATATTTTAAAATATCTATTGATCCATTGCTTATTGTGTATATATACGTGTATTATATGTATCATTTTAATATTAACCTAAAAGAGTGGTATTTATTATATAAGTAAATTAAATGACACTGGGTTTCTTTGCATTCTCAGGAGTACTACCCAGTCAATTACTTGAGGCAAGTGGCCAAGCAGAACATCAAAACACGTTATGTCTTTTTGAATGACATTGATTTCATCCCTCAAAGTAAACTGTATCAAGAACTAAGGAAACTGCGGAGTACTGTGGATACAAGCAAAACTGTAAGTATGCAATGTATTAAATATTTTATGTTATTTTATATCACAACTGAATCACTGCACGTAGTATTGCCTGAACACTATAATATTACTTATACTTTTATTTAGAAATGTTCTATGTGAGTTTTGGTAAATATTTTTATATTTGGTTCTTTATCAGTTGACTGCCTGGGAGAGGTGTTGGGGAGAATTTTGATATAAAAATATTAGAAAATACTTTATTTGCTTATTCCCCCTGCCCACTTTACCCCTCTCCTACCCCTGTTATGGGGGAGTTCCCCTGCCAATGAGATTTATACAGCACTTCATTTTTTTCTGATTCATCGTGGGCTGCCTGAGATAGTTGTATTCTGAACCTATGTATTCCATATACCTTATATATGAATTTATATTTATCAGTTTCAAGGGGGGGGGGATTTACCCCCTGTTTCTTCTTAGACCCCCTTCCCTTCTCAGGATTTGCAATTCAGGTCACTGGTGTGGCGTTGCTCTAAATCAGGTCCGCGACCGTTTTTAGCCAGTCTGTGGCTTCGCTGGCCCGCTGCCAAGTCTGTGGCCTACGTGGCCACAGGGTTTTCCCTAATAAACCCTGTGGGTGCCTCTTCTGCCGCTGTCAATGACCTACATTCTGAATTATAAATTAAGTTTAGTATGAGCACCGGACCTTTGAATGAGGCATGTCAACCTGCTCAGTGTGCATGAGAGAGACACCCCACTATAATGTATACAACCCACTTCTAATGACTTGGGGGGGGGGGGGGGGCTAACCTCGTAACAGGGCAGGTAATACGTGTATAACAAATAAATTTGTGATTATGTACATCAGCATTGGTATTCTTATTGAAATGACGTAGTATTAAATGATAAACTACAACAGCTACATCACTGAAATCCACGTTAAAATTCAGTGTGGTGTTTAAAACTGCAATATAAGATGCCCAAAACAAAACTATAGGCATATAATTTATAATTTACCAGTGTAGCATACAGGTCCAAACAGCAGAGGCTTCTTCCTGCAAACTCATGACATCTGCAGCCAGTAAAATAGTACCACTAACCTGCTAACCTTGGATGAACAGCACTAACATAGATTGTATATATGCATGTTTGACCTATAAACGATAAAATACATTAACTGGGTCTTTTTCAGCCTCTAGCGGTTTGATCATGGAGACAAATACTCCATAGTGATAAACAAAGTTGTTGGTTTTTCTTCAAAATATCCAAAAGTCCACAATTACAATTCAGGGGCGGATACAGAGGGGGGCGGGTGTGACAAACAAGACTTGTTTATTTTGTATTCGATAGTTGACCACAACATTTTTACAATATTCTTGGAGTGAATAACTAGCTTTGTCATGTCATATGACTGGCCGCCCCCCTCCCCCACCCCAACCGAAATTCCTGGATCCGCCCCTACAATTTAAAAGCACACTAGCTCAGACATTTTTGGACACAGTTTTCAGACATGCAATGCCCCAATAACTGTTTTTCAGTGGTCCAAAAAGTGCAGAACACCTTTTAGACATGTAATGTGTCCATTCTATTTAACCTTAGTTCATCCAAGATTTAACAGTGAAGCTGTATTGAAAGAAGCCCACATTTCTGGCAAAGAGTTTGTCTTGATTCCAGGTGTATGTGGTAGCCGCATTTGAGTTCCTCACAATACCAGAGTTTTTCCCACACACCAGGAAAGACCTTTTCAGAGAGTGGGAATTGGGCAACATCCAACCATTCCAGTAAGTTGTCAAAATAAACTATAATGTATTACAATATCAATTGTACTATAATTTGAATCCTATTGGTTTTGTTGAAATCAATTATTCGTTCCTCTTTAGTTATCAACCTAGTTCCTTGTTTGGGCATAATGCGACTGAGTACAAGAAATGGATATCAGCCAAACAGCCTTACCAGGTAATATTACACTGCCAAAAATACAAGACCCACAAGTTGTCTAATATTTTTGGAAGGTGATGTTTTAGAAGCTTCACATTTTATATGTCAAACCATGGACGTAGAATAGGCTACTACAGCTAGAAGTAGCCAGACAACTTCTGCCATACGATGCTACCTACCACTAAACGGAACTGTCTGGCTAAAGCTGGCTACTTAAAGCCGGATCTAAAACCTATATTCACGGCTTGCTGTGGCTTGTCTGCTAAATTTTAAGATAAGCGCATTGGTGTAATCTGACTAGGAATAGGTTGCTACAACTGTATAGAGTCGACCATATTTTATGAAACTAACTGTATTTTTTCAGTGCTACTTTTCTTTCACCTGGCCTGGCATAGCCACGTAGTACAAGGTACAACTATAATATCATGGAATAGACAACCAGCTGCCATTTCCCTTGATATATAAAGAGCTACATTAACACTGTCTTATCCTGCCCACTCAAGTTTTGTTTCACTCTACCCTATGCTTTTTTAAATGATATATTATCAATATGTGGAACTTCTTTTCACAAGCCAGCTTATGTGCAATAGTAAAGTTATATGACTCAATAGCAGCAAAATTGTTTTTATATTTGCAACACACTTGTCACTTTAAAAAAAAAGGTGATGAGTATACTGGCCCTGCAAATATGCATAGCTATAAACAAGCAGGTAGTTTTCTTAGTTTTCTTCATGAAAAAACCAGCCTAGTTGCCATGGATACCACTTGACATTATATACCATGGTATATTATGAGAGCATGGCTCATGTTAACATCTCTACATAAATTACAAGTCCAGAATAAAATGAGATTATATTCACTTCCATATTGAAAATGGTCTGATTTAAAGTCATTGACCTCAGTTTTTACCATGACCTAGACCTTCGACCCCACAGTCACATGACTAAAATAATCCCATGTATACACCAAATACAGAAATATGAAAGCTTACAGCTATATTAGCCTTGTGAAATTGCATAACAGGCTGCAAAATCTCGCAAAAGTGAGAACATCGTCATTTTCTTTAGTTTTGTTAATGATGAATCCAGTCTGGTTGCCATGGATACCAGTTCAAATTATATATATGGAGCAAGTATTGGTCATGTTGGGATCTTAATATAAATGTCACTTGCAGAAATTAGCACACAGTATCAGACAGCATTAGATTATATTCACTCCTGTAAGGCACAGAACGGTGGCTCATGGGTCATTGACCTTAGTTGTCATCATGACCTTGACCTTTGACTTTGATGGTCACATGATTGAAATATTCCCTGATATAAAAAAGAAATATATTACAAAATTTAAAACTATACTCGTCACGGAAAAACTACTTATCAGCCACCAAAATCTCTCCAATTTGAGAACATTGTCATTCATCTTGATTTTGTTTGTGACGATTCTAGCCTGGTTGCCATGGTTACCAATTCAAACTATATTTGTAAAACAAGCTAGGACTACATTACATTTCTCATGAACCAATGTCAATTTAAAAACTGCCAATCAATGTAGCATTAGGTAGGATTTAATGTCTTCTTTTACTGCAAAAATTGACCAGATTTTTGCCTTTAGCCTCACTTTTATCATGATCTTGACCTTTGACCTTGAAGGTCACCCAATAAAATATTTCTGCAAGTAGGTCATATTAAAAATTACAAATCACAGAAAGCTGTAGTAACAGTGGAATCACATATCTGGCTTTTTGGGATTTCCCATTTGTCTATGTTGTGAAGGACATCAATTCGTTTAGGATCATTTGAACCTGGTTGCCATGGATACCAATACAACCTAAATATCCAGAACAAATTTAGACTATGTCAAGTTACTGATGAATAACTGTTTGCATGGAAACCGGTATTAAGTGATACGCATAATGAATCTAAAAATGTTTTTATGTTAAAAAGGGCCAAATTTGTATATTTAACCCCAATTCTCACTATGACAATGACCTTTGACCTTAAAGGTCACATAACCAACATAAAGCATGTAGTTAAAAGATTTGATTAGGTAACTTGGATAGAGTCTGTCAGTGCCAGTGGTAAAAAAATATAAAGAAATATAACATTTCCTGAAAACCTGGGTTCGTTGCTATGGTAACAGTTTTCAAGCTATGTTGCCATGGGAAAAAATGGCATCCCCCGTAGCTTGATAGAGCTATATCTAAGGATTCCGAAAAGTACAAGATTGTGCTATATCTATGACTTGTCAAGCAAATGACATAGTAGCGTATACTAATATGCATGTAATCGAAAATGAAAAACATTGTCTCGTAGTATGCCCACATAACGCACTTAGTCGTGAGTCTTTAAAATAGCTAATGATCACATAGAAAATTTTGAGCAACTAAACAAAGAAGACAAATTTAAGACCATCATGAAATCAAAAGAGCCTGAGTTGTTAAAATCCCTTGGAAAATTTCTTGTAAATATTGATGCCTAATGAATGGTTGGATCATCATCCATCGTCGAGAATTAACCATAACCCCCCAAACTAGTAGTTTCTGCACTACAAGCATTTTTATATATTGTGATCTATGTGCTTTTACACTCATGTACACTCCTAATTCAAATGTTGTACTTAAATTAACATTGTGACAATGATCAGTATTAACTGCAGTAATATATGTATTTAGTTACTGTATACATGTGATATATGTCTATATATAAATATATTTTAACAAATGTATGTAAACGAAACTTAATGCTCATATTAAGCAACTGGGACCATGGATGTATAGATAATCCATTGATAATGTATACCTTTAACTTTTATACCATGTATATATATATATATTGAATATAGAAATAGTGAGTAGAAGTAGACTTAGTACACGTTTTATCTGTTATTTTTGACAAATGTATCATGTATGATATTACTGTGTCAATAAAAGCATATATATATATATATATATATATAGATCTCCACTGTGATAATCAGATTGCTAAAATTCTATTCTTCATATATTTCCACATACCGTAAACAAGTCTTATATTGTTCCAAAAACATTTTAGTCATGTTTCATATTGTTATGTTCAGTCTTATAAAGATAATAATAAAATAAATTTTTATTTCCTCAGATAACATGGGGTGTCTACTATGAACCTTATATTTTTGCTGAAGCTGACCGTCTACCGGACTACGATGTACGGTACCTTGGAAGATACATGGACAAAATTACATTTATAGATAAAATTGCAGCCATTGGGTATGTATTATCTTAATAACAATGGTATTAATAACAGTCAATGGTTTGTTGACTTCACTAACATTTTTCAAAACTAGTTAACATATTTTCTTGTTCTCTAGGTTCGATTTTGTGGTTCTGCCAAAGCTGTTCATCATACATTATATTCATCCTGTTAACCTTGATGACAGTTATCTAAGGTAAGGAAATCACACAAGAAAGCATCACTTACTACCAAAAATCTGTTGCGAATGTTGGTTAATGATAATACCCAAGTTGCATTTGCGCAACATCAGCTACACTGTTAGGATACTGGGTATAGTTCACTCTCAGAAAAAAAAGGTTAATCTTTCAGAAACCTACGTAAAAAATTACCCAAGCAAAGGCGCCCTTTAGAGAGTAAATTATAGCAGTAGAATTCTAGAAGACATGGATTTAATTTCCCGAATTTCTATTAGACAAAATGTAATTCCTTCATTTCAGTTGCGCTGAGGATCTCTACCACGACTTTCATTTTCCTGAAATGAGAAGACTGTGGGAAAAACGGGGGTCACTGCCCCCAAAAAGAATGTATACAAGGGGGGCAAAACCCCCAGAACAAAAAAAGGGTACCAGCTGAAAGAGATTCAAGAATTTTATTGAAACTTTGGTTATTTGGTTATTACAGAATTACATTACTACAGGTGTATATTATATTTGTTATGTGAAGTGGAGGGAATATGCCCCTACTTACGTATACAAATGCTGGTCATTACCATATTATTATTGTTGCAATAATTACGGAGAATAGCTGATATATGGCCATGCTTCCCTGACTACAGCGAACGGCATTGTGATCAAAACACTTATGATCCAAACACCTTAATTAAGACTAGATAGCCTGTTTGGATTTGAGTGCAGGCTGCAGTTCCTGATCACAAAATGAAAAGAAATGCCTTTTGAACTAGTAAGAATCACAAGCTGTTTGTATGATGAATACACTGTTGTGGTACATCACCCTCCAGTTGCATTGGCTTGACTGTGGCATGGCATATGACACCCCAATTGCAGCCATATCACCTGAAATAGCGGGTGATCTGGGCCAGGTGATCTGAATGTCATGCCACACAGAATGACGTTCATGCATTGCCCAAATAAGGAAGCTAAAGATGTTGCTATTTCCATATAAGAACAAAACCGCGTACCACCTAGTAACCGTTCGTGTAACTACATTTTGTCAGATAGATTAATAACTCGCGTCACTGATCTGTTTGAAAGATCAGACTTGGAGGGTGATACGCACCCACCTCGTCTGCTCTGTCAAACAGATCAGTGACTCGTTTGGTTTTCCTATAATACCAACCACTGTGTGCTGTCAGCTTCAAGCAAACACAACTAACTGATATGTAATTTCACTGTTAGATGATACCCTACATTTTATCCAAAGGATTGGGTTGACTCTGTTTGTAAATATTATTGCTTTGAATCAGACTGGATTGTACGCAGTTTCTAGCTTGCCATCAAGATTGTAACTTTCACAAACTTTAAATGTTGTTATTGTTTTGGAGAACCATGTACTGCAAATCCAGGTAGCTGTGATCTAACAGCTGCTTAGGGCATTTCCTAATGTATTCAGCTACATTTTGATTGGCTGTTGCAAATGACATAGCTGCCTCTTGAGATGAGAAACCAGTTAGAGCAGTCACGAGCCTTGTTATTAGTTAAAGTATAAGTGCTTTCATCACTGAGCAATGTCATATATGTTGGCAAACGCCTTTGGTCTTTTTAACAACACTCTCTGGCCTCATGATCTCAAGTTCCGCAAGGAAAAGGTGAGAAGTTCTATTCAACTTAATTTTAATATATAGCCAGCTCTTTGTAAAGATGCCTTTTGGCCATGAATCTGGCGAAGTTCTAAAATCAAAGTATGCACTTGCAAAAATAGTTTTACTGCCATTTCACTAACAGGTTAATTTAATGTACACACAGGTTAATTTAATTTCAGTCTAACTGGCTCGATATGTCATGTTCTATGTCTGGTTCCACTACAGTGGACTGCTTGATGTTAATTAGCCTGTCAAACAGGTCAATGAAATTTAGCAAGGAAAGCCCGTGTACGTGGTTAGTGAAATGGCAATAATGGAGGGTTGATATCTGACAATACACTGCCCAGCTTGCCATTCTGCCAGGAATGCATCACTGCTATGATGGGATTATTGGAAAGGATTTGTTGCGAATGTAGATCAGGTCACTGAAATAGTTTCAATTAGTCAGGTTTTAGTGGAACTATTTCTTACTGTTTGCTGTTGTGAGTTATCTGTGGGATAATATTTTGGTATGATAATTGTGGGATTCAAATTGAATGGCTGTTTTGAACAAAACAGTGTCACAGTTCAACAGGCAAGCTGTCAATCAAAGAGGCAACTGTCTGGCGTATGTTACCCAGATATACCAATTTGGTATAGTGTGAACAGGACAATGACAGAGAGGCCACTCCTGGCAGAGTGGCAGAGTGGCCGAACGTTTAGTATGATCTGGCAAATATTATTGAATTATGGTGCCAATTTGGGAATGGAAATATTTTTGATATATATATATACTTATTAGTATTTAGTAATGATTTCAAATATTTTCATGCACTATCATGCATGCACATGTGTGGACATTAATTAGGTGCAAATCCAATTAAATTTAAAACTCTGTACTCTTGAATTACATATTTTAACATTATATATAAGCTACGGCGATAATACCATGATACTTTATGCATTGACCAATTTTGAACAAATCATATGGTATTTTTTATTTATTTAATGATATGCAACTGACAATATTGGCGCACTCAATGCATGTACTTCCCTGAAAAAAATCTATGTTACTTATATTTTACATGAAAATTTACATTTTCTTGATGACATGTTTCCATTTAGAGATTGCATTGAACTTAGAAATGAGATAGGCCTATTGCATCGTCGGTTTTTAGATTAGTGACAATCATCTGTTAACCTGCAACTTTATGAGGTTTAATTTGAAAAAAGAAAAATAAGTTATCAAATGTGTGATGGTGTATTTTAGAGCCAACCATAGTTAGGGAGCTGGGAAGCCATTTTGCTTCATATGCCACAAGTAAGACAATTGTTCCGAAAGTTATTCGGATGTGATGAATTTTTTATTTGTCAGCTGACTGACAGTCAGTCACTGACTGTACTGACATTTGGGTTTACTACGAGCACTTGAGATATTTATTTTTATGGTTGGGAAAACTGTATACTGTATATTTCCAAATAAAACATTAAGTATTTTTCCACGTACTTCAAAAACTAAATCTTGAGCAATGTGAAAACATGTTAAAACTGTAATTAAGGCCAAAGAAAATCTCTATCATTAATTTGTACCAATTAAAATTGATGTTTTTGATCTGATTAATATGAATAATGTGTACATCGATCAGTACATTTCACTTAGTATACCAGTTTTTTGTAACTATACTTCATTTGGTATGTAATAAATATATATATATATATATATAGTATTATCATAGAGTTTGCTTACGATATGAAAATCTTCATATTGAAAAGTCGAATACGCACAACTGAAAATCACAATACATGGACTCAGCCTAAGTCGGCTTATCATGCTTATTTGTCACTAAAAATCAATTATGCTTAAGCGGATAATGTGAGTATTACAGTATTGACACAGTTTATTTTGTATTGTTACCGGTGTAAGACACATGCTACTCCATAGTTAGACTAATCTTGTCAAAATTTGTGCATTGAAATATTTAAGAATCATTTGTGCAATCTTTAGTTCCTCTAAGGTGCTGAATTGTATGATGGAGTGCTTTATATGTGTGCTATTATTATTATATACACTATATTGTGGAATAGATTATACTTTCCAAACTGTATATTATTGTTCCTAATATGTCGTACAGAAGCTTCGGCTTGGGTCATATATTTTGTATAATACATTGAATGTGACACCGTGATATAAAACGCCTTTAAATAAAATTTTACTACTACTACTAGTTCTGTCATGCATGTGATATTTCATGATTGTTAGGTTGAAATTGAACGTAGTCTCACTTTCGTATACAAGCATATGTCATATTTGAGTCATATTTATATTGCACACCAAAGAATAGTGTATCCTGTTCATACTTTTATATAATACGTGATTTATGAAGAATTTAAGGTTTATATATGAAGGTTTGTGAGTGCACTTGATAAAATGTGGTGTTGAAATCGAGCTAAATCTGCTAATTTACTCAGTAGATTTGTCAGTGATTACTTTCCTATTATTGCTTTTATAAAATGTGTTGAGATTTGCCAATAAACTCGTAAACTCGTGTTTAACTATTTAATAGTTATATGTTGTTACTTTCCTATATTCCTTTCATTTTTCAAACAGGCCACTTTATGAATACACGAAAACAGATCTAAATGACAGCATCACGCGAGTATCATGGAGACAAGAGTAGTCTTGTCGCCATGCATGTATGGGTTAAGTCAAGCGAACTTTATTGTGGACCTCATGTCCATTAGGACCATTAGAAGATATTAAAATAATGAACAGTTTCTAGATTAGCATATAAACAATAGTAGCCTATGGCAATGAGATGTTAACTGTTAATTGCCACTTCATGGAGATCATGCTCATGATCAGCTGCATATTATAAAATTAAGAATTGGATATTTTATATTCCAGCATGCTTCTCTGTGTGGTAGGGGGGGGGGGCAGTGTCCAGGAAAGCCAAAAATTCGGGCAAAAAGTTGAAAAATTCGGGCATTACTGCAGTAATTAGTTAAATGGTAATTATCCATGCACTGTTCCACATCTGACAAGCCTTAAAATTCGGGCAAGATGACCTTTGCCCCCCCCCCCCCCCCCAAAGAAAGGTGCCTCCTACGCCTATGTACAGTAGTCATATGGATCATATGGAGTCACTAGTGACGCCATGTATGGATAGAGGCCATATGCTGTTGTGATCTTGGCCTGGAGATGGATAATATGGTAAAAATGTATTTAACATATATGTTTAACGTGGGTACACATATACAAAACAAGAAAACACAGCACAAGCACAATGATACAGTATAACAGATACGTAAAATGAAAAAGATATGTATACAATGTAAATGACATAAAATGTTTTAGGTACAGAAAAAGCATTATAAAAACACCATGTGTTAAAATAGTAATACAGATCTATGCTTTTTTTTTAACCTTTAAATACTCAAACATGTAACACAAAAACCACAATGACATTAAATTCCGTCACATTTGGCAATAACATTTTGAAATTTATTTAGATCATGATTAGATTTAATACTATTATTATTATTAGGCAATACATTCCATATTTTAGCACCTTGAGAGTTGATGCCATATTTTACAGTGTTTACTTCACTCAGTTTACTACATTTCTGTAAGATCTTACACTGGAGTGTTATTTTCATAGAAATCAGATGACGCCGGTTTACAGTCATAGCATAACACTTTATAAACAAAAATAAACATTTTGACCATGCTTTTGTGATCTTTGTCATATTTGAAAGTTTTGACCACAGTACAGTAGTCAAATAGTAATAGGCCATGCTGTCATGATCTTGGTCATTAAAGAAAGATAGAAAGAGATAAAGAGAGAGAAATTAAGAAAGAGAGAAAAAGAAAAAGAGATAGACAGAAAGACAGACAGAAGTTAAGAGAGACAGAACGGAAGAAAGAGCAATGGAGGCAAGAAGGAAGGAATGAAGGAAGAAAGGAAAAAATGTCACATTATATGGATACTGACAGGGCCTATATGTTTAATATCTTTCAAAGCCTGAGAAAGAAATAAAGAAAGGGAGAGATAGAGAAAGAAAGAAGGCAGAATAATTAATGAAAATAAAGCAAATAATCAAACCTAGTATGAAACATCTTTGAAAAAGGTTTATTAATATAAGCACACAGAGCATGCAGTGAAGGTATGCACACTAACTATTATTCAGGAAGCAGTAGAAAAATCAAACAGGCCACTTTATGAATACACGAAAACAGATCTAAATGGCAGCATCACGCAAGTATCATGGAGACAAGAGTAGTCTTGTCGCCATGCATGTATGGGTTAAGTCAAGCGAACTTTATTGTGGACCTCATGTCCATTAGGACCATTAGAAGATATTAAAATAATGAACAATTTCTAGATTAGCATATAAACAATAGTAGCCTATGGCAATGAGATGTTAACTGTTAATTGCCACTTCATGGAGATCATGCCCATGATCAGCTTCATATTAGGTATCAAAATAAGAATTGGATATTTTATATTCCAGAGTGCTTCTCTGTGTGGTAGGTGCACAGAAAAGCAGCGAGGCAAACACCAGCAGCATCAGCAGCAGCACTGGTGCGCATGATTGTCACACTTCACTAAAGACCAAATGTACGTATATATATATCATCTGTACACAAATGATTGCCAGATTATCTCTGAAAATTGTCATGTGATCAAATACACAGATGATACTGTAATTTTTGGCAATATAACAAATGATGATGAAAGCATGTATAATCTACTTTAATCCGGTTCAGCACTTTGTACAATGGTGTGAAAACGACTGCCCGAAATTTAAATGTGAAGGCAACTTTGGAGATGTTTGTGGACTTTAGGAAAAAACAAAAGGTATGAATTGCTTAAAATCACAAAGTCATAGTTGCTGATAGTTATAAATACTTTGGTGTGTATATAGACAGTCATCTAAATTTTACTGAAAACATGAACCACTTGTATAGAAAGAATCCACTTCCTACTAATACTGTGTAACATCAAAGTTGATTGCAAGATATAATTGTTCTACAAAAAAGTTATTGAGTCAGTTATTACCTTTTGTGTAACAACATGTTTTTTTTTATTTTAAGCAAGAGAGACAATCACAAACTCTGTAAAATCATTAAGAAGTCATCTAAACTAGGTGCAGATGTTATACGGCTAGATTATTTGTATTAACCATGAAGTATGTCAACAAAATACTGAACAGTAGGTGAGGATGCATAAATGGCGTAGGTTAGGAAAGTTAATTCTTCTGGAGAATGACTTACAGACCAAGATGACAATATAAGTCAGATGACCCTCAAAGCGAGAATAAGGGGTATGACAAGTGTGAATAGGGTAAGACAAGCTAACAACAAAGCCTTGAGTTCGATTTAATTGGGGTATTCCAAGTCCAAATTGGGGTAGATCTGTCATGAGCAGCTTTACCCACACCTCTAACCATTCGGCCACAAAGGATATCCCTCCTAGCCAAGTGCTAGAAGGTGGGGTCACTGCTGAGGCCCGGGACACTACATCACAGATCCACATGCAAAACTTGTGGTACTAACATGGTAACAAGGAGATGCCCAACAAACCCAAGAGACCTGGGCATGGAAGAATGGTTAAAATGTTTATAAGTAATGGGTTAATAAGTTATGAAATTAATAAGTTGTGGAATTTAGTTAATGAGTAATGGGTAGTGTTAGTTAATTGAGGAAGGAGATTATGTTAAGCATAAGTTACAGTTAGAGAGTTAGCAGTAAGAAGTCAGTTTCTGTTGAGTTGATTTGTTTAAGTTGTATGTTTACAGGCCAAAATGGAATCTTTACTTATATATGTTGGACTTTGTTCCTGTCTCTGTTTGTAACTTTGGAATAACAAATAAACATTTATATTTCACCTTTCACAAGCGATTTGGATGCTAATTCGCACCATATAATAATTCCGATGACATTCCACTCTGATCTGGACCTCCTTATCATCAGATAGCAAATTGTGTGATATATCGTGTTTGCAATTAGCGTAATACACATGACAACCAGGAAACAAACTACGAATTGCATATTGCAACTCCTATCATCAATGTTAAATAAGAAGAAAAACCTTCTTGTACACAATTACAACATGACTCAATCTATGTAAGTTATGTTAAACAGGCTTTGTACGTTTGTAAAGTGATCTGTTATCATAATTGACCTTTCTGACATGGTTAGCAGTGTATAAACAACTGATGTGCCAAGATGTTATCTGTAAGAGGCTATTTTTCTACTTCTAATCTATCTCAATCTCAGTTAGAGAACAGAAAGCAATGGATGCTCAAGGTCACTGAGGGAATACTGGGAGCAGAGGGAATTTAGATGTGATATACTTTCCAAATTAACATGCCCTGTTGCTGTGGGCGAAGGGCCATGGCGCCCATGTGGTCCTGTTTGAGGATTCTGGAGAATGTACCTATTGTGGGTCACCTTGTGGCTTCAATATATGCCTGTTGTGGGGAGAAAGACAGAGCTGAGAGAGCTGGTATTAAGGCATCAGTCGGTCTTTTATGTGCTGCTTGTAACATCCCTGCAGAAATGGTTGATGAAGTTGTCCGGTACCGTTCCGGTAAGCTCTTCTCCGATTCTTTGGAACCGCGCCCGGACTGGATGAAGAAGTTCTCCGGGCGAACCATACGGCAGCTTTGTCTTCCTGGATCTCATCAATCAGCAACATACCACATGGACCATAAACTTCAGCAGGTTCCTTTGGTGGAAGGCTGGTCTAGATGTCAGAGCCTTACCATTACTGAGCAGCTTCGTGGTGGCATTAGGTTCCTTGATCTTCGTCTGATGACTGATGACAAAACAAAAGAAATCTGGCTGCACCACAATGTCGTAGCTTGTGTCAGGCTGAAGGAAGTCTTGGAACAAGTGAGAGATTTCTTGGTAGAGTACCCATCAGAAATCATAGGATTGTATATGACAAATGATGGCAAGTCGTTGGATTGGAAAACTGTCCATTCTTATATAAATGAATACCTTGGTAGTAAGCTTATAGAAGAATCTATGAGCAATATGAGAATAGGTAAGTGATCATTAGAAATATCATAGTAATTGTACTAACGTAAGTAACTTTAAAAGATTGAATTATCACACTATATTTGATAATATATACTTCGATAAGTTATATTTATAGTAACAAGTAGAGATACTAGAGGGATTTATTAGTGCCCCAAGTGATGCCATGTTAGTAGTCCTTACACCCTCCATATTTATAATAAATATATATTATATACAGACAGGTGTATAGGATGCGCATGCCAGTCAAATTATAAAGTATTTTGCTCTTATATTATAGACCCAACAACCAATACTTTCATACTCCCACGAGTCACTGCATTCATTACCTACAAAGATAACAATGTTATCAGCAAGATAAGGTACAAGTCCCAAGAGTTTTCTAATATTTTCAAATCTCGAGTACACATTATGTGGACTGGAATACCATGCAGATACTGTGATAGAACACAGTGCCAATCAAGCATGGGAATGAAGAAGAAAAAGCTACAAGTAAAATGTTATCAGCAAGATAAGGTACAAGTCCCAAGAGTTTTCTAATATTTTCAAATCTCGAGTACACATTATGTGGACTGGAATACCATGCAGATTCTGTGATAGAACACAGTGCCAATCAAGCATGGGAATGAAGAAGAAAAAGCTACAAGTAAAATCACGTCAATCCTTAATTCAAACAAAGTCCTGAAGCTGCAACTAATCACTACAGAATCAATCACTCACATAAAAAAGCACAGGGTTGGTTAAGGGGCATAGGGTATGGGGTAGTTAAAGTTAACAACATTTTAACCTATAAGGTCATAAATTTCTGACTATGGTATGGATATATAAGCATGGCTAGCTAATGCACAGGAGAATACTACACATTGAAAGAGAACATCACAAGTATGGACCTGTGAATGAGAATTATCTTCATATCTTAGCAAGCTTTGAAGCCACATAAAGCATGTCATGTGGGACGAGTGTCAATAGTCCAAGATATTGCTCCTCACTAAACATGTAAGTGTGGAGGTTTCTCCATTGTTGATGGAGTAATTTTGGATACATGGCTCCACTTGTAAGGTTAACCTGTTTTTTTCTGAGAATGGTATCTCTGAACGGATATTTCCATATACTTCCGTATTCATTATACCTTTATAGGACTTTATAGTATGCATTTTGCTGTCTTTTTTCATTGCAGGAGATATTCTTGAGAATGGCAAAAACGTGGCCATATTTGGGGTGCCTGGAGTTCCTTTTACATGGAGAGCATTGGAATATCGGTGGCCAAACAAGGCATGGCCAGAAGAATTAGAAAAGGATATGCGAGAGAGCCTTGACCGCCTTGCAGGACTCACTCCATATGAGTTGTACTGGTACAAAGCGGAGTGCACTCCAAATGCAGTGGGAATCACACGGAGTATTGGTGGATTGCCCGGAGTTGTGGTGGCCCCGCGAGCTGATGAAAAGTTTGAATTTCTTGAAGACATGGGGGGCGCAGTGAACGAAAGAGTGCGAACCATCCTTCAAGATATAACTCGGATGCCATTCAATATCCTGAGCACTGATTTTTGTCATGACGATATTATTTCTCGCATCATTGAGCTCAATAGCAATGATGAGACAGGAGCTGGGGTCCAAAGTGTCCCAGCTTCTCCAACTTCCTTTGCAGCCAATGACAGCTTGCTGGACCATCCTGACAGTAGTCATTCTAGTGTTCCTGCAGTGGTTGTTGACATGGCTATCCCCCCTCTTACTCCTTTGTTGGAGGTCTGGGAAAGTAGTATGTAGTGTGTAGCTTGAGCCATTGTAAAGTTACAGTGACAATGTTGTTTGAAAATTAACAGCCATGCAATATATAAACTGCTATAGTTTTGAATGATGCTAACTAGAGCTGAAGTAGCCACAATGAGAGATCTAGAGCTTCTAAATATTTTCTACGAATGTTATTGGTGTATGTGCACTTTTCTTATTGTATATTTGCTTTTTTGTAGAGTGTTTTTGTTTAAGTCTTTTTAGCCATTTAAGAAATGCTTTTTGTTAGTCTATTAGCAATTTAGGAAATAAACGTTTGTAATCTTTAATGAGCAAGGAATACACCCAACTAAATTACTGGAAAACTGGTGCTTTCGATATTGAACTGACCTGAACTTTGAGCATATCTTTAGGGGTGTGCATGATTCACTTATAAATAAATATATGGAGTAAAGGTGAGGGAACAGGTTTTTACCACTGCTCAGTTCCATTCACACATGAACCACTGCCTCTGCTCGGGACCCTTAATTTAATATTCAGGGTCCCTGGAAACTACTACTTCACACAAAAAGCGTAAATATCCTAATTGTTTGGATTTTCTTTCTTGAATGATGATGATCAACTTTGAATTGATAACCATTGGTCAAATCTGTCTGGGTTAGTTGCGCAAAATAATCACTATAGATGGCGCAGGCAGTCGACTTGTAGACAGCATGAACCAATTAAGGTCATTATCATTTATTATCATTTACTAGCAGTTGTATAAGGCAAAACCAAGGTAGGCCTAATCCAGAGTGATCGTTGGACAAAGAAAGTTGTGCCACACAAAAGTAGGTGGTTGTAGGCGCCACTGAAGCTCGACTGGGGTTTTTTAACCTGCACGCTGGCAAGCACGTGGCAGGATATGTGTGATCGCCGCTGTGTCTGTCCATGTGTCAGCAAAACAACTAAATATTTGAGACGGAGCATCACCACCTTAGTAAATGAGAAGTGATTCGATTTTGGGAAACCTATGTGCAAAGTGGCTGTGGGGTGCAAAAATGTGACTATGAGCTACAGTCAAACTAACTCAAAATATTAAGTGGTACTAGTGCGGAGACTATGAAAACTTATTAAAATATGAGACATTTCAAACCAAAATTTTTGGCAGTACTCAATTTATTAAATTAAGGGAGAGACTTATTAAGGAGTGGAACATTCCATGGAAACCTTAACCAGAATGAGGCTGAATGGATAGATCCTTGACACCCCTTCTCAACCATGCCCTTGGAGCCATTGACTGAAACTCGGAATGAGGCTGAAAAGTAGGTCACGTGTCATCACAGACTAACTTACCTATTTGAACCCTGTGGTTCAATACCCACAGAAGTTCGAAGGGCCTATATTAGTACTATTAGTACAATAAGTCTAATCCCACAGAATATTATTACGCTTGTAGCTTAGAAATATAACTTTCAATGGAAGATGTAAGTCACATGATGTGCTGAATCTTAAATTTCCCTGGAATGTTTGATGTATATACTCAATCAATGTTCTGTAAGAATAAGTTTTCAATCGCTTTTACTGGACAGAGGACTCAAAAGCTTTTCATTGTCAACTTCCCTTGTGTTAGCTGTGACAGGGGCTTAATTATACTCACCACAGCACAAGAAAACAGCTGCTCTTATTTTTTCTTGAGGTTTGCCACTGCCTCAGCATTATTGTTTGAAAGACCAATGTCCCAGGTCTCCAAAAATGTATGAAAGCAATGCCTAACTCTTTGCCTTCCGTATGATATTATAGAATATTACCCATCGTGACGACTTTTCAAAACATGAAACAAACTTTTGAGGTTTTTCTTGCCAAACATGACAAATATTACATCAAATCAGGCTTTTAATACCAAATGAAAGCTAAGAATGTGTGCTTTGTAATGATATACCCTATATAGCCATGGGTGTAGCATAAAAGCATACAATAATGATGAACATAACGGCTTATGTAAGTTCGAGTAGATATTGTGGGAGTTTTGGTAATTTATTTTGACCAATACAAACACAAGAGAGTGAGAAATATAAATGTGGTATTTTGTAATACTGATGTCAGTAGTTAAAAGTATTTTCAAAATTTTCTACTTTTTTTGTTGGAATAAACCAGTTTGAATCTAGTGCTTGATAATGTACATGGTCCCACATCAAGGAATGCTGCACTGTGACACTAGTGTAAGTGTTATAACTTGACAGGTACTAAACATAACCTGGCAAGTTCTGCATGATATTAACATATATCTAGGCATTAATGCTAAGTGAATTAGCCTTTATTTATATGACTGAAGCTTGTACACTTGGCTTGGCAGCTTTGATAATCATACCAATGTTGAAAGACGTGAAGATTTCATGCGGTTGTATGTGGTTGTTGACCTAATACATAATAATGCCTCTATATATGTATTTTCGCAGACTTATCATAACGCTTATAAACAAAATTTGTATGACATTATCTATGCAATTAAAACTGACCACAAACAACTGTATCACTGCCAGGATCAATGAAGAATAGATGAGTTTATTCATAAGCACTCAGGGTGAGATTAACCATACAATTTTTATTTCTGTCTAACAAACTTTTGTCAAATTTAGACATGTCACTGATGAATATTCAAGGAATTGACAGAGGTATATCATCTCAAGAATAATAGATCCTAGTCTAGAATCCAGATATAATGATAGAGTGGAACTGATAAAGTCACATCCAAATAACAGCAAAACATATCTCGGCATCTTATGTACTAATATCCCAGTATAGGTTAGACCAATTCACTAGTCCCTTCATCTTGTACATTTGGGTCAGTCTGTCTGATGTCATCAAAGTATGATGCACTTTAAACAATGAATACTTGGCAGGCATTCTATGATACATCTTGAAAACTCAGCAGCTCAGAAATCGTAAAGAAGCAATATGATTTCCTACAGTTTACACATTTACCACATGGTGCGCATAGCTCCAGTGGAGTGCACTTATCGCAGTTGTCATGAGCTTTATTCTTGTAACCTTTGTCACACGTAATGATATTATTTTGACAAGTTTCAAAGTCAATATAGAAATTTACCTGATGATACCTTAGGTTTCTTTATCCTATAGAAGCATAAATGTTCACCTAGCACGTACTCATGACAGCATGTACATAACCATTCACCACATGTGTGTAAATGTTTGGCTCTTTTTAACGTATTTAGTATTACGAAACATGTTTTACATCTGTAGTATTTTTCACAGAGAGAGGGTTGATCTTCATCTTTTAGAGCACCTCTGTCGTACTGTCTTTGTTTTTTATGCCTTTCATAACACAATGTATTACGACACATCATATAACAGTCTATGCATTCAATAGATGTGTTGTCAAACATACAATTTTCTGAACAACATGTTCTACATACACTATCACAACCCTGTTTTCGATTCTTGTTATATATTCAAAGCAGTGATTACATATCTTACTGTTAACAAAAAAGCCATTGATGCTTGTGATGCTATGATTGTGATTATCTTTCAGATATAGAAATATCTTTCGCGGTCTAGTTATTATACCTTTATACATGACATCATTTCCTGTGTCCCCTGATATAACAACAATTTGAATAGTCCTTAACTTTAACAGGATTGTTTGTGGGTACACCCGCCTTTCTGTGAAGTCTAATAGCACAGCTACATTGCGAATCATACGCTTTACTCATAGACCTGTCTTTTCTTATAAGTCTTGCAAATTTTGTTTTACTCATGTTATCTAGTTTAGCTTTGCATGTTATAATAGCCCTACCTGCACACAAATGTTTGTTTTTCACTACAAGAATAAACACCATTGAATGCTTTTTTTTAATGTACAGCTATCTGATAAGGGATCTGTGTCAACAATGGCTCTGCTGCCACCACCCCCTTGATCATCGGAACTCGTGATGCCCACATTAACCTCAAAGGTTTCAATATCTAGTGATTTGTTTGAATGAAGAACTGCATTTATCCTGAAAATAAAATAAAAAACTAACATTATATGTTAAAATTATGAACATTATAGTAATAAAATATTATGTCAGCTTATGCTCACCTTTCCATTATAACATCGGATGTAATGTTGTGTTTTGGTTGACAGTGTATAAACACTTCTCTCTCCAAGCCAGAGTGATTAATAGTGATCCTCGCCTTATCATCCCCATTAGGATGTTTTTCATTAACCAGCTCCATGACATCCGTAAACATGTTATGTAATTCATCCTGAACATTAAGTAGTTGTACACCTTGTAAGTCATTACTAAATTTTGTTTTATATGTTACTTCTTCGATACCAAACTTTCTAGATATTTTTTGTCTCACAGGACTGATAATATAAGGCTTTGCATCAGCATTAGCTCCTTCTGTTTTACTCCTTTTGACTGATATATCCTCCATTATTATGCAAGAAAGTTATTAACCTTGTTTAACAAGCATTTCTATATGTATATCCAAAATGTTTGCACAATGGTTACCCTTATATAAACAGCTTTCACAGCAATAGTATGTGTATCGTACCATTACTACATTGGAACATTAAATTATTAAACAACTAGACCCCCCAGGTTATAGAATCATCATGTTGGTATTGTTAAATTAATTAGTAGTTAGTTAGTTAGTTAGTTAGTGTTATTGTTTAATGCCTCATCAGCACCTTAGTGGGCTATGTAGAGGCTCTCTAGGGTAAGATTGATTATCTATAGTTGGTAGTAGAAACCAGAAGCATGTAAAAAATCAATAATTGTCTGCGTTGGATAGCTGGAGCAGCTTGTGCAATGCGCACTGTCCTGTTTTAGCCACTGGGGATAGAGGACTTCACCCCAAGTGTTTCCACCCTCGCCGCGTGGAGGCCCAGGACCTTAATTAGTAATACATCATGCATTTTACTTGTGCGTGACTCATCTTGTGTGTCATTATAGCTTTACATGATTTCCTACAATAATCATTATAGCTCCACCTGGCGTCCAAATAATCTATAGACAGCGCCACCAAGTGTCAAATTTTAACGTATGACAGCGCCACCAAGTGTCAAATTTTAACATATATAGTGCCGCCTGGCGATATTTCGGAAGGTTTACGGTAACCTGGTGAAAATTCCGGTTAGGAAGAGATTTGCAAGTGTAACCATTTTCACATTGTATGACTGTATCTTGACACGTTTCAAAATCATAATAAAGGAACCTTCCCGACGTGATCTTAGGTTTCTTAATTCTGTAGTAACACAGATGGTCGTTAACCACGTATTCACCACAGCATCTGCAGAACCACTCGCCACAGATATGAGATTTAAAGTCTCTCTTTGTCTTATCGATAATTTTTGTGCACTTTTTACATGTGAAAAGTGTCACAAAGTGATAGGCGTTCTTCGCCTTTCTTTGCACCAATTTTGTACTCCCTGGTCTCCTTGTGTAAAAGATAGCACTTGGCGTTGCGGCACACCATGTTACAGTCTGGGCAGGCTAAAGAGTCCTCACCAAACATACACACTTGTTCCCCCAAGTTTTGCACATAAATCTACACGAGTGTTTAACTTTCCTGGCATATGGTGTGAGACACTGCTGACACAGCTTCTTGTTGACATAAAAACCATTGATGTTGACAATGCTATGGTAATGTTGGTCTTTCAAATAAAGAAATATCTTGTCTTTCATGACCTTGAAGCCCTTGTAAATCACAGTGTTACCCATGTCCCCAGAAATGACAACAATTTGTATACCTAGTTTTTTTTCAAATCTACTGAGTATTGTAACAGGTACAGCCCTACGCATTGACATTCCTGTGTCTAGGTACAATCTAATAGCCCTCATTCTTTGAGACTTAGGATTGGCACTGTGGACATTTCTATGACTAATAATCATGTTGTACTCTTTTTTGTTCATGTTTTTCAGTTTGGCCATACATGTTACTATAGCCCTGCCTGCACACAGACATTCACCTTCAACATCGGGTATGAAAACCATTGATCTTTTTTTCTTAATTGAGCAATCTTCCGAAGTGGTGTCTGTATTGGTAATGGCTTTTCGGCGCGCTGAACCATCGCCACCGCCCCCAGCCTCTGCATCATGCATTATACCCAATATCCACCATGAAAGACTCATCTATGTTCAGACTTTGGTTTGACTGCAAAACAGCACCCACTCTGAATTTAACAAGAAAACACAATGAAATAGAACAATAGAAGCATGATCTTGTAATATCGCTCAAAAAAACATATATATATTTTGACATTTTACACTAACCTTTCCATGATGACGTCGGCAGTTATATTGTGCTGGGGTTGACAGTGTATGAAAATCTCCCTATCAAGACCAGCATGTCTAATGGAAAGTCTTGTTCTGTCGTTACTGTTGACATGATTAGCATTCACATTCTCCAGAATGTCTTCAAACATATTGTGTAGGTCGTCTGTAACATCCAGCAATTTTTGACCTTGAAGGTTCTCAACAAATTTTGCCCTAAACGTAATTTCTTCGACATCATAACGTCTGGCTCTTCTCTCATTAATTCTTTCGATAACGTATGGCTTCCTATCATTTTGATCATCATCACTACTGGTTGAAACATTCCTCCTTTTCTTACCAGGAGGTTCAGCCATCTTTGCCACCTGCGAAAAAGTGGTTGTTTTTTGGGTGTAGATAGAAAACTGCGCCAAAACTCAATGGCCAATGGTAAGTCCTCGAAAAAGGGGGGTCCTTGTTTTACTTTATTACCAATAGAATGTGTACATTTTTGAGGTTCCCGCTCTCATCATTTGATTTTTTGAGGGGGAAAGAAACGTTTTTTGACCTTTGGTGATTTTGAAACACAACACCTCATGATGCTATTGTGTTTGAGCACTAGTGTCACAACATAACACAAAGTAATACGTGTGCTCATTTGGTTGCTCATTGTATGAACGCTCTCAGCACGTGCTGTCTACAAGCCTTCTTTTATTTTAACCAAACACGATACAGTGCTTAACAGTTGATTTGAGGTATGGGGTCGAAAAGTCCTTAACCTTTGATGCTTTTGAAACAAAACCTCATGATGCTGGCATGTTTGAACACTGGTACTGCCACGTGACACCATGTAGCACGCTTGCTCAGTTGATTAGTCATTGTTTAGAAGCCCCAACATGAGTTGTCCTCACGCTTTTTTTTTTGTGTTTTATTTCTTTTATTATTATCAAAAAGGGTACAGTATAAAACTGACCATTACAAAGAAATATAATGTCACATTGGTACATTGTACAGTGAAACACAAAATCGTTCTTTGCTCTCTTGTGCTGGTCTATGTATAAGAACACCATCACAGTATTTAACAAGAAGGTTACACGGAAAGCACAGGTCTGGATCTTCAGGAAAAGCTTGCAGATTCATTGAAACTGTGAAGAACGTATCGGCTCCAGACATTGAAGGCAAGTATGTTTGTCTTTCAGGTGTGATTTCTCGCTTGCACACACATGTCTTAGCATCTTCTGATAAATTGGTAGTTGTGGTGGATCACGGCTTGCCAAAAATCTCTGGAAATCCACAGTCTCACCTATGAGTTCCTTCAATTCTTCTAGAATTACACAGGTGTCAGGATTTTCTTTCTGGAGCTCCTTTGTTATAGTTAGATCACTGATTTCCCACGCTTCATCACTGAAGAAACTGCTTGAAACTCTTGGATCACTGTAGACATCATAGAAACGTGCGGCTCCCTTATCTTCATTAATGTCCAGTTGTAGAATTTGGTAGCTCATTTCACTTATTTCAGAGGCATCAATGTCAGACTGTGTTGGACAATGTTGTTGACTGTGTGCCATGGTTAGCCGTGAAGTTTTAACATGTGTATTATGCTACTCACTGAGAAAAACTACACATGCCGCCCCAGTTAAAAAATATAACCCATTTAGAACTGGTGGCGTCCTCTCACTGATACAACTAAAGTTGCAACTGTGTACAGTTGTAACACAACTCTTAACATGTGATTTTACCTACAAACACATTAAGGCTTACTGTGTAGTTTATATTGTTAGGAATACAATGTCTAGAAAAGCTACAATTAAATGGCACTTCTTTTATTACCTTGAAAAACATGGCCATCTGCAAATGAAAGAAATTCTATCTATTTCTAGCCCCCTCACTCTGTGATAATAAGATTAGATGTACCAAAATTGTGCAACACCATGATGTTATATGAAGGGTTTAAATATATATCAGTGAACACTACAATGCATATAATTGTGTATCATTGCACAAATTATGGTCAATCAAATCTTCATCAAAATCTTTCATTAAGAAATTATGATAATAATTAATGTTTTTAATTAACATCAATAATTAGTCTTGCATATGCTTACACCTCTGAAACTTTTATTATTAAAACCTGTAAAATATCTAACAACTAATTAATCATATATTAATTAGGATCCCCTGAATACACATGTGTACACATATAACTTTGTTAAATACATATATAATGTGTATATACACAGCATGGTGGCAGCACCTCACATAACTGGCTGATGTGTGGTGGCAGCACCTCACAGTACAACAGTAGCGCCACCTGCTGTATGCGTTAGTCTGCATGGTGAAGCCTATACTACTACCTGGGCCATTGGTCTTTGAAAAAAATCATACTGGGGTTTTGCCCCCCCCCCCCCCCAGATGGTACCGACAGTCAAAATTTGAGGTCTTGGCTCATGGCCTATATGAAGCGTCATATTTTCGAAAAAATTGTTCTCAAAGAGTAAATGACTTTGTTTGTTGCTCAAAAGTGCCTGAAATTGCAAGGAATTTACAAGAACAAGATAGATCCAAAACAAGCAAAGCTGAACACAGCTGGGTTGAAGCCAATTGTTGAAACTGCAACACTAGCAGGAGGCAAAATATTGCCCCAAGAGGACATACAGTTGGGGTCATATGTTAACACACAGTTGATTATTATACATATATATATAGCTTTTATTGACACTTTTTCATATCAGAAAAGATACATATGTCACATATCTACTCACTCTGTCTATCTAAACTACATATACAAAAATCTGATGTACAAGTTCTCATTATTTTATACATAATATACAGCTTAACATTTAAGGTCCCAGTTGCCACAATTTGATGTTTTCTGGACAGAGTCCTGCTCTTAAACATTCAGTATTAAGGCAAAATAATATATATATATATAAGTACATAAAAGATAGCGAATAAAATCACAGATCAAATCACAAATACTGATTACAATATCAATATTAGATTTAAATTTTACAAAAATATACACAAATACTGATCATAATATCACAATAAGATTCAAATTAACACAAAAAGATAAGAATGTTCACATGTATAAAAATAAAAAAGTACCAGGCAACATTGCGCTGACCCTGGCATTTGGCTCTTCTAATTTGTGTTGACAGTCATGTCAGGGAGTGTCATATCGGAGGAGCCCAGTTGTAATTAAAGTCTACATTACTTTATTTAGGAAATTACCAAGAGCATATATCATTTCAGGTTCTTTATTTGAAATTAGTGCTTTAAATTGATGTATTTTATCTAAGTTATGGAAATTTGGAATCAGTTTATTTGCTTTTAGGATTAATTGATTTCTGGGTTCTGCATAATTGTTACAAATTAAGAGACAATGTAGTTCATCTTCTACTTCATTACCATCACATTTATTACATTTTCTTTCTTCTAATGGTATTTTAGGGGTCTCATGTCTTCCGGTTTTGATTTTGAGGTTATGTGAGCTAAGTCTAAATCTTGCTATGTTATTATAGGTTTTCTTGGGGAGGTTGAGATTTACAAACATTTTATTGTGACAACAATTCTGTGGTAAATTTCCAATCAATATATAAAGGACATCATGTGATTATTTAATTTAAACGCAACAAATTTGAGGCATAACCACTTTGACATTGCCCTACAGTCAAATACAGAAAAAGGGCTGCATAGTTAACCTTAACTGGGGTGGTGTCCTAGCTCAGTGGTAGCACGCTGGGCTTCCAACCACTGGGTCCCGGGTTCAATTCCCAGTTGTGCCTAACTTAGATGGTTGTTTCATCCTTCATCTCATTGCCATGGTTCCTGCCTGTGCTAATTAGCCCAGCATGTGCAGCAAATAGAGGAAGTAAAGCCCTGCCCCATCACCATATCATATAGTAATAGTAGCATGTAAAACATGGGAACTTAGGTTTAGCTCAAGCGGTGGAACCGTTGGTAAGTTTGCAATTTGACAATGTCTTAACTGTAACAACAATGAATCACCCTCTAGAACACCATGCCAGCTGGTGTAGTTAGAACTCTGATGCATATAATGCAGAGACAAAAACTTCAGAAGTCAGTACCAATGGAGATTGACAAAAAGACATCAAGGGATACCTGAAATGGATAACTGAATAAGTTTAAAAACAATGGAGAAGAAACTTTAAGCAATTCCAAGTTACTGTCTAAGCCCTTCCAAGCAATGAAACAACAGTGCCCTTAAATGTCCTAGGCCTCTTGGTGCCAAATGTAATGTTAATTGTTTGTAAGTGGTGTCGCCACTGTCGGTGTATGAATTAACTGCGCTAATAATGGAAAACACCTCTTTAAATTTATAGTACTTCCTCAATAATCTGCAATACAATTACAGTAATTCTTCAGAGTTTTATCTTTCTTTTTTTCGCATGAGTAAATCGTTCTATGATTTTGTCAAAGTCCATGTTTTCTTCCAATGCCCTCTCTATGCTAATAAAGAGATAACCCTGAGTCCCCCCTTGTGGACCTAAGATAAATTTTTATCAGTTTCAATTTACTGAACAAATGCTGAATGATCTCTGTTTCAAAAATTCTGAGTAATGCGGCCACATTTGGGTAGGCTAAATCCAGTTTGTGTGTGAAAATAAGACTTTTTGTACAGATGTATCATTGACCAACTCTTGTATGTCAGGTGCCCTGATCTTCAGCAACAGATTTGGCAGTAGCTAATTTTGCCTCACATGCCTCATCAGATCTCATTGCTTGTATTGATTTCTTTGTAGATTGTATCATGTTTCAGGCCTGAGATATTTCTGAAGCATCTCTTTGTAAGTAGTTTGACAGAGCAAAAGTGCAACTCAATAGCTCCTCCCAAAATAACATCAAGACAATAAATTCCAATTTAGTGATATAGCCCTCTGCTTCTGCCAATACAGCTGGTGTCCTGTCATTTGCTTTTATTCTTTCTAGGGCTATAATGTAACAATTATTAGTGACGTCATCATATTGTCTTGTCAGCGGGGCCATTCTGCCCCCCCCCCCCCTGCCACCTGGCTACACAACTGCCCCACCTATAATGTAACAATTATTAGTGGCGTCATCATGTACATGGTGTCCGAATTGGGATCTTGGGGACTTGTAGATTTTACTGACACAGTGCCAGAGACACAGCTGAAGACTCGGAAACCGCAGCAATGGCAGAAGTGGTGCTTCCGTTGCTCGTCATGGCATACGTACTAGAGACCTGCGCGGGCCGCGGGCGCTGGCGTAAAGTTGCGGGCGCGGGGCGGGCGTGGGCTTCTTTATAAAGCTGCAGGCTTTGCAGGGAGTTGGCGCGGGCAGTGACTTGCGGGCTTGCACTGCAAAATGCCTGCAAGAGATTCAATTAAGACACCTCTTCATTAAAGCCAGTAAAAAAAGAGAACTTTCTTCATATGAAACACATGAAATTACATCACAATCAAGATTCCTGTGAAACTAGTCAAACATAACTTATTGAATAATATTTAGTTTCATTAAAGTCAGAACAGAGGGGGATTTAGGACCACATGCTGGTTATCCCATGTGCTTTGATAATAACCCTTTATTCACTGGAGCATAGACTTGTTAAAACCATCCAAGAAACAATCTGACACAGTACAGGAAGAGCCAGCTGCCAAGCGACATTGGCTGGATGAAATTAGTGAATTTGATGATGATTTTGATGTAAATTATGATGAATGTGAACTGACTGACTATGTAAATGCCAAAGTGTTGCCCTAAAGTTGTCCTAATGTTCTGAAATGGTGGCATGAAAATTCAGTAACCTACCCAAATATTGGAATTATTGCCAGAAATGACTTAAGTGTTATGGCAACTAATATTTAAATTAATATTTAAAAAATGATCGTAAGTGTGGGCACTAGCGGGCTCAGGTCTTTTGGGCACAAATGCCCACGGGCATTTTAATGCAGACGTCGGGCAGGCGCGGGCTTAGAAATGCGGGCGCGGGGCGGGAGTGGGCAGAATTTTGATGCCGGCGCAGGTCTCTAATACGTACAAAGAATTACCTCTTAGCTGCCAGTCTTCAAAACGCATCTCAGGAACGGAAAATTGCAATATTACTCAGTGGAATGGGATCAAAGTACAGACAAACGAAGAAGTGTTTCACGTATGCTGAACCTTATGATGCAAAGGTGTATAGTACAGTACTTACCAAATTTGATGAACACTTCGAACCCAATAAACTTTTGAAATTGTATATCAGAAAGTTTGATTAAACAAAACGAGCCCAATGAGAAAATTGGTGATTTTATTACCCGATTAAGAGAAGCAGCAGCTCATTGCGACTTTGATAACACATTAGATAAACAATTATGCAACCAGTTGTCCATTGGTGTTGGTTCCCTGACCTTTATGACAAGCTTTGGGCGGAAGATCTCACTTTGGCTCAGATTATGCAGAAGTGTCATCTTCATTAAAAGCGGCAAGAATCACAACAATTGCTTGATGGCATAATATAAGCTCAAAGGATGTTCATGCACTATCTCGTGGCCGAGGCAGAGTTTCATCAAGAAGTCGAGGAAGAGGTCGCTTTATGGAAAATTGCGCTCAATCAAGCAGCAGTCAACATGCAAGTCAACGTCCTAATCGCGAAGATATTCAAGTCCTCCAAATCGAGGTGGAAATTTCACATCATCTCCTGGACCTAACGTTCGACTGTGTGACTACTGTGGCCAATCTCACTAGATAATGTCCAGCTTTTCACAAAATCTGTGGATTCTGTCACAAGAAAGAACATTTTGAGAGTGTATGGAGACAAAAGACTGTTCATTCAGTGCATGTTTTTGATGATGAAAATGTACATGATGATTATGACTCATATGATGTTGATTCTGACCTTGTACCGAATGTTGAACCCTTAAATATTTACTCCATTGGGGTTGATGAGACAAACCTGAAAGAAACATGGTCTGTGTTGTTGAAAACGCCTTATCAGAATGGTCAGGGTGCTGCTAAAATGCACATAGACACACAAGCACAATGTAATGTCTTGAGTATGAAATCCTTCACAAGGATGTCAGAATATGCTCCTGTCAAATTGCTTACACTTCTCAGAGTACAATTAGCAGATTAGTGCTTTTGGAAACTTGTACCAGCAGGTAGAACTAGTTTTAATGTCATGCAGAAGAATGGCAAGTTGTATACTCTGGATTGTGAGGTTATTATTGGAAATGTTCCTAACATTCTAAGTGCACATGATAGTCTAAGACTGGGTTTCGTTAAATGAGTCTATGCAAACTGAAAATGTCAAAAGTGTCAAATGATCATGTCAAAATGTCTTGTGAAAATGGCAAATTGTCAGGAAAAGCCAGTGAAATATACAAAGAGTACCTAAGTTTGAGAAAGTGCACACGAGTGTCATTGAAGTTGTTTCCAGATAGATTTCCCAAAGATGGAACAGGTAAAATCCTTGGTAAATGGTCCCTTCACTTAGACCCCGATTACAAAGATGGTCCAGTTGCACATGGTCCAAGACAGTTACCAGCTATGCAAGAAGCTACAAGAGCTCAGTTAGATTATGTATCACTGCTGAGGTTTCCAAGGGAGTTCCAACTCTGTGGTGCAGTCAGCTTCATGTAGTGCATATGAAAGATGGCAAATCTGTGCGCATTTGTATTGATCCGAAGTTTTTGAACAGAGCACTTTTGAGAGAATATCACCCACTTAACCCCTTAGAGCAAGTTCTTACAAAAACTCATAGTATAAGTACTGGATGCTAATATGGGCTACTATCTGCTTCAGTTAGATTACAACAGTCAATTGCTTACGGCTTTTCACACTCACTCCATGGGGTAGATACATGTATCAGAGACTTCCAATGGGAATAAAATCTGCTCCAGAAATTTTTTCAAAGAGCAATGGAAGAAGTTCTCTCTGGTATTGACAAAGTTTCAATAATTTTTGATGATATTTTGATTCACACTTATTCACTGGAAGAACACCATGCAGTCTTAAGAGAGGTCTTAGAATGAGCCAGGCAAAACAGCATGACTTTTAGATTAAGCAAGTGCATGTTGTACAACAAGAACTTGAGTATATAGGTTATTTTCTCACTCAAGATGGTGTCAAACCATCTCCAGACAAGGTCCGTCCAATTTTAGACATGCCTCCACCCAAATCTAGAGAATAGTTATGTACATTTCTTGGTATGGCTACTTATCATATGCTTACTTATTCAAATACATACCCAGATTTTCTGAGGTCACTGAACCCTTGAGACAGGTTCTGAAACAAAGTCGAAGTTCTGCAGGGCACTTAGAGTAATTCAAGTTCCAGACACCCCAAGTTCTGTTAGATTGGGAGTCCCATCTAGGTGGTTCAAAGTCCTTTGATCTGAGTATTCGGAGTACTCTGGATGGGTCCCACTCTGGGACCCGAGGTCATTCAGGTGTGGGCGATGTAGAGAATGACTTGAGGAGTTTAGATAGGCAGGGATGCAGGGACACTGGTATCCCATCTATGGATCCCAAGGTGGAGGCAATTGATGACCTGTAATTGGCGATCGTCTAAGACTAAGACTAAGAAGTCTGCTAGTTGTTGAACAGAGGCTTCAGTCGAATCGTAATCTCTCTCTGTACACCACGAGCAAAAGGCATTCTAGTGAGATTGATACAGTCACACAGATGATGTTCTTTGGGATGTTGCGGCGTATTGTGCAACTGTTCAAGAAAATCCATCCTGTCGCATTTTGTCCCTGAGAGTGGCTACATGTGTACATTTAGCAGGCCTGGGTTTTGATGGAAAATGTTTGATGTTAGTTGTTTGAGGAGATGACGCCACTGTGGAATTTCTTGTGGGTAGTTTGTACAGTAGGTTTATGATTTCTGGAAACCACGCTTGGTTCGGCCAGAAAGGAGCTATCAGGAGTAACTTCATTGGTGACTGGCGAAGTTTCCTCAAGACCTCTGGTAGAAACTTTGTTGGGGGTAAGGCGTATGCTATCTCTTCCTCCCACTCTAATAACATTGCATCTATTTTCCATGCCAAGGAGTCTGGGCATGGACTGACATACTTGGGTAACTGATTGTTGAACTGTGTGGCAAATAGGTCTACTACCAGATTTGGAAATAACCAATGAAGAATATTGTGTGGTGTAGGGTCCACTCTGTCCCTAACACCTGTGAGGACCTGGAGAGGAGGTCTGCAATTGAGTTTAGGTGACCTATGAGAAATAAGGGTAGTAAGGTTACTCTGTTGTTCAAACACCATAAGAGGATGTCCCTGGTCTCTTTGTATAGTGATACTGACTGCGTGCCCCCTTCGTTCCTGATGTACGAAACCGCTGTCGTGTTGTCACACAGTATGTGGATTACTTTGTCTTGTATCAAAATGTGAAAGCTCGGTGGACAGCTCATAGCTCTAACACGGAGATGTGGAGTAGTGACTCTGTATGGGTCCACATTCCTGACCTGAGGCCTTTGAGGAATGCATCCCAACCTTGGAGGCTTACATCTGTTGACATGGTTATGTCAGGCAGGGGAGTGTGTAGTGGGACTCCATCTGCAGGCGTGTCATGTCTTTCCACCATGTGAGTGCTTGATGAAACACCGGGTGCAGTGGGATCTCTTGGTCTATAAATTCTTTTAAGTTGAGAGCGCAGGCTTTCACATAGAGTTGTAGTGGTTTTATGTGCAGTCTGCCTAGTTTGACAAACTGTGAGGCATGATTCAGTAGGCCCAGGAGCGACAGTAAATGGTGGACTTATGTTGACTGAGATTTCAGTAACAATTGTGTGATTGATAGCTGTACTGGACGAGATCTGATGAGGGGAGGATGAAACCAGAAGTTGAAAGTGAGCCCTGGTGTTAGTATTTTCCTGTGCCAGTTGGAGGGGCCCAGAGTATCCCATTCTTGATAAAAGTGATTTAGTTGTCCTCCCACTGGAGTGGAAGTGGAAGGAACGACTAAACTTCTAGCGTCTGCGTGGGGCTTGTTGTGCAGGCGTGGAATTGTAGTTAGGCTTAGCAGATTTGCCGCCGTTGTTGCTATTGTTGTTGGAATGGTTGTCCTTGAATGCGTGTTGCATAGACGGCTGTTGTCTGTAATTAGACTTGCAGGCCGTTGAGGTGGTTGAAGTCTGGGTGCTGGGTCGAGATCTAGAGTACTTCGCCGACCTGGATTTATCAGTCAGGGATGACACCATGATGTGTTCTCTTTCCTCTCTGGCCAATCTTCTTAGGATGTCAGAAGTGTCGCCAAGGAGGGAAGGTCCCGGATATAGTGGTGATTTCAGGTTGGCCCTGCTTTGGGCTCCATGTGGGATATTCAAAGAGTCTACTGCTTTCACAAAACTTTCCCTTCTAAGCATCAAGGTGGACATAAATGCCCCAGCTGAGAAATCCGTGGTAAAAGACAAGAGCTTTCTGGGTTTGTTTCGAGGGAGCATCCACTACGTCTGGGTCTTGTGCTGGCAGCTTGGATACTTCTTTGATGGTATTTAGAAGCCAATCCAAGGTAGACAGTGTCCTTACTGCTCCCCTGAGGACTACTTCTGTGTCAGCCAGTTTGGAAACAGGGACTGAGGGCTCGCTACCTGGTCTGAAAGCCTCTTCTGCTGATGGCTTGGCGGACTGAGCAGACAAGAGGGAAGTTGATTCCTCCATGGTACTTCAAGCTGAAACTCTTCACGAATCTAGAGATGGGATTACTTGTGGAGGCTTTGCTTGGAAGATTTTCAGGAGTGCAGTTTTGCACATCCGGAACGATTGAGTAGTGCTGGAACACTCTGGACAGCGAATCCGTCACTCCTCTGGATGGTGGGAAGGTCACCATTGGCTTGTCTGGGGCTTCTGATGTGGCCAGCAAGCCTTCTGAAGAACCACTTGGTTGATGTTGTTGTGATGGTTCTACCCCCGCCAGAATCATGCCCAGGTTGACCAGTGTTGACCACCTGGTGACTTTGATGGGGTTGTTGTCTAGGTCCACATCCACAGATCTGTCCAGTGAGACGCCAGATGTCTCTGACATCGGGCCCAAACATTCAAAGACAGACGACCGTTGACTAGCTGGGGAGGCTGTCCTGCGGAGTGGAGATCAGGGTTTATGGTATCGGGTAGCCTCATCCAACATTACTCTCCGCCCAGAACTAGAATGTCGGTCTCCAGGAGATGCATCGGCGTACCGACGAGATGACTGATCTCAAAGGGGATCTAGATTTAGAACCTTTTGACATGTGACTTTCTAGTTGTCTAATCCTTCTGGTCAAATCCCTCAACCTAGGTCTGGAGCTCTTAGTCGAATCCAGAAGTTCGAGATCACTCTCTGATTGTGGGTCAGCATGGATCTGTAGACCAGGGGACTTGAAAATAGTTCCGTCTATCCGGTGAACACCCAGTGGGAATGGTAGGTAGTAATTAGTTAGTTAGTGTTATTGTTTAACGCCTCATCAGCACCTGAGTGTGCTATGTAGAGGCTCTCTAGGGTAAGATTGATTATCTATAGTTGGTAGTAGAAACCAGAAGCATGTAAAAAATCAATAATTGTCTGCATTGGATAGCTGGAGCAGCTTGTGCAATGCGCACTGTGCTGTTTTAGCCACTGGGGATAGAGGACTTCACCCCAAGTATTTCCACCCTCGCCGCGTGGAGGCCCAGGACCTTCGAGGGCGGTAGGTAATAATACCACCAATAGTCGACTAAAAGCAGGATATATATACAGGATACATATTGATGTGTTATTGTTTACATGTATCAGTGGCGCAACTCATATAAAGACCTAAAATAGGTTTTACCCTCAATAAAATTAAAAAAAAACATCTATTGATCTACCTACCTACCTACCTACCTACCTACCTACCTATCTATCTATCTATCTGTCTATCTATCTATCTATCTATCTATCTATCCTAGCTAGCTAGTTAGTTAGCAAGCTATATGTGTAATGCGTTATGTAATTCATAACAGACAGTTTTGGAGTGGTAATTACTTTCTTTCTACATCTACCCAATTATGGTGTTATTACAAGCCAAATTTGTTGAAAATCTGATGCCCAAAGAGAAGTGATAGGTATGCCATGCTTAAAAAAGTTATGGAAGAAATTAATTGTGGAGGTAATCTGGATCATATTAGAACTGGATTGTAGATTTGGAAGACTCATCCAGTATACATAATTAATGCTAATGGCCTAACAACCTATGTTATTTCAATTTTTATGTTCAAATGCCTGAAGTTAATAGGTGGTGTAGATCACACGATGGATCTTTAACCCACATAAAATATTTGGTCTTACATTCTGGATACTGGATCCAGAAGACTTTTTCATATTATATTGCCAGTAGGGCAACAGTAGCCAACAGTAGGCCAACAGCTTGAGAGTGGGCTGACTGCACTTTGATGTCATATTCCCTGCTTCTATCTGATAGTGGCCCAACCTGCAGTTAGCCAAAAGTGGGCCACACTGTTTGTGATCCAACAGTGGGCCAATATAAGGCCAATGCCAGGCTGACTTCGAGTTGACATAATATTTGGCCATCAGTAGGCTTATGTGATAGTAATTAAGACTGACCAAAAGTGGGCTGTACTGATGTTGGGCAAACACTGGGCCAATGCTGCACTGACTTTGAGTTGATATGCTATTTGGCAATATATTCCAATGGGCCTTGGCGGAGGTTTGCGCTTCTTCGAGTGCCCTGTAGTTTGTAATTTAGTTCCTGTGTAAAATGATGCAAAATATGCATTTGACATTGTTGCCAGTATGAAAGAAATATTTAATTATGCTATTTAAAAACTGACATGCCCACTTTTTTAATGCAGATATAATATTTCATAAACTGTTTGCAGAAGCAGATAATTATAACATGCTACATAGTACATGTAAGAATGAAAGGAAAAACAAAACAATCATAGAAATTTAAAGGCAGGAATATGTAGATTTTTAAAAACCAAAAACAATTGACAAAATCAATTCAATTTTCAAAGCTTTGTTTACTAGAGAATTGTTTATTGCAATTCACACTTGACACCTTGCCAGTATGGGGGTACTGCACCTTGCCCTTATTATGCAATTAGGACCTACCTAATTTCAATTTGCTTAGCCAGGGAGCTTTGTTCCCCCACCCTTGTGTATGGGCAAGGAGCGGTATTTATCTTGTAAATAACATTGGGCCTTCTTCTGTGGGACCAACGAACTGTCGGACTAGCCAATCGTCAGACTAGCAAATCGTCGAAACAATGGGCTGTAACTGTACTTGTTAAAGCTTTACAAAGGGTCTACCCGAGAACTGCAGCAGCACACATACAGAATGAATTAAGACACGAGTTCAATGGAATTATTAAAAGCAGCGCAGTTGAAGGTTCTAGCTGAACATTGGTAACAAGAAATAAGGGTCACCATAGACTTGTACAAGAAGGATGATCCAGCAGATGAAGGAGACGATGCCAAGACCAAGGAAACTACAGATGGCAGTAACTTATGCTCCCAAATATTCCATCTGGATCGATGACTCAAGAGGACTACAACTGAATCATGCCCTTAAGCACAAATTTATTACAGTAATAGATAGATGGATAGATATGGAAAGTGCAGCCCTCTAAGGCAAGTTCTTGCTACTCATGAGGTTGATTGATTTGATGAGAGAGGAGAAGTCCTCCCATGTTACACATTCACCCCATGGGTGGGGTCTTTTACTTGCCTCCACATAGACACTGAGCACAAGGGACCACCAATTTAAGATGTTGCTCATGAAGGGTGCCCAGGCCTGGGATTTAACCCAGGACCTTCAGAGGAACAGGCGAGCGTCTTGTGATCAAGTCAAGTTTGCACCAATGTAACCAATGAGGTCAGCCAGAAGCTTAGCGCAAGAATCCTGGTGGGGGAGCAAGAAATTTGACTGTTAACATAATTTTCTATCAATCATTAGACTCCAACACGACGACAGTCCATGCTCAACAACCCAAAATAACACCAGATTCGGCGATGTTTTAAGAACTATTTTGTTCGACGCTATGTTGAATTCAACGGGCACAGTAATTGACACAGTTTTAGATCACGAAGGAGGGAAAAAAATTTCAAAGGCAAATTAGACTAAAACAAATCAAGATGGGGACAGAATTAGGATATTCGCAGCTGCATCTTGAACCATCTTCATAAATGATAAGTTGTTCTTTTTAATTTGAAAGATATAAATCTGTTTATGCATAAGTTCATCCAAGTAATATCTTAGGACCATGTCCAGTACATTAGATGACAGTCACATACCATATATATACAGCTACTCAAACTCATTTGTAATAGTGTTTTCATATGGCAGTTTAGGATTAAATAGTTACTGACAATCCTGTACATTCATGGCCAATTTGATAGGATTTCCAATAAATCCAACTACGATAAGTGACCCGATTTGAGATCTACATAAAATTTAGTTCACAAATACAAACGCGAAGAATGGAAAATGAGATTTTTATTAAATAAAACCATCTTTTCTGTAACATTGTCCAACCTGTACATATTATTTACAATATCTACAACTATATAACACATAGCATATATTGCTAGAGCATCACATCTAGAATAACTTAAATTTTCTAATAAATAGATTTATTCTATAGCTCGTGATTAACATGCAACCAGCAACTACACAAATATAATAGTGAAACTAGAACGGCACATTTGGTATTGGCTAAACCATCGATAAGTATCACTTAAGGAATCATCAAAACACCTTTACATACACACTGAATAAGACCAGTTCTGGAACATTAATTGATCACATGCACTGTACTCTTTGGCGCAAATCCATAGATTCATTTGTTAGCAATGTCAACAATTATAAATAAACTTTACAAATATAAAACTATCAAAATAAATATAAGGGGCTAAAGTGATGGGGTATGTATGGAATAACATGATAATATACTCACGACTCACGTAACATAACCATGCACTATCTGACCACCAGGTAGAAGTGTATCCATCACATAAATAAAATAATCAAGACACTGAAGATGAGCAACATAACTTGCTTGAAAATGGCACAACACTTTTGATTTGCTTAATAAATTTAAATTGTAAAAAATACATGACAAGAGAACAGGAATTGTGAAATCAAATTGGTAATGTGCAATCAAACTGCAGTATCACAGAAACAAACTCAACGGGTACATGATTAATCAGTCTCATAATGGTAACATGAACGTATTATCCCAACAATAACTTCATAAAGTCAACCATGTCGCAACAAGCCAGGGGAAGTAATTTTACCCTCTAGTTCTTACAAGTCAAGTATCTGCCCATAAGTTAAGAGTTATCCCATGTTAAACCCGATAAATAATTAAATAAATGGCTACTTCTATTCTTGCTAACATAACTTCTAAAACACCCAGCCTAATAGTACCACTAGAATAATATTATACATAATAATTTCCATCACTTTTCTGTATAATAACCAGCCATTTTCGAATAACACAATGTGATTTTTATATCATTCTCAGAAATATAAATATATTTGCATTTATTTTGCACATTTAACAAATAGACTAGTCATATCACATTACATCAGAAAATTACTAGTCCTCCATGACATACATTCCTTCCTCTGATAAAGTCTGTCGAAGTTCCTCAAACATGCTCTTAGCATAATTTATTTGTTGTGAGACCTGCAATAAATAAAATACATAATTAAATACTTGTTATATTAGTGGTCCTTATGTTATCTACTCCTGTCACCACATCAAAAGCGCCTCGAGTTGCAACGTTTATTACCGATTTAAACACAAGGAGAAAAACTTTATTCTAAGGTAAATCAGTGCAATAATCCACAAGCGTTGCAATGGCCAAACATCACATATTGTTTCAATAATGACAAACTAGAGAATTTAATCTTTTTAATGAACAACAAAGGAAGAATAACGTTCGTTTCCATTTTAAAATCAAATAATAACTCCAGTATTAATTTTTGAACCCTAGGAATTTACCCCAGGACAGATAAATAGATACATATGGAAAGCGCAGCCCTCTAAGGCAAGTTCTTGCCACTAGCAAGGGTTGATTGATGAGGTGAGAGGGGAGGAGAAGGCCACCAATGTTACAAATTTACCCATGGATGGGATCTTTTACTTGCCTCAGCATTAACACTGAATACAAGGGACCGCCAATTTAACATCTCATCTAAACGACATCCAGCTGGGATGCAGCTCATGAGGAGTGCAACAGAATCTTCAGATTTCAAAAAGAGGAAGAGCAAATAAAAATAACCTTTAGCGATATGGCCTCACTGTCACAGCGAATACGAGGACGCCTTCTGGGGTCATTCGTCTGTACACCCAATTCAGTCTCGGCTTTCATGGTCAGTTCGATGTAGTACTTCCCATCTACAGAGTTAGCAATAAAGATAAGTCAACTTCAAACTGATCATATGCTTGTTATATGAAACAAATGACTATGCAAGTCTGCTAGGTTTGTGTTTACTCACCACTCATGACACTGCGGCAGTGATAAAGTTTGTCATAGGTTGTCTGAAGAACAACATTTTGAGAGCTGGGATCCCTGCCTAGGAAGTACACTTGCTGGCTGGAAATTAGCACCTGTAGACTTTCTTCAGCCTTAAATCGTAGTTGTTCAATAGCAATGAACCTATAAACAACGAATAAAAATATCATGTCAAGAGAATTTGTGATCAATGACCCAAAGCAGTGGATCATACTGATGTACAATAATATATTACATGTATTAACTAGAAAGCCTACTGCAATACAATGCATGCACTTGAATCTATCGAACCCCCCACCCGTAGCCACACAATTAAAAAAAAATTTGCATCATGGCCTGCATTAAATATTATTGAATTAAAAAAGATCAATATGTAAGTGAAATGTGGCCACTGGCCCTGCATTTTGTCTCCCTGTTCAGTCAGAGTTTAAAAAGATCACTTGCTCTGTGATATCATGTGACCTGCCATTCAGCCTGTTGCTGTTAGGGCAGTAATGTGACCTGCAGGCACAGTTGCTATGGTGCCACGATTCAGCCTCTTTCTGAAAGTGATGGCGGCCATATTGGTAGCGGGCATGTGCTCGCTTCGGGGGGAAAGTAGGGGTAAAATAGAGGATTATAGTGTGAATAGATCCAGGACCAAAGGGCAGCATGCATAGACGCACAAATTCGGGCTTACACAATTTTATATATATATATGGACAGAAAAACATATATATAGATATTATATTATGACGAAGAATGAAACAAAAATTAATACTCACATTTCATCGTACTTATACTTGTTAATGACAAACAAGTAAGCCTGAGCCCTAGCATGATGTTCAGAAAATGACGGTAGAAGACCTCTCGGTCCATGGCAGCACCTCGATACTCTGACCCTGTTGGGCATTCTGTGGTTGCTACTTCGACTCCTATCTCGAACAGCACTGGCCGCACTTGAGGCAAAGTCTAGCATACCTGCCACAGGTTTAGTGACAGTTCCAATGACACCTTTGCCAAAACCAGTCACTAGACCCTGGAATACAATTTAGATATAAAACATATGTAAAGTGTTTATCAGTTTCAGCAGAGATGGTCACATCCATTATAATATGATATCTTTATTGGCTAACATGAATGTTATGCGATCGTGACAACAATATCGTGCCGGTGAAAACAACATTATTTCCTGGAACAATGTGACATACATGTGGAGAATATATAAGTTTTTACGTACTGAAGTATTAACAAGTAATTACCTCAATACCATCAGATCGTAATCCTGTATAAGTCTGAGAAACAATGCTTGTAGCACCACCCAGTATTCCATGTCCCAGTCCACGGATTCCTGCTATAATATGAGAACTTCCAGCTGAGCCCTCATTTCTGATCTGGCGTCTCTTCTTTTCGTGTTGTTCATCAACTGTCAAGTAGCCAACTCCATCTGACAAGGATTCTGCCACCTATAAAATAAGTATATTATATTCATACAGTGAGTAAGCTTTGTCAACATCTAATGAACATTTTATTTATTATTCTTTTATTTGTTTGTGTAATTTATATATGTATGATTGATGTATTTAAGTATCGACAAATCCTTAATTTTCTTTTCTGTGGTCATCAAAGGCAGATACACCTATTGGCCTATTTTCTTTTTTGATTATAAGTAGTGATTTGTATTTGTTTATTTTGTTTTTGGTTGTGACCATAAATCAATCGATCAAAGCAAAAAATTATTCATCAAACTGATTTCTTTCAGCATACCTTGGCAGCAGTGTTGGAGACACCATGGGTGACATTTTTTATAAGACCACCCACATTGCCGTCCTTGATCAGACCTGAGAGTCCCGTGGTTACGTCATTGAAGAGACCTAGTGGGTTACCCAGGAAATCCACGGAGCCTAATATCTTCGCAGCTTGACTTCTCAGTTCCTGTAAATTGAGTACAATTGGCAAATGACAAAAATACCAACTTACAGTAACTGGCAACATAATTAGCCTGCCTAAAATGGGCATCTCCTAATTAATGACAGCTTATGGTCCAACAGATGTAAACTGGATGTTGATATCAAAAATCTAATGACCTGACTATATGATAATGCAATTATAAAACAATGGTTTGGACCATATTTCTAGCTGCTCAAACAGTTATTTATGAGAGCCCCAATGTGTAATTTTCTCACCTCTGTATAATGCAAGGACAGAGACTCAAACAAAAAGGCAGCAGTTTCAAAAGGCCCATACTTCACATAATGATCTGAAAGGATAGGAAAGAAAGAGTCGAGATATATTTCACCAAATATCAATACAAAGCACTTAGCTTTTAGTACAATTCCAAGCCTAGCTTATTACTTCCTAAAACTTCTACTGCAACCGTTTACGACACACTACTAACCAAGTTCAACATGAGCTTCCTCGAACTGGACAAGAGGGATGGCCGTGAACTTCTTTACGGCACCAAGGTCAAGAGGAAGGTCATCAGCAGTATGACAACTGAGTGTCAATCTATCTGTCATTATTGCTAACTCTCCAAAGTAGTATCGTTTGAACTGCTTGGATGTTGCAGCCAACAGTGCCCTGAAAAGACAGAAAACATTAATGACTGACACCCAAACACTTCCAATATGCTCTTAAAAGGTATCAGATGCTCAACAAAAATCAATACCTTTGTGAATCAAAGCTGCTTTCCTCAACAGCTACCTCCAAGGTTTTTTCGGATCCTGAATACCCAGCGAACTGCACCAGTTTCCACAATAACCTCTCTTCGATGTTCACAGTGAGTCTACAGATTGAAACTACCAAGGAACTGTAAATGTCTGCATTCCACTGAGGATGAGATGGCATCTGGAGAGCACATATCTGAATTGCTGGTGCTGATGGTGCCACTGGTGACCCTTGGGCTCCTGGTGACTCTTGGGTCATGTGCAGCATAACTAGTCTTGATGTGCCAAAGAGCTGATTATCAACCTGTGTTAAACAATATAAAGTGTCATACAATAGATAAAACAAGGAAAGTGATAGAAAGATCATAAATACCACTTTCAAGAACTGTACCATCCCACGAACCTGTATATGTCGTACCACTGTTGAGAAGGTTTTCCCATCTTCACATGAACTGTAAGCCATCTCGATGCCCCTCAGACTGATGTAAATCAGTTCTTCAGGCGCATGGTTGACTAAAGACACACCAATGCCATTCGGGAGGATGACTTTTGCCTAAAAATACACAAGAAAGCTTAATCAACATTGCAAACACAGACTCACACTAAGTGCCATGTTTACAACACGACAAAAGCACAGACCTGCAGTCGTATCTTTGATTCCTTATCGGCATCAGTTGCCATTGCTCTGAACCTTCCTGGTGCTTCTCTTGTTGTCAGAATTCCAGCTCTTCCTTCGATCACCACCCACTCATCCTTCTTTTTGGGCTATTAACCGTAATATAAACATAGCAGTTATGGTAATTTTAACTAAGTGTGATAAAAATCGACTGTACATTTTTTTGGGTCAATTCCTCTTACTTGTGCTCCTGTGTCATTGATTTGCAGCACCCTCGTTGGACCATCATTAATAACAGTGACTCGCAGATGACCTGACCCTGGCCTCATTCGCACCCGACCGACTGCCATCTCAACAGGAACTTGAACTGCATCCTTAACACGAGGAAATGGTCCCAGAACTGCAGTTCCACCTTCACAAATGTAGACACATGTACATCACTAAGTACTTATCAGAAATATTTGGCAAAAAGACAATTAAATTTGGAATATTTGATTGAAAAGGCTTTCGTAAAAATACAGTTAAAAAAGTAGAGTACTCTGAATCGAAGATAAAGACCAACTGGCAATTGATTGCTACTTAGTACTTACCATCCTGCAGACCAAAGAAGCCCTCCTTTGATTGAACACACATGTTTCCTGAATCAATACACAGTTTGCCATGCTGCAACAAGAACACATAATCATATGGCATCATCACCCAGGAGGCGACATGACTCGCGAGATGGAAGTGATAACAAAAGCTCTCCCCCCTCTGGGGGCAGAGCTCAATCAGACTTTAATATGGAAAGATGTATTCAAAACCAATGTTATTTCATTGAATAAACAACACACTTACCTGAAACTTCCAAGTTTGGGTAGAGCGTCTTCTGCTATCCATTTTTCTTATCATCAGCTCAACATCTTTATTAGGCTGCAGTGCAATGTCTGCAATATCTAGCACATAACTTGTTGCACTCGTATTCCCTTGATTAGGACATGATGGAGACGCGCTGCCTTCGTGTTTGAGTTGTCCTTGGGCTGTCATTCTCCACAACTGAGATCGTCTTCCCTTTTCCTGAAATAAAGCATGAGGTTTTGTTGTACGGTTTCTGCAATAAAGGCCATCAACTTCTCTTCAAAAATACCAGATCATACGTAGTAGAAACAGACCATTTTCTTTAGGATCACTTTGTTGTTGGGCAACACATCCAACACAAGTTCTTGAGACCGAACAAAGTCATCATATCCCTTAGGTGCTGGACGAGGCTGGTCAAGGTCCAAGGTCCTGAAAATCAAATTACAAAGCTCTTATTCTCCACGCGTAAAGAAACTCATGTTTTTGTTACTATCACAATAATTAATCAAACGGCAGACTTACTCCTTCAGAGTACCACTAAAGGCAATATAGAAGAAGTTCTCGTAGCATAACACATCTCCTTCCGAGTTACTGTTCATGCTGTATGTCGCAGAGCTCCCTCCAGGCACATTTAATGTTATATGTGGAGGCAGTGTGGGCTCATCCAAAGCATATGGCACTGAAATTCCAAATATATACATTGACATACAGTGATTCACAATCTACTACAACAAAGACAATTTGACGAAGTGTTTACACTCACCAGAAGTGTGAGACTTTATGCTTGTTCGCAGCTTCTCATCAGACACTTTTGTTTGGAAATAAGTGATAGGCACTTCAGCGAAGTTATCAATGCGGTACGGAGGCGGCATGTGACTCGCATCAGCAAAGAACACATAAAAAGTGGCACCTTGCAGAACAATGTCAACCCTCAAGAAATGACAATGGAAATTCTCATCTCTGGAAATTTAATCAAGGCATAGAATTAGCCATGAAATGGTCCTGATTACTTAGGACTAACAAATGAGAATATTATGCCATGCATTAGCAACATACTGCGTATCTTACCTCATATTTACATGGAAAGAGTTGACCTGGTCAATACGGAATCCTCCAGACCAGTGACAACCAGGGATGTCATTAATCTTGACACACATCAGTTGATCGAGGTCAACTCTGGGCCAATGGAAAGACAGCTGACATCCTTCCAAAGCAGACAAGTGGTTCTCTCGGCCAGTTCTCTCAGAGGTGGTGAAGTTACGCTGAGCAAAACTGAGTCTGTAACTAGTCCTGTTATCCAGTTGATACCTCGGAGAGAAGGTCACAATTGTGGTGTTCCTGTATCGCCCTCTTCCTTGTCTTGCTTCTATACCAATGTAGTAAACCCTGCAAAAGACAGCGCAGTGAATTAGAGTAGTAATTAACCAACACCGAATTACCTCCATGTAATCAATGAATACAGTATGTTGACTTACAGGTCGGGACGAGCAGTAGACTGGCCAACATGCAACTGACGAACGCCTTCACCTCTTGACAAGGAAAATCTGTGACACCATTTAGTGATTGACTTCTGACCGTGTACAGTCTTACCAAGCCTCATGGTGCATCTAAAACAACATTCAAAATTCACAATTTTAAACACATACCAAATCAAAGTGAGCCGTAGAATTCAAGCACGGGTTTGTTAGCACATACTTACGATGTATTGGCATCCTTGTCAGCATAACTAAACAGGAGTGGCATAACACTACGGGCATGCTCGTGTTCTTCAAATTGCCCCGCAGCATCAACTCGAGCATTGTCTTGCCGGAACACCAGAGGAAGACCCGACTTGTTGACAAGCCAAAATGGAGCATACACAGATAGCTGAAACAGAAGTTTACCTCATTAACATCAGAACTTTATTACTTTCAGCGTAATGAATGCAATGAGGTAAATTTACAGGCTCATCTTTATGTATACCTTCAATGAACCTCCTATTCCAGCCTTGATGTGCACCTGCAGCTCAAGCAGACGATCAGAAGTGTCATAAACTCGCAGTTTAACTTCATAGTTTTGAGTGCCAGGAGGAATGACCAGTTCTTTGCATGAGGGGAAATTTTCCAACTGAATGCCTAATTCGAGAGGTTGACTTAAATCAACCTGCAAATCAAAAAGAATTATTCTGTATGACTCAATAACCAATAAATGAAACAAATTACAAAGAATGCAGTAAATATAACATACCAGTAAGACTGCTGCAGTTTTTCCTGGACTAATAACACCACGGATATCAGTGTTGTTGAAATAGTAGACAATGTCCATAGGCAACAGATTGACCACTCTCACCGGTGGCATCAGAGTAATGACATGACCAGGCTGAACAAAAGCTGGTGCCTGGGAAACCGAAGAGATTTTTGATGTTGCAAAGTCCTCTGGATACTTCTGACGGTAGACACTGACACAGAACCTGGTCAGAAATTAAGACACGTAAAGCATTTCAGTCCACAGATATAAGTCTTCTCAGTTGCAATCACAAAGGGCACTACTCTGATTAAACTTTTACACCTTCCATCTAACTGAAGCACTATTCACCATTTTATCAATGCGATAACTTACACCTTTGTATTACATGCTCGTTAATAGCATCATACACATTGCACCCTTAAGATAAGGAAAAGACTAACCAAAAACATTTAATCTACCTGTAAGAAGCTTGATCCGGGTCTCCTCCAGGGGTGCTGCAATGCATCATGCCATTGTTCACTTCACCAGGTCTGAGCACATGTTGCCAGTGAATGGGTTTGTTAGCCCAGTTTAGTGACCAGCCAACCGGACGAACTTGGAGCTTGCACATGACATTTGGGAGAGGGACAGCTTGTTTGCTCTGAGGCTGAATCCTCATCATGCCCACTTCTCTGACTGAAATGAGTTATTTAAAAAATTTGAGACACACAGGCTGATTACATACGAAGAAATTAAAAATTAAAAACCAATATTGTACTAACTATCAAGGTCAAAGTAATTTTTTCTTCACTAGAAATGAAACACAAAATTTCCAGACATAGTGGCTATGAGAAACTGTGAGAGAAATTTTGTTTTCCTAATTTTCACCTCTTTTCTTTCTCTTATTATTACCTCCCCGTAACCGCATAATTGCCTTTGGGATTATTTAGAATTTATTTTTTCTATTTGCATATCTTTTGGGTATAAATATCAATTTCAGGGCCGTGACACTGACCAACACCTGGAGCTGTATCTTCGAGTCTAATGTCAACTGGATCCTCGAGTCGATTGTCAAGCATGAGTGCTGACCTCACTGTGATGACTTTCTTAGCACTTCCTTCAAGGCTCACGTCAAAGACCACCCTGGCTGGCGGCACTTCTTGGAACTGTGAAAGAATACCACGAGCATCTCACAAATAATTTTGCACACAATAAGCAATTTGTCAAATTGTTAATTGCATATAACCTTTTTAATTGCATATAACCCTTTTAATTGCATATAACCCTTTTAATTGCATATAACCCTTTAATTGCATATAACCCTTTTAATTGCATATAACCCTTTTATTTGCATATAACCCTTACAATGCCTGAAGTGTTGTCAATCTCTGGTTTGGCCTGTCTGAAGTAAGTTCCAACTTTGTCGACTGACACTGGGTCCACCTCTTTCCAGCCTGCTACTTTAACAACTACCTGATGCACTTTCAATTCATGTGTGTGCTGTAAGAAGCAGTAAGGTAAAAAACAATTAACAGTAGGTAAAAAACAATCAAAAGCCAAAAAATTGCAACTTCAAGGCATCAATAATAATTAAGCATACCTTGTGACGAATCTTCTCCCTCTCTTCAATCAAGAAAGACAGTTCTCCCTCGGGATGCACTTGCCGCCACTCACTCACGTGGAAATGTGACGGTTTACGTTGATTGTCGCTGGACAGAATGATCCTGACGAAAGACAAAATAAATTTCAGATGAAACGCTTAAAGTCAATTCAGAACGAGGTGAAGTACATCTCTGTGGGTGTTCATTTCAAAATGAAAGTCCTCAATTTATGTTTCATTTGAAAGTCTTTAAGTTGAAGATGACTCTGACAACCCCATCACGTTTAAGTCGGGGGAACATTGTGTAATAAATGCTGCCCTGCTTGTGTTCTGTATGTTCAATGTCATTTTGTTGATGCTACCATGAAAAAAAGTGAAGTTACAAACCTTGTAGGAGTGGTGGTGACAGTAGCAAACCACAGCGAACAACCCGTGTGATTTCTTATTGCAAAAGGAATGAATGGGACACGTCTCCTGTGGTTTGAGATTGCTTGTTCACCACTGCAACAACAACAAAAATCTCAAGCAATAAGGAAATATAAAATCTTCCGATTATAACTTCAAAAGTAGTTCCACAAGAAATAATTAAGTTATTTTACCTTTGTGATTTCTGACTATAATAATCCTCAGTCCACTTGTTCTTGGTTTGTCGATACTGCTCCAACAAAACACTTGTGATGTTCATGTTGAGAGTTTCAGCAGCTAAAAATCAACAGTTCATATCATTATACAACAATAATATTATAAATGGGTGTAAAATCTTATGACGACTATCCTCATACATGCTAATACTACAAAGAAACACACACCATAAAACTGCATGATAAGATGACGCTCCTTCTCACCAGGTGTAATGGCCCACTCCACATGACTCCTAAATGAAAAAAATTACAAAGAAGATAGTACGGTAAATAAACCAATGAATTCAGTAATACGATTTTCTCAAGCATATGATTAATTGATTCATTTTACTCACGGCCATGATTCCAAGAAAGGTTCCCATCCAGACAGGATCCTGTTGTAATAATCGATCGTAGTTTTCATGCTCGCTTTTCCTTCACGTCTTTCGTTGACTTTTTGCAGAATGTGGATGTCTGCAAGTGATTTCGGGTATAAATAAAACACTCCTATTTACCCTAGGGTAAACGAATAGGCATCAAAACAAAACCTGTGAATCTTCACTCACTTGAGAATGTGATTTCTGCGAGGGGCACATCAGCATCCAGACAATCGTCAATGAGACAGAAACAAATGCTGCCTGCCTTGACCTCAAAACCAGAAATATTGAACGTCCCAGTCTGTTCCTTTTTCTGGACAGCATCAGAAGACCTTTTCTTCTCTGATAGTATAACGTGTAAATCATCAACTTCACTCTGACCTGTGACATCCACCAAAGCCTTCAGGCATTCTTCTTCTTTGAGTTGGAGATTCGGCATTTGTTTTGGGTCACCTGGTTGAAAAAGAGAGATAATTAAATTTTTAAGTGTCCGCTGACACAGTACTATGGTAATAATCAATAAGATTGTCGGTTTCTTGGTTTTGTTGAACCAGGAACGTCCATATATTATAGAAGCTAGATATTGACAGTACGGTCTAAGAATTCCTTGATAATTGACAGAGCACTGTGGCAGCAAGCCATTGCCATATATCTTATACAGGTGCAATACAAATGAACGGTAATTAAACAAATTCAGGTCTTCATAGCCCAATCTACCTTTAGTGGCACTTGCAGATGCGTTTTTCGGAGGCTCTATCTTCTCCCCTGCTCTGGCAGCTTCAAGTGCTTGTTGAGGAACAGAGTTCAAGATTTCCATGAACAGCTGAAGATCATTGTACGAGAGACGGATATTCAGTGTGCTAAAACTCACCTGTAGGATAACAAAGGAATACAATATAACAAATTTCAAGACTTTCAATGCATTATGAATCATCAAGCTGTCACTCATATGTTTTCTAACCAAGTAGTTTCACTCACTTCCAGAATGGGTGGCTTATCCTCAACACCATGAACGTCAAGAAGACCTGCAGTTTTTGTATTGCGTTGATGGAAGAGTGGATTGTTGGCCAATTCCATTGTGACTGTGACAGGATCAATAATGGACAATGCAGTTTCGTCTTCAGCAGCCAAAGAGCAGGAGAACACCTCAAGACTTTGCAGGCTGCAAGACACAGGTCGTTCAGAGAAGTTCGGTCGAAGACTGAACACAGCAGTTGTCTGGAAAAAAAATTACACATGAGGCCTTGATTGTAATACATCCAGGGCTTTGGAGTAGGAGTCGGAGTCGGGAGTCAGGGGGTTTTTGGGTGGAGTCGGAGTCAGAGTCGGAGTCAGAAAATGGTGTGTGGCTGGAGTCGGAGTCAGAGTCAGAGTCAAATTTTTAAAAGTAGGAGTCGGGAATCGGAGTCAGAGTCAATTTTAACCGACTCCGAATTATACATCTGAACTTGATTTAGCTTTTTGATATTGTTCATTACTACAATTTTATTATCTTTTCCTTGCTCTAGCGCTCAAGCTGCAAAACAATACATTAAGTTACCTTCAATATGACAGCATTAGTATCCCACATGGCAGCATTTGCCACACAGATCAACTCAGTGTCTGTGACATTCAGTTTGAGCTCAAATGGAGTTTCCACCTGCAAAGAATAAAATCTAATGTTGAAATACAAGCATTCTAGTGGATAAAATTAATGTAAATCTTGAATATTTAAGACTCCTTGCACACCTTTTCCACTATTGGTGCTCTCTTGGTGACAATTCCAGTTGACACATTGCTGTAATGACTAGTGGTCATTTTTTTTCCTTGGTCTTGATCTTGCCGGTCAGTAGTGCCATCTGCAATATATGTTACCAAGATAAAGTTTAATAAAATGTATTAATTTTGGTTTAATTGTTCAACTAGAGAGAACATATACCAGATTTTAACCAATTTTAATTCGGTAAACAAGCTATCGCAAAGTACAGTAGCCCACAAACCTGTCTTGAAAGGATTTTCCGCCGACGTGAGCAGAAAGTCCTTCACAAGAAGTAACCAATCAAATATGCCCATGACACGCATGTTGTTCAGGAGAATGGTGAACCTCGTCCTTTCTTTTGTTGACCTGTAATGCAGCTCCATCTGGAGGTCATTGTTATTGGTGTGTTCTTTTGTCACATGGAGTATATTCGTGAAGACGTTGGGTCTGGCATTGGCTGGTTGATCTAAATTAAGTATGTATTACGATATTAAGACTTATTTAATTACACACACAGATAGTGTTTAATTGTGACACTAGATCCGTACACTCAGAAATTGCTTTCTAAGAAATGTGAAACGATGCATCTCTTTCTTGATCATACCTCATTATCATATATTGCCCAAGCAATCTGCTGTTCACCTAAGCGCCCTTTTTTATCATTGGTTATTCTTTGTGGACGTTAGTTCACAGTCAGAGGACAAACCATAGGCTGAGTTGGCTGACCTGAAATTGCGTGTTGCAGGGATTTTGGGGAAATGTACAGCCCTGCTAATCGTGAAATGTGCGTCGGGTGATGAAAATACTACTGTATACAAAGTTTCATGGTCAAGCGATGAATATTAACAAATTTGCCCCCGTTCATTGAAAGGATTGGTGCCAACTCGGCCCATCCAGCGTCCTCTGACTTTAAACAAGCGTCCACAATGAATAACCAATAATAAATGACGGCGCTAAAGTGAACAGCTCAGAAGCTCGGCAATATCAGATACATCAAAATAGCTACTTCCACAAACAAGATCTTCTATCTTGATACTTTAAAATGATAATACTCTCAAGCAATAATTACCTTGATATCTTGTGTCATAGACCATGATTTCATTTGACACAAGGTCCACATCCTTTGATCCATCTGAGAAACTCTCGTAAGTCAGTTTTGACCTGAGGAAATCAAATTTTGCCAGGGAAACTTCAGGACAGTTGTTTTGCTCATGAGCCACAAGAAGTTGAACTGTCACATTCTTTAGATGAAGCAAGATCGCCATGGATTTCCAGACTTGTCCGCTAAGTATTGTCTGCAATTATCAATTCGCAATGAAGTTATATTCAACTGTAATATATGTGATTGAAGTGTATTGATACTGAGTATGAGAATACCTACTTACCGATTAAGAAGTTAATAAATAAATGCAATAAGAGCCCTCGCTGCCATGGTCATAACTGACTACATATTCTACCACATGCAAACCAGTATTTGATAATGAGTGTCTATATTTTTGTAAACGCGGGTATTAAGAGTCAGGAATTTGCAAAAACCAAACCCACTAAAAAGGGGAAAAAACTGCACTGCACTCAAAATATCTAACCTCAGATTTAGACTTGGGTGGCTCCTATTAGAAAGAAGCAAAATAAATCTTAAGAGAAATATTTCACACATTTCAGTAATCACTGAGAAATCAATTGAAACACTAAAGTCATCATACAGAGAGAGAAAGAATCAGCAGAGATTACAGAAAGATTTATAGATTGTATGACAACTTTCATGCATGTGTTAAATGCAATCCGTTCAGAGAATGCGAATTTTAGCAGCATGTTCACACACATCATCATGTACCAACCTGTATCTTAGGATCCTGAAGATGAGACAACATGGGTATCGAGTACTCTTCTTGAGGCTCGCCGAGATTGTGCTCTAGCAAACCTCTGATGAGTTTGTATTGGTCCAGATCAATTGAGCAGTAGACCGATGACAGGCCTCCTTCGATGTTGAAGTCGGGCACAGCATGGCTGGTATCACCCTCCAAATTGCGCTCAACTTGCAAGTCTAGCTTACACTTCTCTTTCAGCAGCTTACGACCCTGTCATGTAAATGAAAAAGACGATGAGTCCCATTTTCCAGGACCAGTAGCATTTCCATTTTATTATTTAGTTTCATACACGCTTATAAATTTAAAGAGTAACAATTTATTAATAAATGTTGTATTTAATATAGCTGAACTGAAATTGTTCATAGTTTACATCAACTGACCTGTCTCACAGCAACAAACGAAGGGAACATAAGATCAGTGTTTCGAGGTTGAACGTCATTAGAAGGCGTCCACACAGCAGAAAACAGATCCATATCAGCGAGAGTGATGTCCATGCAATCAAGCAGACAGATGTGATCCTCTGGATCCTGACTGCCACATGAAACGGGAGATTTGACGCTGCCCTTTGCGCTGGCCTGCTTACTTGATCTAGCCCCATCACTGGATGGAGATGATGCTTTCGACTTTTGAGGAGAAGGAATGCCACTGACAGAAGGGTCCATATCAGCCATGAATGAACTAAAATCTGAAAAGAAAAATCCATGTATTTTCAACATGATGTTATCTAACAATACAAATGGTATTTCAGACAAAAATTTCAGCACAGTGTAGTTTATAAAATGAATACACTGTATATGCATGTATATACATATAGATCTTTGCAATATTGATATTCACATGAAAACACAAATATGAATATTCATTACCAGACGAAATTGAAGTAGTTTGAAAACCCAGATCCAAATTAAGAAAATCTGTGTCACCAGGAGCATCTACAGAACTTTCTAAAGTATCACCGAGAGATTCAAACTCCGCATTTCTCCAGTCTGAATCCAGACTGCCATAAATACTCTGCATCATGGATGACTGCTCTTGAAAGCTGGATCCCAAAGACGCACTCGATCCTTTAGCGCAATTCATAGATGTCACATTCGGTGACTCTGGGGGCTTCTCTGAACTTCCTTTGGATGTTGATGGTGTATCTGAACGTTTTGACGCTGTCCGTCTATGGCCTTCAAGAGTTCCTGGATCACCGCTATGCAAGAATCTATTCTTCACTGTCATTGTGCCAAGATCCATGACCAGAATGTCTTTAGACTTCGAACTGTGAGGAATTAAGATGATTGGCGAACCAGCTTCTACATCAAAGCTCATACGAGAGGCTCTGAACGCAGTTTGCATCAGCTGCAACACAAATAGCATAACATTATTCATACTACCGCTTTTTTCATGTAAAACTGCACATCAGATCACATAAATCACTTAAGTTACCTCTTGGCCCGCTGCAGCAGCTCGCATTCTCCCCAAGACATCTTGCAACTGATTGAAGTACTGAATAAATGCAAGCGTCTCTTGTAGAAATCTTTGCGTATGAGTATAACAAATAGAAGCCATTCGAAGATGCACCAAAATGTCATGGGGTCTCGTTAAGTCAGGGTCAGGGAGACCATAATTGAAGATGTGGAAATCCAGCGCCTGACTTCCCATTGTGATGAAACGCTCTCTGTACATGTTTCCATGCGGTGATTGGTCTAGCAATGATAAACTACCCAGCTGTCCCTTGATGCCGAAGTTTCCATCACGGAGGTCAACAACAGATTGGAACATTTTCACATCTGCTCTGCCGAGCTCATACTCTTCTTTGTTCATAGTGAGAGAGAGTCGCTGTACCTTGAGATTAATGTGGCTGTTGACAACTTCACCTGGACAGACAGAAAAACCTCATTTCTATAATTTTATTCACAAATGAATGCCAATATAATCATTGTGTAGACAACACACAAATCTGTAAATACCTTCATTTTGGCTCTCATGTTTTGGAGCATTGAAAACAGTCTCAGATCGAGCACTAAATTTCTCAGGACTATGGACTTTAGCACCCATCCCAAGGAAGTCAAGCAGCACCACCCAAGTTTGCAAATTGATTGTTGTATCCAAGCAGTTGAAATTGACATCAATAAACCGATTTGTCTGGAAAAAACAGCATTCCATAAAATAAGTTTTGAAAATACTATGTTAACATGCTACAAATTACTGTTATTTGGGACATGTATTGTTGACATACCTTGTTGTATTTTGTTTTAAATGCAGGACATTTCTTGTCAACCAGTTTCACTTTGATATGTACAAGACCCTCATCCAATTCATCATCCTCTGATCCACGACGAGACTGGAGAGGAGAAGGTGGAGGTGTGCATGGGTACTCCCTGTAAAAGAGAATCCCAGTAATAATATTTTACAGAAACGCTGACATTTTTGCAATGCATGCAACAGTAGTACGTAATGGTATTACTCATTCACTTACGAATGGCTCTTCCTATTTGCAGCTCCAGTTGCCCATGGATTTTTTGTTCTTGTGCTTTGCATTTCAAACACATTCGCAGTGCGAAAGCTGGAAGGCAAAGACTTGGGCATCTCAGGCTCTGCTATTTCTATCATACTGGTGGGACACGAAGATGACAAGTATTCTCGCTTAGACAAACTGTGGCTTCTTGCAGCATCGTGCTTGTCAGGAGCCGAGGACTCCATGAGAAGACGATGCTTGGAATCAACTGGCTCTAGCAAGTCTTCCATGACCAAGGAGTACAGCGACAGCTCGAAGCTCCTGATGTATGGATCATCCTTGACATAGAGCACCCTCAAATCCCTCAGTTTGAGGTTTAAGAAGCCATGCTCCCCTTCTTTCAGGTAATCAGTCATGAGAACTTCAAAATCAGGCATCAAGAAGTCTGCTTTGATCGTCACAGGCTTTGCAGCAGCTTCTTCTTTGGCATCTACATTTGGTTTGTTATATTTTGGCACATCATTGAAACTAAGTGATGACAACTTGGCAGTTTCGTCTTCTTCTGGTACTGCCTCAAGGTCATCAGGGGTCATCTTTGGAGGAGGAGGCGTGTCATCTTCCGGAGTGATGTGATCCAATGTTTGAAGTATCTGTTCGTAAATCTCTTTGGATAAAGTCAATTTTAGTGGCGTGACCACCCTACCAGAGACATTGATGACAGATTCCATACCTGACGAGTCTTCCTTCTCATTTCCGAGATCCATTTCAAAAACGTAGCCTTGATTGACAAAATTCTCATTCGGTTCAACTCGGTTGATCATTATTTCTAGCACAGTGTCATGCAAAATTGGAGTACCATAGCTCGTTTTGGTAAAGCCACCAGGTTGTGGTGTACTAAACACACTAGTTGTCATGCATTGGCCCTTCTTTGCACTTTGTTGAAGCAGTTTTTGTTTGTCTAGATTCATGGAGTACATATTCATGTCTCTGATCTCAAGATGAATTTCATCCAGTTTCCCTGATTTTGAAGAATTTTCACTTGAGTAATCAGTAATAAAGACACTTTCATCCTCAGGTTTTGTATTCCTGATCGAGATGTTACCAAGATGTACGACTAGCACATCAGGACATAGAGGTTTCCTCGGTATCATTAGGACCGGAGTCTGCAGTATGATATCAAGCTTGATGTTTGTTGATCTCTCAGGTATTGGCTGCATCTCACTGTCTAGTATGTCATCAGACTCATGGCCATCAGGTCCGATGGATGAGAAGCGTTTTTTGCGAATATCATCTGCAGACATGTCGAAATGCATATTGCTACCATACAACGATGTTGACAAAAACTCTGACGACCGACCTTGCACAAAATTCAAGGCAACTTCAGCGGCTGCATGCCTGATTGTTGATCCAACAGTCTTCATGTAATCAGAAAACTCAGACAAGCAAAGAGAAAGGTCTCTGATAAAAGTACCAGAGTGAGTGTAGCACAACGATGCCATGCGCAATGTTATGCTGGCTGTGTCAGAGGTGTCATCATCACATGTGTTGGTGTTAGATTTGAACAGAGTCAATTCGAATGCTTTCTCCGAAGACTCATTTTCCAATACATTCTGACTCGTGTGGGTGTTCAGATGGAGGAAAGCCACATCCGGATCTGTGCCAACACTCAAGATTTTTTGGTGGTGATGATTTTCTTTCATGACATGTGTAAGATCCAAAACTTGAAGTCCACCTATGGATCCTTTCACATCCAGATCATCAGCTAAAAGTAGAGCACACAAATCATACAATATTTATTTCAATCACATTGGAACCTGCTCATTTAAATCTTTCTTATGCAGTTTTGCTGTTGCAGATTTTGATCAATTATATTTGCACAAACAGGTCAATCACATTTCATGCAATATCCCTCTGTCTAAGAAACATTAATTTCTTTTTTGTGTGTTTGACAATAATAAGTCTTGAGCGATCTTCAAACACTGAAAAAGGCTCACCATATTCTGCCTCAATCTTGGATTTTGAAAGTGTGGCAGTAGCGACCTTGTGAGCTATCATATGGTTGTCCTTCTCCTCCACTCTCATCAGTAGGACATTGAGACGATGGAAATCGGCGGTCACTGTGAGTTTGGTGTCAGCTTCAATCACCTGTTGGAAAATAAGAAATGCGTAAGATACTCAGAAATTTAATCATGCATGGGTTGATGAAATATAAGAAATGCAACATACGCCCTTCATTTAACTCTAATTTACTCATGCAGATTTACTATGAAGCATGATGAATTAGTAAGCCTACATTATTGAGTATATTTCATTACAAGCAAAGGTTATAAGCAGGGGTTAGTCTATCCTACATTTGCACTTGCTTGCTTAGATCCAGCGAATCCCGTTTTGGTGCCACTGTCACGGCTTTTCTCCTTGTTTTTCGGCAGTATTCCTTTGAAAAAGGCCAGTAGTTCAACAATGGTCTGCTGGTTCGCTGAAATTTAGTATAAAATATCATTCAATAGACAGCGTAAGGCATAAGTTCAGCCTTTATTGCAAAGTATTCATGTTAAAAAAAAAAAAGTATAATTTATACAATTCCAATTCATCCCGCACCAACCCAAACGGGTTTATAAGGCATAAGTAATTGAATAGCACACAGGGCAGCACAATCGCCCTCTAGTGCTGTCTTAAAACTGCTCACACGATTATACAGTCAGCGGTCATAGGAGGGGAAGTTTACACAATGACATAAATAATTATTGTACATAACATTACCTCGAAATCATTTGGTTGTATAAATATGTATGAGTTTAGGTTACTCATCACTCCTTTAAGTCTAGCAAGAGCACAACACATTAACACTACTAACCCACAATGTCCAAATTATTGAACTGCAAATTAGCTATCTGGAGAAGTTCTCTGCTAGTGTTTGATGGGCAATTGGGAGCAATTATGTCCACTTCCATGCGAATCAAGGCTTCGTCATCATGAACTGGTGAAGATGCATAAAGCTGGTGTGGCAACAAACAACTGTCTAGAGACTTTGGGCTTCCAAACGGTGAATTGATGAAAGATTCAGTCCCTGCAAAGACATGTAAAATATTACAAATTATGTCTGACAATTACCCTGAATATACGATTAACTAGAGAACAGTTAGTATCTTGATCAACCAATCTTTGATGACATCATTTAAGTAAGATTTCAGCATTGGTTGAATGAGCAGACAGATATTTAGTGCGCTTAATAACAGAGATAGTTGTTTAAATGATGTATTCAGTGGTTCAGTGTATATATATATATATATATAGGTTACACATTTTAATAAATAAGACAAGCGTTCAAACCTTGATTTGTTGATATCAATCCCTGAAGTGCATTGGATACAGCTGTCTGAACAGCTTGGAAACTTGTCTTGGAATTGGGAAAATGTTCCTGTTCAGTTGGCGAGCTCGGAGACTGGGGAGATTTAGGTGACTGAGGAGAGCCTGGGTAAGAATCTCGAATACTTCCACTGCGGCTGTCCAAACTATAACATAACAATGGTGAAATCCTTAATTCTTTGTTGATTGCAGCAACAAAAACACCAAAAATATATAAGACCATACTTCAACCTACCATAAATTCCTGTGTGAAGCAACCAGTAATTCAAAATCGGGTCCGAAAGTCTGCAGCGCATCAACAACCAGTAAACTGTGCACAGTAAAGCTGATGGAAGTGTCAAATGGCCTCTTTGTAAAGTTTGCTTTTACTCCACTGATTTGAAGCTCTGCGATACTTCGACCTGTGGTATAATAAGTCAATGATTCAATTTTGCAATATTCCAATCCAAGAACTTTTATCATCTTTGTCAGAGACCTGATCCCCTATTATTATCATGATGCACAATTAAGGAACTCGTTAAAGATTATGATCACCGTATCGCTTACCTCTGCTCTGAACCTCCAGTGATACATCATTGATGCAAAATTGCGTCAGTATAAGAACTGACTCGGCAACGGCCTCTTTTGCTTGCTGATCACTGATATCTTCATTCAAACTGAAAATAACAATCTCGGTCCATAAACAATGCCCAAAAGATTATTACATCACATATTAAAGCTTCAATACATTAAAGATATACCTCAGTAGACTTCTGGACAACTGTTGTTGCGATAGCATTGATGCAGAAGCATCCACATTTTCGTAAGCAGGCTTCTCAGCTGCCGGACTGCTCGCCGAATCAGGCATGGCCAGCATCTTTCCGACCATCCCAAGAGATTGCATCTGTTACAACAAATCAATTTATTAATCAAAAAATATATTCGCACTGGATAGCACAATCTGTACAACAAAAAGTGTTTCGTGTGGTCCAGGCATATAAAATCCACAAATATAACTATATGACTACAGACCTCAGATATGGCATAGCTGTAGCAGCTACAGCCAGACACAAAGAAAATTCAAATTACTAAATTTCAAGAGGGAAAATAAAGTACCTTTTGCTCATTGAAGTGAAGAGTCAGTTTTGGTAGTGTTCCTGATAATGTCATCTTTGGCCATTGCGGATCAGAAGTACGTAACAATCGTCTGAAAAGACCATGGTTTTTCATCTCTTCATACAAACAACTAATCTCCACCTTTTACATAAACAGATGTAAAAATGCCTTACCTTTCAAGCTGTAAAGAGATGCTGAATTTGTCGACCACATGCATGTGGCTGGTTCCTTTATTATGGGCATGTTTCCAGTTGTCTTTGGCTCGTCCGACCATCACTTGTAACTCAGAAAGATTAAGTGTATATCTGCAAGAAGACCAACAAATCAATATTAATGTCCACTAATACTTTCTAGACTATCCAGTTTGTGCAGCCCTGTGGCCCAGCTGACTTATTTCAGCAAAACACATCAAGTTTTCTGACAATCTCCAAGTAAAATCTTTAGAATCTGAGAAGCCTGTTTGATTTGCATAATTTGACCTTACTTGTCATATATCTTTTCAATTATGGCAGAATCGGTTATGCTAGCACCAAATATGTCAGTGAGGGCTTCTGTTGGACCTTGCTGACTTTCTGTAGCTTCATTTTCTATCACATTTGCTTTCTCTTCTTCTCCAGGAGGCGAAGAACTTGGCGTGACAAAGTCATCTGCAAGACAACAAAAATTTGTACTCAAAAGCTTGGGATTTGCACATGACTAATCTCATAATGAAAATAAAAACATCATTTGACACAAATTAATAATAAATCGATCAGCTCACCATCCTCCTCAGTATCTCTGAAATTCTCTTCCTCCGTCAAATTGGCATTCGAATTGTGGAACTCGAGACGACCGAGATCGAACATTACAATAGTAGTGTTCTTGTCTGTGAAACTTTCAGGAATAATGAACTGAGGAGCAGCTATGTCTAAGTCTATCTCCCACCTCTTGGCTTTGATCTGGATTAAACAAATCACATTAAATGTAAGTAAGGTTTCTCTTATGAAAAAAAGTGTTTTATGAATGCCTTACCTTCCATATATATGAATGCATACAAAGCAATTTAAGGTATACAAACCTTATTGTCACTCTCTAACAAGTCATCAAGCGTCTGTTTCAATTCCTTTTCCGTTTCTCTCTTAATTTGTTCATATCTGTGTTTGGCAAGAGCTACAAAGAGAGATCCAACATGATTTAGGCAGGAAACCAAAAATAATGTAGATGAATAGACATTCTCTTTAAGATTGACTTGATCCATATTGCTTAAAGTAAGAACTCATAATGACATACCTCCGAGCTGAAGTTCAGATCTTTCAGATGTCATCCCTTGGTGTTTCCTTGTGAAGAACTCAGAAAGTTTCTTGAAGATATCTGCATTGTGGATAATGTCTAACGGCTTGGTCTTCATTTCGATTCTAAAACAGCCATGAAAAAAATTGAATCCCAAAGCCTATAGCACAACTACTACATATTTCACATCGGATAAAAAGAATAATTTCTAGTTCAAGATCACTACATACTTGTAATCAGCACTGCTGCTGAGAGGTTTCTTGTCATAGGTGAATTCAAAGATTGAATTGTCTGCCTCAACAACTGGCATGAATAATGATGTTGTCTGCAGCGGTGACCGTCCAAGGCCACTCAGAATACTACTGAATAACCTTGGCTGGTTTGTGACTTTTTCCTGCAGTAAAATCAAACACCAACAGGTTATATATGAACTTTCACAACTAATTAATTCCATTTAGAAAACAATATAATGTACACTTACTCTGGTTTGAGGTGATATCAAGACTGGTAGTATGGATCCTTCAGTGATCTTGTCTCTCAAGAATAAACCGCCAACATTGACTGAGAATTTTAATCCATTTGTTCGAGGTCTGGACTCCAGTCCCATCTTTATTGTTGTGCATTCCATTTCCAATCCTTTGTAATTGTTAGCTACAACAGTCAGATATCATGGCTTAAATAGCACATAAATCAATAAAACGGAATCAATTAATCAATAGGCAATGCCATCGAAAACAACTTACAACTAGGAGCATCATCTGATCCATCGTTCATGAGTATTCTGAAAACACCACTCTTCAAACAAAAGTTCATCTGCGCGAACACCACATCTCGTTTCAGAAGAGTATTGTTCTCAGCAGAGTCTGCCAGGACATCCATGATCTCTTTCTCTGTAAATATATAAAGATTGATTACGCTTTTCTGTTATAACACCACCACAAAGATGCCGCAAATTCCCAATATTGTATTCTCATACCGATCTCTTTGTCACTTTCTGTTTTCTGAGCAGGTTGTTTTATGGCAGGCACACTGATGGGAGTAGCAGGATCAGAGTGAAGGGGTGAAGACAACGGGGTCAGCATCTCCTCCGACTTGCTCGTTGATCCAGAGTCGCTCCTGGTCGGTTCTGTCGGTGAAGTAGTACCATAGCCATACCATCCGCTCCAACCTGGAAACCAACTCTGGAAAATGCCCGCTTGTTGCGCATCATCACCTTGAGGTGTGGACTGTGGAGAGCCAGCTTTGGATGATGTTTGAGACTTGCCACTTCCAGGAACACCATCAGGGCTTTGAACATGAGATGTTGCGTTCGATGCTGTAGCGCCTTGAGATGATGGAGTTAAAGTTTGCTGTGACACTGAGGTAGTGAGATTCTCATATCCCTTAGGAACCTGGGAAAAATTTGTCAAATAATTTGATAAATGCATCAAGGGCAACATAATAAAAAAATTTAATTCATAGGATTCCACACACATTCAAAATATCCTTTATGACTATATGATCAGGCTGACTGAAAAACAATATTTGTTTCCCCGTTTCTGACCAACCCGACTTCACAAGGCTCAACCTAAATTTGTTTTTAAGGCATCTGTCAAAAAATGAACATTTGACATTCAATCTTATTGCTTTTGAACCTTGAATCTGAGGAGGAAAAAAAAAAAATTCCCAGACCTACCGACCCAAACAAAATAATCAGAAACAAACTATTTTTTCAATCGGCCTCAACTCACCATCTTTTCCTTCTCGAACCTGTCAAACACAACCTGGCGTAAGATCTGCAACTCCTCAAATGTCCATTTATCCTCAATTGTTTCAAGATGTTCCTGGAACCAAAATGGACTTATAAAGAAGCTGTACTGCATGCTGTTAAAAGATTCAACTTCTTTTTTTTTTTCACAGAAAAAAAAGAAAAGAAAAACAATAATACCTTTAGGTCATAATCCATATAGTATGTCCCTCCCTTCTTCAGAAACTGAGAATATGCTTCAACATATTTCACAGACTCTCGCCCTCTTTGCACCATGAATTCTGCTGTTGTGCGTTTGTTTTTCTCTCGTATGAAATGCAGATTCGAATCGATGGCAAATTTCCACCAACTTCTGGCACTGTGAGGAACAAAGAACAAAAATGATTAGTTAAGACTAAGGGCTGTCCCATTTAAAAAAGATGGGGGGGAAGGAAAAACTTTCAGACACCCCCCCCCCCCCTCAACCCCCGGTTTTTGTTTTTTGACAGACAGGCCCCCTCTTCTTTCTACCTGAAGATAAATACTGGTCACCTACCCCTCCTCCCCCCCCCCCTTTTTTGTCTTTTGGAGAATCTCCCCCCTCCCTCCACTTTTCAAACATCTTCCTGTCAACCCCCGCCCCCCTTCTTAAATGGAGCAGCCCTGATTAATTCACATCCTAACATACCACAACCTTCATAGAGAACAGTGTAACAAAAACAGAAGATTTTAATCTAGTACTTACTTGTCTTTCACTTTTACTATTGGCCTCCATTTCTGATACTTCAACGCTTTGTTGTGTCTTGAAAATTCTTTGGTTATTGCCAGCATCATACGGTATTGCGTCTGACTCAGAGTCAAACTTATTTTGTCCAAGTTTGTATCGAGGTGAATTCTTGGAGAACAGGGGCTCTTCAGCTTCATTGCTGATGTGTTTCGTTTCATTTTTGCCTGACCACTGACAGGTTCTAAAAGGTACTCATGCTCCTAAAATGATACAGAAAATAACGCTATAACTTCAAAGTGTTCATTCATTCATTGCAAAACGAAGTTCAAAGAATTGAACAGCAAAACACACCTTGAATTCTCCTGTTGTTGCCGACTGGCCCATTTGCCTTGAGAGAATATCCTGAAGGAAAATACAATTAAGATTTAATTCACATTAACATCTTGGTAAGCTGCACAGTGAAATCAAAATAGGCTAAGATAGGCCGTAAAGCTAATATACTTACATAAAGCTCCTCCCGGGCTAGATCACCACATTGCTTTGAGTCAACATCCCAGTAAACGGAGAAATTTTTCAGGTCTAGTAATTTATGCATCATCTCTGTGTCCCCACTGCTGACATATCTGGGAATCTGCAAAATATGAAATGCAAATATGAGAATCATTTAATATGACAAATATCCTACACGATCAGAATTCAATCATTTAAAAAAACACCCCACACCCTCCCCCTTTTTTTGTAAATGAAACAGCCCTCAGGACATAATCATACATCACTTCCCTTTGTCTGAAATCGTATTTGTTTGAGACTCGTAATGAAAATACTCACCCATTCGAGATCAGTACTCTGTGCAGATAGATCGTTGATGGTGATTCCGCATGCGAATGTTTTGCCTGGAATGCTGGTGCTATCTTCGTAGCGCAAGTGGACATCTTTAACTTTGAGCTGCAGGTTTTCAACAATATTTGTGGCGAGTGATGTGCCATAGCTCCACCACGATGAGTAAGAGTAGCTACTGCTTTCATTTGATGCTCCACAATATTTCAGCTGCAAGATATTGGGTAAGTCAAAATTTAACTTTCAAGTGAATAAACAAGATTTTGCAATCCTGATCATGTGTAGCATTAGAATAAATATCAATGCGCGCTGAACTAAGAACGCGCAAACAATTTGAATATCAAAATAATTTCCAAAATCATCAACCTACCTTCCACTTTTCTTCAAATTCTTTCAATTGTTCCTTCTTCAAGTCTTCCTCAGCTTTCTTAGCACCAGCCTCATCGTACTGTAAAAAGCATTAACTCCAATGAGGAAAAAGTTATGCATAAACCAAAAGCACACAGATGAGATAGATTTTGCCCATTCGAATGCACTCTACTCAACTGCTATGGAAGGAGAATATTGTCACTTATGGCGCTACAGATGAACCGTCTCTTTTACACGCATTTACAAGTAAGCCTCCAAAAAGTAGCTACAGGATGTGCATCAAAGATATTTGGATAGGAAGAGAACATTCGTGATCACTAACAGCAAAGATATAATCACACCAAGTAACATCTCATGAAATTATGACTCACAGTGCGGGTCTTGAGAGGACCAGCTACGAGGTACAGCCTTTCCATGGATATGACCCATGGTTCACTCTTCAGTCTTCGTAGCGGTATTTGCAAGCAAATCTTTCCAATGAAGCCTGTAAAAAATTAATGGCATTGATATGAGGAAATATTACAATTTGTATGTTGTGTTGGCTCCAATGGTTTTAGACTTAAGGCATTTGATGCACATTCGCAGCACAGTGCACATGACTCACCTGTCTTCACTTCTATAGGCAACTGGAGCTTCTGCAGGGCATCCTTCTTAAGTGGTAGATTTTCTAATTCGACCTGGCCTGTAACACCGTACGTCATGTCAATTAATGGTTTACTTACAGGCATCAGCTGGTGATTTGAATCACACAACTATGCAGAGTGGAGACAAGTTTGAGCTCCCCCCAGAGACATACAGCAGCGAGTGTCCACTCTAACATGTGAGTCTCCTCTAAGGTCAGCAACCATTCTTAACCATTTGGAATCATGGCCACCGAAGTGCAGCCACATCTGAGTGCATTACCTCGTTATTAAATTGGTACATGTACTCTGCGTAATTCAATAAAATTGTAGGCTGATGCCTGGGATTTACCTAAAGAACCAGGCAACTTTAAGGAAGAGTGACTGAGTGACTGAGTCATTAGATTATAAGAAGAAACAGATAAAAACAGTACATTACGCCTAGATTTTACCAAAAATATCAAAAAGGATGGTATTATACCTTGGAGTAATCCAATGGACAACTGATCCGTGTTGAGATTTTCGACATATTCCCCAACATAAGTGTTCAGAACCCATGCTGCCAGACCTTCCAGCATCGTAGTGCCTGTAATGAAATGAATCACTGAAATATGAGCGGTTTCATTCTAATCTTGATAATTTTTCTCCCAAAAAATAAGAATACAAAAATTCAGTTCTGATAGGTCACTTTTTTTTTCAGATCGAGTTTTAAAAAACAAAATTTAAAAACGTCTACTGGGCTACTTGTGTTTACTATTCCAACTGATAACAATGTTGAATATGCGCAAACTGAAAAACATGCATAAGCCAGAAAATTGATTTAATACTGTATCAAATTTGGTCGTTTCAACAATGCTAATCCCAAAATAGCTTTACATTCAAATGTTACATAGCTTAATATTGATCTCCCCAGCAAAGAAGTAGGCATTACGTAAGGGGATATATATTTTATAAAGCTTGTAATTAATCTCCAGTAACACTGTACAATCAACATTTGATGCCAATGTTCATATAATATGACATTGAAATGTGTACATGGTGATAACAATACTATAAACCCTGACAAGAGAAGGACTGGAAACTCCATTATCAGTGGTGTCATCATAGTTAATAACTGTAATATTTACGAGATTTTCTAGTCCAGCTTCATGCTGAGCTGGCCCGTAAACCGCTATTTGGTCCATCTTTTGATGTCCCATGTATGTAGCACCCCAGCCTCGTATAGCCCCATCTTAGTTTTTGTTATATATACAAGATTAATTTAAACTTTAAATTATAATTTCTCTGTGATACTTTGCTTTTACCCGACCAAAGTATTGTGAATGATAATGTCAGGACTTAAAATTGCCCCATTTCAAATTTAAATATTTCTTGATATCTTAAAACCTCTATAGCATAAAAGCCGGTTGTTACAATTTAATTATGAAATAATCATCTCTGACACTAGTCAAAATTTGTGTACCTACACAGTATTTTGGTTTAAATAATTTCAGATTATCTGAGTTGATTAAGTAAGGTAAAATTATTGCGCACAGTTAAAAGCAACTTCCTTCAATCAACATGATCAATTTATATAATTTTTTTTTTTTGCAAGGAGTGTATTCACTAAATATTGTACAATATACAAATAGGTTTAAGAAATCTATTTTATGTAGTAGTATAAGCACAAAATGATAAGAGTCTATAATCAGTATGTTGTTCTGCAGCTTTGTTGAATGTGTCTTTGTGGTACTTCAGTGATGCACAGGTGTGTGATACTTGTGTGATGTATTGTATCTGTGTGTATGAGTTGTATTGCCAATTTTTATTTATGTATTGAGGTCTCCCCGAGACAAATTTCATATCTATTATGACAATAAAGGATTATCTTATCTTATTAGAATATCTCTAGCTTTGTCAAAGAAAGCTAAGATAGATAGACAGATAGATATCATATTCCACTTACATTAATTTCCGAGCTACGCATATGAACCATTGAAATTTAGGTTGCGATAGGTCACAATTCACACTATTTCCGAAAATTATCTTTTTGTATTTGACCCAAATTTACACAACAATGATTGTTGACCATCATCGCCAATAAAAAATAATTTAACGGCCACTCAGCCAATCAGATGTCTAGAATTTTCAAAATATGGACACACAAAATGTCTGAGAGAAGTTCCAACGCATCAAACGGAACCAACAACAATTCATAGTGTCTACCCCCCCCCCCCCTCCCCCTCCCTCATCATGGCTTCACCCAACTTTTGATAAATCTATCAAATGAAGCACTAAGAAAACCTGCGGTCAGAAAAAAGTAGTTGTAACGGTTTCGCACTGATCAGCGGGTACGTCTTTTGATGAATCGCCATTTCTGATTGGCTAAGCAGCTGTGAAAATATTTTTTGATTTCGTGCCTCCACACTTTCATAGTTGTGTACAAGCTATTATACAAATTTTTGGAATACAGGTCAATTCGTCGACACCCAAATCCGTCGACAACTAAGTCGTCGACACATTAGAAAGCCTGATACAGATTCGTTGACAAACCAACTCATATAAATTTGGGAGACACAGTGGTTTACAAACTTTTGATCACATAAACCAACTCGTTGACAGGTCATTACCATCTTGTTGACATATTAATGCAAAGTCGTTGACAGCTAATCTGTCCAATGACCATTTCGTCGACACGCACTTATTCGGTTAATATAGCGTCCACAGCGATAAACTTGCTACAAATACATTTGTATGAATGAGATCTATAAAAGGATGACAAATTGACTCGATACCAATTTTAGGTCGAAGTGGTCGAAGCACGGATGCGATTTCAGGCAGTTTTCTTAGTGTGAAGTGGCCAATACTAAATCAGTTGAAACACTGTCACTGGCAAAAAATGGCAACAGTACAAATACTGTTGAAATACATACTATTTCTAATTAAGTGTGTATGACAGAGGTTATACACTGATACAGATCAACAAATAAAATATTGATCAAGGGCCAATTTGACTGCCAAGTGGCCCTCAACTAGGCTCAGGGGCAAAATACAATACAGCCACACTCACAAAACAGTGGCCCTGTAGAATCTACTGACTAGTATTGTCATTTTGTGACATGGTCACTACAATGGTATTCATGACATACATTGTCATTGTATAATCATCATGTGCTATATCCATGTAGTGAGGACTCAAGCCTCAAGGGCAAGGTTGACTCAGTTTCACCTAAAATTGGAGAAAACAGAGTTATAACATGGTGTCACGAGAAACAAATTAAAAAACAACCTGGTGTCTATGATGGTTGACAATGTTATCCGGTAAACGAAAGGGTTTCATCAGTAAACTGTCAAAAGTTCATGTCATCATCTCCGCACTTCTAGAAATTTTCATTAAAAGCAGCAGACATTATTCTCACCGCTGCGCGCGACGATTTTTGTGGATTCCGGATGATGATGAAGACTGCGTTTCGCGAAGTGTCATGAGATGGGCTGAGCTGTCAATTAGCATTTGTTTTGGGCTTTTGAGTTGATATCATGTAACACTGAAGTATGCTATGAAGTTGATGGTTGAAATGTCATTAATTGATCAATGCTACTTATGTTATTTGTAATTTAAGTGAACTGGAAAGTGGAATCATGTTTGTTGCCAGTTTCCTTAACTATTATGTTAACTTAAACAATGTTTGTAAATGTAAATGAATATGGTCTGTTTAACTTAATGTGGAAGCTTATCTGACTCCCAACTTTTGTCAGTCTACCATAACACCATAAGATTTTCAATTTAAAGACTTGCAATTGCTTGTCATATGCTTACAGAATACACTTTTCTCTTTGTAGGGGTGGGTATAACTAATTAATCAACAATCCTTGTAGCCCTAAATATGGCTTCTGCAACATCTGCAGGAAAGATAATGCAGCAGCCACTCATCAGCTGCATGCAGAAAATTGTTATCTATGAAACAAAAGCTGTAAGTTGGCAATTCTGCTAAAAAAATATTACGGTGTGGTAAATCAGTTTGCGCTATTTTTATTAACTTTTGCACTATTGTCTTCAGAGGTTCTTTGTTGTGGGATCTAACAACACTGAAACAAGATTCAGAGTACTGAAGATCGATAGAACAGAGCCCAAAGACTTGGTTATCACAGATGATAAGGTATGGATCATCATGTTCACACAAGTTGGTGTGTAATATTATATTCACCCTAAACAATGCTAAAAGAATACTCTAACATTTATTCAGATTCTGTACAGTTGTGTGCACAAGATCTATTTATCTATGTGGCCATGGGCTATGCAAACATGTAATCAAAAAGGTGGGCTTATCAATCTATTTTCATAACTGATGTTACAAACCTCAGCTTGTGTTGATGTGTAAATGGTTATCAAAATAACAATCGGATGAAAACTGAAACTGTGCTATGTCCTTATCATTTGCAGGTTGAGTACACTTACCAAGAAATAAGGGATCTATTGAAAATGATCGACATGGGAAACAGACCAAAAGTGCAACAGAAGGGTTCAATTGGCCTCAACAAAATTGCATCAGCTTTTGGAATAGTTGGTAGGTCTCTAACCGCGGCGTTTTACTTCACTCTCAATTGTTATTACACTGCAAATGAATCTTAAAACACTTGCAATATTATAAATCTGAATCTTTGATTTCTTACTTCAGGGTTTGTGAGATTTTTAGAGGGTTATTATATCATACTAATCACCAAGCGTCGAAGAGTAGCCATGATTGGGCCACACACAATCTACAAGATAGATGACACTTCAATGGTTTACATTCCGAATGATGTCGTTAGATATGTTCATTCAGATGAAAACAGGTACATATATAGATTTTGCATCTTGAAACTGGTGGGAGAATGAAGACTTTCATGTAGTATGGTGTAAAAATGTAATGGATTAAAAATCACTATTGTACATTATGTATGTGTTTTTTTGTGTGCTTCAGGTATTTAAAGATATTCCAGATGGTGGACCTGTCCAGCAACTTCTATTTCAGGTAAGTTATCAGTTTAACACCCTTGTTTATTGTACAGAATGTAGTCAAAAAAATTGCACCAGGCATCTTCTCTTTTAGGATAACCCTAGCTTATGAGGTCTTTTTTTAAGTTTTGCCACATGTAATCAGGGATATAATATGTATAGAAAATCTTAAATTCATTCTACAAACTCTTCTTTCACAAGCTTTCATGTTTCATCTCCCTTTTCTGTACAAAACTTAAGCTCAATATTAAGAAATTAAAAGTTCCCGAACAAAACTTAAAGCTCAGTATTTAGAAATTAAAAGTTCCTGAACTGCATAAGATCGTGTTCACACATCATAGTAAAGCATACAGTAAGTACGATTGTGAAATTCTTTAATCTTTATGTCATATATTACAGTTACAGCTATGATGTCAGTCACACTTTGCAGTACAACATGCGAGCATGCCAAAGTCTCGGCAAACCAGGGAGTGAAGAGAATCCCAAGCCTGTTAAAGTATGGCCGAAACCCGACAGCACTGACACAAAAATACTCGAATCACCAAAACGGGACCATGAATCTGAGGATGCCAATAAAAGCTTTGCTAACTTTCTGACTGGTGCCATTCCTGAGAAACACAATTCCACAAAAACTGAGAGTGAAGCACATGCTTCACAATGTCAAGAAGAAGGTACGATTTGTCTACATGTATAATTATTGCTCTGCATAATTGTGTTTTATGATGATGAACTACTTTATGTTTTTTCAATTTCTTTCTCTTTATCGGCTAACAGAAGCTGTATATGGCATACGAATGAAACCCACTTACAAGTACCTCTGGAATCAGCACCTGCTGAAGAAATTTGAATCTACTGCTCATCCAGACTGGATTCTTTATGTCATTCATGGCTTTATTGACCAGTCAAGTATCCTTGTCAATGCAGATATCGTGTAATGTTTTGTCCGTTTCATTAGTTTAACAAAGGAGATTTGCCAATCAGTACAGAACGTTTTCCCTTAACTCACCACAGACATCTGCATATTTGGTCGACCAGTGTATCTAACCCTCATAGCTCGGCGTTCAAACAAGTTTGCTGGAACCAGATTTCTGAAGAGAGGTGCTAACTGTGAGGTATGTAAATAATCATAGTCAACGTCATCCTTTCAGTTAAATATACTGCGTAAATAATATTTGGTGAAAATGTTTAGGACAATATGAGACAAACTTAGCAGTGTCACATCATGGAATTTGGAGTTGCTAGAACTATTAAATAGATAATACACAAGATTTATTGTATGCAGGGATATGTGGCCAATGAAGTGGAGACTGAACAAATAGCGCATGAAGCCTCCATATCATCTCTCACTGAGGGTCACTATACAGCATTTGTTCAGCTTCGAGGCTCCATTCCATTGCACTGGTCACAGGACCTGTCCAAAATGGTTCCAAAACCACCAATAACAGGTATGCGAGAATTTTTCATTGCTATTTATTTGTTCTTGTGGAAGAAAGATCATTCTAATGTAGAGTATATTCAAGTATTCTTCTTTCTTTTTATTTATAGTCGATCAGGCAGATCCATATGCCTACATTGCTGGTCAGCATTTCAATCATGTTTTGCGAAGATATGGTGCTCCTATTATAATTCTCAATCTAGTCAAGGTGAGTGTGACCTCAGATTTATCAAGAAAACTCTAAAAACTTCAGTTTTTGAGGTTTTGCTTCTTGTATCAACCAGTTTTATTGTACTTGCACACAATTTACGTTTTGTACAGAAAAGGGAGAAGAAACGTCATGAAAGCTTGTTGACAGAGGAGTTTGTCAATGCTGTCCGACATCTGAACCAGTTTCTGCCGTCAAAACATGCCATCAAGTACATTGGCTTTGACATGGCTCGAGTCAGCAAAAGGTGAGAAGAGCACACATAACTCATGCAAACCTACAAAATGGTATAGTTCTTCATATCAAAGACTAAGCTAAGGCATTGATTTTGGTGTTTTATTCTATTTTTAGCAAAACCAGCAATGTCTTACACAGACTAGCAGAAATTGCAGAGTACTGTGTGAAAACTACTGGGTTTTTCCAGTCCACAATGCCACTCCATTGTAATGAACTTCGACCACATCCAAGGTATGATCATGGCGATTGGTGGTAAAATTATTTGTATAATGGTTTAAATAACAAGTCTGGTGATAAAATTTTAAGCAAATGGGTTACATTTATAGGAAAAAGTGCAGTATAGCGGACCATATTTAGAGAGCGTTTCAATGTATATGATGTCAAAAGCTTGAATTCAATGTATGACGTCACAAACTAATGACGGCGGTTTTCTTCATGTTCACGGTGAAAGTGCTGTTTACTTTTTCCTTTGGGCTTCACATTTCATGGACACCAAATATGGGCATAAATTTGGGTCCGCTATACTATACTAAACCCCATGTATATATTATATTTCAGACTGAAAGGCATGGCTGGACTCTCGGAAGGCAGCATGAGAAGACAACAAGGAGTTGTGAGAACTAACTGTGTAGATTGTCTTGATCGAACTAACACTGCTCAGTTTGCCATGGGCAAATGTGCATTAGCTTTCCAGGTACAATTGAAAAGATTTATGTGGTTCCTGATAAACTTTAAGTGCATGATTATGGTGTATATTTAATACACGCACAATGTTTATTGCAGCTATATTCACTCGGAGTCTTGGATGAACCTTATCTGGAATTTGACAGTGACTGTGTAAGGTAAGGGCATATGCATGCTACTTCGTCTGAAATGCTCAATTTTGACCTGATCCCTTACATCTGATATATCTATCAAAGTTTGAATGATTATTCTGTGAATTTTTTTTGAAGAATATAATGATGTATCTGTGATTTTGCATCCTATTTTCAGGATGCTGGAGGAGCTATTTGAAGACCAGGGTGACACTCTCGCATTGCAGTATGGTGGTTCCCATCTTGTACACAGAATCAAGGGATATCGCAAAATTTCTCCGTGGACTTCAAATTCTAGAGACATAATGCAGACGCTCTCCAGATATTATAGCAATGCTTTCTCTGGTAAGGCCACTGAAATCATGTTAATATATAAAACCGCATCATTTATTGATACTTACATTTTGTCATTTGTCAACTGTCAAATTTGTATTTCTGCTTCTTTAAACAGATGCAGAGAAACAGAATGCATTCAATGTCTTCCTTGGAATCTTTGAACCCAAAGAAGGCATGCCGAACTTGTGGGATCTGCCAACTGACTTCTATCTCCACAATTATGTCACTATGAAAGGACCTGGACAACGAGAGAGAAAGTATGTTGATACGATTTGTGATTCTGAAAGTAATGTGCAATCAAGGTACAAAGATAGTGCACATAGACATGTATATTATATGTCAAATTATATAATTTTCAGTTATTGTCAGTGGTGGGAACGACCAGTCTTGGATCATTTGCCTGCTGCTTATGAGGAAGGTAAATAGGATAATATGCCCAGCGAATTTGACCTTGACATTCATATCTTAATGTGTCGTGTAATGAAAGCAACAAAATTGCAATAATATCCATTTTCAGAGAGCAAAGGTGAAACAGACTTGCTACTCGCCATCAAGACCCACAAAGAGGATGAACGTGTTGATGGATTCTGGGATTATTATAAACCTTATGAGCTGACTTGCCTGGATGAAGTCTATGGATTCCAGGTCCCTAATTCCATTAGGTAATGTTTCTAACAACCTTGTTATGGTTAGATCCATGTATATACTGAAGATATATGCACCATGTAAAGAACTCTTGCTGTTATGATTACTTTGCAGGGATTTCATGCCAAAATTCTCCCATACCTACAGTCCATTTGCAGTGCGTGTCCAACCAGGCCGACGTCAAGAAGAATCGGGGTACGTAAGTTAACATCTCGAAAGTTATTCCATTATTAACTAAGTCACCATGTGCAGTCCAGTAGTTGTAACATAACTCAGCTATTTTATTATTTTAATTTCAGACTTACTGGAGAAACAAACCCAAACTTGTCTGGCAAGGATTCTACGTCTTCCATCAACTCAACTGGATCAGAGGGCAGCACCAGCAGCAGCGATGGCTCTGACCTTGATGGTGACATTGACGTCCTTGGTGACAGTGAGGCCATGCATGATGATTCTGGGCTGAGCATGGTGTCTCTCAAGGTTGGTTAATTGAGACTTCCGGAAATAGCTGACAAGAACAGAGGGTTATCAAAAAACATGTGAAATGTTGAAAGCTGATGACTAAGAACCAGCACTACTGCCAAATATACTATATTCATTTTTCAAAAAATGTGCCCTTTCCTAGGTGTAATAGGTAATCTGAAATTCCATAGATATACTTTTTCATAAATGAACACATTTCATCAATTTCAGGATTTATTCCCCACTATGGCACAGACTTATGGCGTGGATGTCAAGCAACCAACAAACTACAACACATCAATGTACAAAAGGTATGAGTGTGGCTACTAAATATAAATAATAACACTTTTCACATTTGCCTATATTAAGATGCCACCAGTTTATCGAACATCTTTGTGATGTCTAGGTATGTGCAAATTGGCAATAATGCCATGGAGAGCAGTGACCTTGAAGCGAAGAAGAACGACCTTGAACGCATGCGAAGAGCCACAGCACTGTAATTAATTCATATTTTTAAAGAATAACCAACTGAATAATTTCCACTTCATATTTTGGAATTGACTGATATTTTGTTTTAAATCTTAATCTTTTTATTTAAATTTCAGAATCCAGAAGAGCATGCTTCCCATGGACAGTTCGTTCAGAGTTGAACCACCGAAAGTCAACCAGGCCTCGAAAGAAATTTATCAGACTTATGTTAAAAGGGGAATATCAGGAGCTGGAAACCCAACAAAATATGATCTTAGTATTTATCAGCAGTATCTAAGTAACAAGTGGCTGTAAAGTAGGTCACTCTCATCATTTACCAGTTTCTTTACAGCTCATTTTTGTGAACTTTAGGTTAGCATGTTGATCCGAAGGATGTTAATTAGACTATGCTTTTTATGAGCATAAGTTTGCTGGACAAACTATGAATTCTGTTATTTAGTCAATGCCTAAAGAAATGCATTGTACATACACTGTACATGTTATATTGATATTACATTGAAAATAAATCCTTATTTTGCGAAGATTATTCTTTGTGTTTCATGAGTAGGGTATGGGTATGGTTACAAGTGGCTTGCAACAGAACACGTCCAGTCTCATTATATTTGGTTTTAATGATCTGTATGATAGTCATACTTGAACTCTGAACTGCATTATATTGCATACAACTTTCGGCTAGGCTACATGGAATGTCAAATTTGATTAATTTAATAAGACATAACATGCCAAACCCCCTCAGTGTCAGATCCCGGACTGATTTTGAACTGACCAGCAGTATGAACAAGATTTTCCATTTTCCCCAACTACATATATACACGTGGGGCACATCAGAATAAATTTAAAATCTTAGTCTTGTCAGAAGCTCTGGATCAGTTGTAACAAGACCCACATGCCATTTGACAGATGGGTGGTGTTGGGTGCATAGCCCAAGAGCTTCAAAGGGCCCAGCGTGCCTATTTGTCTACCAAGTGTCAAACAATCGGGTGAAGTCAAAAATGCAATCAGTTCCTTTCTTGGGAGAAAAATTGACTGGCGCTTCAATGTAGCACCATTTGGAGCTTTCTGACCATCAAACTTTAGCCACTGAGGTTGAACAGGCCATCGGTTCTTCAGAAAAAAAAAAAAACTAAATGTCAAAAATAACTGATACAAGCATTTTTATTTTCAAAATATTAATCAATTCCTTTAAATTAAAATTCCTTCAAATCAACAAAATGTACAGAATATCTTCACTTCAGAAGAGACACTGCATATTTCACATCAGACCAGCCGTCTAATGAAGCGATGTTTTGATGTATCTCCTGAAATGCAAATAAAAAATAAAATTACTATCACTATACCATTTCCATGACAAACCATACAGGCTAGAAATATATCCTATTAACAGCAACATGTTAATTATCAAAGACTAACCTCTACAGCTTGCAACGACTTCCCAATCTCATCTTTCTTCTGGACCAGATTGTTCCTCATAATGTCATCCTTAAGTAGCTTGGTCAGAATTGTAATATGTAATTCAGTCCTTTTCAAGTTGGTGGCATCTGTGAAAGCAATAAAACCTTACATAACATATACATGCCATGTCAAAGTTCAATTTATATTCAATAAATATTTTGCCTGACATTTTGTTTTTACATACCACTGAACAGAATTAATGTTGTAACTGTACTTACTGCATTCAAATGCCGAGCGCTGATTGGCTGCTGGTCGAAGAAGCTCAAAAATAGTGATAGTTATGCTCTGACCATGGGCATAGTGCCCGAGGCTGTTACACACTTGCAATCAATGATCATATGCTAAGTTCAAGGCACACTACTGGGGTCACAAGTGAATTAAATCAGAAACTTTAATGCATGGTGACAGTGTGATAAAAGTATACATACTCATGATATGGTGTAGTTCTTTCTGCAACACCATCTCACAGGCTGCTCTAGAATTTTGCAGGAATTCTTCACACTGGTTAGTAAGGGACAGATTAGCTTGAACGCTTGTGTCTTGGCTGTTTGAGACACAACTTTCACTCCCTCCGAAAACATAATGTAAGCAAGAAGATGCCAAGTCAGCTGAAGTTTGCAGACGTTGTTCTCCCAATTCATAGCCATGTCGCATTATATTGACGAGAGTGCAGAACACAGAGCATGCCAGATCATCTGGTAGAGTGTTCAATTTTACCTGCAAATAATGACAAACATTGAGGACATAGAACAAAATGTCCCTCTCTCAACACACTTTCCCATGTATGTATTCTAATGGCCTCAATAGAGAGGGGTTCTTATGACCTAAGCTTGGGTGTTTCAACTGTTAATCCCAAGAGGTTCACCACAATTCTGATAACATCAGAAAACAACATGTAAAATAAATAATTGGCCATTATGACCTTGAAAGTACTGAAAATTACATCTCTTAATTTCTCAGAAAGTATTTAGGATTCTTATTTTATTTTTTCGCTTATCTTTAACCAATTTGTTGTTGGTAGAAATTCATGGGGCTGTTCCTGTTTCAGGTTGTGTGCTAAGAAGAAAGATATGAGAGGACAGCAGAGATTGAAACACTCGCCCTACCTCATAATTCTTTCACAAATGCAGTAGCCAAAGTGTGACAATTTGGCAAATTTACATTGGATTCCAAAAGGGGCAGTTTAAAGGGATGATTCCCTTTAACTCAACTGATGGCAATTGGATCTATACCAAAAAGTGACATATTTAATAAGAATCACATGATGTATATTGTATGATATGTCAACATTATTTGCTAAATATCCATGTCAAGTAATTTTCATAATTGCTGTCAATTTCAATTCCTAGTTCTGGGCCTGTGGTTCCCCTAAGTGCAACTTCTGCATGATCTCGCACAATTTTGTGCTGGAACGGGATTGTACCTAAGAGGCCCTGTTATCAAGAATTGTTGTCTTACCAGGGTGTCCAATAGGGCACCAATGACAGCGTCCCACACCATCGCTTCATTGGGTACTTGGATGAGGATACCAGCAAGCACCTGCAAATAGTCGTGATGTGCTTAACACAAGTTAACAGTTGAATACAGTTGTATGCAAAAGTTTGGGCACTCCTCTGACATCACAGATTTTTTGATTGTATCGCTTTAAGGATGAATCACAGCAACATGCCAGTCATTATTTAAATAGTGAAAGGAAGCTGTTAGGTTGCTTTTCAGACAATAATTCTTGAGAAAGCTGTATTTACTTTTGAAAGTGATATAATCATTAATGCTGTGATGTTAGAGATGTGCCCAAACTTTTGCATACAACTGTATGCTAATTGTAGATAATACAGTGTATAATCAAACTTCCACAAATTCACTTCCTTACTTCTGTAACTTGTGATTGCCTCTGCAGTTTGTCAAGAGATGCAACTTTAATTGAAAATCTTGAGATGTGGCTGTCACTGTGTGTTGATTCTTGTAGGGCCCTTAGATCAGAAGCACTGTAACCTTAAATTAAAACACCAAATGATTAATACAACTATGTTTTTTGGTTACCTCAAATTATTAATACATTGTACCTAGTTTTACCTACCGAACAAGCATGATGTCAAACACGACAAGAAATCCTCTGATGCCTGTCGGCTGTCATTGGAGTGAGACCTTATTACAATAAAATAAACATAATCACCATTAATGATAGATCTTTCTGGCATTACACACATGAATCACATTCATTCACGCAGAGGTCACACTTACCTGTAGATAATAACCTGGAAAAGATATTTGAGGTTGGTGGCAGACAGAAGTCCATCTTGACAAAGTTTGGTGATAATCATAAAATGAGTCCTGCTCAAATGTGGTAGATGCGTCAGAAGTTCGATTATGCTTTTGTTAATCTCCTCCATGCCTGGTGCAATAAGATCTGAAGAACAAATAAGGTATGCTAATTATTAGCTATTATTATTGTAAAGACATTAATACAACTTGAAATTCATCGGTACTCATTAAAAGTTCTTCCACATGGAAATATATATCTGCAATGACCCTACCTAATATTTTCAAGCTGTTTGTCTGAAAGGATGCCCGAAATTCTGGAAGATAGAGACAAGCTAAAACCTTCATGACCTTTATCAGTTTCAAGGTCACTGAGTCAGATTGGCCATTCACTTCACCAAGATGTTGTGGCAGTACAGTCATCCATTTCCTCACATTTGTAAGCCTAATTATCAAAAAATTTATCATTTCAAATCGCAGGGAAAGAACGTAATTAATTCACCCTATTTTCATAGACTGAGGACACCTTACACCTACCACAGGTTGACCGTGTTCTTCTCTATGCAAGTTAAGAAAAAATCCAGGATGACTGCCTTATCACCATCTCTTGTCCTTTTATGTATATAGAGCTGTAACACCATTCCCATAACCTCATCTTCGTCATCTGAAATTTGGATGATCACAACAAAGTTACATTACGTACAAGTACATGATTGAACGCTCTGGTATTTCGTACCAATTATCAGTGAAAAATCAAAAAAAATTAAAAACATAGAAAATAGAGGAAGTCCATATAATTTAGCACAGTGCTACCTCAGTTTTGTTAATATGTTTTCTCATATATATTTCTTAACCATATAATTTAGTACAGTACTGCCGATTTCAGTTTTACTAATATGCTTCCTAAAGATTACCAATGACCGTACATAACGTAAATAGTATTTAGAAAATCAGTTATCAACTTTCATCACGACTTACATTTCTCCAATGGCAGTTTTAATAAAGTAGACACAGTGTTCAAAGCGGAATGCAACTGATCTGTGGATAAATGGCCTCGCTGAGACACTTGCACTAAGTAGTGTGTAATATCAGAGAACCATTTGCAGTCTTCCTTAATATTTCTTTTGACAAAATGACTCATAACATCACAGACACACAGGTTTATTGAAAGACAGGATACCTGAAATGAAAAGACAACAATCAGTAGGTCTGTGGCATAACGCAAGCAGAGCTATATTATTACCTAAATCTGATATTCATTTGCAAGTTAGGCCACACTTATTCCATCTTTAGCATTGTTTAGCTTCTCAGATTTTCTCTGACATGACAACTTGTAAGGGTTAGTTGGTTGGTCAAAAATTCAAATATGAAATAAAATTTCATATATAGATTAAATAACATTGCGATCTATCATTTCGTTTTATGTTGGCACATTTCTCATCATATCGGGGGATCTGAGAAACATTTGTTGTGGTCAACTAGGGTTGTAGTGAATTACAGTCAAAGTCTCAGGGCTCAACAACGTTGAAACGCCTTGGTATCATGCATATTTTGCTGTCATATGATAATGAGTCCCACACCTCATTGATTGCTTTAAGAAAATCCCTGGGAATTCCAGGCACTTCGCGTGATCTGAACGAAGTAAAAACGCAAATATGGTGTCCGTCTGATGATTGAAACTAACTCGCGATTATTTCAGAGGCTAAAAAAATATTAATCATTGACTTGCTGATCGCATCGACTTTCAGGATTTGAAGCTAAAGTCTTAGTCTTCATACAGGTAAGATTTAATAATACAGTCACCCACCAGAAATATTTTTGCAGCACTGAAAAGAATCGTTTTCAGAGCTCCCCCATTTTGGAGTGCAGTTCACCACAACCCCTGTTGACCACAACTGGAGAAAGATAAGATTACACCGTTTTGAGCCTACCTGAGGGGTATCTTTCTTGTTTTTTCCCTTCTTTTTGCCCTGGACTGGTTGATGTGCGGCGAAAGGAAAATGTGTCATGAAATACTGCACAAATTCCTTCATGAACCTGGTCCTCATCCATTCTATCTACAAATTTAAGATAGAAACACTTACAACATTTCTTTCTTGATACAAAGATGCAATAGCAAAGCTGTAAAGGCCAGAAAACATTACATTTGAAAGCATTTCCTTTTTACTCAATTCATCACAGTTATAATAGATGGTCACACATTGCACTTACATTTTCTGATGACGTTCTTCCCAAATTTTGTTGAATTAGCAAAATGATACTGAGAATCGTTGATAAAGTTGCCAGTGCATCTGTTGGCATTGCATTTCCTGTAAACCAAAAAATAAGCATTCACCTCGACCTAGCTAGATAAAAATAAAAGTTAGGATTGAAAGAAAGATGTTTTTCCACAAACCTGGTGTGTCGGCAGCCACTTGAGCAGGCCCAATTTCTACCCAACACTGCAGCAACAAAGGAATCAACATTTCAATGAAGGTTCTAGAATGGAGGTCCTCTGTTTGCTCATCCTCACTGTGCTCTTTATGGCTCCTAAAATTCATGGTTAATGGTCAGAGTGAAGCAAAATGTAATCTATTTATGATCTTTTCTTTCCTTTTTTTTTTGGGTTTAATGCAGGTTAGTGGACCATTTATGACCATATTTGGTGTCCACCGAATATGAAATAATGTCACTTTTTTTTAATAAGTTTGAAGTTCTGGCACAATTATAATAACATATGTGTAGAATAGCGGGGGTTAGAAAAAGTAAAAATAAACTGAAAATGTATTGTCAGGAATGTGATTGATCAGTGATAAAAAAAACCGGAAAATGTCAGGATGAACGAAAAAAAGCCAAAAAATTTAATTTGTACATATCACAAGGGTCAATTTCACATGCCAAAAAAACCGGATTTCCGGAAAAAAACGGAAAAATCACATCCCTGATTGTGTTCTTACCGTGAATATGAAAACCGCCGTCCTTTTATTTTTGACGTTATACATTGAATTCAAGCATTTGACGCTATGTGCTTGGTAGCGAGGCTCACTAAATATGGTCATAAATCTGGGTCCACTATACTGCACTTTTTCCTCTTCTTTTTTTCTTTCAAATAATGACAAAGTAATCTACAATGAGGCTGATATTACTTTATCCAAAAAAATATAAAATTACCTGCTAATAACAGTAACTCCACACATCCACTTGCTGCTGAACTGTGACAATCGGAAAAATCACATCCCTGATTGTGTTCTTACCGTGAATATGAAAACCGCCGTCCTTTTATTTTTGACGTTATACATTGAATTCAAGCATTTGACGCTATGTGCTTGGTAGCGAGGCTCACTAAATATGGTCATAAATCTGGGTCCACTATACTGCACTTTTTCCTCTTCTTTTTTTCTTTCAAATAATGACAAAGTAATCTACAATGAGGCTGATATTACTTTATCCAAAAAAATATAAAATTACCTGCTAATAACAGTAACTCCACACATCCACTTGCTGCTGAACTGTGACAATCGGAAAAATCACATCCCTGATTGTGTTCTTACCGTGAATATGAAAACCGCCGTCCTTTTATTTTTGACGTTATACATTGAATTCAAGCATTTGACGCTATGTGCTTGGTAGCGAGGCTCACTAAATATGGTCATAAATCTGGGTCCACTATACTGCACTTTTTCCTCTTCTTTTTTTCTTTCAAATAATGACAAAGTAATCTACAATGAGGCTGATATTACTTTATCCAAAAAAATATAAAATTACCTGCTAATAACAGTAACTCCACACATCCACTTGCTGCTGAACTGTGACAATCGGAAAAATCACATCCCTGATTGTGTTCTTACCGTGAATATGAAAACCGCCGTCCTTTTATTTTTGACGTTATACATTGAATTCAAGCATTTGACGCTATGTGCTTGGTAGCGAGGCTCACTAAATATGGTCATAAATCTGGGTCCACTATACTGCACTTTTTCCTCTTCTTTTTTTCTTTTAAATAATGACAAAGTAATCTACAATGAGGCTGATATTACTTTATCCAAAAAAATATAAAATTACCTGCTAATAACAGTAACTCCACACATCCACTTGCTGCTGAACTGTGACAATGGCACATATTCATTTACATCTCCGGATATCCAGGACTTCGTGTGGACCTTGTTCATCTCTTCAGAATGCTGACCACAAGATATGGCCATCATGAAACTATGTAACCTTTCCAAAACCTGAAACAATACACATTGAGTGAACGTCATTTCATTGGCATCTGAAAATTATCTTGAGTTACGATGAATTGACTGCCCTCTGCCGTTCATATTTCTTCCATTATCATATGATTATTAAACAATGAATTACTCACCTTCATTCTCCACTTTTGTCCAGTTAGCTTGCTACTTGGATTGACAATGAGTCGACGTGTGGATGATCCCGCCTCTTTGCCTTTCCTTGAAATCTGATCAATGAAGCATTGCATGAGTTTGTTGTTACTGGCAGTCACAAGTTGTGGATAATGCTTTAGCAATAAATCCATCAGCTGCAGAGAATCGATTTGAATGTCATCTTGAATGTGCGTCATGGCACATCGGAGATGTGCAGATAGGACTGGAAAGAATGGCTTGATCTGACCAGCAGGGACATTCTCAAAAAGAGCCTTGAAGAAACGGTTCACCGCTTGCCTCACTGTACCTTCTTTATCCAGATAAAGTGGAGTGACCTTCTCGACGAGACGTGACAGATGAGCAGATACAATCTCTGGATGATTGCAAACCAGTTCGCGTAATCCTGACACAGCATCTTGTCTTGCCGATATGTTATAATGCTGACAGTGGCTCAACAGATCCTGCAACATTAATTTACAAACATTTACTAGTTACTACAAATTGTGACACAAGAAAATGTTATATACCTGTATACATAGGATTTCCTACTTTAGTGAGTATCAATGGCCATGATACATATAGTGTATCTACCCCTATTTACAACTCACATCATGGCTATGTTACTCTCTCTAATTAACATTCATAATAAAGTCCATTCTTAAACTTAATAAGCATTTCTAAATGCTGGTACTGAAAGAGGTAGGAATCTTGCAAACCAGGAAAATTACACTCAACTACAGAGGTCCGTCAAAACAGTAACTGTTTACACCATTTGGTCTGGATGTTTAATTTTTGAATTTCAACATGTTGCATGCCCACATAAACCCTCTTCAAGATTCAAGAATCCATTTTTTTCACTTTATGACCGAACAGTCAGTTATTCCCAACAGCTGTATATTACATATTTCTCACACACTGGTCTGAAGATTAAACTTACAGCTATGGTCTGCTTGCGTCTAGTGGTTGCCTCATTGGTGTCTTGCTTGATCTGCTCTCTTATTTGAATGCTCTTTGATTTGAAAGCAGTCTTTGTTTCATTCAGTCCCTTCGGCAGCTTTTTTCCAACTTTAATTTTCACTTTCTGGAAGTCCTGGTGCTTAGCTTTGGTTCTTCGACTCTTGGCCATTTTCTGAAGGAAGAAATTTTAAATGGTAACGTTTTGTATAAACCTTTTCGTGCACACATCAAGTCGTCAACTACAACCAGGGACGGCGGAACGTCTCCTGGACTGGGGGAGGGAGTAGAGTCAAAACGGCCAACGACCATAACGGCCACTCCCCATAACGGCCAACTAGCCAAATTTGTTTTGATCATGAAAATCCAGATATTATATAAATTATTAATATTTCGTTGTTGTTGTTGTTTCTGAAAATAATCCAACTGGGATGAAAATTGCATGTTCCATATGCTTTCTCATTCATCTATCTTATATTATAGATCATGTATACATCTATAGCCTATATGACTTACTTAATTGTATATATTTCATTTTATGTAAATTATGAAATATATACAATTAAGTAATTCATATAGGCTAGATGTATATGTATATAGTATAGAATAAGATAGATGGTTGAGAAAGAATATAAAGCTGCAAATAGTACAATTGGCCGTTTTGGTAGGTGGCCGTTTTATCCTTTGGCCGTCTTGGTATGGTGGCCGTTTTTGCGATTGGCCGTCTTGGTATATTGGCCGTTTTATATTTGGCCGTTTTGACCAGACCCCTGGGGGAGCACCAGTGAGGGGAAATGTCATGAACGTAAGAGACAGCTGAAGGGGCACGTCAAAATATAGAACCAAACTCTGTGACACCTTTTTGATAATACATGGACAGTGATAACCCGGTGACAACACAGTTTCAACACAGCTACAAGTCACTGGGTCGCGGGTATTCGTGGCACCTCAGGCACCTCGACCGCTGAATGTTCTGCTACTGATTGCCTTGTTCATGCCGATCCCGTCAAGACGTATACATTTACCCAATGACTGCTTCCACAGTATTATACTCAAATCTGAGGTTGGATACTCAAAGTTATAACTCTTACTCAAGAGCACTTAAGTGGTAATAACTTTAACAACAATACTAACACATCATGTGATGTAGCGTTTTAACGCGTTATTACACAGAAACAAATTCCCTGGAACACGAAATTACCTTAACTTTGCGATTTAACTACCCCTTGCAGATCCACATGTCATTTCCATCCGCACATGTTTCGAGGTTCATATCACTCACCTGTGTGAGCAGTCATACTGGGCACCCCGGGTGCCCACTGGGCTGACGCAGTCGGCACCCGTCCAGGGAGCAATTAGTTTTTAAAAAGCGAGGATTAGAGGAAACCTAGTGGGCACCATGGGACCCAATGGGATACCCAAAATGCAGAGAGGAGGTGAGGAGAACCAGTGGGATACTCATAGGCACAGTGGGATACCTCATAACCTTGGGGGACCCCACTTAGAATGAGGAGGCGAGGAGACCCAGTGGGATACCCATAAAGGTAGTGGGACCCTCTCCCAGATGAGGAGACGAGGAGACCCAGTGGGATACCTCATGACCTAGTGGGACCCCCTCTTACAGAGTGAGGAGGTGAGGAGACCCAGTGGGATACCTTGAGCTAGTGGAACCCCCCATCTCACAGATGAGGAGGTGAGGAAGCCCAGTGGGATACCTCATGACCTAGCTGGATCCCCTCCCACAGATGAGGAGGTGAGGAGACCCAGTGGGATACCTTAGGACCTAGTGGGACCCCCCCCCCCCACCTCACAGAGTGAGGAGGCGAGGGGACCCAGTGGGATACCTCATGACCTAGTGGGACCCTCTCTTACAGAATGAGGAGGCGAGGAGACCCAATGGGATACTTTGAACTAGTGGGAGCCCCTCTCACAGATGAGGAAGTGAGGAAGCCCAGTGGGATACCTTATGACATAGTTGGACCCCCTCTCACAGATGAGGAGGTGAGGAGACCCAGTGAGATACCTCATGACCTAGTGGGTCCCCCTCTTACAGAGGGAGGAGAAGAGGAGACCCAGTGGGATACCTCGAGCTAGTGGGACACCACTGTCACAATTGAGGAGGTGAGGAAGCCCAGTGGGATACCTCTGGACCTAGTGGTACCCCCTAACAGAGTGAAGAAGCGAGGAGACCAGGCCAGTGGGATACCTTGAGCTAGTTCTTACTGAGTGAGGAGGTGAGGAGACCCAGTGGGATACCCCTAAAGGTAGTGGGACCCCCTTGGGATACCTTGAGCTAGTGGGCCACCCCTGTCACAGTTGAGAAGGTGAGGAATTATAAGCCCAGTGGGACACCTCAGGACCAAGTGGGACCCCTCTTACAGAGTGAGGAGGCGAGGAGACCCAGTGGGATACCTTGAGCTAGTGGGAGCCCTTCTTACTGAGTGAGGAGGTGAGGAGACCCAGTGGGATACCCCTAAAGGTAGTGGGACCCCCTTGGGATACCTTGAGTTAGTGGGACACCCCTGTCACAGTTGAGGAGGTGAGGAATTAAGCCCAGTGGGACACCTCAGGACCTAGTGGGACCCCTCTTACAGAGTGAGGAGGCGAGGAGACCCAGTGGGATACCTTGAGCTAGTGGGAGCCCTTCTTACTGAGTGAGGAGGTGAGGAGACCCAGTGGGATACCCCTAAAGATAGTGGGACCCCCATAGGATACCTTGAGCTAGTGGGCCCCCCTTACAGAGTGAGGAGGCGAGGAGACCCAATGGGATACCTTTAAGGTAATGGGACCCCCTCTCACAGATGAGGAGGTGAGGAAGCCCAGTGGGATACCTCATGACCTAGTGGAACCCCCTCTTACAGAGTGAGGAGGTGAGGAGACCTAGTGGGCTACCCCTAAGGTAGTGGGACCCCCTCTTACAGATGAGGAGACCCAGTGGGATACCCTAAGCTGCTCAGACCTAGTGGGACCCAGAGTGAGGAGGCGAGGAGACCCAATGGGATACCCCTAAGGTAGAGGGACCCTCCTCTCTCAGATGAGGAGGCAAGGAAACCCAGTGGGCTACCCCTACAGGTAGTGGGACCCCCTCTCACAGATGAGGAGGGGAGGAGACCCAATGGGATACCCCTAAAGGTAATGGGACCCTCTTAGAGTGGAGGTGAGAAGACCCAATGGGAAGCTAGTGGGACCCTCTCTTACAGAGTGAGGAGGCGAGGAGACCCTAATAGACGAGGTACAGCATAGCCGTTTGCTGGCAAATTTCATCATTGAATGCACTCCACTAGATCAGGAATGTTTGGCTGCCCAGGAGTAGGCCTCACGTTTAAAATTGTTGCACACTTTAGAGGAACCCCCCCCCCCCCCCATGAACATCGTATTATTCTCCATTGGCAATAAAGTGCAATAGTGGATTTTCACGGAAGGTGCTCTGTATTTCCACCAGGCTAAATCAGAATACTGCAATTCTATTAGCTCAAAAAGTTCCCACCCTTGGCTGTGATAGGTTGAAGCAAAGTGCATCCTAACAGCAGTACTTTTAGTGCATTTCAATGTATATTTGACACTTTATAATTTATAGTTGATGTTTGTTATTTTCTGAGAAAGTTATATTTATGGAATCAGTTAGTTATTACCTAAGATGAAGAAAGACTTATGTCCTGCTGAATTCAGGGCTGTTCAGTGAAAAGACTATATTTGCCATTCTAACTGGGAGTGCGTTAACTTACTGTTTTGCTGAACATTCCATTCAATGATTGCAAAATCTCTTTTCACAGGCTTGCATTTGCTGCCTAATGCCTGTGCTCATTTTCACTGGATATGACAGTCAAAACAGAACAGGTACAAACAGTTGAAATATTTAATTCATCTTAAAAACACTCAGTAGTGGCTCACAGGCCACAATAAAAACAGTAAAACAAGCCGTTTCCCTATCTGGTCCTGCACGTTGTAATAATAATCTCCTACAGAAATTAGACTATTTAGCTTACACTTTAAAAATGACTAAAGAACAAATTATTCACAATTGCATATTAGTGTATACATGAATATGTTCATTTATATTGTTTATACTCTATTTTGCATTTTATCATTGTTTATAAAATTTTAATTATTTCCATTGTATAAATTTAACATAAGTTTTTAATGCTGTATCACTGAAAATGGCATTATAGAGAATTTCTTTTTATTGGATTTGGCTCAAAATCAAATAAAGATTAAAATTTAACAATAACAACAACAACTATCATTACTACTATTTTAAATAAAATAATAATTATAACTCTTCTCAAAATGATAAATTTGGCACATCAATTCTAGTGACGTCTTTTCATGTGAAAAGATGTAACATGAATAATGAGCAGTATTCCTACATTTACCAACATTACCGCTTTGACATTACTTGCCTGATGCACAAAACTGACAAAAAGATGCCGATCGTAGGTTACACTAGAATAACTTTTTAAATAATGGTTGAGAGTCATTTCATATATAAGCAACTGGTTGCGCTCATTATGTTAGAAATGTAAATGTCACCACAAAGATGATGTTGCTAATTGTAATACTATTTACATCATGTTACTCTAAACATTGGACTGTTCAATCAATTTCTAATTACCCTTAAACTAACATTTCTTATGTACCAGAAAATATTATTTGTAATATACATATTCAGTATAATATATGAATTTAGCCTGTTTTTCCTATGTCACATGTGAAAAAAGCATTTCTGCTTGTAACGCCATGTATTTGGATCATTTTGCTATGTATGTTACCAGAGAATCATCCAACCAACTTTGACAATCTGCACGTTACAGTTGTCTCCACCTAGTTTTCAAACAGTGACTATGCAACCAAAATACAGGTTATTGACATAAAAATTGGTTTGCACAATCCTATTGTGAAGCCATTTCTGCATATCCAAAAGATTTTTTCACAATGTCAAGTCAAGTCAAGTCAAGTCAAGTCAACTTTATTGCGGACTCTAGGTCCATAAAAGGTAGAGAATACATATATGATAAATGGGTCAGAACGACCCCAGACAAAACAAGCAGACTTATGGTTTGTCAACATGGTGCGCGTTGCGTGGACAACTATTTGTTCTCTATCACTTCAAAAGATAGAAAGAACAGAGATAACCAACCAATTACCCTGTAGATCCACAGATACCCGAATAGTATATGCAGAAACACTGTTGTTAATGCTATAAAATGATATTTTAACATGACTCAAAAATACTGAATGCCTGTCAAATGATAGATTGCTGCTGAATGATAGATTTGTAACACTGATATTTGGATTGTTGGAAAGTTATCGCAATAAACATTCTTTTGTAGGTGATCAGATAAAAGCAAGAAAATTTAGAAAGGCCTTAATATGCACAAGAAAATGACACAATTCTTTTGCAGATAACTTTTTGCCAGACATAAAAGCAAACAGTAAAGTGCTGGATTTACTAATTGTCTGTTGAAAATGTAACAGGCAGATGTCACATAAGTGTGCCTGTGATGGGATTTTATTTGCAGTTAGAAGTAAATTTACTAATTTAGCAGACTACTATTAAAAGCTGAAACAAATGTTTGTGCCCAGCCAATGTATTTTATTGAATAGGCACACTGTCGTCAGTCCACATGTTAGAGAGTTGTCCACATGCAAATATAGTTTCTGGTATAAAAAAATTGTTAGGTTAAGTGTAATTAGAAATTGATAGAACAGTCCAATGTTTTAAAGTACAATGATGTAAAGAGTATAACAATTAGCAACATCACCTTTGTGGTGACATTTCTAACATAATGACTGCAAAAGCATTATTTCAACCAGTTGCCTATATATGAAATGACTCTCAACAGTTAAAAAATTTATTGTAGTGAACTCTAGTGTAACCTGCGATCGTCATCTTTTTGTCAGTTTTGTGCATCGGTAATGTCGCTAACAATAAGAATACTGCTCATTATTCATGTTACGTCTTTTCACATGAAAAGACGTCACATGAATTGATGTGACAAATTTATCATTTTGAGAAGAGTTATAATTATTTGATCAATCCATATGAATTCACCGAAATTCAGACAAACTTGTAATGCTATGAAAAAGGCTGTGTGGAATCTATGCCAGAATAAGAGCTCATATTTGTTTTTCTTGCTTCTTATGGTCCACCTGCACATATATGAATGGCCAAAACCACCTTATTTGAAAAAAGATGGAAGCCGGAGCAGTAATATACAATTGTGAAAAAACCCTTTATTCTAATGTGATTTTGACCAACAAGAGAGTTCACCATCGCTTCCTTTTTTTTCCCAATATCACACACATCTAGTGGTCCTCTGGTTAAAATATCATTGTGGTGGTCAGATTCCTTCATATTTTTTAGAATTTTTTAAAAATCGATCTTTATAAATTTACAAAAAAATAAATAGTCTTTTTTTGATTTCTTAATATTTGCATAAAGTTTTGAACAGTTGAATTCATCTCTTCATTTGATAAACATGCTTTAACATTTATGATGCTATATTGATTACATAATCATCACTAGGTCATTAGGCATCCTACTGGGTCTCCTCACCTCCTCATCTGTGAGACTGAATCCACTATGTCATGAGGTATCTCACTGGGCTTCCTCACTTCCTCATCTGTGATAGGGGCTCCCACTAGTTCAAGGTATCCCACTGGGTCACCTCGCCTCCTCACTCTGTAAGAGGGGCCGGGTCCCACTAGGTCATGAGGTATCCCACTGGGTCTCCTCGCCTCCTCACTCTATAAGAGGGGGTCCCACTAGGTCATGAGGTATCCCACTGGGTCTCCTCGCCTCCTCACACTGTGAGACTGGTCCCACTATGTCATGAGGTATGCCACTGGGCTTCCTCACTTCCTCATCTGAGAGGGGCTCCCACTAGTTCAAGGTAACTCACTGGGTCTCCTCGCCTCCTCACTCTGTAAGAGGGGGTCCCGCTAGGTCATGAGGTATCCCACTGGGTCTCCTCGCCTCCTCATCTGTGAGAGGGGGTCCAGCTAGGTCATGAAGTATCCCATTGGGCTTCCTCACCTCCTCATCTGAGAGGGGGGTTCCACTAGCTCAAGGTATCCCACTGGGTCTCCTCGCCTCCTCACTCTGTAAGAGGGGGTCCCACTAGGTCATGAGGTATCCCACTGGGTCTCCTCGCCTCCTCACTCTGTAAGAGGGGGACCCACTAGGTCATGAGGTATCCCACTGGGCTTCTTCACCTCCTCACTATGTAAGTGGGAGTCCCACTAGGTCATAGGCATCCCACTGGGCATATGGATGTCACACTGGGTTTCCTCTCCCCACTCAGGGCCCACTGGGTCGTCCTCTTTTGCCCACATGTACTAAATTTCCCACTGGGTCATCTCTGTGCTCTCATTTTCTGGCAATTACTGAAAACTGACTGCTCCCTGAAGGGGTGCCGGCTAGGTCGACCTGGTGGGCACCCGGGAATCCCACCATGCTCCTCATTCTGGTGAGGTTTACTTAGGTGCGTGTTTCTTGTTTAGTAGACAGTGGCGACATCTGGCGTATATTTCCCAAGGCCGTCCTGGCTTGTGCTGCGACCTCGCGTAATGCATGGTAACTACCTCCACTTACACAAATCCTCACTTAATTAAAGAAAACAGTACATCTTCATTGGTTTTAGAGTTGTTTATCAGCTCCATAAAAAATGCTCCATTTGATTTGTGTAAATATCATAGCCATTTCAGCACATTTGCCATGATTTGGTAATTGGTACACATAAAAAACGAAGGCAATAGTAAAATGTACTTGATTTAATGAGAGAATAACCAAGAACTTCTTCTATTACTAGGCAGAAGGTTTTGAATAACAAATGACAATTGATTTATGTACATTCATAAATTAACTATTATCTTTTTGGGCTATTTAACAGCTGATGAAATTTTCTGTCTATATTTGTCAACAAGTTTATCAAATGCATCCCGTTTTTCAAAGCTTTTCCCTTTCCTTTTCTTCTTGGGTTTTTCCTGAAAACACATCATACAGAAAGTCAAAAAGACATTCCAGGACTACAACTGGTTAGAAACTTGAATGTTTTTGTTTAAAAAAAGGGGGTGGGGACAAAAACATTCATCACAAATTTATGAAAATTCCACTGTTTTGTTAATTACTAAATAAAACACATACCACTGTTGAGTCTCTGGGCGCTGGTCGCTTCTTGCTAAATTTTTCCTTTTTAGTTGGTTTTCCAGCAGGTAACGATCTTTTATTGTGACGGATTTTTGGGCCCCAATGTGATGGTAATCCTTTTGGAATTTTGGATCTGTCTTCCCCTTCTTGCGTAGGTACAGGAGCAACTATGTCCAAAATCTGATTAAAGAAAAATAATATTTTGTTATTATTTGATCATGTTGATGATACAATGGACCCATGATGCATAGTTATCTTCTCTCATTATAATGTTTAAGATGAACAATATCAAAAAAGTACTTCAAGAAAAAAATTGTGCAGATAAAGATTTTTTTTAAATTATATTAATTGAGAAAAAGTAGCAAGTAAATGATGTACCTTGAAAGTACCAATGCATCAATTACTTGCTTGTTTATTGCTACTTTTTCTCTATTAATTAAAAAAAAAATTTTATCTGCACATTTTTTTTCTTATATCTTATGGTATACATCCACTATGTACAGCTTGTCATAAGCTTAGGTTGCGTACCACCATGCATCAGCATCATACTTTTTTTTTCTAATTCATTCGTATCAACTCTAATGAAACTTAGACATGTATTATAACTGGAAATATACACAATCAATCACATCCACCTCATACAAGCTGACCAGAAGCACTTATATCTCAGGTTAACAACGTAAATGTGCAGGCGACATAGTAAGGGCTGCTCCACTAAAAGTGTGCTGGGGAGGGGGGCTGGAATATTTCAAACCCCTCCCACCCATGCCTTTTGTAATACTGACCAACCACCCCTCAACCCCACTTTTTTCAAAACCTTCCAGTCCCTGCCCTCCCACACTTGCCAAAGCCCTTACTGACATTACATAAATATTGCGCACCTTAGATTTATTTTTATTCTTCATGCCTCCTCTATTCTGATATTCTCTGTTATCACCAGTATTTCTCTTCATGGTTTTCTCCTTGATCTGAAAAATTTAAGATGTTTACAAATTTATGTGATCCAAAGAAGACCTTGTCTCCAATATACTGCAAAAATGCCATTACGAAAGACATGAAATTACTATAAGTTCTCAATTTACCTGATGTCTGTCAAGTCTCCTCTTTTTTGCTTCCAAGGCAGCTTTATTTTCTAAGGAAAATTCAACAATCAGTCGCTGGAAATAAATTAACAGAGTATTTGATCAAACTGTCAGCTATTAATTACTTGGCGATCAAAAGAAATGTAGCTTTAAAAGTTTAAAACTTCAAGGAAACAAAACCTATAATGCTAAATGATTCCCAACCTTGTCATTGCCAAACACTTCTGCATTATTGTTGAGATGTCTCAAAGCTTGGACAGCATGCTTATGATCAGAAAAATTCACAAAGGCATATCCTAGTGACTTGGCACTTCCTTTAGTAGTTAAAGTTTTCATGTCCCTCATAATTCGACACTGAAAACAATTGAACCAGAAAATTACTTAATCAACTATTTCAAACAAACAGGTGCATTCAAAATATATATATATATATATCAAATAATAGTAAAAGTGACTTACTTCTGTAATTCGTGCTTGCCTATCATTGGCAGCTTTCAAGCAGATCTTTCGCAGAGCACCGTCTTCTACTGACTTTGGAACGTTATGAACGCATAATCTAGTACTAGATACAAATATGTTAGGATTTTTCAATTTTTCCCTTTTCTGTTGCTCTATCTGAAATAAAATTTGAAGCAATGCAATTAGTACTATTTGCATAATTGCATTTTTTATAAATCCTCCATTTCACAAATCTGTTCTCATTTTATACCTTTGTCCTCCGGGCAATGTCAGCTTTGGACAAACCTTGAGCGGCCTGCGTGCCAGCACGAATCACTGTAAAATAAAAGAATTAAACTAAGCAGTGCATCCAAATAGGAGTGAGTCATTAATGGCAAGTTGAGGATTCATGATAGCCATACTTACGGCCTTCTCTCACTAGCCAAAGGTTTCGTTTGTCCTTCTCCTCTTTATCCACACTCGGCTTCTTTAGTTCTCTTGCTTTGTCTCTGTCAACAGCTAATGTCGCATCAATTTTTCTTCCATCCAGTGTAAATCGCTGCAAAATTAAAATCAAAATATTATTATTACTATTATAATAAACACAATTTCTCTCAATTCTCATTCTCAAATGAATGAAGTCACTCCATAGTTACCTGTATGTCTTTGGAAGATTCTTCCATAAAATTGTCTGCATCAACTTTTGTTGCAAACTGAACAAATGCAGTACCTGCAGTTAAAACATATCACATGATGGTCCTCATAATAGTGAACATTTTAACATTAAATTAGATTTCATCATAATCAAGAATAAAAAGCTAGTGTACCTCGTGGATGCTCCGTTTTAGGGTCAATAACCAGTTTACAATAATTCAGCTCGCCAAATTCTGTACAAAAATCCTCCAGGTCCTCCTCTAATGTATCAAATGAAATATTTCTGAAAGAAAAGAATGGAATAAATACATGAAACATATCAAAAGTAACATTTAATATCTGGAATAAAATTTTGTCATGCCAGTGTGAGAAATGTATGAATGCATACGTACCTAATGAACACAGTTCTGCCTTCATTGACATCAGTGGATTTTCTGTTAATATTTTTCTTATTAATCTGTGGCTTTTTGACTGAAACAGCTTGAAAAAAAATAATAATAAAACCATGTTAAAATGTGCAAACAAGCATAAATATTCATAACAACCAGAACAATTTCATGTAGATTTGCCATTCTTCAATAATCAATACTAGACAGGAAATTCTAATAAACAGATATTGGATCGTGCCCAAGTCACATTTATTACAAAGAATCAACACATGGATTATCACCGTGTCCTTACCTTGTTTGGATGCAGTATCTTCATCATCGTCATTATCCTCCTCATCATCATCATCATCACTGTCGTCATCATCATCTTCATCCTCATCATCGTCATCACTGTCGTCGTCATCATCATCACTTGCATCTTCTTCATCAGCTTCTTCATCAGCGTCTTCATCCACATCTTCCTCATCATCTTCCTCACCATCTTCCTCACCATCTTCCTCTTCATCTTCTTCCCCTGAATCATCCGCATCCCCTTCATCCTCCTCAGATTCTATCGAAAGAAATATAATTTTTTATATACTAAGGGCTAATCCATTTGAAAGTAAAGGTGGAGGCAGACCTAAAGATTTCCAGATTATTTTCATTGAGTAATAAAATTTCTTACCATCACTTAGTCCTTGCTCCACTTGATCCTGACGTTTTTCTGTGTTTTTTGTTTCTGTGCGGTTTTCTTTCGGTACTTCACTTCCAGATGCTGCAATTGATTCAATTATTAGTTGTGACACTTTAACATAAGAGCTGTTCTATTTAAAAGTGTGAGTTGGGGGCAGGCCTGAAGATATTCAGACACCCCGCTTTTTGTTTTTTGAAGACCCAACTACCCCCTTTTTTCTAAATTAAGATATTAAGAAAATACTGGTGAACCACCCCCCTTCCCCTTTTTTCTTAGGAGAATTCTCCCTCCCCTGCTTTATAAAAATCATCCACCCCACACTTATAAATGGAACAGCCCTAAGGCTTAGACATATAAGGAAATTGTTAATGTCATATCAACACAAAATAACTAAAATCAATTTACCTTTAATTCTTTGACTGATGTAAACATCTCTGGCCAAAGCCCAATCAACAGCAACAGGTCTTCCTGAAGTGAAATGGAAATAAGCTCAATAACGAATTTTGGACTGCGGGAGTATATACCTTTCCTGATAAACGGACAATACAAATTTGTCAATGACAAACCTTTAATTGGCTGGGCATTCATCTGCTTTAGTGCCGAATGGGCCTCGATGTATGTGCTGAACTGAACAAACCCATACCCAAAACACCTTCCATCTGAAAAATTATATTTTTACACATCCAATACATTTAGAACTGTACATAGCCATTTTGGTGCTCAGTTAATTCATAGTTAAGAAGCCTATTTTTCTGATATTTACCAGGTTTTTTTGGAATATGAGCTTCCACAACTTTACCAAACTTGTTAAATACTTCCTTCAGATGGTCCTCACTGCACTAAAAAACAAACAAAAAATTGCAGAATGAACGAAAATGATTTTACTTGCTTTGAAACTGAAAATAAAAACACTACTACTCAAGTTATTCGGTAGGTGACATTTTGCCGAAAGACATACTTAAAAAAAAATAGGGATTCCATCAATTTAAGAATTACAGGTAACTATTTTCCAGTCGGAAAGATCGCTGTGCATGGAGCTGGCACAGCGACCTTTACCCTGAATGGCCTAAATTGGTGTGGTTTCTCATCTGCTTTCTGATTCGATTCCACAGGAATTTATTGCACAATCAGAGAAGGCCTTAGAAAGCACTAACATATTTGGAATATGGTGTCATAGCATCACTGGTGTCTGATTGGCCCATGAATTAGTTTTTTCCACCAGAAGACAGCACCTGCAAGTCTTTTCATTGGCCCAAGATTGAGTATTGCAATGTTATATTATAGATGGCAGTAAATGTAATCCTCCACAAATCCAGTTCAAGGGTTCAAAGTGTTGCTCGAGCAAGCGACACTTTGACGTCGTGAAGATGCAGGTAACTATACCATGAACAAATGAATATACTTGTATTATAAGGTATACATTGGTCTACATACCCAAAAAGACAAATTTCTGATGATCAGCTTCCACTTCTTTGATTTCTTTTCTTTCCTGTCTTTACTATCTGGAATTTAACAAAATTCTAAATTAGTTTATTTTGATATTTCATTTTGAAAACCAAAAAACACTTGTAAGTAATTCCAATGCCCAAGGTAAATCAATGCAAGGGCAATTTAAAAACATACCAATAACATGCATCTTCTTGTTTCCCTTTTTGCCTTCTGGTGATAGTTCAGGTTTTTCTTCCTGTTCTTCCTCCGCATTTTCTTCATGATCACTGTCACTGTCACTGTCTAAAGTAGTTTTCTTGGGTTTTTCTTTCGTGGGTGATGTTTCGTCTTTCTTAGTTTTCCTTGGGTTTTTCTTTTTGTGCTTTGGATCAGCGAAGTCAATGTGTATCTTTTGACCTTCAAGTTTCTTTAATTCATTCTTAGCCTTGACAGCATCGCTCCTGCAAAAAATTAATTATTCAGCTGATCGTGTAAAGTTGATGATACGCAGTCTCTGAAAAGTTGTTGGTTCCTTTTAATTTGTTGCAACTCCCCCTTGATGCTTTTTGCATGCACATGTTTAAAAGTGCAACACTTTAATTAAGTTTTTTTTTATTGCCAACAATATACTATTCTTACATATATAAATTTAGATCATGTAAAAACAAGTTGAATATAGTGTAAATCATAGCCATTACCAATATTCGGAAAACATCATAGTGATTTAGCTTGGCCCGTTTGTCCTAAAGTACTTACCCAAGTGCAAAGGTAACATATCCAAATCCCCTGCTTTTTCCAGTACCTGAAATTGACAAAACCTTTAATACAGGAGTACTACTACTAGTACCTAAATTTGAAATTTAGCAAATACATATGTCTTCTATATTTGTAAATTAGACAGTAACGTGCAATGAGCACATGTTGTGAGCGATAAACGGAGAATATTGTTTCAAAGTCTCAATGTTACAACTGTTTACAGGAACATACCACGTTCTTTCACCACAAAACATCGTTTGGTTGGTCCAATACCACTAAACGTGTCTTCCAAACTCTGATCTGAAGCTGTCAGTGGCAGATTTCTCACAAAGAGAGTCCTTCCAGTGGGCTTGACTTCTTCAGCCATCGTGCTCCAGCGACACCTAGCGGAGAGTGGGTGAAGCTTCACTGGATCTCACCATCTTCGGAAAGACAACATCCTCGGTCAGTGGAAACGTCATGTTCTGATGAACCCAGCAGTTGGTGTTGGGGTTTGCCCAAGGGTCAGTTTGAGTGATCTCTAGTCTAAGATCTACATATAGATCAAGATGACGGGCATCTTGAAGTAGTCCTGGCCATGTCAAGAAAATAATATTTCTTTAAATTTGTGAATTAAATTTAAAGTCATGACATGATCAGGGATGCATACAGGGAAGGCATACTGATACTATCATTGCAATAATCCGGCCCCATTAGGCTATACCTACTTAAAAAGAAGAAAAAAGTAAACTTATAGATCTATAAAACTGAAATTTGTTTATTTAAGTAAAATCATATGATATCTTGAGTACGAGTACTAATGTCCAAAATGTACAATTGAATTAATGGACTACCTTATCATCAACATTAATAACCCCCTCCCACCAAATTCCTTCTTTAGGCTGATCCGGGTCAGTAAGGCTAACAAAAAAAAGCTTTTAGGGTTCTATATAAATCTAATTAAACCTTTCTTTTTTTTCCAGTACAAATGTCTTCTGAGATGTTATAGTAAAAATTGATGAAAGTGACCTTTAAAATCTGAAGACCATGGATCAGTTTTTCCAAGAAGTTGAGCAGCTCCTGGATGGCCAGCCATTACCTGCGGGGTCTCAGCTGGATGTGATGCAACAAAGTAGGTGTTTGCGAGAATAACTTTTTTTTCTTCTCAGCATTCCTACTTCAGTTAACTTTAAGATATATTTTTAATTTTTTCTTTTTGGTATCAGCTTCTGCAGGCACAAATGTCATTGCATTGTACATAAACCTACATCACTAATAAGAAAATGTTTTTGTTTTTTAGAAATATATTATCAAATTGTATTAACGTGTGTCAATAAATAGGTTATAAAATTTAGATTCTGGCATTTTTACACATGATTATCTTTCAGGTGAATTCATACCCTTGACTCAAGTGAACATAGGATACATGGTGTATGGCATTGCCTTGAATGACATGGACCATGTACTAATGATGCAGGAAGCTAAGCCATCATGTTATGGAAAATGGTATTTACCTGCAGGCCGCCTCATGCCAAATGAATCTTTGATAGTAAGCAAAACTTCTGTGCTAATGAAATACTTTTTTTCACATGCTAATTTACTGCATAGCATTTAACAAATTTGTGATTACAATTTCACATGCATGATGGAACAAACTGTATATATACATGTATTACTGATTACATGTCTCCAAATGCTACTTTCTCTCTTAATGAAGGAAGGTGTTGTGAGAGAAGTAAAAGAAGAGACTGGAATGCTATTTGAGCCAACAACTTTAATTGATGTTTTGAGCGTTGGACGATGTTACCATCGTTTCACTTTCTTTGGTGAAATCTGCGGTGATAATTTTGCAAATATTAATACCCTATCTACAAATTAATTAATAAGATATTTTATGCAAAACTTGCTAGTATAATTTTTAATAGCCAAATTTGAATCAATGATCTGTAATTTGAAATATCAAAGTACCTTATTGAGCTTTAATTAAGTACTTTAATAAAACCAAAAATCTGAACATAGATCTACATATTTCTAGGGGGAGAGCTAAAATATGTACAAAACAGAGATGCAGAGTCTCTTCAAGGAGCATGGGTGCCGATAGAGAAAGTCCTTAATAAAGATCCAGATTATCCTTTAAGGTAAGGCCAACCTACAAATTGCAAAGCAATGCTATCATCAGCCAGGTTAATGTTTTTGTAACTCTTTATAATTATCTGTAAAGTTGTAATTTTTTGTTAATACCAAATCATATGCAAAGGAAAATTCTGGTTGCAGAGAAATAATTAACTAACCTACCTTTTGGTTTTTAGAGCAAACGACATAATAGATTTGATAAAAACAGCCAAAAAATGGAAGGATGGAATGCTGGGATTCGCCAAATTATTGCCGGTTGCAAATGCCCACAAGCTGGTTTCATTACGTATCCTTCTTGTGTGCAGTGCATGGTAAGAAATTCATTAGACACATTTTGCACATTGTGGTATATATAATATACTATACACATTAAGAATTTGCACATGTTACTGATGCAATTTACTTACAATCTTTAGATTAATTAGTGATCATAAGTTAGCTCAAGTTCTTCCATGAACGGTATACCAGATGTCATCTCACATCTCTGCTTCCCTTTATTTTTATTTATAGTGACCATTTGGAAATCTTATGCAGAACTGACAAGAGCATGTACTTGCCAGAGGGGGAAGTGGGACATGGAAAATATCCTCTCAACAATATTCTGAAGGTGAATTAATTTTTATTCATACAGCAGGCCTGAGCTTAACAGGCGAACGATCGTTTCGTTCTCCTGGAGGTTACCTTAAACTTAAATGCCGCGAACGCAATTTTGTTCGCCTTGGTCCGTAACGGGCGTGCGATCGCCGACGTCAGCAAGTTGTCTTTAGGCAGTTCAAAGCACATTTAATTCTTTACCTGCCATACTCAAATTGCAATTAAACCCTTGCCTATTCATTTACCATTACTGTCCAGTGACAATAGCAATCATCAATAGCAATCAACAGAGCTCCTTTGTTCCAGTTACCCCAAAGTGCCAATTGCAATTCAGTATATACAGGTAGCAATTGAACCCCAACAACTTTCCATGATGTACTTCAATAGGCCTAAAGAAAGTGGTAGGAATTGATTTCTTTCCCTAAAGTTGCAGTGTTTGCAGATCCAAACTGACTCATTTATTATTTCTGGTTGTAAAATCTTAGAAATTATTATGCATGTATATATATATCAAGTTAATAATATTGTAAGTTAATAAAAAAATATATTAAAAGTTTTATTTACTTGCAACCAATGAGTGAATTTTACAAAGAATAAATCAGGTAAATATGTGGATTAAAATAAGGGGGAATATTTATTTTTCTGCATTTGTGGTTTTCTGGTAGATTTAATATGTTTAAGCCAGTTGCTTTAATAACCTCACTGACTAATGTAAATCTTATGACAGAATATTTATTTCTGCATTCTGGTATTCTGGTAGATTTAAGCAAAATCATTTGATAACTTCACTGTCTAGTTGCCTCTGATGAAGATCTTTCATACATGTCATTGTGACTCACTGACATATAATTATTGTTTAATGTTGTGTACATTTAAACTTGCTATTTAAAGTGTAATTTAGGTATTTGGTACAGGCCTATGTGTAACTCAACAATCTAAATTGTTATTGTTTATTTTAATAATTGATTAAAATTATAGCTTTTCCACTTATTTTTCAATGGTTGAAATGCACAAACTGTGAAAATTTGCTAACCATGTTAACCGGTATGGTAACCAGTAGGTTACCTAAAATAAATTTCAGGTAACCGACCCATGGGTTACCAAGACACATTTTCAGGAGAACGATGTGTGGGTTACCTTCTTTTTGCTTACGCTCAGGCCTGATACAGTGTATATATTTAAGGCAAATTTATTCATGTTATTGTTTATTTGCAGAATATATTATTAGTCTATGCTGACTATAAAAGTAAAAAATTCAAAATGAACAACTATCTGATTAGATAGTGATATTCCATGCCTGTCACTGAAAATATTCCTTTTTTTGTCGTAGGGGATTTTCACAGATATCAAGGAGAAGTTGACAGTGTATGGCGTATTATCAGTGGAATACAATGGAAAACCAGCACATGAGCATGATGGATTATGTATATCAGTACTGTTATATTTGCCAAAAAAGGATGCTGGTGTTTTAAAAACTGATAACAAATTTGAATGGATGCCTTTAGTTGATAAGGCACTGGAGACCAAAATCATGGACAGGCTTCAGCCAAACTGTAACGTGCAGTTTAAACTTTAGTTTGAGTTCATGTTGGAGTTTTGTTACGCGTTCCAGTTGGTGATTTAAGAATACATGGATTACAGTTTTAAGAATTATTTGGCAATAAAAATTATTGAATCTGTACAGTGAATATTATACACCAGAGGGCGGCACATGCAAGACTATCAAAGCGCGCTAAAAATTCTCACCTGAGTCAACCAGATTGTGACCTAGATACGTGACCTAGTTTAGTTGTTACAAATGCACCTGGACAATCGACGCAAAGTATGGGACATTCAGGGGGACATTCAGGAAAGCATTGAGAGCAACAATGAAGATCAAACCAAAAAAGAGAATAAAATGGCCGAGGACGAGATTGGAGAGGTACAAGCAATATGGGGACATGGGCAGCACAGAGAGACTTCGCTTCTCCCAGACAGTAAGTTAGCTTATATTGTGACACCAGGGAAAAATACCCAAGTTGCCAGACTGGCCTACTTCTCTGATAAGATATGAATACAATAGGTGTAATCAAAGATATATATTGATAAACCAGTGATAAATGTGCCCAAAAATGGATAAATAGAAATTATGGAAGTTATAATTTTTTTATCTCAATACTTCAAAAATGATAATGAAACCATTCTCACTTTTTAGTGATAACACTATTTGATCTTGAATTTTTTTTTGACAGTGCAAGAGGAATACACCCCATTTTGCAGCTGCAGTGTAGCCTATATATAATTATAGTGATTGATTAGAAAACTTCTCAAGAATGACTGCCATGTCATTACTTGAAATGGCTAAGGAAGTTGATCACACAATAAGAAAAATAAGTAAAATTCATCTCAAGTCTCAAAAACATCTGGCCTAGATATCAATTTTTGTTGTTGTTGTTTGACACAGAATCACTGATACTAATCAATTGTGCTTCACTGACATTAGGAAATCAAGTTTTCACCACCTAATAACCAAAACCTATGAAAGAAAGTTGCAATTGAAACCCTCTACTGGTGCAGTGTTCCAGTTGGGCCATTTGAGCATGGCGTAGCGTAATGCCCGACGCCTCTCGCTCCACGCCTGATTTGTGAGCACCATGCCCGAAATTAAGTAAAGACCTTTTTTTTTTTTTGGCTTTTCAACTTGTATGAGTCTTATTTAGGTGCCCAATATCTTTGTGGCCATGCCCAATTAAAATCCTAGCTGGAACACTGTGTGGTGGACCGTGGTGGTACTGGACCTGGTTGGAGCTGAAACACTACTTAAAGCTTTCTAAAGGGCTATACAACTTAAACTAAATAATATTTAGTATGTATCAAGATAAAATATAACCAATATGATATGTTTCATGATATATATTGTTAAACTCTATTGGTAATCCATATAGAGAATGTATATTTCAGAATCCATAATTTGCTTACCAAAGGTTTCACTGGCTTTGGTTTATATGCAATTTATGGATTCTGAGAAGAAGTATAAATTTTCTAGATTTTTTTAAGTTTCACTTACATTTTCTTTCTCTTAAATATATATTGATACTATATAAATAATAATCTATATGTTATGTATCAAGAGGTATACACCCCATTTTGTAGCTGCAGTGTAGCCTATATATAATTATAGTGATTGATAAGAAAACTTCTCAAGAATCACTGCCATGTCATTACTTGATATGGCTAAGGAAGTTGATCACACAATAAGAAAAATAAGTAAAATTCATCTCAAGTCTCAAAAACATCTGGCCTAGATATCAATTTTTGTTGTTGTTGTTTGACACAGAATCACTGATACTAATCAATTGTGCTTCACTGACATAAGGAAATCAAGTTTTCACCACCTAATAACCAAAACTTATGAACGAAAGTTGCAATTGAAACCCTCTACTGGTGCATTGTTCCAGTTGGGCCATTTAAGCATGTCGTAGCGTAATGCCCGACGCCTCTCGCTCCACGCCTGATTTGTGAGCACCATGCCCGAAATTAAGTAAAGACCTTCTTTTTTTTTTGGCTTTTCAACTTGTATGAGTCTTATTTAGGTGCCCAATATCTTTGTGGCCATGCCCAATTAAAATCCTAGCTGGAACACTGTGTGGTGGACCGTGGTGGTACTGGACCTGGTTGGAACTGAAACACTACTTAAAGCTTTCTAAAGGGCTATACAACTTAAACTAAATAATATTTAGTATTTATCAAGATAAAATATAACCAATATGATATGTTTCATGATATATATTGTTAAACTCTATTGGTAATCCATATAGAGAATGTATATTTCAGAATCCATAATTTGCTTACCAAAGGTTTCACTGGCTTTGGTTTATATGCAATTTATGGATTCTGAGAAGAAGTATAAATTTTCTAGATTTTTTTTAAGTTTCACTTACATTTTCTTTCTCTTAAATATATATTGATACTATATAAATAATAATCTATATGTTATGTACCTCATTGAAATATTACAAAATTTGATTGCTCTAGGTGCTTTACAAATGATAAAATCAATAGATGGCTAGAAATTAATAATTCATATATATTTCAGCTGGGAGACAGTCGAGGAAGGCTGGCTTCAGTGGCATCAGTGCAATCCATGGACCAAGATGACCTCTCGCTAGCAGCCTCAGCTCATGGCTTCTATGCCAAAACAAAGTCTGTTTCACCAAGGTGGAATGGCAGCTTTGGGCAAGAACCTCCCCTGGCAAACAATGAAGACTCCTGGGTTGAGTGGGGAACGCTTAACAGTATTAACACTCTTCGACAATCAGAACATCATGGCGACCCCCACCAGGTCCATCCTGCCGAGAGAGAGATGGACACTGCTGACCATCGTGGTCAAGCATCGGACATGGCCAGCCCCACCAATACAAGCAGAGTGGCTTTCGTTTTTGATGATAATCCAGATGATATGGAGAATTATTATGTCAGACAGGCAAGACTTAATCAAAGAAAATCTGGATATGGAAGGCCATATTCAACAGTGAATGATGAACCAGCGCTCAGCAGTGTGCCCAACCCGCTTGACAACCCTGGAGCTCCGAGGGTGAAGAGTCTCATTTATGCTGGTCAAGAGATTGCTAGTTTCATGGATCTGGTCTGGCCTTTCATAGGCATTTTTGGATATTGCCTGGATGTGGGCTCAGATGTTGCCTTGATGCTGGAATATCTCATAGAAGAACTTTATGTGTGGTTTGCCTTGACAACAGTCTTTGTTGCTTTGCCAACGGTTGCCATGACAGTGTTGAGCTTAGTGCTCTGGGTCAGAAACTACAAGGTGCTGAAGGAGAAGGTTTCCCCTGTCCAGTGGACCATGAGGATTACCTCTTCTGTGTTTCTGTGCACTCCAATCATGCGGTGAGTCAACAAGGGGTGTTCATGATCATTCATAGACAATTGATGTGAGTAATGTGACCTCAAAAAATAAGCTTTTATATGCCTTCAACTCAATTGAATATTATGACCATGCTATCCTATAGTTGTAAGTTATCAACAGTCTAAATGCGGTGCACTTATGCAAACCTGCGTCTTATACTTGGAAATTATTCTTTTAGATAATTTCACATGGAAAAATAGCTTTGATAATGATATTAGCTTAGCTTGACAAAGAAATTTCTGTGCGCTTAATTGTCATCCGTAGTGATGTACCGACTTACCAAGAACGTTATTTCCAGAATGGTGGACATATTTTATTATGGCTGGCAGAGCAGGAACACTACCCATGACTGGTACACAAGACGCATGTTCTACGAGAGAATGATTGATGAAGAGACAGAATGTACTCTTGTCAGACTTTTCGAGACTTTTTTAGAGAATGGTTCTCAACTGGTGCTACAACTTTACATAATCACAGTGGTGGGAACAACGAAAGGCCTGATTTTAGGTAATTGAGTAATTATGAAGTTAAATAATGCTTCCTTTATATTTATAATCTTGGATGATTGTATTGTGTGTTAAACAACTGCCACTGGTCAGGTTTTGAAGGTTAATGTTCATTATTTCAGTGATATTTCAAGTGGCTGGTCTTGTGATATCTTGGATGCAAATGTCTGTGTCCCTCGTCAGCTTCCACACAGTGCTACGAGCTTCATTGCAACCAGAAAAAGCTCACATGACGTGGGGAGGAAAGATCTGCATGTTTCTGTGGCGAATGTTCACCATAGCATCAAGAGTAGTGGCATTGGCCTTGTTTGCTGCACATTTCCACTTCTACGTGTTTGTTTTCGTTGGGGGGCACTTTTTGATAATGTTCATCTGGATTATCAACCAGGAAAGCACTTATTGCCAGGTAAGGAGACTTAATTGTTTATAGAAATATGTAATATCAGAGATATATTTAAGTTATGCTGACAGAACTGAATGTCAATTCACTCTGACACCAGGGATTGCTAGTAAACATTTAACAATGTTTAAGGTGATCCAATCAGATTTTAACGTACTAGCTTATAAGTTGTCATCAAAATTGGAACCTAGTAGAACCTTAGTTGGTGGAATGCTTTGTTCATTGCTGGCCCACCAGGGATGCCATGATCCAATCAGTTGGTGGAATATTTTGTTAAAATTAAAACTCTCATTTTGTATTTCAGCTGTACCAGAAAAATGCTGATGGAACTGTCATAGTACATGATGGACAAGTCGCAGAATATTTCTTTCGAATTGTGGCTGCTGTTGTACACGAGTTCTGTTTCATGAACCTACTAGAAGGGCCAACCAGACTACGTTACACATTTTACTACATGGTGGTGTTTTTGGAAAATCTGACAATGGTGGTTATGTGGTACACTTTTGGAGGAACTGTGACTGAAACTACGTGGTATCATGGACCCGCTCTTGCCATTGTGATTGGTGGTTTTTTTATCGGCATGATTTTTCATGTGTTGTACTACAAGTGGTTCCATCCAAACAATCACAATCCAGCCTATGCCGACAGAAAAATAACGTGGTGTAGGCCGTGCAGTGACATGTCTTTAATACGTAATATTGGCTACAAAGACGAAGAATCTGATGAGGAGGAGGAGGAGGAGGTGTCTGTTGTAAAACATGGGACACACATTGAGCCAATGAGCCGACCTCCTACAGGTCATGGCAACAGGGAATTACAACCAGGTTACAGTGGTCAAGTCTACCATGACGACTTCAAAGAAATGATGAACTATGAACCAGTTCAACAGCCTCCAGTTAATGGACATCACATTCCAATGACTAAACAGCAGCAACAAAAACAATATTTAGAGAAGTCAGTGTTCCCACCCAATGACGGACAAACTCCTTCTCATCACCCATTGAACCGACGTAATAATAGCTACAATCCAGATGACACTCCTCTCCCACCAAGCATTAGTCAGCAGAGGCAAAGGAACACGTTTGAGCAGGGGCAAAAGAACACACCTGAAAAGAGGAAAATAAACACGCCTGAAAAGAGGCAAAACAATATGCCACCGCAAAACAATAACCCAAACAGAAGGAGCTACCTGGCCGTTGGCAGAGGCAGAGGAAGTTTCAGAGGCCGTGCCAGAGGAAGACCGTGGGGGCAAACTGCCCCACAAAACCAGAGTAATGCCAGTAACAATTCACATCCGAATACTGCGAGTAACAATTCACATCCGAATACTGCGAGTAACAATTCACATCCGAATACTGCGAGTAAAAATTCACATCCGAATACTGCGAGTAACAATTCAAATCCGAGTACGAGTAACAATACTAATACTAGGCCGCAGGAGCGGCCCCGTAGGGGCCGCCCGTAGGGCTTTTATGACTAGAGATTGGCCAAACACAAAATCTACTGTCATGCTATTCTCAGATGACCGGATCGAACTATGTTGTCCTAATTAATCTGCGCGGCCATGATGCGCACAAAATAATAATGACCTACTTACACAAAAATCATTCTTTACTTAGGATTTTCCTGACAAACTTGAAGAAACTCACGTTAGAACTCGGTTAATGACCATTTCTAGGTGATTCCAAGACTGGACAAGCAGTAGAACTATGGTTTTGAATGTTTCATGGGACATGATGGGAGCCATGTCCATTGCCATGAGGCTTGTCAACTAAATGAACGTTCGACCAATCAGAGTAGAGCTTATTTCTTTGCAAGGCCATTTTGCAAGGCAACGAGCTCTAACAGACTCTGTGATTGGCTGTGGCAGTTAGGCCTTAGAAATTAATGCATAAGGCCTCATTGTTCATCAGTAAGACTACGCAAGCAACGAGCAGAAGGGAATGAAATAAAGCTTAATTGCAGAAGGAAATATGAACTAACAGTAATGCAAACAACACCAACCTGCAGTCCATTGATAAGATATCAATAAGGAAAGAGAAGGCCGTTATTTTCGGGAAAAGCCCTAAAATAGTACCAGGCTATAAATAGATGTGGGCGTGGCCTAATGCAAGCACGTACTTTTGTTTACAAATGAATCTGTGTGTTGACAACTCGGTTTTGACAGCTTGCTGATAACCCGATTTTGATAGCTGATTAGTCAAATAGGTGCAGTTCGATTTCTCCTGTGTCAGAAAATGTTACCAACAGAAACAGCTTAATCTAGTGGATGACCATAATGATTACATCAATGACTTCAATACAACATTCAACACCAGTTGAATAAATCACTTCAGTGAAATTGACCGCGACAGTGATGCTAATGAAACATCATGGGTTTTAAACATACAACAGAATATCAATGATGAATATGTATTTTCTGGATTTTGTTTAGACACTGAAATTTAATGTCACTAATTTTCATGCTATTTCCTATAAATGGCATGTGGTATGACAGTCGCTAACCATGTAGACCAAAATTGCTACTTAGGTATTTTCTGAAAACTGTTTGGTACAATATATTTAAATACGTCTGAATTTCAGTCTTATACACTTTTCTGGTGTGACATGACAGTCGCTATCCAAACTAGTATCACAAATTAATTAATCAACCTTGCAAACATTATTTATTTATGTGGACTATATAACTATAACATTCACTTAAAGATAATATATGATAAACCTGAATATATTATCTTTAATATAAATATATTGTCTTTAGGTATATTTAATATCTATCTATATAAATACACAATTCATTGCATCAACAATGCAATTTAATTTAATTTTGTTATATAGAAGAACCCTTAAGTCAGGGGCAGATCCAAAATTGTTTGCAGTGTTCCCTCTAATTTCTTATGCACAGTGATGTATTAGGCCAAGAAGGGGAGGGGGGCTAAGAGCCCCCTAGTTCAGTTACTGGACTAAGAACCCCCCTTAAACCGCCCCCCCCCCCCCTACCTTTGAATCTGCTACAGCTCTTAAAAAAAAGGGTATAAAAATGCCATGGTACATGTACATGACACAGGATTATCCATGCGGCCCCTCATGCACATTGCATTATCATATTATGTCTTATGGGGTTTCAAAGAGCACTACTGTGTGACATTAAAGTGATTCACAATGTTGTAGTCAAGACTTAGAACCTATAGCTGTTTAACTTTAATTATTGATTCATAATATTGTAGTCAAGACTCAAGGCTTTAATGTCCGTTTCTACAGCACATGTATACAATTGTTCATTTACACCAGTTATTAGTTTTATTTACATAATAATGCAATTTTAAATATTTTGTATAATATGGAAATTCATGCCTGTATATATGTCAAATATTGTGGTTTTTTTTTTATTGAGCATGATGTGATTTTACACTAATAAAAATAAGGGGTAAGACAAAAAAAAAAGATAATTCTTCAAAAATTATTTATTTTTGTGCTTCTCAGATACTCATTCTCAATGAGCACAATTAAGGCAGTGACCATTGTGCACTGCATGAATAAGGTTACAACTTAGTCTCATATACATGCATGAGGGGTGATTGATGAAAAAAAAAAAAAAGACCAGCCTAGCAGCTGGTTAATTAATGAATTTGTATTTTTAAGCACAGTCTAGTCAAAAAGTTGATTAATTATGTCAAAAACTGGAAATTTCTGATGAGATGCAAGCTATTTATAGGCCCATCATGGCCCATGACCATGTGGCACAAATTAAACATCTTATGCTAAAACAGTTTAAACACACAGCTGATCGAGATGTTATACATTGTAGTATTGTCACTGTCAGAAAGATCGAAACTACGGAGTGACTTAATTTTCTGAGAAAAAGTATTAAAATAAAAACTGGTTTGTTTCCACTCGCGTCGCAGTACACGCACCTGGGAAACTTCTGGATGTTGGGATCGAATTTCCCGCCCCGCGCATCTCCAACCTGAATCTGTTTTTGTTTTCATTTGGCATTGAAGGTTACGCAATCGTGCACTTGCGAGGTGACATATAGTGCGTGGATGTAGCGCTCTGTATATGCCATACCAGACCACGGTCGGCATCTGATAAACCAATACCTGTATCAACAGCAATAAATATATGATTATATGTTATAAAACCATTGATCTTGGTGATCAAGGAATCTCAACATGAAAATCAAGCGCATGGATTTCATGCGAAGGAGCACTACTTTTCCAATATGGCGCGGCAGAACGACGTCGATGGTAAGGCTGTTGGGAAAGTGCGTGGTAAACATATGGTTAACACTGCCTTTTTGTTCGAGTTGTATAGTTTAGACGTGAGAGCAAGATATGAATTTTCTAAAAGGCTATGATTGAATGATCAGGAATGTGTGATGTTGGCGGCATGATTGAAAACAAATCCGGTAGCCACCGGATGAAACAAAATCTCCTTATGATGGAGATGAAGAATGCACTTGTGACTGGCTTTTAATTGTGACGGTTCATCATTTCTAATTGTGGATAACTGATTGTAGATATTGCAGTTGTCACGTCTGAAATAACCGACGTTATTGTTAGTGCTGTGTTGGTAATCGTCTGGACGAAAGGTTGGTGACATGTTGTTTGAGGAAGATGGAGTGGGAAATTGACAAGTTTGCTTGCTTAGCAGATTCTGTCACTCTGTCAGTCGTGTGGGCAAGGTTGGAACACCCACCGTCATGAAGCCCTTATTATGCCATGTTGTTGATGTAACTCAAAGGGAAGAGTAAATTAAAATGTTTTAATAATAGATTTTGTATGTTTTCAGGAATTCTTGAGATCATGCCACATTCCAGGCAAGCCTTTGGTGTTTGGCCTTGGTATTGAACTATTACAGCTGATTAAGGTGTTGCATATGTCACAGAATGAAGTGTGAAAATATGTTGTGCAATATCATCACACTTGAGGAGATCTGGTTGATAGGCATTTGAATAAGTGTACGTTGATCACTTTCATGAGCTTCATTATGAAGTTCATGCTTACGCCAGACGCATGTTTATTATTTCATGCATGAGTGATTTTGCAGGTTGACCCGATTTGTGTCGTGGAAAATCACTCCAGTGTACTTCGTACACACTCCCATGTCTCATATATACAGTGGTTAGGCAAGTTAAGACACCATTTATGTGTCATATTGCTCATGGTCTTAATACGACAATTACGGCGGGTATAAGGTGAATAATTACTAATTCATTGCGTTTTGATGTATATTTCTGGATTACTGCCTCTTTCATGAGTACATTACATAAAAATAATATGTAATGCACATGTATTAGGACTTGAAACGAAACTGTTCATGACTCATAAATAATACATTTCAATGTAATGCTAGTAGTCTACAATCTATGTATGGGTGTAACTGTAAATATACTTATACGAGTCTGCGTTATTGAAATTAAAGAGAAATTTCGACTTCTGTACCAAGTAAAAATAAAACCACCATTCTGAGAAACTCCTTCAGTAATTGGTTGAGAGAGAATAAACTGATACTCAGGGTTAATATATGGCCACAGATAAGAAATGTGTTTGTTGAGGTCTCATATGTAACAAGTTCCCTAGAGATGAAGTTTTAATGCCTTTAAAAAATTATTATTTACTTCCATCATGGGTTCCAATCATCGGGAATCATGTGCATTTTCATCAATTGTAGCCAATCTTTGGCACTGTCAACCATTACTTAGTTGTCAATTTTCTGTGCAGGTAAAACTGTTGATTATTGATCAAAGCTCCATTGGCCTTGGGGAATGTGATTATCACAAGGGTTGTGGTGGATAAATATGTTTGAGGGGCTCCACTATGGCTTGAAAATATCTTCGATATATAGTGTGATAGAAAATATTTTACATTATTATTGTCATGCAGAATGGTATATATGAATTGACTGCTTGAATTTTCAGGTAACCTGTTTATAACCATTATCATACGAGTAAATTCATTCTTGGGATATGCAGGTTTATAGTTTTTAGCTGAATGTTCTGTCTCATGCAGAATATAACCATGTCAACTTATATTTTCAGGTATTGTCTCTGGAGTCCAGTGCCTGGTCTGCACTGCAGGATCCATTGCGAAGTTTGTGTACATGGTGTGTCATGAAGATTGCGTTTCTGAAATCAGAGGACAATAGAAATCCAGTCTGAAGTTTAAACACCCTGAAACACGGGTGTAATTCGTACTGATCTCAAGAATGGCTGATTCATTTGAAGTGCCATCTGCTGCCAACGTTGGTGGCCCCTCACCTCCGAAAATAGAGAGAAAATCACTCAAATTGTGCCTCAGTAGCAAAGCCAAACCAGGTTCCTGGACAGTTTACCCTCCAAAGACTGATTCACTAGTTTCTGAAGCCAGTGATGTCCGGTGGCCTCAAGACCATTCAACTGACAATAAAGATACAAAGCAATCAGGGAATACATCAGGCCTTGAAACCAGTCCATGTCTGCCACAGCCTTGCAAGTTGAATCTCTCACTGAGAGGATGCGCTAGTCCAAGCAGAAGTAGCAAAAACTCTGACACGGGGCAGGTCTCTACGGAGTCAGAGGATGATCATGATGGGTTTTTTGACCAAGCTGAGATGAATGCGATTGTGACCAGCATGGATCACAGCGGAACCAGTCCAAGAATCAAAATAGAGATGAGTCCTCGAGGTGCGGGTCGTTTCAGTCCTAGGTCTACCGGTGGTTACTCGCCAAGATTAGCTGGCAGTGTCAGTCCGCGTGTGTCATCGAGGGGACTGAGTCCACATGCAACACGGTTTGCTCGAGTCAGTGCCAGCAGTCCAACATCTGTAAAGATCGTCTTTATAAAAAATGAACACAAGGACGATATGCCTGAAATACCAGAAGGCCTCAAAAGTCCTTTCAAGAAACCAAGAGGAGCAGCAAGTCCAAGGTCGTTTGTCTCCCCAACAAATCTCAATGGTCATCATACTGATGCACGGCCCAGTGGTCATAACAGTGATATGCAACCCAATCAAGAAGAATCTAGAAGTGACGTGGTTGAAAGTAAGCTTAATGATGGAAGCTCAGCAGAACCACTTAGAAGCTCATTGGAACCACTCGGAAGCTCATCAGGACCACTTGGAAGTTCATCGGAACCACTTGTTAAGCCTTTGAAGATTTCCCATAAGGAGATAGGTCAAATTAAAAGAGGTGACAGACGGAGCTTGAGCAGGTCAGAATCTGGAGATTCTGACGAATTACCAAGGCTGGAAAAGGTTGTGGATATGAATGTGAAGACAAGTAAAAATGGAACGAAAAGAACTGCTGGCAGTGAATCAGGCGATGACGGATTTGGAGATTATGATGAGATGCCAGATGACTTAAGTCGACACAGTTCAGTTGATCGATATTCTGAGACCAACAATACAGGTACGCCTGTTTATGACTCTCATTCGCTGAGCTCTACCAGTCCACCTCCTCTGGACCGAATGTCATCAGGTGAATCTGAAGGACCACCACCGCTTGCCAAAATGTGTTGTTCAGGATCTCAGTGCCACAAAAGTCTTGGGGCTCTGGGAATCCATTGCTTGGGATCACCGAAAGACACTGGAGTAAGTCCGCAATATCTAGAGTGTGGAGGGGCAAGGGAGGAAGCTGCCAGCATTGGGGAAGGTAGCCCTCCAAGTGATGTGGAACATGCTAATAAGGTTCATGACATGCCCCAGTTCATGCTCGGCAACAGCAGTCCTCCAATTCCTAGTCCTAGCAACCAAGAAGGTTGCCAGAAAACTCAGACAGTGACTGAACAAGAGCGTTGTGACTCTCGTCCTCCGACTGAAACGCCTTCACCTCGACAGCCACCAGCTGTTAATGACAGTGGAGGTGGTGGTGGCGTTGATACCGGAGGCGGCAAACCAATGAGTAGCTTCCTTGGTGAATTTGCAAAATTTGTAGCGAGCAAAACGGGGACTGTTGTTGCTGATGAAGTGACTGAATCGTGCAAGGGCAATCATACAGTGAACACTAATGCTGAGCATTTTGAACAGAACAAAACTTCTGATGAAATTCATGAATTGACTGCTGATGACACAGAGAGTGTTGATGATAAATATAATCTACGTCCTAAGAAGCGAAAAGCTGGACATTCTACGTGTGAGTGTGTTCTCCATCTTCCGTCTCCCAAAAAAGTGAAAACCGTCAATGCTTACAGGTTCCAGGAGCAGATGCAGAAGGTGCTGCAACTGCGACACCAAGTGTGTGTTGTGTTCCAAACTGTGTTTCCCAAGATGCAGTATCCGGAGCGTTTCCGTGAAGATACCGGTGTAGTTGAAGATCTCATGGACCAGATAATTGAGGCAGCCAAGGAGAATGAAGACTGTCGGAGTCCTGAGGGTGAGAAAAGTCACGTCTCAGTCAATTGGGATCCTCAGGTTGTACTTTGTAAATCTCCTCGAAAGTGTCTTCTTGCTCTGCGTCACAAGATCTGTAGGATGCTGCTCGCCCTGTTGCCTACACTTCGACTTGGTGAAGAGTTCGACTGGGGCAGTCGGAATGTGGACAGGTTACTTGATGATGTGATCTACTTAAATTCTGAAAACCGGTGAAGATTATTGAATACATAACAGATCAATGGTGCCACAGTAATCAAGTGTACCACCTGTTTCTCTTCCAGTCTAATTTTGTGGCTAATGCAGGCATTGTGCTGTCATGCAATTCCACTGGCAGTCGAATTTCATTGAAGTCTGCTTTATCTTGATGTAGTGGCACTTGGCGACTACATGGTGACATTTTCATAACATCTTTTGATCTAATTTAGGCTGACAATTAAAACCACATTATGTATTCATTTGCAATATTTAGAAATGTCTCTTCCATAAACCGTTCAGTTGTTGTGCAAGATATTTTATTGTGTAAATTTGTGAATATTCAACTTTATAATGTAAATACACAGTGCTTGGTGATGTGTATGACATCTGTGTAGCCTTATTGTTTTCAGCATTGTCATTGGTCAGTGTCTGTTTATTAGCTATACAGTGCGTAAAGTTACTCAAAACCATACAAGTGTACCAAGTTTGTTCCACCTTTTCTTTATCTTGCAAAATTGTAACTGGTATGATCCAAATTTTGTGTAATTCAGGATTTTGAATACTATTGTGCATATCAGTGTATTGTGAAACACCATTTTGTCTTGATGTGTTGTTTACTTTGCCGGTGTGAAGGAGCCGAGATATGGTATTATTATCAATATATTATGATAGGAAGTTTATTAAGTCTAGTTTACCCTTTAGGCAGTATGTTGGATGATGATTTTTCAAAAGGCGGCATGACACTCCCGTGTAACTGAAGGTTGAAAATATACTAAGAGTGAAATTTTGATTTGGTGTGAACTTCACTGTATATGGAATTCCCTTCGGATGGTTTTTAAAATAGGTCCATAGCCACAATTATTGAAATCCAAAATAGGCTTCGTCATCAACTTATTTGTACATGCATATGGTTGAAATGTGGTCATATTCACTGTATCAGTTTAGTTAATTTGCCAATCACAGCACAACATTTTGTTGGGTCACTGTGCTTAACTTATTTGAGTTATCTATTACTGTTTTGTTGCCGCAATACTCTGTTTGCAAGATATTACAATTTGATAATATTGTAGTACTTAACGAAAGGAGTACTTTTTCCCACCTGACACTTGTTTATTTCAAAATTGTAGTGTGCCATTTCTGTTTTATAATATAGTGAAATTTCTTTGTCTGACTCTGATAGGAACTTCTTACAACAATCAAAAACCATTTCTATGAACATATTGATTTTCCAATATGTTTCGTTGCTTGTGTCAATGTGTGTGATATAAATGAACTGTGTTATAGTCCGTGATAATCTTCTGTATTTGTGATAGTACTAAAAATTTGGTTACTTTTAATTGATATCTGTATACACCAGCTGAACTCTTTTTAATTATTTTATGTAATAATACCAATTCAGATTTGGAATTCCCTTCATAGTGGATAGTTTTATCAATTTATAGAATAATTCTTAATTTCTGTTGAAAGTACCAGCTGAACCTTTCCTAAAATAAGTTAATAATACAATTTAATTAATGAGAATTTTTGTTTTAGTGAATTGGTGCTAATAATTTGTAGAGTAATTCCTGAATTGTGCTTCTAATTTGGTGCATTTTAATTAAGTTAGGTAATTAGGTCTCATTATATTTTGAAAAATGTAATTTAATAAGAACAAGAATCTCTGGTGGCTTAAGAAATATAAAATGTATGTGTACCGTACCATGGTAACTAATTTGAACTGCCCTGTTTTTATGAGTGGTTCAGGAACAAATATGGCCCATAACTTGATGCTTCTGATGATATTCATGATATTCATGATATTTTGGATCGTAAATATGACTTGACTAATGATATTTGTTTGAGACTTTGAGTAGATATCACATATAAAACTGAAGAAATTAAGAATAAGGAAATAAAGTTCTGTATTATGTTATTTTGCAGTATGATTTGTTTGGAAATTAGCTTTCAGAATATCTTTATTTTTCTTTGTTTATTGTACTAGTAAATTCATATTGTGAAGAGTCTACTGAATTGAGTTGTATAATCTCAATTGCTTGCACTATAAGCTGTGTCAACGCTTAGTAACAGTGTATGAATTAATTGGATTGTTCTAATTAAACTGAATCAAAGTATTACCTGATATTTCACATTAAATTCCAGATGCCTAACAGAATTATATTCTTGTATAGATTATATTCTTATGCCAGTGGCAAATGGTCAAAAATGTTCTTTTACTTTGCAATTGCAAACAAATTGATTTTATAGTGTCAGAGACTAATTGGAAACAAAAAGGAGAATTTATAAATTGTACAGTATTTTGGTTGTTCAGATATTTTCCTGAATGATTGTAAAAATCGCGATTGTAATAATCATGTACATGGTTAGGTTGATGTGCAAGTCAACAGTCTTAGGATAAATTCGGAATCAGTTGTGCTAGTTGCAAAAAAATTGACGATTATTGGGGGCATCCCAGAGACTAAGCTTGAGCAAATCTTGCTGGATTATTGTTGATGGCAGTATTTATTGTTTGAATGAAATGATTGAAGGAGATGTCGGCAAGCTTGTAAATGTAATGTTAGTTGGCCCTTGTAAGTAGAATGCTATTATCCCAGATGTTAATTATCCCAAACAGACGACATGTTATCCTTGATGAAGTTAATTGTATTAAGTTATGTTATCCAGAGTGTCAATCTTGTTGTGACATTCTGGTTCTGTTGTATGCTATATGAACTGCAGGGGATTATTATTGTTACCTTATCAATGCACCGTGTTACTGGAATGGCACATCGTGTATAATGAAACCAATGCCTGAACCAAAACCTGTTACTCTCTTCAACCTGGTTGCATCTGCTACGATTATGCCATATGAGATAAATTCATATCATTCTATATCAAAGTGAGTTTGTAAAATACTTAGGACTGTTCCATTTGAAGTGTGAGGTTGGGGTGGACAGGAAGGTTTTTGAAAAGGGGGAGGGGTTTGAAAAAGAGGGGGTAGGGGTGGTTGACCAGTATTTGCTTAATTTATTTTGGAAAAAAAGGGGGGAGGGGGTTCTGTAAAAATACAAAATGTTTGGGTGGGGGTGTCTGAAAAATTTCCTGTCAATCCCCCCCCCCCCCCCCGACACTTTAAATGAAACAGTCCGAAAGCATTATTCTGGATTTCTTCTCAATTTTGAAGATATATATTTTCAGTGAAGTGCTTACCAAAGTTATGGGTACATCCATGGAATTTCGGTCAGAGTATTTATTTTGGTCGGTTTTCGACTGCTGTTGGTTCACTTTAATTTGAAAATAGCTGTCAAGAAATCTGACAAAGTTGCAGCAAAAGGAATGCTTGATGTAAATCATTGTAAGACCAAATCATGGATGGAGTCAGTGAATAATCTAAAATATCTCGAGTACGCATAAGTGAATCAAATACCGTCATTGGTCATTATCTAATGTGTGCTAAATGTAATTATCATTTCGAGCTTATATATTCTGTTAATAATGTTTCAATGAATATGACATGTATCATGTGTAGTGTCACCTATTTTGTAAATATTTCTTGCACTGTCAAGTAATAGGTTCTTTTAGCTGGACAATGTGTGTAAATATAAATATATATATTTGTTACAGGCAAAAAGTTTCCTTTCATACAAACTCTGTATATTTTTGTTCTGCTACTGCCGCTGTCTATAGCCGAATATGTTAGGTACTTGACCAAATAAATTAGCTTTCTTCTCATTGTAAAGGAATGTGTTAACGCTCTTTGTTGGTGTGATGTTGAGTAGCCCGTGTGGTGGCAGCACGGTACTGTTTTGGCCTGACCCCTGGTGGAGTGCGACGCCGGAAAACCAAGTGGCGTAATGGGGCATGGTGCTTCTTGATGGTGCTGCCACCTAACTGCTGCCACCAAACTTCGACATTTGGACGCCTAAGCAATGAAAAGACTTAGGCATTTTTAAAGACTTGAATACTGCTAAGTTTATTAAAGCTGCCATTGGTTGGGTCACTGGCCAATTCTGTGGAATACGTAGATATTCTAGGCTCCTTTTAAACTATATTGCCCTATAATGAATGATGGGAGATCATTGCTAGCTATATGTGTATCTGGCGCCAAGGCCATCATATTGACCTAGCTAGGGGCAAACTGGCAGTGATACCGAATCAGTTATGGCCGATCAAACCGGCAGACCTGTCTGGTTTCCTCTCTGTCAAGATGGATCAACTGTGATTGGTCAATAAGACTGTCATATTGCTTCCAGAGACTAGCTGTCATGATATGCCTCACTTGGCTGGTCCATTTCAGTGGCAAGTCTCTGGCAGGAAATGGATCCATTTGCCATGGTCCTGCTCTGCTCAAACTAATTGCCCATCTGTGGGTTGTACATGGAACTGCCATGAGCGATTTCATCTATCTCATGAGCCATGTGTGGTTTGGTATAAGATGGCTTGTTTCTGGAAAATATCGAGTAGATATATGAATATTTTTATTTAATTAAAATAATACACCAACTATTTACATCAGAGGATAGGAGGTTCTATTAACTTTTAATGCATTACATGTTCAACTCAAAGAAAATGCCTCGCCATGATGGCATGTGAATATCATCTAATATTTTTAAAAATCATGACTTTCCAGTCATGCCATTCTTTTATTTCCTTAATTCAACCCCCCTTAAATCACATTAAATGCCCTTGTCCACCATATATCAGTTTATTTTAGGGCACTTGTAAGGGCCACCCTGATTACCTTATGTTCGGATTTCATCATATCACAGTTTATCCCATTAACACAAATGATCCCACAACTCTGGATTATTATATGATATTCATTGAGTATTAAATATAAATGGTCGTTTGGCAAGACTTTGGCATTAATTACAGCATATTGTATGTGGTGACCACCCATCCGAGGGTCTGCCATGTAAATTAATCCCCGAGTCTGAAGCTTGACCTGAAACAAAGGTGTTAATGGTACAATAAAGGCTTCAAAACCACTGTTAGATGTCACATATGCTCAACATACAACATACCATCGAGAGCAGCAAGAACTATATTATTTATAGATGATTGCATGGCGGGGGCCTAGCTCAGAGGTAGCGCTCTGGGCTTCCAACCGCTGGGTCCCGGGTTCGATTCCCGGTCGAGCCTAAGTTGGATGGCTGATTCATCCTTCGTCTCATTGCCATGGTCTCTGCCTGTCCTAATTAGCCTAACTGGTGCAGAAATACAGGACGTAAAGCCCTAATCACACACACACACACACTCATAGATGATTGCACTTATTCATTCGTGTCTGCATGTTCTTTGCTTGATCAATACAATTTCGATCACCATTTGGTCTTCAAATACTATGAAAGCCAAGAGGTCAATTGCTTGACTGTTACGGTCTCCAAATGAGTCATCAAATTCTGGCTTTGCTGTCTTCCTGTTCTGCACAGCGTCCCATGAGATGCCCTCTGCTCGGCAGGAGTTATGCTCCATTGTCTGTCACTTCCGGTTGAGCGACATCTAGTGGCAGTAATTGATACTTGGCCATTATGGCCACCTTCCTGCTGGGCCCACGGTTTTCACTTCCCACTTCTACTTTCATGTCATTTCGTTACCCAAGAACATGCTGGGTTGTACAATTTTGGCTTAATCTTCACAGCGTGCAGGGCTGAGCAACAGGTAATGGGCCTCTACCACTGACTAGAGTTACAGAGGTGGAGGCCTAGCTCAGTGGTAGTGCGCTGGGCTTCCGACCACTGGGTCTCAGCGAGCCTAAGTTGGATGGCTGTTTCATCGCTCATCTCATTGCCATAGTCCCGGCCCATCCCAATTGGCCCATCAGGTACAGAAATACAGGATGTAACGCCCTAATCCACCCAGCTTCCATAAGAGTTACAGTAAAAAAATGGCATACCAAATAGAGCAAAGTCAATAACCATTTTATGATAACCCCAACACTGAGGGATTTAGTAGTGTTGCAAGAACTCCCACTTTATTTGATTTTTCTTGATCCTGCTACTATACTTTAAACACTCAAAACCATTGGTAACATTGTTTCTTGCATAGTGTCAATGGATACAAATTCTATATCAAGGTGACGACATTGCAGACATACATAGATGAATGTAATCTACTAAATGTATTTCATGTAACTTTATTTCTTCTGTACATTTTGTTCTGTAATCACCCTCATCCCTACAGCGGCATAAAGTATGCCTTTAGGATGAGTTATCTACTCAATAAACAATAAACATAAACTGAAGAGCTAAGGACTTCCTGTTCCCCTATAGCCAGTAGTGAAGGACTGTGAGGTCAAACTGAGCATCTCCTTTCAGTCTTCGTTGAATTGCCTTTAGCTGCCATGGGTGGGAGAGAAAATATCAAGTTATGTTCATGTTACGTGCCTCAAAGATAATGTGGTTGTTGGGGACGTTTCAGGTTAGTTATTATATTTGTTCAGATGATGAAATTACCACTTGAACTCGTATTATGTGACATTGCTCAATCCTTTGTTCTTCCTCTTCATAGCTGGTTTGCTTTTCTCCAGAAGTAACCTGATTTATTTCTCAAACAGCTGCAATGCTTTGACAGCAATTTTATATATGCAGTTTTCCGAAACAGAAGGGGTTAGGATTAGCTGAGGCCATCCATCTGGCTTGGCCATTCCGCCCAGAAACAATAGCAGCCATAATAATGGCAGAATGACCCTGCAGGACCAACTGTAAACGACCTTAGCAGGCCAAGGGCAAAAGGTCATGCCTGGACTGTCTTGGATGTCTATGGCCCATGACCTCAGCAGCTCCTCTGAGGTCACCTGTGGTCCTTCAACAGCGTTAGGTTCGTGGTTTCATAGTCACTATGGTGACCTTGGAAGAATGTCCCAATGACCTTCAGGGTCATAAGCATGGGTTCGTTTTCAAGGCAAAGGAATACCATTCTTTTGTCCAGATTTTCAGATACATGGGGCTAAAGCCACAACTTTAACCAGTACTGGTGCATCTTTTTTCGGTGATGGCGATAAGGTGTTGCTTCTAAAAAAAGTGCCTTTCAAATACATGGAGCTACTTTAAGTTGCAAGCCAGCCACGACTTCAATCAGTATTGGTATATATATATAAGGTGTTGCTTAATTGTAACAAGCATTCGAGGAGAACATACAGTTGGGGTTATATGTTTACATACAGCTGAGTATAACACCAAAAATATTTTTGTGACAACAATTATGTGGTTAATTTCCAATCAACAATGGTTTTTAAATTTAATATGGAGGATATCATTTGAGTTGTCTATTCAAATGCAAATTGGAGGCATAACCACTTTCAGATAGACATTATGTAATATTTTATTCAATGAAGTCTAAAACTGGCGGGTCATAAAAGTACATACACTAACCTCAATGGCTAATGGTTTGTCTAGTAAAATGTTTTGCTGCAATGAAAAAGCTTTGGTATTTTTCCACATATTAAGCCAAATTCCAATAATTTTTTTTCTCAATCTTTTCTGATTTAAATGGTGGTTATAATCACTATTTCGTAACTCCAGCCACTGGAATTGAATATTTAAGTTTTTAACCATTCTAAGATATCTAATATATTTGAATTTTAAACATACTGATGCCAAGCATGACTTATAATTCATATCATTGTCAATTTTTAAGACCCATTTGCACCCAGGATTTCAGTTTTCCATTTTGGATTTGCTGATTTCAAAGTACTTATTCAGTTTTCAAGATTGTTTCATTTTCGATAAGGTTTCCAGGCCCACAAGGCTCCCTTCACCATGTGATATCAAAACTTAATCGTGTGTTTGTCTCACAACTCAGAATTTGCTACACCTATCTTGCCCCACCATACCCTGATATTTCCAGGGCTAGTTTTGTCACTCCACAGAAAGTTGTGTCAGAAAGCTGACTCGGTGTTTGTGAGCTTAATGACCAACAGCAAACAAGCTAATGGAGGTCTATTGTCATGCAGTGGCAATTGCGTTCTCAATTTGCCTCTCAAGCCATGGTGGTGATATGACCATCGAACTGTACTAGCTGACCCTTGCATTTCCTCTGTTCTAAATTCATTGAATATTTCATCATAATCAACCTAGGTTTTCTTTTGACCTTCCCAAAGTTGATGGAATCTGGAAGTATATCTGATTTTATACAGGGTAAAACATCCTAGAGTGGCTGGAAGAGATCATGAATATCAAATGAATTATTTGTAGCATAGTTATACATAGACTTGTAAAATAAAGACTATCACCATTCTGTTCAAATCTTTCTTTAAAAATACCAATTAGATCATTAAAAAAAAAGAGAATAAAATCCATGGAATTTGGTTAAATATGTATTGAAAAATACCAAAGATTTTTCTTTCCAGTAAAACATTTCATTGGACAAACCATTAGCCATTTAGGTTAGTGTTTGTACTTTTATGACCCAACAGTTTTAGACTTCTTGAAATAAAATGTTACATAATGTCTTGTGAAAGTGGTTTTGCCTCAAATTTGCATTTGATTTAGATAATTAATATGATGTCCTTCGTATTAAAACTATTGTTGATTGGAAATTAACCACAGAATTGTTGTCATAAAATGTATTTGTATAATACTCAGCTGTATGTAAACATATGAACCCAACTGTATGAGAGTGTGTCTGAAACTGCAATGGCAGTGGTTGGTACAGTGTATGTGTTGCCCATATATATCTCTGCAATCACATGAGTAGAACAAACATGAGATGGAAGCGCCTATAAGACAATGCTGACTGAACCTTTGAATTGACTCATTGCTACATGTAGTTAGCACTGGAGGTTTCTTGGACTCGACATCACCCAAAAAGTTGTCAATAGCTGGCCATCCTCAATTCTGTCTGCATTTTTGTTGTTTATGGGATTAGTATGACACGTTACTACTTCCCAAAAGAATGGTAAGCTGCCTTGAAGCCTTATAGCTCCTTATGCCAAGGACTGGGCTAAGCAGAACACTAGGGCTTTAACGATAATGACATGAAACCACAGGATTTGGGAGGAGATAGTGTAGCAAATTGAGAAGCAGGGAGCAGCTCGTAAAACGTCCCTGAAAGTGCTGTGTGCAGATAGAAAATAAGCAGGGCCAAGATGAAGAAGGTTCTGGGAACGTTGTGACAAGATTACAGCCTCCAGGACTAATCCCTGGTCCCATTGAGACTGGCCATAGCTCGGTGGTGTTAGTGACCAGTCAAGCGCTCCTGTTTATGGCTGCAGCATCATGCAGGACCAGTGCTTAGGTAAGCAAAGCAGGCCAGGGGCTGGATAATCAACAGCCACTCCGTCTTGCAGGGCCACTCACCCCGGGCTCACAGGACCTGGCCATGGTCTGTGATGGACGATTGCAGTCGTGTGAATGCTGTTCAATTAAAACCCTCAACAGTCTGGCCCTGGGTGGCCTATCCCCTTGGTAGTCTGCTGTGTGTTGTCATGCATGCGGTGCTCTGCCAATGCCACGGTTCTAGCTTCTGGCGTGTTTAAAAGCTCAGGTCTTGCAGCTCTTGTTTTTATGCCTCCTACTGTTGCCTGCCACCTGTCCAAAAAGAGCATGCTCCTCATGTTTAATGCACCTATACATGTGCACAATGTATGTGTTGTTAGGGAATCATTTCCTTTCCTGTAAATGATGGGATGGATTCCCACTTCTCAATGTGACATATGACAAGAAAGTTAGGAGAATGAAACAAATAGTCTTTTGATCCGAATTTATACATTTCTGGACTCCCAGAATGGTATTTTAGTCTACACTCGAATTCACTAATCTATCAGATCATGTTGTATTTCAAAAGTACAACTTAACGTACAGTAAGTGTGTTAGTCTTGAAAGTGTTGCTGAATGATACAGTGTCATTCAGAATCTCACGTTTTGGTCACAGCATAGAGGACCAGTCTGGACCACAGCTGGTAGCTTTACCGAAGGACAAAATGTGGAAAGCATGTTGGACCAGATTCCTTTTGGAGAGCCTGAACTGGAGCGATGCTTGCAATTCCCAGAAGGGTCAACCGGAAGAATAAGAAATCCTGATCAGAATGGGAAAAGCTTTATTATGGTTATTGAGCTTGATCCCCCTGGGATGGAAGGACATCCATGCTGGTCTCACAAATCCCAGTCTGAGTGACTTTGCTTCAGGATAAGGACCAGGCAAATCTGTCTTCCAGTGCTTACAGCCAATTAGGCTATTCTCCTGACATCCTGGACATGAGGTTGTATACAATATGAGGCCATTATTACTTGATGTAGAACCTGAAGATTTAATGAGAGAAGACTGATGGAAGGGGTTATCTACAGATCAGAGTGTTGGTCCCAACTTTGGTTAATTTATGGCTGGGCGGAAATAGATGTAATGGCTGGCTGAGAAAAGGGGCTCATTTTAAGCCCAATGGTATTATTCCTGTAACTTGTGCAACAGATCTCTCTGTGCTTATTAATGTATAGATCACGTCTGCGGCAATAGCAGTACAATGTAACAGGAAATTCCTGTGCTTATAACAACACAAAAACACTTGAAAACTCCTTTTTGAGTGTTAATTTTAGTCAAAATTCAGAGCATTGTTAATGGACTTGTAATAGCAGGTGGTCGATGGTTTCTCCCAGGATGCAACGGAAGGATGGAGGGTTGTCACTTCGGCTCCAGTGCCCTCCAATGACAGTAATTGATTGGCCGTCGGAGGGAGGGGTGCATGAAGTCTCCTCCAGAATGGATCATACCGTCCACTTGACAGGAGCCACTCCGGGTCACATAGTTTGCTGCAGCAGCCGCATCACCATTCACACAGCATCCGCAGTTGCAGTCATGCCATGTCTGTAGGCATTTCTGGCATTGGGCTGAAAATAATGAGAATAAAAATAAGCAAAAAATCAATAAAGACACATATGAAATACTACCACCTTCTCAGAGTACTCAGATAACTTCAAAGAAACATCCCAGCAACAAATCTCCTTTGGTGTATGACTAGAACTTATCTCAGACAACAGGATCAGGTGAAGTCTGCTTTACTGCACAAGAGACTGCAGACTGCAGATTTTGCCTCCATGCCTGTTTTTCTTAATACTTTAGAGAGGCGACGTCACTCTCGTAGAACATGCCCGTCTGGTGAGCTATTGCAGGCAATAAATAATGTAAATTGAATAAAAAGTGCAAGTCAGGCGAGTTTGAATGTTTTTGGAGATGACTGATGGCGCAGAATGATGTTATTTCATGAAGACAAATGGAAGAAAGGCGGGAGTAAGTCTGGTGATGGCAGCGGAGGAAATTAAGAGACTTGCTGGCGGTTCGTCCGGAGCCAGAGTCCTAATCCCGCAGCCGTCAGTCCGGTCCGCATTTCTCAGCAGACGACCGATTCATCAGGCCCAGTTGTTGACAAGCTGTAAAGCTGGATTACTGAGTGGCCGTCTTGTGGCCCAGATCTTCCGTCCATCCAGGCTAAAAACGATGGCAACTGCATAAATCTCCCTCAGCATCCCTCAACATCCAAGCAGCAGCCATGCCATGACGACGTATGCACAGGATGAGCAAGTTGAGGACAGCATCTGCACCGGGCTTGCAAAGAAGTATCTCGGTAAATGAGTGGCCCGGTGAAGGAGTGCCCCAGGGTGCCAGCCTCTTTCCTCTTCTCCTGTATTTACCAAAGAACATGAGATGAGTGCAGCCGGTACACTCGTAGTTTTGTCGTTCAAGAAAATCAATTTAAACACCACACAAATGATTTTCAAAAGGCTCAAGGCAGTTTGCTGTGCGCTTCTTTGAAGTTCTTTTTACCACCTCAGATGAGTTGAGAAAAAAGCTTTTTGACAGGTTCTGATTGAATTAGGCCCTTCAGTGCACACTCATGAGGAGCATCCTCTGTTTGTATTGCAAGTATTATAAATCATTCATGCATCAGTATCGTCTTATCCTATGGCCCTTGACAAAGAAGAGTGAGTGGGCTGACACTGGGTCTGTGATTGTTGCTGCAGCTATGTTGCAGCATTTCATCAAGGGTGATCGGTGCTGAGATGAAATACAATCACGACATTAGAGTGTCTCGTGGGAATTGCAGTCAGAGGAATAACCCATTTTGTTGGGCTGAGTGCAATAGGTCTGTTACATGACGAGCCCTTTGCAATAGGCACATCGCATGCTAGCCACCTCCTGGGACTGGTGCTGAATCTGGCACTTAAGGTGAGGGTGGACTGGAATTGGCCGGGGCTCAGGGCACGCCAGGCTGCTGTCACTAGAGGCTTCATGGCGGTGGCTCACCAGCCAGTGTGCATCTTAACAGAGCATGGAGTGGAGTTGAGCTTGCACAGCAACGTTGCCCCAACCAACTCACTCCATGTGCTCAGTGCATCAAACAAACGCCTCCTCTGCTGGTTAATGTGCTGCACTCCTTAGATAAGCCACTCTTTGGCAGGTCGACAAGTCTTTGCTCGGCGAATCACGTGAGAAAAGACGCGATTCTCGTGATAAACCTAATCTCGGAGCTGTGCCACTTCTCGCCCGAGTCGCCATTTCAATTTTATCTGGCCTTTGGCAGACTGGCAGGAAATGAATACTCTGCAATTCCAATGAAAACCTGGGCGCCTGCTTTTCCCCGGCCACCCTAAATTCCCCAACAGGCAAATAGTGTATTGAACAGTTAATGAGAAGGCCTTGTTAAGTGTCATGGTCTGAGGAAGCCCAGTGTGACTGAATGAGTGCGAGATTTAAGCTACTGTTAACGCATTGCTCCTGATACGTTCTGTTTACTTACTGGTGGTCCAAATACCATGTTTAGTGTATAGCCTTTAGGATGACAGTGTGTGGTATCAGACACACATTTGTAGATTATCTGAATTTATGAACTTGTATGATGATACATTGTACAGTGGTTGAACAAAATGTCTGTACACCAGCCAAGATTTTGGAATCAGATAATTTCTAATTAGATTCCTGTCCATCTATGTATGGACTATTTTGCCAGTGCGCTAAGACTGCTCTTGGTTATCCCAGCATATAGTCAATCAATTTTAGGTTTTGTCAATATAATTTGGAGGATAATAATATGGTCTTCGAAAACGTCTTTCCAACACTGTATTTCGACTAATACACCGCGAGCATTTACTTGGTATTTTTGGAAAATCTAATAAGTGATTTGATGAATTTCTGATACATCTTTTTAGGTTTTTGACTCCTCCAGTTAACTCCTCCAGAAAATTGAAATGCCGACTCAAAAAAGAAAAGAATGAAAAAACCACAAATTTAATAACTGTGAAAATAAAACCTCGGTGTTAAATTGTCTCTATTGTTGTGGAAGCTGACGGGATTAGGATGGAATCAAACAGGCTCTTTGATCTTATCTGTCCTTTTACAGTTTATTCCATTCCAAATATTTCGTTTAAAAAGTTAAAGAAAATATTCAGTAAAGGAAATTAGAATTTCCTGGCCCTCAAAGACCTCAGATTTCATGGGAAGAAATTGAAATCCTGCATTATTAGGGATACAGAACAGGAAGGGGCAGGGAAAAGTCGGATTCTCTGTAGAAAAGAATGGTGGAAATTTGCATTGATTTTATTTGATGGTTGTATTGTTAAAGGGCCACTGAGAAATGACACAATGTGTGTGCTCCGATTGGTTAGCTTGGTTTCGAATGACAACTGCCGATGGTTGGGGTGTTGTCCCTTAAGTTGGTGGTGATGTTATCCCTTAAGTTAGTGCTGGTGATGTCCCTTAAGTTGGTTGTTTTAGTGCCTTTTTAAAAGCACTTTTAACCTTCCAATAATAAAGGCTTTTTGCATCGTACAAGTTTGATTTGTAATTAATGTGTTTAGCAAACAAAACTGAAACTGGAAAAAAATAATAGTGAAAAACAATATAGTCATGCCAAGGTTAAGAACGATTTTCACCTTACAGTTAATTAAGGTATCTGAGACAAGTAAAAGACCCCACTTATGGTACTAATGAAGTGGATTCTTATCCTCATCCTACGTCTGCCTCTGACAGCAGGTCACACAAGCTTACTTCGGACCAGAGCATTATAGTCCATCACATTGTATATATGAATGAATTGGATGGTGTAGCACTTAATAGTCTGATGCTCACACATATCGCATATGCTGATGATATAATTCTAATAGCAAATTCTGAAACATCTCTTAAAAACAGCATACATTCCCTTCATGAATTCTGCATCAAGTGGCATCTCATGGTTAATGTAGAAAAAACTAAAATAATGAAATATGGCAATACTCGGCAAAAGCAATGTTACTATGATACACAACTAATTGAAAACGTTGACACCTTTAAATATCTAGGACATGTGTTAACTAACAAACGTAACATGCATGTAAAAATGACTGATTATCTTGTTACACAAGCCCAAAAAGCACTTTTTGCTTTGCAAAGTGACACTAAGCAGGCATTACACTAAAACTTCTCTAAAAATGTTTGACACATATATTTTACCAGTCCTTGAATATAATTGTGAACTATGGTCTAGTCACAAACCTGTTAATAACCTAGAAATGGTACAATAGGATATCTGGAAAAAAAAAACTGGGAGTTAGGAGACAGACCTCATCACAAGCAGTGTATAGTGAGACAGGCAGATTCCCATTACATGTGCGGCAACAGTTCAGAATAATCATCTACTGGATTAAACTGGAAACACTGCCAGCTAATAATATTCTTAAAAAATGTTTAAACGAGCAAAAAGAGATAAACACTTCTGGTAATAACGCTTGGGTTGCAAATATTATTCATATACTCAATGAACATTACCCACAAAGAGACCATTTAAGACTTGCAAATAATGAGCTAGAATCCATTATTAAAACATTTAAATCTAAAATTTATGATAAATGTAAGGTAACTATCAGCTGAAATAAATGATTCCACGTTACAGCCAAAACTTAGAACCTATAAACTCTTCAAGACTGATTATAGACTAGAACCTTATCTCTTATTAAACCTTATTAAACCTAAACAGAAAAATGTATAATAAAATCGCCAGATTTAGAGTAAGCTCACATAATTTGCTTATTGAAACAGGTAGACATGAAAATCCCATATTGCCAACAGTTGAGAGGCTATGCCTAAAATGCAATATGCATGAAATTGAATATGAAAAACATTGTCTCATAGTATGTCTGCATAATAAACTTAGTTGTGAGGAACTCCTTAAAGTAGCTAATGATTACATAGATAATTTTGAGCAACTAAACAATGAAGATAGATTTAAGACCATTATGAAATCAAAAGAGCCTAAGTTGTTAAAATCACTCGGAAAATGTCTGGTAAATATTGATGCCTAATAAACGTTTGAGTTATCATCCATGGTCCGGTATTAAACATGTTGACCATCATTTGTATACCATATCTTCGATCTTGTATATTTTAACATACATGTATATACGTTCCTTTTAATTACCTATGTGTTAGATCATTTGTTATGGATAATGCTGTATGATTTATATATATAGATATAACAAGATTGAACTTTACATTGAAAACTGCACATTATTAGGTTGCTATTGTATTGTAACAAATCTTTATCATAGCAGGAACTTGTTTTATTTACTACTTTTCTATTATTCTTTAATTGTTATTGTATGTCATTTACTTTGTATTTTCTGTTTACATTGTGACACATATGTCATGAATGACATGAAGCTGTCGAATAAAAGATATAATTTACTATATATATTATAGTCCAAAAGCTATCCAGTTGTAACTGATAGTTTGGTAATGAGCTAATTGATTTTTGAAGCTTGGATGTTAGCACAGTCCATACCCAATTACTCCTACAAGTGTATCAGTGTCTAACAGCCATCATTGATTTTTAAGAGTGAAACCAAAAACAGATGTCCAGTCATTCAGCCATGCTAGCTTAAGCAAACTAGAAATCACCTGTTGGTAATTCATGGCTGTTTGTAGAAGCAATTTCGTATCAAAATCCAGTTTACAATCTGCACGTGAACTGTAATTTATAACACAACTGTCATCCATTACGTTCTGTCTGGCCTCTTTGCTCAATCAATAGCAGCTGGTCAACTCCTAATGAACAAGATCTAACCTGTCGAGTGAGAAGTGTTGAGTCAATCATTGAAGTGGCCAATTGTTAACACAAGGGTGAATGATCACATGCTACTGTCAAGGGTCCTTGCAGTGTTTGGACAGTGAGTGTATTTTACATGGCTTGGCACGTATAGATTGGCCAGTTTAATGACCATTTTTATTAGTTCAGTGAAATTTCATCATGCATCAGCAAACAGTCTCACTGACAATTTAAAAGCTGTTTTGTTTCACTATACTGATGTAGTTTGTTATGTAATGTATAGTATTATTTTGTGCTGTTATGTTATAGTAATCCTATGGTCTGAAGTACTGTACACTATAGTATGCCTCCAGGCATTGCCCTGCTGTCAGCTATCCATGGTGTGGAATTCAAACTTACAAATTTCCCAACTTTCCACTCTAGAGTTATTTATGACCCACTACAAGAAATACATCTTTTTTTTTCTGGGAACGAATTTATTCACTCAACTCTCAGTCCTGGGTGATGAAACTGTTCTATCGACCAAGGTGCAGATTGGATTTTTTTTAGTCAATGTCTTTTTTTTTTAGTCAATGTCTCTAAGTCTAGCTCACTTCCTAAATTCACCTGTAACTGAATTATGAGCCTGCGTAATTGGTCAACTTGGTATTCCCAACAAGCTCCCCCTGACAGTGCTATCAATCAGTGACTATTGAGCAGTTGAAGCTTATAAGATTAGAACACTCTTTTAATCAGGGGACACTTAAGGACCTTCTCTTTCTTTCATCAGCAGCCTCATTGATGCGGGGATGCTACTTGCATACGCAATGAATGCCCAAAGGAGCTCTCTTAAGCAACGTGGGATTTGTTGTTTTTTCTTTCAACTATAGAACTACAGTTGTAATGAGCTTGGCTTCAGAATGTTTTTATTTTCTTTCTATTTGGTTCTCAATATCAAAACGAAACGTGTTTACAAGATGGAGTTATGATTTATTTATGTATACAGCTAGCAGGTGTGTACATAGAAAGTCCAAGTGTAAGTAAACGTGTCCCTCATAAATCCAAAGATTTACTATAGAGAGGTAATTTTTCACAAGGCTTCGGACAGCTTAGGTTGATAAAACAAGCAGGTATGGTGGGATAAACAAGATTTGTTGAGATAAAAAAGTTAGAGAATTTAAAGAATAATTTGCAATGGCTACTTCTTTGTATTGTATTCTATCAAAGCTAGTCTGAAGATCTGTGAACTTGTATAAAGTCACCAGCAGCCAGACCCAGAAGTAATGATGGAATGATAAAGTTTGGAGTCTACACTATGTTATTTCGTAATATTACTCCTAAAAAGACTCCCTGTGTTGCTTTAATGGAAACAATCTGACAGATGACGTAATGCGTGGAATATGGACATGACTTGGTGTGGCCTGGAGCTGTGTCAGACTCCTAGTCCTTCGTCAGATCAAAGCCAGAAGATTTGGGATGTTCCATTGATGTGCACAAAAAAGTCAGGCAAGTCACCCCCTGCATATCAACGGCATGCACGGCTGGAAATAGAAGCTAATATGGGGAGACAGGGTGACACCTTGGTGAACCCCTCGCAGGAGAAAACCCTTGATGTGCAGCTCAACTACTGCACCCCCAAGCAGAAGATAAGGGTTTGATGGCTGCAGATAGTAACTGTGTCTCTTCAATTGCCATGCTTGCATGATGCAACCACAGCAAAAAATCACTCAGATACTTTCACAATTTGGTGGTAATTCAAAGATGGGATCAGATTCTATAATATCATTCAAATATTAATATCAAGGATTGTTTAATGTATAGGCTGATTGAAAAGGTAGTTTATTTGGAATTCTTCATTCGCAATATAAAATTATTGCACAATAAAAACATAAGTATAGACTACATTTTGGTGTGACTGGATAAGTAGACATGACAAGTGGGTGAATTTTGAACGTGGAAAGCTTATGGCGACACTCGTGTACGTTATTGTATATTAGTCGCCCTTCAAAGTCCCGAGCCTCCTTGTGACAAGGGTGGTAACACTGCTGGATGATTAAAGACCTCAAATCCCAATGGCCAGCACAGGGCTCTGCGAAATGCATATTCTAGTTAAGCCTGTCTAGCTGTCCTTACCTAGCACAGACCTGTACAATTTATCTGGTTAACATTTAATTAAATTGACTATTGCGTGGAATTTGTGCCACCTTAAAGCTGTGGGTTCTAATTTGTCTCCTAATGAATCAATGAGAAATACCACAATCAAATATTCTCATTTTGCTTCAGTTAGGAACAGAGGGTTGATTGTTAGTAGCAAATTGGACATCGTTGTCTGAGTGACCTGGCCAGCCATCTTGATGTTGCTGATACTTGTTTTTCCTGACAGTCACATCTTGTCAGTCTCTCAAAGATCACGCCATCTAACCATCACCGTCCACTTCTTAAATTGAAGGTTTTTTGGGCTATTGAACCACAGCCTTTGTGAACACTAGCCATGATACTTGGCAGAGCCTACTTGAAATCACAGCCAAAAAGCAAGGCACACTGTTTCATTAAAAACGGCCGTCAAATTGACTCTAGACAAAGCTAGACAACTTCTGCTATACGATGCTACCTGGCACTGAATGGAACAGTCTGGCTATAGCTGGCTACTCAAAGCCGGAGCTACTAGTACATTTTTTTTATATATTAGATAAATTTCTTAAATTTACCTCGGTTTATATTTTTTCAGTGGTGGTAGGCGTAAGCCGACTATTAGCTAGAAGTAGACAGAATTGGCCGGCTTTAGCCAGTTATAGCTACAGCCAGGAATAGATCGCTACAGCTTTCTAGAGTAGGCCATACTAACTGTACCAAGGAAATTGTAAAGAAAAGAAAAAAAAGGAAAATAAAATAGAAAGTTTCATTAAGTACCAGCTTATAACTTCAGTAAGGAATTATCTTGGATTTAACAAATCATGATTAAAATTAATTTACAGCAATTTGATGAGGTAAGTTTTTACAGAACCAAATAATATTGAATTAAGTAGCTCAGCTTACTGCAATTGGATTAGACTTAAGTTTCTCCTAGTGGTTTTGGCTAAAAGTGCACATCTAGGTTGTGGAGATAGAGGAAAACAAAATCACTGTGCAAATGTTTGAAACGGAATTAATGTAGCTACCTGTTCTTAATGAACGACGGGATATTTTAAATAACTCATTCAGGCCCAAGGCAGAACACTTTCATTTAATTTCATTGCACATTCTGACGTGCATCATTGTGAAGGGCATCGTTCTGTATCGCTTGTCAAACGAAATGAAGTGAAAACAATTGTTAAATTTCATTTGGTAACAATGTGCACATTGGAATAAGCACGTTCCTAAAACCTGCAAAATGTGCATGCTCCAGGCGCTGTTTGTCACTTCACCTTTGTAGTGTCATTGATGACAGCCATCGCTTTGTTACTTTGAGTTATTTTCTGGGATTTGCATAAGAGGCAATGCTTTGAGAAAAAATGGCGGCCACCATTGGCATGGAAATGTTCACCGCTTAACATGATTGGTCGTTGTCGCATTATTGGTCGCATGTTCGCATCTCCCTGATAATTTTCTGGAGCCCACACATGACACCTTGTTGCTTTGAGAGTTCCCTGGAAAAGTGTTGGCATTCCGCAATATCGATGGGTCCAACGGTCCCCCGGTTTACGTGTCATGCAAATTGCTCATCATTCTGCGACCAAAGATGCAATCAAAGCGCAGCCTGAAACCAAGCCGTGTTTTGTTCTATTTCACTAACGCCCCTGGCTCACAAATCTTCACACCTCATCCAGAAATCAATCGATGCACTGGTAAAAACAACGTTTACTGATGTCTGTGTCAGCCCCCTGACGCCCTGAGTTTCAAACCAGCACCGGAAGCAGTTAACAGGAAGTAGTTAGAGGGCATGCTCTTTCATTCTGGTTGTGGATTGACAAGTGTAATAGGAAAGAGTGAGTGTAGCAAAGAAACTTTATCGTTTTTTTTCATTAAATCTATTGAAATTTTTTATTTGATATCTTCGATTGAGCACAAATTGTGATTCCCACAGGATTGATTTTTTACTGCAAAAAATAATAAGAAAAAACAAAAAGGTTCCAAAATGTTTTTTTTTTTCATGAAAATGAGAAATTCTTCTTCCTATCAGATTAATGTCTACTCAGCCAAAAACGAAACCCAATAAATTGTAGCCTTTACAATTCACATTCTTTATTTCTCTCTCTTGCTAATACAACAATGTACTAGGGGGTGAATGTGTATACTCATTACTGAAGCAACAAAAAGTTGTACTGCCCATTCTTCTTTAAAGCCTTATTTGTCCTATTGATTGCATCATTCCTTGGTGAACCAATCACACTTTCATGGTCACTGATGGTTGGCAATATTTTCATTTGAGATCCTGGTTACATTGTGACTAATGTCTTCTCAAATTCCTGTAATTGTAACAGCGATACTCCCATTACTGTTGTGGACAGTGCATGACACCCTCCAAAGGTCCTGCAAGGCAGTCAAGATTGGGCATGGGGTAACTTGAGCATGTTTGTTCCCCAAAGTTTACGTGTTCCAGATTATGTCAATAATGGTCTCAATTTATATGAATCAGCTCAGAAATTTAACATTTGAACTTTGAGGGAGCTGAATTAATGGGAGGTCAAAATCAACAGAGTAGTGAACACTAGTCCTGGAAGCCACGTTTGTAAAATACAGTCAGTTTCATAAAATATGGTCGACTCTAGACGGCTGTAGCAACCTATTCCTGGCTGTAGTCATAACTGGCTAAAGCCAACTGCTTCTGTCTACTTCAAGCTAATAGTCGGCTTACTGAAAAATATTAAATTATCTACATTATCATACATGTGTACTTTTAGATCCGGCTTTGAGTAGCCAGCCATAGCCAGATGCTTCCGTTTAGTGGCAAGTAGCATCGTATAGCAAAAGTTGTCTAGCTTTGTCTCGGGTCAATTTGACAAGTCGTTTTTAATGGAACTAACTGTAGTGTAATACATGTGATGTGTAATATTGGGAACAAGGCCTTTATGGTTTTTTTAATAGGGGATTTTCCCTTTCAAGGCTTGCCATTGGCAGCCATAAATAGACACATGAAAGCAACTTTGATTAAAAAAAAGTTTCATGGATATATTTTCACATCAACTGCTGCCGTTTAGAGGTACTAATACCAACATAACTCTTTACGCTTGCATATTCATAAATTCACATTTATAGCATCATGACACCTCTACGTATTGAATGCAATGTTCGTTATCTCATATTGAGTTGCACAGCTATTGCTTTCATAATACAAATCACAGCTTTAAAAGCTACTAAGCTAAAATACAATATCTTATATTTTCATCACACATTTGTGTAACCCTGTATCCACACACAAATCTGGCGAATATTTGGTTCGGGTTTTAATTTGTCACATTTTCAAAGTGTTCTTTATGGCTTCTTAACTTTTTAATGTTTTCCAATAACAGTTTATTCTGTGGTTCTAGCTTGCTTGCGGCTACATAATGCTTCTCAGCCTTTTGGTAGTTCCGCTGAAAAAGAAAAGAAATCAAAACGATTACAAACGACAAAGGAGAAAACGGTAGGAAATAAAATCAAACCGAAGAACGACATAAAAAAAAGACATAAATGTTGCTAGTGTCTCACCCGGATATGATGAAACACTCCTAGGTTTAGGTGGGCGTCGACTATATCTGGATTCAGCTCTATGCTTCTTGAATAATACTGAAAATGGAAAGAACAATGTTTATGAACTTCATGAAATCTCAGTGTAAAGAAACCTGATGCTTTTAAAAAATCACTATTCTCATATATATTCTTCTTTGTAAAATAAGACGATGCGATAAGTAATTCAAGGGATCAATATATATATATAGATAGATAGATATGGAAAGTACAGCCTCTAAGGCAAGTTCTTGTTGCTAGCGAGAGTTGATTGATGAGGTGAGAGAGAGAGGAAGTGTCCACCCACGTTACACATTTACCTCATGTGTGGGATCTTTTACTTGCCTCAGCATAGACACAGAGTACTAGGGAACATAAACCGACAAAGTGAACATAATTGAGGCGAAGTGATCGGAGAAGTTCGCTTAAGCGTCACCAGATGAAGCCGTCTGATAAAATCAGCAGTTTTTGGACTAGGTTATCTGGATGATTTGGGTGAATGAGCCAAGAGGGATGTCAGGATGTTCAGGCTGCTTACTTGAAAGGCAAGGTCCATCACTCCTGTATCCTTGTAGTGATTGCCAAGCTCGAAAGTGATCCTGGCCAAGTAGCTCGGGTCATCCTTGACAAGCTGGCTTGCCTTCCTCAGCAGTTGGATAGCTTGGTTGTGTCGTTTCTGCAGACCATACACTTTTGAGAGCTGGTACAATGCTTCCACATTGCCTGCATCAGCAGCCAGGATGTGTTTATAGATGCTCTCAGCATCCCGAAGGCGACCGTTCTTCGATATCAACTGAGCCTGAAGCAAAACACAAACACATATATACAAAAATCGTATTATAAACATTGCAAAAGGTTTGAGACATAATACTGAGCTATATGCATAACTCAAGATATCAAACTGCCTGGGTGGGCAGATTTTTGTAGTTAACATTTTCATGATGTACTCATTGTATATTGTACCACATACACAGGATATTTACTTTATCGTCACAAAAAAGCTTTTCTCATCTCCCTTGCTTACTTACATAGTACAACTTGTACTTTACATCCTGTGGCTTCCTCTTCAGAAGTTTCTTAAGCAGTGATAAGGCCACTTTGCTTTGATCGTTGTTGAAGAAGAACACAGCAGCTTCTTCCCATGTTCCCTCATCCGGATTATCAGAACAAGCTCTGCAAGATGAAAGTGCCAAGTTGCAATAATAATAACTTAGTCTGCATTAAAAAAAAGATTATTAAACTGATGGAAAAACATAATGGGTGTAATAGTGATACGTTTGCAAGATTTCTGTTTTGACTGCAGTTCATTTTATATTTGCCTGGTTCTGAGTTTGGATGTTTGAAGTAGAAGGTTACTTAGTATTAGCCTATATATATATAAATCACAAATACCAAGTGATGTGCATCAAAACTCATGAATCAGGACAGCTGTATATGTAAAGCACGTTACTCCTAATATATAATGTAGTACAATCAGGTCAAAATGATAGAAAATCTTTCTATACCAGTACTGTCAATCATACATTGATCATACTAAGTGTTTCTCATCCTCAACCTTTGGAAAATCAAGGCCACAAACTGTATTTGCTTACCTCAGGAACAACCTAGAGGCTTCTTGATTCTGACCCAGATTTCTGTGAAGCCTTGCGGCATTCAACACGGATATGTGGTGGGTCCCATCTATCTCATAGGCTTTCTCATAGTGCTGGAAGGCATTTACTGTGTCACCTACAATCAAATTTCAATCTTATGCTGACAAACACGTCTTGAGTAGTAATCATTGTTAAGGCAAGGCAGACATCCCTAAAGTATATCAAGGACTGGAATTGTGTATAGTTTAAAAGCATGTCTGATGCAGTCTCAGACATATGGCAGATCTTAAAGAAATCTTAGGAAAAAGGAAAAAGACATACTCAAGGTGCTTATACAACATAATGTATACTTAAACTTACGCAATATAACATGCGTGTGTACTCTCAACAATTGGTTTACAATATATCTAGCTAGTCAGATGCATCCATTTCATCAACGAGTCTTCAGACAGGCTACGTTAGAGTGTCCTACAGAATATATATGATTTTGACGATAGTTTGTTTACAGTTTATGATGTTTCAATGGCTATTATGTGACAACTACCTCTGCTTGCTAAAAAGACAGCAAGATTATTGTGTAGATTAGGATCATGGGGGCGAAGGGATATAGCAGCTCGGTAAGATATCTCAGCCTCGATGTGATCTCCTCGTTCTTCGAGAAGAACAGCCAACGAAGAGTGGGCATCTGCGAAGACAGGATCTAGTGCAATTGCCCTTCTTAATGCTGTCTCTGCTTTTGTGTTGTGTCCCTGTGAGCTAAGAAATAAACTTGCATGAGTAATCCCTTCTAAAAACGCAGTAATATACATTTACACGTGTTTGTTAAAAAAAAGACCTACCTGTAAAGATTTCCCAAGTTAAAAAGAGCACCTGCATGTTTCGGGTGGAGATCAATGGCTTTCTTATAACACATCTCTGCCTGTGTCTTACTATCTTTTACTGTCCCTAGGTTGTTGAAAGCACTGGCGTAGCTTGGCCACAATCTGTTTAGGATAATAGCAAACACATCAGCCTTTCTTCTCAATGATATTTTACAGCATTATAAAGTGTTCTTGTTTTTTGAGAACATGGAAATTTGTGTTGGTGTATTTTTAGGCCTTGTAACCATTAAAGCTAAGAGCATTTGCAATGTTTTCCGAAAAAGAGACATTTTAGGAATTACTGCAGGAAGAGTAGTGTTTTTACAATGGACTGAAGATATATTCAATTATTTTATCTGCTGAATACTGACTCATCAATAAAAAGCATTAATATTTATAATGTGCTTTATAAATTTCTGCATTTTTTTTTATGATGCTACAGTAATTACCTTATTGCTTGGTTATAATGTATCTCAGCTTCTGTTTTATTTCCTTCGTCTTTCATGAAATTCGCCCAGTTATAGTGCATCTTAGCATTCTCTGACAATGTTTCCAGACCAGATCTGCAAGGAAGATAGTGTGCAATCCTTGATTACATTCGGGATTAAGAGCATTAGGCCTACAAGTCTCTTCGAACCGTCACTCAAATGAAGTTGTTAGGAACGCGGAACTTTCTTTTATGAATCTGATTTGCTTTTCTCAAGTGCTGCTGCAAAGAACTATTCAATTTTGCCAGAAAATCAGGCGTGAAGATTTCAATTATCAGCAGTAATTGATGGTTTGTGTATGGGGAGTGAAGTACCTGAATAGAGCTTCTCTTGACGACCACACATTGTTTCGCGCAATTGTTCGACTCATCCACATTCCACAAAGCAACAAGTAGCAAACCACTAGAGCACGTTGTTTGGTGCGACTTCCATTAAGGACGTGGGCCCAGCACACTTCAAAAGTGTGAAGAAGCAGAAGGATTAAACCCATGCTGGAATTACAAGGACACATTTTTAAGCAAAAATGAAAGCGTGATAATTCTTTATAACTGTCGGAATTTCAATTGTTAATAAGCACCTCGGAATATAAAGAACCCTCTCAGCCACAACAAAACCCACAGGACAGACGATGTTGGCAGCAGGAAGGAAGGGCAGCACCAGTAAGAAGAGACCAACAGTGGCAGGTAGACGACAGGGGGATGTGGTCTTCTGGAAAAGATTCAAGAGATGTCACTGATTCATGTTTTTAGATGCTTTTTTTTTTTACTAAACCAAGTTCATTGCAGCTCATGCATTTACCTTTTGCTTTTGAAGACAATATCTTGTAATAAGCAGCAAAGACACAAATAAAGATAGAGAAGCAAGGTTCCTGATGTCGGTGAGTTGGCGCAGCAGAGGAATGGAACCCATCTGCCAGTCGTAACTCAGGGTGGACGGACACAGCAACAGCACCATGTTGAATGCGTAGATATAACAGTAAGTCATTGCTCTGGAATAACAAGGAAAACACTGGAATCCCATCTACTTAATGAGTAGACTGACTAAATATGTTCATTGATGTATTGTTTTACTACCTAGTGGTCCAGTCTGGATGAAAAGCAGCTGGGTTGTCCTCTGGTTGGAATTGGGGGGTCTCCCAGCCCATGATATGGAAACGTATTGCAAGTAACAATACCATCTGCAACAAGAACACATTCGTTTTTTTTCCATGTCTTTATGATGTGACTTATGTGAAGCGTTCGTGGCCATAGTAACTGTTATAGTATCTCAGAGCTAGGATTATTGACTTACCGATAAAAGCAAGGCACACATCCGTTGGCACAAAGGAACAAACAAAGACAATGTCCTCGAATGCCTGTGACAAAGAAAAACGGTACATATTAAGAGATAAAACACAGCTGAAGTGTAGGCCCTGAAGCCTGGGGCAGGGCACTAAATGTGAAATCTTTATACCTGCCAGCTGTGCTTCTTGAGATTACTGTATCCAAAACGAGGCAAAAAGGAAGAGCCATGATGCCTTGTTCTTTTGCCAACATGGCTGCAGCAGACAAAAGAATTGTCAGTCCTGTGAAGATCCATGTCTTTAGGTTTCTTCTCTCATCCTTTGTGTCCTTATTGTCCAGAGGGTACATGTGACTAAGTATCCTGTTCATGAAAATAACAAAAAGGAAAACAGAGTTGAAAGCATAACATGTAATCGATGTTTTATTATGCTGCTATGCAGTCATGTATCAGGACATGCATACTGTATACATAGTGTTCAAATAAATCCACAAATCTACTTACCTAAAATATGACATGACTGACCCCAGGAAGAAACAAGCACAAAGTAATTCAGCTCTTCCAACAATTCCACTGACCTGTATGAAGAAAAAAAAAAAAAAAAAAAAATTTAACGCGTACTTTACGTGGAGACAAGCATATATTACCAGAAACAGTACTAGACCGAGGAGAAAAAAGTCGTTAGTTTGGTTAATGTTGATATAAATCTTCGACATCATTCTGACAGGAACAATTTACATTCCAATTGTAGTTAGCCATGGCTACGTCACTGCTAGAAGTTGATAACCTTACTGTGATACGACTGTGATAACTCTGTTTTTATGCCACAAAACTGTTTTTAAATGTTTGAGTATACTCTTTTTTTTATGCATTGGTAAATACTGTTTTATACAATACGTTTTTATAACTAGTCTCTCGTAATTATTTTACAGAATGGCCTTTTATCTAAATGTTTAAAACCTGTATATATATTCAGCAGGGTGAGACTATAATAAACTTTTTTGACTTTGACTTTGCTAGATTATGTGAAGTGGTCCATCATCCACAGTTTCGAAAAATGTATCAAATATTTGTGTATGGCATTTTATAATTTAGGAAGTATACACAGCAGTAGCTGTATCAGTATGATTACATTGTATTGCCTATGGCTCCAACAACTGTGAATCAAGCTGTTTTGGTTGGTATATATGAAACCATGGATAGACATTCACCCTAAGGTCATAGTCCTTGAAACATTTCATGGCTCTACACTCTACAGTCTACAAAAACTGACATATAAATGCATAGAGCTAATCTAACAGTCTGTATGCTGCTTTCTAACCTGCCAGGCATACGAAGCTCATGACCGAACCACACAGCAGTTAGCCATGGAAGTTGCTGCAGACTCGCTGTAAGTAGCAGGCAGCATGTCACCTGAAATATTCAGGAGCCAAGGGCGAAATCTGTGCATGCCATAAAGGACCATACTCACTACTATCCCGGTATCTGACTTTATGGGTTCCCAGGCCACAGGTCTACCATGCCTTGCCCGATTCCAGCACAAGATGAGCAGCATTAGTGTGGGCCTTACATTGCACAGCTCTGCACAGAATATATCACCTTACTAAGTAAGTGGATTAAAACCAGGTGGTGCACAACAGCTGATCAGATGGCATATCCACATTTATATGTAATTGTACTCACCAGTATAATTTAACATTCTGTACGCCGTGGTACATATCTTCATATACAATAGTCAGAAATCTTGGAATCAGCGAATGCAAGATCTGACTTACTTGTACATTTAGAATAGAAGATATAATAACAGCAGACTAACTCTGTCAGTTTTCATCCGGTTTTTAAAATTTTTACATTTTCTGAAATTTCAGGTCGCCATCTATCTTTATAACATTAAAAATCAGATGAATTGTAGACAAACAGAAGAAAAAGTTATTTCTGCCACTTGGAAGGGGTTTACTGTGACAAAACAATTACACAATGATTGAATTTTGAGAAGTGAGATATGTACACCCTCAAAGGATATACATTGGCACACATATCTTCCTGTCTCACATGTAGCAATTGTATAATGTATTTTACTAAATCAAAAAACGAATCATGGCATGATTATTATTATCATGCCTGACCATCTAAATGGTGCATACTATGATTTCTGATTACTCGTTTGTCTCCGGCAATACCATAATCAACACGTTCTAAGTGGAAACACAATTAAATACAACTGTGCATGGTGAATTGGATATTCAATCTGATGATTGCTTCTGTTTAAATACTGGCACAGTAATGAGGCAATTCACAAATGGGTAAATAATTGAATTTGTTTAATTGTCTCATCGATGTTAATTTTCAGATTTTATAATTATTTGCAAGTTGGCTAGCTATTCGGTATTTTGCCCCAAGGGAATATTTGACCACATGAGCACATTATATTCCTCCTATGGCCCACCCACGGGTATTAGGGTAACTTGACCATGCTAATGAGGCCAATGGGCATTGGGCAGGGATGACAGGACATGACGATCCATGTCTCATTATTGCTGTGGTTACCAGCCTCTAATGCCACTATCACCATTACAGATGTCAAGCTTGTCAATAATCTGCCTCTTGGCTGTGCAATGAAGCTACCACTAATCATGGGACTCAGCAGCCACTGCATGAGGAGAGCGGGTTACAGGCCTTTTGTGATTCTGCCTTCCAGGGAACTGCAGAAATAGCATTTACAAGGTATGACTAATCGATGACAATGGAAGAAGTTATTTCTGATCATGGCTCTTAATGAGGGATGACTGCAGTCAACTGGTTGCTGTTGCGACTCAGTGATAAATCACTGCGCCAACTCATGCGAGAAATCCAGCGGTTGATCTACGAGTATTGTTGGCTTGGCCACTCGGATATTAAATCATTGCTTCATCCAGCAGATGATGAAAAAAGCAGATCATTTGATAAGTCCTTTTTGGGTAGCAGCACCCGGTGAAATCCGGTGCCCTTAGCTGCCGAGAGCTCTCAAAGGTTAATGAGCGATAATAGGGGGGAGTAATCAAGCGTGCAATCTCATCATGGCGACGTGGAGCCATTACAGAAATTCAGGAGGAGGGCACGAGTGACGAGAAAGGCAGGTCCGCACCAACGCCTGCTCCTAATCATTCCCTCCGAGCTGGCTTTGTTTGGATCTCTGACTAATCACAAATCTCGATTACGGCATCAGTGATTCGGTGACAAATTAAAAGAAAAAAGACCAGCCCACGTTTCACAAAGGAGGGACAGCATTGTTGTGATTGTTTGAGGGCTTGAAAAAGACTCAAATGGGCCTGATTGGATGGGAGGGAAAACAGTGATTGACAACCTGATGAGAGTGTTTTTCGGAGTGAACGTGAATCTTGCTGATGGAGGTACACAAAGAAGGAGAAGACCTTACCGCTTCAGTGTGGATGGGATGGGATGCGAAGAGAAGACCACCCAAAGCAACTGATGCAAGATGCATCCTCAGCATCACGTGACACAGCAGCATCAGCAACCATGTGGCCAGCACGTGAAGAGCCACGTTCACCACGTGGTAGCCAAAAGTATCCAGTCCTCCAAATGCATAATTCAACCTGTAAAAGACACGCCATACATATATTAGTTTAACGGAGAACAATGCAAATTTATAATTCATGATGCTTATGAAGGTGCCAAGTTACTGCCAAATACATGTTGCCTAATACATGTAGGTCTAATTGTATCATATATAGATGAGTTTAGACACTGGTTTAAGTATTTATTCACTTGCTTGTGTTTAGTATATTTGTTTAGTGTTCATTTTTAATAACTCAAGCCACACAAGTTCCATTTTCTCAGTTTCACTTTCTCATGACAAAAATGTGCAATTTGTTTAACAGTTTTGCAAATAAAATACACGTGTATGACAGTGAGCGTTTTGTGTGTCTGTTCTTCCATTTAAGATATTCCAGCAAGCGCCTAAGAGGGGAAAAACTGCACAAAGAAACTTTACACAGGAAACATCTGAGGATCTGTTTCATGTTTGTGCCCAAAGGACAATCTTTTCTACTTGATATAAAAAGCCCTTTGTCTTTGAGAGAAAGTCTTTTTTATTTGTGAATGGAGTAGGATTGAGCTTAGCTGGTCCTGTAAGGACTCCTGTTCTGTCCCTCTGCAAACTTGGATTTTGATTTCCGTAACATGGAACCATTATGAGAGTTTACATCAACATCAAGATGCTAACTCGTGATCTCGCATGATGTGGGAGACACATCGCCACAACAAACATCAACATGAACATCAAAGGCTGGATTGTGGATTCACAGAAAGGTAAGCTGCTCGTGTGAGATCGTGTGACGAGAAGTGCAAGCATGAATAAGGTCATGCAACCAGACCACTTCATTAACCAGACGTCTCAGTGAGGTCTCACACCCATCTCAAATATAACACAAATCTCTCTGAAATCTGATAGCTTTGAACTAAGTGTTGAGCACAGATTGCAGCATTCAGCTCTGCATATTAGGCACAGCCATGCGACCCCACATATGTAGCAGGATCTGGACTGTGCCATACATGTTAATATTCCACATAGTGTTCTCTTTCTTTGGACTTAACACCTTTATGCATATGGGATTTACATTTAGAAACTCGCACATTACTTGGTATACCAGGAAACACACACATTACTTTGTATACCAGGAAACACACACATAACTCTGTGTACTAGGAAACACACTCATTAGTCTGTTTACCAAATCTTGTGTTGAATTTGTTCTGTAAACAATCTGTAGGCCTTAATCATCCACATGGTTGCATGTTATGGGATTAGTGGATATGAAATTATTATTACCATCATCTGGTGAATTATGACAGCACAATAGGCATCTCATTTGATATAGTGTGTGAATGCACCTCATTGTTTACTTGCATGGCAGATTCCATTATAACTAAGACGATGTCATTGATCAATTGTCTGGTTAATGCGATCATGTATTCAGCACGCTTTTGCCCTGTTTGCTTTTGATTAGGCCAGAGTGAGCTTATTTAATCATGACCCTGGCAAAATAAACGCAATTTATGCTGGCCTTTTTTGCAGCACCGATAACCTAATTAATTAGCATAAGGGTGAAAGTGCCTTTTTATCTTATTCAGTAAGGGCGTGAGTTTTTAACAGACAAGGCATCTTTGTGGCTGCTGTATTAAAATCACTGCGGACACAGATGGCATTGCTTTTGAAAAAGGCTTAAGGACAGAATGAAGTGACCAGCAAGGGTCACAACCACAGCTGAGGGCACTTGAGGGTTTTGAGTGCAAGGATAACAGCTTCAGTGCAGCTCAGCTGATGCGTAATCAGGACCCAGATGGATTAAAAGCATCCAATGAACGAGTATCCAGGAGCGGGACAACCATTGGGTGTGGTTATCCAAAAATGAAAAATAAAAATAAATAAGCAGGCTGAAACATTAATATGCAAGGAAAAAACATTAACATCAAGATTGTGTCCAAGGGCACGACATCCATTTGTGATTATTTGTATTAAATTGTAACACTGAATTGTTGTTTTTCTTTGTAAGGTGCATAAATCATTGCTGCTGACAAATTGACAAAGCATGCTGTGCAGGGGGCACCAGAGCTTATATTCTCACCACACCTGACAATACTTGTTCGGAACACTTTCTCCTAAACACTATATGCCTCATAAATCTCTCGGGTTGTTTTTGATAACATGAAACTTTGACAATGATTTCAAGGTCACGGCCACAATGACCTTGGGACCCTTTGAACATTAGAGGTGGGGAGGGGCGGGTCACGAGCTGCACCCGAAGGTGTTCAATCCATCTCAGGTGTGTCTTGAATTAAAAGCTCTTTAAAAAACCACAAAAGAGGTGCTGCCATAAAACAGCAGCTCATGTTCAATTTTTAAGAAGGCACACCCTTTGATAATGTGATTCTCTCCCACCTGTTTTCATCAATGTAATACAACATATTATTGATTTTTACAACATACAGAAGGCGGAAAGGATTAAATTCAAGATTTTGCTACCACATACAGGTGAGTTTAATATAAGATGTTAAAATTATATTTGTTGATGTAAAATTTTGTGATATGATAAAGTGAAGGCAATACTGTCCAGTTGCATGTCTGGGAAGGGTGGAGTATTCGTAATAGACATATATAAGCATTGCTTGAAATTTGCAATACATTATCATGTTTATACGAAGGCTTTCTCCAAATTCTATGACATTACAAAACAAGATCCCCGATATTACGAGAAGCCGCTCAAAAAATCTTTAACAATAACCTTGAACATTATCAGGTAAAAATTTATTAAATTTTTAATGAATTTTTTAACTTGGCACAACTCAACTTGGCTTGCTTTTTGTCAATGTTTAATGCTGCAGCTTCAAAGCTCAGCCAGCTTATGTATGACCAGCTGTCAGATAGCAGCAATGATGAGATAATAAAGCTCGATGTCCACTGAATACGCCATATTTAGGGGTTGGGGCCTAGCTCGGGCTTCCAACCACTGGGTCCCAGGTTCAATTCCCGGTCGTGCCTAAGTTGGATGCATGACTGTCTCATCCATCATCTCATTGCCATGGTCCCTGCCTGTCCTAATTAGCACATCAGGTGCAGAAATACATGAGGTAAAAGCCCTAATCCAAAACACTACACATTTACCCCATGGGTTGGGTTTTTAACTTGCCTCAGCATAGAAACTGAGTACAAGACACCTCTAATTTAACATCTCATATGAAGAGTGCTTGCACCCGAAATCGAACAAGGGACCTGCAGCAGAACTGGCATAAAAAACACATTTTACAAAGCTTTGTCTGCACCCAATATACACGGCAAGTCTGAGTATAGAGTTCCAGACAGACATGATCAGTTTGAAATTTAAGACGGCACAATATATGTATTTTTTATTCCAATAACTTTATAGCTGTCTTAGGTGTCTTATACAGAAACAAGGAATTTGATGACTTTATTTGAGGCAACATCGACGGTGTAGTGCTACACGAGTAAACATCGATGGATGGCATGTTCTTACGTTCAAACAACCAACATCAAACCATCACAAAGGCAGATGTGCAGCGGATGCCCCTGGGCTATGTCCCTGCAAAAGGGGGTTCTATAGCTTCATAGGCAGACGAGCTGTGTCACTCTACCATCTTCTAACTGACATGCAGCAAACCACGGAATTACAATATCAATGGACAATGCCCAGGGCGTAATGAAAATCTCGCACAGAATGCTTTTTAAACTGACGAGCATTTTTCATCCCCAAGATTTTCCCCATTTGCTGATCATCTCCCTAATGGATGAGAGGGGGAAAAAATTGAGAAACTGTCTTTTCTTAGGGAAAATTGCTCTCAAAATAAAGATAGAGGAGAATTTGCGAAACAAAGAGTGTGTTTTGGTTCATTATGCAGAGAATGCATTATGCAGAGAATGCATTATCGGGGTATCTTTATAAAGCAGCTGAGGGTGTACTAATGTAGTCAAAACCTTGTATCTAAGTGGACTGAGTGGACCATCTGGTTGGGCAAGTAAACAGTGAAAGGATGGGAACATAGCTCAGCTCTCAACATGAATTTGAGCAAGGGGAGGCATTGTTAAATTAATGGCCATTAAGGAGACTGCTCATCTTCGTATGTATGAATTGTGCCTCATGAAATCTGGGCTTGTGTCGACTTGCAAAGCGTGAAACGTCTCTTTGTTGACGTAGTCATTAAGCTTTGTGCGTCGACCAAGCAGACACAGAGGGGCGGGCACGTGCCTCTCATTGTCACCTCCTGGTCTGTTGGGGGGGGGGGGGGGGGTTGTGAGGGGGGGGGGGGGTGGTTGCGAGGAGGGTTACCAAGCAAGAGAAGGGCGATGGCACCCCGCTTGTCACCCTGACGTGCCCCCGTCAGCCAGCAACAACAACGCTCTGACCCCGCGTATTTATCAGCGTCACCATCATAACGACGCTCCAGACAACGTCTTCGATCACGGCATTGGGCTTTCAGGCAACGTCATGTCAGCCAAGACCCTCACAATCGCCTTAATACCACGTCCTCTGGTGTCTAAGGATTCCTTGGGGTCTGTGTAATGGGCTTTCGTTTAAAGCATCGGGCATTCATAGAGGGAGATCTGTGCTCAGCCAACTTGCCCATCAGCTCCTATCTTCCTTGTGAACAACACAGCAGCAGCAGCAGCAGCAGCAGCAGCTGAGATATGATTCATATTCAGAGAAATAAATCGCATGGACACCAAGGGAGTAACATCAATAGTCCAAGAATGATGTACACCACTGGGGCACAAATGCTAGTTAATTTCTTGACACTCTTTCTGCCCCTGCAGTTGTAACTAATTCAGGGTGGGTGCCAATAATTGCTGACGCTGACCGTGAAATAACCCAGGAGATTTCTACCCCAGTTCTATGGGTCTAGATCCCTATCCTTGCACCTCTGTGGTCTATTTATTGCTTCTATTGAACTGAAGGTGATCAGGGTGACTTCTGTTCTGGGACCATCCCTTTGGGGACGCCAGATCGCTGGGAATACCCTGCCTGACTCAACCGATCTTTGGCCCCCAAGTCTTCTGTGATTTGAGCCCATTTATCCATAGGCCGCATGGTAAATGCACAGTAATCAGGGCCCTGTCTCTGGAGGGGTTCTTACTCAAGCCACTTTCATGGTGGTTAGCTGGAGGTTAGGCCCATTCAGCTATTGAGAGACCTATTATGGTTAGAAATCTATAAATATCCGCAAATTGTGCATTCAGTGCCTTTGTGGTGTGATGCTCTTAAGATATCCATATGAGTACTCAGTCAACAGCTTACTTTTTACGTCAAAGTTTTTTTTAACAATATATTCGGCCAAAAACCATTCAACAGTGCATTTTTGCATATTTACCAATATGTATACTTTTTTTTAATTCTAAAGGCCACATTTACATATTTAATAATGTATTGTGACATATACACAAAAGTAGACTCACCTGAATGAGAGCACTGTGAGAGGACGGTATGACTTGTGGGAGTTGTTTCGGTGGATCGGTGTCCCCCAAAAGTCGTGGGTCCAGAGATCGGACAGCGGAGTTTCAGGTCTGAGATCTGGGTTCCGAGTGATGGCCATGACATCATCGTGAACCAAGTCCCCATGGAGACTGTTAACGTAACACAGAATGCATATAAAACCCACCAAAGTGTAGGCAGCAATTGGTGCCAGGTGGCCCTGGAAAGCATATTTGATGGTGTTTGATATGATAGCAAGGGGTGTCCAATGTTTCCTTTTGGTTTGTCTTGCTGATTTGGTGTGTTCAAACTTTCGTCTCTTGTGCACCCCTGACCTGCAAAGTTTTCTGAGTACTTGGTCAGAGAAGCATCTGTTTCCACCATTCCAATCCATGGTTTGTGTGATGGCTGTGGGCTCATGCAGGTCTAATAAAACATGGCTGATGCACAAAACATGTGACTGAGGATTATTCGTGTGATATAACCTGAAGCACGGGTTGTTTTTGTGTTCACTGCTGGAAACAGCCTCTGACTGTCCCGCATTGTCTCGGCGCCTGCAGCTTTTATAGACCCCATGGACCCCGCGCCCGCTAGGGGGAGACACCAGTTATAGGCACTGAGCGAACTGCCATTGATTCAGTTGGTGTCGTCTGCTGCTGTCCCTCCAAGCAGTCTGTTCCAAGAAATGAAACATATCAGATTTGTGTTTCCCTCAATGTACAGTACAGTACAAAAACACAATTAAAAACGCATTACTGTCAGAATGTAAAATGTATTGTGCGTGCGACGTTTCAAGACTTCCACTTCGAATTTCATTTTGAGTACTTTATCTCAGACAGTTGCTGGGTTTTAACGCAGCTAAGCACAACTGTTGGTGTATGAGTAAGTTGATGAAATCATATTTCATTGTTGAACACCCACTTAGGGACAATTTCGTGGGTGTAGAAGCAAATAAAAAGCTGTGTATATGTAACAGAGCTGAGACCATTTGTTCATGATAAGTCGTTTTATTACCCAAGATATGGTTGCTCGCTATGTCTGCATGCATGTAAATGCTTCCTCGGGCATTTATGATGTATGAGCATTGCAATGACACATAAGCACTCTGTTGAGATGGATAAGTTTCTGCAGTGATCCTCCTAATATTACTCCCAGCGAATCTTTCTTGTTGTTAGAGACGCAAGAGTACTTTGTTGCTGCTGAAACAAAAGACAAAAAGACAAGCCCATCAAGCTGATGGATGGGTAAAGCTCTGCGATATATTAGAATGTTTGGGTGTCATTTGTGGGAGTGCTGTTTGGTTGTGGGGATAAGGACACAAGAATTCAACATGGGGGGGGGGGGGGGGTAGAAACTATAGGAACGCCATTTAAACGTGAAGCAAAGGGCCATTCCTATCAGGCGCCCGAAGTATCAAGTGACGTGGAGCTTACATCGACTGGAGGAATGTCATCACAGCAGCCTCTGAGTTCTCCAGATGCCAGTTACACTGCAGTCGAATTCATCTCGCAAAATGTGTGTTTTATACTCGACAGTCAGACGGCAGATTGGATTCTTGCAAGCTGCCCAGACTGGGGCCAGCCGACTGGGAGGTGTCATTCGTCCGCCTGGTGACGCTGTGATATGTTAGGAAGGCCCGGATGTAGCCAGTCAGTCTCTGAGGATCGGTGACGCCATACTACATATTGCTTCATGTCACAGAACTCTTGAAATAATTCACTCGACGTAAATCACTTTCAGTCTCCAATCATAATATTTTCTGGCCACTTCATTCTGTATTGATTGAGCTTGACTGCTCTATGAACATTTGGGAAAACCTCTTGCTAGGACTTCAGCAAAGTGAAAAAAAGCCCTTAATACAAATGTGCATTGATCACTATATAAAATGTACGGAAACACTATCTCTACTGTACTACTGTACTACTGTACTGTACTACTGTACTACTGTACTACTGTACTACTGTACTACTGTACTACTGTACTACTGTACTACTGTACTACTGTACTACGCCTTATGAAATCTTAACCCTCTAACTAATTTAACAGATAGCGTCCATTACTTTGAGACAGTAGCTGGGCATCTATACCATCAGAACTGTCCACTGCCAAATCTTATAAACATATCGGTAATACGGAAACCTTGCAAATATGGCCACGATTGACCAATGTATATCTTGCTTATCTTTTCTTTTCTTGGATACCAAAACCACTGTTTGTAATGGCTTTGTAACTGTCACTGTTCTAATTATATACTATGTGGTATGAGACAAACGTACTGCCGAGGACACAGCTAGTCCGACAAACTGCCTCACGACGAGAGCCTGTCGACGAGCTTGCAAATGACAGCAATATTTCGGTCTAAGACACAGCTAGAACTGTGATATTTCTTGTTAGCTTTGTTTTTATCATTGTTCTTCAGATATATTCTACAGAAGTTTGTCATAATATTATTGCAGAAGACACAACTGTAATATTTGTAATAGCTTTTCTATCACTGTTCTAAAGGTATACGTACACGTGCACATGCTGCAGAAGACAGCTTTAACTGTTATATTGGTAATACTGTTCTGCAGACATATTCTAAAGGATTCTGGAAGGTGCAATTACTGTTCTGCAGATATGCTCTGCAGGATTCAGGAAGGTGTGACACAGACCTATTGCAGACACAGCCTTTCCCCCGCAGTGCTTCCAGCAGGCCCATGCAGCACCGTTTTATGAACGCTCAGCACACATTACACTGCGGGTGACTGTTTGCCTCGTGGCTTTGCAGATATTGCTTACAAGGGGCAGGGCGGGTGGCAAGTGTGGGGGGACCGGTCAAGGACTGGCTGACCTCTCCTCTCTGATGGATGCCAAGGGTGCTGAGTCCCCCTCCATATGTTCCCCACCCTCCCCAGCCTCCCTCTGCTATCTCCAGCCAAGCTATGAATAATTCGCTGACCACCATATCCGGTCAACCCTTCGAATAATGCAACATGAAGGCAGGGGCCCAGCAGTCCAGCACTTCATAAGGATTCCTAGCAACTGACGCCGCATATCTGTCGCTTGTTTGCTGGCTGATATGACAGTTTGCATTAACACAAGAACACCTATGCGTGAGTGTAATCTCTCATGGTCTGCTCACTATGCTGCTGGGAGATTCTTCTGATCATTTCTGACTGGAAACGTGCATTGGTATGACAGTCTTGGATTCTGTCCAGGCTTGTGTGACAAATGAGTCAAATAAAATATACAGTGTATTTCACCACACCAATTCCAGTTACTGTGGAAAATAACAACTGTGATGTTCAGCACTTAAGCAAGAGCATGAATCTGATCTGAGATACTTAAACCAGACCACCATATAGTATAAACAAGCTTTTTCTTAAGAGCAGCTTTCTGTTGTGTTGTACAGCGCGTGGTTTCATTGCCTTAATCCTGACTACTTCTTAGTCAGTTCATGTATGACCAGTTTTCATTTGGGAGTTTGAATGATTATGTCTGTGTCTCAAAACTACTGAAGCTTAGTCAGCTTGTATGACCAGCTGCCAGAGGCAGACGTAATGATGAGAGGCTTAGAGTCTACACATGTTACACATTTATCCCATGGGTGGGATCTTTCAGTTGCCTCAGCATAGACACCGAGTACAAGGCACCTCCAATTTAACGTCTAATGCGATCCACATCCAGCTGGGATGTAGCTTATGAAGAGTGCCTGGGTCGGGGATCGAACCCGGGACTTTCAGCAGAGCTACTACTACTACTACTACTACTACTACTGCTGCTGCTGCTGCTGCTGCTGCTGCTGCTGCTGCTGCTGCTGCTGCTGCTGCTGCTGCTGCTGCTGCTGCTGCTGCTGCTGCTGCTGCTGCTGCTACTGCTGCTGCTGCTACTGCTACTACCACTATATTGCATATGGGTGGCGTATTTTGCTCAGTATAGTGAAGTCAGATTAATGTCCTGTAAGATTTCCATTAACTTATCACATAGCCCTTTGATATAACAAATGACCTGTTGGCCAGAATCATATTCTATCATGTTCCTTAGTGTACCCATGATCATATATATACCGTAGTGTAGGTTACTACAAAGGCATGTGAGTTATTATGGTACATAGGTTTGGTGGCCAGATACCCTAGCGCTAGCAAAGCTATATATGGGAAACCTTTCATCAGAAACTGAATAAATCGAACGTGAACAGAGCTCTGTAGAACAATCGGTAACTGGCAGATAGCAAGATATTTGGACCCGTCCGTTTCATGTCTCGGCAGACTTGCTATAAACATTTCAACAGCAGTGCCAATCGCCTCTGTTTATTTTCTTGTATGTCTGTAGTTCTCGCCTTAGTATGTTGCTGCTGCGGCATTGTCTTTATGCTATAGTTGTAGTGGTGCCTATGTGTAATGTTAGTAATTGCTAAATGGCTTTAAGAATATGATTTTTTTACCCGTTTTTTGATTTTATACTCTTTTATGATTTTACACCATGTTTTAATGTCTTCTCTCGTTGTATATATATCATTTCTCATATATCATGTCGGTGAAAAGCTGTTGTACTTGTGTTGTCTGTGTTTTGTAAAATCATCCGACTTTAAATAAATCCTTATCTTATCTTTCTTATCTTAACTCAACTGAAAATCTTTATTCATATTAAAGCATACTTGGCATAAGATCGTATCCTTGTAGATTTAATTTAAAAAACACATGGATATTTAGATTCATGACAATTCGTGTGAATGTAATACAAGCTGCAGAAATTTTAAATACATGAAATGTACATGTAATATATGCTACCCAACAGTAATATAGTATCACACATGTAACAATAACACACACAACATTATGCAAATAACTGTGAAGTGGTGGTGGTGGATTAGGGCTTTACGTCCTGTATTTCTGCATCGATGGGCTAATTAGGACAGGTAGGGATCATGGCAATGAGACGAAGGATGAAACAGCCATCCGACATAGGCTCGACCGGGAATTGAACCCAGTGGTTGGAAGCCCAGCGTGCTACCACTGAGCTAGGCCCCCACCCTAATAACTGTGACGTAAATGGTGCAATTATTAACACTTTGTTTGCTTAACACGTGGTAGCACTTGAGCTGTGAGTACCACCGGTGTTGTGCAGTGTTATGAGGCTGCTATAGCTGCAGAATTACTCAATCACTGCAATGTATTGTGCTGTTAGGGTTCTATTACCGAGCTGTCTGCCATTATGCGTCCGTACATAGATCAACACTTTCAGTGTGTGTAGCTGGCCAGATATGGCGGACATGATGCATACCGTACAAGCTGCGTTATGTGTGCATCTATAATTATACAGAAAGCAGTGCTGTTGCCAGCTAAAAACGCTCTCGCTATGCAGTGTATAGTTGTTGCAACTTGCAAAGAGGCAGCTAAAAAATTAACACTTGATATAGCCTATTTAAATTTGTATGTGGGAGTTGACAGCAGTTGGTGCAAGTATAACATAAACTTAAGTGTCTTTTACAGTGCTTTCTGCATTTTGTGATTAGCTCCATTCAACTGACATCTGAGATAGTTTTTTCAAATATAAGTTCTTTTTATACGTGCTTTTTTTCTTCTTCTTTTTTTTGTTGTAATTTTTTAAGCGCTTTCATCACGAAGTCACAAAAGCTACCACAAGAACCAAAATTCAAAGGATATTGGTTCTTAATGTCCCATGAACAGGACACGTGTCTGCAGACAACGACTGCAGTATTAAAGTATCCTTGCAAATGAATTATTTTTTTCCTTTTAATTTAAGACATAGACTATGAAGAACACCTTGAAAAGAACAATCATCTTTCAAGTTATCATATCAGATTCAGCTTTAGGCTATTTCCACCAGTTGTGTGATGTGAATGAAGACAGTTCTAGTAGGTCACACCCTACCATTCAGAGACCTTACCTCCCCAAAGACAGTTATTGGTATTCAGCTCACTGCGGGGTGTACAATAGTCTTCTATAATTCGGTAAACAAGGCCAATTAGGCCAGTAGATCTGTACGACAAGACATTGTCTGTAGCTTTTCAAGAGGCTGATTGGCAGTGATGAGGTCTAATGCTGCACTTCTCTCCGCCATTCTGTGGGGAGGTAGGCCCTTCACCCTTTTCCTAATGCTCTGCTTCAGAAGGAGAAAGGCGGGCCCACAGCTCCTGCTGTAAATAGACCAAGCTATTGTCATGTGTCCAGCAGTCTCCTGTGGCCCCTCTCGTTCTTGTTATAGCATTATCTGCCCGATAAGAGCCTCGTCTCTCCCCAATACAGCCCTGTCTGTCTGCCAGAGCCTGTCAGTGCCAGCCAGTGTCATGCTTGCTTTACATGGACTGGACACTGGCTTGGACACTGCCTGGACACTGACTTGGACACCCTCAAAGGTCGTTGCTTCCTCCACAGGATACCACCCAGACATGAATAAATAGCAATTCCATAAATATACAGATTTACTACAATATAAAAAAAGTTGGTGTCTTCTTTGTGTCGAGATGAGAAAATGTCATTCACAATGAAGATAGTAAAAAAGAATCCGCTTCGTGTATAATGTACTTTTGTAATTTATCCATTAGCAAAATGAATGGTAATGACTAGTCTTTGGAATTTTCAGAGTGTTGGTCTTTAGAATTTTGAACATTTGGGGAGACCACATTCTGTGGTAATATTCACTGAAAAGCATGATAACAGAGACAAGCGAATTTCCATTTCGTGACTAAATACCCGAGCTTGGAACTGAATGCTTTAATAAGCTCTGATGAGAACTAATAACCGTCTGAATGGTTTCAACAAATGCAAAATAAAACGCCATGGTGAAAATAAATCATGAACGGAAGGAACTTCAATTTTATGGTGGAGATTCCGCAGCAGGGTGACTGTACAATTAGGCAGCCCTCTATGCCTGGCTAAAACTCAATATCCCCACCTCTGATCAAATCAATGTCTTTCTCCTGTCCGTTATAGACGACGCTCGTCACTTCAAAGTCTGTCAAATCACATTATGTTCCATTGACAAGAATCAAATATAATTGGTAGCTATTGGGGCAGCAGCAGCAGCAGGAGCAGCAGCAGCAGCAGCAGCAGCCTGGGTACTGGATTCATTCCAGACACAGTCCAGACCTTTTTGTCTCAGAGAATTTCATTTTGCGCTTAGACTGCATCAATCTCCTTGCTTCTAAAAATGATGTCTTCCCAATCAAGTGCATTATGCATAGATGGAGTCAGAGGAGCTTTTTGCCTTAAATTGCGATCGATGCTTAAGAAATAGCAATATAATGCAAGTTGTACTTCCGCGTGCACTGAAAATTCTGTAGACTAGATAAAATAAATGGCATTTTGACTGGTGAAAGAATACAACCCGCCCTTCTAAAAGTCAAAATGATTAGACATGCTTGTACTCATGACTAACAATTAAGACCACAATAAGCTCGTGAGGTCTTTTTTTTTCAAATTAGTGACCCTAAGTCCTTAGTCATGTGTTTGGCTGGGCTGCATTATAATATGAAGATCGTCCAAGATTTATTATTTATTTATCAAAATATATTTAAACAGGTACACAATTTCAGCAGAAGCTGTTTTGCAAATAGGTCCTATAAGTACTTTGCATACATAAAACATTAAATTAAAACACATAATATACAATCAAATAGAAATAAGCTAAATATTGGATAAGCTAGCCCGCATGTAACTAACTGTGACCTCAGCGATTTCAGTGCATGGAAAAATGTACACAAGATGCTACAGCTGCGAATCTCCACCATAAATTTGCAATGTGCCCCGAAGGTCCTATTTCTATCAGAGTGTTGGTACTAGGATGATGCAATTGACTAGAATATTCATAATGAAATTTCCTGCAATTTTTAGTAAGAAAAGAAGTGCCTACCTAAGGTTTTTTTGAAAACATAGCATCGCTTTACATAATATTTCAAAATGGAGATCTTCTCGATTCGCGATTCTTCTTCATTCATCACGAAACTGATTGAAGTGTTCAAGTTTGTTTTTATGTACAGAAGCCGAACACTGTCTGCATGTAGATGTGTCTGCGAAGAAATTAATATTGGTATGCACGGTCACAACTGCAATCCATGGCAAACGCATTGTTGTGAAAAAAAGATGGCGTCTGGTTTCACGACAGCCGGAAATCGTGACTCTTAAAGATGGCGGATCGTATATGCGGGAGCATATGCTGGAAAACTTCGTGAGAATCACAAAGGCATATGTATAGCTTTGGTTCTGTCCGATTGTGTATGTCCTTTTACTGCAGAGGAAATAAGAACTGCAGATCAACAAATAAAAGTGTAAAAAAGGGTAAATATTTATCCGTTTTGTGTACCGTTATTATTAGTCACGCAGCATCAGTGTTGATGCATAGGCATTATTACATAAAAGTAGAGGATAGATACTGGGATTCTAGTGCAGGCATTTGTGTAGTCGTCCTTTCAATAGGTTTTTTTTTGACGCACGAGAGTTTTGAAAGCGAGCTACAGAGATGCTGAGTGCCTTCTCGTGTGATCGAAGGATGCAGGGAAAGCCCAAAAAGACTTTGATAAGCTGTCAGCAGGGGCTGCAGCGGATGGATAATCACTAGCATCAACCTTATCTTTTATAATGGCGCCTATAATCAACGTTAATACGTCTCGCACAAAGCTGTAATCAAAGGTATGTGCCACTTAGGCACGTTCTTGAAAAAACAATCACCTTCCTTTGCACCAAGCCGCATATCACTTTGTCCCCCTGAAAGGCCATTGGGAACAGCGGAATTTTCTGTAATGACACTAATGTGAGGAATTACATCTTTGTCAAAGTACACGGGTGGTGATGAACTCTCTGGCTCTGAGCAAGCACATTTCATACTGCAACATCTTGTAAACATTTTACAATGCACTGGAAATCTCTGAGGTTGAAATAAGTCACAGGTAAGCTAACTTGTCTTATTTGACATTATAAGGACTTAGATGTCATAAATGTTAAAAAGAGACCCATGGAGCTTATTACAGTCTGAATTGTTAGCCATGAATACATTACATGAACATGTCGTATGTCTAACTTGGTAGACCTTTTTTGGCTTAGAAGAAGGGGGGTGGGGGGGGGGGGGGGCTCTGGGACCAGTCAACATTTCTAAAGAAATTAGCCGTTTATATTGACTTTCTAGTTTGCAAGATTTTTTGTGTATTAAGGCTCTTCTACAAGTTCTCTCCTTACTCAAAATTGTAAGAAAATTTCATTATCACCAATAACCCAAGTTTGTTATGAATAATCTGGCCGGTAACATCCTCCTAGTAACTATATTTCAAACTGAAAAAAAATCTATGAAATAATAATTTGTAACCCAGGGAATCTCTAGGGAATCCATGGCTGGGGTACTATGAGAGTAGTATGTAGAAGTGTGGACACAGTTAGCTGGGGCTATTTACACAAGGTCACCCTGGCAAGTACATCTGGTCTGCGCTTTAAAAGATGTGAAAGTAACTGGTCAAGATGCTGTCACCTTGTGCTACACAAATCATGGTGCCTCAATGAAGCTGTCAGCCCTAGTAATGGTATCGGGGCCACTGGGAGTTCCCTGTCTCCTAAGGCACCAATTTATGACGCAGTTTTGCCCCTGATTTCCCGCCAACAAAAGCACGTGGGCCACCAGCCTCGATTGAGTGGAGTGTTAATTCATAATCTACAGACAGGCAGTGTCACTCACCCCTGGCCACTGGTAATTGATATGGTCTCCATCCCTGGAGTGGCTGTACACGCTCAGAATTGCTTAAACCCCTCTCTCTGATACGTTTCTTTCACCTTCTTACTAGTGTCTGCTTCAATTTTTAGCTGTTCGGTCATCTAGATGTTGTTGAGACCATCTGAAATTACCATTTCTATTTCGGACTGACCGTTTTAATGGCTCACTGAATGTCTACAATATCCAGAATCTACTTTTCTTTGGTAAATTTTTCACATTGTTGGATCTTTGAAAGTCCTGGGACTAGGATGGTAACGCTGGTTAATTTCATCTCTCTTACAGTTAGTTATGCTCCTGTTGCAGTAGAAAGTTGCACACAATATCGTGCAACAGTGGTGCTTCAGGGAACCAACTTCCAGAAATGTGCATGGAGATGGATAGAAATGTAGAAAAATGTTATTATTATTTGATACAAATGATGTTACTGCGACATACTTCATTTATTGTGTGATCTAACTATGCAGATAATACATTCACAACGTTACACTGTCAGAATTGAAATAGACAACACTAAATTCTTTGGATGGTACCCGAAAGTAGTGCTTTTGTGCATTCTAATACTAGAGAGTCTATTTTTTCACTCACAGGCCCTGCTGTCGTAGCTCCAGCTGTAACAATGCTGTGAGCCAAACTGACACCATTTCCAACCGGAAGTGAAGACTGCAGGCAATAAACATATGACTATCCGAGCTCTTCATTTGCATATTTCACATCTGCTTTGGCTGTATGGCTCGCAAGGCTGAATTCAATTTTCTAGCTACTTGAAAGAATTTAATTCAATCTGTTTGAGAAAAATCACATCAGTTTGGAATTTCGCCTCCGGGAAGCAGGCCTCCTTTTCACAGTCTCAAAATTTGCATCACTAATAGGTTTCGTAAACGTTTGACATCGATTCAAGCTTTCTATGGAGCAATCCAAGTTTGCTGAGATGAGTGGGGTGTGGATCAAAGCCAGACTGGGGGTGGTTATCAAATTGAATGATGTCCTCAGTTCACATTTCCAGTGCAACTCCAGTGGTTATCATAAGGGGCACCTGGTATGCAATGGCTAATGTGGGCGCGTGCGCATAACTGATGAGCAATTGGACCTGGTCTAATGGCTGATAATCTAATAAGGATGAAAAGTTAACAGCAGAGAATGGCTTTAAAATGATTACAGCAACATGGCTGTTTGCAGCACCCCGGATGACAGGGTTTTATTGCGATTGTGGTGGGCTCCCGCTTGGGAGAACATACTCAAGTGATATTTACACACCAGAGAAGAAATGTAACCAAATGAGGAGGCAGACAAGATGGAGCCTCATCCAATATTCATCTCTGCTTGCCTTCAGACGCTTCTAAGAATCACAACCTGTCGTTTAGCAGGGAAATTGATAAACAAGGTTGATGGTGCTCAATTGATATTGATAGGTCCTCGGGAATAGTTTATGAGTAGAGAACTTCACTGTGAAAGGTAAATGTTACCTAATGGTCTTTCATACCGTGGGCGAGCAAGGTGGCTTTTAGGAAGGTGAGACAGCTCACAGATTCTTTTTTTTATGTGTACTTGTGTTCGCCACAAACACTGCCCACCATTAGGCACACACACACGTTGATTCAGTACTTACACAAGCAGAGGGTGGGTCTATCTAAAAGGTAGGGCCGACAAAAATGTACCTCAATGTTGAAGTGACTATCAACTGCCCATGCATACTGGTGGCAATTGCTTGTCAAGTTAAAAGTTTTCAATGTCCTAACTTACACCGATTACAGTTCTCGTGGTGGGTGGGAGTTAATCATATACAATGTAGTTTCCGCTATTTCTCTGCATTCACCAGCTTCATGCAACACTGTACCCGTGACACTTGTTTATGGGATAAGTAAAAGATTTTCAAGATAACAACAAGTTGTTATTACAGTTATCCTGGTGAGTGGTAGTGAATCATACGATATAGTCTTCACTATTTCTCTGCATTCACCAGCTTCATGCAACACTGTACCCGTGACACTTGTTTATGGGATAAGTAAAAGATTTTCAAGATAACAACAAGTTGTTATTACAGTTATCCTGGTGAGTGGTAGTGAATCATACGATATAGTCTTCACTATTTCTCTGCATTCACCAGCTTCATGCAACACTGTACCCGTGACACTTGTTTATGGGATAAGTAAAAGATTTTCAAGATAACAACAAGTTGTTATTACAGTTATCCTGGTGAGTGGTAGTGAATCATACGATATAGTCTTCACTATTTCTCTGCATTCACCAGCTTCATGCAACACTGTACCCGTGACACTTGTTTATGGGATAATTCCAAACATTTCAATATAACAACAAACGCTGATCACAGTTGTCGTGGTTGAAGGCAGTGAATCATGAGATGCAGTTCCCACTACTCCTCTACACTCATAAGCTACCGGCAATACCACCAGAAAATAAAAGAGGGAGCACTGTGGGTATTTGTTGCTAGAAGCCAAGCAGGAAGTCACTAAAAGCAAAGAGTGATTTTATTCCTTTGAACGGGCTATTTCTGACATGTGACTTATTTAACAAATCCCTCCGACATGCGATTGGAGTATTTAACCATTTTAGGACTCATGAAAAGGACTTTTTTGGATCATGCTGCTGCACTTGGCCATGATTGAAGGTCACACTTCATTAGTTCATGCACAGAATCTCTGCAAGAAAAAACAGCATCCTGACATTAATGGTCACAATGTCACGATTTCTACATTAAAGTGGGCACTATAAGCAACACGATCTTGTAGCGTCCTAATTGTAATAAATTCAATTCTATTCAGTGTTAGTTTCGTCTGGCTTGCATTAACCAATGTATATAGCCCCCCCCCCCCCAACCAATTAAGTCAATAGTCAGTATTATAAGTGAAAAAAAGATCAATCTTATAAAATCAAGTAATACGATTTTAGACACTTTGTACTGCTGTCAGATAGATTTAAGCAGTCGAAGTGAAGTTGTTTAAGATATTCCGAATGCAGGCTCTCTTTAGGTGTCTTAGTTTGTCGCAGCTGGAATTCGCACCAGGGGCACCCAAGCAAGTTTAACACTGGCCAGCCAGACAGTGTCCTAGGCACAGGGACAAGAGTGGAATACAGATTGACTGTCCTTACAAGTATAAACAGCGACAGAATAGCCCGTTCAAGGATGTCACATTCTCTTCTTGTAGTTTTGTCTTTCTTATAGAGGTACTGTTAAAAAGTGTCGAAATTCAACCAGCCATGCTTGAACAGGTTTTACATTTATAATGTTATTCACTCCCGGAGCCTCTAATACATCTGACATTGAGACAACAGCCAATACATTCCTATCTTCGTTTGCTTAAGCCTTAAATGCAGTTATGGGATAATTCTTTGTTTGAACAAATACAGGACAACAGTGTGTTGCATTGACGAACGCAACAGCTCTGCATCCTACAACACGAACGCTGTGTGTAATAGAATGCAAATGAATCACTGGAATAATAATTGGTAATTGTCAGGCTTATTTGTGCGTGCCTTCAAATTAAACCACAAATAGACCCTCTTTGAGACATGGCCTTGCCGGGAATGAATCACATGCTGGGAGGCGATTAAACCTCGCATTAGGAGTACCCCAGCAGCCCATGACCTTAATCTCTAGCAAGCAAGGCATCTTGTATGCAGACAGGAATTAGTGCATCTCCAGCCGGTTCTTTTGCCCCTAATCGTAGATCAGCCAAGTCGCCTGTAAAATTTGCATGTGGAGGGACGTCTATTTTCAAGTGGGGGCTTTAGATGCTAGCATTAATGAAAGCATCTTCTGAAAGCAACTTGAAACAGGTTCAGAGCAAAATCTTTTTGCAATCGTTCAGCCACTAAACTGGCCTAATCAGGGCTGGACGTTTTGAAGGTAATTGGCTAGTCCAGCCCACTAAGTTGGCCGCTAAAGCAGCGAAACACTTTAACTAACCCAATTTAGGCAAGGAAGAAGCAGTCCAGGGAGGGAAGACATCAGCAGCTAGTTGCACCCCGTCTTTTAGTGCCTGCAGTAATTGGGCATATAGTCGAAACACTGGTTGACGCCGTGCCAACCTCTTCCTACTGCTCTTTGCAATTTTGTAAGATGTGGCTGTGAGTGTTCAACAAAAACAGCAGCATTTTACCAAGTAGTGGTACCAATTTTGAAACTTTCAGTTGGCTGAAATATGCAGCATATATATGTAGCTGCCATAATTGCACGTTCAGTACATTTTTTTTCTGACAATATTTGTGTGCTTGATTCAACTTCTGAGCTGCTGGAAATCTAGATTACACAATTGTCAGAATTATTCAATCAGTATATTTTTTTCTGGCAAACTGCTTGAAATGTACAGAACTACAGCACATAGTTGTCAGATTGGTACAATGAGTAAATTGTTCTGACAAATACTTGTGTGATACGAAACGTCTGCATCTATATCATCTCAGCCTTTGCACTTACTATCAGAGCAATAACATTTAGTTCATAAGGCACGGATTCAAGACTAGTTGGTACAAGCTGTTGTAGAGAAATCTTAAAGTAAGAAATAGCAGAGGGCTGAGACATCTAATGCCAGTCACACACTGCTTCAAAAGCCCCTTCCTTCTGAGGTGGCTTGATATAAATGGAACGGGGGACTTGCACTTGAGTGATGGAGGCTGCAGACAAAGAACAAAACATACAACCCAATTAACATCGAATCAGCAACTCGCTTACCCCATTTAATGAATATTTAACACACTTTATGACTCCTTCCTAGCACCGAGGCAGTGTTGGAAATGCCTAGGCAAGTAGGCTTGGCAATAAGCAATGCACTTCCAGGTCCTAATGCCAGTTAGGTCTCATTTACTTTTTTCCCCCTTCTGCCTTGTAAAATTCATGCTGCTAATCGTAAAAAGATTTAGAGGGACGGGTCAGCCAATGGCTGTGGATTTTCTGAGCAAGTGCGTCTCGCTTGATGTTACACTTGCCAAGTTTAATGGAATCGGTGAATCGCATGTCACTTATTCATCAACAAAGGCGAAGAACTGATGCCCAAGGTGCTGCCCCGTGCATTCTGTTACAAACACCTTGCTTGCTACCTCCTACTTAGTGTTCAACTGATCCGCGTACTGTTGAACAGCATCAACGTAAGTAAGTAAGTAAGTATGTATGTATGTATGTATGTATGTATGTATGTATGTATGTAAGGATGTATGTATGTATGTATGTATGTATGTATGTATGTAAGGATGTATGTATGTATGTATGTATGTATGTATGTATGTATTATGTTCATAAGATGTTTAAAATTTCAATAAACAAACAAGCAAAAAACAATCCACAATAGAGTATAGAATATACAAATAAACAGATGACATGAAAAATGTTTACTCAGTACAGTACAGCTTATATAAGAAAATATCTAGAAAGCTTTCTTCTCGCATCGTATGCCTCAGTCACACTTTCGGCAGTATAAATACCACTAACAGAAATAGTCATAAAGATATTACGACAACCTGGTTCCAACAGCATGTTAAAGGTTATGTGTCTAAGCTGGGCATCTAAATGTCCCATTGAGTGCGTGGACACATACAGTTAGTTTCATAAAATATGGTCGACTCTAGACAGCTGTAGTAGCCTATTCCTGGCTGTAGCTGTAACTGGCTAAAGCCAGCTACTTCTGTCTACTCCTGGCTTATAGTACCACTACTGAAAAACTATTAAGTTATTATAAATATGTACTTTTAGATCCGGCTGTGAGTAGCCTGCTATAGCCAGACAGTTCCGTTTAGTGGCAGGTAGCATCGTACAGCAAATGATGTACAGCTTTGTCTAGATTCAATTTGGCAGGCCGCTTTTAATTAAACTAACTGTTTTTACTCTGAACTATATTCCACTGGAATATGCCATTTTCCCTTTAAGGAAAAAAGGTAAAACAATCCATTTAGCAGTATAGCAATCTGCCTGATTAATTAAAGTCTTTAATATTGCCTGTGATTTTATACAGGTTCTTAAGGGTTTTGATATTAGTAGTTCTTTATTTTGTAATTGTTTCATCTTGTTGTGCATTAATGTACAAATGTATTTCTTTTGTTGTTCAGCACTAAGTGTAAAACCGTTTCTATACCAACATTTACCCTGACAATAATTAATAACCTTTTTCAGAACTATTACAGTGAGTTTTATAAAATATGGTAGAATTTAGACAGCCATAGCAACATACTCCTGGCTGTAGCTATAACTGGCTAAAGCCAGCTGTTTCTGTCTATTCCTAGCTTATAGTCGGCTTACACCTACCACCACTGAAAAATATAAATCTTGGTAAATGTAAGAAATTTATCTAAGATATCATGAATATGTATGTACAACAGACATGCATCTTTTATACAAAAAAGTACAAATATGCGCAAATGGTGCTGCATGTAGGCTACTTTTAGATCCGGCTTTCAGTAGCCAGCTATAGCCAGACAGTTCTGTTCATTGGCAGTATTATATAGCGGAAGCTGTCTAGGTTCAATTTGACAGGCCGTTTTCAATGAAACTGAGTAGCTCTGAGTGCTGGAACCAGGTGACCACCCAGCATCAGTCTCACCTTTTTGTGAACATGTCGTGGCCACCACAAAAAACATAACCCTTCGATAGAAAGACAAAATCAACAATAAACCAATAAAACAGAATTGTATAGACCTATTGGGATTTATACTCAGATGTGTTACTATTGGCAAAAGTGTAGCTACCCAATTAATGGCAGACTTTCATCAAAGTGAGTGGAAATGTAAACAGATGCATTCGTCTATTGTAACAATATCCTCAGCGATGGCTGGTTTTGTGAAAGCTATATTTGCTAAATGGATTTTGCTTTACCTTTTTTTCCGTTTTAAAGGGGAAATGGTATATTCCAGCCAAAAATAGTTCTGTGTGTATCCATTACGTTGGATTTATTTTCATATTGCAGTGGAAAACATCAAACGATTATGTTAAGTCAGAATGTATTGAGGGAGATTCAACTTAAAAGCGATGTCTAACGACATAAATAGGCTCCTGCCGGATACTCGTGTCGTTATCAATTCTGGCTTAGTACAGTAAATATCTTCTCTGTAATTTTTACAAACCTTTCCTTTTGCTGGCTTTGCATGAAACGCATTACATTAAAGTTATGTCAAGATTAGCTGGAGAGAAGTTTTGGTCTTTCTCTTCGTAAACTCAAAATTAATAATTGCATAGGAATATCCAATAAGTACAAATAAAAGGACATGAATTTATACGAAACATTTTCCTTTTGGTGGCTCTGCATAATACACTGTATACATTCAAGTAATGTTAAAATAGGCCGGATAGCTATGTCAAGATAGGGACGTTTTGGCCTTTCTGTTGGTAAAACCATACTAATTTATAAGCCTTATAACTGCATGGAACATTCAATACACACCAAAAACAGCAGAGAGTTTCAAGTTCAATCAGCAGGTTCAAATAAACTGCACAAGATAGCCACGAGATTTATCGCCACGTTGAATCATTAGCTTCCTTGTGAATTAGTAGTTTATCTTTGGGACACAGGGCTGCATTGGCTACAAGGCTTTTACAGATTGCTACGAATCTTCCTGGGCTAATTGTCTGGGAGTTTTATGCGGTCTTACAAACCCATTGCTTGTGTTCAGATTACATTGCAAGCCGAGTGATTCTGGAAGACACATACATCAAATGAGTCATGACAAGGCATGGAGACAGAGCAGTATTTATTAGAAGGAGGATTTTCTTTTAAATCTCTTTCAGACGAACTGTGAGCATAAGGTATAATGAGAAGACATGCTTTGGCCTTACCCCTCTGACGTCCTATGATTGCCTGAATTTACTTCCAATTTACGACGCAGTCCTCAATTTATTTTCAATATCCCTAACCCAGCAGTTTTGCACATCCATCTTATAGCGTGATTGACAAATCTGTAATTTGTTATATCTTAATCCACTCACTCCATCAATCTAATCAAAACTTAATAATGAATCTTCCACTTGAGAACTTAATTACGATACTTCTTTGCAGGTCTAGACTGAAGGACCACCATGCTTTGCAAGTGGTAAGCCATCGAAAACTAATTAAAATTCTTTATTACCATGAAAATCTAGTTAGACTTAGACAGCTTGTAAATATGCTTTATCCATGATATTGCTCGATGAGTTTGATTGGCTGAGCCAGTGTTTTGTTGTGTTCTTCTATTCTTATTCCAGGATCACTTGAGTTCATTTGTTTTTAGCATGCCATGCAGTTGTCTCAGAAAGTTATCTTTGGTCATCCGCAAAGTAATTCAATTCACTGCAGACCATAGACGTTCTTTTTATGGGACAGAATCACCATAAAACAACAGACTAATGCAGATAACATCAATTCACTTGGCGATAGCGGCCATGCAGGCACGACGTCCTCTCTGAGACATCAATTAAGAATTCCATATCTTGTCTTGTTAGGGCAATCACATCACATGAATTTACTGGGCCGACCCAATAAACAGGCTGGTCAAGAGCCCGATTGCTGGGTTAATATTGCCTCAGCATATTTGCCACATTGTCCTGATGTGGTTAGTGTGCATTCCACATCTGTAATGTTACCATTTTAAGTTGCAATTGCTTTAATGCTCGCTTGACTGGCTACGATGTTTCATTTGGGATAAAATCTATTTATATCCATTTTTTGTTTGGCCAGCTGCCTCCAATTAGCAGCAGACTGCATCAACTGCATATTTACATTGTTTAAGCAACGACTTGACTTATTACCGGCTACACATGGCAGGGATTCAGCAGCTGACGTGGTTGTTGTAAGCCATGTTGACGAAGTAATTAATTTCGATGTCACTTTGTCTGAAGTTAATTGGCGAGGAGCGTGTTAATGGTAAAGCCCCATCTTTAAGACACATGAGATAGATTTTTGGAGAGTGTTCTTTTCAAGTAATTCACCTGAAGATATTCGAGATAAGAAAGTAGTAATCTTCCAACACCCCATGCATCCAAAGATATAGAACTTTCAAGACACTACCAAGAAAGCCCTCCCAAACTTGCAAGTCTGTGGTTGATTACAGCAGCCGTGTGAAAGGGAACCCAAGCCACTCCAGAGAAATTAATTAATCTCGAAATGTTTTCCCTCAGTGTTAGCGCAAGAATACTGTCTGATATAATGAAGTGGAGTTATGGTGCTCAACTTGTTTTATGGCGGAGTAGTCGTAGCAATGGTGGAGAGCAGGTTTTGACTGCTGGGGGACACACATGTACCGTTGATAAGGCTGTTGGTTCAGGGCTGTACTCTGAACAGCTAGGCAAACAGCTGATGTCAATAAAGTCTCAGCTATTATGTAGAGACAAGAGACATCTCATAAAAGCAAACAGTCAAAGACTAGGAGTCCCTTTTCGCCATCTGGCCACCCACTTCATCTGACAGCTACAAGAATAGAACAAACTGAAACATATACTTATGGCAAGATATATGACATCTGCTATGGTCACAAAAGAACTTTCTCCAGTTGTGACAAACAAATCATAAATGCCACACACTCTCAGAGGTATGAGATAAACAAGTTATTTATAAGGTTATAAGTACCGAATATATGAGTGCCTTCAGAATATAAACAGGACTAGTGAAGTACAATATAATTTACTCTCATCTTTGTACACAGTACAAATCAAAGATTACCATGTCATAAAGTCATAAATTAACCAATAGTGATTAGAACTTATTCTAAAAGTATATACACACAGCTATAACGTACAAACGAACCCCTACTCCAAGAAAATAAAGGCTAGACTATCTTCACTATACCCTTTAAACAATATTCCAAAGATATATCACAGACCAAATTCGACCTATATCCCTCCAGATTTAAAATAACATCCGCAGTATTATATGTACGTAAGCAGCGGTAAGCTATTTTAATTATCATTACCTTCAACAAAACAACAACCAGACGAATATAACAGTTACTAAACATGTAGGCTTTCCTCTGCTTTTGCTGAGAGCTGGCGGCCATCTTGGAGTGACAGCGATCGTGGCCAGGGGCACATGATGAAAACGACGCTCTATCGTAAGATGACAATTTATGGCGTCATTTGGCCCCGAATCTCCCAGCACAATAGAGCCGAAGAAGCTAGCCAGGCTGCCAGGAAGGGTCTTTAATCCACAGCAAGGCACTACAGTCACACTTGGCCCCCGTTATAACCCCTTTGCTCCCTGCAGAATAGAAGAGAAGAGAAGAGAATAGAAGAGATTAGAAGAGAATAGAAGAGAATAGAATAGAAGAGAATAGAAGAGATTAGAAGAGAATAGAATAGAATAGAAGAGAATAGAAGAGATTAGAAGAGAATAGAAGAGAATAGAATAGAAGAGAATAGAAGAGAATATTGACTGATAATTTATTTGACTTTTGTGATAATTGAATATAGTAGAATAGAAGATAGAACAGAATAGAATAGAATAGAGTATTGATTTATTTGACCTTATAACTTGTTTATAAGTAGAATGTAATGTAATATAACTTGAATTGATCATTTTTGACTTATTTGTTAATAGAACAGAATAGATAAGAAAATAAAATAGAATCATTCAATTTATTATAAAATTCATTGCGTTGCCATAGAATTTTCTCTAATTTATAAGACGGGGCTTGCCAAATACATATAATAATTCAAATTGTGAATATTTTCGAAACTCTAAATTGATAAATTACAGTAATTAGTTCTCAGAATATTGTTGTTTAATTTGCAGAATTAACCTTTTCAAATAGAAATCCTAAACTAGTCTTAGGTCTATTAGATGGCACTCCCACATATGGGCAGACCTGTATGACCTCCTAGAGCTTTTTAGCGAAGACAGAAGACTATTCTGGCGAGATGCTTCTATAATAGAGCCTAGGCAGAGTTGAGCTGGCTGGGTGTTGAGAAATGACCAGGCTGGCATGTGATCATGTTCATAGCTGCTCTCCAATATTTCCGCGGATTAATATGTCTGTGGGCCGTCATCGCGCAACAATTTCTGGCCACTGGGGTCAAAAGTAGTTCGCAGACGACTCTCCAATTTGTTGGAGAAATGAAATATAGCCCATGTAATATTAGGAATTGAGGAATCCATACACTGGAGTTTTCCAGTGGAGACGAGACAGTGAATACTTGCAAAAAATGCCTGGTCCAATATCCGCTGTGCACAGACAATATTGCATGTGAATTCATCAAGCACAGTACATGATCATCTGTTATTGACCCCCAAAAAACATGAGACAGTTGAGATGGCCTAGTGACAATTAATTGAAAATATGAATCGTGCTCTCAAATGCACATAAGAATCTGCCTTGCTTAAATATAATTGTGCAGAATCTTTCGAAATTGCTATCAAAGGTTTCCATCATACATCCTACATAATGAAGTTCAACCTTCCCACGGACCATTAATGAAATTCCAGCCTTTTCATTCTGCTTAAAAAAAGGAAATTGAAGTGACAAGAGCAGAAGGAAAGGTGAAATGTTGTTTAATCACTTCTAGAATACCATGACATTTTTTGTGAACACTTCCGAACGATTAATTATGTTTTACAAAACAAGAACAACCAGCAAGGTCACAGTAAATTGAAGTCGAAAACCGGCAAATAGCGCGACACCTGCTGAAGATTAAAGTTGTGAAAAACCTGTTTATTAATCAAATTCCATCGATGGCCGTTAATTGTGATGCCAAACTCATTTGATTTTCACAATAATCTTGTTAACAATCGTTAAATCAGACGTTCAAATTGCTTCTTGTAATCTGCGTAATGAGAAGACATTCCAATTCACCGATTGTCTGGGTCATTCACCTTTCGATCAACTCCAGACTGATTATGCAATTTGTTGATTGTTTACGAATTTAAGTTGCGCGGTTATGCAACTTTTAATTAATAGGCAAAGCTTATTAAATGCGCTCTTAAAAAAGAAAGACAGAAAGAAAGAAAGAAAGAAAGAAAGCAAGAAAGAAAGCAAGAAAGAACGAAAGAAAGAAAGAAAGAAAGCAAGAAAGAAAGCAAGAAAGAAAGAAAGAAAGACAGACAGAAAGAAAGAAAGAAAAAAAAAGACAGAAAAGCTAAGTCTAACTGAAATGATTAGTTCTTCAAAAACACAACAGCAATCCAACAACAACAACTGCTCATATTCATCATGTAATGGATGTCGACATGCTCTTATGCCTGCTGCCGTATGTGCCATTCACGTCGATGCTCTGTTGACATTGTCAGATGAAGAGGTGGGTCCAGATATTCCGATGTTGATTGACAGCCGTATGAACCGAACAACCGCTAAACACATACACTGCAAACACGCACCACCCTCCATTGCATGTATTATTGCGCTACTCCAAATAGTTCCAAAGGGCGGTCATCCATATTTCGCCTTATAAAGCAAAACTGACATTTTAAGTGCCATTCATAGAGAACTCAGTGTTTTATCACAGTTTTTGATGATCAATTGCATGGGAATGTGGATTTTGCTTTAGTTTCAAATTTCAGGCTTTTTTGATACCGCATTTCTCATGTTATCCAATAGACAGCTCTTGGTTCTGACTGTAAAAGCCTGGCATTTGATTTCACATCGAAACTGAGGTGACATTTACAGTAACAGCCTAAGACTCAATGAGTTCAGTTTTAAATAATATGTCGTGAGTGATTGGCGATAATTCTACTGAATTCACCATACGTATTCCTCATCCTCAATTATGTATTATGGCAATTGTTATATTTTCTAATGTCCCGTGCGATGTTATTACGCGAAAATTCTAAATGGTATATAATAACATAATTACTGCGCCATATAATATTTATAATGAGGTATGCTTTTCGGTTCCTTCCATTTGACATATAACTCACAATATTTGAGGCTAATTATGACGTATGATTTTTAGTTCTTTTCAATATTTTTATTTTGTTTTGTGGAATTATATTTCAGTGCATATGTGCATTCACGAGGAATTTGGGAATTGAATGATTAGATTTTATTACAGTATTTAAGGCTGAAATTAAGGTATCATTAATCTTTCTATATGTGACGTATAACATACAGTATTTAAGGTTGATAATGAGGTATGGTCTTTAGTTCTCACATTTTGACACATGATGAAACCTGTTGTGTTGCTTAATGCATTTGGCAGCTGAAACCCATCACAATTTGTTCGTTACAAAGAAGGATCGGTCATTAACTCCCAATAAACAAAGCAAGAAACAGTTGTGCAGCCCACTGCCTGGCAATACTCTTGGTAGACTTACACCTGTTCTTGATTGATGACGCTTCAAAATGTCTAGAATCTGGTTCTCCACATCTGTAAAAAAAACCTTCTCCAGCTCTTTAGAGAGCAATCAGTTTAAATGGCCGACATCTTTGTCTGTAGAAGAAACTTGTGATTGCGCAGCGCAAACACTCTGTTCACATTAAACAAGTCAAGTGGACTGGACATGATTTATTCATTTTCAAAAAGTTACGCATGATGGAGATCTTTGAGGCATGGTGCCATCCGAAGCTGTTAAATATTTTGAATTATTGTATTGGCCATATCAATCTTTAGGCAAAAAGAGCTAAAAGTTGGTTAAGTCGTTGGCTTGCTGGATCTTCAGCTTGGTTCTCTTCATGATCTTCACATATCTCAACTCACAGCCAGCTGCCTGTAAGTGGCATAAGACGTTAAATTGGTGGTGCCTTGTAATCGGTGTCATTGCTGAGGCAAGCAAAAGACTCCACCCATGGGGAAAATGAGTAACATTGTGTTGAATTTAAGTCTTATCGTCTCATCATTATGCCTGCCTCTGGCAGCTGGTGATGTAAGCTGACGTAGCTTCCAACCAACCGCAATACAAGGAAAGGGTTTGGACCACTGTTTTGGACCCTTTTGGGCCCTCTGTGTCGTATTTTAAGGACCAATACATTTTACATCATGTTAGGGCGGGTTTAATGGTAAGGTTTTCCAGCATTCTTACATCCAAAGTGTAAAGTATACTGGAATCATTGTATGAATGGATTTAAAAAGTCGTTAGAATATATTTTTTTAAATAACTGATGCTGAGCCGCAATTAAATACACTGTACAGTAGTATCACTGTTTCACAAACTGTATATCCTCGTTTACCTAATATAAATATAGACTGTACATCAATAAACAAGTCATATCAGTGTCATTTACATAGAAGACAGAGTCTATTTTGAAGTGCCATTATCACACGTTTATGTCAAATAATAATCAATCAAGCGATGGTCATAAATTCTAAGCAAGTGGTAATTACCGATATTAGAGGCAGCGAGCGAAAGGTCTGTTAGATCAATGAGACCTTTGGTCGGTTTCTGGGTGTCAACTTCACATCGACTAGTCACTGATATCTCTGTCAGTTTCAATTAGTCACTTGAATAGTTTTGCTATTTTCTTGTGGGACAGGTCGTCAATAAACCATGCATAGATGTTAGACAGAGACACCAACGTCAGAAGCTCTCCGCAAGAAAAAAAAGAAGAAAAAGAAGAGGAAATCGTAGTTGGCCATTTTGTCCAGCATCCTCTGCCACAGCCAACAAAAATGACCACTGGAGATATCTGATATGTCTTTGTGCTTTTTGTACTTTCTATTGTTCTGTACCAAAGTGAGATAGAAGTATATGGTCACCTGTTAGAACAGCTCTCTAAAGTAAGTGCAATTAAGGTATAGTTTCCAATCAATGACTCCAATAAATTGGCTTACCTAATGATGACTTAATTTTGTGACTAGAATGTCTTAACCTATGACTACATTGCACTGATGTATGACTACAAATGTCTACCATGCTCCAGGAAATAGCCAATACCAGTATATTTCTAATTCTATAGTTAAAAAAAACAAAAAAACAACCACACATGTATTTCCTCAAACTGTCCTTCAAGAAGAGCTTTATCCAAGGTATCAAACTTCTTTTATGTCATCCAGTTAACTTCTGCAGGTGATAACAGCCAAGACACGTTACAAAGAGTTGCTTGACTTTTTATGGCTTCTTATTGGAAAAATGAAGAAGTAGCAAGGACGCAATTTCTGCTTACTGTTAGAGATGAGTCAGACCTAACACCTATCTTATTGTTCTCAAAGTTACTTCTTGATAGTCAAGGTTTTGTGATAAAAGCAGAGAAAATGACACTCAGGATATCTTTTGTATCAGTATGGGAAGCCTGTATCTCTACAAGTGGATAGTCAAGGTTAGCAGAATTGCTTGGCAAGCCTGTGTGCAACTTGTTTGTCACATATCAATGTCTTGGATAACCACAGTTTTATGCCTGGCTGTCTGGGCCAGATATGTGTGGGCTTACAAGGAGAAATTGCATGAATAGATGTCATCTGGACGAAGGATTCTGCCTCCTCTTTTGATATCTGTTTATAGCTCTATTGGATATGCATCTTGCTTGAGTGTCATGTTCTGTGGGGGGTGACCTTGGGGGTTGGTATGAAGAGGGGTGATGTTTGATAAAGTGATATTTTCTATCTCATGCATTATACATGAATTTCCAGATGTCAGACTTTAAACTAAAAGATGTTTCCCTATTTTGATTATTGTTCATAGCTAACCCCCTCATAACATGTAACATCTTTACCCGGATTTGTTTCAATGTAGATAACGTATATTCAAAGCTTTTATATTTATTTCATATTGATATTCAAGCGTGGTATCTAATTCAAAGCAGGAAGGATATCATATTTTCATCCAAATGATTAAATGCTTCTGGCAAAGAAAGATCTCAAGCTCAGCAACCCAGCATCTAGTCTTGTTTCCAACCGTGAAAATTGTGTAATTCACTCAAACTCCCTTCATCCGAATGTCATAGCAGAGATTCTAGAAGATGGTGGGAAAGACTGCAGTTCCGATGCCTTTTTAAGGCTACAGTTTCACAGTATTATGGAGGAGTAGCCTGATCAGGTTGGTGGGTGGATGGATTAGGGCTGTTCTATTAGAACAGGCAGGGACCATGCCAAAGATGGATGAAACAGCCATCTAACTTAAGCTTGATCGGGAATTAAACCCCGGACCTAGTGGTTGGAATCCCAGTGGGCTACCACTGAGGTAGGCCCCCACACCAGCCAGATCAGTGTAAATTCAGTCAGCATATTATTAATGTAACGCCTCAATAGCATTTTTATTTACAACCAAGGGACATGCCACGAATACATCAGCATATATCACGCCTGTTTCGCTCGTTCCAGTAAAACATTAATGTGTCTGTGAAACTGTGTGGGCAGAGAATATTATACAGAAAGAAACAGCAGAAACTCATCATATTTGGTTACATCAGGGTTGCGTGCCAAATGACCACTAAGTCTGACAAGTTGCATGGATGTTGATGATGGTCTATAATTCTGTCTTTGAGTAATTGTATACCTCTGCTAGCGGGCAGTGATTTTCTGCCCTGCTTGGGTGCAGTGATGCACGTATGCACGTATGTCATGATGGACCAAAGCAGATAAGGCAGGATATCTTAATGGGATCCAGAGGGACACATAGTCTGGTCAGAATCGCTATTGGATTCTCCACCAATTTGTATCCTGCCTCAGCAACCTAGCATCTCTCCTCTGCAGCCAGCATCCCAGCTACACTACACTGAGCACTGTCGTGTCAGGGAAGTAGGCTTATTTGAAAGGCAGGGGTCTGCAGACAGGTTTCGGTTACCCCTCTTGCTTGGTAAAGATGAAAGACATCTGTCACATCAAGAATCACCCTCTGCTGCTACTGCTGCTACTGCTGTTGCTGCTGGGTCTTCTTGGTCAATCCTGGAATCCAGGTCACCCCATTTCTTCATCTTGTCTCATATTATAGCAGCTGCCAGTTCATAACAACTAGTGTCTGCCTGAGGCAACGCGGGTGGTTTACTTTGTAGGAAATACAAAACATTGGAGTTTGGAAGTATGCGCACATTATCATTTCTTAGATACAGCAGATTGATATGGTGGCCAAATCATCAGCCTTAAATGTAAATTTAAAGGTCCTTTATCACTTAACGGAGTCTCACCAACTTTACAATTATATTCATGGAAGGCCTCTTCAAGCATGAGTCTTTCTAAACTCCCCAGGAAGTACAAAGCTAAGCATCCGTAGTCACTGCCATCACTGCCGTAGTCACAGGTCATCAGGTTAAGCACTCCACAATTGCCATCACTGCCTACCACCAAAAACTTAATTAAACCGGGCTGATTGAAGTGGAGCAGTGGTTTAAGGAAAACCTGCTCAGTTCTTCTATGCTGCGGCTTGGTTTGAACTCATGGTGCAGGACGAATATCTGACAAGTTATTGACTGACTTCCTAGCAGTGCCAAAAATACCAACAATTACTTAAGAACACTGTTATATTCAGCCCCAGTCTTTCCCCTTACAGGCATCCTTTGAATAATTTTATCGCAATGTCACCTGCAAATGCATTAGATGGGCATTATTTCTGCTGGTATGTGGCAGTCTTGTGAGGAGGCCTCTTAGTGTTGAAGATGTAATCAGTGGGATGGGGTTGGGATTACAGAAGAACGTGAAGCTTTTCCTAAGATGCTCCGCGTCTGTCAGGAACTTTGCGTTTCTCATCTATTCTTTCAAGGAGATTTAAAACATCCAGCTCCCTTGCAGACACTCCTACTTATAGACAAATTAGTAGCTGAACGTCTGACTGAAGAAGAACGTCTGACACAGCTATTCTTTATGACTAAGATGAGTAGGGGGGCTTACTTCTGCCACAGACGTTGGACCTATAGCTGGAATATGCAAATTGTTGGATAACAACATAGCCTTCTTTAATTTGAAAGGCTCACAGCGTTTGGTTGCCTGATGGATGTTCTGTGCACAAAAACTTAGATTCAGTGGTAAACTGCAGCCTGTCTGAGCCATCATATCTGCACCTGTTTGCGCAGTCATAAAAACCTAGCTGGGAACAAATGGTATCATATATAGTAAATCAAGGACAAATAAAAGAAGTCACAGTGTCCAGATTGCATCAGAAAAAAATATTGTATATCTCCATTACTGGATGCTTGAGAATTGTGTCCATACGTACTTACATGTATTGTTAAATAACAACGTCTGAATATATACAATGTATGTGATAACTTAGTGTTATTATAGACACACACTGGTACATACAGTTAGTTTCATAAACTATGGTCGACTCAAGACAGCTTTAGCAACCTATTCCAGGCTGTAGCTATAACTAGCTAAAGCCAGCTGCTTCTGTCTACTCCTATCTTGTACATGTAGTTGGCTTAAGCCTACCACCACTGAAAAAATATATACCTTGGTAAATGTAAGATATTTATCTGATATGTCACAAATATGTACTTTTAGATCTGGCTTTGAGTAGCCAGCTATAGCCAGACAGTTCCGTTTAGTGGTAGGTAGCATCGTATGGCAGAAATTTTCTAGCTTTGTCTAGGTTTAATTTGACAGGCCGTTTTTAATGACACTGACTGTATGCAGTAGATACACGTCTACTCATGATAGAGTATGCCACAATCAAACATTAATAAAATAATCCATACAGCTTGTGACATCGGATGGAAACTTGTCACCGGATACTGGGGTGTCAGCAGGGTGGCCTGTCTTGGATCCTGTGCAGCGTGGTAGGCTACTGAGTAAATGGTATAATGGTTTGACAACAGACAAATGGGAACTATGGATGCAGTGCAGGAGACCACGGTCATTACTCGACTCAGAATACACATGCATGACAGGAAAGAGGTCTCATCACGATGATGGTGGCCATTTCCGTTTAGTGTTTCCAATGAGAGTGAAACCCTGCCCCATGTTTGCGCTGCCCTGGCCCCACGGACAGGAGGACACTGAGAAAGGCCCATTTGTCCATTTGGCCGTATTGACCAAGCCATAATCGTGGTGGGGACTGTTAGTGGGGACTGGTTGGGGACGGTCTGAGCTACAAACTTCGATGACCTACGTGAAGGGCCCTCTTCACATGGCCCCGCCATGTCCACTGCTGGAGGACCTTGAGTCGGCTTAGTTGCTATCGACCTGACTGTCCAGCTGGACCAAGTGGCTGACTCCACGGAGCTGCTGTCTGTCCTATTTCTATAATCCACGTCCTTCGGTGTCTCCTCATGGCCTTGTAAATTTGCTCAGCTTTCAGAGTTAGCATTGCTGACTTTCAAGAAATGTATCTGCCACCTGAAAATCTATTGCAATGTAACCCAGATACCATTGCAAATCGGCCCAGCATCGTTTCTATGTTGACAAACATTACATATATATAATTTTTATTGACGGAAGATGTCAGAAAAGACATAAATGTCACAAGTACAAAAGATAAAAAGAAATAAAAGCAATCAGAAAATAATAATAAAAAAGGGAATACAACAAAGACTATAGTTACAGATGGTTCCAGCCACCAAATTAAAGTATTTACATAGAAGTTAACATTAGTTTAGCTGTTTATCCACTCCTTATAAAATCCAATCAGAATCTTTCATACATACAGCTTGTATCATAAACACAGTTATATTTTACATATAATATATAATACATATTAACACGTTCGACAAAATACATTCCTTTTATAATGTGTACGATATAACTATTTACAGAATGATTTTACCTCAAAATAGAGCGAATATATATTAATTAATAGGAAGTATATATGTATATATTTACAGAGATTATCTGACTTCACTTCTAGAAAACAAAATTACAAAGAGTTTTCATCGTGACAGTTTTAAAGTTCAAGATATATATGACTGCGCAATTTTTTTACAACATTGTATCAACATCGCCGACAGTGCGCCGATGTTTGGAATGCTACATATCTGGGAAGATTACATTCTTTTTGTGACATCTTAGTCATACAACAGCAAATATAATAGAACTTTATTTCCTTAGTAAGAGGGAGTTAATTAACATTTTTGCTGGTTAAAATTCTAAAAGAAACAATACAGTTATTTAACTCCTGACTATATAATCTATCAGGCCTCTTTTTAGTATTTTGTTTGTTTACTTAGTTTGATTATACTCTTAATGATGAGATAAGTTCAGTTTGTACTAACGAGGGAGGTGATTAACATTTTCGTTGGTTATATCCCTTTTTTATAGTGGAGTATAAATACAGTTACAGTTTCATATATATATATATATTAAAAACGGCCTGTCAAATTAAACTTAGACAAAGCTATACAACTTCTGTTATATGATGCTACCTGCCACTAAACGGAAATGCGTAGATATATCTTAAATTTACCAAGGTTTCTATTTTTGCAGGGTTGGTAGGTATAAGCCAACTATTATTAGATAGCATGATAGAGTCGACCATATTTTATGAAACAACTAACTGTATATAAATAAGCTAACTGCCTACAACAGCTAAAATCATTCACATGTGTACATAAGTTTATATTGTTTGGATGAACTTTCTGCCTCTGGCAATTTTAAGCATGAGTTCCAAATGTTCCATAATATATAGTACATTGATTAATAAAATATATTTATTTGGGGTGACAATACGGATAAAAATAGTTGGCTCTGATGATAACAATAAAATCAATTATATAAAAAAATTGGTAAAATATAATGTTTCAAGCGCAATTTAGATATGGAGAGTGAAGTGATCTCTTTAAGATCGTTTGGCATTAGACTACTTAATTTGAGGTAAGATTTTGGTGTTCTAATAATCTCATTTCTAATTTTGAATTTCTCTGGAACTTCACACGTGTCTTATGATCTGCATGCCGGCGATATTAATACTAAAGGTTAAATAAAACGGTAGATATCTCACTTATTCCAACATTAGAGTGTTCTTTATGAGCCACATTATGATAACTCTCTTGTATCAACCTGTAGAATATCTACAGACTACTTTATTGGCCATAATCCTGGTTATTTGGGGTTGTAAACATCACACACCAAATCATGTTATACTGTAAGAACGTGGAGTGCAGCTGACAAACAAAATCTACATAAATATAAGTCTACAATGTTGTCTGACATTTTTTACTAAAGTTCTGATAAGGTGTTTTTTAGTTGTTTTTTTTAATTGAATTTTGGGACAGACCAAACTTATTACAATCAATCGTGTGGAAATGTAAAACAGGTTCCTTCCGCATTGAGTGGAACAGCTTCTCAGAAAAGTTCAGAAAACTCATTCATCGAGAAGACGCCAGTTTCAACTTTAATCTGATTCAAGGTTAAAGCATGGCCAGAAACCATAATGTCATTACACATCTGTCTAAAAATAAACTATATCAAAAGAAACATTTTGACGTAAGAGCCTTGTGTGTCCTTGCCCTGCCTTGTGATGCTACTGCAGTCATTGCTACTGTGCCCTCGACTGTGGTATAATGAATGTCACCTTGGCGAACGCCGAGACTATGTAAAAAAAACAAAAAAAAACGTATAGCTTAGGATGTGTAGGCAGATCACTTCAAGATAACCTTGGTTATGTTTTTGATTTGCAGAACCTAGAAGTGATGCACAGCCTCGAAATTAGATCTGAGCCATCTGGAAAAAGACATCTGTAAGTAATGAAATGGGAATAACAAACATAGTGAAAAGAAGACATTTGGAGTGAGATGGTGATGCTGTGAATAAAAAGAAACTTTTAGGAGAATGATTTTTTTTTTGTAGGAGTTTGAGAAGGCGTGATTTATAAAAGATATAATTTTATGCAGTTGTCTTGTTGCGACACGTAAAACACACCCAGATAGAGCTTGGAGTTCTTTTTTATTTTACCAGTCACACTAAATACAATAAGACAAAGTTTAGTCATATAGAATACAAAAACAAAAACATCACACAAATAATTGGTTCTGAGCACGTGTTCAGAAGACATTTCAGAAATTTAATGCATCAAAGACTGTTTTTTAATGGAATGACAATCCCATGTAAATCATGTTCCGAACACTTTTTAAACGCTCAATGTGTCCATTTTACTTACAGCGAAGTAAATTAGCAGAGCAGCGCATCTGCGTCTGTCCTGGGGTACCATCGAATTGACCAGAGTGGCACCAAGTCATTTCGTCCTCGGCAAATTGGCCAACTCACAGGAGTCAGAGAGAGGAAGCAGAGCTGCTTCTGACTACATGGAGGGCATGAGGAGGGACAAGGAGGGGCAGAGAGGATGTGTGGATCCTTAATCACCTTCAAAGTCCAAGTAACAGCTGTGCCAACCAGGAGTACCTTGTTTCCAACCGCTAGAGGGCCTCTCCAACAGCTTCCGGTTGCCTCTTTCCTTTCCACTGACATTTGAGGTCACCAGGTCAACAAAGACTTATCTGCTCGATGCTTGTTGAAAGACCTTCAAAGTCTACTTGCATCTCATATTGCTAGAGTTTCTACTTTGACTGCATCTTGGTCAAATTATATTAGAAAAAAAGTCTATATTATTATAGGAATGTCTTTAAATATTTCTACGTTGCCTGCCTGCATGGCATGTCAAATTATATAGAAAAAAGTATATTATTATTATAGAGAAAGTTTTTAATTGCATCTGGCATAAATATCTTCATTAAAAGTTCTGAAAGACAAAAGGTAAGAGGTAGCATATGTCGAACTTTCCAATATAAACATATGGGATACAACATGCCATAGCAGTTTGATTCTCTGCACACGCAACAACCAAAGATATCAGCTGTTTTCATGAACCTAAAGAATATGCAAAAAACCTCTTGAAACTTCAAGTACCAGGAAGCAATGTTACCTGGTACATTGTCATTCAGGGCAGACATGAAAGTTCTTGCCAATGTCCCCTTTATGTAAGTTGGATTTTTTCATACTTGAACATTAAGGAAAACCAGAACATGCAATAAGTTTTGTGAAAGATTCAGGAAAATGTGCATGACATCAAATATTTTCAGTGTATTTCTGTTAAAATTATCATAAGCTGCACTAACAGGGCAACACTGTTCTTTTTCTTACTTTCTTTCTATTGTTGTACACTGTCTAGCCACTTTAAAATAACCCCAGTTCCAATAAAGAGAGGCCTATCACCTAACACCTTCATATCAGCAATTACAACAAATGCTTGCAAACTTGTGATGAAGGTTTGTAAAATCACTCAGGAAATGTATAAACTAGTCAACACAGAGTGCTTTCATTCATTTATTTCTCGGTTTCTTTTGACATTTGATTGTAAATATTTTATTGAATCGCAGAAGCATAACTCTCATAAATTAAACGGGGGGGGGGGGGGGCTGAGAGGAAATATGCAACTGTTTCACAAGACTTACACTGAGAAAAAGTATTGTGTCGCTTTGCACACGACAGAATAATTTAAAGACCATGCTCCCATAGACTGTTCTACTTGACCTGTTTATGGTTACCAATAACCCAATTGACTCGTTATGCTCCAAAGTTGTTGATATAAGTGACATAATGAGCCGCTTGCAAGTTCCAGTCATACGTTCCTTCAGAGGAACTTTTTACGTTTTGTCCTGACCGACCTGTCAACAACAAACGCCCGAGGTCCTTGGATTATGCCATCAAATACAACGCTCCCATATTGCACATTCTCCCTCCAATATTACTGGAGCAATTTGCCACTGGCTCTGGGAGATTATGAACTCCTGGCCAACAATAACGAAGTTCATAACAGTTGAGTGAGCAAGAATTCAGAGAGAAGACCTCAGCCATCTAGGCCATCGCAGGATGAGGAAAGCTTCCTTAACAGTGAAGGCGAAGCGATATGATAACCTCTTGCTGTTTAATTGGCCTTTATTGACATGGATTGACAAACAATGCCAACCATAATCTTAATCAGATTATGGCACCGATTATTTGATAATTTCCAATACGAATTGGCATAATGACATTACTGTAGCTTGGTGAAGGGACCAACATGCTGTTCAGCTTGCGCAGGGAGCACCGAATCAGTTCGTGTTTTTGCTTTCAAAGCTTTCTCTCTCTCTTTCTCTCATTCCCCGTGATTTACCCCCCGTTGTTGTGTGTTTAATTTCCAACTCTAATGACTGCTTTGCATGTCACTCAGCCTGATTTTAGCCCGGGCCGCCCAAACAAAGAGTGTCAATGTTGTGGCAATTCCTTATCTGATAATGGCAGACATCATGTGTTGGTATGCTACAATCGTTCCTTACTTTTTGTGGTGGAGAATAGTGGATGAGTAGCTGAATGTGTAGATTCAGATATTGGAATAATGCATGGTGTTTTTTATATGGTAAGACATACATTAGGTTCATTCGGGAAGCACACATATCATACAATTGGCTAAATTTTTGCTGAAAGCTATGGAAATAAGAAAACAGTTACTTTTTGTTATTTAGACGTCACGTATTTAAGCACTAAAATGGAGTGACATATAAGCCCTAATGGGGCGGGGGGGGGGGGGGTGTATGTTTCCACGTCTGAGGTTTGTATTGTTGTAATGCAAAACAACATGTCAATAAAGATAAAAAAAAAAAAAAAATATCATATAACTACCATATTTTCATTAATGACCATTCATGGTCACTTTATTATGTCTTTAATAATGTACCAGTTCTTGCACTTTATTATGTGTTCAAAGTATTCATGAGTTATTGTTTATTTATGAGATACATAGCATGCCAAGGAATGTAGGAAGTGGATTTTGGAGAGAGAGAAGATCCATTCAGAAGGAATAAGGATGACTGAAGGACAGAAGCTGTCAGAGCAATCCAAGCAAATCAGTGGATGGTAGTAAAACACCACCATCCTCAGCATGTCATGGAGGATGACTTTTGAGGCGAAATATTGTCTGGATGAGGGTGAAGGGTCGAGCTGGGCGGAACCCTGGTCTCCAAAAGGCAATCACATCACATTTTACGACTCAGTCGGAGATAGGAAAAGCATTGGTGGAAGCAATCATGTCGACCTGATGGGAAGTGTCTCTCAAGTCCATCCTAACCTAGATGCCAATGCCCAAGTCCATCCCATCTTTGGCTCTCGTCAAAATCACTGTCATCCGCAGAGAACAGTGTCATAATTGCAACACAGGCTTCGATGGTAGGTTCCTCCCGCCGCAAAAATGCTGAATGGTTCTTGTTGAGTAGACTATTATATTCTTGTGGCCTGTGTGAGTTGTTTATATCATCAAGTTAACTTTCGTTTCGTTGACTGTTGTTTCACTAGTATTTGTAATATATCTATACACTGTATATATATATAATTTTATCGACCAGTATCATGGCAGGAACATAGAAATGTATAAATTGAAAAATGAAAATCACAAACACAGTATTTACAAGGAAAATGTAGAAATGGCAACAACAAAATTTGGCTGAACTGCACTCATCAGCGTAAGAAACGTCCAAATCATACAGGATGTGTTTTTCTTCGATAAATGTTTTCATGATTAATAAATGACCAAACTGATTGATCCTGAATTGTCTGAGGACCCAAAAAACAGAAGTTCGCCCAAGTGTGACAACTTCCTGTGTCTCTTTCAGGCCTAATTTATCACATTAGGGTATGTTCAACAGACCATCGCATAACTCTCATCTTACGCAAGAACTCAAGGTATTTCTGAAAGCCTAAACACAATGGGACCAAAATGGAGACTGCAGCTTCATTCGTAAAGAAATGACATTTGCATTACTGCATGGAAGAGACCTATGACCGGTTGCTTTCTTTGAATTATTTACTTTGATTGCTACCTGCTTATTGATAAAGTTAAGTTACCAAGTGTTATACCTACCAATTAGCAGGCATAATGTATTACATTTAAAACCGTCTGTTTTGATTACACTGATTGTATTTGTTCAATTAAATACTTCATTACATGAGACATACTCGTGTATCTTTCAAGTTTGGTCAATAGCCAACAGTAGGGAGGCCAGCTATATCATTGCAATCTTTATTGCAGATCGCAGTTTGCATCATGACAACTGAGTGTGATCCAAACAATCAAGTTATCCACTTTCTTGAATTGAAAGCAGATCAAGTAGCCGCGTGGCGTGTACTCCATAGTCTTGCAGATAAATTATTCAAGGCACCAGTCACGATGCACAATGGTAACTTTGACAGCTATTTTGTGCAACATCCCATTTCATGTGGCACTCTTCAAGCTGCCTGGTTAGGTTTGCTGGCACTAAACCAGCCTGGCAAGTTTCTTGATTGCAATCAAATTGACCGAGGATCCAGTCCAATTGCTTTTGTCCAGAGTTCGTGTAACTTTCACTACAGTCACCAATTGTAATTTCGGAACAGATTTCAGGCGAGAAAAGCTGTTATTTTCAATTAGATAGTGGTGCCTTGTGATAGCCACACTGACATATATTGGCTATGTTTGCAAATAAGCTGTTTGTTTGTTGTAGCTCTAAGCTATAGGCCAAGGTTAAAGTAGTGTAACTCTGTGATATTATGAGTGACATACTAATGTATGCATACAGTGTACAGCTGTATGAGTAAGCAATGTTGCATTGATGAGCCAGAGAGAAGAAAAAAACTGAGCCAGCAACAGATGTCCCTCAGTGAAGTACTAAAAATAGCTGCTGACCCTCTCCACTTTTGATTGGTGTAAATGATTATCAATAAGGCTCCTTCAAATATTTGCTTAGGCAAGTACACGACTAAATGTGGGCCTCCATAGCTCAGTGGTTAGAGCACTGGTCTTGTAAACCAGGGGTCGTGAGTTCGATCCTCACTGGGGGCTTCTGTGTCTTGTGTGACATAGGAAATGTCCATTTTCATGTTGAGAATTTAGAGATCTGTAGTGGACCAACCAGCTGAAATATATACATATACCCCCACATGGCAGTTTCTATTGTTTTTATGAGGTATATAGGCCTTGAAAATGTCAGTTATCTCTCTTGTTCAAATGTAGCTATTCTAAAAAAGTGGCGGTAAAATGTAACAGCAATCAAACAAATCAAACAAAGTAATTTATATTCAGTCAGAATTACTAAATAAGGTAAGCTCTTACTTGGGATAAAATAACTTTAAGTTTGCCTTATGTAAGTCACATGAAGGTTGTTTCTGAGGATCTATGGACTCTCTAGTTCATTAGCATGATTAGAGAAACTCAACTGACCTTTTGGACTGAGACCTTGATTCATATCAAGCACCGACACAGTGAAATGACCCGGATGTTGTGATGACAGGGACGTCGTACAGATGGCGCAGATTTCGGCCAATTGCCCTTCTTGCACCTCCCAGGCAGGAAACAACTGCCACGGACTCCCAAGGTGACCTTGAGCCCACCCCACTCACCGGAAATCACCCCCTGACCATCTCAGGGCATCTCTTTCAGTCACCTCATGGTGTGTCAGATCATTCTATGGTGCACGGTCACACAGTGTTTTTCACCGCCTTCACAATTTGGTTGTCATTTGTGCAAAATACAATGTATCTGGTGGGAGTTCCTGTGCAAACAGGACAAAATGTCATTTTCCTGATAAATCTTGCTGCTCATTTCCAACAAACATAGACACCAACTAGAAATAGGAAATGTTGCAAAAGAGTAATGTGTACTATTATGGCACACGGTCACACCGTGTTTTTTTTCAATTTCCTACTAAATCATGCAGTTCTTTTATAAACACTGGAAATAGAAAATGTAGTGAATGAGAATGAGTATACTACACCTGTTACCCACTGCATATACATACACTGAGTGTCATTTTATAGTAGATCATTAAATTTATTGTATCTACTGTAACACTGGTTCATCCATGGTTCATCACATGAGCTTAAGAGCTCACACCAGCACCTTCAAAAAAAAATTCATGCTGAGGACACCATCAGTAGCTTTATAAATTCATCTTTCATTATAAACTTTTTTCCCTTCATGTACATTATACCTAAAGTAATCAGATGGATGGCTGTTTCATCCATCATTTCATTGCCATGGTCCCTGCTTGCCCTAATTAGCCCATCAGGTGCAGAAATACAGGACGTAAAGCCCTAATCCACCCACCACCCACCACCCTAACGTAATCAGAGGTTGGTGTCTATGGAAGCGCATGAGATGGGCTCTAAATGTATCAATTGAGGGCGTGCGACTGTTGCACTTGGGGGCTGTGAGTGCAGATGGATGTCAAAATGCACCGGGTCACCCTATTGATCTGCGGATGATACTGCAAATGCACTGTGGAAATATCTGGATGGCAGTTCAAGGAAAAGCTGGTACAACCCACAAAGAAATCAATGTCCGTTTGATTAGGCCAGCAGCTTCGATTGGCTATCTGAACTCATTACTTCTGGTGAAATGATCAGCTTCAAAAGAGAACAGACGGAGAGGGTCTGTGTGTCATGTGTGCATCAGCCTCACCTGACAGCATCCCATCTGAGTTGCTGAGGCTGGGGACACCATCAATGGCCAGACCTTGTCCTGATGAGGCAATTCTTGTGAAGAATGACACCAGGTGAAGGACTTGAGAAGGCAATCATTAAGACACATTACATCCTGCCATCAACACAAAGGCAGGAAAGACCTGCCGATGCCAAGTACTGGGACTTCACTGGCTTTAGTGTCAGGCGGGCGAAACCATGGCCCCTGTTCCCCTAACAACAGTCCTGGCCAATGTACACATGCCATGTTATGATTTGAGACAGTTACTTTGTATATCACACCCATGGTGATTGACCTAATAATGCAGCCGGAACTAGCTTTGTTTACTTGCTTCACCATTTAAACTCATGAGGGAGTCAGGTGCACCTTTGGAATAACTTGTGAACCACAATTTACCTACATTACTGAGTGCAACTTTGCAGTGCTCCGGGTTATTACAAGTACATATGGTGACCCTTTCAGTACACTTGTCAATTGTGACACCACATAAATTAATATTTTATACACAGACATTGTCAAAATAATCGAAATGCACTTCGGACAATTTGTCCACAGGAGAGTGTTTCAAAAGGTGGCAAAGTGGATGGAAACACATGCATTATTAAGTGGCTCCATTTCATTCGTAAATAGGAGCAAACACACACCGAAGCTTTCTAATGAATCAGATGTGTTCCACAGCTATTAATGTGGTAATAAACTGGCACTTGCACTGAATTTGCAGTTTTTGTTTGTTTGTATTGAATGAATGTATTTGCTGTGTTATCTATCTAACAGGCCAGTCTGACACTACAGTGCTTGATGAATCAATATAGTTTACTTTGGTAAGAGCACTTGCAAACAAAAAAGAAAACAAGCTGTTTGTGCCCCAAGTGCAGTTTTTTTGCTTTGTTGCTCTCCTTTTGGATTTTCTGATGCGATTAGTCTCTATCAATTTTTTTTTCTTTCTGGATTTTGTATCCGTTGGCACTTGTTTAGATATGCACAATAGAGCTGGGATCTTCCTTTAATCTTTAGAACTTGGTGAATAACAAGTAATTTCATGGTTTCCAACCACTCAAAACGTGAACTAGTGAAGGGGATAGCTTTTTCAAATGGCACATATGAGAACAGATGTACAGGTCACTGGCCATAGTAAGGTCTGCAGATGAAAAGAAATTGCAATCATCTGGAAAAGATTGGGCGTGCATATGTTTGGCAGGACTCTTTTGAAATTTGACATGGCCAAAGATGAGACCTTCCTGGGGATATAATTTCATCTGTCATCGCAGTTATGTTGGGGATTGGTCTAATGCAAGACCAGAGCAAATTACTGCTGCATGTGGGGGCAAAAGGGCGCGGGACGTAATGGCTGGCAAGAAGGGTGTATAGCAAGGTCCTCCCCTTCCCCCATGCTGATTGCTTGCCTTACTTGCCTCTGTCAACTGAAGCAATCGGCTCCCTGGCTGCCCTCCTTCTCTGCCTCTTTGATAGCCAGCAGCCAAGACAGGACATGTTGCTGTGAAATTGCAGTAATCAATTCCATTTCGCTTGGCCCATTATGTGGGGATTCCATGCAGTTCGGCAGGCAGGGGTCGATTGGAAAAAGGTCACTGTTGATGTAATTGTTTGAACTCGTGCGCGTTCCCTCTGATGGCCTTTGCGACCAATGCAGCCATTACGATTGGATTTTTCAAACTTTAATGAGACCTTCCTCTTTTTCTTCCTCATTCTCTTGCTCCAATTATTTCCCCTTGAATGAGTTTCTGCCTTCAGAACGAAAATCTTCAATGGTGTCTTGTGATCATATGAAAGAGAGGGTAACAAAGGACAGTTTGCTCTGTAAGTTCCCAGTAAGCAGTTCATTTTTTAGATGCGGATGAAAAAACCTGTAAACAATAAGTTTTTTTTTTTCACATATAACATCAGTGTTTTTTCTTTTTTCAATTGTATTGTGAACCTTCATTGTGACTAACAGCTCTGTGAGCTTTGTGGGTCTTCTTTAGACTATTGTAACGATATGGTGTATATTTAATGTCTTGTTAGTTTATGAAATTATATTGCTTTGTTTTAAATCAAAATGTTTCTGAAATAAAATTACTTGGTGTCTTCATTAATGAGCTTCTCAACTGGAAATTTCATATCAATAATAAAAATAAACATGTATCAAAGAATCTGGCCATAATACATCGCATTAAACACTTCATCCCATTAAGTCTAAGAAAACCTTATATTATGGGCTGATACATCCAAACCTCAGTTATAGAGTTTTGGCTTGGGGCAACACCCATTCTAAAGAAATTTCACACTTATAAACCTTGCAAAAAAGAGCTGTAAGATTCATTGTCTGAACGAGATACAATTCCCACTGTAAGCCAATATTCCGCTCCTTATGTATACTCACAATTGATGATTTATTCAACATGCAATGTTGCAAACTGTATCTGAAAAGCCTAAAGCACACATTACCTGTCTAAATGACACCCATAATAAGACCTCCAACTATATCTCGCAATCTACAAAATCAACTCATCAGATATCAAAGTAGTTAAAGTTTTGAATCATTTGCCTCACTCTCTTAAACCGTACAATAGATTTGGTTATACAATTTCCAACTAATTGTGAACACAGAAACTGCTATATTTGTCAGTCATAAAACTCAACTCATCCCATCACTTTCATGTCATTGCATTATCATTATTAAATTTTTGCATAATTATTTTTGTTTAATCTTAATTTAATTTTCTCTCTTTTTATTGAAGGTGCCACCATTACAGCTTATGCTCAGGTGGTTTCCTGATGGGCTTATATTTATAATAGATTACATTTCATAGCTAACATCATGTAAATGTCTTACTGTATAATACTTTTTACCATTTCCATCAAAATAAATTATCTATCTATCTATCTAAATCACCAATCAACCAATCAACCAATCAACCAATCAACCAATCAACCATCCAACCAACCAACCAACCAACCAACCAACCAACCAACCAATCAATCAATCAATCAATCAATCAATCAAGTCACCTTTGCTTTTTATTCTGGTTTAGAACTCTCAGGATTCCATCTTTCAGGAAACCTATTCAACTCCGGGGGACTGGTTCTATAATGAATTACACCATCATTGAGGTCAAATGATAACTTTGTTCTGGTATTAAAGTCTGTTATTCATAAAGAAAATGGAGCCAATAGGCAAGACAATTATAGTTGTAGTGGCAGTGATGCACCTTGTGGTCATCAATCAATGAACAAATGGGATTTGCAGCAGTTGTCATATGATTGACTGAATGTTTGTCATCTGTTGAATGATGAATATTATTCATGACGTCTTTTATGTCAGTCTCCAAGTTGTCATGACAACGGAAGTCTTTAAAAGGCCTCATCCCCATCTCTGGCCAGTTTGTCTCAGCCTCTAGCTAATTGCAGTGTGTTTCCCCAGTCGTTTCTCAAGTATTTTCAAAAGGTCATTATGGTTTATGCATGAGCACTTTTTTTTTGTTTTCACGGCTTAGTACATATTTTGCACAGCTCGCTTGGTTGTTTTTGTAATTTGCTAAGCGCACTCAATATGAATAGCTAAATAGGTTTTTCACCAGAACCGATTTTGCATTTCCTCTGTGTTGTATCTTAAGATTGCGCTAAGACCAAGCTTCCAGATAAAGCTTTTGGCAGCAAAAACCCAGAACATGATAATCATTAAATATGAAGAATTAGAAACCCACCTCGAATCATATTCAGGAATTCTTCTCCTCAGCCTAAATCCGATTGCAATGCTTTTAGATGCTTTTAACACATTACCTCTGCATTAAATAATTTTTTCCATGTGATTTCCTAAACCTCTCTCAGACAGACGAATCGATATTTAAATCCTCCAGTTTAAATCTTCCTCTTCTGATGATTTAATTGTTAGTTTTTTTATGGTGTATTTCAATGTCAAATATTTTCAATAATCTTAGATGATGTGTAAAGGGGCTTATTCGGTCCATAGTAATGGCGTTCCATCTCTGCAGTCACATAGCAACTGTTATGTTCAATAAATAAGGAGGTTTGGCTTGCAATGTGTTGTATTTTTGCACGAACTGTATTTGACACAAACAGTCAGCCTGGAAATGGTGTCAAATTGGATTTCCAGGAAAACCAAGGAACCTTGCGATGCTGATAAGTCGTAAGCTGAACTGCTCAAACAAATCACTAACAAAAATCAGGGATTGGCACAAAAAAGTGGAAAATATTCAAATGGAAGAAAAACAGATTTAATATACTTCTTCAAAATGTGTGGGTTGTTTCAGCAAATGAAAAGGCATCTTACTTTCTCGCTATTTCTTTGTTCTGTCTGCTGCAAGATTCTGCTGCTGTATTTCAAGGTGTGATAACATCTATGAAAAGATATGATCAGAAAAGACAATCTGGAGGCCATCTGATCACATATTTTCTCGTTCCTCGCTAGATATACGCACGAGACTTGCGCGTGAACCCTTCCTTGTCCTTCTGGAGGCGAGAGGTCCTGATTGACGCTGTATGCTACCCAATATGACACCGTAAAATTGCATATAGACACCTTATTAAGAGCTTATCGACTAAGTAATCACAAATTTCCTCTTCAGCAATGGGGCATAAATCTTAAAAAGCCTCACAGACAAATGAATCATCTTGTTCAATGAATAGCCGGGATGTGCTCCAACATTTCACGCGCAGTTACCTCCCAAGCCTCTTCCGCGCCAGTTGTGTTGCACTCAAAAGTGATCAATTAAAGTTTTATTTAAAACTGGCAACAGAAATCAGTTCAGACTGCCAAATCGGGTCTGTACATTTGTAATTACACTTGATACAGCTTTTATATATGACGCGTTGTACTGAAAACGAAAAGGGTGCGCCAGTTTGTTTTGTGAACATTAAGCTCAATATCACAGAGAATTGGAAATTTTGATGGGAATGAATGTCATAGTGATATCTATACAAGAAGAAGAAGAAGATGCGGAAGAGGAAGAAGGAAGAAGAAGAAGGAGAAGGAAGAAGGAGGAGGAGGAAGATGAAGATGGAGGAAAAAGAAAGGAAGATAAAGTATAAATGAAGAAATATAGACATACAGAATGAAATAAAGAAGAAGAAGGAATAGATATTTAAAGAAAGAAAGAAATATAAAGAAAGAAAAAAATAATCTATAATAGTAGTAATCCCACGGAACATAACCCAAAGACTACCTCACTATTATTAAATTCACCTAGCAAACTGCAATTACTACCACTTGAGTTTTGATATGAAACTCCTTGACAAAATAGTCATTTATCATATCTCAAAAGTAAAAGAACATTGCCATTGGGAACACTCCATGGGCGCAGATTTGTCATTTTTGTAGGGGGGGGGGGGATGAAATCTCCCAGGACCAAATCATGTAGAGATCTTCATATATATCTACAAAATGACCAGCATTGAGTAAAACTAGTCTAAACCTTACAATGCAATTTAGACATATCTAGAATGATTTAATATTAAAAAAAGTAATAAGAATAAACAAATATAAATAATATAAACATGTGTAACACGGTTAACATATATTTAGCACCTTATCATAAAATGCAAACTTGGTAAAAGTGGCTGACTTAAACCACCTGCAGTCAGAAGACACCAGACACTATCTCTAGATGTCCTTTGAATGACTTATTGTGGTAGGAATCAAAATAACTGTTCACTTGATTTTCGGTCAAATTTTTTCATAGTTTGAAGCACAACACGGACAGGAATGTTGAAATAACAACAAATCATATTCCAAAAAAAACCAAAAAAACTTCAACTTAAAGTTTTTTCTATTCTCCTTTTTAATTTCTACTGCTTCCCTCCGACCACAACAGATGGCCATAATACGAGAAGATGGCAAAAGATTATCATTGCAAAGACAGGAAATTTGAAGTCAATTGGTACTGTGAGAGGTTTCTATGAGCTAAAAATAGGGTTAGACTTATTAGTAACATTTTACATTTCTGTCCATTTCGTGTTGTTTTAAGGTTTTATCTAGCTGTACATTAAAATGTGACCAAAACATTATTTTTGGCTATTGCTGTAGACTGATACCCATGGACCTCCGCTCATAAAATAAAGCACTTGTAGATGAACCATCAGGAATATACACAAGCCCATTTACCGAAGCCCGTGTGAATATTCACACTGAAAGTGCGTAATTACAATTAAAGTGCGAAATTTCGCCAAAATAGAAATTTTCACAAGCAAAATTTCGCAGAATAAGTGTGAAATTTCGCTAAGTATGAGAAATTTTGCACTGTCTGAAAGTTGACATTTCTTACATCATGTACTTATATACTGCCTTCTATTCGTCTAATAAGTCTATGACGTTTACGTAGATCAAATCCATCAGGATCCAGCAGTGACATTAGAGCAGCAACAGTTTCCCTGGCAACTACAAATCCGTTATTTATACATCAAAAGCCAGGCTGAAACTGTAGGATTTTATATGATTTATTCCAAGCGCAAAATATATTGAGATGATTATGTCACTACGGTGCTCGTCCTCCGTTTTGTTAAGCTTTAGCCTAACTTTGCAAAATTTCACACTTTCTTTGAAATATCAAACTTTCTGTGCGAAATTTGACCATTTCTTTGTGAAATTACAAACTTGTCTTTGTGAAATAACAAAATTACGCATTTTCTTTGTGAAGTTTCAAACTTTTTTGTGAAATTACACACTTTTAATTTTAATTTTACACTTTTTTGGTGAAATTGCTCACTTTCTCGGCGAAATTTTGTTACAATTTTTTTTTCTGATGGCACTTATGGGCTTACGTAGGAATATGGTTACGCTGTCATAATGATTTATATTTATACCTCAAGGCATTTTGATCAATGGTGCCATTTACAGCCACATTCTCAAGTACAAGACATCTCGATGTCAGCATTATTAGATACAAATTGAAAGAACCAAGGTCTGTAGGAACTGTATGTGTATGATAAAATATGCCTCTCATACAGTAAATATCCAGGGGGGGGGGGGGGATAATTACATTATCACCCCCCTTGCTTTGTAGGGGGAGGGGGGGGGGATACATCCCCCATCCCAGGATCTGCGCTCCTGGAACACTCCATTTGGAGAAAGTGGTTGTTGAAATAGCAACTTTAATTTTGCAAAGACAACGGACAAATGGCAAGGTTTTAACAAAAAAATAAATAAAGTAATGTGCTTTGCTCTTAATCGAATTAGTAAAAACAATTAGGTGGCCCCCATGCAGTGAAAAATTATGCCTGATGTGCTTTCACTGGAGTTGAGTGCTCCTATTGACATCTTCAATTATGGGGCAGTCTATGACGTCATTGACGTAGAACGTGCAGTGAGCGCATCTGCGCATGCCCAGATGGTGAGTGCCATTTGACAGACAGGCGACCCAATAAAAGGAAATGGGACTTCCTGGTTTTTTTGACAGCAAGACAATGAACTTGGAGAGTCTATGATAGAGCTGTCAAAACCAGCAAAGATTGTAAGAAAAGGTTGTGGAAAACTTCTGACTTTTGACAAGGCTCAAGGTAGACCTGTCCGTGAAAGAATGTATAAGAGATACAGATAGAAATAGAATATGTATAAATGTACATTATGCGACAGTTACACACCTTTTATATTATATTTTATATTCAGGTGTGTGAGAATTTCGAAATATCCTTTCAATAAAAAAAAACTTCTTTGTAGAAAACATCGAGGAGCCAAGAAAAGAAAAAATTCATGCCTGGCACAGCAGATGACACACCTTAGATCACAGACATGTCAGTGGAAAATACATTATGACACATAGAGTGAAGTTTACTTGAGTCTGGTGCAATAATAAGTGAAATACCTGAATATTTCATTTACTGTCATTATCCAGGGCAACACAATTGTAAATGCTGATATATCGTTCCATGAAACTTTATATGCATTGCATACTGCCTGAGCAAAACAATAGGATGAAAGTGAAGTCATGCCAAAAACATGATATGCAAAGTCATGTAGGTCATGGACAAATATACTAAAAGTATTACATTTTTGTTGGACAGCTATGGAAAGTTCAACCAGATTCAAATCAACGTTTTTTTTTGTCTGTATATTTTCTTCCTCCTAATACAAAAAAAAATGGCGACTGTTATCGTGTCCTGAAATCGAAAAATTCTGATGGGAGATTTTATCTCTCAAACATTTTTTTTTGTTTTGTTCATTTGTGTTTGACACTGAAGTGCTCCAGGGGAAGATGTGTTTTTTCTTGCTCAGTGCCTGAACGCTATATATTCATACCTGCTTGGGGGCAACATGCATTGTGTTAATTGGCAATCGGCCCATTCACAATGAACCTCCACAAAAAAATAGCTGCATCGTGACATTTTGGAAACATTGGTGCACCCCATACAAACTATCCCAGACAGACACGTCGGATGAGATAACTATCAGTGAGGATCACCTAGAGGCCATTAACGGTCAAGAACTTTGATTATGTCACGTCCAGCCGCTCTAGGGATGCTCTAGGGATGCAGAAGGTGGGTGGGATGTAGGAGGGGAATCTAGTGATGGGATCACGGTTAATGTGTGAAGATAGATAGATATATAGATAGATAGATAGACAGACAGACAGATAGATAGGTAGACAGACAGCTAGACAGATAGACAGCTAGACAGACAGACAGACAGATATATATATTTATATAAGTGTAAATTTCTGAGGAAGGGGAGACCTTCTTAAGACATGTACGGTCGCTGATAGGAAGCCACCCCAAGTGGATAAGGGAAACAACACTCTTCATAATGGGAGTAAATCAAGGAAGACACTTGAAAAAGGTGATAATCCATTGTTTGTATTGAGGGCAGAGGATCAAGGAACCATTGATGTATTGGATGGCTATAAAGTAATGTATAATAACTAAAAAAATGATAATTAAGAAAAAACTAAAAAAAATATATAGGTAGTTAGATAGATAGATTTGGCTACTTTGTGTGTTGGTGTGTTGGTTGGTAGATAGATAGGTAGATATAGATAACTCTATAATTAATATATTTAGTGTGTATAACATCATATTTGGTTGACCTACGATTTGGCGGAATTTGGTCTTTCACATTCCTCCCCAAAACTGGAAAGTTGCCAAAAACGAAGTGACTATACTGAGGACAAACACCTCCTAGTTGTCAGACATTTCAGGTTATCTGATTCTCGGCTGTTCACGCACATCACCTAAATCTTTTTTCCCCTTTTTCCAATTTAAGGCACAGTGATTTTCCGATAATTGGTTCAGTTTTATGTTTTGGGTCAATACTGTTTCTGATCAATAAGTGCTTGATCCTATCTAGGAACAGATCGATCAGAAATGATCCTGTTGTTATTGGTCATAAGCATATGAGAGAATATAAAGCATTTAAACATCAGCGTATGAATTCTGATAGAAATTTAAAGAGAGAGAGAGAGAGAGAGAGAGAGAGAGAGAGAGAGAGAGAGAGAGAGAGAGAGAGAGAGAGAGAGAGAGAGAGAGAGAGAGAGAGAGAGAGAGAGAGAGAGAGAATAAAAGCAGCAACATATTTGTTAGGAAAGTAACAGCAATCCACTCCTCTGTCTGCCTGTGTGTGTCTGTCTGTGTAAAGTTGTCCCCTATCCATTAATTTATTGTTTATTCGATATATTTACACAGGCTGTATGTTGTAAACAATCACTATTTTTCATGTAGACCCTGTTATAGACTCAGACAGACATATATTCTCATATCATATAATATGGCACACAGTAAAATTCATCTAAAGTGATTATACTCATAAAGGCAGTAGTACAAAAGACTGCTGCCCCAAAGACTGCTTCCCCAAAGACTGCTCCCCAAGGTATCTCATGTGAGCACCGGATTCTTGTCAGCCATGGGGGCTTGATATAAGCAACCGCCATTACTGGAGGTTGCGGTGACCAACAGAGGGCAGCTGAGGCAAATTGTGCCTTGAATTTCGTATTCCACTTCAGCGAATAGAACAACATAGCCTGATGTCCAGTGAAGTTTACAGACCACTGACTTTGATGAAGTTAGTGGAGGGCGCCAGAGGTCCAGGGACTCCAGACACACGAGGTTAGCAGCCGTGTTAGGAGTCACTTGGAGCCTCGGGGCAGGTCCTCGATGGAGTCCTTTGTGCCCCCGGGCCTTTTTGCATTCATATTGAAATGTTAGGCGAGATGACAGGGGGAGGAAAACTAGTGAGACAGGACTGGAGTTACAAGTTCAGCACAAGGTCACAAAATGGCCCTCCTATGAAGCCATCTCTGCTCGTCCCTTTGAACTGATGCTAGAAGAAACTGTTGGGAGTCACCAGCAAAGAGACCCCATAGAGCTAATGGCAGTCACAGAATGATATTGCTGCCCATCTTCCTCTGATGGTGGTGTATGTAAAATGTCACACGTCTCTCTCATTTAACACTTTACAATCTAGAATTGGCTTCACAGGCTGAACAATATATATTATGCGTGTACAGTTAGTTAATAAAATATGGTCGACTCTAGACAGCTGTAGCGACTTATTCCTGGCTGTAGCTATAACTGGCTAAAGCCAACTGCGTCTTTCTACTCCTGGCTTATAGTCGGCTTACATCCACCACCACTGAAAGAATATAAACTTTGGTAAATGTAAGAAATTTATCTATATATCATAAATGTGTATGTTCAAAGGGCCCTGTTGTAAAACAGACAGTAGTCTGACACATGTTACCCTGTTAAAATAAATAAATGAATGTACAATAGACATGCATCTTATTAACAAAAAATTACAAATATGCGTGACTCTCAACTTGTGTAAAAACTGCTGCTGCGTGTAGTTTTAGGTCAGCAGAAGTTATCTTGCTTTGTCTAGGTCTAATTTGACAGGCCGTTTTTAATGAAACTAACTGTTTACAAGATACCTTTAGACCACAGTATTTTGGTCACGGTGCACATGGCATTTAATAGGAATTCATTATTTATAGCCCGGTGTGCTTGTTTTGGATTCTTGGTCACCCGTATGTAGATGCTCTTTTGTTTAAAGCCATTAGCCTGCTGAGAACAATATAGTTTATTGTCCTGTTCTTCAATTGACTTTCAAAATCACTCTGGATTTGACTGCACTTCATTGCATTCGGCAGTAACAGATTCCAACAAATTGTAAAACAGGTTTCACTGTATCCTTGTCACTTTTGAGATGATTGTTTAACTGTTCATTTACATGACAAATGTTCTGTCATTATCATTATATTATAGCTAAATGCAACAATTGTTGCCATTAAGAGCGTTGATTGGTCAACTCTGGGCCCATGGGCAAAGTCCAACTAACTGCTCACCGTGCAGGTGCCTGGGGTGGCAATGACTGCCCTGATCGATTGAAGGGGCGGAGGTCAGAGGGCACCTGTCTGCGACTGAGCTCAATTAAAAGCCATGTTTGATGTAATGAAAAGCTTCCAGGCAACTCCCGTTCTTTATTGCTTTAGTTTCCAGGATACTCCCAACAAGTGTTAGTCCACATGAAACTGTTGAGAAAACTCAACCTGTTGAATGCATGAGATTAAAATGGCTAAGCACCCTGCAGTAGTCACTGCCTATAGCCAAGTACCCATTTACACCTGGGTGGAGTGAAGCAGTGGTTTAAGGCGGATCTGCTCAGTTCCTCGATGCCGTGGTTGGGATTGGACCCACGACCGAGTCAAATGCCTTAACCACTAGGCCAAGGCACCAATGATTATAAGATTATCATATGACTTACTGATTTGTATAGAAGTTGCTAATACTAACACAATTCATCGATTCTATTTTGCTATTAAGACTGACAGAGTTGTTAGTTACACTCCTAGTTCAATCATCTAACTTTGAATAATTTACCTCAGAGACATGTTTATCATGCAAAATGCATATTTATATTGATACTAAGCATGACATGAATATTATGCAATACACATAGATTGATATTAAAAACATTTAATTGATACTGAATATGACCCGAATAGTATGCAATATTATGTTCATTATCACCTCTTATAGTAGAATTGGTATTTATTTTGATTCTATTTGCCTCATAAAAGACAGTTAAAATGTACAAATGGGACAAGAATTTCAAAGATATAAGGTTTAATGTTTAAAGTCATATAAAATAAGGGCATAGTAACTTTGCAGACCATAGGTCAATGGTGACAACAATAGATTATTAGTAACAGATATCTAATATAATTATCAAAGTTGCTCATCTCACAAAGCTGTGAGAAACACCATCTGAGTTTGCCCTGTGTGCTTCCTATTTGATTTGGAATTTGTTTAACATAACCAATGGATTAAGCATAATAACAGACAAAAGATAGTATTATGTCTAGTTTTTCAACTACATTTGTCTGAGGTTTCTCGAACAATGTTGATGGTGCTTGTGTACTATGTGGCCATTCGCTGAGGGTTTGCTGCCGCGCAGCCTATGTTCATTTAAAGCCTCCTTACATTCATTAAATAACATCTACCATTATTATCGTAATAATAATTAGGTAGAATAGTATGTTAAACTTTTCTTCTTTATCCGTGACATCATGTGGGTTTTACAGCCACTGATTGGTAATTTCTGTAAACTTTTATGTTCAGCAAATGGTGTGACATCATGCCTACAATTTTAACTGCATGAAATATTAGCAAATACAGGAGAAAATGTGACATCATGTTCTCAGAATAAAGTGAAAATTGAAGAGGGATTCTTGTAATATACTGCATTGCATAAGTTCAGCCCAATTTTTTTTCATGGATGATGCTGTGACTGACGTTATTTTCCAGTGTTCCATATTCATACACTGCAATTAAATGATTTCATCAGCCGGTTTTTAATTAGAAAATCAGTTTATTGCCTGTATGTACTCAGTGCAAGTGGGACGTAGTTTTACATTTTGGGTACAATTAACCCCCCCCCCCCCCCATTAACTTATGGAGCTGCAAATATTGATAATTGACATGATTGTTGATAGGGGTAAGTACTGTAAATTATTGACCCATGATAAGGGAAGTCTGATGTATACTGTAACTGTGTTGGGGCTTTATCCACAGACAAACCACTCATTATCAACAGAAGAATTCCATGAATTTTGTCCCATGTTTGCCAGAGATAAAGGACCCTCATTGACTCCAGTTGACAACTGCTCTGGGATCCGCGTGTCACGGCTTGATATTCCCCCCATTTAATGAACTCATTAAATGGCAGTAATTAGATTCATTAATTGCTTGTGTTTGTGCCTGCAAACTTCTAATTCGCTCTCTCAGCATTAAGAGGACATTTTTTCTCTTTATAACTCTCTTTCTTTGTTTAAACTGTTGAATTAAAAGTTGACAGTCGAAACCGTTTCCTAATATGTCCTAATATTGAGATGTATATATATAAACTAAAAAAAGTGCTACCGCAAGATAAAAATTTACTCTTTTCTTGAACAATTTCCCTTTTACTTATACCTGTATTTGATAGATGAACTTTCTCCGTCTAAAGTGAGACGTTACATTTAACTAAACATAATATAAACTAAAAAAAGAAGAAGCAAAAACCTTCAGTAATCTTCATAAACATTTTCCCAGTAATTATTTGAGTAGCTTCTTGGTGAAGCAATTGTACAGTTTGGGCGTTTTTTTTATATTTTCTTTTACCAAAATGATTTCTTGGAGTTTACACTGTTCATAAGGAACACTGGAGATTCTCACATTTAATCGTATGCCACTTTTGCACTGGTTCTAGACCAGAATCATGCCAATGGTGTGGCAATTGTGATGAATTTTGCATTTCATATGGCTTTGACTTGAACCTGCACCAATTTGCCCTGCCACAGGCAATGATCGATGATACCAGTGCTGGTACACCCGATTCTCCAAGTGTTTGCTGCCCCCACACAAACACCAGATACTTGCAAGGAACTGTTTACATAATATATAATGTATATACAGATATTGATCTGCAGTCTGGTGATCTGCAAATCCAGAGTTTGCATGCGATCTGGCATTATTGCGAACACTTCTTGCACACTGAGTGACTACTGCCCCGAGCAACTTACTAGATCCCTTTTCACATCTTTGCACCTGTCTTCAGTGTTCAAAGCATCTTGCACGTGTGATTTGGTGACAAATTGACCTTCACCATATTGACAAACCACGTAGCAACAGATGTACCGGGACCACACTGGATATATCTACATAAAAGTGGCTACATTTTAACACTGATATGGCGAGCTGATGCCAAAAATCATATAATTGTGGCCAGGCTTTTTACCAGTAAACGACATGTAGTATACTTAAATACAATCAAAACGTTTGATTTGGAAATACCTTATCACGTGCCTTGAGACTATATTGTGCCCCTTGGATTGTATCAATGCCATCAAATGATTTGATTAAAACCATTTACATTGATCATGGCACTATATTATTCAAAATACATTTAAAAACAATGTTTTAGTCATCGTTTAGTGGACCAAATGTACGTATATCTTTCCACAAGACCATCGATCCGGGAGTTCAATTGATCTATTTTGTTAAAGCGATTTCGTAAACAGGCAAATTCAATGCTCTGTGTGTGCTTCAAACCAAAAACAGGATCGTACTAAAATGTACTTCATCTCTTTAATTCTGGATGTACAAACATTTTAATCTCTTCTTTTTAATGGCATTACAATAAAAAAGAGGCAATGTCTCCTTTCTGGTAGCTTTCGGTAGTTATTGAAGAATGTTTCCATTTTGGTGAATCTGGTTTTACGAAAACTGGAAGGTTAGTTTTAAATTGCCATTTTCTTCATTTGAGCATGTTCCCAGCTTTTCTTAGTTTGATTCAAAAGCTATTAAAACCAAACTGCACTTTGAGATAAGCTTGTCCATCATTTAGGGCAAGATATTTTTCTCTGTTTTAAAATTGCTATTTTGATTCTGGCTGGGGATTGGTTTTGCAGATTAGCTGCACAACAGACGAAAAAATACCTCTTGCAAAAAGCCATCAGGATGAATGTCAAAACACTGATCTGAAACTTGAGCCCTTCCAGCAGCACAAGTAATGCAATTTGGTCTCGTTAGATTCTTTCCAGCCAAACTGCATATTCTTAAGTGAATTTATGTCAAGTAGATGAACTCACTGTTATTTAGAATTGTGCAAAGAAATGGAATGCTTGCAGAGAGCTTGTACAAGCACAGAAGTAGGAATATGAGACAGACAGACGTCTTGATATGATGAAATGAAACAGAGAGACAGACAATGGAAATACTTCCAAAAACACAGACAGACAACCGAAATACTTCCCACAACACAGAAACAACCAAAATACTTCCAAAAACAGAGAGAGACAATGGTTTAGGCGAGTACAAAATATATGCAACCCTTGATGATTGTTCACCAGAAACTTGTGCACAAGTCATGAGTTACATACTTCCAAAATCACAGAGACAGACAACCGAAAGGCTTCCAAAAGAAACATAGACAGACAGCAAAAAATGGCATTGATTAAATGTCCAGAATGATACACCAGTAGATGACAAATCTCACAGTGCCGTGTGTATCTCATGTTATTACATGAACATCAATGTGGGCTTGCTCTTTATCTATAATTCCAACAGTTCAATGATATCTGTCACATGCAAAGTATTGCAAGGAAGTAAGATTAGCTTCAAGGTTTCTGTGCACCATTTTCTATGCACCATTTGCAGTCAAGGCACAAGAAGCAATCTCAGTAACAAGCAACTGGGTCTGTTACTATACCATGGCGTTTAACTTAGCTGTGTAGCTGGGAGGGCCAGTGGACCTAAAAGAAAAAACAGGCGCAATATATGACAAAAATGTTAGAAAAGTAAATCAACCTAAATAGCAACACCTCTAGATAGAAAGCTATTATATATTATATTATATTAGATTATATTTTATTAGATTAGATTATATGTGTAGGGGACTAGCTCAGTGGTAGCTCTGGGCTTCCAACAATTGGGTTTTCTATTCTATTCTATTATATTCTATTCTATTCTATTCTACTTTGACATAACATTTGGATGGTGCTGTAGTTAATGTTGCAGTTGATTTCTAGGGGTCCAGTCCTATCTCACTCCATAAACAGTGTCCCCTCCCCAAGGGACTCAAGCCTGCTCTATCCAGGCAAAAAATTACGAATATATATGTTTACTGTGCAGAGATTGTATCGACTTTAGTTTGGACTTGTGCTGATGACTCTGCCTTACTTTCAGGCACAATCTATAGATGTTCTGACTTTTTCCTCCTGAAAATTATAACGATATACCATGCAGCGGCAGTAATGCTCAGACAATAAAAATGAAAACACAGACTGGCCTAATCCGAGTAGGTCTACAAGACAGTGACTCTGATTCTATGAGATATAGAATATGCCACAGCAACAAGGTAAACAGGGCTTGTAGAAGACATTAGGTTATATCATGGTTATATCTTTACTGAAACACTGTTTGTGTCCTACACCGATGAACCTGATACTTACTAGATATATAGACTGTATAGACTACACCAAGTAAGTATGGATGTATAAGACCTTGATGTAAGCCTATACTCATGATTCATGTTAATTATGATACGGAGATAGAATTGAGATAAAGTATGTCTAGAAGTGAGATAAAGTATGTCTAGAATTGAGATAAAGTATGTCTGATACACTTCGTGGCAAACACAATAATTTGTGTAGACTAAACTGCCTCCATCTTTGCAAGTGACATTGACAGACAGACATAAGTATAAACCTTGATTAAATGTCATGAAATCTGGGATGTTTTGTTGCTGTAGAATTGGTTTCAGAGTCTGTCTTCTTCGATATCATCTTCATTCGTCAAGGATGCGAAGCGGACTCTGCCTGAGCAGCAGTTTTCTTGCCTCTTGTCAAAACTGGTTCCTGTCACAGAATGTCTGTTTAGTTTCCTCTGGGTAAATATGCCCAGATACGACACTGTGTGCAAAGATCACCATGTGATGTATCAAAAAGTGGGCTGACAACTCAGTGTGGCCTCATAAACGTATGAGTATTTGTGTTTCGGTGGGGGTACGGACAAATATGATATGGCTGGTACGTATTGCCATTAAATTTAACGTAGAGAGAACAATAGAACCACAAATGAACCATTATTAATTTAGATAATCATAAAAGTGGATAATTATCAAATATGTATGTAAAGGCAGCACATGCATCTAACCTTTACAACGGAGTCTTACAAGTGTAAACTACTTCCTGCTGCTCACACAGATCGATACTACAGAAACTATCGAACCATTATAGTTCACTTTGCAAGCCTGTTTATAACGTTAACAATAGTTAGATCTTTTGTTTTTTGTTTAAAGCCAATTACAGCCATATATTAATATATTAGTCTTTCATGACTGTTTGGAAACTATTTAGCTTAAGACTCACTCAAGCAAGGTTTGAACTCGATTTGTCTACACTTCGTCACATTTGGCAGTAATAACTAAATGACACAGTAAATGCAGCATAAATTGCTTGGATCTGAATAATGTTTGTGTAAGCTGCTGGTGTTGGGTGTCACCCTCCTACTGAGGTCAGGATGACGACTAATTTCCGGCGACCTGGCTTATGATAAAAGAATTAACCTTATCAGCCAACAAGTAGGAAGGACAGAAGCCACAGAAGAGATCTAAAATGTCAAGCCAGCATCAGGTGTCAGTAGAAACCTGTGTGACAAACAAACACGAAGCTACATCACAGTGATGGCCAATTTGCACATTCGTCCTTTTTTCTGAAGTCGTTCAGGTTGCTTGAAGGCAAGACAAATGTCTTGTAGAAATTATATGCTAATTCCAATTCGGTACGACTTCTAAAAATGTTCTAAAAATGTAAGCAGCTGGGTGGCCTAATGGTTAAGGCACCTGCCAATTCCACATTGGCCAGCTCTGCTGACCTGAGCACTCTTCATGAGCCACATCCTAGCTGGATGTCGACCGCATGAAAAAAACGTTATATTGGAGGTGCCTAGTACTTGGTGTCTATGCTGAGGCAAGTAAAACACCCATGGACTAATGCTGTAACATGATGTCGACTCCCAGCTTTATCATCTCATCATTACGTTGTTGGTGGTCTCATATCCAGTGAAATCTTGATAGGAATTTGACAGACGCTTAAAATGTTATTATCACTATATGCTGCGTCTGGCAGCTGGTTATACAAGCTGGCTAAACTTCAAACAAGTAGCACTGCTGCATTTCTTCGTCAAGAATCAGCCAGTAAGTAGTTGTCCATCAGAGATTCTGCTGCCACAGTACCTGTTATGGTACTTAGCACTTGCAGATGTATATAGTCTTTGGAACACCATATTTCAAGTGTTTGTTTCAAAGGGAATAATGAAAAGCACAATTCCATGACCATGATGGGACACGTAAAGCTTGTTACAGAATAGAATAATAATATTTTAAGTATCTCTCAAATTCCTATTAAGATTTAATTTAATATGAGAATATCAACCATGAACAAAGAGACTTGCAAATCACAGAGAAGCAAATTTAAAAGGATTGGCAGGAAAGACATGACATATTGTCGCACACTTGCTTTGAAGCTGGCCGCTAATCTTACACTTCATTGTAACTTTTTTACTGTCACAAATGACATTTGTGTTTAATATCAGGTGGATGAAAAAATGATGTATGGCTTTAATTCCTCTTGGAAATACGATGTATATCAATTAATGTAGTAATTGCTTTCATTCAGAAATTCGAAAATTCTCATCATGAGAAAAGATATTCATGTACCATTTGGTACAGGGCATTGTACAGGTACATGAACATAATTGTCCAGGTCATCCACACAAGAAAAATGCTATTGACATAGAATAGCAGGAATAAGCCAAGGGGGAAAATCTGCCACATTGATTGCAAATGAAGTCTTTAATAACTGGTCAAGATTGAGGTGGGGAGGTCAGTTAGGGTCATTCTTCATCGATGGCCAGATCGTTAGGGACTATCCCAAACTGTAACGACTGTATTGGGATAATAAGGGCGTGGTCCTGGCCCAGTGGGCGGACCCTTGTGCCCACTAGAGTCCTGTAGAGGTCTAAATTCCCTCGTGGGGAGCCAAGATGTTTCCCTGTGTGCATCAGTTGATGAGGGACCAGGGATGCAACGGCAATTGTCAGCCTCCGAGCATGGCATTTGCATCATCCTTGACTTCGATTAACTGACTCCCCGGCTCAATTTAATTACACTTTGACATGTCGGATCATCTAGATCAAATGAAGGTCACTAATTCCGCCCAATCAGGAGGCTGCTAATAGCCAGCTTCATTATCCCTTTTCAAATTAGGATTGTTGGGTTGCCATAGTTTAATGTTGCAACCAATTATAATGCAATTAGACAATGTCTGGCTTACATTCTTCGACAAATATTTTCGTTTTTGTCCTAACATATGTGCTATTAATTCGCTATAAGTGCTGGTAATAGTGAATATGCATAAACAGTCATTACTTGTACAGCACACTTATAAAGTTTATCCTTTTTGGACAAATATTCCTGTTTTGTCATAAACATATTATGCTCTCATTTTGCGATATAATTGCTGGTAAAAATTGATGTGAACAGACAGAAATACTCAGATTGTACACTCACATGAAACTGCTGCATAATTGATAGTATAGGAGCAATATATCCTACATGGCCAAATGTGCCACGTGCGTTTTCCATGAGAAGGATAAACGCATGGAATATGCATGGTTTTTAGCTAATTATAATGAGGCAAAAACCATGCGTTTATCCAAACGCATGGAAAACGCACGTGGCACATTTGGCCATTTACTGATCCTAACAGTTGGTTGATCGCATGATGCATCACTTCAATTGCATCTGGAAGTATCAGTAGATGGGATGCAGAGAATGTCCTCTCTGCAACTAGGAAGCCCTTCAGTTCAGTTCCATTTTGCTGTTTACACCAATTACGGTCCCTGGAAGCCGCATCGCACAAAATGCTGTCAGATGCGTCCGAGAAATCATATTTGATTTGAGCTTATCAAATAAAGATACAATTGGATGGGATGCTTTGAAGCTGTGGCCTGTCGCTCGCCCTGACAGAGCTGCAAAGATGATCAAATCAGCCTGTGCAGGACCCGATTTGCTCAGGAACATTGGGTGGCCGCCCTGTCCGCCTTACGCTTCACAAGACAGCATTCCTTGGCAAAGGAGGAATTAGCATGACCTGGATGAAGCCAGGGGACCTGCTTAGGGCAGTACTTGATGACACCGATATTGTCAGGATAGAGGCGACATGCCAGCCTCTACACAATTACCAAAGATGCTACAATGATTGAGGAAGATGATTACAGGCCTTCTTCAAAAGAGCTACTGCAGTATCTTACAGAAATGAGTAGTGGCCAACTTACGTGGACTTCAGTTTCTATGAGAAAGGCTTACAGGCCACATAATACAGGCTGAGGAAAATTGATGGCAGGTCAGAGAAGGCGAAGCAGAGCTGCCAGTAGAGCTCTGGCTATACATTTCATGGACCAAAGTAAATTAAGCAGTTGAGGATTGCGCATCGCCTACTCACAATGTACACTAGTCTTGCATATTCTCTTTTATTTGTTCCTCATATAATGATAGATGAAGTGATTTATAAAAGTAAGGGTAAGTCTTTCTTTTTTCACAAACTCTTTTTAAAAAATAGGCTGCACTGCAGCTTAACCCTCAGCGAATCCCACATAGCACACAGGCAGCATTAAAATGGTTATGTGTTTGTCCGACAGGCAGGAGGGTGGCCCTTACACTTTCATTTGAAGAGCAGAACTCTATCACACACTTTAGTTTCTAGAGCTGAACTCTAACACTAATGCACTTTCCCTGATGCAATTTTATACAGTAACACTCTATATGGCCTAGTGGTGCCTTGTGATAGCAACACTGACATATATATTTGCTATGTTTAACAATTATTTCTTTAGTGTTTATATAGTGTGTGCAATGAACCGAAACAGTTGCCACTTGGCCTACATAGCCCTGTTATGCAATGCTAATTAGAGTCCAAGATGTCCCATATAAAAAAGTCTGAAGAAGTCTTACTTTATATGTAAAAATTAAGGCCTGTATTAAGTCTTACTTTTGTCCACTAAGGCTTACATTATCCTATTTTGATGCAAATATACTTGGATATTAGCATCCACATTTTAATATTCAGACGATTTGGTAAATATAAATGAATAGAAATTATGAACTTTCTTTAAATACACAAGAACTGCATTTATTTTATTGCTTAATAGCCAATACCCTGATTATTTTTTTTACTATGAAATTAAATCTATTGGTGTATATTACTATATCAGTGGTCTTATTCTTCATATGTGCATGATATTATAATGTCTTACAATTAATGTTCAGAGTAAAACCAAGTGAGCATAAAAAGTATTCTCTATTCTTTTCTTGCCTTTTAATTGATCTGTTTTAAAGATTTTATGCACAATAAGGAGTATTCAGTTCACTAGAAATATCAACACAATGGCATGTTCCTCTAACTAATCTACAACTAAAATTATCGTTTATATGTCCAAAATAGTCATATATGGGCTATGGCAATGAGGAATATATGAAGAAAACAATAATAAGTATTAAAGTCAAGTGAAAGTAATATAGATCATCATGCAACTAATTATTATAAAATTGCTAAGTATAAAGAAAAACTATTGAATGGGTTGAGCATGGAAATACTATGATCAAATATTTAATAATTGCACATGAATTGTATAAAATGTACAGCTGTCATTGCTAAGTATGGGATGCTAAGAAATATGAATATTATGAACAAAAAAAAAAGAATGATGAAACAAATGTCGAAAAGAAGCTTAAAAGTGAAAGTACTATAATCTAGATGTATCATTGGCAAAATGTTACTGATGTAAGGATCATAGAGTCATTGATATGAGGGTTTGAAAGAGTACCTGTCCAAACAATTAGCATGAAATGAATATCAAAACGAAGTTTAAAAAGTGAAAATAGTATAATTTAGATATGTTGTTCATACAATTTCATTCATGTAAGGTAAATAGTGTCTTTTATATGGAGGTTTGAAAAAGTAGTAATTTTTCCTACTTTACACTAATTTTGAAAAGTCTATAGTATTTACTACCAAAAGGCATCACTACACTGTTTTAGACATCATGACAACGTTTTATGCATGTAGGTGCAGTAGTGTAAGAGTTTTGCTCTGGAAACAAAAAAAATATATTCTTCGATTTTTTCCAAATTTTGTAAAACATAGCTAACATATGTCAATGTGACTATGAAAAGGCACCACTAGGCCATATAGAGTATTACTGTTCAAAATTTCGTTAGGGTAAGTGCATTAGTTCTGGAAACGAAAGTATAACGGCCGCCCACCCACCCACCCTCCTGCCCGACCGTCCACCCGCCAGACGGACATTGATGATAGCAAAAACCCTTTTCGCACTTTGTTTGCTGAGGGTTATAAATTTAATTTACTGAACTTTGCGGTTTTCTGGCAAAAAGCCAATTATTGATAGATAAGGTGCAATGCGATTCTTTTTTAGCTTTTCTATTGACAAAGACTACTGACTTGTGAATAATTTTACTCAATTTATATAAAAAATTCTGTAGAGTGCATCTCAAATTCTTTAGTGTTTCAGTTACAGCAGATTTTATTACTTCAGAAACTTTAACTAAGCTCGTCATGTGGATCTAAACTCTTATTGGGTAGTACCTCAGCTGATGGGGGGGGGGGGGGTCCTGGATTCACATGACGTCTTCTGGAGTTTCCAAATCTATGAAATCTTCTGTAAAATATTCTGGAAATAATAGTAAATGGACCAAATAATTGCAATTTAATTCACACAGGGCACGTGCTGTGCAAGTCTGTACGCTTTTAAGCTCGATTTTAAGCACCCATGCAGTCTGTCAGTTAAGAACCCTAAAATGTTCAAATCCGTAAAAAAAGATTCCTTATATTTGGATAGTTTATGAACGACATATGAAAAGCCTGGTAAGTGTGTGGCGTACTTCACCACTGACTTTTGTTATGTTTCATAAATTGTATTGTTTTTAATAGTTTCTGTTTTATAAGATTTTGCAGTTAATAATCTTTTTTATCGACTTCTGTTCAAAGCTTACTATGTTTGGATAAATTTGATTTAGAAAAAGATGAACAGTTCTGGCTTCTTTAATATACAAAAGAAAGGCAATCGTTGGGAGTTGCTGATATTCTGTCTCTCTCTATACATTAAGATGGAAGGTTTGGATGGACTCTATACAGATATGACATATTTTGAAACACCCTCCTCTCAGATCATACGGGAGAAGCATCAAAAATATCACTTCATGGACTGGACAGACAAAATTGGCCTTAAATTACGATACTCATCTAAAACAGACCGGGGTCACAAGATAAAAAATAAGCTGGATTTACAAACCCAATGTGCTAAATCTGCTGATGTGCTTGTTGGCTCTCATTCTTCTAGTATAACATGGGCAAGTTTTATGCGTCCACTTTCATCATTGGTAAATATATAATTCACGCTAAATATGTGGAACTGGTACAATCTAATTTTATAATAAGCGAATAACTGAAGTTAAGTACCCATTGCTGATTTGTATGTATTCATGATACACTAGGGGAGGGGAGACAGAGAACATGTGCATTACATATGACTGTGACCAAACCAAGCCAGCACAAGAACAAATTTATTTGGAAGTCTTAGCAGGGAGAAATGGGCAGACTGTCGAGGGCTGATTGAGAGTCCATTTAAGGTCCTAGTGTTGCTTTTAGGCAGTAAATCCAATGTGGACGGCGAAATCAAATCAGGCCTTTTATTATGACCAAAGTGTTGATGGTGTCTTGAAGTGAATTGCTTGAAAGCAGTCATGACCTCTTGTCCAGATCTCTACAAGCTGAGTGCAAATCTTGTCAGGGGCCATTCACGTCTGCTTCATTAAAAAGAATATAAAAAAAGGAAAGAAAATCACTTTATTCCATTATTGTGGCTGATAAACAGTCCCCACTAAAATCACTTGATATGAAATAACAGAGTCCCCCAAACAGCATAGCACTTATCTAGCCGTTCAGATATGACCTTCCCAGCCAATGTAACAGACTGTTTGGGGCCTGATAGGTGATTCCACAACATCGGCCATTTTGATTCCATTCGGACCCCCAGCGCATATTTATTAACTTGATTGATTGCCTCACAGACCTTAGTTATTCCGAACATTAGAAAGTAACTGTGGGAAATTTTGACAAATGAGAGCCATTTAAAAATTTTCATATCCTTGAATCGTTTACAATTAACAAATCAACATGCAAAGCAGACATCATAACTCGACATGGTTTCCTTGACATGAATTCATTATGAAGGTTTGATTGACTGTTTTATAATGAATCAGCGGTTAGACCATTTTATTTTACTTGCCGTAAATGTCTTGAAATTTGGGCCTGCCTGATTGAGTATTTCATTCACTTCTGATAGATGTGTTTTTGTAATATGAATATAGTGCATGACTTCAATAACATGACTTCAATATGAGTCGGTATGACATTATATGCATACTTGTGAATATGTTTCTTATATATCTCCTGAAATTGGGACCTCCAAAGACAGATAAAATATTTCACTTCATTCCGCTAGATGCATACTTGCAATATGAAAGAAATGCAGGACTTTAATAACATATATGAGTCAGTGTGGCATTGTAAGTATACTTATGATTCGTGTATTAAAGTAACGTTAATCATATAAAGTAAATGCCTTGGGGAGGGGGGGGGGGGGGCGACTGTTATCCAATGAATCAGTGGTTAAAACCATAATATTTTACCCGTCTTTAATGTCGTGAAATTTGGACCTCCAAATCCTGATGGAGTATTCATAACATGTATGAATCAGTATGGCCATTGTATTGTATACTTGAAATTGGGACCTCCAAATCTAAATAATGTTCATGATTCTTATATTAAAGTAACATGAATCATAAAGTAAATTGGGGAAACAGATTACTGCAAGATCGGTGGGGTCTTCTAGTGCTCTTGGAAATTATGAATTCGAAATGTAGAGAGATCTGAGCCGGACAGAGGAAAGGGAAATCCCCACAGAGGCAAGCTGGTTGCGGCAACAGGGAGATGGAACAGCTTACATCTCACTCATGACAGATAGTGATGGATTGGGCCAGGATGACCAACATTGCCAGCAACTCAGGTTCTCACATCCCCAGCTAACCGTGGTCAAATGCTTTGAAGCTATAAAGATATTTACTGGACATTAGGACTAGGACATTAGGACTGTCAAATACCAGTAGCATTACACAAATATACTGCTTCCATTGTAGTGATTTTGTATTCATGAAGTTACACACTATAAGACAGATTCAATTCTCATATTTTCCTTTCAATACGAACTATTTTAAATTGGTTGTTTTTAAGTTAATAAAAAGCGACTAATCACAGATGTTTGAGAACAGGCTTTACATCACATGGTCAATTTCATCAGTGGCACAGTTCATACAGATATGCTTTAACCAAGCTTTTCATTATTTAATGAAAATAATTAAATCTTTGTCTACAATCTTGGTCAAGTGGCAGTCTTTCGGGCATACACAAAGTATGCCACCTGTTGGTCAATAGCTTTACTCCCTATAAGGGGTACATTTTACTCAATAGGAGTAGGAGTTACTCCTTTTTGGAGGGGTTTTTGACATACATGTAGGCCTAGGGGTCTCCTCCATTTTTGTATTCTACTCATTCTGTGCGTCTTATTTGTTAACTCCCTTTTCTCGTCTGAGAATGAACACCAACACCATTGGGTTTAATAGCAGTACACACTTACACGTACTTCCTTCAAAGTGAGGCAGAGGTATTTACGGCCAATAGAGATGGAAGGTGGTGAGATGGGCCGAGTGCAAGCAGACCCCTTGACCCCGAGACGTCCAGTGCGTCTTACGCGGCGTCTACCCGCCCTGAGTGACGCTCTAATTGACGCTGTGTGTGTCGCTGACGCCCTGCCTGCTCAGCCTGCCAGCCCAGGATCCGCAATGATCGATCACCGAAGGCTGTGGATCACAGGCCCCGACTCTCAATTAAAGCGCGATTTGATCCAATTACTCCTCCCTACGGACTTGTCAGGTGTTTGGCCCTACTTGCCTCTGAGGTGCTGCTGCCGTGTGCCTGAAGTGCCTTGCTGCAACCAACTGGCTGCACCAACTCAACTGACTGGACTGAAAGTCAGTACTCATGCCATGGGAGAAGCTCTTGAGCTAGGGGATTGATGAGGCGTCAGCCAGAATGCGGTGCCTCAGTCGAAAAAGCCAGCCCACTTGGTTTTAGTGTTAGCCGAAGACATCTACTTGGGACATGTTGCATTCACACTTCCAAACTCTAATGGAGTCGTGGTGATTCTCTGATAGAAATGTTTTTGACTAATCAGATAATCTCTCTGACTTCATGTTCACTGACATCTTAAAAGGCATTTCAGTGAGCATCTAAGTGGAAGTAGTATGATAAGATAAAATAAGATAAGATAAGATAAGATATATTTTATTTAAAGTCGTATGTAAGAACAGATATGACCAGAACACCTCACCAGTCGAACAACTGGCAGAGGATGGCAGATATAATGACATGAAAGAAGTCAACATGATGTTCTTCGGTGTTTTATTTATTGCCTCAGAGCAGTCGCCATATGTGAGGCACTACAAATTTTAGAACAGTTTCCAGGAATCCTACCGAAGTCACCAAGAGAGCTGTAGGCGAATGGCACCGTCATTGCTGTAGGCCATCCTGCTGAATTGAACATTGAAAATTAGCATTCACAGGTCAATAAGCCGTGGGAATGCAAAGGGCATTAGAACTATTAGCCTGAAGTCTTGGCTGGAGCGGAAGTCACGTGACTAGAGCCATTGACCTGTCACAATACCCTTAATGATTCAGTTGAGGGCAAATTCCGGGTTGGGTGTCCGTAATAACATGAATCAGAAGGACAGATTAATGTTCTTCCTCAGCTAGCAAAAGAGCACCTAATTTAAAGACTGCCACCCCTGGCAACAAGATGAGATAAGTCTTTTTTTACATCCAAAAAGGTCTGAAGTTCATTCCAACAAAAATGGATTTTTAACCGTAAATAAACTGCAACTTTCTTGCAGACACCGAAGTTTCTGCAAATAGATATTCACACCTGTGTCTCCAGCCTAAGCCAAGATTATTTCATTTTTGGCAGGATAGATATCTAGATATCTAGAAAGATAGATAGATAGATGGATGGATGGATAGATGGATAGATGTGTGGACAGATGGATAGATGGATAGATAGCTCGACTGACAGATTCAAAGATAAAAAAATAGGCAGATTGATAGATAGATGGATAGATAGCGCTTTTATAATGTGATATTGTCGATTTGGGAGTTTATCACATTCTGTGTAGGTTGAGGAAATGAGTGCCAATTGGGTTATCCAGCAACAAGCGAGTAGCAGTGTTACCAGATAATGAAATTAGCAGTCAACCCTTCGCCAAGACAGACGAATAAACCCAATATAATTAAGAGACTAGTAAGAACATCAGTTGGTGAGGTCCTGACCTCCATTTGCTTTATTGAATTATCTGCTTTCTTTGTGTCATTAGCTTGAAAGTGTTGCTTAGAATGTAAAGCATGGATATAGTGATTAACTTAATCAGAGAACTATTTAGTTTAAAAGCAGCATCAACACTTTAGCCAAGTTGCCTGAGTGCTTTAGAAAGTCTAGAGCTGTAAACAAATGTTATTCTCAGGTCCGACACACTAACTTGTCTTAAGCAATTTGAAACGTTTAGAGAAAAGCAATTCTAGATACTAGCAATTTCACATGCAAAAGTACAAGAAATACGGTAAAAGGAAATTTAAAACAACTGAAGCCATTTCCATCATTCCATGTGATACATAAGTATATACAGATCTGGCGTTTTGCATTTGAACCGGAAACCTTCAGAACCTAATATACGTTCAGGCACACATAGATGTTGACTTATGATTGTATTTTCCTGGGGAGGTAATTTTACTGTGGAATTACTTTTCAGTACTAAAAGCTAAAAGGTTGCAGTGCTCCAATAGCTGTACACTCATTGCACCATGCTGTCAGCTGATGCATTATCTAACACCATGTCACAGAGTGTGCCAGACAGTGTCACAGGGTGTCAGAGAGTGTCAGAGAGCGAGTGTCAAAGAGACAGGTCCTGATGAGAATGTGGCGTGTTTTATTGGCAGTTCCACTTGGTGTGTCTTCCAACTCCTCCCGTTCAGTCTTACTTGCAGCATCTGCCAGACAATCAATGATGTGCTTTGATGGACCGTGACTTTGGCCCCATCAATTTGGTTGGTAGAGAACAGGCAGACCTGGGGTCTATGGTATGAGTTGAGTCATTCATTTGGCAGGTTTCATCAAAACATTCATACGTACATTATAAAGCTTGGAATAATGTCACAAAGGGTGCTGAATTCTAATGTCAGCTTGCAATACACCACTGGCAAGGATGAAATGGCACTGGTGCATTAAATGATGCAGTCACATTATAAGTCACATTATTTGTCACGTTATTTGTCAAATTATTAGTCACATTACAAGTCAGCATACAGACTAAACCACAAAATCAATCCTTATGGAAATATAAACATTATTGTCTAACAATGTAGATTGTATCTTGAGATTTCAGTTACGATAACTAATTGTATCAATTGTATGGCGCTTATATTTTGTATGGAATTATGCTTAGTATTTGTAGCTTTTGTTATAATATCATGCAAGAAAAACTTTTCTTGAATAAGTTCATCAGTTTGATATGATCCAGAGTAATATAACTTTTTGATATAACAGTTTAGTCACTAACCGATCAGCTGACAAAATGTCAACAACATTTGTCTGATGAAGCCAGCAGAACAAGTTGGTGAAACGTCACAAAGGTAAAATACATTGTTTGCGAAAAAAGAAAAGTTATATAACTCAAGAAAAACTTTGCTTGGGCACCTTTGATCTGTACACACCAGTGTTAATAATGATCAATTGATTTTAATACATGAAATAAAATTATACTGCAACTGTACTTCATGCTAGTCACACCTAGGATTTTGACCAATCGGATAATTTCTGTGATAACTAATCTCACTGACTCGTTCAAGTGTCATAATTATGAGACAGCAAACTCTAAACTATTGGGTTTACTCTGGAAAAAGATTATTCTTATTAAACGTGACTAACCACAGTCAATTGAACTTCACTCCTCCTCTGCCCACCACACACATTTCACATCTCCCTAGGCTTTCGTGGTTCTTTTTTGAAATCATCATCTTGGGGGGGGGGGGGGTGAACATTTTGGGGGTTATAATCACAACATCTATTCAGGCAGTTAACTAATAGACCTATTTCCAAACAATTTTAAAACTACCAGAGCACAAATTTGTTGATAGCATCTGTGGCAAGTTTCAAAGGCTGCAGCGTTTATCCAGGCCAATTTCTGAAAATAATAATTCGATTAATTGTTTTTAATAAAGCTTTGATTCTACATTTCATAAGATGATCAAGGCATTGTATCTGCTTCAGCAGTGCATAATGAGATTGGATTGAGAAATTTTAATTCTCTTATCCTGATCCAGTTTTATGGAAGAAGTAATTATCAAATAATTTCAGATCGTTACTCTGGTTTAATAAGCTTAATTACATCTGCTTACATGTGACTTAATGTTAAATTCGGGAAGTTTCAATAACTACGGGACCGAATCTCATGTGTGTTGGCAGAGATATGAGTGCATTGGGAGGGAGCCAGAATTCCAGTTTATGTTTTGTTCGAGATATCTTGGAGTCAAATGGGATCATAAAGCATATGGGCTTGGGGAGGGAGAGAAGGTGCATCTAATTACGTTAGCATTTACCTCAATATTGAGGTCAATGGGTCGATCCCTTGTGTGCCAAGTCCTGACTCTGGTCAGTGTTTAATATGTGGGTTATTTTACCTAGGAATATTTAGAGATATTCCTAGATTTTACTATTGCATCAATCTTTAACATAATTACAGCAGATTTTGAAAATGCCATTTGATGCCTTATTTAAATGATTATGATGTTTATTATTAAAATTTTATAAAAACGTTATAATTACATCATCCCATAACATTATTAAAACATTTGTGTCTGACATTACAGATTCACATTGAAATTATGTTATTTATAAACATCATGAAAACGTCATAACTTTACGTATAACCTTGATACTGAGAAAACATTTTAGGGTTATGTTACAATTGCATCAACCCTTAAAATTATAATAACCTATTTTTAAAATGCCTATATTTGATGGCTTTGTAACAGCATAATCATGTTTTTCTTTAATATGTTCTAAAAAACGTTATAAAAACATCATCATATAACATTAGTAAAACATTTGTGTCTGACATTACAGATTTACATTGAAATTATGTTATTTATAAACATCATGAATACGTCACAAATTTACGTATAACCTTGATGTTTAGAAAACATGTTAGAGTTATGTTACAATTGCATCAACCCTTAACATTATAATAACTGGTTTTAAAAATGCCTATATTTGATGTTTATTTTACAGCATTATCATGCTTTTCTTTAACATATTCTTAAAACGTTATAAAAACATCATCCCATAACATTGGCAAAACATTTGTGTCTGACATTACAGATTTACATTGAAATTATGTTATTTATAAACATCATGAATACGTCACAACTTTACGTATAACCTTGATGTTTAGAAAACATGTTAGAGTTATGTTACAATTGCATCAACCCTTAACATTATAATAACTGATTTTAAAAATGTTTATATTTGATGTTTATTTTACAGCATTATCATGTTTTTCTTTAACATATTTTAAAAACGTTATAAAAACATCATCCCATTACATTGGGAATACGTTTTTGACTGACATTACAGATTTATGTTATAAGAATGTTATCAAAAAATGTTGCCATAATGTTAACAAATAGCATCATTAATACATAACACCTGTAACTGCTGTATAATACATTGAAATAACATCATTGTGAAAGCTTCTTAAAACATCAATATTGTAATGTTTGCAAAATGTTTTCAGAAAATGTTATAACACTGTTATTAATTAATGTTATGAATAAACATGAACATACAACATCAAAGTAATGTTAAAAAAACGTTATTTGAAAAACGTTATGCCATAACCTTTTCCTAACATGTTATAAAAACGTTATGTGTTAGCTGGGGAAGTTCCTTGATGCTTGTTCGTTGATATACAATGTATATAAGCACTCTCAGAAAATAATTACTGTTCTCTGTCCAAAGCAAGCAGCTACTGTACTCCCGGGGAGTTTAGAAGGACTCCTTGAACAGGCCTGCCAAGAGTGTAAATTGCAACCTTACGTTTATATTTACATTTATATTTTACTTTTTACCAAGATAATTAAGAAAATAAAAACAGTGTGTAGTACTGTGTACTTCTCAAGGTCTACTGCAAGAATGCTGATAGTAATGGTAATGTATGTGCCATTGTGGAATCTCATTTCAAGAAATTGTGTTACCAGCAAGATGATATTAATATTAGAGGTTGGAAGTACAATTGGTACACTAATTAATATGTCTAATGTATAGCAATAATGTTTTAATAGAGAGGTGGTCTTAATGTGAGGTCCACTGTTTGCCTGCGAAGAAGCTATCATAAAAGCAAAGGTAAAAACACTGCACCTGCTCGGCTGAAGTTGTTAACTCCAGTTCCTACCTGCAACTCACGACTGCTGTTGGAGACGCAAGTCGTAACGAGCAGAGATCAAAGGGGCGTCATGGCAGGTGACAGACAGACGTTTCCGCATGATTGCACCTGCACTAGATGACCCCTAGACCTCGCCCAACTGCCTCATGTTGTAGCCCTGCCGATGATGACGTAAACAGTCACCGAATCACTCCTCACCCTGAAATACTACCTATGATTAATTGATTTTAATATATTTTGTTGGCCATAACCTATGTACTATATTCAATAGTATATTTTAAAGAAGTTTGCCAAGTCAGGTATCATGATGAATGCTGAAAATGTGCATGGAATCGAGAAAGTTATGCAGGAGCATATAGTTAAAATGTACCATAAGGACATTCATTGCCACGTGAAGCTGTTTCTTATCTTAGTAATTTGAACAAATTTACATCAATTCACAAATTCCTTAAGTCAATGATTCATAAACACGGAGTGAAACATTCAAAGAGCAGTGCTGCATTGTGGAAATTTAGAAAATTGTCACAAAGTTTTGGAGCAAAAAAATGTTAGAAAGTTCTTTGTAGCAGTCTCTTGCAAAAACAATGAATAGCTGCACATCACGACAAGAAGAATTTGATCTAGCCCCCCCCCCCCCCATTACAAAAGTCATTGAAACTGATACAGCTGCAGATTAGCTGCAGATTTCTGCAACTGTTCAACCGAACATTCTGCAGATTCACTCAGCGCCCAGCATGCCCCCTGGTGGACTGATTCAAAGATTGCGTGGAGGTCACGTGGGCACTGGGCGCAAACATTTTACTTCAAAGCAAGAGTTCTCACCTGAGGTGTGATGAAAAAAAGTTAACACGTCAGGTAACGATCAAAGATCTGATCAGTAATTGGAAACATTAGGTCACTTCCTTTTAATGTTTTTCAAACTGTGAATTTTTTGGAGGGGGGGGGGGGGGCGCTTCATTCATTGTGGAGAAAATGTGAGATGAAATGTCGCCCAGTATGTTTTCTTTGTGGGCACTGAGTGCAATTCCAGGACAATGAACTCAGCTTTGCAAAATAAAGTGAATTTGTTTTCGTTTTTGGTGTATCAAAACACATTTGAGGATTGATATATCGGCTAACTACTGAGTTTAGCAAAGTAACTTGATTGCCGATCAATTAAGTTGCCAATTACAGAGATCATCGAAGACACAACATCGATTTATATTTACCGGATGTGACACTTGTAAAAACATTTCTATTTGCGGATTAATTAGATGTAAACTCTCCTTTCGAATTTCGTTACTTTTTACATTACTGTTGTTATTGAGCGACGTAATACACGCATTAAAGCTAAGTAATGACTATTTTCATTTAAATGTAAAAATAATCTTAATAGCAATTAAGATAGTCATAGTAGTGAGCTCAAAATCATATAGAGACAAATTTACAATTTTATTTTGATTAATTCAGAGGCGTTCTTGTTAATGAGACACTTTCACTAGACTTTCTAGTTATAACCAAATCATTGTCCTATGATTGAGTTTTGTCTATATTTTTTCTACCCAAGGCCGTATATGCTGGTTGTAACAAACTTCTGACAATCCTGAATAATTTGTTATAGGTGGGTCCGACAATAGTATGGCTCTTTGTAATAGAAAATTAAAAGTTTTCCATCCAATGATTGGTTAGGAGATAGTTGCTCTATGCTACCTAAAAATTACAGTGAAGACAATAAAAACTTATTGAAGCTGCTGTTACATTTTTAGACCAGTGTACAATGTTATTCTGTGCTCTCATAAAGGTTTTATAATCGTTTTATTCATATATACTGATTTTACTGAGATACAATGATTTTATTAACACTGATTTTACTCTGATACCATAATCTTATATATGTTTCTATATCTTCCTTCTTGTAGGCAAATAAAATTAAAATTACAATTAATCTTATATGTTTGTGTATCTTCATTGTTGAGGGCAAATAAAATTACAATTACAATAACAATATATAACTGACCTTTCCTAGTTTGAAGAAAATTCTCACCTTTGTCGATCCCACTTTTAGCGATCCTCGTTGACGCATCGTTTTGATGAATTTATTGCTGACATCCCAATCCATAATTAATTATCCTCAGGCAGAACAACAATATAGCTTTTAATCCATGGAGTAAGCATGTAATTTGCCTGCCTCAGTATTTATGACATGTGAGGAGAGTGAGAAAAGGAATGATGCCTATATTCTGTTCAGCACAAGCCAAAATCAATGCACTGACCTGTGATCATCAAATTTACTTGTCACCTTTGACAGTTAGATCATCCCTGTGAAAGAGTAAAGCATAAATAATGCAGGGAGCCTTCTGCCGTTGCTTGCTGATAGTCAGGTGGGTGTCACACAAAACGTCAATTAAAGCAGTTGATATTGCAGTAATTGGAGATGAGGGACTCGATCAATGGGTGCTTTATTGCAGCTTCCAGCGGCTCATGCAAAAAGGTCTGTGTCATGTACAGAGTGCCTGTCTGGTAGTGCTGGAATGAGCGTAGAGCCTTGTGGTACACTTTCGCCCTGATGCAATGGAACTTCACCAATACGGTCTTCATAGTTAGCAAGTGGTTAAGATGGTTATGGAATCAATGGCACTGATCTGCTGACAGAAGCTTACCCTGCTTATATGACCAGCTGTCTGAGGCAGACGTTATGATGAAATGATAAGCCTTCGGGTCGACACCACGTTACACATTTAGTACCAGACACCATCAATCCGATCAATATTTTATACTTCCGATATCAAGCTGAAATGTAGCTCATGTGGAGTGTCCTATAGTCTTTACAGTGTGGTGTTATTAGTAAGATAGTCTGAAAGCGGGGTTCCAGTGTGCATCTACAGCATGTATATGATATAGGACTGTATCAATGTCTTTTCCACGCAGTTATCATTACCCCAAGTAACTATACACATATAATTCTGGTTACCTATCTCAGGTAATGGCCTGAGCCAATAGTTCTATATTCCGCATAAGAGGCACTCGTGTGGTGCCATTCTTGGAAAGTTCTGCAACTTTCTTGCTTAAATTACATGAGGGGGGCAATGGAACACGTGCGCCGGCAATGAGACTGCCACTTAGCGTCGTAGGACGTGCCGATCGCCCCTTGACGGCCGTCTTGACGCACTGCCCAAGCGCTGTCGCCGTATTAACGCTGTTTGCTTCCCCACAAGTGATGTGCTGCAGCCTGCCTCACAGCTGCAGGCCTTTGCGATGCCTTCCTGCCTTGGTAGGGCATTGCCTTGTAGTTTTTCCTGAATCGTCACTTTCCAGCATATTTAATTTGATTTAACACATTGATATTTGAATTAAGGTAAAATGTAGTAAATCTAGAACCCCTGTTTGAGACCACCCAACTAAGAATACATCAAAATCTAGATGCTGATTTAACTCTGTGATAATACCGCAGTAGCCACTCATTACATGCTTCCCAAGTTCCAAAAACATACCTCCAAAAATCAAAGAGACAGCACCCACATTTTGGCAGCTTTTGCAAAGACAATGACGTATGTGCTACTTGTTAAGCAAGAACGAAAAGATACACCATGATTGGAGGATTTTAGTCTTGCTAATACCTGTATGTCTTTGCAGTGGCAGAACGCATTGAAAAATGCTGTCTGTGAAACTGAAGGGATGATGCGATGTCCGCTTTGCCTTTTGATTTCGAAAGCAGGGATTTGCATCCCAAGTTGTCAGCCCGTAAATTAGCAAATAAATCAATGCACAGATCTGGCTGGATTCGAGCTAACCTCATCCTGTATTCTGGAAGACATTTCTCAATGTTAGGAAAAGACACAGACAGAATGACAGGCAAACTGGGAGGAGAAAATTTGTATAACTTTTTTTTTCACAAACTCTACAGATTGGAGATGGAAACTTTAAAAATGTTGAAAATTTTGAAAGGCACAAATCATGCGATATTTGTTTTAGTGATGAATAGTTAATGGCTGGGCTCTTTGGACTGTAACAAAGTGCAATTTGTATTTCGGCTGTCGTGCTGCAGGAATTTTGATTGGATATTGTTTAAAAAGTTAGACACTTTGATTGCAAGAATCCTTGAATCCATCAATTCCGTGACACTCTGTTTGGCTTTCTGGTTAACTTTTTTCCCATGCTTCACATGGCCTTCTTTTCTTTGTCTTTGCTTTGGAAAATAAACCTTGAGCCAGCTTGGTGGGTTGTGTGGTGCTGGTTGGGTGCCTGGTGCCTGGCTCTGAGCTGGGGCTCTGCTTGAATCCCATCCATCAATTTTTGGGCAATTTGCAATTGCGGCCACTGGTCAACTTCATGCATCATGCGAAGAAATCCATTAAGACAGTTTATGCAGTAAACCTCTGGAGGCCTGGAATGTGCTCTGATTTCCTTGCTCCCAGAATTCCTAATTACCAAAGAAATATTGAGAGCGGGAGTTCCACAGCTATTTGTCACTGGGCCAAAGTGGTTGACAGATACCTCGCTCACACGGGGCTACTCTGTTGTTCTATGTCGAAGTGAGTAAATCAGCTCCTCCTATTGCAGACAAATACACTTACCCACCAAATGTATCATGATCCAATAGCATAGCGCTAGCTTTTACTTAGAGTTACTCTGCAAGTAATACTGTTGTTATTGTGGTCATTATAACCTTATTATGGCATAGATGTATCTTACATAATTATAAGCTTCTAGAATGTACTGCAATTCCAAAACAGATTTGGAAGTAAGACTTGTGAATCAGATGCTCAGATGTTCGAAGAATGTCGTGAAATCAGTTCTTAGAGCTGTCATCAAATCTTATATATATATGCGAGTATCGGTTTCAAGCGATACCACTTGAAAGTATCGGTTTCGTTTCGCTAAATTCATGGATCGGTGCACCTCTGACATAGTACAGCAGCTGGGTATTTTACATACAAAAGTTTACAACACTCCTACCAGTCTAAGTTTGAGAGTTACTCATGCTTTGAATTGAAAGGGAGAGCTCAATTCATGTCAATTGGAAAAAAGAAAGCCATGAATCAAGGCACACACGTTCTACCGTCCATCCATCAATGTCTCAACATCTTCGTGCGAGTGTGGACTCACGTCCGATCAGAACTGAATCATCAATCACCTTGATTTAACACTGTTGAATTAAAGACAAAAAACTAATCACTGATCGTTACAATATCTGGGCTGGAATCTTCAATCAGGTTTGGAATGACACCCAGGAGGCTACCAACCGCAAGATATTTCAGCTCTCAGCAGTTTCAAATTGGATGGTAGGTTGGAAAAGAAGCTCACAACTATGCATTATTCAACTTCGCAACTCGGGAGTGCATTTACCACAGGAAACAACTATAATATATTAATATTGCTAAGTAAAGGATTTGAACCCAAGCAACTTGAGTTGCTGCTATAAAACTAGATAATGCTACACTTTGGTCCATCTGAATGGTGCAGAATCGAGTTAACGAAGTTGACTTACAGTTACCTTTCAGAGAGGCCCACTGTTCGCACATAATACAACCTAATACATTTTCTTCAAGGATTTGGAAATTCGTTAGCTGTCTCTGTACCCTTGCTTTACTTACAGAAAGCAGCCTTTTAACGAAGCCAATTGAAAGACCAAAGTCAAGTTGAGAGAACTTCATTGAGGCCATCTCTTTTCAGTTGCCAATCAGTCAAATCTAATTGGTCTGATAGGGACCTTACTGTGGCCACCCAGGCACTGGGGCCCTTTTAGCTTGCTCCTTATACATCCCCCTCCTCTGTCCAATGCCCTCTGGGAAGGTCGATGCAGCTCAAAATAAGGCATGGCTTGATTATCTGCCATATCTACAAGGCAACCTGAGTTGGATGATATTTCTTATGTACATGTGGTAAGATGGGCTTGGTAGTTGAAAGAAATGATAAACTACACTGCTACTGGTCAACCCTGGCTTTGCAAGTTTGTAATTTGTATTATGAGATATTTGCAAACCATTGAATTGTTGACATTCCCAAGGAGTGCTATAATTAAGAATTTGAAACTTGCACAAATGCATTTTCCTAGGAACAGCTTAGTGAAGAAATATTTTGCATGTGTAGAATAATATATGTGTTGTTTGTAGTAGCACATTTGATGTATTGCAGACCGAAACGTTTTTCAACAAAATAATGCATTCTGAACTGCATATATGCAATGAATGGTCTTTGTCTTGCATGCCTCATTGAAGCAGTATTAGGTGGCCAAGATGCTGGATGGTATCTTTGGCTGTGTCAGGATAACTCAGGAATACTTTGCAGAACTGTTTGTAAGACTATCAAGACTATCCTGGATGTAGTTGGATGTAGTTTTGATACATCCATACACCCCGATGACGTCACTGTTTGCACACAGATTCCGCATTAGGTATCGGATCGGCTCTGATATATATCTAGACGCAGTTGAGGAAGACTCCAGAAGTAATGTTATTTCCTTGCAGTGTGCTTATCGTGGATTTCGTTGGCAATGGATGCCATCATGATACGGGATTTGGCGAGTGTGCTGGATTTGCTCCTATCATTTATCATGGCTCTTGCCTAAATCTGCATCTGAGATGAGGAACATCCCTGCACAACTCCTGTCTTCTATTCAAACCAAGCCGGCCGTCTCTGCACTATAAGTCTTCATTAAACAGGACCAATAGGCTGTCATGTGGACTACGACTAACATTATTTACATTCCTAACTAGGAAGTCACAGTGCATGCATAGCCATATACTCCATGAAGTCACACTCATGAAAGAAGAAAAAAAAAACACAACAGAATAAGTTAACCCTACAAGTGGAGTAGAGCCTTACTGGAGAGTAATCTTGCTCTTACAGAGGGAGGAGGGGCATATGTTTTACTATAAATACAGGTTATTCCTTTCTTTGAGTATTTTTTCCACATAGGGCTCTACACCACTTGTAGGGTTAACCAAGTCAGATTTTTTTTCTGAGAGCACAGATCAAAAAACAAAGAAGGATATTCTCTGCAGCTCAATTTTAGTTTGGAATATTTCCCAGTAACTCGAGTTTCGCTTTCCATAAAAGTTTGAATTGACAACTGGGCAAATACGAGTAACTGAAACTGTTATGCTGGCTTGCCAAGCAGAACGGATCGATAGCTTGGCAGAATTTGATTATGGTGAGAATTCGCGCAAAAAAGTTAGGAAAACACAGTTTGAGTGAATGTTATTCACGACTGCAGTGAAATTAACACAGAAAACCATGAACTGTCTGTTTGAGGGTATCGTTGACAGATATGATCAATGAATCACTCTGCCTGACAGGTATTCAATAGAGGACATTTGGACACCTTTCAAAAGAGGACTATGATATAGCATACAATGCGTCCATACTGTTTTTTCCCCCTACTACTAGAACTGTCAATATTATGAGCAGATCTAAGGAAGGTTAGTCTGCTGAAAATATATAATATATATTGTAATTTATTGTTTCGAGGAACTTGGGTTTTCTTCATACAATATAACAGTCTTATCCATATTGTAGTGTGTAGTAGCATTCCTTTATTCTTCCATACAAAATATCCCAAGTCTATACGAATGAAAGAAACAAAAAACGTGATCTAGTTAATTAAAGGTCAATATCGTGCATGAAATAAAAAAAATATATATATCATAATAATGCCCACTCCTTTTCCCCGGGCTAGGGCCATTTAATGGCAAAATTGTATCATTAGTCTTAAGGTTATTTTTTGTTAGAGTATCCATATAATAGTCTTCAGATAATACTGGTCTTAACTGCCTATAATAACTGCATTTTTGCAAACAACAAAACTAGAGAGGTGTTATTTCATGTTTTACAGGATTGTATACCTTCTAGGGGACCTAGACCCTTCAAATTTGGCCCAAATAATGTTGACCCACATACTAATGAAATAATGTTAGGACTGTGTATATGAATAGCCACACTTTAGCACTATCATGCATTTTATGGGGAAATATTGTAAAAAGTTATTTTTGCCTAGGTCATATCTCATCTGTTCATGATCAAATAAAGTCCTTTAAGTTGTGTGAATAATTTGTTTGTGAACTGCAAAATTTGCCTCACATGTTTAAGCATAATTTTGATATGCTGCTTATTATTGTAGCTCTAATGGTAAGTTCAGCACCGCCCAGGCGAGCAGACTAAAAAGTCATAATTAGTTGGTTATCCTCTGCATGGAAGCTTCTATGTCTGCCAGCTAGCCATATTGTGTCTGTGTAGCCGGGCCACTGCATGTGAACAGTTTTTGATCCAGTGACTGTTTTTCTGCTAAGTCAAGGCGGCTATAGTACGTTAATTTTGTCATGGAATATACCATTTTTGTTACTCAAAATTCCAGTGAAGTTCGAGTGAAGTTCGACCTCATAACTTACAACGCGATGTCCCTTATGTAATCATAGGCGTAATAATTACAGGAAAAAAATATATCAAGTGCTTAATTAAAGACAATGATGATTGCAGATAATACTTTAATAACTAACGTCTCTATATTGGAGGTAAAATTCAAATTTTCAAGTGTGAAAGTCACAATCACGCTATGCATAATGTGTATGCTGAGCATTTACTTGCCAAGAAGTTGCAGATAAGACCACCATCTATATTAAGCATTTTCCTGCCAAGAAGAAGACATCTCCCAGAGCAACATACCAGGTTTATATAACAAAACATTTAACAGAAAAATCTTTGTGTTTGGAGATTAAGACCACCCAAAACTCTAATACAAAATTGACATGATATATGTGTAGTGTGTATGGTGGCCGTTTTCTGAGAAGTTGGCCTTTCAAACATTTAATTAGTCAAGCATGTGCCATATAAAATGTAATAAGATAATAGTAAAATGACAGTTTTACAAGTTAATATCAGGTCTCGGCCACTGAGGTGAGCGATAATAGATTAATAAAGATGCCTCTGCTGATGCTATTGTGACGTCTGATAAGACGAGTGATTGTCCTATTGTTGACATTCGTTTCTTATCCATCCTAGTTTCCAAGTAACCGAACGTAGGGCTGTGTGCTCATTTGGATAGGCTGAAATTCCAAGAGCCCTTTTGACACGTCCTTCTAACTTCACTCATTTGTTGATCAAGACCTCATAATAATATTGAGTTTGCGTTCAGGGTCTTTGTACTGATGGAAGGTGTTGAACTGATTAAACAGAAAAGGGCATATATGGCATTCATGTACGTAGGTTGGTAATTATATAGAAGCATGATCCCTGTGGCATTATCATCGTGTTTTGATGTGAATTTATGAAGCCTTATTAATTGGATATGTCAAGGAATCAATAATGAAGAAACTTATAATCAGAAACTGGATAGCATTCTCAACCCAAATGTCATGCAGAATAATTGTGTGCATGGCTGTCGAATGACATGAAAGTTATCCCCAAAACTTGGCCAGAATTACTTGTACCTGAGTCTTCTGTGGGTGTCACTGGTATCACGTGCCTTAGCAGCTCGGCAGAACGAGTAATTGGTCGCTGGAGCTGAAATAATGAAGACTATACTTTGGTTGATCATGACGAGAACGAGTTGGACTAGACAGTGTTCATGCAAATCTCTCATCAATCTAGAGACCTAAAGAGAAATGACACCTCAATCTGGCGCATTTCACACTCTTCTTGTCAGCCTTTCGTGCCTCATGTCATTCATCAATAAAGGTGCTGATGGGTCATCCTATCTCACCTAACCACCATCTAGAATTAAACGATTTCGTGCCAACCCGACTCAAGCTAATGCCCTGTGCCTTTTGTCCAAGGTGTGAAAAGAGACAGGGTGATAACTATCCTGAGCTTTTTGTATCAATCTGGCCGTTTTTGTCACACTTTGTCTCTTGTTTTTGCTCGATGTAGTTAACGACCCTCTTTTTTGTCTGTCATGCATGTTTTTCTGAGTTGCACAGTTCCTTGTCACCTCTGTGCTGTAAGCAATAGTTTTTGGTTGCACCATGGTGAAGTGATGGAGAATCTGGCACTGCAACTTCCTCACATATCATTCGATACAAGTGACATCATTGATGCTGGATGTGTGTGCACGAAGCTACACATCAACCTAGGCTTGAGACATTGAGAAACAACACCAGAAGACTTGAAGAAGCATTGGAACCAATACATTGCATGTTAAAAAGACAAAATTATAAAAGATGTGTATATATGACATGCTTTTTTGTTTAGAAATACCCACCTCACTGATGTATACAAGGTATCAACTAAATAGGCAAGGACTGCACAGCCCTTGCCAAGTATCAATATACAGGTCGATGGCAAGTCAGTTGCACACAGACAACAAGTTAGATGGAGGCAAACACTGGCAAACAGTGGAGATCTTTGGTCTGGCAATCCTGAGCTTTTGTGCCACTTCATTTCTTGCACAAATGTTTGCCTCTATGCTGGGTGTTGGTTGTAGGTGCCACGAAGTGTTTGGTCATTTTGGTGTCACTGTTTGAAGCACAGATTGAGTCAAAGGTAAAGAAAAAGTTTACCAAAAAAAGAAGAACAAAGAAATAGACAAAAACAACCGGGACAGCTGGCATGAAAACAGACATGAAAAAACTTGCACTGAAGCAGAATATTGGAGCATATGCGAGAGTGTGTTTCACAATCAATAAACAAATAAGAGAGTCGATAACAGTTCTCAAAGCATTACAATGGAATTCAACCGGGCAAACTTTGCGAATTTGCTTACAATGAAAAACAAATAAAATAAATAATATTGCTCAATTTTTCGTGTTGATGCTGAAAGTGTCAGTGAATGGAATGCAAAATAATGAAGATGAATCACCCGTCGAAGATATTAGTCGCTATAGACAAAAACGTAGTGAGAAACAGTACATTTTTCATGTGTTGTGAGTTGCTGAAATGTGGTGTTAATGCGCAGAATGATATGGCATCAGTATGGTTCAGTTGACAAGTTTCACATTGTTATATTCTATATAGAAAATTATTCTAATATAAATATATTTTCACACAAATCTTTGCATAATTGGACACCATAAAGATATCAGGATAGGGGAAAAGGAATATTCTACGAATCTTCTAGGTATCAGGTCTGAGTAAAGCACAAGTAATTGGTGCTTGAGTCTTCCAAGTCTGCTGCAGGAGCCATAATTTACATCATTATCACACTAGAAGTTGCTTGGTGCTGGCTAGTTTGTTTGTTTTCACGAAGATCTCCTCTTTATTTGCTGCAGGAGCCACTAACGACAGATACCCAAGAACTTGCAAAAACTATTATCTGGATGTTCATTATTATGTTGTGTAGTTGTAATGTTGTATGATGAAATTATAAGAGCACACTGTCCAGGTTCATATGGAGAGATCCTAATACTTACAAAGCACTACACCAAGACCACACATTTCACATTCTAAAATGTGGGCATGTGTTTTATTTTTTCAATGCCACTGGTCATCATGTGCAGGCGTTTCGGTACAGACCGCGCCAAAGAAACTGCTGAAATTTTTTCACATTTGGAATTTCTTGAGCATATGGGGGCACCTGTAACTGCATGATGTTATAGACCTATTCAAAGTAGCATTAAGAATACTGCACCTGTCCTTTGGCATGCTGTCATAAACCAGTCGAAAATACTTTCTCATACTGTAGCAACCACAAACAGTCTAACAATATTGCCTTGGAAGAGACTCAAGTCTAGTCTCAGTCATAAACGGCTGTGTCATAGTTTGTGAAACATAGGGCCTGCTCTAATAGCTCGGGATAAGAAAAGACCTCACTGGACCCATATATCGTAATTAGGAAGGGAGGACATGACTGCTTGTGTTGCTCACGTGACCAAGTGGAGAAAATAACTTCCGGTGAGCTCTTCCTTCAATGCAGCCCAACGTCCAGACCTCTAGATGATGAGCAATAGACGATGTGAGGGTTTTGCTTGGTAGGAAGGTTTCTGAAAATGGTGTCTGAAAAGGCTACAGAGCTAGATCCTGACTACATAAAAGACTAATAAAGTGCATTCGAGCCGGATACATTACATTAATATGGATTTGAAAGTAGATAGTAAAGTCTCTAATACCATATTAAAAAGGTTTGTGCATAATGCTTTTAGACTTAGACTTGGCTCGACACCAACTTAAGAGTAAAGGAAATACAATGGTGATTGTTTGCCACAATATGAGGGAAACAGAAAAAAAAAATGGCAGAAAAGAAGAAACTACAATTATTACATTAGGGTGAAATTACGAAGAACTACCTCCGAAAGATATCTATCATGACATCATTAACTTCCACAGACGTTAGCTTGCACCAGCTTGCACCTTGACTCTAGTAGTAATCATCTCAGAGAAAGGTTTATCACCTGAAGATGATGCATAGTTGCGCTGTGCAGAATACAGGCCACCAACGAGAATGTGACAGATCATCATCTGTGGTCCAGATGCTGTCTACATCATGCAAAGCACAAGTGTGGCAGTACATCAGACTGGGGCAGAGAACACACAGTCATCAACGATATCCATAACTGCTGTAGCTGCTTCAATGAAGAGTGATAGTTGGATGGGCACTTCACAATGCCTGTTCAACATTGGGTGCTTGAGTCAAGGATAGGCACAGAAATAGGGTAACACCAAAGCCCAGCTGAGAACTTTTGTTAAAACCCCCTCTGTTTGCAGATAGGAAACACCCAAGGGCTAAATATGATTCTATCAACGTTTTCTGACTTTGCACATCAAATACTGGTGTGTGGGACAAACTAGAGATGCTAGTGATTCCTGCAAAGTGTATTTGCTCAGTTCCCCTAGAAGTTTGTCTTGTGAACCCAGAGCATTCTTTGTGCGTGGCTGAGCAGGCCAACAGAACCAACCATATTCGTAAAAGCTAAACTCCCACAGTATTTAATATACTATAGTTATGAAGTTTGGAAGTTTTCAAATTTCGTTATTCTATTGCGTAGTTATGGTGAGGAAAGGAGTGGTGCCTGAATTGTAATTGTCTGTGGAATGGAAAGAACTGAAAGTTCAACAACAAAGAGGCATAAATCATAAAACATGAGACAAGGACTCTTTTGCTTTGAAAAGAAAAGGCATAACATAGGACGTCGCATGGTGGTTTCCAGTTGAATAATACCTGATATATGAGAGAACTCGTAAAATTAGACAAATAAGATGTGTAGTACCGAGGATGACACTCCTTTGGGTCGACTTTACATCTCTCTGCCATTGTTACCTTCAAAGTTCTAAAGGAATCTTGACCATTTGTGCGTGCAGAAGGAGCAGTCTCTATTCCCAGGCTCTCTGCTTCCTTTTGGAGGGTGTCGTGACGTGAATAGCAAAATGTTTCGTCTTTTGTTGTCTTGTCTTTGTCCCACTTACCCACAAAAGAATCCTGACGAAAGACCACAAGAAGAGTAGAAAGCTGGCAGCGAGGAGGCTGAGTGGGATGATCGGGTTATCTTCTGACCGATGGCAACAACTCATCGCAAAAGTAAATCAAAGAATTTCTAAAAGTCACTGTAATTACTAAAACACAGCGAAATACACACGCACACACACACGCACACACACTGATTTTTGCCTCTGAACACCTTCATGTTATCGATGACATTTCGCGCTACTGATCTGTTTTCTTTGTTTAATTTAATTTTATTTTATTTTACCTGCCAAGTATCTCTGAATGGGTGTGGTTTTTTTCTAGTTTTTCGGTGAAGATGCTACAGCCAAAATTAGGAGATTAAAGCTTCTTAAATCTTTTGAATTTTGGCACTATTTTGATATTTCGCTTTATATGATTGTTTATCACATTTAAACCTTTGTCTTTGTTGGTCGACCATTAGTGGAACCCCGTAGTTTATTGCCTTGCAACTAATTGCCAAAGTCATTCACTTTGCAAATAGTTCGTTTATGGTAGCATTTGTGTAGTTTTTCGGAAATAGATTCTATGTCTTGTGGAGATCCGCGTTCTTACGTAGCCTTTGCTTCAAGCAGTGCTAGTTGGCAGTCCTGGAGTGATTTAGCTAAGCGATGGGCTCACTCACTTAGGAGCAAGCATTGACACCCTAGTAGCAAGCAGGAGGCAGGGAAGAACATCAGTGTCATCATTTGTCTTTCCTAATCGTCCACTTCATCTGGTCTTCCCTTCTGAATGGCCCATCGTTCACGTGCTTTACATGAGATCCAGAAATGACTTCACACCCTTAGGCCACTCCAACCGCACTAAATTGGACTCCTACCAGGACTGTGTGACCGTTTGCCCCCACTATGAACCTCAGATCACACCATGCAAACACCCACTTCAGCGATAGCGATCACACCACATTGAATAAACTGAGCACACAATGGGTTAATTCGTATTAATAGACTGGTTTTGTGTGAGAAGTGTATTTGCCATTTGGTTTGAAGAACACGATTCGTAGGCGCCTGTATAAGCATTTCTCAGTGCCTTTGTTCAGTCTGAATGCAGTCTCACGCTTGTTTACCTCTCCACTCTCCAGACGAATTTCCAAGTCTGGTTATGAGCAGAGGCTGAATTCTTTATAGCTGCTATCATAGTTGGCTTTGAACACTTGCTGGGCTTCCAATCAATAATAACATGACACTTGTCTTTCTCCCACAACTCGGGTGGCTAACCCCATCGATCGGTCACGGATACTGCTGTCAGACTTAATCAGCCTATAAACTTGGGCTTCTTTTGTCTCCACAGAACACATCAATAAGTAACAACCCAGCAAACCAATTAGATCACTGGTACCTCCTCCTATATAACAAAGCAGAATGTTCAGTTAGCCCCATTATATATGCATTACTGCCCAACTGACTAATGCAAAGCAGCCCACCCTAGTCCAGTTCAAACACTGTCTAGTCATCACAGTCAATTTTAGAACAAGAAATCAAAGTATATTGTTTGCAAACAGTTGCCTATAATTTGCTTCCAACAAAAGACCATCTACATATGGATGACCAGATACCAAAAACAATTGTGACGATGCAAGCGCACTTGTACATGGCCAATTGTGCCAGGTGCGTTTTCCATGCGATTGGATAAACGCATAGAAAACGATTGGTTTTTGCCTCATTATAATTAGCTAAAAACCATAAGTTTTCTATGCGTTTATCCTTCTCATGGAAAACGCACGTGGCACATTTGGCCATGTATTTGGCTAAATATAATTGGGAGCAATCTTTATTTCAGCATCTATTCAGTAATTTTGGTACTAGTTCAATAAACAGAGACAATTTCGTTTTATTTTTTATTTTTCATAGGAATGGCATTGCACCAAACCTGAAATGAACCAAATCTGCCACGCCCAAGTACACAAAATGATCATAAACAAATTACCTTCTTTGTAACCATGACAAAAGAAAACCTGTTTTAGAATGCCTTCATAGGTTTAAATCATGATATGTAAAAGCAGATATCACACTACCCATTCTTTGCAAGCTTATATTACCCTAGAGCACGACACAAGAAGTCTGGAATTTCCATACAATCAGAACGTATAATGTGAAAGTAAACTTGGTGACAAACCAACATGGCATTGTGATCATAATCTTCTATGCGATCTCTATAGGAGTCTTCTGTGTGTTAGCATAATGGTTGAAGATAAGTATACATTCTAGAGATAATAAAAGAACAGACTAGCTTCAATGTATAGTCACACAATATTGAAATGGAAGCACATTGTGTCCTTTTAGATTGAGTAGTTCCTTAAATAATTGTAGCGCTCTGGGCTTCCAACCATTGGGTCCCGGGTTCAATTCCTGGTCGAGCCTAAGTTGGATGGCTGTTTCATCCTTCACAGTAGCTGGGTGGTCTAGTGGTAAGACGCTCGCCTGCTCCTCTGAAGGACCCGGGTTCAATCCCAGGCCCGGGCATCCCTCATGAGCATCATGCCAGCTGGATGTCGTTCGGACGAGACCTTAAATTGGCGGTCCCTTGCTGAGGCAAGTGAAAGGTCCCACCCATGGGGTAAATGTGTAACATGGATGGATTCCTCCTCTATCTCACCTCATCAATCAACCCTCGTTAGCGGCAAGAAATTGCCTTTGAGGGCTGCCCTTCCAATATCTATCGATCTATCTACCTGTCTATCTCATTGTCATTGTCCCTGCCTGTCCTAGTTAGCCCATCCGGCGCAGAAATACAGGATGTAAAGCCCTACTCAACCCACCACCCACCATCCTTAAAAAATTGCTTCTGAAGTTGCAACAAGTCACAAGTTGTACTGTTTAGTCTTCCACATACGTGGAGGTTAGTCCCCAGGCTGCTGTCACTACTCTTGTTTATTAAATTGGCCTACATTATTACTCAGGGGATGTTAGCGGAGCACATTATCTCTGATTAGTTTTGGCAATGCACAGGGTTGGCAATTTGTTGGCAAAGGTGTGGAGGTACACTTGGAAGCAGAGCCTTGGTGTCATGTTTAATTCACCCAAATTGCTGTTTAGGTAAAATGTAGAATGTTTTTTTTATATAGTCTGTTACACTGCTCAGGCAGTCCCAACCGGCTTTACAATTAGGTATTTGCAGTTAGTTGGTTGGCAATTACAAAGGTAGCTGATCTTGATCGGAGCTAGTGATGAAGTTCTCTGACAATCGGCTTATGTTCCACATCAAACATTGACAGGCGTCAGAGGTTTTAGCCCCAGGCATCTGGCCCTTCCAACAAAGCTACTCTGCCTAGACACATTCCTATTGACACCTCGCTGGATTTACCTTGTTATATATCGATGAATCACATGCCTCTAGGCCAGTGTAAACTAGTCCTAACCTCCTACTGGTCTATCCTACTCAATGTTTTCTCAGTTTGCTGGCTGCTCTGTGTGAGGCCCTCGAATATTCCCAAATGTTGAAGAGACAAGATATTAGGGCACGTGGATCTACAAACCAGTTATTGGTTCATCCTTTCTCCTCAAAAATCAAACCTAAATATTATAAACAGAAAGCCAGATTAGGGCGTTTAAAAAAGACACGGCCAGCTATTTAATTGAAATACGGTTAAAATGAAATTATCACTCTTTATAATTGACAATTTGAGAGGAATACATTGTACTGAACAGTCGATATTGCATCGCCACACTAGTGCATAATTATTATATAACTCTATGAAGCATTATTAATTCCTTTGGCATTCGTATTGAATTTATTTCAATGGATTGGAATGTACTGTATTATATGTATGTTGATGACGTTGAGGCATATACATATAAGGTCACTGCGCCAATTGATGACAAGATAGCTCGATATACATGAATTTATAATGTGCCATGCCAGTTAGATACCATCTATAAATGTTGACTGAGATACAGTATTATGGTGCTTATCACTGGTGCAGATATGGATGGACATCAGGATCAGGCATTCTTGAACCTAGGAATATTTAGAAATATTCCCAGCTTAAACTTGTAATAGAATTCAAAAAGGTTACGGACATTTTCACTACGAGTAATGAATTATTTGTGAAAATTCTTGAGCCCCATGATGCAGATTGCTGACACAGATTTGTGGAGGTTTAAGTTAAGCTTTGCAACGACACAGTTATCCTGTAGGGGATGAAGTTGCACTGGAACTCCATCTCCTGTTGTGTTGGGGGGATCGATGCTCATTACCATTGCGAATGTACGAAAGGGGCCATACTCCCCTCCCCCCTGCAGGATGAAGTCTGGGATGCAGCATTCCGTAACACGGGATAATGAGAGGCAGAGGATGAGTGATGCAGCTGCAAAGGCATCATATTACATTTCAATCAACGAGCAGAAAGATGGTATTCTTAGCATAATCACTTGTTATGCAGGCCCCAAGAAAAGGTATTGATAATTTAGTTGCCCCAGGAAGAGATCTCACATAATGTGTTGCTCGTCATCGATCTTGCAGGCAACTCCCATCTGCGGGTTTATTCTGATCAATCCATGTTTCCTGTGAGGTAAAAATAACTGTAAGTGGAATTTGCACTGGACTACATTGTGTTGGGATCATTAGTACCATTGTTTAAGACTACAAGGGCAATGATATCACTTGTTTTATGGCACACGAGGGGGTCAATTGTACTACTCTTTTGAGAGGATCACATATCGAATGCTTTAAGTACTAATCAATGTTTAACAAAGTGGTTCAGCTGTTAAGTGTGAAAAACAAAATTAAATTCCAAATGCACTTAACTGGGTTGGAGCAGGCATTTGGTATCGTATTGAGTGCAGATATACAAATTGTAGAATCTCGCCAATTTGGTCTCTGAGTCAATAGTTAGGTAAGTCAGAGTGGCAGCTGGGTGGACCAATAGTTAAACATTGTTAAAGGCATCCGCCAATTTCACCACCGACCAGCACAGCGGATGGTCCCTAGTTCGATACCCCGTCCGGGCACTCTGTTTGACATGGTGTGGACTCCAAGCTTGTCATCTCATCATAACGTCTGCTTCTGGCTGCTGGTCATTAATATAAGGTGGCTAAGCTTAAGAACAGTTGCTCTGAGATATTGAGATATTAACATCGAATGAAGTATCTAAGGTTTAATTTCAGTGATCCTGATTGTAAGGTGGCCGTAATTATGAGGTTTTGTCTTAAATTGAATTGCACCGCTGTAATTGATTCAAGTACAGTACCTTCTTGTACAACAGATAAGTGAAGCGTATGAAAGTATCTTACATGTTTACAGTTCTGTTGCTACCTAATGTGCATTCCTCAATTGTGGCTCTCTGATGCCAAATGCCAATAGATCCATAATAGAGAAAACTGACCCAGTGACAAGGGACACTTTGATCCGTCTGGCAAAGGATGATCACTATTGATCCTCCTCATACATCAGTATTGCCTTACCTTCAAGCGGGTGACTCCACCAGAGACACAATGCAATAGGTGTAGTGTTGCTCATTTCTGTTTCTCTGAAACATTGCATGCAAAGATGAAACGTGGAAAAACGAACCTCAAGTGTTGCTTTTAGTGGAAAGAGAAGATGGAAGCATTCCTGCAAAGTACTTGAAACATTGTAACAACAAGTACATTGTGTATTTGTTATAATGCATAGCGAGACAGCATTTCGTTGGAACTCCACTTTAACATAATCTCACTATCTCTGTTCACTGCATAATTAAGGCCAACTCAAAATTAAGACCATTAGGTTTTGGCCTTCCTCTGTGTTTGTAGACCTCTGTGCTGTGTATTTTTACCCTCTATTATTAAAACCATCTCACCTTGGAAACCTCTCAATTTTCAACAAGGATAGTAATAGTAATAATTAAGGGTGATGTAAAAATGTACTTTTGCATAATATTTCAGGATATGATGACTAGGATTCTTTCAATGCTCTTATTTAAGTCTTTGAAATGTTCTTCTTTTTGACAGCCTTCTAAAAGTGACGACCATGTGGGCCCTTTCCTCTTAAATTTGATTAGGGACCAAAGGGCTGTCTCTCTGCTACTTCAAACCCAGAATTCCCATGCGAGGTAAGGAACCTATCAATAGCCAGATAAGCATCAGCAGGAGTTTGGTTTGGGCTCAGAATGAACTTTTTCCAAGTCTTAATATTCGAGAGAACTGGAGAAACTCTGCAAAGACTGGCAACATTGAGGCCTGCAGGATATTTACACAGGGCTTGGGGCAGTCCAGGGAGACTCAGACAGCCAGCAGCAGTCTCTCTATTAGGAAGGACACATTAGAATAGAAGTTGGGGGAGCCATTCGTCAAGCAGTCTTTCAGGAAACTGTCAGCAGCACACTACACCAGGGAGATCCTACACAGACTCAAGTGCTTGGAGAATTATCATCCAAACGCCTGCTGCTATGCAGCTCTATTGGGGATTAATTATTAACATTACTGCGTTCAAGGTAGAAGCAAAAACGTATGCAAAGAGGCAGAGGAAACATTACTGACAGCTACCTATTGATTTCAAACGCATTATCTGTGCAAAATGCGTAACTGAAGCCATTCAATGGCAGTTGCTTGATTGCACACTTTGTATGTCATTCACTGTTTACATCTATTATGTATAGACAATGTCAAATCTACTGTAACAGCCACTCTGTTAAATCTGTTAATTCACATTTTAAACTGCATGCCTCACCAACAATAAAGATTAAAGACAACAGAGTGTTAATAATCATTGTGGTGTGTTTGTCTTGAGCAGTTCAAAGAGCCATGTCCATGATTTGTCAGGCTGTGCTTTGCTTTTTTGCCGCAGCTGAAATCCAACTTGTTGGCACTGGCCGGGGCAAAAAGCGAGTGAGTGTGGCTACTGGGCAATAGGAACTAAGAGAGTTTCCCTGTAAGACCATGTCCTCGGGCAAACAGAGGTCAAGGTCACGGCAAGGTCAAAGCGGACAATTCACTCACCCTACCCTGGGGAGCACCTGCCTCTTGCTACAAAAAATTTCCCTTGCACTCTGAGCATTAATTTAAGATGGCTAATGCCTTTAGAGGCTGACACTGGGTAACTTCTGAACAAGCGCCAATAGTTCATCTTCAGGAAATCGTTACTGGAGTGTAAGATTTATTCACCAAACAAGGAGATGTGGCATCTGAGTATTTATCCAATTAAATCAGATGTCTGGGCCACCTTGCGATTTAACACAGTGCATGTCTTGTCTAATTAACTTAATAGAAGATTAAAACCGATGCTCTAATCGACTCTACATGACTTACTAACTTGTGCAGCTTAATGGAAATACTTTGGCTAGTTAAAAAACTGGCAGGCTGTGCTAATCGTGCGATGGCATGAGCCAAGGCATTTGAAGCGGCCGGCAACAGCCAAGCCAAAGGTGCAATGAAACTAGACTCTAGTTCACTTCTCTCTCTTGTAGCCTCCTCCCAGATTTACCATCTGTGGATTGTGTCATCTTTTTTGATATTGTGACCTCCATGAAACCTAGTGGGTGTGTCAAAACAATGAGCAAAAAAGAAGCCCCCCAAGATTTGATATCGTTGCCAAAATAAATTGATATCTCCACTCAAGCGCTTATGAAAGATGAAAGAAGGGTTCAAATAAATGATGTTTTGTTTACATCAATGCTATAAAAAGCAAACGCATTGAATCTAAAATGTGTAAATTCTTGGTCGCTTATTTTTTTTAATGTCATTTCAATATATACCAAAGCGAATGAATCCGCAAATTTTCCAGATATTTTGAGACATTAATCTAATGCTTGGTTGATTACCTTTGAAGAAGTGGAAGGAATTGTAAAAGCAAACATGGATTTATGAAGTGAAGGAAAGGCTGGCTGGTTGGAATGGCAGTTAGAGCGATTGTGGCGTCATAATAACAGCAGGAGCCTATCGCTCGGCGGTTATTGGAGTTGCTGTGTAATAACAGGAAGGCCATGTTGGCAGTCTGGGGTAACAAGCAGAAAACAGCTCGCAGCAGGCTCCACAGCCCCTTTGACACCCAAACAAAGTTACAATTTACAAGATGTATTCGCAAACACTTCCTGAGCTGACCTTCTGTGACCTTCTGGAGCTATGGTCATTGTGTTGCTAACAATAAATGAGAGTCCAATAAACTTCAGCTGTGTAAACATAGCTATAGTCGGAATCTGATACTAATGCAATAAGGCAATTTCCAGCCTTTTTAACTGGCTAAATCGCCATTTTTACGAGCCTTAAACCAGATTTCCGCTACTTAAGTATTTGATTGAGAAGACGCACGGAATATTTTCCCAATAAAAGTCGAGAGAATTCTAAGATTAAAGTGCCATAATCCTGTTTATTACACTTTATTAATGGCGCAGCAACTGGCATGACTCAGCTTCATTTCAGTTGACGGAGAGATTTGACGGTCTGTCCAAAATCATTTTTGTTTAAAGTCCTGAGAGCATCATCGTTCATTTGGGCCAGTAAACAGATACTTGGCGCCAGGTCTAAAGGCGTGCAATTCAATAATGGAAATGGTTGTTTCCTTTTGGGTTGGCAATAGAAGATCGATCTGAACACAACAGAAGGTAACTTCTTGAACAGACGAGACTTTCAGATATACCTGACTAGATAGGAGATAGAAACGTGACTTATAACAAACACGTTATGGAGTTGGTTTCATAAAATATGGTCGACTCTAGACAGCTGTAGCGACTTATTCCTGGCTGTGGCTATATCTGGCTAAAGCCTGTCGCTTCTGTCTACTCCTAGCTTATAGTCAGGCTTACACCTATCACCACTGAAAAAATATAAACCTAGGTAAATGTAAGAAATGTATCTAATATATCATAAATATGTATGTGCAATAGACATGCATATTTTCAACATAAAATGGCAAATATGCATAACTCTCAACATATAATAATGGAACTAACTGTAGCATTGATATATGTTTAGGTTGGCTAAATATGTGACTTATTAAAGATCATAACTCTAGCAGAAAATAGAATGTTGCCACTGGCACCAGGTCTGTTTTGTGTTGTTTCTTAGGCAACAGAAATGTGTTGTTTCTTAGGCAACAGAAATCTATGGTACTATGTTTAGGATGGCTAGATATGTGAACATATCTCTTCAAGTGCAGATAAGAAACGTTGCCAATGTACAAAGCTGCTGCCTCCAGACTGCTTGTATAATTGCATTGAAGTTCATTTGGAGGCTTATTTGATTTAGACATCTATTGAAATCCATCTTCATGAAGTATGCGTGTCACAAAGGGATTTAGAAAACAATGAACAATGAACAGTGAACTAGTTGTACCAAGGACGAAGAAAATTATATATGAATTTTATTTGAACATTCGGCAGGAGCTTGGAAGTAAATATTCTATCATAGAAGGTAATTGAGTTGGTATGGCCATATTCCGGATGCCAATTTGTTGTATATACAGTTAGTTTCATTAAAAACCACCTGTCAAATTAAACCTAAACAAAGCTAGACAACTTCTGCCATAGATGCTACCTGCCACTAAACGGAACCATCTGGCTATGGCTGGCTACTCAAAGCCGGATCTAAAAGTACATATTTATGATATATTTTATAAATTTCTTACATTTGCCAAGGTTTTTCATTTTTCAGTAAGCCTATTATAAGCTTGGGGTAGACAGAAGTGGCTGGCTTCGGCCAGTTATAGTTACAGCCAGAAGTAGGTTGCTACAGCTGTCTAGAGTTGACCATATTTTATGAAACTAACTGAACACCAGCCTCCAAATATATAAGACCATGCACTTGAGCATATTCACAGAGCACAGAAAATGGCCTTCCATATATTTCGCAGGCGGTGTATAATATGAAAGTCCCCTTTGAATCATAAAATGTTGAAAAAAATTGGAAGATAGCATTATGACAGTAAAAAAAATGGAAAAGCTTGTGGCAAATAGGATAGAAAATAGTAGGGTTTGCGTTTTTTTGATAAGGCTTGTCGCTCTTCCTCTGCAACCTGAGTCATATCTCCCTTTGTCTTTGTATGTGGTGCACAATATAAAGGATATCTAAGAAAGCAAAAGAAGGTCTACTTTCTTGATCGTAAGGCGTTGGAGGCAGGTCACCAGACAGGACCAGACAGTTGTGTACAAAGTGCTCTACGTATTCCTGTCAGGGTGTCAGCGGAGTCAGCTGCAGGAAATTGGAAGTGAGCGTGTGATAAAGACATAAATCAACAGGTAGTCCGGCAGCAGCAGCAGTAGCAGCAGCAGCAGCAGTAGCAAAACACCTCTTCATCTGGAGCAGCCAGCCAAAAAGCCAGCCGAGCAGCCAGCCAGCCAGCCAAGAGAGCTAGGAGGGAGGACAGAAGAGGTGGCCAGCCACAAATGCTCTCTCTCTTACACCGGAGCTAGTGGAGCCAGGGGCCACTCACGCTATGTACTGGGATCGATGAAGGCAATAGGGTGAGCCAGATCAATACACAACCCAATCACGCCACGACCAAATTGAATCAGAATGCTTACAGCTTTGTTGACGCTAACTCTGCCAATTCTGTCACAACGTCCCCTGATGAGTCTATGTCTCTCTGTTGACCAACAACACTTTGTGTCCTCTGACCTCTAACCTTAGCGTGCTAGAACGAGAGCCAGGAGTTTGGACACTGCCAAACTAATTACAGCCCTCTGTGCCCTTGAAAACTAAACCGTCCAACTGTCATCCATACCACTTTGGGGTCAGGCAGGTCAGAACGCTTTTAACTCAACGACAAGTAGCCACAGTTTGGACACTTTGGACAACCACACTAAGCACATTCCGGACACACTCATACATTATTTCTGAAGTGGAGAAGTAGCTCAGTGCAATGCTGTTTGGCGTTCAGCTAATAATGTTTGTTACATGAAAAATTGTCATACTTAACTGACCATTTGCACTGTGTGTTGTTACATATTAGCCAAGGGACCTAATTATGGATAAACTTTGCTAGTTTACCTTGTTAAACAAAATGATTGGTTAAAATATGTAGCCGATAGGCTGAGTATAGACTTAAGAAATATTATCTTAAAAATACAATGGATTCATAATTTTTTAGTTTAGGCAATTTTTCTGAATTGCCTGCTTGTCAGAACAAGAATTACACATGGACAACTAATTAATACCATAAGCCAGCCTGTAGACTATAAGAGAAATTTATTAATTTATTCAGATGAGTAAACGAGCAAAACATGTAAATAATTAGGTGGCTGGGCTGTGAGGTGACAACACACAGTGTGTAGTCAGAATTTCTAATTAGACTAATAAACATCCACTGGTTAAGCGTAACAACTTTTGATAAGCTGATATGGCAGATGCACTGAGCTGGAGCACTTCGTCACATCAGACAATAACATCCACGATATTCAGCACAGTATTCGACGCCACCCGTTCCTGACGGACGTAGGGTGTTATTTGAATGCCATGGTGTCATGTCAGCTGTCAAGTAAGGCATGATCATATTGCCAATGTTATTGCCATTTTGTAACATGCTATTGTGCCACTTGAAGAATTGATTAAAGCCTCAGTGACAGATCACGATTTATCTAGATTGATCAAGTGTTTGCCTGCCACTGATTTGGATTCCTCACTTCATTGCAGAACATTTCATTCACGATAGGTTTGCTCTGACACACGTTTTAAAGTGCTTTGTCCTGTTTTTAAAGCAAGCATGAACAAAACAGACAAATTTCAACCATTTCCATGTTTTATTCAACATAACTCGTCTTCTATCTATCGTCTGAACTTCAGTAAACAAAAGAATGACACGTTTCATCCTCCCAACTCGCAATTAATTTTTCTAGATCCCTAAATATCAACAGCCCATCATAAATGATTCATTATCCTGGCTAGGTAAGCACCATGCTATTAAGGATAGTGTTTTCCACTTGCAACATACATAAATGAATAACTAAAGAACACTTTCCTTCACATAACTTGGCAAAGTTTCTGCACAATGAAGCGGATTAACAAATGATATCGTCTGTCTTAATTTTCCTATAAAATGCACAATACTGTTTCACATAACACATTGATTCAATGATTTCAGAGTCCCTGTGTTCTGTTTTTGGTTTTCCAGTGTTTTACCCTTGTGGTACTTATTGTTACAGTATCTAGATCAGCTCCTACTCACATATTCATAAACCCGATAGCTGCATACAGCAAAGTGGCACCACAAGGAGCCATTCGCAAATGCCTAGAAACAGCACCAAACACATTTGTGTTGTACAGTCACCAGATCCGTCAGTATTGCCAGCCACACTCCCTTGAATGCTGTAATTCATGCATTTTTCAAGAAGGTTCCATTGAAGTGTAGTATTTCCTTCGAAGCAGCATAAAGTGTATGGATTTTCACGTAACTGAGGCAGAAATTGATACATCTAAGCGTTTGTGCAGTTTTTCTAGATTTTCTTGTATTAAAACGTTCTCCGGTGACTGGCTGAGGGCTTCTTCGTAATGCCTTTGTGCCAGTTGATAATCCCCCTGGAACAACAAGAATGAAATATAACCCTTCAGTTTGACAGAGTTCTTACAACTACATATGTCCATAATTCCAATAATGCAACTATAATTTAAAGCTCTTTTCGAAACTTAAAATGTTATGATATATGTTACACATATGAGAACTCCACAACATTTACGAAGTAGATCCTCGCTTTTTTAATCCAATTTATCAAATAAAAACTCTGCCTCTGAGAAAGTTCAAACCTATGCCACCTGATGCCTCAAAAAATTAAATTGTGTCTCGAGTTTCATCTGTCATTTCTCACATGTCAATCTCAGCATGTCTGCTAATATGATTTAATAAGCAACATAAGTTACTTGGGAATCTGATTTCTCACTTAAGATTGTCATATTTTATAACATGAACATGGCAGGTTGTCAGGGAAACACCTAATTAAAGAGCATGACCACGTGACCTAGAGTTTTCTTACCTTTATGTGATAGAAAACCCCGAGGTTAAGATGAGCGTCTGCCACTGATGGGTTAAGTTGCACACTTTCGCTGTAGTGCTGAAATAACAAGAAAAAATTAGTTGAAGAAGTTGTTTTGCTTCAGATGGATGCTATTCATTTTACTTTCTCATTGTGTTGTGTTTAAAAAAACTTCATTTTGTAGAGATTAGCCTATTCAAATATCATTTACGATTTATAGAACCATCATGAGCACCATGCAAATTTGCCTCATTTCCAGACCAGCCATGCTTTTTGAAGTGCTGATTTCCAGCAATGCATACACAAGGTTTTGTATTACATGTGTATGCGCATCTTCTTGAATATTGACATTTCTGAAGTAAACATTGAAAGTTTCATTTTCCCCACGACTTACCTGGAAAGCCATCTGCATGTGGCCAGAATCTTTGTGGTGGTTACCCAGCTCAAAATGTAAGACACCCAGGAAGGAGTGGTCATCCCTGGTCAGCTGGGTGACCCTGGTCAGCAGTTCTATGGCTTCCCTGTGCTTCTTTAGAAGGCCATAGAGTTTGGAAAGCTGATACAAAGCATCAATGTTCTCTGCATCAGCAGCCAAAACGTGCTTGTAGATTCGTTCAGCATCCCCCAGCCTCCCCTCTTTTGATATGATCTGTGCCTGTGAGCAATCCATCACCAGTGTAATAAGTTAACTGTCATGTAAATGGATGGCAATTATACAATGAGCTAATGTTACAGGAGTGTGATAAATGGAGACAGGAACACACAGAACAGAACACCAAGGGGACAAATGCACTCGTTAAGCTTTCAGTCTTGTTTTTTCTTTTCTTTTTTGCATTGAGGGTAATTATATAAAAGAACTCTCTTGCGTGTATTCGGGAAAAAACGGTGTCTTATGTGTGAAGCATACAGAGAATAGATAAAAGGTAATTACATAGTAGAGTTTGTATTTGATGCTGTTTGGCTCTCTTCGCAGCAACTTCTTAAACAAGCCCAGCGCCTTTTTGCTTCTGTTGTTGTTGAAAAAGAAGATGGCTGATTCTTCAAGAGTGGCAATGTCTTGATTCACAGCCAAAGCTCTGAAAGCAAAGACAAGAACGAAATGAGATGTAATTAAAGCTCCTCTTACATACACCATCACGTTCTAAGAAGAGCAAGCTTGGCATTCCCAGCGCAGTGATTTACTTTAATTATCTAAATGTGACTGGTTAATATTCTTGCCTTTCAAAGAGTTTGGAAGCCTCGCGGTGGTTCTCAAGCTGTTTATGAAGTTTGGCGGCGTTCAGCAAGGTGATGTGATGACTACTGTCATTAGACAGAGCCTTATTGTAATGGCTTAATGCTTCATGAATGTTGCCTGAAAGGAAGCATTAAATATTTTGAAAGTGTGATTACTAAGACGTCAACCATTCCAATATTCCTCCAAGGCATAAATGTCAAATGGTAATTTAAGCCACTGTTAAATAAATCCATGAAATGCCAGAGATTGAAATTTCAAGTAATATCAACCTTTATTTGCTAGGAAGACAGCCAAATTGTTGTGTAGATTAGGATCATGGGGACGAAGGGATATAGCAGTTCGGTAAGATATCTCAGCCTCGATGTGATCTCCTCGTTCTTCGAGAAGAACAGCCAACGAAGAGTGGGCATCTGCGAAAACAGGATCCAACGTGACCGCCTTTCGAAGTGCCCTCTCAGCTTCTGCTGCACGTCCTGTTGAGCTGGATAAAAATCACCATCCCTTAATTAGTCAAGAGCAGGACAAACTCAGGAGGAATGGCATGGCCTCTGTGGCAGCAGGAAATAATCAACATTAAGGTTCTAAATGATAACAGAATCTTATCAACTGCAGTTGTAAGACTTGATATGTGACAGCAGTTTCCGTGGTAAGCACTTACCTTAATAGATTCCCCAGGTTAAAGTATGCTCCAGCGTGGGTCGGTAATATTGTAATTGCAGTCGTATAAAACCTCTCTGCTTTTTTCAGGTCCATTGTAACAGTTCCCAAATTGTTATATGCACTCGCATATTCAGGCCATAATCTAAAGAGAAATATACATGAGATAATTCTGCGACAATGACATTCATGAAGATAAGTGGGCTGGGAGAAAAAATGCCACAGGGATACTTACCCAATAGCTTCATGGTAATACCGAGATGCTTCAGTTTTATTCCCTGAATCTTTCAGCCAGTTCGCCCAGTTATAGTGCATTTTTGCATTATTTGGAAGTGCCTCAAGTCCTGACCTGATCAAGAGTAAATATGTACAGACAATTACTAAATATATCAGGTTACTATTCTGCAAGCAATTTGTCTCACAAAATGTGTCAGTGTGTGGCAATCATCCTACACCAAGCGTTCCATTCTCACTAATTCTCACACAAGAAAATCGCAGTATAGATTTTTTGTCAGCAAACAACCTTCATAAGGTCAGAAGAGTGATTTAAGAGGAATCAAGTTGTAACACTTTCTGTCTGTGTATTTCAGGAAGTTGAGTTTGTGATAAACACTTCAGCTGCCCTTTCAATCCCATTGGGTGCCATTTTAGACAACTAGAAGTTACTAAGGTTAGAGAGGTGATGACCTAATGCTGCTGACCTGAACAGAGCTTCCCTGGAGGTCCATACTTCGTTGCGGAAGACCGTTCGCGAGGTCCAAGTACCACCGAGCAATAAACAACCCAGCACAAGAGCACGTCGATGCTTGCTTCCTGTCTCCATGCGTGACCAGCAAACATCAATCGCATGAACAAGAAGAAGAATAAATCCCATGCTGCAATAACAATATGACAACATAGGTGATTCATTTGAACTGGTGCCATGTTCAAGATTAACACACTTCATCACATCACAGCAATATCCATCTACCTTGGAATATAAAGAACCCTCTCAGCCACAACAAAACCCACAGGACAGACGATGTTGGCAGCAGGAAGGAAGGGCAGCACCAGTAAGAAGAGACCAACAGTGGCAGGTAGACGACAGGGGGATGTGGTCTTCTGGAAAAGATTCAAGAGATGTCACTGATTCATGTTTTTAGATGCTTTTTTTTTTAACTAAACCAAGTTCATTGCAGCTCATGCATTTACCTTTTGCTTTTGAAGACAATATCGTGTAATAAGCAGCAAGGACACAAATAAAGATAGAGAAGCAAGGTTCCTGATGTCGGTGAGTTGGCGCAGCAGAGGAATGGAACCCATCTGCCAGTCGTAACTCAGGGTGGACGGACACAGCAACAGCACCATGTTGAATGCGTAGATATAACAGTAAGTCATTGCTCTTGTAATCCATTGAGGTGTGAAGGCAGCAGGGTTGTCCTCGGCTTTGAATTGAGGAGTGCTCCATCCCATTATGTGGAATCTTAGACACAACAATACTATGGTCTGGAAACAGATCAGACACAAACATCACTCCAATCTGACAAATTGCTTTTGACAGTTCCGAAAAAGGCAAGTCATAAATCGCTGGCATCATTCTACAAAAGATATTGATTTCTGATGTTTCACAAATGTCATTGAGTTTACTCTAGCAGTGCTGATTCATTGCATGAACTCCAGCAACTGTCATTAAAGGCCAGGGTTGGAGCTTTTACAGCAGCATTAGACCTCTGGGAAAAAGGATCATACAGTATGTACTGTATTGGGCCAATCAGTATCTTGTTCTGTTCTTAGAGATCATTTTTAGCTTGCATGCTTCATGATTACTCGGAAGACATATCGTGTGCAACGAAATCTTATCCGTTTGAGATGGGATATCATGTTATTCACAGATTACTTAAAGCACTACACATAAATGCACTTGCGGTTAGTGTAGCATGTTGTTTACTTACAGATAAACTCGAGGCTATAAGTCGACTTGCAGACTTCAGAGGGATGTTCCTTGGTGATCTGAAACTAAAAGCATTGACAAAGTGAATTAGTATTGAACTTGGCCGGAATTATTTCAAACTCCATGGCAGCACGAAACTTAAACATAATTCTTTATATTTCTAGAGGAATCTAAAAGCTCACCTGACTCCATACTGTCTTGAAATCAAAAATACATCTAGAAGGAGGCAAACAGGAAGAGCCATGACTCCTTGTTCTTTTGCCAACATGGCAGCTCCAGAGAAGAGCACAGCCAAGCTAAACATGGACCATTTGAGAAGTGGCTGACACTTTTTCTTCTTCGGGAAAGTTTCAAAATTTATACTTCTGCAAAAACAAAAGATAGCATTAATTATTTTCTTGCATACGGTTATGGCTTTGGGGAAAGCAAATTAAAATTACAGTAGACATTAATTTACTCTTTGCTTACTTTAAAAAGGAAATGATGGAAGCCAAAAATAAACAAGCAGAAAGCAACTCCGCACGTCCCACAACGCCACACACCTGTAATTCAAAGAAAATACACATCAGACGCAATTTCTCTAAGATTACATGTATAAGGAGGCTATAAAAAGACACCTTTCGTGTTACAAATATCTGTGAAAATGTATAGGTAAATATCACGATCAACATAAATGTAAGGTATTCCCAGCGAAATCATGTCTATGATGATCTTAGAAGTAACATAATCTCACATTTATTTTTTACATGATGTGGGCTAGACCAGCAGATGGTGGTCTCCTTTTCTAGACCAGAAATACACAACATTGGACAAACAGTTCTAGATCAAAAGACAGTGACATAAGCCTTTGCAAAAAGAAGTGGGCCTTGAGGCCGTGAGTGCTCTTTGCAGTGGCTCTTGTGTTTTGGCTTTTGTTGTACATCCATGTAGTTGGCTGGGAGCAACACCTGCCCAGATCCATATCATTATCGATTCGTGCATACAGCAGTGTTTGTAAAAATCGAGAGCTGTGCCATGAAAAATGGCTGTCGATGAGTTTTAATCGCTGCGAGGCATGGCGTGCAGTTCCATGCACTTGGCGGCGTTCAGTGCACTGTTGCAGCAGCCAAAATAGGAATGGGGAGGCAGGCAGAAAGGTGATCAAGGTGTGTGCACAAATGGGCACCAGATTAAGCCTAATCAGGCAGAGCTGAACATCATTTTGGTTAAGTATAATAAAGCCTTGGCCTTCATGGCTAACTGAACATTAGGCGGCCATTTTACGGCTCTTGCCCTAAGCTGTGCTGCTTTAGTCCGGGTCTTATAGAAGGTCAATCGACCCCAGATGTGATCAAGAGGGCCTTTCCTTTACCTCTGATTCCCTTGCATTTCTTCTATAATCTGGTTTTTTTTTAAATTTCAGACGACAAAATATGAAAATGAATACAAAGCGTTAAAAAGAAAAATATAGTAAAAAGAAGATATATCACAGGCATATATCATATCAAGCCAATGATATCTGAGGAGATATTGATCAAGTTTGAAATAAACAAAAGCCATAAATTCAGACTATTATTCCAGCAGACAAGGCATGACAAATACCTTAGTTTTCTAAATCAGAATCGAAGTGCGCTTTCCATGAATAATTCAACGGCTACACGTAATAAACTCATTGTCCCTAAAAGCATTGGAGTTTTTGTGTTATCTTAAATGATAAAGACTCGCGTGTGCATCATTAATTTGGTTCTAGAATCGATCTTACTAAAAAAAATTCAAAATTTATATTGAGAAATAAGAGAGAAGGTTATACTTAGAACTGTCACAGTATCAAATGACCTTAAAATATATTTCAATAGGAACGAAAACCATTTTCCACCAGAATGCAATTTGCTAATTCATTTCCATTGATGTGACCACCAGCGTATATGCATTGAGAGTCTCGTTTAGCCCAGTATAACAAGTCTATTCACTGCTTTTTTCCTGCCTTCAAAAGCCAGACTGAGTTGCTTCTACGGTCGAGGAAATGGAATGTCACAAAGGATTGGCTGCACGTCTTTTGCTATGAAATTCAACGCCTTTAAAAATAACAGAGGGGTAGATAAAGACGGTGTGAATGACACCCCGGGGCGCCTTGCTTCTTTGGGGTATATGAGATCAAACTTGCGCTCTTGGAGCAACAAAAACAGCCATGCTTTTAAGATATTATACAAGAGGTTGTTTTTAGACCGATGCGTTATAGAGATGAGTTTTTATCCAAGTGCTTAATATTTGCCTTACACATTCAATACTCCTGTTCATATTTGCCCAGGCCGTACGCAGCATTAACCCCAGGGCCTGAGCAAGGGGGTCTATGTACTTCTAGATCCCCATTGTACTTCCTGATATCAAGGTGGCTGTTGTCAGTCACTTGCTCTGACTGAGCTGGTGTCACTTGCATACCACTTGGCCTTATCAGTCTAGGGATCAGTTAGTAAACTTTTTCAACCATACAGCTTAGCTCCACTCCCCTATTCTGAGACCTTGCACCTTTCTGTATGGTGCAAGTGATACGTGTCTGATTGCATTGAAGGGCACTCGTGGGCTCGCACAACAGCCCTGTTGGAATATCGCATTAGCCCCCTACGGAGCTTTCCCAGCCAAATGTCCTACAAGGGCTTCGCTGATAAAGCAAGGAGCGTATGCACGCCTACTGTCAAGACCACGACCAAGCCATTAATCAGCCAGTTAAGGACGTTTTGATTGAAGAACTGCCAGCCACACAGCGTGCACTATCGTTTTTAGACGTTGCATTCGGTTTTCATTGACATTGAACGAGTCTTTTACCCCTCAAATCACATTTATACTAGGGATAAAATGACACAAAACCTTCTTTTAAAGGACTGAGGCAAATTCTTTAGCGATTACTGTAAGCATATATCATTTCAATACCGACACGATTGGAACTTAAGAAGCAGATATAACAGTTCAAGTCAACGACAAAAAGAGCAAGGAACTGTAACATTGGGTTTGGTGAAGGTGTCCTTGAAACACAGACCTTCTTTTATGTGTTTATTTGAGAGCTGGGTCAACTGTTTTTAAAATCAAACAATTTGTTTTTGGAAGCTCGCAGGTCTTTTTGTGAAAACGTCTATATGCCCTCCAAGATTTTGGGATAATGTTAATAATCACAGAAATGAAGATACAAATTGCATGCAATTCTACGCCTGTAATTTTAACCTTACCGCTTCCGTGTGGATGGGATGGGATGCGAAGAGAAGACCACCCAAAGCAACTGATGCAAGATGCATCCTCAGCATCACGTGACACAGCAGCATCAGCAACCACGTGGCCAGCACGTGAAGAGCCACGTTCACCACGTGGTAGCCAAAAGTATCCAGTCCTCCAAATGCATAATTCAACCTGCAAAAGACAAACAACATTTGTCAGCCAAGTGTGTAGAAAACGTTTCATAATATTTAGAAGACATTTACTATATATGATCATGTTATGATAGAGAGGAAGAACACTGCACAAGGCGGACAGCAATGGCGGGGAAGAGGCCGCATTTATTCTGTGAGTGGATGGCACCTTTGAGCTATTTTCTGGTCAAATGCCCACAGGCTCTTTGGCTAGCCCTCAGCAGTGACCACAGTATGAAGGAAGGGTTGATGATAGAGATCCCGTAGCATCAGGCTCTCTTAGAAGCTTCCTGATAGAGCACTGCATGCTGAGGTTGTGTGTAAGAGCTGCGGCGGGCCTTGCCAGCCTCAAATCGCCCTTTAATTGAGCGTAGCTGGCGGACAGGTCATCAGAAAGCCCCTGGCCTCGCACCATCCATCACCTCGGCCGCATTGTGCTATAAGCGCTGCCTGACAACCCTCGTTAATTTGCCAGTCAGCAGCGAGTCCCTCTGACCACCAAGTCCACCAGCAGTTGACCACTAGACTAGTGCATTGAGGGCCTCCGGAGACTTCTGCTGAGGACTGTGCTTTGCAGATGTTGATTCTGAGGACACCCACGTCGTCCTTGCAAGGCCCATTGCATCGATAGATTCAGGCTGTAGTCCCTTGCAATTGAAGGGGTCAACCATGAGGTCACTCGACCTTGGAATGACATTGAAAGTGGACACTGACTGGGTTGGTCATATAAGTGGTACATCCAAGATGCAACAATGCAGTCTAGTTCTCTTTGCACATGGAAAATCCAATTATAGGCACCTATTTGCCTGTTGAGACAGTTTGCTAACAATACATGAATATAGTTTGTTTCCTGGTCCTTTAATTGACTCTAAAATCACTCCAGCAAAGTAAATTGTGTTGTCACAAAATGATGTGTGAATTGGACTTTGGCCGCACTTCATTGCTAATGACAATAAAAGGTCGAATACTCGAATAGCTCCTGATTCTCAACTCAAGTTATCTTATTTGGGTCTCCCGCCTTAATGTAGAATTGTTATTATTATAATGCTCATTTTCATGTAATACTGCAAATAAATGTATCTTAATTTTAATCTAATACTAATCGGTTTATTCTTATACCAAATTTTACAGTGTAGGCGTACTTGAATGTAATATTATCTCGTTTGTTTCGATGACAAAATTACTTCAATGAACTATAGTTCTTCCAAAGTGTGATATATGACGAGCACACAGCTGGAAACCATCTTCTGGTGAGCTCTTAGTCTGGTATATGATTCACCCTTGCAAGTGACGAAGCCACAATGCACATGCCTAAAATATGTTTGATCGTGACATGAACATGCAGCCCACATACCAGGCGGTTAACCCATCAACTGAGAATGACAAATGCAGATCATGAGGTTGTCTGCGAAGATGCACGTTATCCTAGTTAGGCATGCCATCGTCATGTCAGTAGCATGTTCAGGAATCCCACAAGCTTAGTGCAGGGAATCTGTGTTCTTTATGAGATCCAGACTGCAAGGAGACTTCAGTCATGAGATGTGTTCTTCATAACCATAACCACACAATATGTCATCAATCAGTCCTTTTGCCTATATTTGACAATCAGTGACACGTGTGTATTGCTTTTCAGGCCTTATGATCCCCCCACATGCTTCAGTCAGCAGGGACCACCTTATAGCGGTATCAGGGTTCCGCAGAATCTGCCCCAAGCAATATGGACACTGCTGGGCCCAGACTGACCATTAGCCAAGGGTGATGACCTCTGGGTGCCCCGGGCCCCTCCTACCCCCCCGGGGTACCACCCTAACTGCCATCCGCCAAATACAGGGCAAGGCAAATGTGTGGAATTTGGATGATGTTACCCAATATTATGTCTGCTGTGACATTTCACACATCAATCAAATGACACTATTACACCATATTTTGCGTGGCATAAATAATATAAAGTTTCCAGGTCAGCCATCCATTTTCTAGTATGTCTCCTCTTAGCTTATGGAAAATGTCACGGAGCCGTGACAGAGTGACTTCAGAATCTTACATGAAACTTGCCGTCAGTGAGTCTCTAGGCTTATGGGACTCTATTGTGCAAACTACATTGAGGCATTTCCAATTAAACCAGTGCTTACTTTTAATCAGATCATGGGAATATTGGCATGCTCACGGTATTTCGTAGAATAACTAGTGGTTAAGTATTGAATGGATGATGTATTTGTGTTTGTGATAATCCGAGTCAGTCAGCTTGTTTGAGTAGACAAGATTGATGTTTGGTGAACATGTTAGTGTGGCGGACCGAGGGACTGCATGAAAATGTTGGGAGGTGATTCTCCAATAGACTTGACAAGTAAGTTCACTTGTACGCAGGGTCAGACAAATACACTTGATCGACCTATGATAATATTTGCTTAGCAGAAAAACCTCGAGGCAATCATGTTTTCTAAGTATGCAGTTAAAGTAAGGGAAGGGACATGTGTTTGTCTGTGTCTTAGGGGACCACAGATCTGTCCTAATGCAATAAGCACCTGCAGGGGGACCATGTTTGTTGCTCGGGAGGTGTATAACCAGGTGGGACTGATTGTCAGCGCTGTTTGCTTTTGCTCAGCCATTTGTCATGATGGCCCATGGCAAGCAAGGCTTGATGACACAGCCAGGGGACATGAGAGTCCCCACAGTCTTTTTCTAAGAGCTCTGATTCATAGCATATCTCTGGAGATAAGATAGGGGCCTGGAGGAGACTTATGAGTCCATGTTTAGTTCTTTTAGGGGTTTAAGACAGCACATCAAAGAAAAGAGTAAGCATTGCCCCTAACTCTTGGAAAAGTTTAAATGGTGAACTTTGTTGAGAGAGTAAATTTAGTAGATAGAGCGCGACTCAACTCTTCAAGAAGAGTAAACGTGTTCAGCGACCTGCACAATAATGTGAAATAGTCACTGTAGTCAATCTCCTCAGGCCATTTGATCCCGACACACAACACTCATATATTACAATGGCAGTTAGCTACATGAAGAGTTATGTAGGGAGTACAGTGCTGAGAGCATAACAGAGGTAACCCTGTTAAAGGACGGCACGGAGGGCCGGGCAAAGTGACAGTTGGCACCCAGGAGCGCGCTGATGAAGCGTCGGAGTGAGGGGCCCGGTGACCCGTCACCATTTGTCAGCGTCACGCTGCCCAGCAGGCTTCTCGGCCAGTCTGAAGGGCCGGGGGGAGGGGGGGGGGGGGCGAGGTGGCCAGACAACGTTGCTACTTGCTGGCCCAGAAAACCATCCATTTAACGCGTCTGTGCAGGAGGAGCTATAGGAGAAACCATGGAGTCACAGTCCCGGGGAGCTGCTATACTCGTAGCTGCATGCAGTGGGGAATCACTCTGAATCAGCAAGCCATAGATTGTGCAGCGAAAGATGTGAACAAACGGGGACTCGACATCAAAGCTAGGCGAAAAAGACTCTTAATCACAGACACTGAGAGCTTTTAACGCATCCCCAGTGAATGTCTGCCGTGTTTAGAGCAACACTCACTCAATTAGGGCTCAAGGAGCGAGGGAATGTAACAGCTGGTTAGATTGGCTCAGGAGGAGACCACTGTCCACTCCAATGTCCATCCTCGTGTCCACACCCTCGTGTCCACTGCTCCCCCTGGCCATTGCATTCTATTCCCGTGTGTTTTACGGCCCAATTTAACAGCAATTACAGCTTGATTATCGCACTGGGCCATGAAATAGCTTTGTTAGTGTAACCCCTGCACTTCTAGTGTGAGGGTGGGGAACAGCTCACAATACAATGAATACAGCTGTTTGTTGCACTGGATGGTGTAAGATTGTGGCAATTACTGTCAGTTGCTATGGGGAAACTGCATTATACTTGAAGCTATGTAATTTACACAACAGTTGTCATAAGAATTATCTTAAAATACAACTCACCTGAATGAGAGCACAGTGAGAGGACGGTATGACTTGTGGGAGTTGTTTTGGCGGATCGGTGTCCCCCAAAAGTCGTGGGTCCAGAGATCGGACAGCGGAGTTTCAGGTCTGAGATCTGGATTCCGAGTGATGGCCATGACATCATCGTGAACAAAGTCCCCATGGAGACTGTTAACGTAACACAGAATGCACACAAGGCCAACTATGGAATAAGCCGCGCAAACAGCCAGGGGGCCCTTGAGGATGGGGTTGTGTCCGGGGGTCGTGCCCCTTCCATCTAGGCCTCTTGGTTTGGCCTTCTGTCTGTCCCCATCTTTATGATTCACCGAGTGACTCTTGTTCTGTCCCTTTCTCTGCCTTAGCAACCCTCCTTTGTACAATTTCCTCAGGACTAAGTTAGGCAGGCAACTACTCCTTGTACTTTGATCCATATTGCTTAGAGATGCTCTCTTGAACCAATGTGTCAATCCAAGGAGAGACTCTAGCCGGTCATCCACTGTTTCTTTCATCCACGTAAATCCATGATCTGTATCTCTCAAAACACGTGTTAAAGCATCCTCACACCATCAAACTTGTTAGTCGACAGGGTCCCTGTCAGACCCGCGACTGTCCTGCTACCATCCTCAGCTCGTTTTATAAGCGCCGCATCAATGATCCTGGCCAGGCAGGCAACGCGCCGGCGGGGGAGCCACTGTGCAGGCCTGCTTCTCCCTCACTTCACTCTGCGTCGCTGGCTGTTGGCTGAGGCAGGCAGGCTTCTGTGAGGCAAACATCGTGCAGTAAGTCCTTGGATAAACTCTAGTTCATTTAAGCTAATTCATTACGCCATATATGGCATGTGTTGTAATGAAACCTCCATTGAAGACGAAATTTACTTCCTTTTCAGTTGTCCTGTCTATAATGAAATTGGTCAAATTTTTGGAGTAAATTCAGTAATATACATCCTACTTTTGTACACGCAACATTGAAATTAAATTCACTTTGATGATGTCAGACAATTTAGTTAAAGTAACTAGTGAATATTATATAAATGTTGTATCAAAAGACATAAACCACTTATATACAACAGTGGAGTTATTAATATCCTGATAATATGAAAAATTTAGTATGCTGTAAATCTGTAAATCAAATAGGCATTTTGAATGTTTACTGCTGTGGCAAATAGATGGCCATTATGTAATTTAATCAGTATCAATACTGTGACAGATAAGCCCATATAGGGTTGGGTGAACTTGATTATCTTGTATACATGTGATTTCTATTTTTGTACACATGTGACAAAAAAAAAAAAAATATATATATATATACATTTGTATATTGAAAATGAGAATTTTGTATTAATCAATACTTCGCATCCGTTAAAATTACTCTATAAGCCTATTATTAGTGTTCATCAAATGTGTATAATGGTTATATTGGTAAAAAAGCTAAAATGCTAAATATTATCAAATTTCAATAAGATTTCAATCACAGAAACTACCATCGGGGATATCACCATCTGGAAAACTACATAAGAACCCCCGCATTGTCTCACCCTTAATTGCGGCAAGGGAACTTCTAGTAGGAATCGATGATGTAAGATTTGCGAGGGAAGCTGAATCATGAGCGAGGTTTTTGTGAGCAATGAGAAGACGCAAATGAGGAAACGAAGAAAGGAAGGGGTTGGGGCGGCCATCTAGCCTCTGAATGGACCTATATGGAGGCCCATGTTGCCAATTATGACACGCGTGTAGCTGTCAAACTCAATGACCAAGGCAAGATGAGGAGCTGGCCTGGCCACCACGTCCATCTGCAGCGCATGTTCAGCACGCGCGCCACGTGCATGACGTCATCGTGCGTTTCACGCTTCATTGGTTCCACACGCAGACGACGTTGATGATATTTTGTAGGGGTCTGTCTGGTCGGCCTACGTGCCTCAGTGCAATGGTTCGACATGAGTTCGACCGGCGCCCAGGCGTCAATGAGCCCGCCATGGAAATTATTCGTGGTTTTCTGCGTTGATAAAATCTCACTTTAAGTTCACGCTCGAATGAGCGAGTCATTGATGCGTGTCACTTCAAACGAACGTCTGCTGGAGCAGCGCCATCCCTAGGTCAGCGACTGAATCACCTGTCCTGCTGTTTTATCGCCCACATTCAAGCGGAGCCGGGGAAAATCTGAACAGCTCTGAAACCATTATTTACTCTACATAAAACTACAGTTCTAAACTAAAACCGAGGGCCAGGGCCACAATTAAGTCAGGACAGATGTGTCATTTTCTGCAATGAAGTATTACGGATGCGAGGCTAGCGTGAGTGAGACGCATTAAAGCCCCAGGTCCAGCTAGGGAGATCACCATTCGCCAATAGGTCATTGTGTGTCCTGTCATATTGGCTTACCCACCTTACAATTGATACCCCCCGACCTTCAGTTTTGTAAGCACTTGCTGTGTCTTTCCCCCATCTTCCTAGTTGGGTCATACTTCATGCGTAATGGGTACTTACCTGACTTGGCTCAAGTACAGCCAGAGACAGGCGTATAATTTTATCTTTCGCAACACGGTAACATAGACCATTATTTAAAAATTTAAAAAAAGCAGGACTGACAAAAAGGAGGTACAATCTTCTCTTCACCTGGCTATTATCCTGTCCGTGTAGCCTCAGTCCAATTGGACCCAATCCAATTCTGGACTTATCTGGAGTGGGCAGGTCATTTTCTATTCACTTAAGAACAGTCAGTACTAAGAACTCAGAAACATTTTATTTTATCATATATTAAAAAAGATGTTTGTATACATTTGTTATAGTGAGAAATTCTACCAATATCAAGGGGCAGACCGTCTGTTGTACTACATGGCTGTTGTAATAAGACTTCAGGGATAGTTTTATTATACCTTCTTCTTTTTCACTCTTATTCTACTGTGTACAGCCTTGTAGTCCCTAGGGAATACACAATTGCTGTGATGTAACAGTCGTCGCCACTTACAAAGGAACTGGAGTCACACAAGGCGCAAAGGTCCCAGGAAGCCCCAAAACCTGTACAGGAAGCATCACTTCACAGGTGTCGAAACTTCCTGCAGAGGATTATGGTACAATGGGAAGTGGTACAATGGAAAGGTTTCTGAAGCAGGTTACCTCACGCATCCATTGAGGAGAGATGCTTCACACAGTGATGCAAATACTAATGCAACAGGAATGGATCAAACGACTTTTTCCATCGGATCAGTTGGCAAATAAAGACCTCTGAAAGCTGAGAAGACCAAAGGTCAATATCACAGTACATTCTTTGTACTCTGAAGTGAGACTGAACCCACGGTCATTTAAAAAAAAAACACACGCCCTTACCATCCTTTTAGGATATACCCAAGATTTTAAACTAACATTTTTCTTATGTTTTAAAGGAAATAAGTGGCGTTTAAAATTTCAAAAAGGCAAACTGATAAAGATTGTTCCCAATGAGTGATATATAGCAGGTTTTTCATGCGTTTAAACATGCATGCACGTATTATTTTGATTATTTCAATTTAAAAGGACATTTACTGAAATACTGTAACTGAGGATTTTAACCTTACAAAAAATGTTCTAAAAATATTTAGATAAATACATTTTACCAAAATCGTTGATGATGCTGTAACCTTAACCAACACAGTTTAATCATTTAAGCTATGGTTTACTTTGCCAACAATTGCTTCAGCCTGGAGATTTGTAGGCCTACACCATAGTAAGGAAACGCACATGATTATCTGTGTTATTATGATTCACATATCATAACCAGGACACGTACAGCTGTATAAATATTTATTTGTCACAGCTAATGAAAACATTTCTGTAACGAAAGATTTTAATGCTGATTAAAAGAGCCAACAAGCTAACAACAAAGGGGCACAGTATGGATCGAGGGTGCAGTTGGGGTTTCCTGCGTTCGTGTCAGTCATTGAAAAGTTAAACCCGCCCCTTTCCATGTCTTTGGATTTCTAGAAGGCCAGCAGTTCAACAGTGCTTTTTAATTACATCTAGTCTAAAGCCAGTCATCAAGCAAACAGCAGCCCTTGAATTAAAACAGAACCCATTCATTTTCGCAGGGCAAAAAGAAACAAAGAAATCACAACAGGTGTCCCATCACACAATTCTCATGTTTCTGGACTTTTTCAGACGATGAATTTTCTGCTTTGATGAAACAAACACTTCCTTATCTTCATCGACATCTCTTACATATGCCTTTCCACATTTTTCACAGTCAGATGAACACAGCGGAATGTGTAAGTATGTGTAACTAAACACTTTAATTTGTAGTAATAAGTGCTATTGATGTTTTTGTGTTTTTCAAACTGCTTATTATGCCGTGGACTTTGAAGAACATTTTTGTTAAGAAATGTTTTCATGGGGGTTCCTTTCAAAAGACAGATTGTTTATTGAGAGAGACATGGTGAAATTGCACATGGCAAAAATACATGGTGTCTGCTATATCCATTTCAAAATAAATTCATAAAATAATTACACTGGCGGACTAGAGACAAGTATTGCCAAGCAAACAAGAAATGTGATGCTGCCTGTCTGTACACTGGAACTTCTCTATTATAAAGCCACGTGTAGGTTACATACATTAATGATAAAATCATTATTTGTGAAATGGTCACATTGGAGTCACTTTTCACACTGGAAATGATGTTGATTGGGCCTAAACTTTAAAGTGGCTTCGATTAAGAGATGGTCTCATAAGTGATGTGGTCTAAAGAGAACTTTCTACATATAAATAATTGGCCCAGACATCCACTGTTAAGATCCACACCACTTTCCTGGAGCCTCCTGTTTTTCTGCATTCCTTCAGTGTGCCCACCATAGCCCTCTGGCTCTATATTTTTTTCCTTGTTTAGCAACAGCATGTAATAAAATGGGTAACAAAACATCAAAAGGCTTTTCGTTCCAAGTTCTCACTATTACACAAGTGATGGGATGCTCCTAGACACCTGTCGATTAAGCCTCCTCACTACCGCCAGATATCAATCGCTGGCTTGCTTCCAAGCAGCTTTTCAGAGCTGACACCAGCCTGTTATTTTGATGTGATATCAACAGACATCTCACGAAATGGCAAAATGCATGTCAAGCCCATCTTTGTGAGAAGTGACTGTTCTAATACATTATTCAACACTCCAGTGTACAGATCCTGGCAACATTGTCTGTCCCTCTACTCATATCATTCAATTGATCCCTATCATGCCACTGGCTAGTGCTCACTATATCACTACAAGTTTAATTCTACAACCTAGGATCCTGCCATAGTGCCATTTCAGACACTTTTTAAAAATATTATAATCATATCTGGCATTTGTAACTTTGTATCCCTGTAAACAAGTTTTGGACTGAGCATTTCATTGAATATTTCTATTTTTCAAAACTGGACATGCAGGATGGAATATTTTTGTTATGGCACAAAAGGAACATTTTATTATAAAACACACACAATGCATTTAAAAAGAAGCGTTTTATTATAAAACACAATCAGTAAATTAAAAAAAGGAGCGTTTTATTATAAAACACAAACGGGGGCTTAGAAAGAAACGTTATACAGAATCTTTTATTACAAATAATATACCTTTAGAAGTTTCTTGATATAAATATATATTCAGGATTGTTACATTTTGGATGGTGCATGATGACATGATATATTTCTATTCATTGTTATTTATATCAAACCTCGACTTTTTAACAAATATGGTAGATATTGGTGCGTTATATTAGGTTCTATATGGACGGATGCTGTTTAATTTGTGTACAACTCAAGATATGCATACCGGGGGGGGGGGGGGGATCATTTGAACCACTGGTATAAAAAAATTCGACGTTAGATATAAATAACAATGAAATGAAGCATATATATACGTATAATGGAAAGGTTGAGATTGCTTCCTTTTGTCAGAGTTTACAGTAACTTGACCTGATCTGAATTAAAGTCACAGGTAAGAGTATACTTTTTTTCAAGATTTCTGTTTGGCTGTTACAAAATTGTCGATCTTGCCTGTAATTTGGCTCTTTTTGCTTCAGATGCACCTGCACCTGCAGTCCTGCCAGGTTTTCAGCTTTTAATGACTCATGGATAGTTCTCCTCAAAGGGGCAAATAAGAAGCTTAGCTGCGTGTCATAAATTAAGAAGGTGCATTCAGGAAATTACTGATGAGAAAAATGAGAAGGGGGAGGAGGTGGAGGCTTTTCACAGGTTAGCCACTTGGCTAAGAAGCACCTCAAGTCCACAGGTTAACTAAGTTCAACATCACTTAGAGAGGATGAAGGAGGCCCCTGACACCCCCTGCATCCCTCACTGTCATCACTAGCAACTCATTCATCTCTTCCAAGATTCACATTGATTCTCGTATGACTAATGAATCCCTCGCCCTTCCTATCTATATTCCTGACAGGAGTTAGGACATTCTTCGTGAACTTGACCTTCCACTGGGGTGACTTAACTTCAAAGCTATAAACAGGGAATATCCAAACCATCTAAATTTTAAATGCAATGATTATTATTATGTACATGCTTTAATATAACACTTACGAAATACACGTACTTATAGGTAAAATAATACTCCTGTTATGATATTTGACTCCGTTGTGTGATGCAATGAACCGTTTTTGAGAAGAAAAAAAAACCAGTGAATGCCATTGTGTTTACAGATCGGGTCTTAAAATAGCATTCCATGTATTTTTGTATTCTTCTGTATTGCTGCTATACAATGTCTTTGTCTTTTGTGTGATTTTCACCTTTGTGGCCATAAATGCAAGCTACACCCACATAATTCCACGTAACAGCAGCATATGTTCTTTCCTTTTGTTGCGCTGTGACATTTGTCTTCCTTTGTGCCGTGTATCCTAAAAGCACTCGATAAACGGCACAAGTAGAGGGACCCAAAGGCAACTGACTCTTACAAAAGGCACATGAGAGGTGATTACGGGGCTCTTTGACACCTGGGGCGAAGGATTGTTGAGCAAGAAAGGCCTGCCATCAAATGACGAAGCTGCAGGGGCCAGAGGTTGCTCCTTTGCTCCACAGGCCTCTATACTAATAACCTAAAAAGTCATTGTTTCTGCTAATCCATCCAAAAGCTGTCCTCAGTACTAGGCCCTCAAAGGACCCATCCATGATTCTATCCCTGCCCTAGGACACTATCCAAAGTCATCCTTCATGGCTCAAGGTCATTCTTTAAGGTCATCAATGATCCTGCTCCCTCTGTCTCCCTCTTTATGCAGCTCCTAAGAAATGCCCATCAGGAGAATGGACGAAATAAAGCCCTTTTTATGCCCCTCTACATTTCCCCAAAGGCAAGGGGGATTTCTGTAACACCCGATTGCTCGATTAACTTACAAGGGAAGAAGGTCTAATTAAATGCTGGTGATGTAATGGAAACTAATTAGGTCAGTGTCTAGTGTCAATCCAATTAATTACACCGCCTCCTACTGGCTGAGTGAAACACTGGGATTAAAGCATACAGCTGTATCTGAGCACTTGCATTAATTCCTTTAAGCTCCTGGTAAGTAAACGCTTGCCACAATGTTTTATTTTTGTATCAGAATCTCAATCCATAACCTATCCTATAATTAGCAGAACTCATAGAGATATAGATATATTTAAGATTGGTTTTACAATCTTCTGAGCCTTGTCAAGATTGCCAGTGACATCACTGATGTTTGTGTACATTTAAGCTATGGCCAGATCACTGATCTTCACATTCTTGAAAATGGCTTAAATAACCTAACTATGGCACAATTGTCTTCCTTGAATAAAATGAAGGAACTTTGAATTGAGGACCATATGTCAAAAGTGCCTGGTTTTATTGTACCAAGGTATTTATTAAATCTTAACAGTTCCCCCCTCAAACATCAATGGACTCATCCATGTTAGTCTGATTTCCCAGAAATTGGCATGTTCATTATGGTCTTAGGGGTGAAAGCTTGTACATTTTATAGCACGTTCGGCAATAAAGACAAAGACATACATTTATATGAACTATACTAATTGATTGTAATAATTTGACATGATACTTTGTCAGTATCTGTTACCTGCAACTAATACCCTTTAGTCTGTACAAATAGTTCAATTCATTTTTTTTTTGCATGTCTAGACTACGTTAACCAATTCTGATACAGGTCTCTTTTTTAAAGAGAGCTTTTCTTGTTATCACAGCAGCTAGAACTCTAGTAGATGCCACTTTTGTCTTTTTAATACTGTTACATATGTCAACACTGCCTTTGCAATGCTTTTGCTGTGGGGTATACTTTGAAATGTCATAAAAAAGCCAACATATCCCATATGCTGCGTCCCTCATAAAGTAAAAAGTATAGAAAATATACTGCGTACTTTTGGCTATGTATTCACTGTAGGATTATGGATGGAAAGACCATCTCCATCATGCAATAGCTTCCCCCTCTAATTAGTCTTCACGGTTGACTGCTTCTCCATCATTCACTCAGCTTTCAGCAGCCCCATCTGTCTGCTATATGTATGCAGAAGGGTTGAGATTACTCTCTGGAGGAGCTGGCTAACATGCAGCAAAATTGCACCTAATGACTACAAACTGTCTGCTTGGTTAAGGGAGAAAACTTCTCAAACTGATTGGTATTCACCCTGGAACCATTTTGCTGATGAGGTGTCAAAAGAGGGGGGGGGGGGGGCATATTTTTTCTTGTCTTCCTCCAAGGATGTCCAGCTTCTATTAGGAAAATGAACTAGAGCTTGGCATATCCATAGAGAATGCTAGATGAAGCCGTGGTACTTCCGATATGACAGGGCAGTACATTTATAGGACAATACATCTTTCATAATAAAATCTCATGGTAACGATTTTTTTCTTTTCAATGAGATGATTTGTGGTTCTAATTCATACCAGACATCACAAACTATTTGTGGCCATTCCAAATGTCAGGTTAATAAATCACAGGAAGCGAAAGGAACATTGACCTTTTTATGGTTTCAGTCATATACACAATATTACATTTTTTACAATGTTTCAGGACTTAATTTATGATTCATTGAAAAGTTAAGCTTAACTCAATACGTTGGTTCAGGTTGAACCGATCGGCAACTTCTGCTTGCTGAGAAGAAGAAGAACAACTCAAAGTAATTGGCAACTGATTTAGCATCAAAACCACAAATGGAGTCACAAATGAAAGCTAAGAAAAGCACTGAATCATCTTCAGATAAAAAACATTCCATTGAAGTTACTTGTTTAAAACTAATGTGAATGCTTCTTGGTATGTTCTTTAAACGCCTACTGCCTACTGTAAAATAAACTTAAGAAGTGAGAGTCACAGGAAGCGAATCAAAATAACCCTTGCATACTTTTTGTCTGCAGTGAAAGCCATCGAGAAGATGAAGTTTCATCTATTTTGCGTGTAAGCCTCGTGGCATCTTCTCTTATACACTTTACAGCAAGATCATTGAGTGGTACAGATAAAATGGCATGTAGGTGATCACTCAGTATATGGAAGAGCCATCTGGATCATATTATGGAAGAAGTGCAATACACTCTCTGTGTGGTGAAAAACTTGGAAAAAGTCTTCAAAGTCGTCATCAATCTTGAGAGATTCATTTTGCTCTTTGCAGCATTCTAATCCTGCCCTGATTGGACTCTCTATTGGCAATAAACGTTTGTCGTTCTTAATACTGCTCTTCTTATGGCGGCTGTGGAGTTTCAGAAGAAAGAGGAATTCAAAGAAGCTCGTTCCTCAAGAGAGCCATCAAACTTTCATGATTCCACGACGATTAAGAGGCAAAAAATAACAGGTTGTCACATCTGAAGAATATAGCTCTCCTGGTTGGAACCAATGTGGACCAGGGATGGAAATTCATGCTGAATGTCTATTGATACAAGAAGTTCCCAGGAGGAAGTACAGTGAGCTTCTGCCACTTTAGCCACAGTTACGTCTGTCAGGGTGTCACACATGTTCACGTCAAACCACGTCCAATCCGTGATTTCCCACGAGATGTGACTTGAAAGAATTTCCACTGCTCCTCCTTTCGGCTAGCTGCTGCAAAGAACTGTCAGCATCATACGAGCTTTTTGTACAGGGTGAAGGGACATGAAAGACTTTTTACACGCGCTATTAGTACCACCCTCAGCGAATCACTTCCATTCAAGGGTCTCACTCGATTATTTAGGCCGCTTCTATGAAGCTCCCTGTCAGCCCAAATGAGAAAGAAATGCTGATGGCCATCCATGGTTTGTATCTCAGTGGCTAGGCTGGCAGCGGCTTAGGAACAAGGACTTAGGACAATGATTCATATAGAACCCCATGTAAAGACAGGACAAACTACAAGATATAATACAAGGGCAAGATAAGATAAGATAATATAAGCTAAGAAAGGACACAAGACAGAAAGGACAGACGACAAGAAAAGAGAAGCAAAGACAAGATAAAATTTGAAAATTAAGATAAGATTTTAACAATTAATTCAAGACAAGAAACATATGATAGAACATGAAACAAGACAAGAAAAGATAAAATGTGGGATGGATTGGGGTCGAAGTTTATTTTATGTGTTTGCTAATGAAAGGACATAATACAGAACGTTATCTGCAGTGTCTTTATAGTTATCCCTCATATGTGATGTTTGTGGATTAATTCGTGGAAGTAATAAGCACTTTCAAATGCAACATATCGTCGTTGTGACCTGCAGGTCTTAGCGAATATCTCGCAATAAGCTTCTTGTCTTGATTGCACATGCTCAAAGTTTTATTTGCTTGCAAAAACATTGTGATATATAATCGCCTGGTCATTCTCCGCACTTTAGAAGCTTCTCTTCGGCATGGAGAGTTCAGTTACAAACAAGCATGCCATTTAATCACGATTCTTTGCAAAAAAATATTGCGAGATATCTTTGTCTTGGAAATGATGAATTACACCTACAAATCCAGCTAGATGTACTCCCTCGCATGGACGCCATTTATCATTTACTGTCATGTTTGTCAGTCGCTCCTAGTTAAAGATGTAAGTTTCTCATGGTTGTAAAAACATAACAGAATATGACAAACAACGTATAACAGACATATAACTAAAGATGAGCACTATAGTAAGATAAAAAATAGCTGTCAATATTTTTATTATATTTTTAAAAGGATAGGCACATGTAGCATCATATAATAGGCAGAAATGTTAGGAATAACTTAAACTCCAATTTTCTAGTGTTCAAAGTGTTAATTCATTTCCAAATGGTAATTTCTGTTTTTGCCTGGTCATCATTAAGGCCATTTGATATGCTCACAGACAAACGAAAAAAAAAAAGACAAAACAGTGGAAAATATAACAAAGAATAAAATAAAAAAACACTAATTATCACAATAAATTGTCAATGCAAGTTAAAAAGTTGGCGTTTGACTTATTGCTAACATTTCTGTCAAGTTCGTGATATTCCATGCATTGTATGGAAAAATATGACAAAAATGATACATTTATTATGAAGCTACTGTGGTGCAGTTGTAATCCTGACGAAAAAAGTCTGGCGTGTTTGTGAATTTGGTCAGTCAACGAAGCAGAAAGAGCACGGGTCATCTAGCTTTGTCATTTGGCTAATGAGGCCTTTTGATTTGTCTGTCCCAAAGCTGATAGCCTTTTGAACTCTTAGCGCCTCTTTCATCCCATCTGATCTTCTTAGCCAAATCGTAAAGTACATGGCTGTTTGAACACCTAGTTCAGTGCGCTTCTTCAGATTCCGCCAAATAATTGCTTTGCTGATCTTCTGTGTTGTTGTGAGAAGGGAAGTCTTCTGAGAGTTCTGGTTTTGGCAAATAATTGCTTGAAACATCTTTTTGCGCCTGACGAGAAATTAGTCCACTTCTGTGATGTTTAAGGTTTAAAGGACAGAAAGATATATCTGTCAAATAGACATGTATTAAGTTAAGCGATAACGCGTCATTGTATATACATTCTTTATGTACATAATGTAAATTTGGGCGTGTTGAAACGAAGTATCGCAAGGATACGTTTTGTCTCCCATTGCTTCACAAAGTTAATTTCACTTTGGAAGATGTAAAACAAGCGGATAAATACTAGCAATTAAATGGAAAGTGAAACTGAACACGTCATCCAAGGCTCATTCTGATCACCATCATGTCTTGAGTGTCTTCTGCTCCATGGCTTAAGCCCATGAATCATGTCCACTATAGAATCGAGTGGAGTGAGTGAGTCGAGCCACGCACTCTAATGCTGTGCACTCTAGTGAAATGAGCTCATTAATTTCCATGATAAATGAACTGTTTTATCGGCTAGGCAACTTGATAGGTCGTCTATCCCAGCATTGTTTCCAGCTTCAGCATTAATTTTGTGGTTGATAAGTAGATTTCATGGCAATTTTCCACTGATAATACCATTCTTATAGGTGGTAAAGCATCGAGGTATTACATTCATGAATGCCCTTGCTCGACAAGCCACGAAATGAAAGGCTTTGCAAAGGAAATTCGTTGGCATGTTATGTGAAGAGACACCTTATGAAATGTCCCATGAACTGCAGTAAGTGCCACAACTGATACACTGGCCAATGTGATAACATGCAATGGCAATCTTCAAAAGGGATTCTTCAACCATCTCGGATATTTATCAGGCCATAACTGCCCAAATTAAAAGATACCAATTTCACAGCTTTTTTCGCAACAGCCATAATTTGACAAGTTTTTGTTTTTAGGTGGAAACGAAGAATAGTTTCCTTAATTGCATCCGCGGCAATTTTATCAGCCTCTTAACATTTTCATTCCTCCAAATATTTCATGTTTAACATGGCCATATTTCGCCAAAACATGATAAACAAATCAATTTGTCTGCAAATGGCGACATTACTGGGGGAATTCGATTTCTTTTTCCTGTGATTTACTATTAAAGGGAGTTTGGTGCGTCGTAATTGGCTAGTCTGTCAGGGTTCACTTCTGACTTGATGACATGAGTTGAATTTGAGCAGCGGGAACCTTGGACAACCAACAAAACATGCCGCATGCACCTGCTCATATGGTGGACATTTGACAGTGAATTTGAGCAGTATGCCTATATTGTTTCAATGTGAATTTTTTTGCATTTTAGAAGATATATAAAACGGACAGATTACGAGACAGACAGAAAATGAACCAGAGTAAAACGAAGAAAGAAAAAAAAATAAAGAAATAAAGAAAGAAATAAGAAAGATAGAGGAAAGAAAGAAAATAAATAAGAGAGAAAGAAAGAATGAAAGAATAAAAGAAAGAATTGTAAGAATGAAAAAGGAAAAAGGAAAGAAATGAAAGAATAAAGAAAAAAAAAAGAAAAAAAGAAAGATTGGTATGGACCAAATTTATTTGACATTACACGTAGGCGCAGCTTTAATTTTGTGACGAACAGTGACTTCATATGAGTGAACAGATTGACGCACACTTTAGATTAATGAAGTGTGGCGCGACAGCTGCGAGTGCTATCCTGCAGGCAGAACTCCCCGCTGGTCGCTGGTGGCGCTGGGGGTAGGGCCGGGGGTGAAGTGACTTCCGGTTTGGTGATTGCGGTGCTGCTGGTCGCTCTGAAATCGGTGGATCCCACCAGCTCAGACCTTGCTTCCTGCTCAGGAGTGGCAACCGGGCTCCAGCGTGGCACCCTCCGTTGAATTATGGTGTAAGGTTTCAGCCCCGATTACAAATGCGATAAAAGATCAATAACTTGGGCCTAAGTCGCGTTAAGTGACATTTTGTGGCCGTTAATCACAGGCTGACATCTAAGCCCCAAATAAAAACCTTGACAGAATTTTCCAATCGAATGTGACAATCTGCCAAGCCCCGCGGACTTCCAAATGATAACACCGAGATAGCCTGTTAAATGTCAAAATTCAATCATACAAGTAAATGCAAAACAGTTTTGTAATTATACGAAGTTGATAGTTTATGATCCGGATGATGTTTCATAAGCCAAGCTAACTATATATGTACTGCATGACAGTGTCTTTTTTTTTATCAGTTTGGTTTTCATTTAAATTTATATGTACTGGCTTCTGATTGATTCCTGCTATACATTTGTACTTCTACATTGTGTTTAGCCAGTTAAAAATAACACAAGAGATAGAAGCCTTATTTAATCCAGTCATTTATCATGTGAGCTAAAAGAAATATACAGCGAATTTGCATATCTTGACAATCTTAAGTCCGTTGTCTGTGTGCAAACTAAGTCCTCATCACTTCATTTGGCTTGCAGATTTTTGTGTACATTAGCATACAGTTGTGCGCAACATGCAGTGTCATATCTCATTAAACATATTGGCCAAGATCCCGAAATTGAGCGCTTGGAAATTCGCTTGATCCGAGTGATCCACAGCTGGGGTCACTCAGTATGGGACATGTCCAGTGTGTGGTCAGCCAGGCCTGATGGTGCTTGTCCGTGCAGTAATGTCCACTAGTGGTCAGTTGTAACTAATCTAATAATGCAGTTTTCGAGTATGCATAATGAAATTATCGAGGCTATTGTAGGGGTCACTAATTGACTGGAGGGAGATTTTCCCTGGACATCTGCTGACCAACACATTTGTCCACTTGCCCAGTGGGAGGTGCGTGACCAATGGCCAGTGGTCACTATCGTCCAGCGTATTGATAAAAGTGAAAGAAAAGCGGAAACAGGATTTACAAATGGTCATCTTGAAGACAAATGGCAAATTCTCATTAAACTATTTGTCGACACATTTTATATATATCATATCATATATTGTAATTAGGATTTATAAACTTTTTATCTGCATAATATAGTTCTAATTTATGAAATCCTGATAATTCATTAGGTCTATTGAGCTGGTTATAATTTCATTAAAGAGACAATCTCGTTCTGCTCATGAGGTTTTTGTTCTTATTCTTGATATCTTTCTTAATTCTATAGAACCTTCATTATACAATGAATTGTTGCATTGTCGAATATATTAACCGGAAAATAATGCTCATAATGAGCCTAATTGATCGGCGGAGCTTGAGAAAGTAATTCTTATGTAAAAGCTATATCGATTGACGCTGTGAAAGACAATGAATTCAATGAGCCTGTCCTTGGTAAGTCTGAACAGCTTAAATTCTAATAATTTAAATTAACTCCCAATTATTTAAGTCTGTAGCTCGTCACGTCATCACTTGATATTACCCAAGGAACCAGAACAGCTGAGATTTTCGTGTAATCTGTCAAATATTTCCACATGCTGCCTCCAAAGAAGATGATTCAAAACTCTCTGGACGTGTGATGGGAACTAAGCAGATATCGCATTGCTGGGGGAAATTTGAGGGATGCAAATAGAATTTTTCGCTGCAGTCATCAACTGATTTCTCTGTCTGCAGTGAATGTCCAATCAATGAAACGAAGTTAAACGATCGAAATGACCTCAGACCCTGGGGATCTCGTTAATCGCTGCAGAAATTATTTAATTATCAGAGAACATGGGAGCTGATTGCCGACCAATCTGCCACTTCCCCATGCAATGCAACTGTTGGGATGCTAGCTTCACAACTTCAGGTAGTTTACCAATGCTGCTAGAAACCAGTGGTATAGCCCCAGGTTGGCAGTCTGCCATACGATGCTATCTGCCACTACACGGAACTGAATGGCTATAGCTGGCTACTCGAAGCCAGATCTAAATTACATGCAGTGCCATATGAAATAAATTCCATACATTTATCAAAGTTGTTATTGTTTTAGTGTACCCGACTATAAGCTAGGAGTGGACAGAAGTAACCAGCTTTAGCCAGTTACAGCTACAGCCTTTGAAACTAACTGTACTTAAGAGCAACCTTGGAAAAGTCTTATATTTAGGAATATGGTTGTAGCATCTGAATGTTGTCAATATGTTGTACCAACGTGATTTTGGCCCTACGTACATTGTAGGCAGAAACGCGTAAGCTACATACCTTGCCATTGTAATTATCTTGTTTACATTACAGTTAGTTTCATAAAATACGGTCGACTAAATATAGCCTATTCCTGGCTGTAGCTACAACTGGCTAAAGCCAGCCACTTCTATCTACTCCTAGTTTATAGTTTGCTTGCCAAAAAAAAATATATATATATAAACCTTAGCAAAAGTAAGCAATTTATCTAATATATCATAAATATGTACTTTTAGACCAGACTTTGAGTAGTAAGCCATAGCCAGATAGTGGCAGGTAGCATCATATAGCAGAAGTGGTCCAGGTTCAATTTGACCGGCCGTTTTTATGAAACTAACTGTACCTCGTTAAAGGCAACTATGTTAAATGTTTTTGTTGTCATTTCGAGAAAATTTAATAGTGTCCGAATTTCAATCACAGAATTGTATTTCCTGTCCTCGCTGGTGACTTGTGTGTGAACCTCTGTACTTGTACTTCCAAGGCTGAAATAACAATTTTTAAGGGAAAACTTTGAAAGAAAGCCAAATCCCTTTACACCATTTACTTGTGAGGAGGTAGTTCTGCAAAAGTTTTATGGTAGGACTTAGTTGAGAGAGTGAACGCAGTGGCCCCAAAGAAGACCTTGCAGATGAAGCCATATTCTTTTGATATACAACAAGGCTAAGTGAGGGATCAGGTCCTAGGCATTATTACCCCTCTACGACTCTTATCAAGGATTCTGAGGGCAATAGGTGTCGTAATAACAAAATGTGTCCCAGACATGTTACGAATAATGCTATCATATTTCACGAGATGTTGTAAATGTGAATAAGTCATGAAGGAGGCTCTCCTTGCATTTTGCCCATTATAAAAGCCCAGGTCACGCCTCTTGCAAATTACCAAGTCATGTCAGCAGTTTATGAGATGGAGGCATTTCGGGTAGGGCATGATCAGACTGAAATATCCTCAAGAGGAGAGAACCATTCTTCAACTAGCCCCTCTACAATAATGGCTTTGAAAGCAACCACATTTTTTTAGATAGATGGAATATGATAGAAGATGAATTGCTTGTTCCCCAATAGCACTCATATGGTCAGAATGAATGACATATGAAATATGTAAAGAGTGTCATATGGCCGCTGATATGGCCTAATAAAAACCAAATCACCACCTTGCATTACTTGAGCTCATCTAACGTATAGCAATGTTAATATCAGCCAAATTACCTAGAACTACAAGGATTAGTAATAAAAACAGATACTATAACAATTGCAAGGCCACAGATAGGATTATTCAACAACAAAACAAAAACACCAGTGTTAAATATGGATGGAGTCCATTACTAGTGTGGCCTTCAGATTGTATCATAGCCTTTTTCAGCCCTTGGAGAATCTGTGTGTATGCAACCCACACCAGATACGTATGAGATCCGTGCTGGGTTGGTGCCATATGCCCAGTCTTTCGTGTCTAAGGACTAGGGACCATGTTCATCTCTACAAATGCCTCTGGCAAAGTAATAGATGCGCAGTGTTACACTATAAAATACGTACCCAGTGACTGCTGCTTTTATTTTGCTCCTTCCAGTGGCAAGCTTGGTGATAATTATTAACAGCGGAATATCTGCTCATCTAGGGTGTTTGCATGACTGTCTAAGATATATCAGATTATTTTTGGGAAAGGTACTTGAATGGACTTGGTGAAACAAGCCCATCCCTTCTACCACCCTCGCACACCAAGGACCGAGGATGCCCTTCTACAAGCTCTATCAGATTTTAATGACAAGGAACCAAACATTCTCACGTTTTGATGAATCTGTACCTATCTAATTAAGTACATTAAATTTCTTTGCTATTGTATCTCTGAAAGAATTAACTTATTTTACTTATATTTGATAATTATTATTATGTGGCCATGTAATATCATATTTACTGTTGCTCCTTAATTTAATATTCTATGTCATATGGTTAAGTAGTTTTCTATGTAAATATACACTTTATCCTTTTCTTTCTTTATGCATATAGGTATTCTGTAATGTATATTTTAATTATGTTAATTATGATTTCTTATCATACTCTAGATTTTAAGATCAATATTTTCTTTCTTTAATTATCATTAAAAAAGGCATATACGGCACCAGCCGTCTGCCTACCATTAATAATGGTCAATAAACTTGAACTTAGAATGCGTCATATTACAAAGGCAGCTGTGTGGTCTAGAGGTTAAGGAATCAGCTAGCTCTGCTAAAGGTCGAAGTTTTGAATCCTGCCCCGGCCACTCTCCATGAGCTATGTCTCAGCTGAGTGGATTGGTCGTATGAGGCGTTAAAAATTAGTGGTGCCTTTTACACGGTGTCTATGCTAGTGCAAGTATAGAAGTTCCACCCATAGTTTAAATGTGTTATATGGGGTGGACTTCAAGTATTATCATCTCATCACTACGTCTGCCTCTGCAGTTGGTGATGTAAGCAGACTGAGCTTCACTGAGACAATACAATACCATAGTATTGCTTTCATCTCCCACCGTAACAAAGGTCATTTATAATGCATGGTACAACAATTTCACAACAATTGCATGTGGCACACTTATTAATTCTGCATAAAATTTTTCATAAGATGATGTGGAGGACAGTCGTGTTGGTCATCACGTCCTCAGGAACATTATTATTGGCTGTAATGGACCTGGTCCAGAAGCTGTGTTGTGATGAAATTCGTGTCATCATGCATTATGAGTAACTAGTGTGAGGACAAAAACCTATTTGGTCAGGGTCAGAATAGTTGTAACTCTATCACACAAGACTCTGTAGTAAGGCTTATACATTACTATAATATGCTAAAACAGTGTTGCTACAGGTGCAAAGTTTTATGATAATGTTTTAATTCCTGACAACAAACTGTCCAAGCACTGAAAAAAATCACACTGGACACTGGTATTTTTTATGAAATAGAAACGTTTTTTTTTTAAATGCAATCGAGTCAGTATTATATATGAACTGTTGTAGCAAAACATGGTGCAGATTCAAACCACGCTATCGCATCATTGCACCGCCCCCCCCCCCCCAAAAAAAAAGGGATATCAAAAATAGGTCTTATTTGGAAAACAGGAGAGAATTCAATTTAGTGCCATGAGTCCCGGAGGCGCTCGGGTTAAATTTATAATTCATAATTATGGTATTTAAATAAACTAATCAAACTTCACATAATACAATGTTATAGTAAAGCTGTAATTTTAGTGTGTTATCACTCAACATATTCTCAACCGACTTCGCAATTACATCCTTGACAGGCCAATTCAGAGTCTTTCGCCACTATTTTTCGCAGTACATGTATGGTTGAATAAAGCCGAGTACTCATTGCACCTGGGTGAAGAGGATCTGCCCAACTCCTCGATGCCGTGAGTATGGTTCGGACTCACAACCATGGCAAGTGGATAGCAGGTGAATGATTTTACCAATAGACCATGGCATCAAAAAAAGTATATACCCTTCTCCCCCTCCTTCATACCATACTAGAATCAAAGTAAAATCCTTACTTGTGGCCTTTCTAATGAATTCACCGTTAGCAATATGGGCTCTGCTGGGGGAGATCATCGTCTATAATATAATCTCCTGAATTTCTGAAAGCAAGACTTGCAAACAGAAGAATCCTCGCATCAGAATGACAACAGTTTTGTGTTGATATGACAAACTGGCTGGGGTACACTGAGGAGGGTGGCCATGCAGATTTAAGCACACGGTTAACATGATCCGCTGAGCTGTATTTGGATTCTCCATCCGAAACTAAAAGTGTGATTTAAAGAGGAAACACAAGCCCCCCTGTGTTTATATTCCACTGGGAGAAATGGAGAGCCTGTTTCCACCCATTTTTATAGGGGGATCAACTTGCAGGGAGTTTGTGGCGAATATTTGTCCACCCAAACTGCATCTGCAGAACTTGGCTGGCAAATTGAAAGACAAACCAGAGGAGTCTAGTGTAAAAAGTTTGCCCAAAGTTGCCACAGTATTTCTCCTGTATCGCAATAACGGCATGATGGAGGCAAGCCATCGGAATGCAATTTCCCCAGCAGGCTGTCTGAATGAAACTCCAGCCTAGTCAAACACGAGTCCCGCCATTGATTTAACGAAGTCTGATATGTGTTGTAATACACTACAATTGAAATCATTACAGCTGAGAAAACACAACTTAATGGAGTGCTCAGCTTCAAAGTAACGCAGTAACTGGCGCAGAAACACTCCCAGCCAACCCCATTCCCCTCATGTTTACCAAACCCCGCATACATTTTGCTTGCCAGAATATTGTTTACATCTAAGGCTACATTAAACATTGAAAATTATATTAGGCCTCGGGTTGTTTATTGTAGGAAAACATGGATGAAACGAGCCTTTGCTAGGCATAGGAACAATGACCACTGACCAATGTTGTCATGTCCGGTTGAGGTCACTCTCCATACCCTCCTCATACTGGCGTCCCCAGTAACCCTGCAAACGCCCTCTAACTATTTGACTAACTGCCTTTGATCATGGCTAGGGTCCCTATTTTCACGGGTTACTACAGTTGTAGATGTGGTGTGTAGATACAGGGGGAAATTGGTTATTTCAAATTCAAATATGAGATAATATCCAGTAAAGTTGATGATTCTTACTTTAACTTGCAAGCTTCAAGTCATTGGTACACGCAAACTGATGATTATAACTTTTGTGATTTTATACACCATATACATTAGATGAGCTCAAGATTCGAGACAGGGGGGTAGATTCAAACTAATGAGTATAAATGAGAGAAATATTGCATCATAATAACTATATGAAACACTTAAAAAAGTCTGAAACAAAAATAAAAATCTGTAATAAGTATTATTCGGAAACAGAACTATCCTACGAAAACAATGTAATCCCAAAGGAAAAAAAAAAAAAAAAGAAGATTTTTTATAGAATCGTTCACTTGCAATTCATCTGATTTATGATACAAGGTTAACTGCTGAATCAATATTTTCAGAAGGGCCAACCTTTCTAGGCAATTTAGTCCGCAGGATGGAATCAGAAAATCAAAACTCGAGTACTTATCTGGGATGTGAAACTCACTACTGGCCACAAAAGCCAACGGGTGGTGTGCCTGAGGGCCATCAATACTTCACATAAAAATGGTGTCGAGTGGATTAATCAGTTGAGTAATAATCGTTCGGCAGGTGATAATCAGCTGGTTAGGGTAATGCACTTATGAATGAGCCTCTCTCAGGTTGCTATTGGGTCTTTAATAGGCATTAATGGGATCTCTCATGCGAGGAAAGCATCAGGCTTGCAATGAGCTGTGGCTGGCTCTCCATCACTACATTTAATGAAGTTGCACTTGACACCAAAAGCAATGAATTCACACCTCACCCATCCAGGTTTATAGAACATTATTATGCCACATTGTGTTCTGTCATAAATACTCTTCATTATAATGCTTAGTTTTTAGCACCTTCCTGCCAATGACACCAAACAAAATGACATTTATGTAATCAATTATCGCTAATTTATCCGAAATTGGGCATTTAATATTTATAGGGTTTTTGGTGTGAATGACAAGCATGTAATGATGGCGTAAATGGGATAGAAATTGTTAACATGTCACTAACCTTTACTAATGTTGACAGATAATCAGTCAACTGGGAATCGTTTGCAATAAATTCAAGTCAAAAATAAACTGAAATTGCACGACTACTTATTGACTGGGGGAAATGGCATTATTCATTTTCAAATATAATAGTAATATATGCATAGTATTCATTGTTGCATTCGTACGTACCTCTCATAAAACATTAATCTTCAGAGATTTGTATCCTATATGGATAAAAGCTTAATAATATCAAGTCAAAAGTTCTTTACAATCAGATAATTTTATATGGGTGTTTATCACAATCGATGAAGTAGATAAACAGATTAAAAACCTAAAACTGAAAAAAGCCCCGGTTATTGATGGAATTAGTAATGAAATCCTTAAATGTGCATCACGCACTTCTTACCACACTTTTCAATTACATTTGGGATAAAGGGATCTTCCCTGACAAATGGTCTGAGGGTATAATTCAACCTCTGCATAAAAAGGGCTCACATGATATACCAGATAACTATCGTCAGTTAACAATGATGGCATGTATGGGCAAAATATTTGAGTCAATACTAAATGAGAGATTTGTGTTCCAAAGTGAGGTACTTAATGTTAACAACCAAAATCAATTTGATTTTTGTAAAAATCGCAGGACGACTGATAATGTATTTATTATAGACACCATTACTTCTAATCAAAACCATGCAAACAAACCATTGTATGTAACTTTCATTGATTTCACAAAGGCTTTTGACTTCATTAATAGAGACCTTCTGTATTTTAAACTACTAAAGCAGGGATTTGGAGGAAAACTAGTCAAAATACTTATGAGTATGTTCTCAAAAGCCAATGCACGTGTTCGATGGGAAGCGCAACTTGGTGAAAAGATCGACAGCCCTAAGCTGTTCAACTTTTTCCTAGCTGACTTGAATTCCTAGATCAAAATCATGGTGTTAAAGTGAATGGAAATACTTTAACTCACTTAGTATATGCTGATGATTTAGTTCTACTATCTGACAGTAATACAGGAATGCAAACCTTGCTGAGCAATGTGCAAATATTCTGCCAAAAATGGCATCTTATTGTGAACACAAGTAAAACTAAAGTAATGATTTTTAACAAAAGAAATAACACTTGCAGTAAATTCATGCTTGAGAGCCAAGAATTGGAAATAGTTGACATATATAAGTATCTTGGACATGTACTATGTACTTCTCGTAACATACACTCGAAGATGTACCAAAATCTAGCAACTCAGGCACAAAGAGCATTACATATGCTAAGTGATAACATAGAAACAACTGTAGATTTCATGGCACCTAAATTAGCTTTAAAGATGTTTGACACACATGTTCTCCCTATTCTAGAGTATAACAGTGAAATGTGGTTCAGTAATAAAAAGATAGATGAGGTAGAAAAGATCCAGTTAAAGTTCTTGAAAAATATTCTAGGTGTTAGAAGCCAAACCTTAACAGTAGGAATTTTAGCTGATACTGGAAGATATCCTCTGATAGTTAGACAACATGTATCAGCTATCAAATATATACAGAGACTTAATTCCAACATTTGCCCACTTATGGTGAAAAACTGCTATGACATTCAAAAGCAATTAAACACTTTGGGATCATTGTGCTGGTATAGTAGGCTAATGAAAGTTATACAGGATAACAACATAAATGAATTGCAAAACATAGACAAAGTTCCAACAATGCTCTACAGTAAAGCCCAGTTTAATCTCTTTGCTGAAATCAATGACACAAATAAATACCCCCAACTAAGAACTTACAAAACATTTTAAAAAGTCATGCGTATAGAACCTTACCTAAATCTAGGTTTACCAAAATCACTTTACTGTAACATTGCCAGATTCAGGCTTAGCTCCCATAACTTGAAAATAGAATTAGGTAGGCATAAACGTCCTTATGTCCCCCCTGAAGAACGTATATGCGATGATCTGCCCTAAATGGAAAGAAACAAGAGTGCCCCTTATCAAGGTAGCATTTGAACAAACAAACGCTTTCACGGTTATGAGTGTAGAAAGCCAATTCCAGGAATTATTAAGCAGTAAATTCCTGGCAGTAAATTTGGCTCTAGGTTAGTTTCTCAGAGTTTCCTTGAAAATAAATGAATGATATTATCTCCCAATTTACATAATATAAGAGACTATGACCTCTGGTCCTTGGTGACGAGTGGCCCCCTGAATGTATATATATATATATATATATATATATATATATGTTTGTGTTGTATGGCTTTTGTGGTTGGTGCTATGTCTTGTACTTTGTAATTAATGTACGGTGACTGGTGCTGTTTCTTATGTTTTATTTTTTTCCATCTATATTGTACATTTGTATATATTATAGGAGATGATCGTTTTTAATTATTGTACTATTTAGTTCAATGTGTATTTATGTGTAGAAACATTACAATATTTTAGAGACTATACATACATAGCTCTTTAACAATCAGTATTATTTTAACATGTGATTTTTACATTATGGTGCATATTAAAATATTCATTGTGTATATATACTATAACTTCATGTTGCATCATTCTTGCATTGCTTTCTTTAGTTTTCTTCCTGCTATTCTATTGTACATACTTGATGTTTTTTGGTGTTTTAACTTGACACATGTATCTTTTGATATGGTTTTGTCAATAAAAGTTTATATATTTGTATGGAGGCTTGGAAGAAGCTCTGACATCGCAACAATAGCACATGTACACACCTCAATATGGGTGATTATAATTACGAAACAAGACAACAATAGTAAAAAAAAATAAATAAACAAAAATATTTTTATTTCAATACAAATCAATCTGTAATTCGAAATATATATATAAAAAGGTGCATCTGTCTTTCATACCAATGGTAAACATAAGCAAAAATGCCACAGTTCTAATAAATCGATAATTTTGCTTTTGAAATTCTCCTATCATACTTGATCCAATATTATATATATACTATTTTTCGTACTCATTTCACTGATGATATTTGCTGCTGAAACCTGTAGAAGTGTTCAGGGCACTACGTAAGCACCTGCATCTCACATCTAATGACTAAACTTATGACCAGATAAAAAAGTAGCAGAAAATTCAATTTATCGAGTGTAACATCTGACACTAGCGGAAATTCAATGAAAAAACATACATAAACTAATGTAAAACTTCACGCGAGTTGTGCTACAGGTAGAAAGGCATCAATTTCAATGAAACTGCACATGCCTGTTCCTTTGATCAAAAGGCAATAGTTGGATCTGATAATATTTTCAAATTTTCTGGGCACCACCCTAAATTATATATATATATATATATATATATATATATATATATATATATATATATATATATTAGGTATTATGAGGATCACATACTAAAAGAAGCCTGTGACGATTATGGCAAAAAAAAAAAAGAAAAGAAAAAAAGACCATAGAAAGAGCTGAATCCAAGAATATAGACATACCTGCAGATCAGCAGAAAATGGACTCCATGCACAAGTTTACTGTTATAGTGTGTCACAAGTTTCTGTAAAAATATCACGAATCAAAACCAATTACATTATTTGGCTTCTTTAAATAGTTATCTATAATAATAGTACAATTATAAGCTTACAGTTACAGTGTTTGGCTTCTTAGGAAATTAACTATAACTTAAAATGAAATTGTAAATGGTTCTTAGAACGAAGAGCATGTTTTGGATGACCTCCTAGGGAGTTGGTCTTTTCTTTATTCCAATTGTAATTAGATTTCCATCATCATTAAAAACGCGCATATTTGAGTCTAAGCCTCTTAAATAAACAGAGAACTTAATTATCTCCCTTGATAGCTTCATAATTGAATATCATATTAACTGTGATTACAATTTCTATCAGAGAAGACGTAAATGACAAAACGCCCTGCAGCATACAAATTTATGGATGGACATTTAAACGATATTGTGATTTAAATTGAAGCATGCTTGAGTGCCGAGAGCTAGGTAGCTTTTAAAACTGCCAACAAGGCAACAACCCGCAATATAAACCATAAGTGCGTTTTTCACTGACCAGTTTCTTGTGGTAAAAGCAGTGTCACGCAAATCAAGGGCGTCACTATAAAAGAAATCAATGAGAACTGGGCATGATATCAATGGATAGATAACACAGTGTATCTATAGTATATATTTTGAAAAACCTATTTGTTGTTGGTATAAATGGTATAAATTAAACACACGGTATTTCCGCTACCTGTTTTAATTTCCAGTCATGCAGAGTAGAGATGGTGTTGCCTTTACACTCGGCGACAGTGAAATTCGCCACGACAACGAGATTCGCCACTCGTAATAAAGTGCAATAAACATTAATTAGATGGCTGTTGGGGTGACAGAGTATTGTCAATTATATAAACAATTAGTTTTGTAACAAATCATGAACTTGCAAGGTGTATAATTGAGTATTAGGGGGGTGGCGAAACTCGTTGTCGTGGCGAATTTCACTGTTGCCGAGTGTACATTAAATTTACTCAGCAAAAAAATTTAAACAGCGTCAAAGGTGAGCTCTCCTAATTGTGGTAAAAGGCAATGTCATCATGGTTAGTTGTTCAATTTTTCCATTATTTTGGGATTTTTGGTTTGCTATCCTCAATGACAAACCCGTTAGCAGGCCTGTTCAAGCTTGAGACTTTCTCAACTCCATGGGGGAGAATAATATAAATCCAGTGTGCAGCCATAACAACTTGACTGGGACGTTTGAGGAGCGCAGCGTAGTAGCGAGCAGTGTAAGAACTGGGAAGGGATAATGTCGTCATTTACTTCAAAGAAGCCAGAGAGATGCTAGAGAAGACCTCCTAATAAAAATGTCTTTGATAGAATTGGGACCTTGAGGGGGGTAGAAGTAGCGCACGATTTGATTGCTCAAGATTCCTGCGCCAACAAGACGTCCGACGCACACAATTCCACATGCGCGCTGTCTCACTGGCTCCCTTTGCAGTCAGCTGTGAAATGAAGTTAGCTCCAAGCCCAAAGACGCACAGACGGAACTCCAAGATGAATCAAGCAGGTTTAGATGCGGATTCCCCACACGGACTATCTGACAGGCAAATCCTTGCTGAGTAAGACAGACCGACCTCCAATAATCCCCTACTTTGCTGATTGCAAAATGTTCACAGGGAACGCAGATTGAAATCGAATAACTCAACACTGGCCCTCTGTCTGATGAGCCAAATCAATGCAAGCAGGGCGGAGGCTGAATTTTGCAATTCGCCACCCTCAAAGTACTCCTAAAGTTAGCATCTAACTTTTAAGTCCCTCTTTACTGCTCCCAATATCTCTCAAAGGCAGCCCGCCCATGTCTACAAGATCTCCCTTAAATCCTCTGTTCTGTCTTGAATTTTCACTTCACTATACACAACTCTCCAGTATATCTATCTATCTATCTATCTACATATCTACCTATCTACCTATCCATCTATCTATCTATCTATCTATCTATCGATCGATCTATGTCTGTCTGTCTGTCTATCTATCTACCCAGCTATCTATCTATCTATCTATCTACCTACCTGTCTACCTATCAATCTATCTAACAAATGAAGTCACATGCAACATCTATGAGGGTTTGTTTCTATGAGAATCACTCAATATATAATAAATTAGATGTTAAACATTCTGTAGAATAGCACGTATGTTTTGTCATAGCCAGACACCCTTAAAATAGCTTGTTAATTGCTTACGTACGCATGATTGGTAATCAATCAGTATATTGCGTAACCATTCAATTGAGCAGACGGTGTCAATGTCCGGGTCATTCAGTCAGCCAGTCAGTCAGAAAGAAAGAAAGAAAGAAAGAAAGGAAGAAGACAGAAAGAAAGAGAGAAGAAAGGAAGGGAGAAGAAAGAAAGAGAGAAGAAAGGAAGGGAGAAGAAAGAAAGAGAGAAGAAAGGAAGGGAGAAGAAAGAAAGAGAGAAGAAAGGAAGGGAGAAGAAAGAAAGAGAGAAGAAAGGAAGGGAGAAGAAAGAAAGAGAGAAGAAAGAAAGAAAAAAAAATTATCTCAACAATGGGTCCGAAAATAGTGTGTACTTTGGATTTACAATGTATACCAGAATATTGAAATTATCAATTTCACTGACAGAAAAAGCCTAAATTATATTTAAAACCTGGGTGGGCAAATAGCATTTCAAAAAAAATCTATGCACACTCAGCTAAAACAGAAACGCGGAGCATTTATCATTCAGAAGTCGAAAAAAAATGAGACATTTTTGTTTAATGATTCATTTTATTAGGCGTAAGTTTGATTGCAGTAGGCACATGCTATAACTGTCAGTAAAATCATGTAAAACATGTAAAACAGCATCCGCAACAACAGAAACAGTTCAATAACAATGTCTGCATGACACCTCATATTGTTTCCGGGCCATAACACAATCACCATTATACTTTCAACTGTCAGTCACGACAATGTTTGCCAGTTCTCATGCACCTACAGATGGTTCCGTTTCATGTTCAACTCTCACTCCGCTACTTTGTGAAATGAAACAACAAAATACACCAGGCATGTCAATTTTCCCCGTGCTAAAACATAATCGAAACTGGTCGTATGCATCGCTAAATGGAACTTGTATGGAAATTGTTGAACCATTACGAAGCTCAAATATTGTGCATGTAAATTTGCGGCGGAGCAAATGTCCTGCAGCACAAGGTGTCACTTTGACAAAGCAGGTTTAGTACATCAAATGCACTCCATATTTACAAATGGCAGATTAATGGATGACACTGGGAGCTCCTCTTCTGATGGTCCCAAGTTCAATCTCCGGCCTGGCCACTCATGAGCTGTATCTCAGATGGATGGCAGTCGTATGGGACGATTAAATTTGTGGTGTCTTGTTGTCTGTGTCTGTGCTTGGGCAGGGACAAGCGGTAGACCCCACCCATGGGGTAAATGTAACATGGCGTGGACTCCAGGCCTTGTCATCTCATCGTTACGTGTGCTTCTGGCAGCTGGTCATACAAGCTGACTGCTTTAAGGGGCGTTCACACTGTCACGTATGAGAGCTACGTATGACCACGTATGAAAATAATTTTTCATTCTTGTTCATCCTTGGCCATACTTATTATCCCAAGCTTACCAAATAGGATCTTTTAAAGTCGTTTCGGTGTGAAAAAGATATGGGATTAGGTGACTGACCAGGCCCCCTTAAGGCCAGTCTGGGCTTAATAAGGATGAATTTATCTCTTCGCTGCTCTTTGAACCATTTAATATAAGACTTGAGAAGGTTGAAGAAAATGAATGATGGCGTATTGTATTACATGCATAGGTTCTTTGAGGAGGCAATGAATTTTAAATGAGCCTTGCTGGGCAATAAGGAGGTACTAATCGGTCTATTTCTGAGGCCATATAACCTGTTAGGTAGGCCTTTCAAAGGGAGCTAGAATCAGAGGGCTGGTGCAAATTGACCTGCGTGCTTTCTTTATTGAACAATATGTTTGGCTGAGTGGTGCTTGCTCGCGCCTAATGTGAGGACTTTATGGGCCCTCTTTGCTGCTTCCGGTCCCCAGGGGTCGCTCAAAAGGAAGTGGAGAAAACGCCAACAGATTGGAAACCCATGTCAGACGTGCCTTCTGAGGAGTGACCATTGTCGCACTGTGATTTTTTCTCAAACGATGTCATCAATCTGGACCCATTGCCAGGCTGGCCCTGCCCTGACTAGTAATGTGCAAACCTGCCTAATGTCAGGTATCAAGAGTGCCCACAGCTAGCTACACAGCCTGTCCTCTCTATGACTTCTTTTCACACGGCGTGTCTAGCCTGCTAAACTTTGTTAGGAGTTTATAAAGCCAAGAGTGAAGATTCAAGAATAAAGACTTAAATTCAACAAAGCAAAACTAGCGGACAAACCAAATCCCAATGGAGTATGCTGTAGTGTTGTCTTCTTTATACAATGTACAGTTACGGTGAGTATATTTATAAACAATGTGTATGTTGACACAATACTGTCGTCATAATCGGGCATTGTTCTTTTATTGACATCGGCCTATCAGATCTGTTAGAGATCAACAGCCATTTGGCAGGCAATCAAATCATCTGTTTCACATGTGACCTGTCAGTAACTTATCTTGGTTTGTTGTCACAATATATATTGCCCAGATTATAGAAACTCCCCAGTTATTGACACATCACTGTGTCTGTAATCATTGCCTATGAATATGTTGCCTTGACAAATCTTCATGCACTTGACAACAAGTGTCTCTAATGGCTGATGATATTAAAACTACACATTGTCAGAAGATCAGGCCTTCTTGATCTGCTTCTGTGTCTGTATTTGACTCCATCCTTTCGCAGCAACAGTGCTGCAACAAAATTTGCTGCAGAGGGAGATGTCTCTATTCCTACCTCGTCCATCGTCTGTGTATGTCAGATAATATCATAATGCTAGCAAATAGGCTACATAGCTGCTCCCAGGCTGACATAGCAGTAATATATATTTACAGGGCAGAGCAGAGGGCATGCTGTTGTGCAGTGAATCACAGAATTAGGAGGCATAAAGGAGCAATGTGGCCGCAGAAGACTGGGCGAAGTGTAGCATTAGGCTCCATCAGTAGCAATTTAGCTGCAGCATCTCTGGTCAGATACCTTGTTGCTGGGATAGGCTTCCTAATTAGGCTTGTTTACACGGTTTGGGATGGCAATGTGGTACGCGGAGCATCCCACGTGCCAACACTTCGGCCTGATGTATTTCTTCTGCTGGGTTTAACGACCCCACATGGGCCTGGATTGACTTTATCTTGTCATATTTACGACAACCAGTCTCTTCCGCTGCTTCTGCTGCTGCTTCGAATGGATTGCATTACAAATCAGATTACTGTTTGCTAATAATTAATAGTGATGGATACAATTGCTGTCTCTTCAGGCAGTTTGGGCAGCTGTTTCGCTCACTTAGATCATGTTATTGGGAAGTTTGTTTTCCCATCAGTTAGATCTAATCACGGGAGAGCGATATGAAATCATGCACACTCCGCTCTATTGTCTAGGGAGATTTAAAGGCATTATTGAAGGACTGGGACCATGCCAGCATGACACAATTCACCTTGTGCTTCTGATCAACCCATCAATCACATAGCTGGTTTCATGTCCTCTTCCAATCACTCACAAAGGTTGAGGCACACACACAAGAAGAGAAAGTGAGGAGAGAGCCAGTTCTTTGTTGAGAGGGAGCTCTGCCATCATTCACTGGACAATTACTTCCTGTTGCTGTTGTACCTAAGGCCACAGAAGCATTGTGCTTCGCCTCTACCTCTGTTCTGCACGAAACGGTCATTTGTGACCATAACGGAGACCATTTGTTACCTTCTCTCGGCTAATACTTCTTAGAAAGCTACAGACACGAACGAGAAAGATGATATAGCATGATTCCAAATGAATGTTCCAAAGATCTTCTTTGCATCACACGACATCTGCAGGGTTAGTTACTGTCGGTGATGAGGGACAGTGTTCTGAAGAGAGTACATACAGAATGAAAAGAAAAGCTGTCCTTACAAGTTTAATTAGTTAGGCTGGTCTAAAAGTGCAATATTTAAGAAAAAGGTGATCACAAAATTAGAGCTGTCTGAAAATGAATGTAGTGCAAAACCTGTGACAATTGTTTCCATAGCAACCATTTTATTGCTAATATAGCTGCTTGCCGGTAGATTCACCAAACTGTGTGGTAGCGTTCATGGATGGCTCTTACCATTCACATTTCCCTGGTGTCATGGTCGTAGGCATCTCACAGAGTAGTTTGATTCGGTCTGTTAAAAGTTCAGAAACTTCGAAACTAGCTTTATCTGTCAATGTCATTGTGGTTATGTTGTTCAATGTTCATAATTACAATCAACATCCTTTTATGACGGATTTTGAAGCCAGCATCTTGCAGACTAGCTATGAATGATAATAAACCAATCTTGCGCACTAATGATGCATTAAGAAATTACCTATTCACAAAGTCTGTGCTTTTTTTCTTTAAATTAATTTATGGTCTTCTTTAAAGTAGGAGATTCACATGATGTGGGACTAAAACCTTTACATTGTCGGAAGCAGCAGCCATTATTTTGGAAGCCAATAACCTGATGCATGTCAGGAGAACATCGCTCAGCTTGAGACATTGTCTCCGCTGCTGTCTCCATTAAGCTAAAATGTATGGCGGTGATAAAATTATTGCTCCTAATCTGGGCACCCCTAGTCTCAATAAAGTTTGATTTGCGGCGATATCCAGAGCATTATTCGGACGACCCTAACATGTCTGGCCGCCATTACTTCGAAAGGATGTCGTAATCGGCGCTCGTTTAAAGAACGAGGTGGTTTTGCGACAATGGCCGAAGCAGGCCGAAGTAGGCCGAAGAGAGGTCGGTAGCAACAGTGATTACATGGGCCCACTGCAGTACACGCCACGGCATGACATGGGCCATTTGCTGAGCTGATCTATGGGGGCCAGATTGTTGTGTGTTCCGACGATGTCACTACACAGAGGTGGACAAGAGCATTTATCAGCCACAAAACTCTGCTTGGTCATGCAAGTCCTGGCCCTGCCATAGCAACAGACGAGCTAATTGAAATATATCTCACACGGCCTGAATTGTATATGACCCACTAGTAGCCCCCTGGTCAGAATAGGTATCCTGTGGAGCGAAGGCAATAGAATAGAAAAGCTACAGACGGATAAAAACTTAATTTTTTCAATTTTTGTCGTTGAAAAGTATTGTACTTTGCTAAAGGATATTTGGCAAAAATATAATTGTTAAACTTTCTTAGTTGCAGACCACTGTTACTTCAGGTTACCGATTATCACAAGCTGTGAATTGTTTATTGGAGTTCTGCTCTCCAATAGATTGCTCTGCTTAAGATCAAACGAATTGTTCTTTTTAGAAACACTCTATCGTAATCTTCTGTTTTGTCTCTATTGGTTGTCACACATAAATAGATGCAAACATCTGGAACGCGCTTGCTGCGGCTTTGGCAGTCTGTTATTCTCTTGCCGCAATTGTTTGTCCTGGATGTGGATGGCTAAGCCACTTGGCAAGAGCTTGAATAGTTGACTTGGAAGCCATAAATGAAAAACAAAGCGAGCAGTGTACATACTAAACACTGGAGATAAACACAGGATAGCAGGGAATGATTGAGAATGGGACGCCAATTGCAAAACAGCAAACACTGATTAATGAAGTGTAATGCATACAGAACAGTTGTAATCAACAACAAAGTGCGGAATAAAGGGGGGATTGCTGAGATATGAATGGAAATTTAGACTGAAATCTGAAAGTCAATGACAGGCGATAGTAGCTTTCCAAGTTGGATCTTCTGATTTCCATAAGCCACCAAGATGTCTTCCCCGTAGCCTCCATGACCATATTTCACAAAGAAGAAAGTTCCGAGTCCTAGCTTATCTATCTATAAACACATTCCTTGAGCAGTTTATATATCCCAGTTACCATAATTACAATACGGCATGAATAGCTCAGAAGCACTTAATGAAGAGAAATTCATTTTGTCCACTTTAAGACTGCCCTTTGGGAGGTTTTTCTTCCTGATCTACGATGTCTTGAGCGACCTCATGGACATAACTTAATAAACTCTTATGAATAATTTCGGACATAATAAAGATGATAACCCAGACCCCTTGCCTCCCACTACGATGGATTGCCTCGTAATTTATATGTAGTGCATGTATTGCGGGGTCACCACTGAGAGCACAAAATGATTGGTCTGTCATTGCACGGAATATCAAGAATGTCAATGTTTAAAGCGTGAATGGCTTATTTGACACGGTCGTCACATGACAAATCGAATACGATTTGCAAGGTCAAAGAGGTCAGAGGCTCCTGCAGGATGATAATGACCCCTCCTCAGGATTTTCCTTAAAGACATGTCGGTCAATGATCAGCTGACCCGTCAATAATGCGATCAAGAATTTGATTGGCAGTTGGCTGAAGCGGAGGCAACGTTTCTAGCTGTCCAATGTGACCTTGACGTCACCTCCACGTGACCCTGTTGTGGAAGTGACGTTGTTACAATCACGAATGGGACCCTGGCAGGTCCTAGGTCCTCTGGTGTCACGTGGAGTGATGAGGAGAAAGATTGATGCTTCTATCAAAATGCTTCACACACAAATACAATATGCATGACACCAGGGTCCTTCTAAGGCCCAAATAGAAATAGGTATAAATATTTACAACTGGTAAAACTCTTCAATTGCCCCGTTGTATAATTTACACACCTAAATGGGCCGATGCAGCTGAATCCCTGCTGTGAGGGGCACTTTGGCAAACGTTTCGTGCTTTTAAAAGGCAATTCCTAGAAACTTCACGCAGCCTTATCGTAAAGTGTATGTTTTCTCGTGGTATTTATAACAGAACTACATTAATTTTGTTAGAAGAAGAACAATGAGGTAGCCTTAAACTTGCAATTTCCACAATAATGCCGCATTCGTAGATATTTCCTGTTTCATAGAAAACAATTGCAGCCAAAAAGTGGTCGGTTATGTTAGTTAAATATTTCCTGGATTATTACATAAACAATATCATATTTTGTATACAACAATTATTATAATCTAGAATATACTGCCAATTGAGAATAGCTCTACTTTTTTTTTTAATGCAAAAGTGGAAGTTGATCCGACCACCTAGTTGCTCCATCTTCCTGGATTTGTCCCCCAGCATCTGGTGTAAGATGGCGACAGGATGACCTTGGAGGTCATTCTATATTGAGCTGAGGCCTTGTTATCCAGGCTGGGGAGTCTGAGGTCTTTAAAGAGCAGGCCTGTCCCCTTGCCCTCTCTGCCATGTCCTCCAGGGGAGAGTGGTAATTTCTTACATGAATCAAACAAACTCTCGTGCCACGTGACGTGAGTGAATGATGGCGAGATCTCGTTTATTACACGTGGTTGGGCGAAATTCGACCTGGGCCTACCGAGCGTAAGATGGGGTCACCTCAAAAAGCAATTCCATCATAGGGCTGCAGTGACAAACAGCCTGCTCCCCTAGCCCACCAGCACCCACTTATGACAGCAGCAGCAGCAATAGCAGCAATAGCAGCAGCAGCAGCAGCAGCAGCAGCAGGCACTAAAGGCAGTGCTCTTTAAATTGCTTGCATTCCTAGAATGCCTTAACACTAATAGCATGTACTGGTTGCTAGGTGACACAAAATATTTCATCATGAATGTGGCTGCTTGAGAGAGAAAGAGAAAGACAACAAAAAAAGAAGTAAATTGAATAGTTTGTGTGTCCAATAAAATGTGTATGACATATTTACACAGGTTGATTTAGAAGACACGTATACTATGCAAACGGTAACTGCTTGACACCAACATTATTTGAAAATGCTGTTGGCTAATCATTCTTGGCTAAACAAACTTCAATGTTCTTGTTTGGTGAACAATTAGTGGATGGGACGTTTAAAAACAGGCAAAAATTGTTATCAACCATCTTTTTTATGAAAAAAGAGGCGGTTATTAGAGAAATGTGAGTAGCAAGCAAAGTGTATTTAATTACAAATAAAGACATGCTTCAATTATGAAGAGGGGAGGGGAGTGCATGATGGGACTCGATTGCTTGGGCAAATCTTTCTCTTGTTGACTTTACAAATTATGTTTTCGTCATTGACTCCCTGGCTGCTTGCGCGAGAGATGTTGATGCAAATTTAGACTCCACCATAAAAGAGGGGGCTCATGAAAAGGGGTGCATATCAGAAGGGGGTATCAGGGTAGTCCTTGTCCAAATACTCTCTCATCTTCCAAGGGGAAAATGAAGTAGGATCTGCCCCCCGCAGCTTCCTCATATTGTCATAACCGCGTGCAATGAGATAAACCCGCACGCTTCGCCGCTTTCCTTATTATCGTTCATTAACCCCAGGAAATCAATCCCGCGCTATGATCAAAGGACTGCAACTGAATAAGAAGAAGATAGCCATCCCCTTCTTCATTATTCGAGCAGAAGATGAGAATCTTTACGAAAACGAAATAAAATGAGACATCTATACTGGGGGTTTGTTGCAAACTTCAAGCAGGCCTATACAGGCTCGTACTAACACTTTTTCCACACTATAAGCCTAGATACACACATAATAAATAAATAAAATCAACAAACTCCTGTATGGAAATTCTATTTCGCTATCGACGAGCCCCCTTAACAATATTAATATATTTGACTTGGGATATCACACAGAAACAACCACAGAGATAAGTGATCTGTTTTATGATGCAAATGATGACCCCGTGTTAACAGAGAAATATTATAAACAATATTCTCTACCTGTCCTGTAGTGATTACCTACAAAGCACATCTCCTCTGCCATAATTTGTACGCCCCTGATTACAGGAAACAGTTCGTCGAGCAGGTTTATTACGTAATAAACTCTTGCCTATCCCGACAGGCGACCTATGCATGTATAATGACGTCATTAAAGATGCTGATGGGCAAGGCGACACCTCGTGGTCATCTGGGGAAATAATTTACATAGGTACCCTCGGCTCTGTTGATTATTCATAAAGCAATAAATGTCGTGTCCTGTACATGATCTATCACATGTTGATTAAATATGCCTACAGCATGTGACTTACTGAAACATCTTGCCCCAAAATCGTAACTCAGAAAATCCATTTCCTCAGCAGTGACAACGACTGATCGTATCAGCTGCAAGCAAATCACCAGTTTGTCTAGGTCTACTTTGCAAGGATGAGTTAGTTTAGCAAAACATTTTAATGTGATAATAATACGTTGCAGTGTCACCAAAGAGATCTGAGTTGTATTATGTTAGTCTGTGAGCGTAATACCGTATACAACTTGTATATTTATATGTACCAATCTTGCATATTATCATTACTGCCATTTCATTAATCAAGCACAATGTTCAGAGCTTTCTGGCTAAATTTCAAACAGCCTGATGTAACTGCTGGAGACCATGCCATGCACTTGAAGCATGTGACTGTTTGATATAGGCTGATCATGCAACAGCAGATATATCTAAGCAGCTCACTGAAGTGGAATCAGACATCTTATCAGTTAGAACTGCGCCCAGTTAATTAAGAGTATGCTGGTTGACCTGTTGATGGCCAATAAGATTAAATTATAGCACTAAATTAACCTGTGTGCACCTGGTTAGTGAAATGGTATTATATTAGTGCTGGGTCAGCCTGGGTGGCTAAGTGTTTAGCATGTATCTTCTAAGCTGGTGCATGGTTTCCTTTGGTAAAGGCACTTGCAGGAGCTGTATGAAGTTAAATAAGCAATACCCACAAATGTAGTAGTACTGTAGTACAGATTAATGTCATCACAAGAAATGCGTGTGGGAGTCAAAAGAGGCTACCCTTTCCCCCCATCTACGTTGTGGGGCATAGAGGTTGAATCGACAAGAGCACTCAGTCTGCCAGTGGTGCATGCGGCGCAGTCAGGGAGTGTGACAGCTCGTTCTTGGGTCCTATGAAAAGAACAGGGCGTTTAGCAGCTTGAATGGCAGAAAGAAAAAAAACGCTCCCCCTATTTGAGCACATCAAAGGGACAGAGATGCAAATTCTAGTCAAGCATGGTTTGATTAAATTTGGCGATCGACCTTTGGTCAAGAGCAATTGGGGGGATCGATAGGGCTAGCTTGTGAGGCGTTTGCTGCAATTATACTGAAGCAACCACGTGGACGACGTTCCATTCCTCGCTGGCGTCTCCTCCAATGGGAACCTTCGATTGCTTTCGCTGCGGTCCTCCCAGAAACTCTTTAAAGGTCCGCCATGACAGTTATTAGAACGGCATTAACAAGCGTATTTCATGAATGCTAAAAATCCTGGACGGAATTCCTGGGAATAAATTATTCAGCCAACGTCTTGTTCCCAAGATGTTAATCCTACTTCCTCTGAGCGACTAGTTCTATTCTTGAATAGAGTTAGCATTTCTCGTGAAGGATGGGCCAAATAACTGATGCCACAACCAAGCAGACTTTGCACTAAGACTCAATAAAGACTGCTTCTGAAATGTTCCTGTGGCTGTAAAGAGCCTGATCAATGTGTTATAGTTACTCTACTGCAGCTAGGATATCAAATACTAACAATGTAGTTACTATGAGTGCTATTTTACATGCATGGATTTCCCTTCTTTGCAGTGGAATGTGGAGACTTATCGAGATAATCTGTGAATCCTGCATTTCAGAGACTAGGTCATTTACACAGAGCTTGGAAGAAACCAAGCACAGACAAAGTTGATCCTCTAACCAGATTATGGTATGGTAGTATGTGCATAATTTCCATGCTGTTTCTACCACATTTATGTGAATGTGAGTCGAGAACAACATGAATATTATACACACAAGCTAATATTACGTAACCATCCCTCCAACATGTAACCCAAAGGGCCCAAACATTAGAACTTAGTAACCCACCATGTAATCGAGGCTACTTTGGTGTCGTGGAATGCAGGATTTGTACAAAGCCTAACATCACAAACAAGATCAAATGACAGGGCATGTTTGGGCCCAATAAATTCCAGGGGGGCTGAAGATGTTCTTGCATGTCATGCTCACACAACAGATAATGCAGTTGCTTACACACGCGCGCATTACATTGGCCCAATAAATGGCACCCAATAGGAGCGCATGGGAGGAGAGGCACATTTCACAGCATTCCAGTGCAGCCTTTAGGAGGCAATTGTGTGGTTATGTCACAATAAGGCATTGTTGGTGGGAGTCGATAGTGCGTGACAAGGGCGATTCTAAGTGGGGTTATGGATTAAGCACCCTGCTCATGCATGCCCATCCCCTCGCCCCCTGGATACGACGCAGATTAGGGGCAAAATGGCAACATAAATCTTGCCCTTAGACAGCCTGCCCCTCTCCCTGTCCCTGATAGAATTGGCACAGCTGACAACTTGATGGTCTTTTCTTTGATTTGTGGGTCTTGAGCAACTTAAATCTCAGATACTCGTTCATGTCTCTCCATGTAGAGGGGATTGTGGGTCAGGTTTCATAATTGCAAACATGGCCGACCATTTTGGGGCCAAGCTGACCCTTGGCGATTAGTCCAAGGCATCTGCTTGTCTGGTTGGAGCTGCTGGATGGCCAGCTGGTCATCCACTGGACAGCCAGGGCCTCCTGAGGACCGATCGATTGTGACACAACATATCTCATGAATCTTGACCGAGCACTGTCTGGTTGAGTCGTTGCGATAAATCCTTCTTGTGAGGGCTGCTATAGCATGAATACTGAGCCACATGTCCTAATGCGTCAAATACCTTTGCTTGGTCGTAACTCGGTGCCCGAAGGACAGGCAGCCTTATGCTGTGATGAAAATGCGGATGAGCAAGAACGCCCAGTGCCCATAACACACAGGCACACACAGGCACTGTGATTGGTCATAAAAGAAGTATAGGAGAGGAACTGTGCCCAGGAGGAGATTTCTGATATTGTGTGTATGATGGAGGCGCGTTAGATGGATGAATTATTCTATGTAGTTTGACCCTCAGTGCGCTGCAGGCCAATAAAAGGGGGAAGTCGTCAGAGGCCCTTAGCATTGGGCACTTCCTCATGTATGCTTCAATGGACCCAACAACACACTGGTCCATGATCACATCCCAGCCCATAAATATTCCTCTTAGCTTCTAAGCACCACTCAGCATCTTATTCAGCTGCCCTGTATGTTTCATGGATGATTTATTGTTTTATTTATATCTTATATGAGTTATGAACAGCGTCCCTTAGTGGGTATAGTGATAAACAGCGACATCCAGCAGGAGAAACCAATTTCTGGATTTTTCATAAGTGCCTTTTCTCCCTCTCTCGTCACGAACTTGGGAGAGATCAGAATTCCAGAACATCTGTAGGGGAGAAAAGACATTTGTCAATTATATGAAGCAATAAATATTACACTCAAAGCACTGTACACATAGCTCTTTTTTTATTTTCGCTATTTTCCTTTCATCTATCAAACAGATTTTTTTAGCCTTGGCTACAGATAACTGGTGAATTCATTTCCAATTAAAAGCTTAATTTGATAAATCTCTGTGTGCTACTGACTGATAAGACGCTATTAAGACAATGTCCATGACTCAATGAGCCTTTTATCCAATATTCCCTTATCGGTCAGCCAATCAAATAAACAGAGCTCTGTAATATGGCCCAACTGGGAGTCTGCTAAGCTTGATCAATGATTTCAAAAAGCTTAATAACAACAATCTCATGTCTGAATAGCCTATAGAACGTTTTGTTTATCAGTGCTAGTCAAGTGAGCACTTGTGATTGAATTATGTCAGAACCTAATAACGTCTGTTGATACGAAGTTTCTTAATTAAAAGCCAAACTCTGTTAGAGATAACATACGCTGCTAAACTCGGTAAAAGGTGGTTAAAAGGTCGAGTCCAGTTGGCTTGTTTCTTTCATTTCTGAGATTAGAGGGTTTTTTCTCTCTCTCTTTTCAAAAGCATGGAGGCGAAGAAGTGGAAAAGTAGAAAAGAAACTTCAAGGAAGCCTTAAAGATGTTTTTAAGGATGACCTTCAGGGTGGATTTCAAGGTCATCAACATTTGCCCCTCTGCATGGAAGACTGTGTCCTCTCGTTGATGTTTAATATTGGCGCCGCAGAAGCGGAAGTAGAAAGGCGGTAATGTCGCGATTGACCAGTTTCGGTATGTTGCCAAGGAGATCAGGTGTGGCAGAGTAAATCGTGATTAGCATACCTACTTCCGGTTTCGTAGCGACCTACGATTGTTGTTGGGCTGTGTCTGAAATAGTCAGAAGGTTTCTACAGCCCCCCCCCCCCCCCCAAACGTTTGCCGAAGCAAGCAAATTCAATTTTCATTCAATTCCACTCAATTATAACTCTCAACATTTTGTTTTCGTGCAGGGAATTTCACGCAAACAGAGCAGAGGGATATCAACGAATCAGCAAATGTTTTATGTCATGTTTGAAGCGTTTTATTTGCAGTTCAAACGCGGGAACAATAGAGGGACTCGTGGTGATGCAATCACAAGGCTGTTCGTGGCTGGAATCTAGCATGATTTGAATGTTAGAATGTTGTAATTCATTAGCAGTAACATTATAGCAACAGCAAAATAGGCTTTAGAAAATTTAAATCTCCTGTCATTCTAACTCAAGACGTACATTAGTGATGCAATTAAAGACAGAATTAATAGCAAGCCTCATCTGAGAAGAAATCTGAAAGAGACAGGATTGGCAAAGCGTCGGTCAGGATGGATGGTTTTAGGTTTAGATGGCAGTTCCTTTGAAAGCCAATATGTTTATTTCAGATCACTTTGTGAAGATTGCCACTTAAAGAAAGAAAATGGCTTTTTGCTGTTTTGGCCCTCAGCAGTGACTTGGAAGCATCCCTCAGTCAGACTGGTGCCTGCTGGCCAATTGAAGTGGGAGATTTTCCCTCTGAAGATGTTTGAACCCGCAATCCTGTTAAGCCCTTTTGACATATTCCCCCTAACATGCCTGTCTTAGAGCTAGGGAAAGTTTTAATGCAGTGGCAATCAGGAGATTGGCAGGGACACACAGCCTCATACCGATAATGTCATATGGGGTAATTGGGGAAGAAGCTGTGACTTACCTCAGGCAGGGAAGGAATCTGACATCTGCGCAAGAAGGAAACTTTCTCAGACTCAGTTATCAGGGTCATTTTCTCATATCGATATCTTGTTCGCCCTCTGTGACATTCCGTCATTAAGCCTGGGAAGGGATATTCTGTATGCTGAAGGCAATCTGTTCCAGAATTGACGATTATGAAAAGAGCTGATGCAAACGCCCATCAATATAACTGCCTTGTGTGCCGGGTGTAGGAGACAGAGGTCTTGAATTCGATTCTTGGGGCATATGAGTCTTCATAGCAATATATCAGCCTAATCCATTTAAAAATATTAAGATTGGTATCTACATTTATATGATTGTAGATACCAAAATAAGTCTGCATAAATATTGGGATGCATTGCAATTTTGCAGTGCGCATGCTGCAGCTTGGTTTACAATATGCAATCAACACAAATCAAAACTACAGTGTGACCTGAGACAAGAATAACCAGAAGCAACCACGCAGCACATCCGGTGTGGTGAACAAGGTCTGCCCTTTTGACCGGAACATTCCACCCCAGCACAGAACCAACATGCTCCGCACGTCCCAGCAATGTTTGTAGGCGAGGCTGCCAGCAGAGAGGGCAATTGGCTGGACCTTGCGTTAGGGCCCATGATCCATGTCCCTCATTTTATTAGTGACCTCCCTGGGGAGGACACGGACTGGACACTGGTCATTCCCTACACGCTATGCATATATACAGAATATGGGTGGACAAGGCTGGCCAATCGCATACCACTTTATCAAGCTTTTGTTCGACAAACATACAATGTGGCAGGACAAACAGAGCAGGACACTGGCTTGACCAACTGACTGGACAGTGGTCATCTCGGGATACCCGGGGATCAATGTGACAAGTCGGAGCAAGATGAAGTACATGGCAGAGATGCGGCTGATTCCTCTTCTATTGAGCCTCATCTGAATCATTCACGATGAATTCTGCTTTGCTTGTCAGGGGCTTTGTGAGGAACTGGTCAATTCTAATAGAATATCCATTTTCTCATTTGGCAATTAATCCATCCATCACTTCATCCATAGATCCATCCTGCCATCCTTCCATCCTTCTATCTATCTGTCTATCTATCTATCTATCTATCTACCCCTTAGCCTTATACTTTCATTGAAGTTCTTTCAGCTGCGAACAATTGCTGTTTGGCCAAGCCAATTGACACTACGGCCGTTAAAACAGCCCCTTGTTTTACTCCATAATATCCACAATGTCAGCAAGCACAATTGTTTGGCTTAACACCGCGAGTGGTAGTGGACATTACTGTCCTTTGCATAAATGGGTTTCTTGCACTTGAGCAGGCTTTATCACGCGTTTGCAACACAACAGGGCAACAATGTCAAGGGGGTATCTTAGCTTCACCCTCCGCCAGAGAGCGCTTATCTCCTTCACAGGGAAGTCTTCATTTCCTCTGTGCCTCTTCAAGCCCTCCCATGCTGCTTTGAATTCTGATCTTCAGGTATTTTCTCACGACGAATTCTTTTGTTATGCAAAATGGCGCTTCCTATGAATCGTTATGCACAGCACACTGGTTCTCCTTTTTTTGCAAATGCTTTCATGACTTTATGAAGAACACAATTCCATTAATATTTACGCTTTCAAAGAATGCCATGCATATTCCATCCATAGCAAAGAGAAAAGGAACCCTGGTTTGAGTATCACACAAATCCCTTCAACACTAACGCCCTCTGCTATTCTCTTTCATATATTTATTCCTAAAGCAACTTGCTCAGATCAATGGGTTGGGTCTCAAACTGGGATAGGGGTATGGCAAGAATAATTAATCCAGTAAATGCAGAACATAGACGCAGAACAAGAGATTGCTTGATACATCTTATTTATATCTAGCAAGTCTTTCATGCCCCTGCCTTTGACGACAGATAGATGTTTAACTGCATCAATAGTTGCTTTACCAAAGCCATGGTTATTTTCAACATTAATAAGTTGCTCATCCTCTGCAAAGATAATTTGTGCTTCAAATTCAAAACGATGGTAAAGAATAATGTCCCCGATTGCAGGAGTATGAACCGGTTCTGGGCCGTTAAAATACAGCTGTATCAAGATCAAAACAACTTATCCGCACACTGGCCAAATCAGAGACTTGTAGCAGACATGCAGCTATATTGCTTGGCTGCTTGATGTGGTATGACTTCTATCACTATAGAGGAAAAATCTTGCAAGTCTGTCGGAGCCAGAAGTTGGCAGAGTCGTCAGTCTGCCAGATGCCTATTAACAAAAGTTGTCACGATAAAAGCAATGATTGGTTGACATGCAATGAGATGGCTTAGTCATTTATCATCAAGTCTGCCTAGATCTGCATTAAGATGAGCAGCAGCAGCAGCTACAAAGTTTCCTTCTATGTGACGGTCTAATTTCCACATATCTGCACAAAGCAGCAGCCATGATGGGAGTTGGCAGCATTTTGTCAAATTGAAAGACTGTCCCAATCAACCCCCTTGGAAGATCTTGGGTTGGCTCAGGGTTGGCTATTTGGGTTGGAGCCTTGGTGGATCTTTGCTATCCGTTGCTAGAGCTTTTAAACCCATCACATTTGATCACGTCACTTTTGTTTATTTGCAACTTCAGAAGAGAACAGCAAAGATTAAAGGCCGTGGAGTCTGGTTTGACAATATGATTAATAGTTACCAAGCCAGCTAGAATGACAATGAGTAAATTTGATTAACTTGCTCCATGCTTGGATTGATGTGGATCAAAGGTTGAAACAAAGGTTATCGCATAATCAAGCTTGATGAATCCTATTAATGCGCAACATCGCCCGAGCTAATCAAATATTCCAGCCTGGTCAATGAGTTTCCTTCTCTGATTGAGCAACTTGGATCGCCCATAGGAATGCCAAGTCCTTCGATTAGCTGGATATCTTGATCGGCATCTAGGGAGACAAGAGTCCAATGCTTATCTGTATGGGCCACGACAAGAATGATGTTCTTCCATTGCCAGGGTTTGCTGTGACTCATACCAATGCGGGTGGCAGCTCCTCTTGTCTTCAAAAGGTTACACCATGATCAATGGGATTTTCGAGATGCATTTAAAACAAAGCCTGACATGTAATTACAGGGTTCGACCTAATTAAAGTCCTCTGCCATCGAGAAACAAAAGATTTCAAAGAAATCCCAAGGAAATTGCAGATGACTAATTGCCATCATTCCCGTGCCCCATGAGTCATGATTTGTTTATTTTTTATTTTTTTGTGCAACTGTAATGCTCGAGATCCCTGATGCACAGTTTAAGGTCATATCAGTGCTTAAATTTGCATCAGACGACTTCATGTGAATCCAAGACATGCATTGGCTAAACAGTCCCTCAACCATTGGAACTCCTTAATTCTGCTATGATTTCTCAAATAACTGCAATGAGTTTGCCATTAGAGCTCTTTTCCAATTTAGGTCCATTAGCAGCACTTTTTTCCTTGACCTCCCTGAAACGTTCAGTCTCTGACACTCGAATCCAGACGCATTCAGTCTGGCGCCTTGATGATGCTCACTTGACATTTGTCCCCCAGCTTCTCTAAAAATACGAGAGAGGGCGCCAGTGATTATCCAGTAATGTGACAGCTGCCAGCGGAAGTCCATTTCCGTCCTCGTAGTCACGTGATGAAGCGCGAGAGGTCGAGTGACACAAGTCGTTGGTCCTGCAGATTGCTAGATCTGTGAACGACAGGCTAATTACAGCAACTATCGACTGATTGGGACTTGCTTTCCTCGGTCAACAGAATGTCCTTGATAGAGAGGCTCTAAAACATGCCTGACAATGCCTACCTGCCAGACACAGCCCTGGTGCTCTTGACGTTTTGTGACTGCCATTTAGACCTGAATAGGAGGTAGTTATGATATGTGATGCAAATGGAGCCTCAGCTTATTTCATGTCGGTAGAAAATATGGACATGATGAATATTACAATCAGCAGTGGTGAAAAGTCATTGGAAACGTAAATTGCGTGTTCTGGTAAAAGCATTTTTCTCTGTAGGAATCTAACATTTAATTTCAAGTAATTTTTAACTATACAGAATGTATATTTATATTATACACTGTAGTGTCATTACTTCTTAGTGCTGTGCTCTAGAAACGTGGCTACATTACAACTGGACCACTCAGAAAGGAGCGCACCAGGGTGATATTTTATCACCAACCCTAATCTGGATAGAGGAAGGACCAGCACAGCAGATGCACCAAGGTTCCTCCAAGTCCCCTGGCAGAGGTTAGTCGGTGGCCACTACGTATAGTACATGACAATCTATCGGAAGGATGAATCTGTGGTCCAAGCCCAGCAGACTGGCCTGATTCCTCCTAATTGATTCACGGTGATTCTCAGATAGGCCGCTGTCACGGATGCTCACTACGTTGAATATAATATCTAATTGAACGTACACCCACTGCAGCCTCCTTAATGGAAATATATGGATGTGGCACTTCATTAGACCTCGTTAGTTGAGCCCTGGCCTACACCCGTCTCGCAGAGGACATGGCTGGGATAAAGTGCCCAGGGCTACGACATACATCTGTAGAGGACTCATTGGAAGGAGACTGACAATATGACCAACTAGGGAAAGTTACAGTGTACTTTTTACTGGTAAATGGTAGTCATTAAAGGGTAACTTCGAGAAGTTAGCCAGAGTAATGAATGTGTTCTAATAAGGTGGGCACAGAAAGATGACAATCAGATCCATATTATACTTTCCTATAAATTTGTATGCCCACAGTCACACACGTCCTATTTATTTACTTTCATTATATAGTGGAATTCACGAGGCAGATACCATTATTTCCCATTGGCTTTTAACCCCCCCCCCCCCCCCCCCCCAGGTTATACTAGTTAAAACACCACAAGAAACCAGGGAGAGGACCCAGAAAGCAGTTGGATGTTACCAAAATGAGGTTAATCAGGCCAGACAGAGTAAACTTATTCCGGAGTGAATGTCGCTTGAATGAACACGACCAGCCCTTGAATGCAGTTAGAATTTGTTCAGTTCCCAATTGGCAAGGACCTCAATGCAATCGGCTGCCCAGCAGACTTGCCTGCGAGGTCCTTCCCCCCTATCAGCCCCAATGCCCTTTGTTGTAGATCCGGGTCCTTGAGGTCCTTTTCTGACATGCCCTAGATGCCCCCTGTCGACGATTCATAGAATACCCCCAGATGGGAGAAATGCGCTCCCTGCTTATCTGCCACACATTTGAAGAGCCCTGGGACTGGAGATAACATCTGTCGAAATGCCGCCCTTTTTATCAGCCCTTCAGACGGATGTAGCAGCCTAAGCTCAAGACTATCGCCAGTCACGTGGCTTCAGTCTCTCAAATCTCGCCTGATCCCGAGTAGTTCGTCTTGTCCTGATGGACTTCGCTACACTTCATCAGAATTCGCAAATAGACAAGAAGTAGCATTTTAAAAACTTGTATTGTATCTGTTTTAGTCCACTGGAGTTGCAAAGGTATTACTATTAATTTTGAAGTACTCATCTTCTACCTGCACCTGGAGCTCTCCACCCCAGCTATTTTGCTGTTGTAATAAAATGGATTTGAGTGCAAATTAACATTTGAAGACAGGGGCGGCAGGACGTCTGGGCTGGGAAATTATTCAGCGAATGAGGCATTTAAATGTCATCAACGTTAGAGACAGCCAAAAGTGCACTTCAACAAATAGGACCAAAAAGTGAGGGGGGGGGGCGCCACGTACCCCAGTGCCACCCCAGTTTCGGCTCCCCTACATTTGTATTTGAAGAAAGCAGTGTGTACTGTCTCCCTGGATAAAACTCTATCCAGGATTGCTGCAAGTTTGTCAAAATTCAGCCCTACAGTAGGTGAAACCAATTGCCCAGAATTTTCCTGGATTTTTGGGTGAAATGTCATTTAAAGTCCCTGAGTAATAGTGTGAACCCTTGAGGTTACAAGGTTACATAATCAAGACTTTAGTATTTGGAAAATTTACCATTATGCAGCTTACCAATACACAATTTTAGTGAATTCTGAGTTTGCCCATTGTAATAGCATTTCCACAGTGCAGACACAAGACGAATTTAAGGATTTCATACGTCATGATATTTGGATTGACCCGAACTGGTTGCATCCCTGCACTGTGGTATAACCTGAAGAATCAATACCCAGAGAATTTCAAAAGTCAGCACAGCCTAGGAGTCACACAGACCCTATATAGATGAAAATAGAGAGTTCTAAGGTCTAACATCTTTCTTTGGGTTGGCAATGACTGGCATACTACTGCACTTGCCCATGCCGATGCTGAGGTCATCTGCAGCTTCAATGAAAAAGAACATCACTATATGCCTGACCATGTAGCATGATGGAAGACAAGGGCTGACCTTCGTGACCTCCCTGACCCTGGACTGTGGCTGGACACAGCCAAGGCTTGCCATGTGCTCAGGTTACCCGAGCCTGTCAGACCTGCAAGTCATCATTCTCCTGTCATCGCAGTCAGGCCACAAAAAGTTTATAGAGTTTTTACTGTACAAAAATAAGAAATTTACAAGGTTAAGGGAGAGTTGCCGGGATTGGACCAGTGCCTCAATTGGACCACTTGCACTACTCACTTAGAAATGTTGCAACTGCTACATGTGGCCATTTGGAACGTTTTCTTGTATGCATAATTGATTAACCCCTGTAAATATTGGCACATTGTTGCAAGTATTTTAGAAATTATTCAGTATACTCTGATTACAACAGTTCTGATCTAATTTAACACAAAATAACGGAACTGCTGGAAACATTCTGAATGGTTTGAATAGCAAAACCTGGAATTTTTGAGTGAGAAATATACATGGCAATAATTTTTTCACCAACCAAAAAAAATGTAAGCACTCAGGGGCACAATTCAAAATGTTGGCTTTGCAGTTTGCAGTTTAACGACTGGCGCGATAACATTTCCGCATTCAGACTAGAAGCCAATATAAAAAATTGCACCAGGCATTTTTTCTTTTAGGATAGCCCTAGGTTACTCAAATGAGGTCTTTTTCAGAGGTATGAGCAATTGGTCATTGTGATATATTTGATAATGTTAGACAATATCAGTATCCAAATTATTGAGAGGGCTTGTCCTGAGTGACACATATTACAGAAGTCAGATTTCGGTCTGGTTGCATGATGTCTCTAGTTGTAGAAAAGTTTACATATAAGATATTTCTTAGTTACTACACCTCTGAATCCATTGAAAATATAATATTTGCATAGAATCCTCCCTTCAGTGTTATCTATGCATTCATTTATATATATATATATAATGGTATTGGATGATAAGGTCATAAAATTGAAAAAGAGAAATATAATGGCATTCCATGCAGAGGAACTAATTGAATCTCCAACTAATCTGGAAATTATCGCATGATATTCAGGAGGATGGGCCAGTTAGTTCAACAGAAAAGACAGAAAATTGACATGAACCCAAAATGGCACTCTCTGCCTCAAAGGTGTCAATGCTCTACCTTCTTATTAACATAATCTATTTGCCCTTTTGCGGGGCCAAAGGTCAAGACAGGTGTCTGCAACACATCTGTTTGATCAGTGACTAATGCTTGTATTGCAAAGGCCGAGGTGAAAATGACTCGAAGGTGTGATAAGTGAGCATGTGCTATATTTAGATCTATTATCTATCATTCTTGAGGAAACACTACAGTATATTCATAAAGATAATTTAGGACTATTATTATCTTTGTTTGTATGATTACAGCTGCATGTGATGACTGCCAATTGAAATAATTACAAAAGAGGTAGCAGTAGCTGCTGGTGCAAGTTTTTTGGCGGCACTTTGTACAGTCTTTATTTTTTATTCACTTCTGAAAAGAATTCACAAAATTTTATGAAATACATATAAACTAATTAATAAATGAGGATGTAATTAAATTTTTAGGAAGTGGTCCAACTGTGGAAACAGTTCATTGTGATTTTCCGACATTTTTTCTGATTCAGCATTGGATTCCAGTGTTTCTCTAGTTCATTATTTTTCAATTTCTAGATGTTGATTAGAACTGACTGGTGGTAGTCTAGCTAATGTAAAGTGTGCACCAGCAAAGTGAACATTTCAGGGTGAAATGATGGTTGTTCAAGTTTATCATAAACCACTTCCTCTCTGGAAGCCCTAAAATTTAAGTGGTCCAATCCCGGCAACTCTCCCCTATTACTCGTACAAAGATGACAATGCAGGCTTCAAAGTGGTCCATCAAAAAAATATAGTAGGTTTTATAGCAAGAAAAATGACAAAGACATAGGAATAAATATGAATTTTCAATAAAATATAGAGTAAATATAGGAATTCCGGGTACTAGTTGCCCAAATGAAATTGCAAGAAAATTTGTGAAGGTTAAGATAATTCTCTGGACTTAAATTGTTTGAGCAAAAATGTTGTCAGTTTCCTATCAGACATCATCAGGCTTACTGAGGTGAAGAAGAACAGGAAGCTCTATTAATTGCCACCTTCAGGTGAGAAAACATGGAAGGACTTGTTGATGGTATTGTCCCACGTGTGCGACAATGGGAATCGTAGGCCTCCAATGCGATTAAGAGTAGGGTTTTTGCTCTTTCATGTATTGCTTCCTCCACCCCTCTCTCAAACCACTTTTTTTCAGTGTTCTAAACGAGATAGAAAAGAGTGGAGCCACAGACAAAAAGCTCCATCCCAAACTATATCCCACCTCAGAAAATTCACCAACACTATATTGACTCCCAAAAATATAAGCCTTCCATCCGCTTAAGACTCATAGTTAGCAGTGTTGGATTGATCACCTATGAACTTTTTATGCACTTGGCACTAATAGTTAGTCCTCTAGCAGGTAAATCTTCACATCACATTCAAAACTTGACTGTATCGTATGATGTAACTGCCCTATTTACTTGTAAACCACGTAATGCCTTCACAGTAACTGTTGTGAAGCAGCGTTTGGAACAGGATGGTCAGTTGCCAAGTAGAACTCCTTTAACCAAACTCAACTTATCCAGCTGCCTAAATTGTGCCTCAATTGCACATATTTCTCGTGAAAAAGGTAACTACTAAAAACAAATCCATGGATGTGCCATGGGGTCCCCTGTATCCCCAATAGTAGTCAACCTGTACATGGAGAATTTGAAGCAACAGCATTAAAACACTTACAGTGGAACCCACCCACCCCACTGATACTGCTATGTGGATGACACCTGGGTAGTCCTGAAATTAACAGAGACAGACCAATTCTTTCAGCACATAAATAACATCGACTCCAATATCAAATTCACCCAAGAACATATTCCAGACAACCAGCTTCCATTTTTGGATTGTCTCATCAAACTGAGATCTGATGGCTCCTTAACAACCAAATTTTATTGAAAACACATACTGATCAGTACCTCCTCTTCTCATCACCCTCCAGAGCAAAAGCCAGGAGTAATCAGAACCCTGTTCCATCATGCTGGCACTATCATTACGACAGAGGACAAGGTTACAGAGGAGAGCTACCTTAGAAAAGCACTAGGAAAATATGGTTCCCAGCAATGGAATTTCCAGACAGTTTTAAAGAAAAAGACAGACGATTCATCACGCCAGGTCAGGGACAGGCAGAAAAGGTGACCACAAGTAAATAACCCTTACGTCCAAAATGTGTCAGAAAGTGTTAGGAGACACCAGCAAATACAGCATCACTGTATGCATCCTTCAAGCCAGTGGGACTTTATGCAAACATCTGGTCAAACCAAAGGACAACATTCCTTAAGGTCAGAAGAGTAGTGTAGTGTACCATATCACCTGCTCAGAATATCTTTGTCATAGGAATCATATATAGGATATCCCAACCTCTGAAGAATAGACTTTACCAGCAACGGAGACCCAGCACAGGACACAGCATCTCTCAAAATATGGATACTGGACATTCAATCAATGAGAGGGAAGTAAGGATGTTAGACACTGAGAAAAAGTGGGTTGAGAGAGGGGTGAAAGAAGCAATACATGAGAGCTCGTAAAAACCTACTCTTAATTGCACCGGAGGCCTACGATTCCTATTGTCACACACTTGGGACAACACCATGAACAGGTCCTTCCATTTTTTCTTACCTGAAGGTGGGAATAGAGCTTTTTGTTCCTCTACACCTCAGTAAGCCTGAGGATGTCTGATAGGAAACAGACAATATGTTTCTCAAACAAAAGTAAGTCCAGAAAATTATCTTAATCATAATCATTGCAATTACCTGGATGAAAGTATACACTAAATAACTTACATTAAGCATATTTCTATCATTTAATCAATGATTTTTATACATTGGCTACCTTGATCTACATTGATATTTCTCCCTCTACTAACTTTAGATGGCATCATTTATCAAATGGTTATAACTTCCAGAGAAAAACTGCACTTGTTTCCAGTAATTACTTATCCTGAGTCTGAAAAAACGTATTGCTGTAAGCACTGGAACAGTCAAGGAGTTAGGCACCTCTTGGAAGATTTCACAATAAAAAGAGCATCTCGACAGAAAATAAAATCAATATAGGATTATATAGAACATTTGGCCCAAAATCTCAAAAGTCTAAGAAAACTAGGATTTTTTCAAAAATATAGGAATTTATAGGAATTATAGGATCACTATGATTTATTTCTTCTACCTGCAAAGTTGAAAATAAGAAGTATATATATATATAAATATATACATTGCATATATATGGTTATTAGTTGTGCCCACAAGGATGACAAAAGTAAGAAATCTATAACAGAAAATTTTGAGCAACTAAACAATGAAGACAAATTTAAGACCATCATGATATCAAAAGAGCCAAAGTTGTTAAAATCCCTTGGAAAATTTCTTGTAAATATTGATGCCTAATGAATGTGTGTCATCATCCATCGTCAAGCATTAACCATCACTCCCCAAACCAGCAGTTTCTGCACTATACGCATTTGTATATATTGTGATCTCTGTGCTTTTACATCCATGTATATAACTGTGGACTATGCCTTGTTGTATCCTAATTCAAATGTTGTATACTTATTTTAACATTGTGATAATGAAAAGTATTAACTGCAGTAAAATATATGTATTTAGGGTAACTGTATACATGTGATATATTTATATATACATATTTAACCATATATGTATGTAACCAAACTTAATGCTCTTATTACCATGCTACTGTTCAGCAACTGGGACCATGGGTGTGTAGATAATCTATTGATAATGTGTTATTTTTGACAACTGTATCATTTATGATATTACTGTGTCAATAATAGTATATATTACTTGACCTTAGCAGCTTAGTAAGGAATGGTTACAACCAGGGTGCAGCCAGACCTAATTTTTCCCCAGGTCCAATGAGGTCAGTCTTGGGTAAGATTTGAGATCTGGACAAAGTTACCCAAGGACTATAGACCTCAGTGCACCTCAATGCTGACTGAAGTCCTGGTACCTAAACATCATATACCGATTTATGAAGTAATACTAACATGAAATGACGTCTTTTAGAATGTTAGAACTTAGATATTTTTCAATAATGTATACTGTAATATTGCTCCATTCAAGCAGTAAACATCAGCAAGATGCAGCAGGCCAGCGAACGGTATAACAAACATGACAATGCAAGAGCTATTGCCTGCTTACTCAACAGAGGGCCCTGCACAGCAATCTACAGCTGTGTGAGGACATCTAGTGTTTTGTCACAACAAATTCAGTTACTGAACCATTCCAATAAAAGACATCGTCAATTAAAAAAACATTGCATGACAATAAAGATTTATATGTAAGTCACAACAAGCAGAAAAATCAAACCAGCGCAGTCAATGTTTTTGTATTCAAGCTTTATTTATTTGGTAATAAGAAATGCAAATTCTGAAGTCATCATGCAGGCTAGGCCTGTCATGGTATCACCAGGACAACTCTTGATTAATAAACAAAATTAAAGTGCAATATTTGCAACCAACACCTATATTTGAAATTGAATGACAGAAATGACTAGATATCACAATTTAGCATTAGAAATTGCTCATAATGCATCAATAGGATTATGCAACATATGACAGTGCATAAAATGTGTATTACTAGAATGATTTGCATTTTACTACTATAAGTCCATCGATACTTAACACATATATGAGCACTTGCAGTCTTGTTTGGTTATGATATAACAGGCATGTGTGAATACTCGAAGTCATACTACATTTTCTGTTCAATTTGCTGTATACATAGCTTTGTAATCTGAAATAAACACCTGGCACCAGATAACAGCTTTGCAAGCCTAGTTAGAGCGATTACAACAATTAATCACTTAATATAAAATTTCATCTCAGTTTCAACACCATCTTTGAATAAGTCCACCAATTCCTGCTCTTTACTGTTATCAAAATTTCCAAGAAAAGCTTCCACATTCTTGATGCATTCAGCTTCAATCCCCTTCAGTATCTCCAAAATGTCCTGTGGAAAACCTCTCCCTGGTAAAGGATTAAGATTGTAGTGCGCTTTATACAGAAGATGCTGACGATCTGGTTGGCTCTGGAAACGAGGTTTGACTTTCACTGGGTCTGCGTCACCATATGAAGGAGACTCGGTTAATTTTCCTACTGCAGGATTTTTGCAAAAGACGAAAGGTTTGAATACAGAACAATTAGGATTAGGAGTTGCGGTGAACCAATGGCAAGATCTTGACTTGGCTCCTGGAGGATAGAGGACAGAAACCTGGCTGCCAGTTGTGGCGAATGAGCCGAGTTTGCAAATGCCACTAGGCTTGTCTCGAAGGATGGTCATCATTGAAGATGCTGTGAATTTATCTGGATGAAAAAAGCAAAACATAGTAGTATCGGTGATATTTGAGATTAGTTTTTGGTAAGATCCTTATGAAAGGTATCATTAACCATAGACACTTGTAAAAGTTGTGACCTTGGCTGATGACACTTTCACCAGGTTTCAATTAATTCAACAGAAGACTCAATGTGAACACTTACTATCTTTGGACAGGTCTGCCAGCAATTTCTTCCCGCAAACATAACGGGTATCATCCACACCAAGTGAACCAGCTGCAAATAAGAAAGCTTTGTGATGACAAATTTAAGACATATAACATCATAAAACATACCCAGTTAGGCATATATGCATAAAGTTTAAACAAATTTTCATTCATAATTTGTGCACTCACAAGTTCCTTCAGTAAAGATATCTGCAAAGTGAAATGGTTCGCTCCCATTCCAGTATCCTTTCTCCTTGGCATACTCCTTCAGTCCATCAGACATCAAGTCAATTTGAGTTCCGATAGTGAGGAGGTTGGAAATATTTCTGTAGCCAACTTGAAAAAGGCAAAAAAGAAAACCATATTAACTGCAAAAACCTTACACTCCATTATCAATCAATATGCCGACAGTGATATCTGTTTCTGCTGATTATTGAGATAATTGATGACAAAGTATTTTATATTTGGTGCAATGCAAACAAATTAGCAATTTAACATAATTCAAATACATCACGTGGATTAAAAAGATCAATATATTATTGAACATTTTCTACTATTATGAAATCATAATGAACTCACCAGTGACCTTTTCAGCTGCCCAATGGCGACCAGATGTTTCAAGTACCCAAGCTTCCGTAGGGTCGGCGATGATGAAACTGTTATGGTAAACAAAGTCTTGAAGTCCTGGTTCTTCCGAGCAAGGTCCTCCCTGACCAAATTTCTGAAGCAAGTCTGTGATTACTTGCAGAGCTTCTTTAGCTGAACTTCCACGCTCAAGCGCCAATCTGTTATTCAAACAAAAATACGCACAAAATGTTTCAGTTAAAACATAAAAGGGTTGTCAACATAATGTACAGGTGGATAAATGTTTACCTCAGCAGATCCATGCCAAGCAAGGCTTCGGTTGTGTCATTTGAATCAAGATCTTTCGTCCAAACTGCTTCATTGCCAATGCACACCTCATGTTCATTTGCCCCCATCTCTGCACCCCACAGCCAGGCTGGTTTGCTCAACATCATTGCATAGGTGTGTTGAACCTGAGGGACCTCGATGTATGTACACTTTAACAAGAAAATGTTTTTTAGAAACTTTAATTTTGTAAATGAAACACTTACTTTATCATATGTTTATACAGTATATTGAAGGAAGTGATAAATTAAGTAACAGGTCACTTTGGTGCTATTAGAGCTGTTGTAGATTATGTAGAACCTTGGGAGTTCAATGTACCCATAAAGTATACACTTTATGTAGTAGTGTGATAAATAAATACACATTATAATTACAATTGTGTCATGTAAGACAAATGTATATTTGCTGACGTCATCCTATTAACTAAACTACATCGCACTAGATAGGTGCACAAAAGAAGTATTAAATATGCAAATGTCATTACCTGCACTTTACTCCCAGCTTCATAATCTTTAGCAGGGACATACACGACTTCCTGAACTTCGTCACAAGGCCGGTCCGAGTTCTTCCCAAATATTATGCAATTATTTGAGGTTGCAGAGGGCATGACAACAAACGTATCGCAGGACTCTGGATTCATGTTTGTCCTGTAAATGTATACAGAAATTCTCTAATGTAGCTACAGTAGCTGCACCAGAATTATTGATTGCTAATGCAATGTTCAGAGTGGACAAATGATTATGACATAATATTTTACATCATGGCAAACATGATTTACATAGTGCATTTTAACTTTTAATATGTACAACACAGGCAGGCCTACACGACTCAGTTTGATTATCTTAATTTAAATGCCTCTTGTCTAGACAGTGACACTGACAGTGTGACACTGATGCAGAACTCTGTACAGCTGTCAAACCAAAACAACGTTGATCAGCTGATATATCAGCTGCTGTCACATACATCAATGCATGGATAGTAACAGTTCAAGCATGTCCGAGCAAAACTGTATTAAACGAGATATCTACTATGTTTAATGCTAACATAGTTACCGGTAATTATATATCGAAGAAATTGAAACGTCCCTTACTTACTCGGAGGACAGTTTCCGGGCCCACCAAATGAGGTCGCTAGTGTTGCTTGGATGTTAAACGGCAGATGGCATTACGGCGCTTCAAGTGGCATGTGGCGACACCATAGAATAGAATAGATACAAATAAAAATAATAGAATAATATAAATTAGCTCAGTGACGTTTGCGTTAAGGTACATAATGGATATGTACATTTTGAATACTTAATTATAACTTTTCCCAGGAACTGTGTATAATGCGGACCACGCGGACCATGCAGACCATGCGGACCAGCGCTAAAACAAACAATTGTTTTGTTTGTTTAGACAAATACAACACACTCCTTTTTCGGCCGTATATTAAAGAATGCGGACCATGCAGATCATGCAGACCAAAGAAAATTTAGCAATCAGCAGCTTTATCTTAAATAATAACAAATAAACAATTTAAAGAATAAATTAAGGAAAGAGTACATTAAAGAAGAACAAATTACAAAATAAAAGGACAGAAAAAGCTGCTATATGATTGGCCAGAAGCTTGAAAATTTTCACCTTCTGATTGGGCATTTTCCTCAATCCTGATTGGCTTCTCTCTAATGGTAAGTTGGTATATATAATACAATTAATTATTTCTGCAGACCAATCTTAAAGATAATGCCATTATTATAAATAATGCAGACCGGGTCTGAGAAAATGCAGACCAAGTTTAGAAAATGCAGACCAAGTTTAGGAAAATGCAGACCAGGTCTGAGACAAGATTTTTGAGAATACAGACCAAGTTTGATGTTAGCAATAGAAAGATCTGATAAAATGCAGACCAGGTCTGACAAAGACTAGATTTGAGAAAGTGCAGAAAAAGTTTTGTTAGTATTAGATAGTGCAGACCAGGTTTAGAAAAATGCAGACCAGGTATGAGATAATGCAGACCAGGTATGAGAAAATGCAGACCAAGTCTATGTCAATAATGGAAAGTGCAGACCAGGTATGAGAAAGTACAGGTCCAATTTCCTCTCCATTAAAATATTATTGGAAATTCTAAAAAATTTTTAGTCTGCATTATACCCAAATCATTTTGTTGATTGCTATTTTGTGGGGTGCAAACTATTAGATGGATTGCTTTTCACATGGATTACGAATCAAGTGCAATTACACTCCCTAACTGGCCACATAATCACAGCAACAGTCTACCTAAGAAGAAATAGTTCTTTTGGTCTGCATTGTCTGCTGGTCTGCATTTTTCAATCAATGGCGAAATAGGGGTTTGTTTTACTAGTCTAAACAAACAAACGGACGGACGATGGGCGCTTGTTGGTTTCAGCGACACAATAAGTTTGGGATGTCACAATTCAATACATCATAAGTGGTGTTTCACAATATCTGCAGACAATTAAGTCTTCCTTACATTTTACTTATAATTGGTGTTTATAAATGACATATATACATTAGTCAATTTACAATACAATAGTGCCACCTGTGATACCCTAGGAGTTTTTCCTCATGTTTGGATCCGAGATTCTCGTGGCCAACGGCATGAAGAGCGTCGATTCACAACTATAAAGTAACTATAAAGTAATCTTATGTATCAGGGAAGATATAGACTAAAATTAACGCTTAGTAGAGTTCATAAGGATTCTTTGAGTGTTTTCAGATTGAAAATAGACCAAATATAATATATTGGTGAATGATCGACTTAATAGGCCTATTTCAGTGACTCCGTCACATTAAAATTACCACAGAGTCTGATTAACTAGTCATGAAATTGTGTGAAAAAGAAATTGTGACCGAGTCACTTGGCACATTCCTCCAATGGCGGGCAAACTACAATGCATTCAAATGAGAGAAAAGAGTATGAATTCCAGAATTGGCCAAATTTACACTTTTTACTCTAAAAGCTTTATTCTTTTATTTGAGCAATGTCTCTTGGCATAGATGCCATGGAATTGTCACAAAGCCTTGATATAAACAAAAACCTTCAGTTCGTCATCTAAGTAGACAGCAAAAACACCGGAGTGTGTCACAGGAAAAAACCACCGCTTGAATTTGTTGTCTAGACATTATATGAACAACTGACAAGAAAATATTAAAATATCCAAAATGCATTTCAATAACGGTGTACTTGTCTATGACGTCACTGGTATCCATAGTTTAGGGGGAAACTTTCCACATAATTGGCATTAATGGCTCCAGGAACCCCTCAAATGGATAGAAATAAACATAAGTCAAACTCCGACTTTTCTAATATAAACAATTCTGTGAAATAATTAGTTTGCCATATAAAGATGTATTCAATTTTTTCACATAGGCCCAGTCAAAGCCCTTGATCTCGTTTCATGGCTATCATGCTCTGGCATTAACATAATATAATTATTACTAAAATCAAATGAAAATGGACATATACTCACGGCGTCTTGAGAAATTAAACTGAGGACATCAGGCTAACGCATGTTTGTCTTGACCAGTTGACCTTAATTATCAACTGAAGCGTGAAAATGTACTCAAGTCTGGTCAAAGCTGATAAACTTAATCCCTCACCAATTAGACTATGACCTAATTAAGTTGGAAAAACACAGTTCCAGTACCAACTTGCGGAGATGAAAGGTATACACATTTTGCCTTTATTTATAATTTCTGGAGTTAACGAATTTGTTGCCTCCAAAGTAAAGTGAACTTCTTTCAGCAGAAGCTAAAAAGTGTCTTAAAGCAGCAGAACGATAGGTTTAATTCAGTTATTTGATGTGCATGAAATTTTGCATGTCTGGAGAACTTTTGTGAATACAGAATTTCAGCGATGTCGTGCGGTAAAGGGAATTTTAATGACAAGCTTATTATGCAAGGTTCACTGGTTCTCTGGTTATCTAGAAACAAGTGTTTTTGCAATCACTTAAAGATGGTTTTTCTTTCCATTCCATTACCATTGGGGCTGACATGACTTGATGGGCATGCAATTGATGTGATATTTCATGTTATCATTTGGTTATTTAATTATGCAATATACAGTATGACTCATATGGAACTGTCCATATTTTGCCGACATCACCCCAAAACACCCCGAAACACGGCGCAAGTCGGGGCGATACTGAAAGACATTCCTAACTAATTGGCTATAATTAATTTGCGGCTGGTGTCGGCCTGCAGTGGCTCGTTGCGGGTCCTTGCCCCTTGTCACGGATATCAGAGGGGTGGGCAGCCGTGGATGGTGGTCAGCAGCATTTTGCTCTTATCAGCAACATGTGTTTCTTATCAGTCCCAGATTCCAGTTTATAATTCCCCTTGTCTTTACAAACAGGAAATTTCAATAACCCCTTAGCGTCACCCCTCCCCCCCCCCTCCCTCCACTACCATGGCCTTGTATTGGGGGGTCATAGTTGATTGCCCCAGGCCAGATCAAAGAAGATGCTTAATTGGTTACTCTGAGCCACCATAGTTATTTTCCAATTTTCTAACTATACACCAATGACTCACTGTTTTTTGGGTTGCTGTAATTTTCTAGATCATGAGCATATAAATTTTATTGCATAGTGTTGAGTAGAACCAGAGATATGAAAAATGACAATGCAACTAAAAACATATTGAATTTAAATAGTGCTCAATTATATTGTGTCCATCTGTATTAATTGCTGTCTCATAGCCAGTATCAAATAACTATATATACTAATGACCTTTTTTCAAATAATTGGGAATTAAATCTTTCATGGCACCATTGTTGCAGATACCTTGAAGAAAATAACAGTCAAAAATGTCCTATTTTATTCAAGCAGATAGTCTCAACTTTAGTAAGAAAAAGGTGGAAAGCAGAAAATGCAATTAATAATGCTAGCACAGATTATTAAATAAGGGCTCTGGTGCAGTTACTGACTGACTGACTGACTGACTGACTGATTGGCTGACGGACTGACTGACTGACTGACTGACTGACTGACTGCTGTATCAATAATGCTAGCACAGATTATTAAATAAGGGCTCTGGTGCAGTTACTGACTGACTGACTGACTGACTGACTGACTGACTGACTGACTGACTGACTGACTGACTGACTGACTGACTGACTGACTAACTGATTGACTGACTGACTGACAACCTGCTGTATCAATAATGCTAGCACTGATTATTAAACAATCTTTGACAATCAATGACTGACTGACTGATTGATGAATAACTGATGACTGACTGATGAATGACTGACGACTGACTGACAACTGACTGACTGACTGACATTTTTTAGATAAGGGCTTTGGTGCAGTCAATACTATGGAGCTAGTAGGTCATGATGGTAGAGGGTGGGCCAGTTCAGGGTAGGGCATGGGGTGACCTGATTAGGGCAAACTATTTCTAGGTCATTTTGCACTCAACAGTTGTTTTGTCAGGACCGACCTCAGGTTTCCTTGTAAACATAACAAGTACTCATGGATTTACCATTAGGTGGATGCCATGGGGAATATAGAAATAAGCCATATTGTGTCACTGAATCTCAAGTGAAGAGCCCAAGTGAGTGGAGAATCAGATAAAAAAACTTTTTTTTGTCTAAAATAATATAGTGTGTGAAAGGTCACAGCTTATTCAACTATAGTTCACTTGAGAATTAATGTAGTTTTCTTGCCTGTTTTTGTGATTGATAGATTGTATGCAGGAAACAGGTGTCAATTGTTTGTCAAATGCTGTTTATGACAAACCATGGTCTATTACTCCTGTCTATCTATGATCTCTGTCTTTGCGGTTGCCATAGCAACGATTTTTCACACCTCTGTGATACAATAAATAGTTATGATGAAGTTTTTGCTATCTATCTAGTAATCTATCCATCTATCTAGTAATCTATCTATCTATCTATCTAGTAATCTATCTATCTATCTATCTATATCTATATGTCTATCTATCTATCTATCTATCTATCTATCTATCTATCTATACCTTTTTGTCCATCTAATACAAAAATTCAAAGTAGCCTTCATAAATAACAATGCTGACAGGTCCGAAATTGTGGTCTTAATTGTGAGGAGAACTTATTTGTGGTTTTAATGTATCTGTCTGTTCAGTAGTCTTGATTGACCAGTGGATAATTGGGACTATTGTGACAGGTGTTTATAGAGAGGTGGTCTTGATAGTGGTTTTATTGGTGAGATTGTATTTATATTGTGATTGTTAAAGATAACATAACTTTATTGATCGCACAAACATAGCATGAAAGTTTAAAATATTTATTTCTAAATAATACAAACACATTTATCACTTCATATAATCTTTGCTTAAACTCTGGTTCATCTAGGATGTAATGAACTGCAGTTAAATGTATTTAAATTTATTGATAATATAGCTATCTAAGGATATACTGATCACATTGCAATGAAATTTACATGGTCTTAATCCAGAAGATGAGAGCTATCCAATACAAATAGTGTCACTTCAATCAAAAGAAGATGGAAAAAATGTATTTGTGTGACTCAAGACTAGTAGAAACAGCATCCTTTGATCTTACAGGGTTGCAGAAGTATCAGTTTCAACCCCCTCTGCGCAATTAAAGCTGATGATATCTATTTACCCCCATGATGTCTAACACCTGTTCTTAAAGGGCCCAAGGTTTTGATGGGGTTTATAGGGATAAAAGAAATTTTGGGGTAAATCCCCGACAGTCCCCGCAGGTCGGCAAAAGTCCGAGGAAGGCCCCGTAAAGCAATTAGGCATCCCATGGGGGGTAAGCGCTATGCCCCGTTATAATCCGTGACATTCCGTGTCTTGCCGAAAGTCGGCGATACATGGACAACTCCATATGAGTCATACTGTATCTGATAGTTAATTTAATCATTTGTTTAATTTTTGCAATATAGTCTTTATAGTATTTGGTAAACACAATGTTGCCAGCATAATTTGATTAGTTCTATATCTACCAATGTACCATGTATTAGTATGTATTAACCAAGCTAATATTTGTTTTATTGCTCCAGGAAAATATGAAAAGTGTGCAGCATATCCAGTAAGTTCTGAGACACGCGTGGGCAGATTCAGAAGATCTGGATGCTTGGTGGAAACCGTTGTATTCATGGCCCTCATGCTTGATGTAATGCTAATGACAACAATAGGTAATCATGAACGTTGGTAAATGATACTATGGCTTCTTATTATTTCTTGTATTATTTTTTGTACCAGATCTAAATCTATAGAATAGCTCATACTAAGATATCTTACTGCTTAAGAGTACTTCTAAAATCAGTTTTAAAATTTTGAGGACATGCTTGATCATCACTTTTTGTGCATGCCCATATTAGGGGTGACCTTGTAAGGAGTACTAGTACAGTTTGGGGAGTGTGCTGCACTACATTCAAAATGCACAAATTCGTGTTTAAGACATAATTGAACTGGTGACAATGGAATTTTACTGTAAAACAACATGGTTCTTCCAGTTGATGCAGCACATGACCTACAAACACTCAGAACATTTCCAGAAACAAGTCTGGTACAATTCTCTTTTTTAATGAGAGCTTTGCTTTTTATGTGTAATTTTAGATGTTATAAATGGTTTTATGAAGCCTTTTTGAAATTTCAGATCCCATTCTTCCTGCTATGTTGAAAGATATTGAAGGAAATGGAGATTCGTTGTCTTCAGATGAAGTGACAACTGTGGAATATCCATATGATTATCACACTGTAGTCCCAAGAAGAAGTCCCCATGACAACAATAAGGGTGTTGTGGTAAATAGCACTGAAAAGGGTGATAACAATATGGAATCTGACCTACAATGGTTACCAGATTCTGAAGTGATGTTACCAACTTCTTCTGTAATGCCCAGTGGCACAGAAATGCGAGTGCAGAATGTTTCACATCTTCAATTAACAGGAAAGGTTGGAATACTGGTTGCTGCTAAGCCTGGAACAGAGATGGTAGCAAACCTTTTAGTGGGATGCCTGGTTGATAAGTATGTCCTGCATTAGGCTATTCACTATTGTATATTCTGCATATTGATATTCTGTGCTAATTAAAAGTCTCACAAATTTGGCATTCCTTTTTTCATTTTTACTTCAGAATTGGCCATCGTTTTCCTATGCTTGTCGGAATCGTATTTAACACTGCAGCAACAGTTGGTAAATATAAACATATGCATATACTCGCATTAAATCTGTACAATGATAAGCTGTGTCTTTCAACATTAACATACAAATATATACACTGTGTCTATCAATCAATCTGGCTGATGTTTTGCTTCCTCTAGGTTTTGCCTACAGCCATAACTTCTTACTTCTGATGATAACCAGGGTCCTACAAGCTGTGGGTTCAAGTCTCTCAGTTGTTTCAGGTGGGAAATTTACTGATTTGTTTGAAAAGTGTTAATGCTGTCAGTCGATTGATTTTTATCTTGTCTGTTTGTATAACAGACGAGTTATTGTTGTCACTTGGTCGGCATTGTTGCTGGCGGTGTTGGCGGTGTTGATGGAGTTGGCCGTTAGCACCTTCTAGTTTAGGTTTTTAATTAAGCTCTTCCATGGAAGAAATGCTCACTCTTGGAGTATGCTATTTTGATGGAAGCATTGTTACTTCTATGAGTGAAGAACATAGCATGGGGTTGTTATTCAGGGTAGGGGTTCTGAAACTTATATGGTTGTCTTGGAGTAATTACCCGATGACAGGATAAAATGCTAAAACTTCTGTTTTCAAGAGTGATCAGATTTGCTTCGAATCTGGTTTTTACACTCCACAGGGTGTTAATAATAAACTGTCTTAGCATCATGTTATAATACTTTTATGGTTTGGTTTCGTGGGATATTTACCCCATGAAGGGGTCAAATTATAACTTGCGTCGAATTTGGTTTAAATAATCTATAGAGTGTTAGCACCATGTTATAACACTTTTAAGGTTACCATGGGGCAAATACCCATGATGGGGTAAAATGCTTTAGCTTCTGGTCTTAATTACCCTATGATGAGGTAAAATGTTATGAATTTACTTTGCCTACTTGCGGTAATAACCTCACAGAGGCTTTTTTGTCCAACCAAGCCCTTGCGTAGAATTAGGATGTACCATTAGTATTCAGGTCTAACCAGCAGTATTTTTACAAGCTATATTTATGTACATAAATTATTTCTCCAGGACTAGCATTACTAGCCACATTTTACTCTGATGATGAGGAACGGTCAAAAGCCAACAGCAGAGTGTTTATGGGAATTTCAATAGGAATTGTCTGTGAGTAGTTCATTTTTATTCAATAACAATAAATCAAGCTGAAACCTGATCAGGTGAATATATTCATGAATAATAATCTTATTGTGTAGGTGACTTTTTTTTATAGAACTCTCAGGTTTCTCTGGTTGATTATATTATGAGTGGTGCCTCCCCTTTCCAGGTGTGGTGCCGCCAATACTTTATATCTGCCTCCCCCCTCCTAAAGTTACCAAATTGGATTCATAACTTTATTTTCTTTGTTTCATTAAACACACCTGAGTATTTATTTTCTGCAATTTCTTTCAGTGGGATACCCGTATGGCAGTGCCGTTTACCAGTTTTGTGGTAGGGAGGCCCCTTTTCTCATTTTAGCTGGGCTCACTTTGTTTGATGGGTGTAAGTAATAATACGAGTATATTGAGATAAAAAGACAGCGAGACAAAAAATAATAGTATAATGAATGGAATTTACTAAAAACATGTACAAATTGCGATGCAATTTCGAAATTAGTATTTGATATTGATACATTTGAAAAGATCAATCTGTATTGTGTGTCATTTATTTTATTTTCAGTTTTACGATTGATTGTGATAGCTCCACGCAATTCCACGGTAATCAGAATCTCCTTGGGTATCTCTAATAATGCATCTAGTTTTTGTTTGCTTTTGTTTTTGGCCATTATATCCAGGTAACTGGATATGTTCGAATTTATTTCTAAATTTGCTAACTCCATTCCTGCTGCTGCTGTTATTGCTGCTGCTGCGGCTGCTGCTGCTCCTCCTCCTCCTCCTCCTCCTCCTCCTCTAATGATACTGCTGCTACTACTACTACTACCTGCCACTATTCTTCTTCTTCATCATCTTCTTCTGCTCCTCCTCCTCCTTTATTATCATCATCTTCTTCTTCTGCTCCTCCTCGTTCTTCTTTTTCTTCTTCTTCTTCTAGGACGACTTTGGTCATGAAAATGGCATGTCAGGTCTTCTTTGTGATGGCTATATCCTGTTAGCTTTAGGTGAGTAGCATTCTGTGCAAAGCCCACTTAAAATATTTAGCAAAAAGAAATTACATTTTAGCTTTTTTTAAATTTTTTTTACAAAGATGACAATACAATAATACTTTAGTAATTTGCAAGGCTTTATGAATCAAATGGTGAGAGCTGATGTGTATCTTATTAACTAATTTCACCAAGGTATGAATAAGGCAATCAAAAGGCACCCGGATTTTCATTTGTTAATCGGGCTTACATGTCAGTTTCAATTGATCGAGGCGCTGATGTATGCTTTACAAGTGCATTGTTTTTCATTTTATATTAATTCTTAGGCTGTGTCTTTATGCCTCATTTTGGTCTCGGGGTATTCCTGGCATCAGGCCCTGCATGGATGTTGGACTCTCTCCATGCCCAGCAATGGCAAATAGGTGAGCTTGGTATTTATTCAATATATATTTAAACAAGGTATATAAAAATAAAAACGGTCGCGGACCTAAAAGGCGACAGGCGTGGACGTTAGCATGCATACCTGGTCAGGCAGCAGTGTGTTCCACAGTTTGTGGAGAAAAAACGTATATATAGGAGATAAAAGGTCGGAAATATTTCATTGTGCCGGTATCATTGGTGAATTGTCTCATTTGCTTACACTGTATTGGCCCTAGTTTTTATGTAAACACTTTACCCTATGTAGACTGCATTATTTGCAATTTGTTCCGGGGAGAGGGTCTGCCGAGGACTTGCTGTGAAAGTTGACGAGTGTTTTGACCACTAACCCACACAGACAAAGGAGTTCAGACAAAAGCATTTTACTTGCATGTCAAAATATAACTCCCCTATACCTTCCAGGAACTGTGCTTGCAGTGGCTGTCATATTTCACCTGTTAGCCCAAGTAATCACTGGCTGGTTGGCCGTCAAATATGGCAGGTAAAACTTTAAACGTGTGCTTTAAATTCGTAATTTGATCTAAATTGTCTTTTGATTACGATAGCTGGTTCATTGCCACCCACGGTTCACATGTTTTACATTTAATTTTCCAGGTGGAAGTTTTGTTTAATGGGAATGGTCTTTTTCGCAGGTGGTCTTGCTTTAGTAAGTAGTTAACTTCAAAAGTACACAAGTGAATTTTAAGTTAAATAATAATAGATTATTGGTACTGGCATGGCATAATTATCTGCTCTCTTCTCCTTGCAACTGTGCATGTGTCTTCAGATGCACAACAAAAAATAATATATTGTTTTTTCACTCTGTTTTTGCAGTATCCTTTGTGCAGGAACATCTGGGAAGTGATAGGACCAGAGATTGCAGTGAGACTGGGACACGGGACAGTCCTGTGTGTCATCAGTCCCTTGCTGTCCCACCTCACGGACATCAGGCACAACTCCCAGTATGGTATGGTGTATGGTCTCTACACAGCTGCGTATAATCTGGGCCTGGCTGTAGGTTAGTGTGTATTAGTGATTATCCCATGCTTAGGTGCACTTTCTCCCCTACACAAGACTTTTCCCGAGAAAATACAGAGGGAAAGTTAGCTGTATAAGGGAGTAAGCTGAATCACTGATATTAAAAAAAATATATAATGATAAAAATAATAAAAAATCTGAGTGTTCATGGGTTAGTAATGGTAGTATGGGTAGTAGTGAATTGCAGCGGGGTAGTAGTACATGTAGTAGTAGTGGCAGGTACTATATAGTAGGGTAGTAGTGGTTGTTGGGGTAGTAGGGTAGTAGTGATAGTAGTGGTACTGTGGTAGTTGGGTAGGATTGGTATTGGTGTTGTTGTGGTAGTGGCTGGGGCGCAGGGCCGGTGGGAAGCTGGGAGTTTTAGGTTAGATCTGTGAAGTCAGCTAATTGGTGCTGGCTACTTGGCATTTACTTGAAAAATCGTGAAGTCAGCTACCTGGCGCTGGCTACTTGGCATTTATTAAGAGACCCTGAAGTTAGATACTTAAGCGCTGGCTACTTGGCATTTTCTTGAACTTGTCATATGTTATAAAAAAGATTATAAATCATTCAAAGTAAGTTTCATTTTGTTTATTGCATTAAACCCTCACTACTTGAGAAAAATCTGCCAAAAGTTGGTTTTCGGCTGATAGCCAACTGACCGACCAACCTGCCAAAACTAATTCTAAGGACCCCAGAAACAATTATCAAGCATTATAGCTAATTTTCATTGCTTAATTTTTGCATACAAGCCCATTTACTTGAGAAAAAATCTATTTACTAAGCCAAAAGTTGGTTTTCCGCAGACAGCCAAATGACTAACCAACCAACCAAAACTAATTCTAAGGCCTCCAGGACCATTAATCATCAAGCATTAGAACTTAGTTTCATTTCTTCATTTTTGCATACAAGCCCATTTACGAAAAATCGGCCAAAAGTTGGTTTTTCGGCCGACAACGTTAATGCTTGGCTAAACATGCTAAATAAACTCTGATCTCATCTAACAAATTCCTCATGCCATCAAACGGTCAATTGGGAGATAAGATATGAAATTCTGGATTTATTTTAGTTTGTGCTGGCACCATGTTTATAAAACGAGGTAATCCATCCCAACATTTTCTTAGGAAGATGTTTTTTTTCTTTCTGAAAGAGGACATTCTTGGTAAGCTAATTTTTATATCTGGTGTCTAGACCTATGACACAATAGATCTATAACTGATATGGTCAGTTTCAATGCCAGGTATTATTACGAACACTTGGTTTATTGGGTGAAAATAACTAGGTCAAGGTAGGGTAGTCTTGCAGACTCTTTGATTTGATTGGTTGTTCAGTTATGAAGAACCCGTAGGGGGCCTCTTCACTTATTTTAATGAATTCTACCCAGAAAGGCAGTATTCACCTTAATTTTGGGTTAAAATTCTTGGTTACAACTTCCAAAGTTTATAAATTAAAGATTTAGGCATAATTGAACTTGTAACTAAGGAGTTTCACTGTAGTAAAACAAGGTAAACACATTGCTCGTTCACTGCTCAGGTGTGCTATTTACAGAACACAAAGCCTACACTACAAAAAAAAAACACTTGAAATCACAACAAGACTTGGTGGCTCAATGGATACAGCGCTCGCAATGCTGAGTGTGGTGACAGTGGTTGGAATCCAGCTCAGTGAATTATTATTTTTTCTTTCATTAAAGTGACAGTCACGTAATATTATATTACTGTTAATAATTTGTAAAGACAAGATATTTTTTCTACTATCCTGACTAGCGCGGTTTCACAACATAGGGAAATCCTGCCAAAACGGTTTTAACTTGCGTTTCGTACAGTTTTAAATGGCACACTATAAGAACCGCGATACAAAAGCGCAACTTAAAAACCAAATTTGGTGAAGATATGACCAGTAGAAGCCGAGAAAAGTTTGATTATAGAACAGATTCAGGTCTTGCAAAAGCTGTGATTTTTTGACGTCGTACATAAAAACAAACTTGACGGTTGTTGTTTTTCATTGTTTTCGTTTTATTTTTTCTAGAATTTTTACAATAAAATAAAACCACTATATTAGTGCTACTTTATGTAAGAGCTAAAAATCGTATATTTCAGGATATTTATTGTATGCGTGGTGGCACACCTGTCACTTCACTGCTGCGCCCTCTGAGAATAGATAATCTCTATTGCTTTTTTACAAAAGCGTTACTGTATGTGTGTTGCATCAGATTCGATTTTATAACTTAAGAAAGTAAGATGTTTATATCTTGCGCATTTTAATACATAAAGTGTGTTTTAATCTCAAATAATCTCTCGATCACGCACGTGCAACCACGATGCTACGTCATGAGCAAGTAAAAAAAATGGAATGCTACCGATTCACAAACTTTAAAAAACTGTTCTGCTGATATTTTTGAGGACGGCGTGACTATCACAACTTTTTTTTAGTGTGATTTCATCGTCACAGAAATAGAGAAATATATTGCCTACAATTATGACTAGAGTGATTGTGTCCGAAAATTGGCATTACTCTTCAAATAGTGATTGTTTACAAAAGTGACTTTTTGAAAATGCCTCATGGGCTGAAAACCTTTGGTAGGGACTGATGGATCGGTCTAGCTGTAGACTAGACTAGAGTCACCATATTTTAGCTAATTTGATAAAGTCCTTCATTACCACTTTGAAAATGCATAAATTAATTTTTTTGTCATATTTGAACTGGTCATAGTGGAGCTTTATTGCATAACAAGACGATTTGTCAAGCCTCTGACTAGCATTACGAAATCCACACTATTTTATGCACATCATATCATTACTTTTTTTATCATGGTATTACTAGTGTTACATGTAATGATTGCATATATTTGTTCATCTTTTCATGTATTGCTGATATTAACGCAAAGTTATGTTTCCAGCATTACAATTAAGCTCTTACTAAGTAAAAGTCATACTTAACTTGCTATGTCTCAGTTATATTTACAAATATAAACATTGCTTTTTTTATTGACACCCATATTAATTATGTTATATAAGCAAATTGTATCATTACTTATATCTTACACAGCATTATTACTAGCATTAGATGTATAATTGACTTCCTTTGTTGTTCAACCATGTGTGCATATTTAGTTCTTATATATATGTAAATTTATGTCCTATTACATTCAATCATGTTCTGCCCACCAGTAACGAGGTGTTACATCTTTTATATTTATATCATATGTTCTTTTATACATTTGTTTATATTATATTGTATTTACATTCCTTTCATTTCACCCCGGACCATTCAACACTAACTTATCTACTTAGTGCCATCATGGAGCCTTCTGATGGCTCCATGGTCCCAATATCATGTACAATGACAGCTGTCTACTGCTAATATTGTTTACATTGCCAGATATCTATTCTTTTTTTATATCAGGCATCTAGACCTTTGACAGAATAGATCTGTAATTGATATGGTTTGTTATCAATGCTAGGTATTTTTACGAACACTTGGTTTTTCAAGGACCCAGGCAGGGTAGTCTGGCAGACTCTTTGATTTGATTGGTTGTTCAGTATGAAGAACCCGTCGGGGGCCTCTTCACTTATTTTAATGTATTCGACCCAGAAAGGCTCAAGCACAACTAACCTAGGCAGTATTCACCTTAATTTTGGGTTAAAATCCTTGTTTACAACTTCCGAAGTTTATAAATTGAAGATTTAGGCATAATTGAACTTGTAACTAAGGAGTATTACTGCAATAAAGAAAGTAAACTTGTTCACTGCTCAGGCGAGCTGTTTATAGAACACAGAGCCTACACTTAAAAAAACAACACTTCAATTCACAACCAGATTTGGTGGCCCAGTGGAGAGAGCACTCGCAATGCTGAGTGTGGTGACACTGTACATAGTGACAGTGGTTCGAATCCAGCTCAGTGAATTTAAGTTACAGTCACGTAATATTTTGTGACTGTTAATTAATTTGTAAGGACAAAATACTGCTAATATTGTTCACATTGCCAGATATCTATTCTTCTTTTTTTTAAAGAATTTTCTTGTGCAAAAACAATTTTCTTGTTATGAAATCTAGCCTGGTGAATTACTTATGAATATATAGGAGCTCCAACTTTGGAATGGTTATAGTACCTGCTTAATAGAGACCTGAAGCCATATAGCAGCAACAAAACAACATTTTGATACTCTCCCATATGAGATTTTTAAAGAGAACTCTTCTTTTGCTATTTTCACACTATTATTCAATAAGATGTATGAACACAATTTGGTTCCTAGTGTATGGGCTTTGTCAATAATCAAACCATTCCCTGACCCCCATATACCTCTACAATATAGAGGAATTAGTTTACTGTCAAGTGTGTACATGTTATTTACTTCAGTTTTGAATGACAATTCAAAAGGTTGTAGAAAGACATCAATTATTAGCAGATGAACAAAATGGGTTTTGCACAAGACGATCTTGTGAGGATCATATATTTTCATTAAATTCTATTATTCGAAACAGGAAAAAGGAGAGATTAGATACTTTTGTTACCTTTGTTGATTTTGAAAAAGCATTTGACCGTGTAGACAGGAAACTTTTTTTTTTAATTGCAATCAATGGGTTTTGGGGGAAAACTGACAGCAGTACTTATGATAATAGTTATGTATGCCTGAATATAAATAGATATGTCTTTCCAACCTTAACATCTTAATTTGGAGTTAAACAAGGAGATTCTTTTTCACCAATATAATGACCTTGTTGAAACATTAAATAATAGCAACACGGGAATCAAGTTGAATGATAACATTCAGATATCCCCTGTTTTGTATGCGGATGATTTAGCTATTATTGCTGAGTCAGAGCAACACATGCAATGTTCACCATAGACACTTGAAAAATTATGTTAAAAATGGTGAATGATTGTTAACACTAGCAAAACCAAGATAGTACACTTCAGATCATCTGAAAAAAACCAGAAGCGATTTTGCATTCAAACTTAATTATAATGCAATCGCATATGCTAATCAATATAAATACCTAGGTATAATTCTAGATGAGAATCTTCAGGGTTCTCTCTAGCATTAGCCACGTAATATTATGCTAATCCAATAGCCATGTGGCTAATCTCATTTTGTACTTTATCATTTGTGGCTAATTTTCAGATGACCATTTAATGTACAATCTATCAGACCATGGCTGATCATTTCCAAATCTTCGCAATACATACAAAATTTAACGAACTGAAAGGTTTTGGGGTTCTCAACATTTTCAAAATTTACTACTGTTCTGGTGCTTTCAGAATATGGATACTTAGACGCAGTTCAAAACAAAGCAATTCGGTGGTTTTTTTCCTGGGTATCCATAGGTTTGCTCCAAATTTAGCTAACAATGGAGATGTTTCCAGTAAAGGGGAAGCAAAGGAAATTGTAACAGTGATATGTAAAGGTTATTGACCAAAACTGGAAGAGTACAATCATATTTAAAGTTAATATTCATGCAGCTAAATTGAAACCTGTCGGTATACTCAAATACCATGAAAACTCCATTGAAGATGAAATTCACTTCCTTTAATTGACATTCGGTAAATGTTATGGAGTAAATTCAATAATATATGTCCAACTTTTCGACAATGCAACACTGACACTAAATTTACTTTGATGATATTAGACAATTTAGTTAAAGTAGCTAGTGAATATGTATAATTATAATATATGAATGTTATCGCAAAAAAAAAAAAAAAAAACTTGTACAACAGTTGAGTTATTAAAATCCTGATAATATAAGTATGCTCTTTAACATTTTCATTAAATGTCTCTAAATCTGCAAATTAAATACGCTTTTGGAATGTTTACTACCATTATGGAAGTTAATCAGTTCCAATACTGTGACAGATAAGCCCATTTAGGGCTGGGTTAACTTGATTGTACACATGTCACATCAATAAAAATCGTCTCTCTCTCTCTTCTTTATATACTTTTAGATCCGGTTTTTAGATCCGGTTTTAAGAAGCCAGCTATGACAGCTTTGTCTAGTTTCAATTTGACGGACCGTTTTTTAATAAAACTAACTGTAATTATACATAGTTAGAAACAGTTTCTCCAATATATTATAATCTAAATCATTTATACAATGTTAAAATATTCAGTGCCCATTGCAGTCTTCTCAGTAACCATGCAGCAGTTATAGGCCGAGCTAATGTAATCTCTTTGTAAACACCAAAGGTAAATAAATTTAATTGATTTTAATGACTGATTTTAATTGTTGATGTGCATTTTCAATAAAGAACCTCAGCAGAAGCTGCCATGATGTACATCGCAACGTCCAAAATGAAATTTTTTTTTTTATGGCAAGCTTCATGTCTATAACAGCTCTGCAAAACTTTCTATATGCAGAATCTACCTATTCATTAAATTATATTCAATGTACCAGGGGGGAGGGATGAAGGCTTTCCTGACTAATGCTACGTGGGGATAAACCCTCTCAGAAATTATAATTATATTTATTATAAAGGGCCGCTCCCCACCCTACTTGACAGGGCTACTTTGATGGGGGCAGTCCGCCCCTGGGCAGTGGTGTAGTAGGGTAGGTGTGGTAGTGGGTAGTAGTAGTAGTAGTAGTATTGGTACTGGGGTAGTAGGATAGTAAGTAGTAAAGTAGTAAAATTTTAATTAAAGTCGTTTTAAATCACGGTGTCACATTCAATGTACAATACAAAATATATGACCCAAGCCGAAGCTTCTGTATGACCTATTAGGAATAATAATATACAATTTGGAGAGTATAGGTATAGAACTTATCTATAAAACAAATCTATTCTACAATATAGTGAATATAATAATAATAATAGCACACATATAAAGCACTCCATCGTACGATTCAGCACCTTATAGGAAAGAAAGATTGCACTAGTGATTCTTAAAAATATTTCTATGCATAAATTTTGACAAGATTAATCTGTAACATCTATAGTTATAAAACTTTTATTTGTATTATTTTGAGAATTCAGCCTACTAGTCACAGCAGAGTTGAAGCTATGGAGTGATACTTTGCTTGTGATGCTACTTCGTATATGCATCCACAATTTACTTCCATAATACCTAAAACTTTTTTTGCCATATGTCATTGTTTGGAAATGGGGGGATGTGAAAAGTGTCATTTGTCCTCAGATTGTAAAGATCTTCCCTATCTGAAACAAAGTTGTTCTAAGTAAGTGGGGGCCGTTTTACTCTTTATTTTGTACATTTGTATTGCCACTGATTTTATGCATCTCTGGGTGATTGTTAATTTCTTAGCTTCTCGACATAGTTCTTCGTACGTCATTATATTTTGATTTTCAATGAATCGAAGCGCTCTTTTGTTCATCTTTTTGAGTTTATCCATGTTTAATTTGCCAGTGAACATCCAGACTAGAGGACAATAGTTGAAGTTGCTACCTTTATAACTATTATATAAAATGTTTTTATATTGTTTATCCAAATAGTGTTTTATTCTTTTCAAGGCATTAATTTGCTTACTTGTCTGATTACAGATATCATCTATGTGAATCTTGGAAGTTTAGTTTGCTATCGATCTCTATGCCTAAAACATTTATGGATGAGGATGACTTAATACATTTATTATTTATTCTTAAGGTTTGGTTGTTAGTTGTGTCCTGTTTGCTTAGAAACATTAGTTTAAATTTCTCTGCATTGGCTTTCATGTAGTTTGCTTAGAACCATTCCATGGCAATTACACAATCATCTTCAAGGGTTTTCGTGACTTCACTTAAAATTAGACCTAACATAAGAAAGTGTATTGTCATCGGCATAGTTATAGATATTTGATCCTATATTCAAGTACAAGTAATCATTTATATAGATGTTGAATAACAAGGGGCCGAGTATAGACCCTTGTGGGACGCCCTTAATGTTTGTTACCCATTTTGAGAAAATATCACCTATTTTTACACGTTGCAATCTTTCTATTAGGTGGGACTTGATCATTTCACATGCATTCATGCTGAAGCCATATGCATGAAGTTAGGTAATTAATAGGCCATGAGACATACAGTCAAATGCTTTTGATAGATCAATTGCTACTATCCCTATTGTTTGGTCATTATCTAATGCGTTTCTCCAGTCCTCTGTCATTCTTACTAATATGTCTGGACAACCATAACCCTTTCTAAATCCAGATAAGTATTTGTGTAATAATGGTTGTACGTATTCATATATCTGGTTAAACATTATTTTTCTATTACATTGATAGAGCTATGAGCAAATTTACTGATCTATAGTTATCTTTATTTAGTTTGACAATGTCCTTTTTGTATAGGGGTGCTATGTTAGCCTTTTTCATGTTATCTTGAAACTTTTGTTGTTCAATGCATTTGTTAGCTAATAAAGTTACTGGTTTGATAAGATTCTCACTAGTCTGTTTAATGAATTTTATTGAGGTTTCATCAAAACCTCCTGCTTTCTTCTCATATAAGGATTTCATAGCTTTGCGGACTTCATGTTCCGTAACGTGTCGGAAGTCAAAAGTTTGTCTATTATGACTTTTATTTTCCAGAATTGTTTTTACACTGGAATGATTGGCCTAGTCTGTGATTATTTGTTCAGTGTTTCTAATGGTATCCTCTATACCTCCAATTTCTGATCCATTTCCCTGAAGAATGTGTCAAAAATATTACAAACTTCCATACAATTTGTTATAATCTGATTACCTTCCCTGAGGGGTATGTTGTCAGATTTAGTCCTGGTTTTTGAGAAGATTGGTTTAATTGTGGTCCAGAAATCCTTGTTATTTTTACCCATTTGAAATTTCTCTTTGAAATATTTTTTAATCTCTTTTATTTTTATTAATGTTACAATGTTTCTGTGTTTTCTTTATTGGGCAAGATTGGTTATATTTCTATGCTTGAAGAATTTATTCCCTGTACTGATTGCGCTTCAGAATAGCCTTTTTGAGTTCTTTAGTCATACATTGAATGTCAGTTACTTTAATGACTATTTGACTTTTAGGTGCATGCTTGTCTAAAATGGTTATCAGTACAGCTTGTAACTTGTCGAAGGCGCTGTTTACATCATCCTCTAGCATTGTTGTCAATTCTAAGTTCATGGCTGCTAGTTCTGCATTCACTTGTTCATAGTTTATACTTGATAGCTTCCGATACATTACTACCTTTTTGGGTGGTATAGGAAAAACACAACCTATGAGATTTTGGAAGTCACTAATACCAGTATCTATCGAGAAACCTTTTGTGTACTTCCTACGTTTTGTTACAGGCATTACGTTAATTAATGTTGGTTGATTAGATTTGAAACATGTCAGTACATTAATTATGTTTGTTAGGTTATACACAGGGCATAGAACAGACAGTGCATTATTATGTAACATGTTGAAGTTTAGATCACCTATGATTATTACATGTTCATATTGGTCGTAGATACTTTCACATGTGTCTTCAAAGTATATATTGAAGTTGTTAGCTTTCATCTTTGGGTTTTTGTACATGCATACTATCATTATTTTATGGCCATTGCAGTTCAACTCAACTGACAGACATTCAATATTTCAGAGCATATGCTTATTGGTCCTATGTTGAGGGAATCTTCCTAGTATACATCACTATTATGATGTTGTCTGTAGTGATCTGAGTGGCAGTGTTTTTTCAGGTGTCATTTGCAGTCTGTCGGCATTGCTCTATAAGGTGGCCTGGTTCTCCACACTGGTAGCATCTGGGCTGCTGGGTCCTCGTAGCCCACTGACGACCTACAGTTCGTGCAGGTTTTCAGTTTGTTGCGGTACAGCATCCACAACTGGCCCAACATGTTTTGACCTATGCCCTCCTTACCATGTCCCCAAAATTTGTGAACTGTATCCTCCACAAATTGTCTGTCACCTGAGTCAACTAAAACCTTCCTTGCATCATGACAAATGCGAAGTTTTGTGCCTACGATTGTTTCCATAACATCCAGTTTTCTCTGTTTCCAGTTTTGGTTTGTCCGAATATGATCGCTAATCCGTTTTGCTTGTATTCCAGTCATGCTTTTGCGAGCAACTTCAGCAGATGAAAAGTGATAGGGGTGGTACTGGGGTAGTAGGGTAGTAGTGGTACTGGGGTAGTAGGGTAAGAGTGGCAGTGGGGTAGTATGGTAGCTGTGGTAGTGGGGTAGTAGGGTAGTTTTGGAAATGGGGTATTTGTGGTAGTGGGTAGTAGTTGCAGTAGGGTAGTAATGGTTGCGGGGTACTAGGGTGCTAGTGTCACTGGGGTGGTAGGGTACTTGTGGTAGTAGGTAGTAGGATAGTATAGTGGTAGTGGGGTAGTGTAGGGTAGTAGTCATCATATAATTGTCATAGTAGTAGTAGTAGTAGGATAGTAGTGGTTGTGGGGTAGTAGTAGTGGTAGTAGTTGTAGAGGTAGTATTATACAGTAGTAGTGGTAGTGGTGGTAGTAATAGAAGCAATGGTAGAAGTACTGGAGTAGATGAACTCATTCCCATATATCATTACTAATTGCACATATATATAGCCAATTTAATTGATAAACAACTGGCATGATGCCTATGTCAATTGCCGTTCTATAACTTGGATGAATTATGTAACCGGCGAAGTTCTTGGTAGAACAATCAAATAGAGAAATCACTTTCTTAAACCCTTTCAGCACGAAGTAAGAAGTGAATTTTTCACTTTAACAAAATAAATTGCGAAGTAAGGGGATGAAAATGAGAAGCCAGAAATGACACCAATTCCGCTTCATAGTATTGTTTTCCATTAATAATTTTTTCGGCGCATGCATAATCAAACTTATTTAACCTTTTTTCAGTTGTCAGTGCCACAAACTCTATGATCGTTTCCCAATTCAATTCACAGGTCCAGTTGTGGGTGGCTTCCTAACAACCAAATATCCATTCTCTTGGTAAGTGTTGTTCAGTGACTACAGTCATATCATACTTGATCACTGGCGGATCCAGGGAGGGGGGGGGGCATGGGGCCATACCCCCCCCCCCCCCCATACCAGGCTTAATATCTATAGTTGCCTATGGCATAGTGACCCAGAGACACCTTAATAGTCATGCTTTTGCCCCCCCCCCCTCCGGTAGAGGCCGGGCTAGATCCGCCAGTGTACTTGATATAATTACCAAATATGCTTGTTTTATACTTCCAGGATCTACTGGTGCACCAGTGGTGCTATTTTCTTGTCTTCGTTCCTCTGCTTCTTCCTAAGAAATCCACGTCCTAAAAAGAGTTTATTGACGGTGGGTTTTATAATTTACTTCATTTATATTTGGGAAGATTTATGACAGTAAATCAATATATGTAACTGCACATGGAAGCTAAAAGGTGACATCTACATCTATTTCATTTCAGAATAGCAAAGCCTCAAAAGACCACAAATACTATGTCATAGATGCAAGTGAGAGTCTACCTACTGTATAACATATTCTGCATTTGTTATTTTTTGGCATGCAAGAGAACTACAAAACCTGTAATATTCAACTTGCAAGAGTAGCAATTAGGAAATTAAATGTTTTGTTAATAAATGTATTGAACATTTCTTGAAAATTGAAAATAATTCTTTGTTTAAATTATATCAAAATATTGTCCCTTAATGTTACACTTTGGGTGTAGATCAATCTATTGGCATGTCTACCTTGCTCGATGTGGGTAAAAAAAACACAGAAGTTGTTTATTGAATGTGTTCAGTATTCAAACTGATGGATATATATCTCCATTGCCACGGATAAGTACTCCAACACTAGTCCACTAATGCATGGACCTTTACGGCCAGCCCGTCGCAATGCAGGCATCCATGCCTTCTCCTGTGCCCTTCCTGCAACCTGCTTCTGCTGCCTCTACATCTTTGACACAGCCTGCGACTTCGAGAGTGCCTCATACTACTCCAGCAGCCTCCCGGTGGACCATCCAGTGCTGAACATCATCCTCTTCTTGGGCCAGTCTCTGGCCCATTCTTCATCTCTTGACCTTTTTCAAGGCCACCAAATCATCCCAAGAGACCAGACCATGTACACATTTTGTGTTACAAATCAAAAACAAAGTTTCCTGTTTCCACTTAAATTCTGCCCCTCCTTCAAACAATCCGTATTTCATGTGAATTCTGGCCACTGAGTCTGTGTCTGGGCCGTCCCAACAGGCAGTTGTGCAAGCTGATGCTTGAGGCGATTCCTTGTCAGTTTTTTTATGCATCATCAAGGGCCTCCTTAATCAAATTGAAGCCCTGGATAGCGCTAGACCTGTCTGCCGATCATCGTTCTGACTCTCTTCTGGCGTGCGGATCACCATGACAATCAGATGTTTCCCATGGAAAAGTTTCCTTCGAGGATGACAACGACACATGGCGTAGCGACTCCAATGCAGATCTGTCGGTGACGATGGCAGTTTGGCAGATTTGTCTCGCATCTTCAACCCCAAACTGGCTGATTTACCTCCTGAGGTTGATGCACTTTTTCAAAGGGTATTGGCTGGCCTCAATTTGCTGTTTGAAGGTCTTGATGAGCTGGGAGCTGAGGTGAAAGACTCGTATGCCAAACTGTTAAGCTTATCTCTGTGTAGGCAGCCTGTGGAAGCTCAAATAACCAAGCTTTTGTCCAAATTCAAGTGCCCTGCCAATTTGCCTTGCCTCAATGTCCTCACTATGAATAAGGAAGTCTGGGACATTCCTTTGATCAAATTGATCAACTCGGCTGCTTCGTATTCTGACCAGTCGACTGCAGATCGTCTTCCAACTGCGGCCACAGATGCTATTAATGATGCCTAGAGACTCTTTGTTGCAGGGTTTTTGTATGTCTCACAGATACCCAAGGAAGTGGTCCCCACTGCGATACAGGACCATCGCATCTTCAAGCTGTGCTCGCGGGAGACTCCAGTGGGTGAGGAGTCTCTTTTTGGTGATCTGCATAAGAAAATGGCAGAACTGGAGGCCATTAACAAACTAGACATTGGACATAAACGGAAGTACTTTCGATATGACTCTAATTGGTTGGCTCACAATTCGTGCTATACCCCTTACCTACACATCTCCTCTCGCTAGTTTACTGGATGTGACCAGTCAAAGAGCAAAAAGGGAGCTCCTTTTTTAGGCCACAGCAAGTGGCCCAACATGAAGAAGAAGAAGAAGGAGTAGTGCCTGCTGTTGAGCTGCCTGTCCAGGTGAACACTCTTTTTTCCCTTTGCATTAGTACACCTAGCAATTTCACTTCTGGTAGAATTGCCCATTGTTATAACACTTGAAAAAAACATACCACTGATCCTTTGATTTTGAACCTTGTCAAGGGGTATCAAATAGAATTTGACAGTTGTCCAATCCAACAACCTCTTAGGACTCTTGTATTTAGTCGAACATTATCAGACATTTTGGACACGGACTTACAAGCTCTTTGTCAGCAGAATGTCATTGCCCAGTGTTCACTTGTTCCTGGCCATTGTTGTACTTTCCTGTCAAGTGAGTTTTTGGTGGATACGCATGATGGCTGTCAAAGGGTCATCTTTAATGTAAAAGAAATGAACAAATTTGTGACCTGCCACAAGTTTAAAATGGATGCAATTAAACATGTGGTACAATTATATCCTAATGCTTACATGGCCGGCGTAGACTTGAAGACGCATATTACTCAGTGTCAGTTACAGCTCGATCGCTTCAGTACTTGTTTTTTTCGCCTGGAAAGGCTAACATTATCATTTCACATGTCTACCACAAGGCCGATCTTATTTCCCATGTATTAATGTAGGATGGTAGGAGATGCATGCCTACGATCCCAATTTTGTGTCAATATTGTACGTAAACACAAAGGTATCACATATTTTAGAATAATGTTAAATGCTGTTTCGCCTGAGTAACCAAATAGTGTTAATTATATCTATTGTAGACTAATGGCAGAGGACTGGTTGTTGCCAGAGGGAGCCAGGGGCAGCAATGGTTACCTTGGCAACAGCTTGATACACTGCCCTGAAAATTGTTCTTAGGAAAAACCAAAACCCTGAAACTTATTTGGGTCTTGAGAGGGAAGCCTTGGCTGCATTCTTGGTTACCAGAGCAATGGCCAGTTGCTGGCTTGTAGAAGAGCCCTGAGGTTTTAGTTTAGAGGAGTAGTTAGTCATAGAGAGTCAGAGGAGTAGAGTCAGAGAGGAGAGGGAGAGAGAAGAGAGCCCAAAAAGTGTTTGTGGGGGAGAGGATTTAAGTAGGATGTAGTCATTATTAGGGAGAGCAGGTTGACCAGTGTGGGTCCCTGTGAATTTGTAAAGAGGGTGCTTCAGGCACATTAGTATTTAGTTCTTGACCAAGGATGCAGTCACAGGATCTCATTCAGGTATGTATGTATGTACATTGTAATAATTGTAATAATAATAATAGTCAATGTGATTAATTTAGTGTTGGGAAACTCGGGTGGTAAATGCAAAAGGGAAGGGGAAAATGTCAAAATTTGAATGTGATCAATGTCATCAATGTGTATTGTGGTAATTAAATGAGTAACTAAATATATTTGCCTTGTTTAATTTATAATGTAGTCATTCAATATACAGTGGTCATCTCTATATCAATCAAATTCGATATCCTGAGTAATGAAACTCCTTATAAGCTTTGCCGCTTACTACAAAAGATTCCGGTGTGACTAATGAGTAACTGCATTGTCTCACTTGCGGGAGAAAGGGCATACCATCATTGAATATATGGATGACAGTCTGTGGATTGCTCAGTCCATTGTGTGACTTTGTTTGACTGTCTGGGTTTGACAGTTCATTCTATTAAGTCTGTTGCTCAGCCATTACAAACTATAGAGTATTATACTTGGCCCCGTTTGCAAATGTCCGTCCAACTCACACCTGCTAAAAATAGAAAAAAAATATTCACATGGCTCAGGACTTGCTTAGACAATAACCTGTGACCATTAAAGATTTACCATCTTTCAATCACTCATGCCACAATGTTTATTAAACCTGGAGATTACTCGAAAACAATGCATTGCAGGAATACAAGGGAAATTATGAGGCCGAAATTGGCCTAGGCAATTAGGTGTGTGCTAGTTTGCAATTGTGCATTCAAACCATCCCCATGGCCTCCAAGCCCCTCTGTGCTCCTCTCCCCATTTCACATTTGGAAACATTGGCTGGGGGTGCTGAGTGTTTAATGTCACATTGACATATTTTGGCTATGTTTTACAAAATTAGAAAGACAAATTTATTACTGCACCTACATGCTTAAAACTTTGTCATAATATGTCTAAAATAGTGTAGTGGTGCCTTGCCGTAAATACTATAGAATTTTCAAAATTAGGGCAAAATAGGGAAAATTCCTACTTTTTCAACCTCCATATAAAAGACACTATTTACCTTACATGAATGAAATTGTATCGATAACATATCTAAATTATAGCATTTTCCCTTTTTAAACTTCATTTTGATATTCATTCATGCTAATTACAAAATAATGGAAACTCAGAAAAAAATGCTAAAAATTGTGTTAAATTGGGTTTTCGGAGCATAACTCTACCATAAATGCACTTACCCTAAAAAAATTGATATGTTATTACTCTATATAGCTTAGCTGTGCATTTTTATATCACATTGACATATCTAAGCTGTGTTTTAATAAGGAAAATATGAAAATTTGGACAGGTAATCTTTCAATCCCTTATATCAATGACTCCAGTAAAATTTAAATGTAACATAAATATCTATTGCATTTCCACTATTGCATTTTGTTTTCTATCGTGTATTTCACTCAGAAGAAATGACGTTTGCCTGAGGTAGCCCCGGGGACCCATGCGTGAGCTAACACACAGGGTCTTCAATGTCCATATACTCGCGCTAATTTGTAGATCACTCCCGGTCGCCTGTAGAGGGCAACATTTTTTAAACATGTTTAAAACATTGGCAGACGTTCTACGAGTGAATTGTTTACATTAGTTACGTAACTGGCTCGCGTTTCACTCGGCGAGCGTTTTTTTCTTGCGTTCTACGTACGTAAGACGCTCGGCAGACGTCCGTCGCCCGCCCATCGTCTTCCCAGCGAGCGATCTATGGGCAATCTATAGTGCCTACGAGTGCCTGACGGATGCTTGGCGACGGACGTTTGGTGAGTGTTTGACAGATGTTTGGTGAGCATTTGACGGACGTCCGGCAAGCCTTTGACGGACATCCAGAGAGCAATCTCATGGAAACAATTTATATGATTAACAGAGCCATGAGTGAGCGCGTATTGCCAATTTTTTACGTAAGTGGTCATACGTAGGTCTGAAACCTGGTTAGACAGAGGCATTTACATTGAAATATTTGCCTAGATTTCTAAGAACATACCAAGGACTGATTTCAACATCACCGATTTTGACATTATGAAAGGCAGACACTGTGGTTGACATGCTTTCTAGTTGATTCGTCACTGTGCGAATTATTATTTTCCAAGCCGGCCCCCCCCCCCCCGATCATCTAATTATGAATAATGCACTTGCACATGTGCATAGGAATATTAATAATACGAAGAAATCATAAAATGCAATGTCAGGCTATGTTATTATTTTGTTATTGACTATTATTAATCATTAAACCTGTGAAGGTAGTCTTAATATTCATTATAATATAATATATACTTTTTCCCACATCTGTTTCTTCTCCATACTACTCTTACTGATATATACGTGCTCTAGTTGATAATAAATAAAATCAATTTGAAAAAGAATAGGACTTCCTTCGCACAGCAAAATTTAGCGAGACCTCGGAACTGATTTAACTTGTGTTATTTTGATAAGCTGTTGGCCATGATGTATCATGCCTACAAATTAATTTTATAATTTATGGTCAATCAATTCTTTATCACTATCTTATATGTAATAGAAATGGCATTTAATTGAAAATAGTGTGCACTTGTTATGTAACGATGAACCTGTAAGCTGCACATCAGATTTGTGCCAGGCTGCTTTTGGTTGTAGATTAATTTATTTGACATTCATGCTCCAAGACTTGTTTTCTCATTTTCATTTTGAAGAAGTGACAGAAGCAGAAGAGCCAATGAACCAAACCCAGTTTGAAGATGCTGAATAGATTGTTCTTATCATGTACCCTGAAATTAAACCGTGCAGTTGTTTCATTTCATCTTTTATCATGCAGTGTAAATAAATTATTGTATACAGTCATTGTGTCTTCTGATCATTGTCTTGAAGGTAAATATATAATGTCTGCTTGAACAAGTCTCCTAAGATCTGAGATCCATGGTGTCACATGTGCTATTAAAATGCTCAGTATTGACAGCATGTGAATTTCATCTAATTAGTGGCTACAGCAGTTGAGCTGTATAAGGTGCAGACCTGGTCTGAGGAATGATTCTTATCTTGGCTTTGTTTAAATATTGTGAAAATTAGCATTCTCTTTGGTTCTGTTCTATCTCAAATAGACCTCGAAAAAGAGACATATTGTTAAGAAAATACCTTCATTTTATTGATATGTACAAAAAAAACTGATAAAAGGCTTTTTTGTGACTAGTAAGATGCACAAGAACACATACTGGTATGCATGGTACATGTTGGACATGGACCAGAATGCTGATTTCATAGTTTCATTAGAGCAGCAAGCCAATAAGCCTACTTAGGGGTTTCTCTGGTGCAGTCAACTGCATGTTTCACAAAGGGAAATGCGATGCCTTCGGTATCTGCGGCAGGGACAAAACCTGACTTGGAGTTTCTGAAAGCCGGCACAGCTGAGTAATTTTGGATAAGGCTGTAAATAGCAAGTGCCATTTTCTACATGAAGTGATGGATGGACGGTTGCATTGTCTTCAGTGGAAATGACTTCACATGCAGGAACATCCCTGAAAAGGGACATAATTAGTGCAGTGTTGTGATACTATATGAAAAACAAATTTATAATTTTATAAGTACCTTCAAGAATTTACCTTTTTAAAAAGGATCTTGTATTAACTGAGGAGAAAAGGCTTCTGTCACACAAGTCCTGAAAAATTACACAGAAGTAGTTATTGGCACAATCTTGTCAATAGTGGATTTATCATAAAGCTTCTTGATATTTTCGCAAGGTCGTTACTTGCAGAATGCTTTAATTCTATAGCTTCCCGCCCTAGATTCTGATTGGTTGAAGCAAGGGGACCCAAGCAGCAGTGTTTCTAGCGCATTTTAATGTACATTTGATGCCTTATGTTTTTTAGCTTCTTTTATTAAGTAAGTTGTGTTTATTGAATCAAATGACAAAATTAATCTTGCACTGGAAAGCAAATTGAGTAATAACAGATGAAGGCAGACTTTTGCATTGTCACAGTTTGAGGTGTTCTGTGGAAATAACTTTACTCAGGAACTAGGCCTTGCTTCATACCTTCTTGACTGCAGGTTTCGATGCAATCTTGTCCAGGTTTTGAATGTTTGACAATTAGAGACTTCTGAAGCTCAGGATCCTTCAGAGAAGTGCAAAAATCTTGAAACTTTAGGAAGTAGTTGACTCTTTCAAGATATCCTTCCATAGTAAACTCATATGGTAAAACAGGTTCAACCTACAAAAAATCTTAAAAAACAACTGATGATACCTGCCACATTAAGCTGGGGTGACATTTATTTTGCAACACGTACTGTTCTATTGAGTAGAGGAATGGCTTCCAAAACCTTGCCAAGATCATTTGTATCCAGTGTAATCACATTGGGAGGTCCTATGTGTTCCTCTGCATATGGAACTTGACTACTTAGCTGAAATGGGAATGTTTGTTATATTAGACCTATGCATATGAGTCTGTCTTACTTTTACAAGTTAATTACAGGAGCAAAGTAAGAAGTTCACTTGTCACCTTTCTTGATGTGGGTTTGTGCTCCAGAGGGTTCTGATGGGGTGGTATGGATGGGTTGAGGAATATGAGACCCTTCGCAATGGCCTCCAAGGCACCTGGACCTTCAACCGGGTGACCCACTCCAATCATCAACTGAAATTTTTAAAATAGCAATTCCAGATCAGTGTCCAGGACCAAAAGATTCACATCCTGGTTGTATGATTTAGTATGAAGCATAGATTGTGGTTACCTGGCCATAATTATGCTGTATTGCTCTGCAGATGACTGAATGAAAGTGGTGTTTATAAATCTGCATACCTTGGCACTTTGCAGTACTGATGAATAATCTGAGGAAGACAGAACACCATGGTTGATGATGAAGTGAGGCAAAAAGGCAAAAGCAAAAAAATGCTAAAGTTGTTGTGGCATGGAGCTCAAAAGATCCGCTCAGAGCTCGCAGCATCGGTGCACTGTGCTGAAATGAATAGCAGTAGTTGTGTTAGGGTTGCGGACTGATAGCCAGATTCATATGTGATTAAACTGTTTGTAAATTGGACAATTCAAGTCAGGCTCATTTACCACAATGTGATTGGCTTCTTTTCCATACACAACTGCTATGTTATGCTTTTCGGCAACTGGTTTGGTCGGATGGACAACAAAGCCAAGGAACGAGTTGTCAGGAGTACTTGCTGCAAAAAAGAACCTTATTTTTATACAGTTTTACCTGTCATGCATTCACCACAAGAGAAAATGCAAATTAAAATGTAAAATTATTTAAACAATGTTTTAGCTCACGATACAATGTGTAAAATTGTTGAAGATGAAGATCAAAAGCATCATGAACATCATGTCCTATCAACTCAGCCATTTTTGGGTTGTTGTAAGGGGCTTCAGTGCCATATATGTCTAGTATCCTAAATTTGTTTCTGAAAGAAAAGAAAAAACTTTATCAGAATTGTGAACTAACAGTATATTACAGTTTATCAAAAACCAGAGTTTGTCTTACTTAATAATGATATAGACAAATAGTTATATATATATATATATATATATATATATATATATATATATATATATATATATATATATATATATGAGCTAAAACTAAAAATACCTGAAGGCTTTCCTAACGCCATCTGACATAGCATACATTCCAAAATAGTCCGTGAATATCAGATCTGGGCCATTACTGAAGCAGCCACTGGTGTCCCCCTTGGAGGCAGTGATGAAGGAAAGCCTAGAAACACCAGTTTTGATCATTGATCATTTGAAGAATTTTCACAGCACTTTAATCAGTTCACATCTTCTGAAGTTTGAAGAAAAAAAGGCTTTATCCCTTCTGAGATACTTATAAAATCCTAATTTTATCCAAAATGTTATATGAATGCTGTTATCCACTGTCTTGTTTTAAAAAAAAGTCCTAAACATTGACAGCAAAAACGTGGCTTAATAAATTATTGCCAAAATGCAATGGCCTATTATTACCAAGATAATGAAAGCCTGTCAAAAAATATAAAATTTAATGAAGTGTGCTAACATAGCTGCAGTTATTTTGATGTTGTGTTGCAAGGTGACATTGTGACCCAAGAGAGCACCAGTTCGCCAAGAGGACCTCCATGCTTAATACTCTCCATCTGGGCAAAGTTAGTTTGCGTCAACATTGACTCAACAATCCAGGCGAAACCAAAATCTGAAATACAAAGTGTGATATAGGTAATGCATAATAAGAAAGTCACCTCCCAGTGTTGCGTAATATAGTTATTTTTGATAAATGAATATGATTTCACACAGGAAGGAAACTCACTTCCAACTGCTCGCGGCTTTGCATAAAATGATCAGCAAGCAATTGGTCAGCAGCCGTAATCCAATCAGGCCACTGATTGAGGATGCGATATCTCATCCACTTCCAGTGATAGGTGGTTGCCATGGCATCCATCAAGTCTTCAGGAGACATCTGAATTTCTGCCATTTTATGTCTTTTTGTTGCATTAGAAGTCCATGAAGATGCCAATTTCAACTGAAATTGAGGGCATGCTGGTGTTTTTTAAATGAGCAACCATGTAATGATGGTGATTTAGCTATTGTGTTACAAGGGCTTGCAATAAGGGGGATAATATATATAATATATATACTATGTTAATTTAGTAGTCAGTCTCTCCCTTTACCTTTTCTTGAGCGATGACATCTGGAAGAGCCTTGAATTCCCCTGATGAAAGAATAGTACAACAAAATATAGCTTACTTATATCTATCTGTCAAAGACTCAATATTAACTACTGTTGCATTAAGTCTAAGTTTGGTTTTAGTCAACTAAACGACTGAAGCCAACTGCCTGCACCTGAAAGTAAATACTTATACTGCAATCAAACTTCAAAAGTTTCTTCTCATCGCAAAATATCACAACCTGCACCATATTGAAATTACTACCATTCACAGTGGGATGGATGTGCAAATAGCTACCATCCACAGTGGAATGGATGAGTAAATGGCTACCATCCACAGTGGGATAGATTTGCATAATGCTACCATCCACAGTGGGGTGGATATGGATATGTAAAATGCTACCATCCACAGTGGGATGGATGTGTAAAATGCTACCATTCACAAATAAATGTGCAAAATACTACCATCCAAAAGTGGGATGGATGTGTATAAAATCCTACCATCCAAAGTGGGATGGTTGTGTAAAAAACTACCATCCACAAATGAATGTGCAAAATACTACCATCCACAGTAGGATGGATGTTTTAAATGCTACTATCCATACAGGGATTGATATGTAAAATACTACCATCCACATCTTCCGAGAGCAAGGCCTCCTACGCATGACTCTGTTGGGCAGCCTTGCTAGAAATGGGCTGTTTTTAGCTGGTTATGCATATCAATCTGACCTTCCACAGTGGAATGGATATGAGAATGCTTTAATCTACAGTAGGATGGATTGTGTACAATGCTATCAACAATGGGATAAATGTGTAAAATGCTACCATCTACAGTGGGATGAATGTGTCAAATACTACCATCCACGGTAGGATCAACGTCAATGCTACCATCCACAGGTGAGTGCATGTTAAAATGCTACCATCCACAGTGAGATAAAACTGTTAAAATACTACCGTACACACAGACTTTTTGATTACATGTAACAGCTGCAGCTGAATGGAGTTTTGCCAATTCACCAAATCTGATTGTTTAGGCCAACCATTTAAAGTTTGGAATCAGCCTGTCTACATATAATAAGGGCTTGTTCAAATCCTAGACCAGCACAGCTGCCAAATACAAAGCACCTTTAATCAGTTGTGCTTCTTAAAGTATTGTAGTTTTTCAGACAAAAATGTAGTAGCGGTTTATTTGTATATCCCATATATTTTTTTTACAATTTATCAAACAAAAGGGTTAATCACTTTTCACAATTATAGAATATAGAGCCTGAAATCAGTTGACATAAAAAAATGGAATGTTACAGAAGTGAAAAGACTTGATATGACGGTCAAGATAGTCATTCTTTTACTAACTCCATCTACGGCATGGTACAGCCCAGACAACCTGTCACTGAATCAGTTGCTTGCTGCTGCATGCTGTCTTCCAGTGCAATACATGTAGGCCTACAAGATCGACTTGTCATTAGAATGTCTCACCTGAGCACATTGTTTGTAGTGGAAGGTCATTCACCTGAATAAAGTAAACACTAATGAATGGCACCCTCTATATGGCAATAAAACATTCTGAGTCTCACCTGGTGGACAGCGGTTGAACAAGGCATTTAGACTGAAGTAAATCACGAGATAGTAGTTGATGTCGTTGATACACAATCTGTCTTATTTATCTATGTATCTACTATCAGGGATTTTAAGGCCCTTCGACTTCTATCTTGTATGACTTTTCAAATATTCCACGGTTACATAGTCTATGAAAAATTTCAAAGTGCCTGAGTAGCTGTCTACATAAAACCATAGTTTTAACTTTTTTGTTAATTTTTCCAAAATATACCTTCCAATAGTGGAAAATTGTCAAAATTAGCAGGTGTATCTACAAAATAGCAAAACTCCGGATATATTCAAATTCATATCTCGAAAACTACGGGGAGCTAGGTCATAACATTTTGCATGTGACCATCATTTATATATAGGTACCTAGAAAAAATAATTATGAAAATCGAAGACAGTCACCCGGGAAGACCCAGGAATTTCAGACCCAATGTATGTTTTTGACTAAAATTTAGAAGAATTAATTAAGCTGGTGTCATCATCACAGATACAACAGAACAGGAACAAGGGATCAGCATTTAGTAAATTCACTGTCAAACTTCTTAAAAATGAAACAACAAAAACTGAACTTTGAATCTTTTTATTCCCTACCCGCACAATCAACAAAGATACCAATTACAAACAAAGTGAGTAAAATTAATGAACATGTTTTACATTGATTAACGTAGAAGTGATAGATATATATAGATTTTATTGACATGTAAAATATCATAAATGATACATATGTCATTCAGTTAAAAGATAACATGAAAGAGACATTAATGTAAGTACAGAAAGCAATAAAATGTCAATAATCAAGGTTCCAGCCACCAAGTTAACTTATAATACGTGTTTAAAATCCACATACACAATAGAAAAAAATACAAGCCGCTAATAAAAACATTTCACTCTCAAAGTCCAAAACATGACAAGCACATCATAACTAATAAACTAATAAACTAAATTAATAACTGTGTGGATACAGGAGATGGTTTTCTCTACACATCAGCTTGAAGGAGAAACTTTCCTAAACTAATTAATAACTCAGGTTCCTTGTTTGTCATTATTGCTGTAAACTTAGTTATATCATCTAGAGACAAGAAGTTGTTAATAAATTTAGTTGCATTCAAAAAAAGGTTAACACGGTGTTGCTCATTACCAGGACAGACAATCAAACAGTGAATTTCGTCTTCTACAAAGTTTAACGTACACTTTTCACATATTCTATTTGGAGCAGGAATTATTGGTTTATGGTGTCGACCTGTTTCAATCTTCAGGCTATGTGAACTTGTCCTAAATCTAGCTATTTTAGTTAACACTTTGCGAATTTGTTGCAATTCAAGATAAGGTTCTATTCTACAATCAGTTTTAAATAGTTTATATGTCCTAAGTTTTGGTTGTTGTGAACTGTCATTTATTGCATTTATAAGTCGCTCATGTTCGGCTTCATAGAGTCTTAGTTTCACTGTGTTAGAGATATTATCAATGTCAAAGTTTCTGAGGTTACTAATATCATATTCAATGGTGCAGTTATTTAATACATGACACACTTTACTGAACCAGTTATTTCCATTTACTGCATTCCCATAAATTTCCTTCTGAACATTTAAACATTTCTTAAGTAAACTGTCATCAGGTGCTCTTTCCAATCTTATCCAGTAATTCACCATTCTAATTTTCTGTCTGACATGCAATGGGAATCTACCTGTTTCACCATAGACTGCTAAAGATGGTGTTTGTTTTCTTACTCCTAATATGTTTTTAAGATATGCAAGTTGCAAATTTTCTAATTCAGGCATAGATTTTTCACTTGTCCATATTTCACTATTGTACTCCAGGATAGGTAAAATATAGGTATCAAACATTCGAAGAGATAGTATGGGATCGATTTTTCCTAATGCTTGTTTTGAATCACCTTGCAGTGCAAAGAGCGCTTTATGAGCTTGTGTTGAGAGGTATTCCGTCATCTTGCTATGTATTCTACGCTTATTAGTAAGCATATGGCCAAGATATTTGAAGCTGTCAACATTTACTAGTTTTTCCCCATTACAGAAGAAGGTGCTTATTGCTTTGTTACCAATCTGCATCACTTTGGTTTTACTAACATTTACAATAAGGTGCCATTTTTTTACAGTAATTATGAAGTGAATTTATACTAGAGTAGATAGAGTGGATCCAGCCCCACTAACATTGTACTAGATTTGCATTCATACCTTTACATTACATCTCAGGATGCAGAATGCATTTTTAATTTTGTTTGCCTGGTCCCAGATTAGGCGTCCTGTTCTTGACAATCCTCTTTGTGTTGGATCCGGAGGGGTAGTCAGTCAGTGCATCTGATGCAGTGGGCCAGTATGAAAAGTGGTTCTCGTCCCTGTACCATTTAACTGCAAACAATACATGAAGATAATACCCAAGTAATTAATGATGTATGCTCTAAACATGTTACACAAAACACAGGCATCAACAATGTCGGTCTTAAGGGTCCATTTTGTATATAACATGTTTAAGGTTTGAGTGTAGTGTAGAAAATGTTTGCTTAGTATAAGGACACTAGCATGGCTAGTAATGCTTGCTTGCATTGCTTTGAAATTTGACAATTTTTATCTGTAGCAAAAGTTTGTACCATATTTAATATATTTCAGTGTGTTTACAATATGATGTGAAATTTTAAGCAGGAAATGGCTTTATATAGGCTTTGGTCAGTCTCTTCAGTTCAAGCATACACATGTGTTGTACATGTACATGGTATCTGTTACGATGTTCCATGTGGCTTAACAGGTACAAAGTGGGTCACTCACTCGTCTTCTCCAAGCCTTCCTCCCAAGAGACCTCAGGCTGCCATCCCAGCATCATCAGTTTGTTTGAGTTGAGGGGATACCGAGGGTCATTGAACGGGCGGTCCTGCACAAACTCCATCCAGGACTTGACTGCCTTGTCATCCACTACACCCTTCATCTGCTCAGAGGAGAATGCCACCATGAAAACTTATATGAACAATGTTTCAGTCAAATTAACCACCGCTTAATATATTTTATGACCTACCTTCTTGATGAGGGTCTTGGCCAGTTCCATGACAGAAATCTCAGTGTCCGTTCCTATGTTGTAGATTTCTCCTGGTGTGCCATTGTGAGTGATGACATCAAATGCAGCTGCCACATCAGTCACATAAATGAAGTTCCTGATGGCCTCGCCTTTGCCATGGATGAAGCTGGATGGTGAAATGAGGACTTCACATTAATCGAAAAATTCTCAGAATATACCTATGCATATGTGGGAGTTCTGTTGACCTGGGTTATGAGTACATGTACTCCAATTATTGAACTGCCATTTACTTACCACTTCCTGTCTCTGTGTAGCAATGATATGAACTTGGGGATGACACCCTCTGGGTACTGTTGAGGTCCATATACATTGTTGCCCCGGGTGATGATTACTGGAAACTGCACAAAGTAAATTGAAATTGATAAGAAACTGGTTGCATCATGTTTTCATCAACAGAGATTTCAAATGTGACATAACATCAAACAGATTATCAGAAAACAGTTAGGATTGACAAAAAATATTGCAAAGTATCAAAATAATAGATATCAATCTGGTGTGGATGGGGCATCTCTTTGACAGTTTTTTTATTCTCCCCTGGTACAAAAATGTGTCACTGATTATTATTGCACTGTGGTGGTGGTGGATTAGGGCTTTACGTCCTGTATTTGTGCACCTGATGGGCTAATTAGGACAAGTAGGGACCATGGCAATGAGACGAAGGATGAAACAGCCATCCAACAAAGGCTCGACCAGGAATTGAACCTGGGTGGTTAGAAGCTGAGCGCGCTACCACTGAGCTAGACCCCCACCCTTAGATTATTATTGCACTAATGGAAGCTCTATCTCTCAATGCTACTGATCTTTATAGCGCAGTCGCTTAACATGACCAACTGCCAGAGGCAGACATAATGAGATAAGGCTTGGAGTCCACATGTTCCATATTTACCACATTGGTGGGGTCTGTATTAGGCAGCACCATTTTAATGTATCATGCCCTTAGGCTAGACCTTCAGAGGGAGCCAATAAGAGACTCATGCCTTAATCACTGGGCCACCCAGCTGCTCTTTTAATGAGATTTTGAGTGGAAAAGGTACAGGGAGAAATAGGTTCAAATGTTGGGTTCTTTAGACCAACCTATCATGGAGTATAATATTACTGTTCGATGGCTATGTTAAAAGCATGAGGGCGTGATCTTAATATGGTCAATTTCATTTAGTTAATGACAGATATCAGAGAACCAAAGTAAACTAGAATGCACAGGTGTAAATTGCATAATATAATAGGGGACAGCATAACAGAATTGGCGACAGCGCAATACAACGGTACGTAGTATGTAGGTTAGTGATAACAAAAACTCCCCCCCCCCCTCGGGGGGCAGAGCTAATAATCATAGAAGTTAATGGACACCTATTAATATAAAGGCATCCCTCAGGGTTCTATATTAGGCCCTGTAATGTTCAATTTATTCATCAATGATATTTTGCATGCCCTGTGCAATTCTACTTTATATAATTATGCTGATAAAAATGTTATATGTTGTACTACTAATTCGCCAGAGTCTTTAAAACTATTATTAGAACATACTCGATTTCTTTCTGAAAATATCAGCGAAGTTAATGTCTTGCTTAGAATGTGTAATACTCTTGATCTTGAAACCAAACTTAATATGTCAAGGACAATATTTTGTATTTGTTTTTACGTATAGCCGTGTGGAAACTGACAGTGGGCCAACACAACAGTGAGTTGACACAAAATCAGGACAATTGCGGGCTGGCAGTTGGGGCTTTTTTTCAAAGTTGCACACCTTGAACCGTTAGGAGCATACGTTATAACCCAGAACAGTGCAATTGCTTGATGATTTTTGCCCTCTTGGGAGCAGTTAGATATGGAGAACATTGGGTTGGGAAGTATTACCTAACCTATGGCCACATTTGCAGTTTGTCTGAATTGCATTCGGCTGATAACACAATTTTTGTCATTCAAAAAATATTTCTTTTGCTCTCTCTCTGTGAACTTTCTGTACATGCCATCAACTCTTGGTTTCAACATGGAGTCAAAAGAGATTGTGGAGTCAAAGTATGAACCACATGTTGTAAAAAAGGTCAACTTACCATGTACAATTTCATTTATGAACTTATGAATATTAGTTATAATTTATCTATATGTATCAATACGAATATATGTATCTATACCAATGTAACATATTTTCAGGGTCACAGGCTTTGAATGGGCTTTGAACATGAGCGCAAGGATGATTGAATATGAATAAAGCCAGTCAAACACATCACTCTAATGCTATCACTCAAAATTGCCGTAATATTATTCAAATTTTTCCTGTAAAATTTGGTATTTTACTGAGATGTATTCCCAATGACTTATGAATCAACAGCATAGCTGTTACAATGACGTACGCCAAAATAAGTGCATTTTCTATCATTCTGATGAGCGATATAACATGCCAGTTTTGGATTTTACTTATGTGTACTGACATGCAACAAAAACCAAAAAGCAACAGTAGTATGGGTGCTGGTATAGCCAGTATGTCGGTAGGTCATAAGGGGTTTTCAGCAGTACTTTCACTTTCACAATACTTAGGGTAACGTCATATTGTTTATTACAACCACCTCCTTGTATATTAATTATTTATCCATATTTATGGTTTATAATGTCAAGAATATGTGTTAATTAGTTAGTTATTATAACTACATTCTAATATATATTGACATTATTAAAAGCTAAGTAATAAACCACCATTACAAAGATGAATAAGTAGTTATTATAACTACATTGTCAGTTCTAACACCTGTTAATATTATTAACCCTGTAATAATAAATCATTATGACACACACCAATAATAATCAAATAAATTTCTGAGAGCATGTGCTTCAATATTAAACTGGTGTGTATCATTAATACCTTATTATAACTTAAGAAGGTCATACACATAATGCTTCATGTTAATAAAAAATAAGAAGAAGACCTGGTTTTAGTTGAATTTACATAATTTGTAAATAATAAAGCCCCTTTCACACTTAGCCAGTTTTGCCGTAGTGAACCCGTAGTATTACATAACGAGTGACTCGGCGGGTTCTACGGGTGACTTGGCGGGTTCTACGGGTGACTCGGCGGGTTCTACGGGTGACTCGGCGGGTTCTACGGGTCAATAAGCAGGTCACTCGGCGGGTTCTACGGGTCACTCGGCAGCTTCTACGGGTCACTTGGCATGTTCTACAGGTCACTCGACGGGTTCTACGGGTCCTAGAAGTAAGCCGACGGGTAGTAGTAGTAATCCGCCGAGTTCCACGGGTGACTCGCCGACTGCTACCAGCCCAGCATCAGCATCAGCGTAGGCAGGGAGGGGGGTTGTATATACTTTAAAAGGCTGCTGCTCCCATAATATAAGTCCGATGTTCGTCAAATAGACTGTATTGTAGTTCATACTGATTCCATACGTGTTTTTGGATCGAAAATAGATAAAATATTAGGCGAGTTATTTGTCTGAGAAGGCAGCTAGGTTGGCGGAGGCAAACAGTGGTGCTCCCGCACACGTCTGCGCCCGGACTGTTTCAAAGGCTCCTGCTCCCTTAATATTAGTCCGATCTTCTTCAAATAAGACTGGATTGTAGTATTGTTCATACTGATTCCATACGTGTTTTCGGATCGAAAATAGACCAAATATTAAGCGAGATATTCTTTATTACATAATAAGCAAATAAATCTATCTGTCCCTCTAAACTATATATCTACATATCTACATATCTACATATCTACATATCTACATATCTACATATCTATATATCTATATATATACATATCTACATATCTATCTATCTATCTACATATCTATCTATCTACATATCTATGTATCTTACTATCTACATTAAAGAACAGCGATTAATGTTGGGGCGTTTAACTATTATAAAAATTCTACACATTTCCCTGAACAATTCAGCCTTTATTTGACGAAAATCTGACTAATATTAGGGGGGCAGCATCTTTTTAAAGTATATAAAAAATGAAAATAATACAATGATAACATTGTGAGACATGAGCTATCATAACATAAGTAATTCAATTCAATTAGCCAAATGTAAAGAAGTCCTTCACAAAGGTTAGTTGTCATTATTCAATTGCAATTAACCTGGATTACAGGTTTAATGTCATGTCCTATTAAAAAAGAAGCCACTTTGAACATCACACATATCTGAGTGTCAATTGTCATTTAGTATAACGGTCATAATGAGTTGTATATGGTCCGATTTTCGTCAAATAAAATTTATATAATAGATAAGGTGAGGAAAATTAATGGAGTATACTAGGCAAAAATAAGAATATTCTTGTTAATAAAGTTAGTAATACCTCATAGAGTATAGATATGTAGATATGTAGACAGATAATTATAAGATCTTCACCTAATAATACGTTACTATCAATAATTCATTGAATCGTAATCAATAAAAAATGAAAATAAAACAATGATAGAAACTATCTATAGATAGATATATACTCTAGTTAGAGTAATCATTTTAGATATTTATTTCATTTTATATAAATTATTAATATTTCGTTATTGTTGTTGTTTCTGAAAATAATCCAACTGGAATTAAATTTGATATTGCATGTTCCATCCATGATCAAAAAAAATTATAGACAATCTCCCTCTTTAATATGCATAATAAACAGGAATCAGTTGAAATTTAGAATTTCAATTAATGCTTGTGATCAATGATGAAAAAGTATAATTTACCCCATTCTTTGTATCATTCAAAATGCTAATAGCAATTGACATAACGGTCACGGCAGATTGCTATTACATATATAGGTTAATTGACTTTTACAAAACCCAAGGAAAAGTCCTTCACATTGGCCAGTTGGTAGAATGAGTAGAAATGAATTGCAATAAAGCTCATCCAAACATTGTATATATGAAGGCCAAAACTATTTGACTGTACACTATGAAAATGCCAAAGAGAAAAGCATCAGTCCTGCACCCTTTGTACATCTTGCATCATGGCAGTATATAATAGATAAGGTGAGGAAAATTAATCAGTTATACTGGGCAAAAACAAGAATATTCTTGTCAAAAACGCCCCCAACATTAATTGCTGTTCTTTAATGTAGATAGTTAGATATGTAGATATGTAGATATGTAGATAGATAGATAGTTTAGAGAGACAGATAGATTTATTTGCTTATTATATAATATCGAATATCTCGCTTAATATTTGGTCTATTTTCGATCCGAAAACATGGAATCAATATGAACTATTTGACGAAAATCGAACTAATATTAAGGCAGCAGCAGCTTTTTAAAGAAGCGCTCAGCTCTGCATGCATTGATGCATGCATTGACACAGTCCGGGTGCGGACGCTTGAGGGAGCACCAGTGTTTGCTGCCTACCTGCCTTCTCAGACGAATATCTCGCTTAATATTTGGTCTATTTACGATCTGAAAACATGTATGGAATCAGTATGAACTATACTACAATTCAGTCTTATTCGGACTAGTATTAGAGGAGCAGCAGCCTTTTAAAGTATATACAACCCCCCCTCCCTGCCTACGCTGACGCTGGTAGCAAAAAGCCGGTGGGTTACCCGTGGAAGCCGGCGGGTTACCCGTAGAACCCAGCAAGTCACCCGTAGAACCCCTGAACAAGCCGCCGCCTTTACTACGGGTAAAATTAGGGACGGATAACTCGCCGGGTTCTACGGGTAACCCGCCGGCTTCCACGGGTTTTTGGACACCTGGGGGTTTGCCACGGATGAGCCATGCAAGCATCACTTTATCTGGGTGACAACATATTTCTGAAGGTGCTGGTTAATGATGGTTACGTCACTGTCGACATTAGAAGAATACAGGTATGTCAACATCAAAAACAATCAGCCATTTTTTGTCACCCCAACATCCTTTACCCTTAACTCTTTCTGAAAATTAACATATTCTGTTTTCTTTACTTAACAGATCAATGATGCCCCCGAGAATTGTGATAATATCATTTTACCACTGCAAGGGTACTGCAGACTTGTTCAAGGAGCTGATTTGATTGCCAACAATATTGGTTCACACTATTCCTATCATCTTGGAGCAAATTATTATGCGGAAACTTTTAGGACATCACAAAATATGAGGAAAATTTTGATGGATTACGAATTGTATCATTGGATGAGGAGATTTCTCTCACTTAACAACAATTTGAACTCATTGTATCAAAAATGTGTGAAATTGAAGCCGTTATCCCTGAACTCAGTGTCACAGTCCCATGTTATCTATCAGAGGATCACATGAACCAATTGGGTGCTTTAATGTGTGTAGAATGCAACCCCCAAGGGTTCTATTGATGTTTGTTTTTGTTGTAACACCTTTTGTTTCTAATAAAAAAAAAACTTTATTTACTTTAAAACATACTTTATCTGTTTGTTATTTTACTGATATCTTATGTATAGTATATATGCAACACCTGCCATACATTACGCTGGTAGCATACAAGCCTGAAGAACATGTAGTTATCTCGTTTAACACAAGAGGTGTAAAATGTCACCTACAGTTTTGTGAATTCTTTCTTCCATGACTGGTCTTACAACTTCCACACTTTAACACAAGAGGGTCTTCAGCATTCATGGGATAAGTCATTGTTGGCCAGACAGGGGAGGGGTGGGGTGGGTAAATAAATAGATAACTACACACAATATAATCCGGTGATGTGGAATCATTTCCATCATTTATACAAGGTCTCTCAATGGATGAAGAACAGGGCAGCAGTGTGCTTTATTCTCAACCCTCAACAGAATCAACAGATAAATGGGTTGTATGGGGTCATAGGCTTCCAAAAGGTGAAATTGTCTTTCTCACACAAGCCATTGTAATTTACACTGTCATAATTAGTGCTATTGTCAATATATCTTTAGAAAATAGCTCAGAAACGTGGCTCGTACTTTTAAGTGCCTCAGTAGGAGCAATCCTGCCGGTGCCAAAGATCCACACACCGAAAAGATTGGTAACACAGCGGCCTTCAATTTCGTCATAGAACCTCTTCAAGTTGAGCAGGCCTGTACACCATGACCGATTTGTCACCTGAAGCAGACCAATACCTTGCAAGCTTGTATTATCAACCCGATAGCCCGGCGAGTTTTTATGGGGCCGGTAAACTGTGGCACTATATTAATATTCGAAAAACCTTTACAAAATGTAGACACAAGGAGGTCAAATGTTATAACTTATTATCCTGTTAAAGATTTTTCTAATCAAGGCGTTATACAGTTCAGTGTTCCTAACAATGGTACATCTTATCTTGACCTGCGTTCCACAAGACTTAACATTACATGTAAGATTGTTGGTCGCAATGGTGAGGTGATTAACCCTCCAACATTTTTAGATGACGATGATAATGATGATGCTGCAGAAGCTGCTGGTAATCAGCAGAGGCAGGTGGCAGCGGAGACACTGGTGGAGGGACTGCTGCTAACACAAGGACGAAACGTGCAACTGGTGCGGCCGATGCACCTAAAAAAGTCACTGCAACAGTTGGAGTTGTTAACAATTTTATGCATTACAAAACAGGGTTCTTACACATTCAGACCAGTCTTACCCTTATCTGGCTTACATGAAAGCTCTTTTGTACACAAGTGAACAAATGAAGAATGGAACTCTTCAAATGGCTATGTTTTACAAAGACTCAGGCACTGAAGTGGGTAATGCTAATTGGCAAACTTCTACCAATCCAGGGATAAAAGCTAGAACGTCCTATTTTTTTAACTCAAAGGAAGTCGACATGAGAGGTCACCTTTACAGTGACATTTTGGAGATTTCACGATTTTTACCAAATGGTGTACCTCTAAACCTAACCCTTTACTCTAGCACTCCAGAATTTTGCCTGCTTTCCACAAATGTAGGAATTGGTGATTTCAAAGTTGTTATCACAAAAGCATCTCTAGAAGTTGCAATGGTCGATGTTGCTCCCCTAATTTCTGTGTCTCATGCTGAACTTCTGAAAACACGCCCTGCAATCTACCCTTACATAAAAACTGAAGTAAAACGGTTCACTCTGGGCAAAGGTGTATTTTCAGGAGAGCTGATTGATCCCTTCAATGGGCGTGTCCCGTCCGAAATGGTCATAGGTTTAGTGTCTGATTCAGCCAATCACGGGACTCTCTCAGACAACCCTTTTTTTCTTTAAGCACAATAGTCTTAACTTTATTCAAGTAACAGTGGACGGCCAGGACCTGTCCCAAGTGCCCATTCAACCGCGTTTTTACACAGGTGAAGATACAGTTAACAGCCAGAACATTGATGCCTACAAGACGCTGTATGGCATTGATGGCAATGAGGGAGCCATACCTATCTCTAGAGATGATTATCCTAACGGCTATTGTTTATACAGATTCTATTCTGAACCAGCAAGCAATGGTTCTAATGATGACATCATCCCCTTGAAACGCAGCGGTAACATGAGAGTTTCTGTGAAGTTTGACTCAAAGCTTACCAGGCCTACCACTGTTGTAATTTTCGCCAAATTTGCTGCAGCCCTTAAAATAGACAAAAACTGTGCCGTTTTTGAAGTGTGATCATTTGATGCGCGACACCCTCATGACAAACATCACAATGGCTGCTGTCTCGGGCTCTCTTAAGCAGTTTGAGTTACCTAAAAACATATTAATTGCTGGGTGCAGCCAGGCTGGAAAACGCTTTTTTGTTAAAGATTTGCTGTTACAAAACACTGCAATGTTCAAACCCCAGGTAAACAAAATTATTTACTGCTTCTCTATATGGCAAGACAAGTATGAAGAACGTGAAAGGGCTTTAGGAGACATGATAGAATTTAGGTCAGACATACCTAAAAAAGATGAGCTCATCCAAATTTGGCAGGACACAAAAGGAGAAACACCACAAAAAATCTCTTCCAGCCCTCTCTCTCTCTCTCAGACACAGGCAAGAGGGGGGCCCCTTTCAAAAAGCCGCGAGCTTTACGTGCCCCCGGCAGCATGGAGCCCGCGCTACGAGCGCCAGCGGCTGCGCGGCATGCTGCTTGGGGGAGGTCTCGAGAGCATTTTTGCACTTTTTTTTTTTCGCCCAATTGAACACAAACAATTACAAAAACATTCCTCGTACGCGGATGTCATTTAATACCTTCATACATAAACTATATAGACTCTCATTTCCGTAAATTATAGACATACATTTTTTGGCAAATTATTGGCTTACAAAATACAAAAAGTACATAATAAGTTTAGCGTGCTACATCGTTGTAAATTGGGAAATTAACGTACAACATATCCAATGCATGCATATATATATATATATATATATATCTGTCATCAAACATAAAACATCTAATAACTCGCTTGAAACTCACTGGATTTTTGCCAGTGCATCCAGAAAAACACTACACATCTGTCAGACACTGTCACGAAAAATAATGTATCTGTTAGAAAAATTGTAATCATGCAGTAAGGCAGAACATATTTACATATACAGAACAACTAATAAAAATCTATCGCATGAGCATCAGCACTATTACATGAGTATTACATGAGTATTACATGAGTATCCGTCAAAATGTACAAAAATATTGCTTTTATTTTACACAGCCTTGAAAAGGATATATATATATATATATATATATATATATATATATATATATATATATATATATATATATACTTAATTTTACACTCGTTACACATTGCGAAACCTTCATAACACTTGTTCTGTCTATTAAGATTTTTTACCCTTGTTACATAGGCTTTTTACATTTTGTTTACCTTCATCAGCAAAAAATGTTATTTTAGCCATAATTTTTTTACACTTGTTATGACCATTGTGATTTATGTGTATTACGATTTATGTGTATTACGATTTATGCTTTTTTCAAGTAGTTACAATTTTTATCAAATATATTATTACCATAATTATTAAAGAGGCTTTTAAGCTTCAATACTCGAGCTAATTTATTTTTACAACATTTGAAAAACATACAAACATTGCTATACAGAAAATATTACGCACAGTAAATATTTCAACTTAAGCCTACCAAAAAACTCTCTGGAAAAAAACATTTTTCTGTCTGTAAAAAATAAAAGTGTTAACAAAAATGGTAACACAGTAAACAAAAAAAATTGACTCGGAAGGGCTTTAAGGGTGAGGCGAGTCCCAGAATAAATGTCTAGCGCATAGAGGGTCCATCATGAAAGAAAGTACCTCCGAGGACGGGGGCCCTGTCTTGCCGGTTGCTTGCTCCGTGAAGAGGACTGTGGCTGGTGTGTCGACGGATGACTCTACGCGTTTTGTCTGAGGCTCTTGCGCACGGGGCTGAGGTCGTGAGGCCCAATCCTTGATGATGTCGTCCAGCTCATTCTCCTCGATCAGGGACGCTGGAGCATCCCTTCGTGGTGGCAAAGGGCGAGACACATGATGTCTCAAAGACTTCTCAGGGCGCCTGCGAGGCATCTCGGGTGAGGCTTCACCACCCACTACGGCGCCTGCAAAAGCCCTCATGAGCCCTCATGAGCCCTCATGAGATCTTGAACACTGCACAAAATAAAATGAAACAAAACAAAATGTTTAAAAAACAAACAAAAACTAAGCTTCAAAAATAAACAATGTGGGTGAAACATGGATATCAAAAATATTTTTTTATTTTTGTTTGCTTCTCACCGCCCACCACTGCGGGGTCTGGTCACACGTGTGACAAAGGCATCCAACATCCTTTGAGAGAACGCTCCTACAAGCCTGTCAAACAGAGGTTCAGCCACACTTTCGGTAATCCTCGCTGGTAAGGATGCCTCACACTATAAAGGGAAAAAAACAAATAAATTTTAACAACGCCTCCGCATGAAATAAATTTCTCCCAGCTTCTTTTTTGATGTTATCTAACAATAATGTCAACTTTAAAAAGCTTTTGTTCTTCAATAGTTTTTAATACAAACCATGTTTTTTCTTATTTTAGGTTCAAGTATTTTCGATCATTGCAGTAAAGAAAACAAATTATTGTACCACTTATTTCAAGGTATTTTTTTTTTGATAAAAATAAAGCAAAGTTACTTACTCTACGCATGTACACAGCTAGACATGTAAGGCCTCCCACGACCACCACGAATGTAGCACTCATCAAAGCGATCAAAGCGATCAAAGCGATGTCAATCACGCCGCCATCACCAACATCACCATTACCCTCACTCTCGCCACAATCACTACAAACATGGTCCAGTCCTACAACGGAGTCAGTCACCGAGGTCATTGAGTCCTGGAGGGAAGCGTTTGGCAGTCCTACACTTCTGCACACAATGGTGACACCTCGCGCTGTGTCAATGTCCGGGGTACCTCCTTGGCAGAAAGCTGTGCCCTTCATAACAATGACATCAATCTTGTCCAGTTCTATATCCGTAAAGCCTTTCCAAAGAATTTCTTGGAGTGTAATTTTATCACTGCAGTCTGCCACTATTTTCCTCCCACTGTAGACATAGTGACAGGTGCACACTCCGGGGCCGTAAAATTTGTCATCGTTGCATCTATACGTAAACTCGTATTGTCGAGGGGCAAGCTTAAAGGTCGTCTTGGATATCAGGCCTAATAAACACAAAAAAGCTACAGTGCCAAACACCATCCTTAAACATTGATGTCTCTGCAAAAAGTGAAAAAATTCCTAATTAAGTTTTGCAGATCTGGGAAAATTTGACAAGTCGGCTTTTTTGTTAGGTAAAATTATGTAAGACGTTGTGAGAATTGGGTTAGCGGGCGATGTGTTACGTAACGCATTGTCTCAAAACGACGCTAATGCGCTCACAAGCGCAAACAAACAAAACAGAAATTCCTTTGCTAGATTACTTAGCATTAAGGTCTAGGATTATATTACTGTGTAATCAAAATAGCATTAGGCTCAAATGGTAAAATTTTACCGTATTGACACGATTGTACGTTGCATATTTCCCTATGTGACGCTTAAGCTTATCTTAGTAACAAAACACCCTTGGCATCTTATAATGTTTTACCGAATTTACACGATTGTACGTGTATATTTTTGCTATGTGATATATTTTTGCTATGTGAAGATTAAGCTTATCAACACAAAAATAGCATTGAACGCTTATGGTAAAGATTTTTATTTGCATGATTGTACGAGTAAAATTTTGTCATGCTAACATTATTGATAGTGAAAGCGTTTGACCATGTGCGATCTAGCGCTGTGTCAAAAAGAGACATTAGACCTTTATGACAAGTTTTTCATTACCGCATTGACCCGGTTGAGCGTTTATAAAACCGTATTTGCACGATTGTACGAGTAAAATTTTGTCATGCTAACATTATTGGTAGTGAAAGCGTTTAACCATACGAGATCTAGCGCTGTGTCAAAAATAGACATTAGACCTTTATGATAAGTTTTTCATTACCGCATTGACCCGGTTGAGCGTTTATAAAACCGTATTTGCATGATTGTACGAGTAAAATTTTGTCATGCTAACATTATTGGTAGTGAAAGCGTTTAACCATACGAGATCTAGCGCTGTGTCAAAAATAGACATTAGACCTTTATGATAAGTTTTTCATTACCGCATTGACCCGGTTGAGCGTTTATAAAACCGTATTTGCACGATTGTACGAGTAAAATTTTGTCATGCTAACATTATTGGTAGTGAAAGCGTTTAACCATACGAGATCTAGCGCTGTGTCAAAAATAGACATTAGACCTTTATGATAAGTTTTTCTTTACCGTATTGACCCGGTTGAGTGTTCATGACACTGCTGGTTAAAATAACACATTTTACAAGGGGCAAAATCTTCATGTCAACATTTATTTCAATTGTAAGAAAATAGCAGTAGACACTGAAGATGTCATTTTGCAGTATTTATACTCTGTCATACCTTAAATCTTTTAACATATTACCATATTTTTCCAGATAAATTAATTTTATAGGTTTGATAAGAACAAGTGCTTATTTGATAAAAACTATATGGTTAGGTAAAAAAGTTATTTTTTTACATCTGGTTGGAAAAGAAATGTAAAAAAATGAATACTTACATAAAAGATGACATTGCCGTGGTGGATGAATATGCAGGATTGTTAAAGTAATCAGCAGGGGCAGTAGCTGCTCTTGAACTGTACAATGTGTCAACATCATAAGAGGACTGCAGTCTTTTTCATGTGTAAATACTTGATGCCCTTGTAACATATCTGTAAAAAACAAAAAATAACAAATGGACAAATTTTTCCCTTTGTTTTTTACTGCACCATGAGAATTTTTAACACAGGCATTGAGAGCATAAAGGGAAGAGTAAGGAGCAGTTTTATCATAAAAAACATGGTAATGTTACCTTAATAATTCCATACAGCAGAATTACTCCTAGCATGACAGTGTCTGGTGGAGTAATGACAGGTTGAAACATGACAGAGCCCCACCATGAAGACTTTGAAGAAGCGACAAGAGGTTCAGGTAAAGGACTGTCAGAGGAGTTAAGGGCTGGAGAGCTTCCTGTGAATGGCTGTGTTTGCTGAGTTGGGGCAGTCGCTGGAGATGTTGGTATGAATCTTTCAGTCACACTCTGCCGGTCAGTTGCAATCATCCGGTGTGATGACTTGGCCAGTGTTGTCATTGCTGCTGTTGTAACGGTTGTTGTTGTTGGCGAGGTAAAAGTGTTTGCATCTTCTCTGGGTATCGATGTTAAGGGCATTCCAGTGGTCTTCACTGTGTCAGGACTGTCTGACGCTGTGTAAGGATCGTCTGAGTTGCAGCAGCTGAATGGTGTTGCTGATCAGCGTCATGATGCGTTGTTGTTCTCATAGGGTCTCTTGTGACCCCCATAGGCTGAGCTGATGTTGACAGGTCTGAAATAAAGAAGGGATTCTGTTTAAAAAATCCAAATTGTTGTAATGCAACTCTCCAAAAACGTTTATTATATCTTTATTTCTTTTTAAAAATAGGTTGTACATATACATTTTGAAAATTAGATAATTAAATATCTCACCTCCGCATAAAATGATGAACTGTGTAAAATGTAATTGCCCTGAGAGATCACTTGCACAGTAAGCGGTTCCTGTCAAGTTCACACTGGTAACCCTCTTGAAGAACTTGGGTGAAAAAGAGGGAAGTCGATCGATCTCTGGGAATCCTGTACAGTCCACGCTAATCTTGTTCAATTCTTCATCATAATCACAAAGACATATGTTGTATCTTTCAACTGCCTTAGAACTGCCACACATGAAATTGTAGCATTAACCCAGTGATGTGACAGCCAATGTGAAGATAGCCAGAATAAGGAAATGCATTGTGTAAATTTAATGGTATGATCTAAAATCTGTCTTATCCTAATGAATTTCCGTGTAAAATCTGTCTTATCCCAGTGAATTTCTGTGTCTGAATGAGTGTAGCTGTAGGCCCTGACAATGTTGTTTCAGCATTATCAATAGTGTGATTTGACACTTTTTTGTAATACTACATGAGTGGCAAGGAAGTCCAATGGTCGCTTATCTAGAGAGATGATGTTATTATCATGATAATAGGTATTTTAAAAATGGCCAAAACTGGAAAGTATCAGGACGTTATGCCAATATTGTGCTAAATATATCATAGTATAATGTGTTGGCCAGCTTGTTGATAAAATGGAGCAATATTGGTTTTAATGCAGATACAGAGGAAGCATACTTTTCATGCATAAAAACACAGTTGTCTGTAAAAATAAAATCAATAGCCATAAGGAACAGTGATGAAAGTACCGGGCAATATAACTCTTTTGGTGAACACTTTCCTGAATATCTTAGACTGTGGTCTGTTATACACAATGCCCCGTTGCTTCACTCTGGTGATTTGAGTTGCTGTGGGCAACTTAATTTTCGCTGTGTCGCCCAGCACAATACTTTTCATAGCCCCAAAATATATAACCTGGCTGATAATGTAGTTAAGAGTTATTTCTTTGATTTTTGTTACACAAGTGGCATCACTCAGCTTGTAGCAATAACTCTTAGGTCCCGAGGACAAAAATGTTTCAATGTGCAGCCCTGGAGGTAGTTCATCTGTCAAATCACCCAAGAGGTCACCAACCTCAAGTTTCCTAGAGGTGTCCTTCTCTCTGAATATCACGGAGTCTGTGTCAAAATAGATTGTGTCGTGACCAGTCTTCTGAAGGATTTTCAGTAAATTCAGGCAAGCTAATGATGTTGTGAAAGTGCCTATTATTTCATTTGTGAAGGTGTTCTCTTCTTCAAAAGAGTAGGATTCATTGTACTCGAGAACAATGCACTCTTCCGTGATAATGTGGAAATTGATGACATTCTTAGTGGGATCATTTCGGATCTTTGCAAGATCAGCACGAGATCTGACATAAAATGTTTTAGGCGTGTTGCTCCTTTGCACAAATTTACCCCAGGCGGAGTTGGCATTTTTTGAGATAAGCCTAAGGGAAGCATTGAAGCGTATTTTACCATTGTCCAAAGCAATCCCTTGCTTTTCTCTGTAATTTTGAATGTACAGATCTTGGTCCTCCTCAGTTTTGACCCAGCTGGGGTATCCTGAGGCTTCCTGTTTAACCTTGAGGAACATTTTAACATATTCCTCGAAAATGCTGCCTGGGCACTGGGCATTAGTTGAGGTTTCCTTGTAATGGTAAACCTCATACACCTTCACAACTTCATAACCTTGGGGTAAGGCTTCCTTCACTTCCACAGTTGTCCAAGTGCCTGTTATTGCTCTGTCAATATCTGAGCACTTGCAACGCCATTTTGCCTTGTTGCGCACACATTTTCCGCACAAGGGGAACAGCAATTTCCCTCCACATCTCACAGGTAAAACCGGGATATAGAGGCCTCGAGGTGGCAGAATCTTCAATTTCACCAGACCATAATAACTTTCAAGAGTATGGTCTATCTCTTCAGGGTTGCTGATTATCACAGGGTGTGACACCAGATAAGATCCGAAAAGCGTAATAAATGGATACATAGATGTCACGTCACGTACCTGATTTTTTCACCTTCTTGTGCCTCATAATAAAGCATTATGGGGCTAACCCACCTGCCAAAAAACGAATCCCGAATTTTTAGGGGTGTGACTGTAACACAGCTTTTTGCAAACTCCTGCAACTCTTGATTTGCTCTCATCATTTTGTCAAACTCACACTCCCACATTACAACTGTGTTGTAACCTTTATTTCGTATCTCTTGCAGTCTCACCAGAGTCCTCTGATAGAGGTTTTCAAGAGAACTGTTGGTCCTAGGGTCATAAGTTTTTTTACGGTCTTTCATACAGTGGTGGCCATGGAACCTGCATCCCAGGAACTCAAACACAGATTTGGACTCCTCATGGAAACCGTCTACTGAAAAACGTGTTCCGGGGACCCGGAATTCACCACCATTCCTGGAATGTTTGATCTCCCTGTTTGTTGTGTGAGCGACCCACTCCAGCCAGATTACAGCTTTTTCACTGTCATTTGTATGCTACCCATAACCTCTGACAGGAATTTGGGGGATGGGAAATTAAACAAACTTGAGGAAGCAATCATGTCCGCTTCAACAGGCTCACCCTCAAACAGCCAGGTACCCCTTTTTAATACACCCCTACCCCTGCACCCATCGACAAGCTCAACGTCATGTTCTTCATACAACATCAGCTGCCTGATAATTTGCTTAGTGCTCGACGCAATGGTAGCATGCGCGAAAGGGTCAATGCCTGGAACCGGTGACCCATCAATTGTAGTGATATGTACAATGTATGATGAGATCACGGAATTTCATGCATGCTTCCCTTAAAATGCAGACATCCGCCCTGGCATAAGCGACAATTCTTTAAGGTTTTCTAGAGAAATCCAAATATTCAATCTATTGAGCGGCATCTACACGTATGCAGGTCAACTGGCAATTTTCTTGATGTCACCAACGCTTGTTATTACCATGCAATTGGTTCGTTGTCAATGTGCTATTTGCACTACCCACGCCTCTAGTGGGTTTGACATAGGATCTTATGTCCTGTCATGAATAATTTAAGGTGGAATAATATGGGTTGTAGAAATACAGAAAATGCAGGGGACCTTCTAAGTGCACTGGGGTTATGTCACATATATATAGATGTGATGACCTGCATCCTGTTGTGTTTGAATGCTGGTAGGCTGTTGACCTAGAATGTGGGGTATTTCCACTGCCATGGCGAGGGTATCACGTGATAGGGGCTGCTGGTGTTAAGCAGGGTGTTGTGCTATGAGTAAGGTCTAGGCTATTGGGCAGATAGGACGTATGTGACATTGGGACAGGAGGAATAAATATGTGAGACTTAAATTCTTGTCTTGGTCTGAGTCAATCAGAGGGACCTTACCTATTTATTTATGTTTATTTATACACTTTCACTTAAAGTAAAAGGTACAATACATTTAAAAATAAAATATTAGTGTCATTTTGAACAGAGAAAGTCCATTAAATCATTTTGCTCCTCATCATTTAGCAAGTCACACATGTTGTCCTTCATTTCTTTAATTACTTGTATAATGCAATTATCCTCATCAGTCAAATGGCAGGGAGTATTGCGAAATATGCATAAGATGCAGTGCTTTTATTTTTATGCCTATAGAAGTCGTTTCGGTCATTGGCATGATACCCCAAGGGAATCGACTCCTGACATAATCAAGGCAGAATGTTTTGTTGAAAAGTTGTCAACCAAGCATGTAGAGATAATCTCGCATTCCCTTCTCAAGCGTTGTGAGAGCCTAAGTGTAGCTATGTACTTTTGGCTCGCCAATGAGACCATGACGTCGAAACCATGCTTTAAGTGTGGTAAAAATGAGGACATTTCTGGGTTGCTTCATTTTTTTTTGTACCCTGGTCATAATCTGATGCCCAATGGCCCAATCAGCTGCCGTCCAGGATTCAGCATTCAGAGCCACGATGACTTAATTTGATTTTGATTACACTGGACGTAGTCAGAAATACACATTAAAATAGGTCGGACATAACAATGTTCCTTGATCTACATGACCAGTGCGTGCAGCTTGGCAGCATGTCTTTTGCAAGATCAGTAACATGAGAAACACATTCAGCTGTTATTATATCATCTGTTATTCAAACAAACATTGTGCATGGAAAAGTGCATATTGTTAAATATGGCAATTTAGACATCAACTATACCTTAAAGCTCTCCCAATAGGAGGTGACAATGCATTCTGCTGCTGCCTTGGTGGCCGCATAAGGGTTGGTTGGATTCATTTTGTCCCCCTCTTGTAGGGCCTGGAAGGAAGTAAGAATGTTTAAATGACTACAACTAATATACAGATTATGACATATGTTCCAACTGCCCAATAAGGAAGACTGACCACTGTACTGTGTCCTCCATAGACCTCATCTGTGCTGACATGGACAAACCTCTCCACTCCAGCCTCAAAGGAAGCATTGATGAGAACATGTGTCCCATACACGTTTGTCCTGGTGAACTCCAGTGAGCTCCAGTAGGAAAGGTCTGTCAGAGGACACATTTTTTTATAGAGTTATGAGGAACATAAATGATTAGTGTAATAATCCGAAGCCTTTTTTTTTTTTAAAGAACACGCATAACTCACCAACGTGGGTCTGGGCTGCAAAGTGTAACACTGTATCAATGCGCTCTTCTTGCAAAATGTATCTGACAAAGTCTGACTCACGGATATCACCCTGAAACAAGCCAGTGGAATGATTGCAGTTAATCAACTTTTTAAAGTATCACACCGCTAATGATGTTTCCATGGTTAATGAACTAAATTCGTACGCAAGAGATCTCCACCTGAAAATTTGCTCATTAAGAAGTTGTAAGACTGAAATTTAAATCCAGGACTCAGTGGTAGGTGAATAGCATCTCAACAATTCACCCACCACTTTGTATACCTGGTTTTGTAATCACAAGGGAATATTTCGTTTCTGAGTGATGTATTGAGAGAATCCAAGAAAAGATTTGACATTTTCTGTTGTCCAATTTCACAAACATAATTTTTCATTTAGCCTGCATTTCTTTGTCATAGCCAGTCAATAGGACTGAATGAAAAGTGGTGTCCTTGAATCAAAATGACAAGTTTATAGGCCAAGATGGAAATTACTAATCATCAAGATGTTGTTAGGGTCAGCCAGTGTGTCAGGGACCTTTCTCAGAACGGACCTTCACTGACAAAATATAATATTTATATTTACCTGGATGAATTTGAAATTGGGAAAGTCCTTCACTGCGTCGAGATTGTTGATGCTGGCACAGTAATCCAGCTGCAAAATGGGAATTATAAAAGTCAAAATTACCTAGATATTGAATAAATACACTTTTGTTTTGTAATTTCTAAAGAATGTAGTCCAAACATTTACCATATCAAAAACAATGATCTTGTATTTGAGGTACTTCTTCACGAAGTGGATGACAACATGGGAAGCTCTAAAAAGAAAAAGAAATAATACAATTTTGCTCCATGTAAAAAAGGGTTTTCGAACTCAATCTAAGATTCAGTGAAATTCCTTCAAATTCCACATCTGTTGATACCATGGACAGAACCGAATGATATCTAAACCAGTCTTCTCATGCAAATGAGGCCCAGACGGGATGATACACTAAGAAAACTTTACCTAAAATCGCATCCGTGCCTTGACCTAAGAATTTCCACACTATGACCAATAATTTTCTTTTTTTGTATAATGCCTTGTATTAAAGTATGAAAGTGGTCAAGGCACAGAAAACAAGTATTCCTTCTAAAAAGGATTGGGCGTTGAGTAGAGGTTTGATGATATGGGGAATGACTGTAAATGAAAAGCAACGCAGTGACAACACAGGGGATTTTGTAGAAAAGTTTAATTTTTTCTGAAATGGAATGGCCTTTTATAAACAGTAAGGCACTGTGGCAAAAACATGCTTGAGTATCATATGACTAAGAATCTTTTCTAATAACAAAATGTTTAATGATCTAGGAATGTAGAATAATTAGCTATGAAACATGTTGTAAAGGTGTGCTGTTTTTGCAACAGTAGTGGTTTCCATGTGATAAAAATGGTGTATATAGATATAGGCGACTTACAGACAAAACAATTCTGTAATGCAATGTACATATAATATATAAATAGTAATACTACCCCTGAATAATGTATGAGTATCTTAGGGATAGGAACTGTTCTGAATAGGAACATTTGCAATGAAAGCCTGGCACTGTAATGACCTAATGTAAATAAAAAATAAGGATGGAATTGCGAATAATCTGGAATACATATTGTAAAGGTGTGTTTTAAGCAGGAGCTTTAATAATGGGATAAGAGCAGTGTATAATCATACAGTTGATATTGCCAAAATAAGCATTGTGTAATGTCATATACAATAAATTGGCCATAATGTAGTTATCTTAAAAGTATAGATGTATATTTCAATGAAAGTAATTATGATACGCCAGATACGGGTGAGCTGCTGCTTAGTGGAGTGAGTGTTTTAACAAGCTTAAGATGCAGTTTTCATTAAATTTTGTAAGGAAATTTTTTATATGAATGGGGAACTGCTGTTGTCAACACATGCACAAGTATGTTATCACAAACATTTTCTACAAACAAGTCTATTATGATCAACAGTGCAATATCATGAACGAATGTCAAAGTTTCAGTAAACTTGTGCAATTAAAGCTTTTATATGAACAGTAAGGCACTGTTGTGAACACAAACATGTGCATCTTAACACTAGTAACAGTTTGAACTGGGCAGTCTAATGCTGGTAAGCACTGCAATAGCATTACTGATGTGTGAAAGTTTCAATAAATGCAAAGAAAGCCTATATATGAACAATAAACCAGTGTTGTGAACACGTGGATGGGCCTGTTATGACTAGGATGGATGGATGGATAGAAGGGCTTTACGTCCTGTATTTTCGCACTTGTTGAGGCCTAAAAGGACTAAAAAATAGTTGCCCTAACCTCTCAAGCTATACAGGAAGAGAAAGATAATGAAAAAAGGTTTAAGAAAATATTTTTTTGGTTGCTGTACCTTGTATAGGACCCAGGTTCAAAACCCCTGAAAATTGCATATATAGGACACTCTGTGACCTTGACCCTGTAACCCAAAATTCTAAAATAACTCACATTTGTGAAGCACATGTATATACACTCCTGTGAATTTTTTTGGTTCAATCTATCAACAAAATTTTGGTCTGAGTAAGCAATTCAGGCTTTATGAGTGATAAAAAAATTCTAGGACCTAAGCTGTTTGATGAAGTTAATTGCCCTTTTACAGTCATGTAGTACTACTACCCAGAGGACAGGTCAGCAATTCAGGCTTTATGAGTGAAAAAAAAATTCTAGGACCTAATCTGTTTGATGAAAGAAATTGCCCTTTATTAGTCATGTAGTACTACACAGAGTACATATATGCAAAATATGAATGAAATTGAAGACTTTCTTCCTGGTTTTTTGGGGCGATACACGTAAACTTCCTAACAATCATTGTAAAAATTGCTGACTCAGCGGTTCAGGGTTGATAGGTCTCCCCATTGGATAACATGGGAAAGAGAATTTTGGCTCCAAGTTCGAAACTGGTAAAAGTTGGTGAATAGACAAGGTATCCTATGTAAAGTCCTAATTTTTCTCTACATAATGACACCAGTTGCATGAAATTTGGTTGAATAGAACTCGAGTTAAAAATTATTGAAATTTGGACTGAAAAACAATTCTAGGGCCTAAGACAAAAACTCTGACATGCATAATTATAGTCAGAATGGCAACATAGAAATGTGAATGTTAGTTAAGACTTAGCTTGGACACCACTACCTGTCAATCACACATAAAAATGACGAAGCCTGACTGTTTTTGGAGAAAATGAGTAGCCGTTCCATCATTCACTATCTTCCCCGTAGCCGAAATGACTTTTCAGGAAGTTCGAAAGGGGGGCCAGTCAAATCGCCCAATTTTTTCTCGCCCGTTTTTTTCTCGCCACAAATACAACTCGCCCAATTTTTTCTCGCCCAATAAAAAACTCGCCCTTGGCTTTGTTTTTCACCCCTGTGCGTTTGTTATTAATTAATTAAAGATAACTTGTCAAAGAACCATTAAAATGCGTTTTTCCACCCCTGTGTGTTGGTTATTTGTGTAGTTAGTTAAAAGATAACTTGTCATTGAAGAACCATTAAAATGCGTTTTTGTGTTAGGTACAGCTGTAAATATAGAGATATATATTGATATATATCTCAAAAAAATAAAAGATGTCTATAGAGCTATATAGATATATCTATAAAATTAATAATAAAAGATGTCTATAGAGCTATAACAGCTATATATATAGGCATTTACCCTATAACTGAAATATATTATAACATATAAATGATATTTACGATATGTAAATATATGTAATAATATAGATCAATTCAATTAGCCAAATGTAAAGAAGTCCTTCACAAAGGTTAATTGTCATTAGTGAATTGCAATTGCCTCCATACATACCTGGATTGCAGGTTTAATGTCATGTGCTATGCAATTCACAATTAAAGAGAATTAAAGAAAAAAGCCACTTTGAACATCATGTATATCTGAGTGTTAATTGTCATTTGGTATAACAGTCAGAATTAATTGCAGTTTTCACATTTCTGATTAAAAGCAAATGATAAAATATGTGTCACTACTTTATTGAGTAACTATTATTGTATGAATGACACAATATTAGAAACAATTCTTTAGTTATCGGTTCCATTATTTCCAGGTATTAAAAACTTTTTTTAATGTTATTTTACACATTTATTATTAATATATATTGTTAGCATAGACAGGATGAGTAGATGGAATATTATCTCAGCTAATGATACAATACATGCCACAGCTTTATTTAGTAACTCAGATTCTTCTTTTTACTTATACTCTATAAAGTATTACACTTGAAGCTTGCTTCCAAACTTTTAAAAATACTGTTATATTATATGATGGCGGTCTGCGGTCCGCTGGATCCGCCGTTTACATGTAGGCCTATGCATACGATGGCGGTTGACGGTCCGCTGAATCAAAAACTGAAGCTGAATTGCGGAGCTTAAATCGGTTACTCCCATGGGATGAACTGCCACTTAACAATTATTAATGTGCACAAGGAATATCCTTTCACAGTGTTACACCATTTTGGACTAATTAAGCCTATTAATCAAAAACTTGCCGCCGTATTTACATGTTGGCTTTACCCAATACAGCTCCATAAAGGCCGTTTGGAATCCGCCTTTCATGTACACAAAATGGCGGCCAGAGGTCAAAGTTCACCAAAGTTGGACTCATATGTGGGCGCCGCCGCGCCCACTTAAAGAAATTAATTTAATGGCCGCTCAGCCAATCAGACGTGGCGGTTCATCAAAAGAACCGCCTGCTGAACAGCACGAAAGCGTTGCAACAACTTTTTTTTAGACCAACAAGTTTTCTTAGTGTGATATGATGCTCGTCAATAGGCAAATGCAAGTTTGTTCATATTTTATAATTCGGTTTAAGAAAAGTAAGATGTGGATGTGAGAAATTTTGACTTTAGAAACAAAATACCTTTGACAAATGTGAGATAGATACGATAACATCAATTTTGCAGAACTGGGACGTACTTCTCATTGAACAGCATTGACAACGTTGGAACGGTTCGGTATTAGTAGTTTATATAAATGCTCTACACCACCCCATTGTCTTTTGCCTGTGAAGCAGTGGAGCAGGGGTAGTAGGGTAGCTTATGTGAAAGAAAGGTAGGTAATTAATTTCACACCCCAATGAATTTGAATGAATTTGACACCCTGTCAATGGCATCTCGTAAAGCGGTGGTGCTATGAATTTGACACCAATTCTGAAAATAGAAATGTGAAGTCACGGTGCAGTGAATCAGGCCCCCCATCCATTGTAATCCATTGCAGCCTGTTGTAGCATGCTGTAGTCTATGGTGCAATACTTGGAAAATTATGGTATCCATTAACTTAGAAAACTGATCTCTGGTCTGATAAACAATAAATAATTAATAGAAAGATGCATTAGTTAGTATGAACCATGATAATCATACATTGCTGAAATAAAAGCTGAATTTAAATGATATTTTATTCAAAATCATAATTTCTATTGTTTAGATCACAGATAACATGCAAACTTATATTTAAGTTGTAACACTTTGCTACACATTCCAACATCTAAGTCACTACTTGGTACAAATAAATAAAGTTAAAATCATTTAGTGGAACCAATTTGCTAGCTAAGTAATCAATGGTAATGATTCTAAGCATCAATGTTGAATAGAATAGGGACTAATAAGCTTCAAACAAAATGTTTGCTTGTTTCTAATATCAAATATAACATCATGTCATGGAAATTGAGTGTGTGTGATATTGCATACAGGGATGTTCTATGTTTGCAATTTGCTTAACATACTCTTTGTATAAGCATGAGTTATTTTTCTCATATAATTAATAACATGAATATTTTGTAGCTAGTGCTTATCAAATATTCAGTCAGTGGTGCACATAAAGTATAATATCATGAATCTGAAAGTAAAAATCAACATTTAACCATAAACTCTGAAGGAAATTAAACAAATAGATTGTTATTTCACATATGACTTTTGTAATTTGTAAGTGTCATTGTAACCTTATGAAGTCACTGACTAAAACTATAATTGCATTATATATGATTTTATGGACTTTACCTATGCAGTCCTCGTGATTTTGCTACATCAAGAAGTTCAAAACTAGCAAAGTATTAAAAACAAACTGACTCCTATTAAGGATAATCCCTTATTCTTGTAATCAATTATCCAAATAGTGTATAATTTAGGATATTCATATGTCGGGGCCATTGCATAAGTGTGATTTCTTGCAGCAGTTTTATTACTATAAGCTTGTAAATATCCATTAATCACGTCCTAATTATATAATTAAACATGTATTTTCTAGAAGTAATATGAATTTATCTAGTAGTTTGTGTTTTGTCAATGTCTTGGAGTGATTTTACAGTGGTGCTATCAGTATTTTACCAATTTAGTATAAGAATGGAGACATGGTATAAGTCAACATAGGAAAGTGAAAAGCTAAACTATACTTTATTCTTGTTTTGTTCAAGTCACATGATCATATGCTTTCTGCTAAAGCAAATAATGTGACAAGATCAGATCAGGTTGTTTGTAACAAACTTAAATTGTGACTATCTTCCATGAAACTGAAGTCTCTTATATTTAAATGCATTAAACAATTTTGATGCATTAACAAAAAATGTCTGGTAATTAATTACTTTGATCATGTTGTTCCTGAAAAACATCTGCATGCAATAGGGATACGGTCACTGTATGAACAGATTTGAACATTTTCAGACCAATAATTAGGGATTAACCTAGAAGAACATGATGAATAACATTACAAGATGACTGTAGATAGATGGAAGTTACATAATTAGGGTTAGTGTGAAATAATTATCAGTAAAAGTAGGTTACCTATGACAATTTAAAAAGGAGTTATAAGATAATTTTGTTAACTTTGACTATTTTCTAGTTGTGTGTTGAAGTTTCACTTTGGGTAATAAGTACTTATATTTATGTTTATGGATGTTTGTATATTTTAGTTGATTATAATGGGGTAATCATTTAAGATATATTTGGAAGAACCAATTAAAAAGGCTGAGATTACAAGGACAGTGCAGTTTAAGATCAGTCAAATAATTGGTTATCTATGGTTAGTTAAAGGGAGATTTCAGATCTTAGTCCTATTTTATTTTTTTGGTTTTATTGGTCAAATATCTTGAATAAGTCAACAAATCTCTTATTTTTCTAGTGTAAGTAACATAATAGATTGTAACTTTGGGTAAAAATTTTCAAATAATTTGTAAAATATGATTTTTGTCTTTAGTTTTTTGATTTAAATGAGAAAAAAAGATAGATAGATAGATAGATAGATAGATAAATAGATAGATATGGGAAGTGTAGCCCTCTAAGGCAAGTTCTTGCCTCTATCGAGGGTTGATTGATGGGGTGTCTCAAGAAGTGTGCAGTTTTAATTTTTGGTTCAAGTTTTAATGTATTTGTGAAGTTTGACGTACGTTCAGTGTTGTAAACTATGACAACTTTTGTAGTTTGTAAATGTTTTAAGTTTGTTGCAAAGTTCTAATTTTTTTAAGTATTTTATCATGATGTATTCTTGTTCTTGTTGAACAAAAACATATGAAATTGTCTTTATATGATATGAAAGTGTATTGTGTGATAACAGGGATCATGTCCTTGAGACATACATGTGGTAACTCAAAGCTTTGGTATTAATAGACCCTGATAATTACCACTCTGCCTTTCGTACTTTCTCATAGTTGAATGCAGTGAAAAATATTTGTTTGTATACAGTTGTAGTTGGTTTACAAATCTTTGAATTCCTGATATCTTATTGGATTTTGAGTTTCAATATGACCAAGGACCTTAAGCACTTTAATATGATTAATGCAAATTTTATCCACATTATTTCATACCTGTTTTAGAAACAAGGTATTTGGTTTTACTCCTTTCAAGATCTAACCTGGAATCAATTATAGACATGTCAAAGGGATCTGTCAAAGTTCATTATTTAATGGTTAGTTACATATGTACTGGATCTTTACTGGGTTTTATATAATCTTGGATATTTTAATTGTATAGCTTAATGCATATTAATGTTAGAATGGGGGTATTAAACTGTGTAATAATTCTAAATAATTCACCTACTATCTTTACCATAGGAAAGACACTATTTATAATGATATGATATGATATAATATGATATACACAGGGGATCCACCCTTGGAACCACTGAAGAAGTGATCTTAATATCATGATTTAGGCTCAGTTTTAGAGTACATAGGGAACACAAATTAAAATATGAACTTAATTAAATTTGTGTCATTCCGTGTCAATTCAAAAATTTCAGAAAATTTTCCCACCTGACCATCTCAGATTTGCCTTAAAAAATTCTGAGGCAAAGCTATATAAGTTTATAGGAGGTGTGAAAAATTTTAGATCAATATATCGTCTCGTTTTGACTAGAAAAATCATAAAAAAAGTCATACAGAATTCAATTGGAGGGGGGGGGGGGAGGGGGGATGGAGAGGCTGTTTTAAGTGGCTCAACTCCAAGGTCAACCAGATATTTGCAGTTATACACTATTACAACCAAGCCCCGGGACCGGTTCTGTAGCAAACAATAGGTACTTATCAACTGTTAAGTTCCCACTTTTTAAAACAGAATATTTATTATCAAAATATCATGAATGTAGTCCCAAATGGTCTGAAACCGGGCGTCTGTAAAACGCGGAACGGAATGATAAAACGCGGAATGGTATGACCACTTTTGTACAATGCAGGCTTTGATAAGTTCACGTCATTACCCCAAAATGGCACGTGACTGACCACATTATTTGGACATCACCCCCCCCCCCCCTCAAAAAAAGACTAAAATACTTTACAAGTTTATATTTTCTTAATATTTAATGTAAAATCTATGATTTTGTGACTGACGCGTTTTATAACGTACCGTATAAATCTCTTTAAGAGGCAATTCGCCAGATTGGGCCTTAATAGCTAATTCCAGTCGGAGCCTTTAATCGAGTTACTGCGCAATAATTAAAGAATTTCAAACAAACTGGCAGGCCAGATCGATGGAATTATATTTGCAGTTGGTGGCGAATTGAAGAACAACTGTAAAAACACAAATTATGAAATTGAAGCACACTCACATAAATCCTGCTCCACCGGTGACCAGTATTCTTTTCTGCCAGGATGCCATACTTCTGGTGATCAGTTTGTCAGCACTGTCACCTGTTCCCTAGTTTTATAAATGGTGTAGATCTACGCTCTGTCTGCTAAACTAAGCGCAACGGCACTATTCAGAGCGTAGATCTACACCATTTATAAAACCTTGGATGAACTAGTTCATCCAAGATAAAACTAGGGACAATTTGGTTAAGTTTTCATGGCCCTCGAGAAATTCATGCAGAAATCGTATATAAATGCATTATTAGGATGTCAAGATTTCTCATAATGACTGGGAGCAGTTGGACAAGGCGGTCCATTTCACAATTAAGAAAAAAAAGCATCATATGAGGACATTTGCACAACGCTGTAATGTCACCGAAACCAGTGCTCTTTTCAAGCTACCAAAAGACACTAGGCCGACTGCACGTTTCCTACTGTAGCCTGTATACACTCCAGCAACACTACAGCAAAGGCTCCAGCAAATAAGTCGAGATTCACACCCAAACTGGCCAATCAGCAGAGACCCAAACGTTATATTTAAATTAGTTGACCCCGCCGTGATATGGCCTGACTACTACCCCTGGCCAATGAGGTCAATCCTTCAACTCAAAAAGGGGAAATTCCGAGATCGAAATTCCGTTGCAGTGGTTACAACCATCGTCAACCACAAGGGATGTGTTTAATAGAAATGGTGTGTATATATATATTAACACACATAAAAAGTTAATTGAATATGTGAACTAAACACGTGGCTGGCAGGTTAATGGAACACGACATACCATGGCCCCCACTTGGTCAAGGTCATTCTTGGCTGCAATCTACAAAGCAACACATTTTTGGAATGCCAGACCTGATATAGCCTACATACCGTGTACGACTCAAAATAAAACTTTACATACATACATAGTTGTAGAAGCATTATGTATGAAGAAAAAAAGAGTAGTAGTATTATAGCCAATCTAGGCTGCCATGCAATTAGCATACTCCTATAAACTTGAAAAAGCCTCATACTTGAACCGGCTTGCAAGCTGAAACGCCGACGACATAATTGTACTTCTGGGCCACAATACATATCAATGATGTCATACTATATGTATTGACATTAAGAACTTTGTCAGTTTGTGCATGGAGTCACTAGAGAAGGAGAAGACACTAACTATGATCAAAGGTTGAATCAGTGCTGCGATGACTTTTTAATTAGCCTAGAACACATGGCTGTCATAAAACGCGAGTGGCGCCGCCTGGTGGCTACCTAGCGTCGTGCATCATCGCTGATGCTATTTTTAGACACGAGGGTAGCCGAGCAGCATTCGTTGTAGATCGGGAGTGCTCGTTAATTCTCGGCCAAGCGTTGTTTATCGTCTAGTTTACAACACACGTGGGAGACGAAAAAGTTGAAAATACTTATTAATACTTGTTAAATCAGCTTCGTCATACAAGTAGAATATGGCTAACCAAGAACTCGAAGGTAAGCATTTTTTTACATAATTAGTGGAAAACAGAGGGCATAATTGCCTACATGAACAACTTTACATTTAACATATAATATCATTATCAATAAGCTGAATCAGGGGCAGATTCAGGAAAATAAGGGGGAGGCTGAACCCCCTGGAATTTCTTCTGGTTAAATAAACTTAATGGAGCAGTTGACTCTCAGACCCTCCCCCCAAGTAATAATATATATATATATATATATATAAGTGACATAACATATTTATAATGTACGACTTTTGTTAAATTCTGTTATGTAGCCATGTATGCCATTTTATCTTTTTATGCATGTCGTATAATAATATTAATATATTCATTAATTTTTTGTCTTTTTCTTTCCCAGATTGGTTGGATGTGCTTAAAACTGTGCTTACAGAATAATTCCAAGATGAATTTATGAATGTCAGCTCACAAGGAATATTATATTTAAAGGATGAACTACGGCTTTTGTTAAATGGCATTGAAAAACAACAACCTAAAAATATCCAGTGCGTAAAACGCCTAGTTACTATTAACAGTATTGTTTTTGATGCGAATCAAAAACCTATGAACGCTGTCCTGAATAACATGTGCGCTTCTTTCCAAAGAACCGTAGCAAGTCGAGAATTTGCAAACGACCTAAGGGAATTAACGGATGCCTGTGGCTTGCACATGCAGTAAATAAACTTTATAGCTTGGTTACTGATGGAAAGCCTTTTAAAAATCACTCTAAGAAAGAGGAAGTCTGCTCACACCATAGAACCAAACTTTGAGGACAATAATATTTCACAAATCAGCAACAGTGAAATGCAAGTCATTCGCTATGTGGTAAGGTACATAGTGAGAAAAACCAGAAAACAGGACCAAAGCATTGCATATGTGTGCAATAATTTGGTGGAAGATGACCATGCTGAGGAGAGAAATACGTTTTTGGAGTACACATATGCAATGGTCGACGCCCTTGACAGAGGTGCCTTGATCAGAGTGACCGACAGCTTTTTCTTGTTTCTAGTAGGATTGGAAAAAATTGCTAAAGAAATTATGAAAACCCCATCTAAAGACATGGACAGAAAGATGTTTGAGGTGTTGATCACCTCACCCCGGATCATCAGCCTGTAGGATAAAGTGATATCCGATGAAATTAATCGAGAGGATAAGACCAGGACTTTTGATCTTATGATCAGAAATTTTGTTACTCTCAGGATGAAATCCTATGCAAATGCTCATGAATTTGTCATTGGAAGGAAAGACACTGCCAAGAAGCATAAAAGTCTGAGACATCACTTGGAATAAATCATAAGACTCACGACAAATATTATAACTTTTTCTTTCTGACTATTTTAATCTGTGTGCTGTACATGTGAATATGTGACCATCATATTAAAATGTCAAATTCAATCGAACTCATGAATGTGATATCAATTTCACATGCTGCTTCAATAATCTTTGAGTATTTGTCTTTGCCTTGAGGGGGATCAGTGTCTTTCCCAGAGCTGCCACACAATCTACATAATTTCTTCAGTCTCATGAAATGAACAGCATCTCCTGAAATTAAACATAAGTTATTATTAGTATTACTCTTATAACATAATATTTGTTTGACAACATTTTGTAACTTTAGACTTTTCTTCATTTTTTTCTTTTTTATAACAATACAATTTGCACAGTCCCTGCAAACACAAACAGATTGTAACATTCATGCCACAATATTTGACTAATGTTTGTCACAATATTAAAGTGTGCAGTAGTAGTTTGACCTAGTACATTTTAAAATATCAGTGATCCCCGCAATACATTTTAATTTTGTCAACCCCCTCCCCTAGTGAAATTTTTTCTGGATCCGCCCCTGGTGTCATATTTTTAAGTTAAGGTATTTTCCCAATATGCCATGTACATTGTATAATATGTTGAAACCTTTGTGTGTTTGTAGGGGCATTATGACATCATTTTAGAATTATTTGTAAATTAAATTAAAATGTAATGTCATTACCGGTAAGGTATGAACAATTCCAGTCTCTTATTAGTTTCTTTAACAGTATACACAAGCGTACATATTATTGCTAAAAACAAAAAATTTAGGCAGAGGCATTTAAATCAGCATATATTTTAAGTATATTGTTTTGGCTTTAGTCTAGTTTAGAAACTGAGTGTAAACAAAATTAAAGGGAACAGATTTGTGCATTATTTTTTCTTGTGTTATCTTTGTTATTGATGATACTAGGACTCAAATTCAATTTTTGACTGGAAAATTGAAAAATGTGAACAATGCACTTTAAAAGAAAAACACAAATCATACTATACTGTAATTAAGAGCTGTCTAAACATCTCTAAACATACCCTGACAAGTAAATTTGCATATGAATCAGTGTACAATAATATATCAGTGTTTGAATTAATTTTGATAACTTTGAAGAGGTTTTTTTCATGTCTGAGGTGGTCTGAGAGAAATGTAGGTCACACCATTGTGAAGCTACGAATGTCCACTTTCATCTGGTGAGATCGACAACTGGAGCACTTTGGAGGGTTTTGACTAATGACAAGTTGTTTACAGACATCAAAACTCACCTGATTCATCCATTGTTGATATTACTTCGTCCCCAGTATCTTATTTCTGGTCGTATTTCCACGGGAAAAAGTTCTTCAAGCTGAGAATTTAAAGCTCTAAAACGTGGGATGCACGCTACTTCAAAACAGGATGTTGTTTCGCGCGCAGACGCATCTCCCTGACTGGAGAGTTACTCGCGAGGGAGCGGGAAGTTTAAAAAACCCTTGCAGCTGCGCTGATCCCCTGCGCAGCGCTGATTCAAATGAAAGGAGGCCGCCCGCCATAAATCCTCTCGTTAAAACCTCGTTTGCGGCGCGAATTTCAAAGCTTCAGCATGGCCAAATCGCCCGAAAACCCATTTTCATAATAATATAATTTTATTGTTTTTATTAAGTGTCCTCTCCTTCTCTAGTGACTCCATGGTTTGTGGGTGGTAACATTAGAGTCATAAACTAGGATGAAGTATTCTAAAAGACTTCAGGTGGTCATCAAGCCACTGCATATGAAATTCACTGATAGCGAAGTATGAGGAATTGTGCAAAGTATTTTTTTATATTCATAGACCGGTTAATAAGTTTAAAAATAAATTGCATATGGAGCAGAAACACATTGGTCCAATATTGTTGTCCGTCATGCATGCACAATATGCAATATGTTTTTTCTGGCCAGCAAAGCAAGTGTGGAATGGTGCCTCACCTGTCCACCAGGGAGAGGGACCCAGCTAACACGAAAACGTTATAATTACGTTAAAATAACATCATGAAAAAGGTTAGAATAACGTTATTTCATAACATCAAATTTACGCAAAATTGGACGGTTGCAGAAACGTTATTTTAACGTTCTATGTATCATGTTAGAAGTATGTTAAAATAATGTTAAAATAATGTTATATCAAAACATTTTTTCAAATTGTGGCTTTTACATCAGAAATACATTGTTTAATAATGTTTTGCATTAATATCAATTTAACATTATATGGCAACATGAATAAGATGACCCCTTTATAACGTTTTCATAACGTTATGTGATAACATAAATTTTACATTATCTGCCACATTGAAAAAAACGATTCTTTTATAACGTTTTTATGACGTTATGGGATATCATAATTTTAACATTATCTGGCAACATGAAGTTATAACCTTTTCTCAACGTTTTTATAATGTTTTAGGGCGACATCAATTTGATGATATCTGACAACGTTTTCATAATGTTTTTGCTTTAACATTACCTGAGATGAATAAGAGAAAACTTGTTTTACATTAAAAAAGCAACAGTTTATTTTGGAAATCACTGAAGAATAATATTGTATTCAGTACAAGAATAGTAACAGTTATAATGAAACAAATGTAATTTACATTGATAAATTTCATAAATAAACTTGCACACAAAAACCTTTCAATCTGAAAATAGTCCTTGATTTGTATTATTAAAGGCATAGCAGCCTAGTTTTTTGGCAACAATACCAGTTCGACATACAGTGCATGAGTTAAATTGTTTCATCATTACAGTTTGTGTGAGCTTTCACATAACCCATGGCCAGGCAATCATTCCAGTCTATTTGATATTCTACAAATGTTAATAACATTGCAGCTCTCATTTGCCTGTTCAGTAAGTTAGTCCAATGATCAAGCAGTAGGTCTTCTCTTTCACATTCCTGGAATAACAAAATATATGAACTTAATCTATCTTGCAAAGCTTTTGAATGCACATCCTAATGTTTTTTTTGTATGAACAAGGCACTGTAATGTGTGCATTGCTGATCTTCAGTTTGTAATTATGATAATAACTGAAAAATCATGAATATTTACCTTGCCAGAGAAAAGCCTTCAAGGTGGGTAGTGTTCATACCAGGAGTAAGATGTTCATCTTGATAGTACCCTGTAAAAATGCAAAAATTTACATTTAATTGATATTTCAATAAGAATAACATTTAATCACCAAGTGAAATACTATTTGAATTCTATCATTTAAGGAATGTAAAACAAATAAAACAAATTCCATCATCATGATCATTGGACATAATCATAAATGCCAACAAACATTATCACAAGGTAATTGCATGGCATTGGATACGTTTGGCTATGATCAATCTCATAACAATGATACTGAATTTTCTCCATGTATAATGTCTTTTAGAGTTGGCTGAGATATGGCATTTCTAGACTTATATCAATTCTAGATATTAATAAAACTTCAGCTTGATAACAAAACAACTTTCAAATATATAAAACTTCATAAGCAAGAGTTATAAGAAAACAACAAAATTTCACTAAAACTACTTATATGATTTAAAACTTATCATGGTCATTTAGGTTTTTGTAGCTCACCTGTAGATAGTAATTATGCATGCATGCTATAATGTATGCAAATTATGAAAGTGTTCTGCTTCAGTGATTTGGGCCTAATTAGGGAAGGGGTACTGCAAGTTCACTCACTAGATGCTGTAATATGATGCCTCCTCAGTCTATAATGTCTTGAATCTGAGCTCTATAGAGTCTAGAAATCACCCATAGCTATCTATATTTTACAATGTATATTTGCACAGTTTTCAGGAGGACTAATTAACTAATATCATATAGTGGACTATAGTCTGTGTAATTTGTACCAGCAAAATAAATCTTATATTATTAATTAATACTTGCTCATATCATTGTAGTTACAAAATTTGTCTTAATATCTTGACCTATACAAATTAAAGCCAAACTAATTTAAAAATAAAAACACAAGATCAGTTAATGATAATTGTCTGTATATCATTATATATTGAATTAGCATATTTAAACATGGCCAATATATAGATAGATAGACAAATAGACAGACAGATAGATAGATAGATAGATAGATAGATAGATAGATAGATAGATAGATAGATGGATAGATGATTGATTGATTGATTGATTTATAGATAGATAATTGTAAAGTCACAAAGATAAGTTTTATAAGATTTTGCAAAACTTGTAACTTACTTACTGTCTGTGACATGCTGGCCTGCCATCCCAAGTCAAAGTGCACCTGTCAATGATGGCTGAAGTTAATTGTGAAGAGGGGGGGGGGGGGGGGGGTTGCAGAAATGGCAGAATTTACAACTTTCCCTCATTGTTGCAAACTGTGTTCCAAGTCCTGACTAGGGCATGGAAGATAGTGGGAGTGACGTCAGGCAGAGACACCTGGTGAGAAAACTCAACACCCTGAGGTACTCCTGGGCCCCTGACGAACATGGGAATGTGCAGGTCATCGTCGGTCATGCGGCCGTGTCCATTGCCCTGATCCCCATGGTCAGCAGAGAGGATGACCAGTACGTCCTTCTCCATCCCAAGGTCATCTATCACGTCCAGGAGCTGACCTACCTGCGGCGAGAGAACCTAATTAAAATCATTAACATAAGAGCGGTCAAGGACAAACTTGACATTATTGAACCATATGGCTGAGCCAATTATAACACCTGCAGCTAATCACCTAAGTACGAAATACTGGCGAACATCCATTACATGGTGACAAAAATTGCATAAACTCTATAGATGCGCTCCTCACTTTAGGAAGATCATTCGCTTGTTTATTTTGACTATTTGTAAAACACGTAATGTTTGAAATTAGGAAGACCTGTAAGTCAGCGTCGTCAATGGCCGCCAGGTATTCCTTGGAGCACCAGCCAAAGGAGTGACCATGGTCATCCACGTTGACCAGCCAGATGAAGGTCATTGAGGTATCTGCTGCCTTGAGCACTTTGTGCAAGTACAAAGAGGCATTGCCAACCACTTGCATGTCCTGTAGGTCCTCCTGTCCTCTCCTTCGCTCGAGTATTCCTGTCAAAATGAAATGACCTCAGAAAAATGTTCAACCCTGTCAATAATAATGCCCAATATGTTCGAATATGCCTTCGAAACTAATTGAACCTGGCCAAAGCTGTCATAGCTGGCTCAAAATTGGATCTTATATTTATAATATATTAGATTAATTTCTTACATTTGCCAGTGTTAACACTATTCTGGTGATAAATGTAAGCTGACTGTTAGCTATAAAAATGGACAGAAGCAGCTGGCTTTAGCATGTTTAAATGACAGTCATCTAGAGCTGTACCCAGTCCACATATCCCGGATAGCCTCGGTTGCCCAGGATTTTGAAGTTGTTCCATGAGTAGAAATAAGCAGTCCGGATGTTGACGTCACGTGACTTAAGGGCAGTGTGACGTCATTTCTGGTGATGTTGACCTGGTTTCCTTGCCAGGGTGGCAGCCAGTCGTTGTCAAGGACGCCAGTGTGCTCAGGTCCTAGGCCACGCTGTGCCAAGAAGGGATGGAGATAGTTCTATAAAGCAAAGTACAATAAAAACCATTGAGGTTGCAAAGAGGCAGGCCATTGTTCTCATGTTCCAGTTGAGAAAAGGCCATATAGTCAAAATGTTACACTTGCCTGAGAATTCCAGTGGCCCTTGGCTCTTTCGGGGGCGTCCAACAGGCATGAGGGCTTGAGGCCGTCGATGCCAATGTAGATGACATGCTTAGCAATTGGTGTCCTGGGCTCTGAGGGTTCTGCAAGTTGTCTCTGCTGATGTTACACACTGTTTTGGTCTTTGGGACAGTTGTGCAATTACGTTTATTGAGGAACCCTAGCAAGTATACTATAACTGGTACAAGCCCTGGTAGAAATCCTTACCTGAGCAGTGGGGGATGTCACACTAAGCCCATTCTTGGTTAGTTGCCTTTGAAGATACTGATGTTGGTGCTTCTACTGGGGCTTCTGTCGCTGCCCCCGTTGCTGCTATCGTTGGTACTGCTGCTGGCACCGCCACTGCTATAGCGGGCAGAGCTGCCGCTGCTGCCGCTGCTGCTGCTAACGTCGTCACCGCTACCTGTGCTGTGGTTGACTCTACCTGTACCATTTCTGTCGACAATACTGGTGCTAGTGCTGCGGGTTGTTGATGTCGTAATGACGCTGCTGTAGGTTGCGGGGGTCTCGGGGGTGGAACTTTAACGAGGGTGTCTGGAAACGTGGGGATGAAACAGATGCCATGCTTCAATATATATATATGAATTAGCTATACGTTTTTCGCACACCGATGTATTTTTTACATTGTATAATTAGATATATAATTATAACGCTGCCTGAATTTTTAATACATACAAAATCATCAGACCAAATCGTTAGATCATGCGAATTTAGTATGCCATGAATAAAAAAAGGGTATTTATGAACTATTCGATTGAGTCGTACAATATTGCAAATTTGACAGATAATGCAGATTTAATTAATGCAACTAAATTTATAATATATAATTATATTGCCATCTAAATTTTATAATGTATACTTATAAGATTATAAAATTATATACGTTATGAGTAGTGTACCTTCCGGTTGCCGCTGCTGTTGCTGTTGCTGGTGCTGTCGTCGCTGCTGTTGCTGCCGTTGATGCTCACGCTGCTGCTCACACTGCTGTCGCTGTTGCTCGTGTTGCTGCTCGTGTTGTTGCCGCTCGCTTTGTTGCTGCTGTTGCTGTTGTTGCTGATGTTGTTGTTGTTGTTTTTGTTGCTGAGACTGCTGAGGCTGCTGAGGCTGTTGCGGCGGTTGCTGAGGCTGCTGAGGCTGTTGCGGCTGCAGAGGCTGTTGCGGCTGCTGAGGCTGCTGAGACTGTTGCTGCTGAGGCTGCTGCTGCTGCTGAGGTTGCGCAAAACTTGTCCGAGAACCCGTTCTTTGACCATCATCGGCTTCCGGATCACTGCAACTTCTAGCTCGTCTTTTCTATGTTTTTTAAGAAAAACTAAAATTTTCCCACAAAGGGTATCAAAAATACGAATTGTAAATTACAAATATTTGTATTTTTGACATTGTCTTAGTTACATATAAATGTATATAAATGTATTTATTGTATTTATTGTATATAAACATGTATATAAACACGTATAAATATAAACGCGATAAATATAATACATATAAATATATTATACGCGTTTTATATGTTATAAATGATAAGCGTAGATATATCACCTTAAGGAAGCACAGCAAGAAACTTATAGGGAGACCGGATCCGAAGGCTGAAGTAAAAAAAAACCAAAACAATCTCCCATTCTTCCCATCGATCCTCTGTGTCAGGACCGGTGCCGTCTATGATTTTAGCGCTCGTCCTTGTAGTCTCATCCACAGTTACGCTTGTCGATGTAGTCTCATCCATAGTCACGCTCGATTGGATCTCGATTGTAATTCCTGGCTCCGGTTCAGACGTCCCGCAGTCTACCTCGATGTCCGTACGAGAAACTTCACTTTTCCTGCAGAATTTTTTGCCGGTCATTTTAACTTTTTGAACAACGGACACAATGATCGTGGCAAATTTTGGCAGAGTCTCCCTGGTCAAATCATTCGTGCAGTCGGCCGTGATCCCTCCTTCTCTGTTCAGCACACATTCGCAGAACGGTTCCCCGCAAGCAAAAGTGTACTGGCTTGCTACCTGATGTAACACGACTAAAAAAACGCATACCTCAACAAAAAACGTCATCTCGCTCATGGCTTTTTGGTATCTTGTGATTGATATGACCTACTTAGACGAAGCAGAATCGAGGGTGACCTAATTGGGGTAGGAGAATAAGATGACCTACTTAGACCCTGGAGGAGATCTAGGGTAAACCATAGGGGTCTGAAGATTAAGCATTTCGCTGAATTAAGTAAGAGTCTAATATAGCGCAGGACAAAAGATGCTAGGCAGGCATAATTTTTGATGCATCTTTATCATATCTCAAATAATTACAGTATTTAATATACCGACTATAATTACGAATGAAACGGGGATTACAATAATTTAAATATATTCAGATCAGCGGGTTTACACCGCCACAAAAAAATAATATAGATACACGGAATAGCTATTTTAAATTGCAATAAACCTATTAATTATAAAAAAAGCAAGTATTGTTATGTCCACGCTGTAAGTTCCACAGCGTTTTCCAAGGGTCTTCTACGGCGTATGAGCCAGATCTGGTAAATATAGAAAATAAAAATAAATAATAATTTTCATTTATCACTCTACGCCAAAATTTTGTCTTTATATGCTACGTTATATATTAACCAAAATTACTAACAACAATCGTAAAGTTAATGGACTGCCCCGGTGATGACAGCGTTTAAGACGAATTGTTCTTCAGAATAAAACCAATCGGAAATTTTGTTGCTTTTAGACTGGCCGGTATCGATAGAGTCATGGGACATCTCCGTGGCTCGATGTCCTGCTACATCCTGACGGGTAAAAGACTCTGTTATAAACTCATCTTCTCCAGTGATGGTAACAGCGATGTCGATAAAGACCTGGAGCCTATCAACGTCATTTTGCATCAGATTAATCGTAGATTCGTTCTGTAAAGATTCTTGAAAGATAACGAAGTCTGTATCAGTAGGGGTAGTCTTAACGATTGGTTCAGAGTCTGCTCTCTGTCAAGAATCTCTTAGCACACGCATGGCAGTCACTTGGAAGACGTGTTTCTCTTCCTGGTCGTAATAAGAAACGTAATGAGGAGGTGTAAGAGTCTCCTCGGTCTCAGTAGAGCGGTGTACAGTATCGCGTGACATAGCAGGAGCCCGTGTGGTTGGATCTTGAAAATAGATCGGGGGATAGGAGGCCGTGGAAGTATCATCGATTTCATCCTTCGTCATTGGCACTCTAGCATCGCCCAAAAAATCTCCGGTATCTATAATTAACAAGTATACAATAATTAATGCTATTTCTGTCGCAATCTTTTAAGATTAAAAACAGGCTTACGTGCCAAAACAACACTCACCAGTCTGGCAAATGATGGGGTACTGTAGAGAATGCGCGAGTTCGAGGCCTATATCGTCGTCATAGTTAATACCCTCGCAGTATGGCGTTCCTGTCATGATAATTTTAGCAATAGCCACTCGGTAGGGAAATGTAGGCAGTGTAGTTTTATCCGTCCCGATGCAGTCCACCATCAGAGTTTTGATACTCAAATAGCCACATACGCATCCTTCACAAAGGAATAAGTAATTGGATCGGGCGAATACGCACGTGTCAGTGTGTAAAAAGTAAAATACAAATAATATCGCGAATCCCATGGCTACACCACTTGTTAGAGTGAGAGTGAGGGAGAGAGCGAGTAGACAATGCAGGACGACTGTGCGCACTGATTATGTGGTTATATAAACCTTCGATTATGCCAAAATTGCATAATGTACATGTGTTTATTAGAACTTCACATCAATAATAATACATAAGGAATAGCGCTTATAAGTTGCGATTTGTAAGGTATAATACAAACGCTTAAAAACATAAATATGTACATAAACCGTACCTCATCAGTTATAATTCTTAAGGTATAATACAAACGTTTTTAATAAATGTACATCTATATATACAACTATATATACACCTATATATACATCTATATATACATCTGTACATGTACCTATACTTACATCTATACATTCATACGTATATATATTATATATACACGCGTACATAAATATACATATTTTTTTACGAGCAAGTGCTAGTAGTGTCTCTTAAGCTTTGTACATAGCCGAACGGTATCAAATACTTTTCTGTCCACTTTCGAAAAAAAAAATCTCTTGTAAATTATGCCCTCGTATTTCGTGCGTGTGATTTGCATCGCGGGCGGTGTCCTCATCTCACCAATTTTGTCGAATATAATTTTTTTGACTACTTCGAAATCTATCGCTTCCGAAATTTTTGTGGTTAAGACTAATTCCTTTTAATTTGAGGACTTTTACGCCCATGTTAGTTTTGTAAGCATATGACTTGCGTCCCGAGGACGCGAATGTCTGTATGTAAACATTCTCTGGCAGTTCAATGGTGAGATCACCCAGAAGATCCCCTGTAGGCAGTGATACGTCTCCCGGGGATTCCACATATATCAGGCTGTCAGAGTCCATGTACAATATTCTATCCCTGACCTTCTCCAGAGCTTCGTAAAAACGAAGGCGAGCAAACGATGTTGTAAGGGCCCCCAGTATCTCGCACGTGAATAGATTATGCTCTTCGAAAGAGTCCTTACGTTTGAGATCAATAGCTATAATGTCGTCATTCACCATATGGAAATCTACGACTTCGTTGGAAGGGTTGTTACGGATTCTTGCCAATTCCAGATTAGACTTGACAAACAGAGTCCTGATCTTGTTCGGTTTTTCGCAAAACTTGCCCCAGCAAGAAATTAAATTAAGCTTTGCAACGAAGCGGAGTCCAGGATTTTTACAAATGTTTTCCTTTTCCAGCAGTATGAATTTTTTTATAAAAATCAATATATCTTTCCTGATCTATCAACGTTTTAACGTGAACAGGAAAGCCAGAAGCCTCTTGTTTGATTTTCAGGAACATTGTGACGTATTCTTTAAAAAGACCCCCCTCTCCGGTTTCTTTATTGTACTGGGTAACTTCGGGGTAATGATATACCTCGTACACTTTTAACACCTTATAGCCCCGTTCGATTGCTACTTTAAGTTCCACTGTCGGCCAGGTTCCCAGGTTCTTTGCTCGTCGCTACAGGTACAGTCGGAACAGCTTTCCTTTTCGCTACATGTTTTGCATAAAAGAAATTTAAGCTTCCCATTACAACGGTAGGGTAGCACACGTATGAACAAATCGGTAGGGGGCAGCACATTTACTTTGGCTATACCGAAGTACACCTGGATGCTTTTATCAATGGTTTCGGGATCTGATAAAATGATCGGGTGACAGGTAGGATAAATAGAAAAGTGGTTGAAAAAAGGATACAATGAGCAATAATCCTGGTATTTAATCATTTCCCCGGGCTTACAGTCATGATACAGTTTAACCGGGACGGTTCTACCCTCGTACAGCGCTTCCCTGGGTTGTTGAAGTAGAGGCGTGTCAAAATTTTTGACAAATTCTTCGAGCTCTGGATCGCTTTTAACATTTTTATCCCACTGACACTCCCAAATTTTCTCGACAGCGAAGCCTGTCTGTTTTATTTATTTTTCTCCAGCCCAGGTCAAATCCAGCAATTGTTCCATAGTAAAACCTGTACAAGGATCCTTCTGTTTCCTAGAGGGCATGCATCCGTAACCATGCCATCGGCATCCTAAAAATTTGTAGATTTTATTTTCCGTTATATCGTAACCGTCTGCAGAGAAATTTGTTCCCGGAATCTTAAATTCTGATCCATTACGAGCGTGTTGGAGCCTCCTGCCTAATTTCCTACCGACCTACTCGAGCCACATAATTGATTTCAGACTATGGTTTTGTGTGCGTCTGTAATCTTGTGCCAGAGGCTGGGGATTTGAGATTTTAAAAACTATGTACTTTCTATGTTTTCGGGATTAATAATCTCACGCGTGGCCTGACGCCGCCAAACACCTGCTTTTAACACACCTATACATCTCGATCCATCTTTAAAGATCATGTTGTGTTCTTCATGCATGGTCAGTTGCCGTATAATCTGCATCGAGCTACTGGCCAGCGTAACATGAGTGAGCACGTCAATAGGTGGGGAATTAGCTCCCGGAATAGTCGTAGATTTCAATATAAGGTCTCAAAATTTGGTGCAAGCCTCCCTCAGAATAGTTACGTCCGATTGGGTATATTCCAGAATTTCCTTCTGAAAATCGAAAAATCTATCAGCATTTTTGCCATGCCAATCCATAAATTCTACCCTGTCTTTGGACATGAATTCTGTACCGAAATATTCGTCTCCGGGCATTTTACCACAATAGAAAAAATTGCGGGTCAGATTAAAATAATGAGGAAAATCGCCCTTTTTCAGACACTATTTCAGATCTAGAGCTCTTGGTAATTTTTTCAGGGCCATAGGTAAAAAATTGAGACTGTCGCTAAAATTTATATTTAGTCCTAGCGAAATATGTAATTTCATAATTTTTGACCCCGAAAAAATATAACTTTGGGGACTATGGATTCAGATTCAGATTCAGATTCTTTTTATTTTGCCAAACAAAAAAATATTTACAATTTATTTTCATATTTTCATTTATAAACAATTGTTTCGCAAGGAGACTTCACAAAGATAAATATATTTTATCGCTAGCGTGAGGCCACCTGGAGAGATCTATTAATATTACATAGTGAACATTAAATCAAACACAATATGGAAATTACTCTCAACAGTAGTAGTCTCATCAACGTTACTCATCTCAAGTTAAAAAATATATATCGTTGAAAAGTATTATGAAGAAACAGTAGGATGAACATTTATACATATATAGCAATTTTCAATACTGCAGTCTGCGGAATAAGATGCTACAGTGCTATTTTTCACATATTTCTTAAATCCATCTAAACTATGTGTTTCTAGTTTTTCTCTGTAAGTTATGGACATATTATTAAGGGTTTTGATAAATCTATACTTAATACTCTGTTTTGCAAATTCATGTTTAATTAAGGGAAGTCGTAGTTGACCAGCTATTCGAGTTTCATAGTAATGAGGATCATCTCTAAATAGCAGTAGTAAATAAAGAAAATACTGTTGATGGCAGAATTTCAGGTCACACAGTGCACAGATATCATGGAATTTTAATAGATTTAGTTTTTTAAATAAACCACTAGTATGACAATTATATTTACTGTTAGTAAGAGCTCTGACACCTTTTTTTGTAAAATGAATATATTTTGACATTGCCAACCCCAAAGAAGAGCTCCATAGTTTAAGTGTGATAACACAAGGGAATTGTATATATGTAACAAGGCACAGAGAGGCAACATATTTTTTAATCTGTGCATAATGCCTACTGTTTTTGACAATTTCTTTGTAATCATATCACTGTGAGCTTTCCAATTTAGATGTCTATCTAACATTATGCCAAGGAAGTTAAATTAATTGACAAATTCGATAACAGAGTCTTCTATTTTAATAGTAGGAATTTGAACTCTTCTTTGGGGTGCATGGAAAATCATGGCTTTCGTTTTGCTTTTGTTAATACAATGTAGATAGCTTATTTGCCTTCATCCAATTGCTCACGTTGACCAACTCATCATTTAGATTTCTTTCACCCTGAAAAGTATTCAGGGAAGCAACAAGAGTTGTATCATCAGCATAAACAATTGGATGAAAGACAGAAGTAGAGTTGAAAAGATCATTGACATAAATGATAAATAAAAGAGGACCAAGAATGGATCCTTGTGGAACACCAAGCTGTAGTGGAACATGATTAGACTTGATATTGTCTACAACAACATATTGCACTCTGTTAGTTAAATAGCTACAAAGTAATTTCACTGAAAGATCTTTCACGCCATAGTGTTTTAAGTATTTCATGGTCCAGTGTATCAAAGGCCTTTGATAAATCAAGATAAATATTAATGGGTACTTTTTTGACGTCCATTTCAGTGATGATTAATTCTACCAATTCTAACGCGGCCAATTCTGTCGAGTGAGAATGTCTAAAGCCATATTGACTTTTGTAAAATAATTTCAGAGAACTAAAGTACTCATTAAGTTGATCATGGATAATGCGCTCAAAGACCTTTGATACACTGGGAAGCAGAGACTTTATGGAATTGTTTAAGCAGTAAATGCGCGTCGAAAGCTTTTGCATTGTGAGCTATGCACACATAATTCTTGTGTATAGGGGTAAGCAGCCACTGACAGAAGTCTTCTGTAGTTTCCAGACCTTTGAACACCTTCTCGCGTTTTCCGCATTCCCCATTGTCACAAATAACGACATAATTTCTATCTTTTCGAGCATTTTTTTCATCGGTCGTCGCAATTAGCGCAGACAGAACTGGATATGCTTGCAAAGAACTGACTTTATTGCTCCCCCTTTGCGGGTCCTCTTTTGTACATTACCGGTTGTTGATGGGTCATGAAGCAGTCTACATTCTTGCAAGTAATATTACAGGTCTTGCAGGTAATGGGATTGTCGGAGTAACAGCACCCTTTTCTCTGACAAACTGCGCATGACGCATTACAGAAATGCCTCTTTCCTAAATTATGCCAATCCAGACACTCTTTACAGAATTTTTTTCCGGGCTTAAGAGCGTCTATATTAGTGATGCTGTGAAAATGGGAGTCTTTGTAATACAGAAATATTTTGTCCTGCCTTTCAAAATACCCTGTATAACAGAACTCATTGCACAAGTCTCCCGACACTACAATAATTTGGACATCGAGCTGTTGTTCAAACAGATAAAGTTCTCTTAGACTAATAGGCTTGTCAAGAGGTAGACCTATCTCGCTTTGTAATTTTATGGCCTGCGATTTTTGAGAAAATGGATTGTCACTATTACAATGCTCCTTCCTGATAAAATTGTAATATTTGCCAGGAGGCATGTCTCTAAGTTTTGCTATACATGTGACGATCGCTCGGGCTGCACAGATGCTTTCATTTTCCATAGACTGTATAAGCACCATAAAAAAGAATTGCGATATGCTGCAATTGTCCGATGTCGTTGAGGTATTTGTGATATAGCATCGGCCTCCTCCTCGGTCTTCTTTTTTCAAAGTGCCGACTTTTACTTCAAAAGTCTGATCGGTATCTATGTCCTGTTTCAAATTTAACACCGTCTCGAATCTGTAATAAAACAATATTTTGAATTTCGGATTGTATAACGAGTGCAAAATACACGTAAAATAATGCTGAGCTATATATAATTACACGACTCACCTTGTCATTAGAACTTCGGGTGTAATATTCTTCTTCGGTTGAAGATGGATGGTAATAGGTTTATCCAGACTTCTATGTTCAATCATTAATCTTAATTTATCGCCATCCTCGTGGTTCTGCATTGCCTGATCCAATATTTCTTCAAACATGTTGTGTAAGTCATCTTTGAAATCGGCTATTTTGCTTAACTTGATATTGTGTCATATAGTGATGTTTATGTGCCAGGTCATCTTGTGATTAATTGTTTTAAACAGTTGTTTTCACGATTATTCTGAAATATTGTTTATTCTAAATTCATTAAAAACTTATGAGTGAGTTCAGTATGGCTTCCTAAGTTATAAGTAATTCCTACACAACTACCTAGGTGGAGAAATTCAGTATTTAGTGAAGTTCTTATAAGTTCTATAAATTCCCACTAGGATAGTTTTCCTGAGGGCCCACAAGGGTTCTAGGGTAACAAGGGGCTGTAGCCAGATTGCAGACACAGTTACACACACTCAGAGTCACACACACTCAGAGAGAGAGAGAATCCAAATTATGCAGTAGCTTTCAGCTATCTCTGATCCTAGAGTCAAAATTCACTGTAGGAATCAGTCAGGACTTCTGATCATAGACTGAATTGTCGTGATGAATTCACTGATATCGAGTCGGATTTAATGACTATCTAAATTGCCAGATGAACTCAAACTCATGAGATAAGATATTTCGTATGGACTAATATGTCTTGAATACTCAAGCACTATCAATACCACTTTGACATGGATTTTTGACAAATACATCTTGGAATCTTATCTTCAGACTCTGTCTAATTTATTCCTTGTTACCTGAGATCTAAGGAGCATGGTATTGTTCAGCCATCTCTTAGGTATGGCATCCTGAGAGGGGGTCTGTTCGGTTCTGGACAATAAGCCTCTCGCCAAACTAGTGAAGCTCAATTTCCCCAACTGACTATGTGAGAAGAAACCACACTCTACCGCATGGTGGAGAATCCGGGTAACGAGCCATGTTCCATCTCAGTGAATTTGGAAGTATTTTTGGACTCCACTGTTATTTGTGCCTTTTGGTGATGACTTTGCCGTGCTTTGAAGCGATACTGCAGCATTTATTGAATTGATGACAAGAACTTTGCAGAAAAATTAGAATTTCGAAATTGTAATACTTTTCTTTGTCATCATTTTGAATGGCTGGATCCTGATGACATTCTCATTAAGACTTGACCTTGATGATAGAATGTACCATAATCGCCATGGGATCCTCTTCCGTACAGACCAACTAGGCGACCAGGGGACCAGGTATTTTCTCCAGTTTCATCACCACTTCGTCTTTTGTTGATAAACTTTTAATCCGAAACTAATGACTTTATCAACCTTATAAAATATTCATTTGAACTGATAACCTATGTAATGTCTGGAGACAACATTTTTACTGGTGATTTATCGCATCTTGTTCGTCAGTCAGTGACCACCATATCGACCAATGACCAATCCGGTCCGTCAGAACAACTGCCTTTGTGGCCACAAACGTTTGAACCTAAGATGCCAGAAGCATTTCGGAAGAAGAAGACATTCATTTTTCAAGATTCTACTTGTGCCTGCGTTTGGATGAACAATGTTTGCATGCTTTGTGCAATAGACTGATACTCATCTTTAAAATGTCAGACACCTTTAATTTGTGAAACACCGTCAATGAAAGGACCTTCCAAAATACGTAAGTAACGATTTACTGTTATCAATGGAGTCTTAAAGTATTATAAATGTCTGTGGTAAGGTATCAAAATTGGTTGGATAAATTACGAAGTGAGATTAAGGAAGCAGAGATTTATGGTATATTGCCAGAGCATACCAAAAGATTACTTAGTAGGTCTGAATCCTCATTATTTGAGTCATGGGTTTTATTACAAGATTCTGAAAATAAGACATGGCGAGATGATAGGTCTCTTCTCGTTGAATTGGGTTTTCTTCAGCTTAAGGATTGTTTAAATGATGTAATACAATGTGAAGAAAATTTACATAGTTTGTTAACCCATTCTTATAGAGAGGATATAAAAAAGGGTATTTATGCAGCTGATACATCACTTTCGGGAGTTTGGTCTGATCGTTTGTATTCTGCTCCTGTAGTTGGTGCCACTATTCTAAAGAACCCGATAATACTGGAAGTGCTGGACAAGATAAAGACAATTCAGGGCCTCCGGCAACTGAACAAGAAAGTGATTCCGAAATAGATCTCACAGGGCGCAAAATCTCCTGATTTTTCGGATCAAAATATAAATCATGAATTGAGAGTTTCAGGTGCTTCTCCTGGTTTAGGTGATTCACAACTTACTAGCACGACCAGTCTGTCAGGTAACAGGTTTGAGAATTATGGAGTAAGTTCTTCAATTGGTCGTGGTATTCACTCGATAGGTCGAGGAAGTCCTTTTAGTAGTCATGGTGGTGGTAGTCGAGTCCATTTTTCTGTGCCAGAAGAACCTAGATTTAGCACAATGGAAGGGTATACGGAACGAGGTCGTAGGGCCCAATCTTTAATCTTTCGGAAATGATGCCTAAAACCTTTTCTGGTGAAGACAAGCTGCAAGATCCGACTTCTTGGTTTATTAAATTTAAGGATTATATCGCTCTGCATCAATTGACAGAACAGGAAGTATGGGAGAGATTATGTCTATGTACAGAAGGCGTTGCAAGGTCATGGGTGGCGAATTTAAGGGCCATGTCAGTTGACGACTTGGAAAAATCCTTTTTGCAAAGATTTGGTTTGTTACATTCTAGAGAAGCTGTCTTTGAGTCGCTGTCACAAAAGAAGCTAGTACCAGGTGTGTCAGTCTCTAAGTATTTAGCAGACATACAAGATCTTGTGTGTAGATTGGGATTATCACCTGAAGTGGTTCGTGATTATTTCATCAAAGGATTGCCTCGTTCGATTAAATCGAGTATTCAAATTGTTCGTGGTGTTAGTTTAGATGAATTAATTCCCATTGTAGAAGGTCTTTTGGAATGTCATCAATTTACACCTGAAATGCAAACGTCAGATACTGGAGGTACATCTAATCATAATTTTACGCTTAGTATGTCAGCTTTGGTTGATTCGGTTAGCCGTCTTGAATGAGAAATGCAAAAAAGGCCTGTTCAAGTAGTTGAAAAAGAAGTGGTTGTAAATGATGGTGACAAACGTGATGCTCGAAGAGTTGCTAATGCTAGTCCTTCTAGGGATGCCCGAGGTGTTGCTGAAGTTAATCCTTCTGGAAACTCATTTCGAGGCAGAGGTCGTCAGCCTGGATATTATGGAAGAAGTGCTCATGGTAATTATGTAAGTGAATTTAGTGGCAATTGCTTTTATTGTGGTAATGCTGGCCACGTCATGCGAAACTGTCCATTATACCAGAGTGATGGATTTGTCCCAAATGTACCAAGTGTCACTAATGACTATCCAGTAAATGAATATAATTATGCTCCGAGTAATTATCCTACAGGTAGGTCCTATGATTATCAGACAGGCTATGACCCTAATTCTCATTACCAATGTCCTGGTAGCGGATATAACTCTTCAAGAGGGAGAGGTTATTATGGCGAGTATGTTCCCTATTTTCCGCAAAATGTGAGAGGAAGAAGCTCTTATGGCCCTAATTTTAGAGGTCGAAGCCAGTTGTCCATCAGGTCATGATTCCAATGTACAAGGAGGTCCTGTTGGAAACTCGAATAATCGAGCCTGACGAACGGCGTCTGCTGAGGGTGCTGCGTCAGCCGCAAAGGCTCCCTATGTTTCTTTGCTGCAAAATGATGGTCAAAAATCTGATTTTGCGTCTTCTAATGACGTATTGTCTGGTTCAGTGAGTAATAATGAAGTCATGGCTTGTGCTAGTAGTGTTAAGGCTTCTGATGAGTGTCAGAATTTGTTGGATTCAGTTATGGCGTTTACAGTTAAATTGGGTGAACAGAATTTAATTGCTACTAGATTACCTGATGGCACTCGATTTATGTCTTTGTTTGATAGTGGTAGTTCCAAAACGCTTGTCTCGGTGTTTTTAGTGAAAAAGAGTCCATTCTTGATGTCCTTGCCTGTTGTGAAGATTGATAAGGTTATAGAAATGGTAGTTGGAAATGGTAAATCTGTTTTTGTAGATTCGTTTCTTGAATTTGTTGTGATGTTTGGGCAGGCTAAGGTTCCTTTAAGGGCATATATATTGCCTACTCTGGGACCTATAGACCTTGTTCTTGGTATGGATGTGCAGACTGAATATAAAGCTGTATTTGATGCTGCGAAATGTACTTTGCAATTGACGCTTAAGGATGTGTTTGTAGTTGTGGAACGTGCTGTAATCTGCCCACCTGAGCGGACTACTAGTGTCCCAGTTAAAATCAATGAATATACAACTTGTTTCTATGGTTCGTTTGATGTTAAATTCCTTAATTTCTTTGCAAAATTTGCTTGTCCCAGAGCTATCTAGGAATTCGAAGCTGGAAAATCTACCATTAAAATAGTGAATGAGTCTGAACATGCGTTAGAGATTCCTGATGCGTATGTTGTAGGTGAGATTGTGATGGATTATTCTGAGTATCCCATGTGTAATCTTGAAATTGATAAACCTGAGAAAGCATTGTCAATTATTCAGAGACAGTCACAATGCAGCGTAGAGACTAATTTAGTCATTGTGGATAAAGGGATTGATGTTCTTAATGGACAAAGTTTGACAACTAATGTTAATGAATTAGAACCACAGGAAAGAAAAATTTAACGTCTTGCTATGTATCCATGGCTTACTGCTGAAGATAGTCAATTGACCTTGAAGTCATTTTGAGTCTTGTTAATTTATCTAATACAAAATTTGACAAAGAATTGCAGAGTGAACTTATTGACATTTTAGGTCGCAATGCTCGTGCTTTTAGCCTATATGATGAAATTGGCTTAGTTAAGAGATATGAAGTAGATTTGACAACTGATGTCATAGGAGATCTATCATTTGTTAGTAAACCTTATATTGTTAATAGTGCTGATATTCTGTTTGTTAAGGAAGAGCTAGATAAATTGCTTTCTTTAGGTATCTTTGAGAAGGGTTTGGCTACTTGTAGTAGTTCGTTATTTTTAGTCCGAAGAACTCCCACTTCGCGTCCGCGTATAGTTTGTGATTTAACAAAAAATTTAATAATTCTTTAAAATTGGTTAATCGACCTGGTACAACTATTAAGTCGTTTTGTCAAGCGTTTGGTAGAGGAAAATATTTGTATGTGACTTGTGTTGATATAAAATCTGCATACCATTCGATCAGAGTTACCGAAGAGTCACGGCGATTATTGGGTGTTGTAAGTTATCCTAATTGCTCGCCTTTAAGATACGCTTCTTTACCTATGGGAATGCTCAGCTCATGTTCTTATTTTCAACAGTCGTTAAGTTACGTCCTTGACGAGCTCCCGGACGAATTCAGGTCAAATGTCATTTTTTACTTCGACGACGTATTGTATATTCTGAAAGACAGGGCGATCACCTTCGACTCCTTGATGCTGTTTTTTCGCTCTTCTAACTGCATGGTTTAGTCCTGTCTCTCAAAAAATGTCAATTTGCTTTAAAGGATAACATTGCGTTTTTAGGGTTCGAAATTGATGTTTCAGGTCATCGAGCTCAAGTATTGGCCGTGAAGAAAAGTCGTGTTGAGGCTTTGCTATCTTTGCAAAGGCCTGAGACTAAGAAGCAAATAAAATCATTTTTAGGTTCCTTTCAATTTATTGTGATGTTTTTGAAGAATTATCAATTAGTCGTACAGCCTTTAACAGCCTTGTTGCGTAAAAATGTTGAATTTGTATGGTCAGAGGAGCAAGAACAAGCTAGGGATGCAATTAGAACATTGCTGTCAACACCACCTATAATAGGATTTCCTGCAGAGGAAGGTACTTTCATTTTAGCAAGTGATGCTAGTAGAGTGGCTTGTGGAGGAGCTCTTTTTCAATTACAAAAGAATGAGAAAGGAGAAACAGAAAGAGTTTTGTTAGGGTATTCTAGTCGAGTTTTTAGTCGAATTTCAGCTACGTCATTAAGTATCACTGAATTGGAACTGCAGGCTTTGTATGTTGCTTGTTTGCAATTTAAGCATTTATTGGGACAGCAACACTTTTATGTCGTAACTGATCATTTACCTTTGCAGCAGATTTATAATTCCTCTGCGGAATTTGCTACTCAGAGAATAGCTAAAATGTATTGGAGGTTGCAACAGTTTGTTTTTACAATTGTGGCAAGTTCCGGATCCTTTGGTTATTCCTTTGGGAGTCGATGAGAAAGACATTTCTGAGAATGATATTTTGTGTAAAGAATTGTGCTCTGTTATTACGGAAATGAATATTACTCCAATTATTGATGGGGATGATGCGCAAGAGTGCGAAGACTGTGCTTTTGGAAATGACTGTAATCTTTGTTTCAGTGACTCTCAAGGTCATTTCTTATTTCCAGTTGTGACAAGATCAATGGCTAAAACAATAGATAAAGTGACAGCTTCAGATGTTGGTTCAGTTGACTCTAAATCCTCGGATGTGCTTACACATGATGAAGTTCAAATGGCGAAATCTTCGCTTAGAAATGAGAGTAATGTGAAGAGCAATGATATTAAGATAGCTAAAAAGGTGCGTTTTAATGTTCCAAATGACCAGGATGCCTCTTTAGATAAAGCCCTGGGTTCCAATCTAGTTCCTACTAGCAGTGATGTTCATTTATCTGATAGATTAAGTGAACCGAAAGTTGGCATAATGGTTAAGGAGCCTTGTCCTATTGTACAATTACCTAAATTGAGCCCCAGAGACCTGTTGACTTCTGAGGCCAACGAAACTAAGATTTTGTCCAGAATGCCTCACCAAGGTGAGCTGGATAAAGTCATACGAAAATATATTGAGGAAGTGCTTGTGAATGTTAAAGTTCCTAATACTCCAGCTGAGATTAGACTTGCTCAGCAGGAAGATTCCTTTCTAGGTCCTTTGGTAATATATTTGCAGAATGGCAAATTAATTGGGACTAAAAATCAAAAGAAGACTATCTTTAGCTGACAATTTTGTTTTGATTGATGATATGCTTTTTCGAGTGTCCTATAATAGAAGACTTGATGACGTTATAGTGCAGCTTGCATTGGCTGAGAAACATGTTTTTGATTTATTAGAATTTTATCATTGTGGTTTGGGTGTTCACGTTCGTGTCAATAAATTTTATGATTCAGTCCGACGTCATTTCTGTGTAAGAAATTTGTATAAATATGTATTAGATTATGTTAGAAGTTGCTTAGTGTGTCAGAGGGCTATTGGGCCTAATAAAAATGAGCAAAATAGAGAATTTGTTCCTAGAATCATTGTGGATGCTAGGCCCTTTTCAGTGGTTCATTTTGACCTTAAGGCTTTTTCTGGTCAACATGCTCAATATGAATATGTATGGTTATGCAGTGTGAGCTCACTAGATTTGTTGTCGTATCTCCTGTTAGGAATCGTCAAGCAACTAAATTGGCTAATTGTTTTATTGAAGAATAGTGCTTGAATTATTTTATTCCTGATAAAATTGTGTGCGATCTGGAGCCAGCTTTTGCAAGTGAACTAATGAATAAAGTTTTTGAGGTTCTTGGTGTTAAACCTCATTTTGTTAAGCCAGGGGGACATGGTTCTTTAATTGCTGAAAGAGCCATTCAGTCTGTCACTAACCTATTAATTAGTTTTATGGAATATAGATATTCACATTGGCCTTTATTGATTAAAATGGCAGCTAAGGTATTCAATGATTTGCCTGGTTCTCAAATGCAATATTCTCCGAATTTTCTCTGTTTTCTAAGAGAAGAGAAGCCTCTTGGTAATTTGAAGGTAGAAGCATTATCTTTGTTAGCCAGAGACTATGGCCAATATGTGTCTTTATTGAAAGAACGTATGGATTTCGTTAGAAGAAATGCTGTTCGAATGCACAATGAGATTAAAATAAAGCAAAGTCAAGCGCAACTATTTGGTGCTAAAAAGATTGAGAAATATAATGATTGACAATTAGTTTTATTAAACAGTCCCATTCATAGTGGACTGCATGCTAGTCGAAAGATACAAATGAAATATATTGGTCCTTTATGTATAAGTCATCAGGCTGATTGCAATTCTTATGTGTTAGCTACAATAGATGGATATAAACTACCTAAGTATTTTCATGTTAATAGGCTTAAGAAGTGTTGTATTAAAGGAATCGATGGAGTTCTTCTTAATAATATTCAGGAAGTTCGAACTCAGGTTAAAATGAAGAAACTGAGCGTTGCCCAATTTGAGAAGGCACAAGTTAGGGAAAGTGAAGGTCAAATAGAATTGCAATTATCATATATGGAGAATACTGCCTGTATGTTATGTGAAAAGACTATTGAGTACAAAAAATTTGATGAGAATGTTCTAAATTATATACCTACTGCTATATATAGTAATTATAGGGATACTGAGAGAGGATTTATTTCTATTTATGAGTCAGATGATGAGTCTGAAGGTCATATTACGAAAGGTCGATGGCGTGAAGGTCATCTTGAAGTTTATGTTAAGTTTGAAGGTCCATTAAAGGCTTTGAGTATGTGGCATCTTATGATGTCTAGTCCGTTCATGCTGGATGCAGTCGATCCAGATGATTTTAGATTTAAATTAACGGGATGAATTTCAAGTTAAAAAGGGTTAAAATGGCGGAAATAATAATGTGGAATAATATATTGGCAGAATAGATGATGATTGTGTTCTTTGAGGCAGCTGGTGTCTCTGAATATTTGTAAACGAAACCTTGGTAGGTGCCTTTATCTTAATATTTTTAAAATGGAGTGTCTGTCCGTTTTCTATGTTATATCTATGTGTTTCAAAGATTTAGTATGATTATATCCATTCATTATTGTGAGTTCAATGCACATTATGAAGGAATTAAGCGCGATTTGCGTTGTTTGATGAAATACATCTTAATACCAGTGCCAGTATTTATGTATATGTAATTATCTTGGTAATTAGTCTTGGTATTATAATTACTAAAATATCTTTATGCTTGCTTGCTTTGTCTATGCATTTTAGTACGTGTTACTCTTATTATAGCCTAACGAAATTTACTATATTTTATAGAAATTGGTAAAATTTAGTAATTAATTTAAATGTTAAGATCTTTCAGTGGATAACTTAAAAAGTCTGCATTTTTTATTTTTGGCTTTGCTCACTGTGAAAGGGAAAAGGTTTCAGTTTTCTTGCTTGAAGTGAATATTTGAAAGTCTTTAGGTTGTAGGCCATGTGTTTTTCTCTGGATAAATAAGGGTTTCGTTTTTATATTAAAATGGTAAGGAATAGAGTTGCAGTTTACAGCTCTAAGTACTTGAAGGTGGAATGTGTTTAGATTTGCCTGAATTGTCCGTTAATTCCTTCAGAATTGATATACATTCCCATGACTGTTAAGTAAACTCATAAGATATCTGTTTCCTGCAGATGATAAATAGTTTATCCTTTAGAAGTTCCATTAGATTCTCTTGCACAAAACTACTATATGGTAGGGTCTGGTACCCCCTTTTCATGAGTCACTAAGCATGCTCAGTGACGCGTGAAAAAGGGGAGTGGCTAATAAATATTCATGAGCTAATTAATAATCATGAGCTAATTAATATTCATAATTCGTTACGTAACTCGTTAATGAACATAATTATTTTCTTTAGTCAAGATAATTACGTTACATAACTCTTTAACGATCGTAATTATTTCTTTAGTGAAGATAATTATGTTACATAACTCGTAAATGATCGTGATTATTTTCTTCAGTGATGATAATTACTCATTACATCACTCGTTAATGATTATAATATTTTTCTTTTGTGAAGTATGTTACATAACTCGTTAATGATCATATTTTCTTAAGTGAAGATAATTAATGCTTAGTATGTTACATAACTCGTTTATGATCATAATTTTTTTTTTTTAGGTGAAAATAACTAATCCTTATTATGTTACATAACTCGTTATATAACTCGTCAGCGTCATAATAATTTTCTTTAGTGATGATTATTAACTCAATGATGGTAATTAGATTGTAACATAATCTGTTACAGAGCTTGTTAATGATCATGATTATTTTCTTTAGTGATCAAATTTGACTCTTAATTATTTCTTTAGTGATGATAAATACATCCTTAGTTATGATAATTATTTTCTTTATTGATACTGGGGTATGGACAAGTGCAGAATAACAAGAGTAGGTATGTTCCACATCAGTGCATCAGTCAGAGCATGTCAGACATGTGTGACCACCTGGTCAGTGCCTTAGGGTTTATTCAAGATCCAACAGGTTATAGTTCAAAGATTCATTTCAAGAGAGCATGAAGCAACATATTGCCATTGGAACTATTATTGAAAAACATAAATGCCCACAAACAGCAGAGAGAATGACAGTATTCATTTTCAAAGCCCAGAGTTATAGTTACCCTCCATTGTCATAAAATGAACAAAAATAAACAATGTGAATATATATAATACAACAAGAAACTTGCAAAAAAAGAAAACTGGAAATAATCATGATACATACTTCGATTTATTTATATCTCACTGTGTAATTAAGTCACCTCAGTATACACTATCATTGTAGTGTTAGCCTACTTTAAAAAAAGAATAAAAAATAAATCAGGAAACTAAACATGCACACAACTGTATCATATATAAACAAATTTACCAAAAAATAAATACTACATTCCTAATTCTCACATCTAAGCAAATCAGGTTTTTATGGACACTCACTCAGGTGACTCATCATAATTTCACAAAGGGGGTTGATTTGCATCGGTGCACATCAGGGTAGAGAGCATGCCCAGACATGTATGACCACCTGTCTGTGCCCAAGGGCATAAGGCATGGACACTTTTACACATTGCATAAAAAAGAACAAAATTAAAACTATTTTTGAACAAACAAACTGAGAAAAAAATGCAGCAAGAACATTATAATTATAAAATACAAACTTTTTTCTGAAATAAAAAGATAAAAAGTAAAACATTTAATTTTACAACCTGCAATTCATTAATATTAATATTGAAACTTAAATACAAAAAACAATTGTCTCAGTTATTGACTAAGTAAACTGACCATAGGGAAGCTTACATTGACTTATTCACTCTGCAAATAAATCAACATACACTACCCATGTAGTGTAAGCTTATTGTAAAGCAAAAGGAAAACAGAAAAAAAACCTGCACTGTTAGCCACTTAGTCGACTCATCATAATTGCATTGGTTTCACATCAATGCACACCAATGCCGAGAGTATGAATTTTCCTGATTTGTTTTTATGACCACCCCCACTTGATCTCATATAAGCTCAAGAAAAGTAAATACATATAACTTACAAAAACAAAAAAGCTGGAAGAAAATTTTCTACTGAAATTTTAAATTCAAGAACTTTAAAAAAGTAGAAAATTAATTGTTACAATATGCATAACTACAAAAAAAGAAAAGAGAAACAATAAAATAAAAGTCAACATTTCATTAGATTCAAAATTAAAACATAAATTGCAAAATAATCATTGTTAAAATTAAAGAAACTGACTAATTAGACTGGCCATCGAGAAGCATATTTCGACTTACTTATTCTCATTCTTTAGTAAAATAGCAAACTACAAAACACACATAACTGTATTATTTGTAAAATACATACACACTTATTTCTCAAATTTAAAATCAAATACAAAAGTTGCTAACCCTTTACCCAAAAGTTTACAAAAATCATTGTTTCATAAAATCCAAAAAATTAAAGTATGTTCCACATCAGTGCACACCTGGTCAGTGCCTTATCGTACATGCAAGATCCAACATTTTGTAGATATGGTTCAAAAATTCATTTTCAGGAGATCATGTCACCTTTCCTATATGGAGATGGTATGTTTCACATCAGTACAGAGCATGTCCAGTGTCATAAAAAGAACAAAAACTATGTTGGACAAACATAAACCAATAAAACAAACTGCAAAACATGCACATATAAGAAAAACTTAATTCTTAAGTTAAAAAAATATTTTTAAATCCTAAATTCCAAACTAATCATTGTCTAAGTTAAAGGAACTATTTGAACTGACCATAGAGAAACATATTTAGACTTACTTATTTCTCACTCTGCAATTAAATCACTTGGGTACACACTATACTTGCAACCAATTTAAAGAAAAATAAACTACAAAATAGGCACATAAGTGTATGATTAGTAAAAAAAAATTGCCAAAAATTAATACACAAGGTAACCAAAAATAAACACTTCATACATTTCCCGCTAATTTAAAATCAAATACAAAAGATACTGCACAATGGTAGTGATTTCATATCAGTGCACATAAGTGCAATGAGTATGTTAGGAAATTAAAACTTAGAACTAAAATATATCAATAAATCTGTTTGCTTAAACAACAAGAAATACTCATAACTGGAAGAAAACAAATCTAACTTTGAAACTTTTCAGAAATTTTAAATCAAATTTTAAAGTCAAAATTAAAAAAAAATCAAATATTACAATATACAGAACTTCAAACTTACCCAGACTTCCTAGCCTTAATGACTCCTAATATATGGTGAGGAACGCATCCCCTATGCAGAAACTGGCAGCAATTGGGGCAAATACCTGCATGATCAGAGGGCCAGCAATGGGGGCTATAATTCAATACCAACATAATCAAAGGGGTATATGCCAGTATACTATCCCAATATTTACACAACATGCATCCATTAATTGCTATAAGCATTTTCTAAGATGCAATTTAATTGTGTCAATATATGAGTGTTAAGTTTCTTGCATGGAAAGCAGTCACAAAGCAAGCCTGCTCGGGTAGTTCAACCAACTTGAAAGGTGAGAGGTTAATATATTACTTCTTAGCTCACTAATATTACAAATAATCATAAATATATTGTTCACATTTTACTTAAAATTTATAAAGTAAGGATAGCATAACTTAAATTTACACAGATTAATGTATCCTACTCCAGAACAACAATACAATCTTAAGTTTGAACAAAAAAGTAAGTGACTATGGTTGGAAAAGGTTACAACTAATTGTAGTTTCTTCATTATATTGCAACTAATATTACGGAGAATGTGTACAAACAATTTAAACATTTCTTAGTAACCCAAGCTGTTGTTTCCTGTCAAAACTCCAGGTATATATTTAAGAGACCAAAGACAGCTATCACCAAACAATGCAACAATGCTTTCCTCTTTGATGCTCATTTCAAATGGCATTTTGGCATTTGCAAGCAAGGCAGTCACATCACATGACATTCACTCTGAACTAAAACCCCACATTTGAGACAGGCACAGAGGTAAGGGCAAATATGTTATTTAATAGTCATATTCTAGCAGCAGTTGTATGGTCATCCAAAGAGATTATGTATTTACTGCTTAAACTTTAGCTTAACAAGACTTGGTGGAAGTGATTGCACAGAATAGCTTGTGTATAATCTATCATAATGCTATACAATATAAAACATTGTGGCTGGAGATGTATGCACCAACTGGTAACCATTAGCAATATTGTTCACAGGTTTCTGGTACCCTAAGTTTGTTGCAGTTCATTTAGTTGGAAACTTTATTCAGCTCTCTAGTAGCTGATATTAATTCTGGAGTAGGTAGCCTTGTAGGAAGAGGAAATCGTATCTTTTTCCATTGTGGGCGATGCATGTGTAACCTTTGTGTTTGTCATTGATGAGCAATTTGCCTAAATCTTGAACTGTGTTGTCTCCTTTAAAAATTACTTCATTCTGGTAACATTCTGGACATGTCTGTTTTTGGTCTTGGGTGAGACATTTGATACCGCATTGCTGACAGTTTGTCTGTTCATCGTTACATTCATTGCAGACAGATTGGGCTACGACGAAGTTGGGGATGTGCTGTTGAAGTCCGCAGTACCATTTGTTGCAATTTCTGCATCTTCTGCATGCTGAACAGGTGTTATCGTCTGTACATGTAATGCATATGGTCTTCTTTGGTCGTTGATGGTAGCCTCTTTGACATTGGAATATTTCGTCCTGTGTAGATTCGAAATCGAAGTAAATGAATTTTCCTGTCTTGACTTTTGGTGATGAGGCTCTCATGTAGCAGAGATGCTGTCCTGTAAAGTAGTCTTGACAGAGACGACATTGCCATTCTCCGCAGACATGATCTCCTTTGGATCTTTTCTGCGTGTCGAGCAGTTTCCTGCATCCTGCGCAAAAGAAGTATTGTTGGCATTTGGAAGGTTTTTCTTCTCCCTTGAGAGGTCCAGCCTAGTAAATCTCTGTTTGTCGATGGTTTGAGAAACAGTCTAAATTTCGACATGTTCTATTGCAGTCTTGACATTTGATGGATTGCTCCCATGCGCAGTCTTTTCTCAGACAGGCCATGCATTTGTTTTGACAGAAATGTGTTGTCTTTTTATTGTGATATTTGAGACAGTCTGTACAGATTTCATTATTGGAGAAAAGTCCTGATATTGAGGTAATGGAGTGGAAATGTTGCCCGTCTTTGTAGAGAAATAGACTTGGATCCTGCATAGATTACCTCATGGCCTGTATCTGTGTCTGTGACAATGATCTGTACATTAAGGTAGTCTTCGAACTTGTAGAATTCCCTTATTTCGATCTGTCTATCTGATGGAAGGTTTACTTCATTGAGAAGCCAAAGTGCTCTCCCTAACTGGGAATTTGGACCTTTTCTGTGAGCTGTTGCTGATCGACAGAGATGTTTATAGTTTGGGTCCTGTTGCAGTTTAGCAATGCATACCATGATTGCCCGTGCCGCGCAAGTGTAGTCGTCGGGTAGTTCAGGAATGTATACAGTGCATTTTTTCCTGATGATAGAGTTGTTCTTGTCCTTGATGTCTGTGTTAGTGATGGCTAGAGGGTTGCGGTTTTCTTGGTCTGGAAGAGTGGTTGCTCAGTAGCTGAGCATGCGTGAGTAGTCTTGCAGATGACGAAGCATTTTTTGCAGATTTTGTTTGAGTGCAATAACCTCTGAACATTTGTGACAGCATGGGTACCTTGATCATTCTGGTAGAGATAAACTGTCATCTCCTTGGGTGCTCCTCCATAAAAAATATTGTGATCTTGGGTGATGATGATGATCTGTACATTGAGATGCTCCTCAAACTTTGGAAGGTCTTCAACCTTTACTTGATGATCTGCTGGTAAATGAATCTTCTCCAAAAGTGAGTATGCCCTTCCGAGCTGAGACTGGGCTCCTCTTTCGTGAGACCTGCAAGGTCTACTGATCTCTGCAGTTTGGGGGTCATTTTGAATGTTAGCCATGGTGACTACAATGGCTCTGACAAGTTGTGTGTTGTCATCTGGTAGAATAGGGATTGTTACGTAAGACTTGCCTCCTCCTCTGTCATGATGAAGAGTTCCTACTTCTGCCTGGAATGAGCTGTCGACTCTCATGCTCTGGGCTGATTGTAGGACTTTTTCCATTCTGTCCATGATGGTCTTTGCTGTGATGAGATTTTGGGGTCTCATGTGAATGACAATGTCCTGTTTGAGGTCATTATGTTGAATGATGACTCTGGCTCTGTCTTCAGTTCATGGTGTTGTGCTGCTCTGTCAATGACATCTTGAAACATATCTTCAAGCTCTTGGTGTATGTCAAGTAATCTGTGTCCTACATAATCTTGGTTAAATGTAGCTCTGAAGCTTGTTTCTTCATACCCAAACCTCCTAGCAGCTCTGTACTGGGTTTGAACAACCTGGCAAGGTGAAGGTCTTGGGATCTTTGCTCTGGGTGGATCAGGTGACAAGCTTCTCTTAGTCATGATGCTTGAATGATCAACTGAAGGTAGAAAGCTTCTTATATACAGGTTATTACGTAATAACATAACAGAGGATTTTTAGATCTATAAAGAAACCCCCCCCCCCCCCCTCTATCCTTAGGGAATGACCATTATCTGACTCTCTGCAGTTTTTAAGTAATAGTTCCAGTGACAAAGAGGCTGAGGTATTTTTAGACTATGTCACACTTCCTTAGGCAGTTGCCATATGTGTGTCATGATCTCTCATATCTACCTTAACATTTTGGATCTTGAATATATCCTGAGGCGCTGGCCAGGTGGTCATACATGTCTGACCTTGCTTTGTACTGAAGTGTACTGATGTGGAACCATCCTTATAAAAAAGAATCTATCATGATGACTACAGATAAACAGACAGACATAACATAATTATGACTGTGCACTGATGTGGAACATACTTTCATTTTTTGGATTTTATGAAACAATGATTTTTTAAAAATTTTGGGTAAAGGGTTAGCAACTTTTGTATTTGATTTTAAAATTGAGAAATAAGTGTGTATATATTTTACAAATAATGCAGTTATGTGTATTTTGTAGTTTGCTTTTTTACTTAAGTGTGAGAATAAGTAAGTCGAAATATGTTTCTCTATGGCCAGTTTAATTAGTCAGTTTCTTTAATTTTAACAATGATTATTTTCAATTTATGCTTTAATTTGAATCTAATGAAATGTTGACTCTTTTTTTATTGTTTCTATTTTTCTTTTTCTTTTTTTGTAGTTATGCATATTGTAATTATTAATTTTATACTTTTGTAAAGTTCTTGAATTTTAAATTTCCTAAAAAAAGTTTCTGTTTGATGTGAAACCAATGCAATTATGATGAGACTACTAGATGGTTAACAGTGCAGGTATTTTTCTTTCTGTTTTACTTTCACTTTTTTTTAAAGTAAGCTTACACTACATGGGTAGTGTATATTGGGGTGATTTATTTACTGAGTCAATAAGTCAATGCTTCCCTATGGTCAGTTTAATTAGTCAGTTTCTTTAACTAAGACAAAAAAGTTTGTATTTTATAATAATGATGTTCTTGCTGCGTTTTTTTTTCCAGTTTGTCCAAAATAGTTTTTATTTTCTACTTTTTTATGCAATGTGTTAAAGTGTCCATGCCTTTTGCCCTTAGGCACAGACAGGTGGTCATACATGTCTGGGCATGCTCTCTACCCTGATGTGCACTGATGCAAATCAACGTTTGTGAAATTATGATGAGTCACCTGAGTGAGTGTCCATAAAAACCTGCTTTGCTTAGATGTGAGAATTAAGAATGTAGTATTTATTTTTTGGTAAATTTGTTTATAAATAATACAGATGTGTGAATGTTTAATTTTTTTTTTTTTTTTTTTTTGAAGTAGGCTAACACTACAATGATAGTGTATACTGAGGTGACTTAATTACACAGTGAGATATAAATAAATCAAAATATGTATAATGATGTTTTGCAGTTTTCTTTTTTTTTTCTTGTTTTGCAAGTTATATTTTATATATATCCACATTGTTTATTTTTGTTCATTTTATGACAATGGAGGGTAACTATAACTCTGGGCTTTGAAAATAAATACTGTCATTCTCTCTGCTGTTTGTGGGCATTTATGTTTTTCAATAATAGTTCCAATTGCAATATGTTGCTTCATGCTCTCTTGAAATGAATCTTTGAACTATAACCTGTTGGATCTTGAATATACCCTAAGGCACTGACCAGGTGGTCAAACATGTCTGACATGCTCTGACTGATGTGCACTGATGTGGAACATACCTACTCTTGTTATTCTGCACTTGTCCATACCCCAGTATCAATAAAGAAAATAATTATAATAACTAAGGATGTATTTATCATCACTAAAGAAATAATTAAGAGTCAAATTTGATCACTAAAGAAAATAATCATGATCATTACCAAGCTCTGTAACAGATTATGTTACAATCTAATAACCATCATTGAGTTAATAATCATCACTAAAGAAAATTATTATGACGCTGACGAGTTATATAACGAGTTATGTAACATAATAAGGATTAATTATTTTCACCTAAAAAAAAAAAATTATGATCATAAACGAGTTATGTAACATACTAAGCATTAATTATCTTCACTTAAGAAAATATGATCATTACCAAGTTATGTAACATACTTCACAAAAGAAAAATATTATGATCATTAACGAGTGATGTAATGAGTAATTATCATCACTAAAGAAAATAATCACGATCATTTACGAGTTATGTAACATAATCATCTTCACTAAAGAAATAATTACAATCGTTAACAAGTTATGTAACGTAATTATCTTGACTAAAGAAAATAATTATGCTCATTAACGAGTTATGTAACGTAATTATCTTCACAAAAGAAAATAATTATGCTCATTAACGAGTTATGTAACGAATTATGAATATTAATTAGCTCATGAATATTAATTAGCTCATGAATATTTATTAGCCACTCCCCTTTTTCACGCATCACTGAGCATTCTCAATGACTCATGAAAAGGGGGTACCAGACCCTACCATATAGTAGTTATAAATAACCACTTAAAATCGATTAAATTGTTTACTTCATAATCTCTTGGGTTTGAATCTGGTCTTCTACTTGTGGAGTGTTTATGTCTTCTGATATCTGCGTGCCTATCTCTTTCTAAGTCTGTTTAGATTAAAATTCTGTGTGTGTCATTTTCTGATGCAAAGTTTGGGGTTTGGTCTTGATTGCTGATTGCATGATTGGCACATCTGTTTTTGCTTCCAAGGCACTTGTTAATTGATGTGTAATTACTTTAAGTTCGTTATTGCTTAATGACAGACGGTTCTTGAGTATTTTCTGATGTGTCTAAAGTTCCTTTAACGAAGTCCTTCAATATAATGTCACGAGTTAATTGCGAAGATTCATAATTAATAATTAATATATTCAAAAGATAACTAATGAGAGTTGAGTAGAGTTGACTGTAATTATGAATTAGTAGATATTATCTGTTTACTTAAGTTTTGACCAGATGGTGTCCGCCCCTTTGACTATCAATGAGGAGGCGTGTCTAAGACAGTGTCCACTTGATTTATAGCCGTTGGCCACAATAGTGACACTTCACACAGTTTTCTTTACCGATACACTTGTGGAATTTATATTTGGAATTTGGAATTTTTGATTATCATTGGAATTATGAGTGCTGCTCTCTCTGACGTCCGCGCCACTCCAATCTGGAGTTTAGGCCGAGGACAATATGTTATGTCGAGGTTTCTGAATCCGCAATGACCTTCCGGTCTTGCTAAAGGTCGGACTGACCTATCTCTTCAACCGGAAGTGGCTTGGCAACCGCAAAAACCTTGTTTTGTCATTCGCCTTGATGGCCTTGGAACTTTTCAAGATCTGGACAATGAAGAAGCGTTGGCTGATGCTGCGCAAATGGTGTTACATACTAATTGGATTCCAAAGACAAAATTAAATGATTGATTTACCAAGATCGACAAGTTCATAATTCGAGACTATGGAGAATCTCTTTGTGATAAGAGTGTCCCAATGTCGAAAGCCACTCAAGCCTGTCCCAGGGACATCGAATCTTCTCTGACGAGGCCGATTTGCCGAAAGGTCATTTTGCCTAGTGCTAAGGTCCTCAGAACGATCGCGGAAATGAAGATCGAAGGAGAATTAAGTTCCTAAGACTTTCAATGATGAACAATTTTGTAATGTTAATTTTGAATTTTCTGGACTTTAATTTTGATAGCTAAAATTTTGACTTTATTAACAAGAAAAACATCATATTCAATATTCCATTTATTAAAGTGATTCAATGATTCCATTAACCAAAAAGACCTTTGGAGTTATTTAAATATTTTCTGTGGGGTTTCAAATCATGTTTAGGTATTGCTGGATCTAGCTCAGTCTTGGCGCTTATCTGCGCATGCTCTTGGCTTGCTTAATTTTTTTTTATTGCTTGATTGCTTTCTTAACTAGGTAGAATTATAGGCTATGCCTACTTCACCTCTTGCCATGGTGCTCGAGTTGCTTTTCATGGAAGATTACCGATTATTGATTGTTCGGATTGATTATCCAGTTAGTGTGTGAGTTTTGGTACGTATATTAACGTTATTGTGCACTGTTCTATATAAAGTACTATCAGTAATGGTACGATGCTCCACATTTACTGGTTTCAGAAGCCTAGGCTGAAATCACTAAAGCGATTTAATTTAATATGGTGAAGGTTACTTATAATAAGGTGTAATTTGCGAATTTGAATGATGATGACTTTAAATGTAGAGTATTGAGAATTGTGCGTTGTCAGTAGTTACAACATATCATGTATAAGTTACAATTACTTTAAGTAATTTAGTGTTAATTATGAAGAGACGGACTCGTTCACATTTTTTTGTTATTAAAGGAAGTTGAGAAATGCGAAATTAATTGGATGTGTTGAAATTAGATAAGGCATTATGATTATCTTAAATGTAGGAATTCGGAACCTCCAGTTGGGATGGTTGACAGAGTTATATTGAGAAATGAGAATCCGTTCTGATGAAGAATGATGAAGGTCAAGTATCCAGTCGAGGAGGACTTGAATTCATATTGAATTAAAGAGAAAGAAGGTAAGGAGTTCAAATATCCGTTAGGGAGGATTTGAATCCAAATAGTAAGGTCAAGTACATATCGAACTTGAATTACTAAAGTAAGGTCAAGTACAAAGAGGACTTGAATTACTGTAGATGTAAAGAAACAAGTAAGGTCAAGTACAAAGAGGACTTGAATTACTATAGTCGTAAGGTCAAGTACAGAGAGGACTTGAATTACGGTAAAGTAGATTAAAGAAAGGTAGATTAAAGAATGGGGAAAATGAAGGGGAAGGTGTATCTTTGTAAAGTCATTTGTCGTTCTAAATGAATATTGTACCAGTACCAAAATCTTGATTTGATCTATCTTAACATCGTCGCTTGCTCTTTGTTCTAATTATTTCTTACTATGTCCATTGTAATTTCAGTGGAATTTGCCTGCCATTTTTGGGGGAGTATCAAATATCCATCTTGACTTTTAGGTCGAGTTCACGTCCCATTGTTTATTCATCATATAAAAAAATCGATTTCCTGAGCATAAGAATCAGCCAAATTGTTCAGAAATCCTCTAGACATCTATATCATCCTGCACTTTCTTACAGTCTTGTCCAATTTCCAGAGGAGTTATATTCTTCCCTCTATCCATCACAAGGAATGAACCCGGTTTATAGATGGTTTTTACCTGATTACTGGATTATTCTTGGTTCTTTGATTGCTGCGATCTTGATTATTGTATTGATTGCATGTTGTTGTAAACGTCGATAATTAATTTATTGCATTGTTATATATGTAATTGATTAGTATAATTCTTGACAAAATCTACGTTAGGAATATGTGTTATGAGTGTCATTTAATATATCTATCTTGTGTTTGTGTACACATATCTATATATATGTGCATATTACTCTTAAGTAAAGTTTGGGAAGAACTTTAGAATGATACTTTGAAATTATGTCTCAGTGTTAGCTATATGAATGCTGAAGGTAGTGAAGAATCGGAAGATTCAGAAACTAGTAGAATAGAACGTTGTATTGATGTTTGCTTTACGATTGGCATAATGTCGCTTATGACATTAGTTGGATTTTGTCTTTTTCATGTGGTAATTGGAGTTACTCATAGTCCTCCAAGATATGTAATTCCTGGTCAGAATGACACATGGGCTTCCTGCAGTGAAGGCACCATGAGAAGCATTGTTAGGCCTTTGCCTAATACCTTTAATAATTCTTGGGAATTTCATCCTAGAAATGCTTTACCAGCATTGAATTGCTTTGTTGATGGACCATCGGTTATTAAGACGATATTTGTTGAAGGAATGTATGGGCATGCTTCTGCTTTTCGTCCATACAGTTCTTTGCCTCATCTGGATAAGTTGATTATTCGAAATTGGAAAAACATTATTTCTTTTGGATCTTTATTAGAAATGTATCCGCATTTGAAATCATTGCAACTTAAAGACACGGAATTGTATGATTTTAGACATATGCATACGAAATCTTCGTTGAATGAACTAACGGGATTAACAGCTGACATTAATACTCCTGTCCTTACGTCCATTAATGTACCTCATTTGACTAATTTGTCGGTAACTATCAAGGGTTCTGTTTGTCGAATTTATTTACAGGTCTTGATTTAGTAAAGCTTAATTATATAGATCCTGATATTCCATGTTTTTCCTGGGATGCTTTGAAATCTAATGTTTCTATTATGCGTGAGTTGAAATATGCAGAGTTAGTATGGCTATTTTTGGTCATACAGATCGATTGGCTTTTGAAGATTTGCGTGAATTATGGTTAAGATATTTCCGTTTGGCTCAATACATACCTATGTTTAAGTTAACGTCTTTAGAAAAGTTAGTTTTGGAAGCTCCTTCTGGTTCATTGTCTAGTATTAAATTTGTTCCTAAGACTTTGAAAGAATTTTATGTAACGAAAGGTAATTATCCTTTATTACTGCCAGATTCTTTTGGTGCTACAATGATGGTTGAGAGATTGACGCTTAGATATTGTCATATTAAAGTTATTTCTGCTAATGCTTTCAGAAAATTTCCTAATTTGCGTGTGCTTAATCTTGTGCAAAATGAATTATCTTCATTTGTAGTTTCTCCTGATACAAAGCGTAATCTTGAAGAATTGAATTTAGCTGGAAATCAATTGGTTGTTTTTCCCATGGAAACTCTGTCATTTCCTAAATTAGTTACTCTTAATGTGATTTGGAATCAGATTGAAACAGTAGATACAACAAAAATTACTGATGAGAGGAGCATAACTCCTACTCTTAAACTTGTGGACGCATTTACTAACCCAGCTGTTTGTGACTGTAATTGGGTAATACTCGATACTATATTGCCTGAAAATGCTACTTTGTCTGGAAGATGTGATAATCATACTTTAAGGTTTTCTGATTTAAATGTCACTTTGTGTGGTCCTGAACAATTTTCTCGTTTCAGTCGATCTTTAACTTCGGAAAAATTACCCGATGTAGTCCAAGAACCTGAATTATTCGATATTTCAGATGTTAAAATCGATTTATCTGAACAGCGTAAGCAGTTACTTTCCTTAGCTGCCTCTTCCATCAATGATGCTAAAGAGAATTTTGTCAGATCGGAATTAGGAGTTGGTTTTGATAGATTTCAATATTTGTATCCTGGAGTTGAGAACTACTTTGTTCATATGCATGTTAGTTGGCCTGAAATTAATTTACCTGACGCGAATTTTATGGATGACGCGTTAGGGCAAATTTGTACGTCTCAGGACAGTTTGATTAAGGCTATTTGTTCAGATTTTCAACCTTTGATTGCGTATGCTTAGTCTCATTCATTAAAATTGAGAGCTAAAGTTCAAACATAAATTTCAGAAGTTACTAATGCTTTTCGTAAGTCGTTTTTACCTCCTAGAGAAGAAAGTAGACAGAAAAGAGAATATACTAGATCAACAACTCCGTCTCCGCAAACTAATACTAATGATATCACCTCTTTGCTTAATGATTCATCTTGGGATTCTCAACATAAGAAAGCTTTTTGGCTTGGTATCTTCAATCCTCCTGCTGGGGTTGTTGTTCATGCTACCTTGACTAGGAAACGATCTAGAGCTTTTAAGTATGTATTACAGATATTATCTGGTAGACAAAATATTATGAAAGAAAGTCATTTGAATCTTCGTAATGATCTCACTAAGGCCTTTAATTTATTAGCTAATCAATTTGATAACACTACGTCAAACATTCATACTTTATTTCAATTACCGAATGATACAAATCGAGAAATGGCAGTTATCTTTGAAGATATACAGAAAAGTTTCAACATGTTATTCAAGCAGTTCGAGTGTTAAGTGTCCTTACTTCTAGATATTTACAATTGTGGAATTCTCATGCAGGTCAGTATGATGAACTAATAGGTGAATTAGATCAATTGTTACAGTCCATTCATGAGCTACAGCATGGAAGAATTTCTCCTAAATTGGTTCCTCCATCTAGTATGCTAAAAGCTATAGCTTCATGTGAAAAATCTTTGTCTAGTTGGCATCGTGACTACAAACTAATTTTCACTTCTCTTGCTGAATATTATAGTTCATCTCAAGTAGTGTTTGTTCCTATGGAAAGAGGTTTGTTACTTCAGCTAATCTGGCCTATCACTCCACGTAATAGTCCTAAATATAGTTTATTTCATGTACAGTCGGTTCATGTTCCTGTTAACACTAATCCCACTTTTGCGTCTCCTGATTCTAATCATGATTATAAATACTAAAGTCACTCTTCCTCATCCATATTTGAGCGTAGCGAAAAATGAGCATTTTATTGAAATGAATACTGAAATGTTGGAAAAATGTGCATTGATCGGTGATACGTACTATTGCTATGAATCCTTTCTGGAACTAGATAAAATTGAATTAACATGTTTGACAGCTTTGTATTTGAATGCTTCTGCTAGTATAATTGCTGATAAGTGTGATATCACTTATTTCTTTGAACCTTTCAAGCCCGAGCCATCCATTCTTGATTTGGACTCACAATTGCTTGTCAGTGGACTTAATCAACCTTGGAGATATCAATGTCAGGAAGATATAATTCCTAAAGATTTGACTGGTTCACCATATGCACCAATTGAGCATTCTACTCTTTGCCAATGTAGCATAACTTCGACGAATGGACACATCGCTCGTCGAATAAAGAATTGTGCTTTGAATCCACAACCTACGTTACAGTTAACTTATGTTTCTAATTCGCTAATTTCTACGACATTTCCTAATATTACAATGACTCCTCTTGATCCTAATGAGGTCTTAGCTACCGATAAACCTATAGAATTACCTAAATTAAAAGTTTTGCAGAAACTTAAAGAAGTTCGTTTAAAGAACACAACTACTGGGTCTATTCAACTCCGTCGTTTAGCGCAATTAATTGATGATAAAGGAAAGAAATTTGAAGATGAATGGGATAGAATTGCTGCTGATTTGCTTTTGAAGCTTGGTTCACTCGAAATCAATGGCCCAAAGCTTTAGCTTTTATAGGAGGAATTTTAGGTCTTGTTTCCATCTTGATATCTTGTTATTTTTGCTGTTTTGGTCAGTTTACCAACGGTATGGTTCGTTCTATGATGTTTGTATCAGCTACTCATGTTGATCAGGCAGCTACACTTCAAAGTGGGAAAATTGTTGAGTTAAGCAAAATGTCTTATTTTTATTTAACTTTATCTCATATGGCCGTTGCAATAGTTGTTATGATGCTTTTGTATAGTGGAAAACAATTGATTTCGTGTTGTTTTAGAGAAGCTCGTGTTCTTATGGCTCATCCTGAATTGAGAAAACACCCCAGGGTCGAAATATTTCTTGAAATCCATAGTGGATGTGATCGAGTTTTAATGTATGTGATGACTGTTCAAGCTCCCATTGCTCAATTACACTTCACTGGTAATTTGAAAGTTTCTTTTATAATCATCGTTTGTATAGTGTTTTGGGGAAATTGAGCTTTGTCAATGTTTCTATAATAATGGCTACTTCCTTGGGCTTTAAGAGTATAGTTTCTGCAGACATTATCTTGTTGTTCGGCTGTTGAATCTGTATTTCTTTGGTTGACACGTTGATAACAGCTTTCAACTCTTGAAGCACGTCATTACCTAACAGTGACGTGGAGGGGTACACTTAGGTGAATGCCCTCCATTGTTGTGAGCCGAGCCCTGATCATATAATGTGACTCTAGGGTACCGTCATCCCCAGCATAGAATACAAGTTTCTGTGTTGATTCCCGCCCAAGGGAGGAGTGATATGTGCTCTGTTGAACCATTTGAGAAGATATTAAAGAGCTGACTGCTCCGGTATCAATGACCATTCGGATACGCTCTCCCTGGTTCATCCCCAGATAGCATGCCGTTGAATTCGTCCATTCTTATAGTCACAGTGGGAGTCACCACATGGTTATTTAAGGTGGTTGTGTCAGACTGACCTGTATGTATGTTTTCCTGTCGTGACATGCCCGCTGTTGTAAGTATTTTCTCTGGTGTTTCCCTTGTGATGTTATATTCCTCTTCCTCCTGGATGGGGGACTATGTGCTCTCATATGAGGGAGACACAGTAGGCACCTCTACTGAGCTCCCCAGGGAAAACTTTCATTCCTTGTTTCTTCGTCCCTGTTGACCGAGGGAGAAGTTGTTTGTTTAGCATTCGGTCGGGGATTTCTATTGGAGGTGATACCAGACTGTGGTGGTCCCCTGCTGGCTCCTCCTGCTGGCCGTGGGCCCCATGATTGGTCACTCGGCCCCCCTTGGCATTGATGTCCTTGTCCTTGAGAGGGATAGCCGTAATGTCCATATCGTCATAGTAATCGCCGTAGCCAAAGCCAGCTCCGTAAGGTCCGTACAGCCCAGGTCCATATGTTTCGGGTGGCCAGTAGGGAGCATGCGTATTTGGGTGGGCATTATATTGGTTCTGGTTATGGTATTGGCCGTCAAAAAGGGTATGGAAGAACTGATTTAGTTACCGCCTCAGGGCAATGGTATCTAACGTGTCCCCCCCCCCCCTGGTCACTATCAGTATCTTCTGTCGTGTCGTCACTGTCAGATCTATAAGCAGTCTGGTTCCTCTGTATTTTTAGCATCCGATTCTGTCTAGCCCCACCCTTTTGTCCTTTAGTCGAGTTATTTCTAAGACCCCCTGTGGAGGAGTCTCCCTTACGGGGGGTTTTCTCAGGAGCTTTTGAAGATGTTGATGGAGGATCTCCCTTTCGGGAACCCCTCCAGCGTGATCGTGCTGCATACACGGGTATGGCATTGGGGTCTGTTTTCTTTTCTCCCTTTTCTTTAGGCTTCACGGTATATGTCTCATCGTGTCCCCCGGAGTCACTAACAACTGAGTGTGACCGTCTTGTTGACGTGTTTATGTGTGGTCGTAGTTGGACGTCGTCTGCAACTTCTGTGGCCGGTCGCCACTCGTCATTTCGATCTTGGGGCCCTGAACCACATTTCTTCTCTGAGGGCCTTTGTCCTCGGTCACAGTGTCCTCAGATGAGGAGACAACTCGTAGGTTATGCCCCAGTGGTCTTCCTACCAAATCCGGTTCCATTTCATCCGCTTCTGGGTATCCCATTTCTTTGGGAGTTGACGTAACTGGGGTTCCATTCTTGTGCCTTAATTTGTGTAGGGCATCTGAAAATTGCAATGTCGGTTCTGCAACTGTCTTGGTTGGTTGCTCGATCCGAGCCAGGAGCTGTAGGGGACCTATAAGGAGATTTTTCAATCAGTCCACTGGAATTGTGCCTAGGGGACTCTTGTGCAGTAGAAGAGTGTTTTGACTTCACTTTGGTACCTGTGGACATCTCTTCTTTGCCTTCCAGTTTATTCCACCAGTCCAGGTCTTGTTTGGTTTCTGGCACTGTGCTTTCGGTAGGTCGTTCAGTTGGCATCCCAAACCAGGAGCTGATTTGCTTCTCTGAGTTCAGGAAGGTGTCACATGGGATGGTTTAGCTCATGCACTATCATTTCTCGATTGAGCCAACTTCCACATGTACTCATAATGAAAGCTGTCTAATGATGGTCCAACATACAGGTCAACAAAGAGGTCATGATCGGCTTTGGGGAAAAGTGGAGACTGGCTCAGGTCATTAATTAATATTTCCCGCTCGGCTATATACACCCCAATGTGTGAGGCAATTGTATGCTAGGCCGTGAGAGTACGTTGACTCCTAAACATATGTGTGTCAAACCGTGTATCTGGACTCTTTCGAGGTACCTCAGATGGTTCCACAAACATGGGGAAAAAGTGAAGTGGGTCCTTTTCGGCTTTAGCTCTTGTTTGCCTCCCCTGAGCCAGCCCTTCCTTTGAGTCAAAGAAAGGCCGCATAAGCTTACTCTTAAAAAGGTCCATGATTCAATGTTTTTTCCAAATTTAAATTTTTTTTTTTCCAAATTTTAATTTTAATGACTCTTATTAGCTAATATGTCACACTTCCACCTACTACCCGGATTCTCCACCATATGAGCGGAGGCTAATTGCCAGTGCTTAATTAGTCCTATCCGAGATCGTTAGCAGGCGAAGAAGCTTATCAGAAATGTGACTAACCAACCAGAGACCGAGTCAAAATGCCACTTAAATTTGGAATGCACACTATACTGTGATGTCATTCAACTTTAACTCTAATGAAACACACTCGATAGCAGTTACAACACAAGAAGTTGATCTGAGATCACTATACTGTGTCTCTCCAGGTGAATTTCAGAATTCCTAGAGTAACAGTGCAGTAAGAATCCTGCACCTAGGTCCAGCCCTGACCCACACTCTAGCTCTTGCTGTATGTTATTTAGATACTATGTTCTTCTTTGGCTATTTATCAGCTCTCGTGCAATTCCAAATCTTTCTATTCTATTATATTAATAACTCAAAGCAGTTTAAAAGTTCGAATATTTAATGTTTAACTTTATAGGTTTGGTAAATAATAATTAGCAGTGTAAATAGGTACAAAACACTCATTCATCAATCACTTGTTTGTACAGTTGGAAATGACTGATTGTATTAAACACAACAATCTTTACACATTTAATCTAGTCTGATCACCAAACACCCAGGTACTGATAATTAGCTTTAGCATCCAATTACATCAGCATGTGACACACCAGGTCTCCTGAGAAACTGCATCAATTCAGACTGGGTTACTAATCATCACTATTATATAATGTTTTACAATTTATACTAAACAGGTAGATTAACTAATCTGCTCAACACCCAGCCTCTGCAGCACAACTGGCCATCAGAGTGTACATAATAAATACATAATAATTAAGATACTTGACTACAATTTACTAGCATGATTATAACACAATTAAAAGGTTAAATAAAACAGTATACTCACCAATTGCAGAGAGACAGCCCAGGGGCAATTAATTGATTTGATTATCTCTACCTACTTTAACTTAACTCCCTTAATGTGTGAAACATCTGTTTTACCCTTAATTCCTGTTCTGGGTCTACAACACAGGCCCACCTTCGCCTTCCGTTGTTTCCCACTGACTGAGACTGTGTTTGGCAGGCCAGGCATATTAGTTGCAATGGAGGCCACTGTGCCTCTACATACGTCATAGAACAAAGTTACCCAAGGTTGCCTCTCCGCCTGACAATAACAATTTGTTTACCTGATATAAGGGTTGAGGGTAATACTTATACAAGGGTATCTTCGAGGTTATACAATTGGCAAAAACAACTCTGTTTACTCAGATATTTGTGCAGGGTACAGGCAAGGGAGAGGGGAGGCTCTCTTATGATAAGCCAGCAGGAAATAATAAGAGGGATAGTAGGTATGTTCCTTCCAACATCCTACGATACTAGCTGTGATATTGTAAATACCTGCAATGTTTTAAAAAAATTTGATTGATGTCCGAGATGGCTTTAATACTCTCAGTTATTTTAACTCCGATCAAATTTTAAGTCTCATCGACGTAATCGCTACGTGTTGATTTTATACTTTATACATTTTAAACTTTTATCTCTGTTGTTTTTATATAGGCCTTTGTACTGTACTTACAGATTATATATCTGGAATAATACAATGAAGCAACACAGAACAGTATACTTTCCTGGAAAAAATATTACGACATATGATGTATAATTTTCCTTGGTAAGCATAAACTACCTTATCTGCTTATGTTTGAAATATCAAGTCACTGACCTTTCTGACTGACCAGTCAAGTCACTGGATTGAACCTACAATCCTCTGTGAATCAAATCTCTTCATGTATGTCATTACATTTCATCATGATATCTGATTAAATCTCTGAGAAAGAAAGATGGCTAAAGAAATACACATACTTTTGGAATTGCTGTTGAGTGTAAACGTTGTATACATGTGCCTTATGTTTGAGGCGAACTACATGCAAGGTCCACTGTACTAAACCCATAAATTACAATACAATTAAATAGCATTATGTCTAAATGTGTTCAACCTTGTTAGTCAGGCCACTCGCTGAAATGGAATGGAGGGAGTAGTTTACATAAGGCCTCAGCATCAGAGGCTCGTCTCTTGCTTTGCTCTGTTCTGGTGGTGTCTAATAATTTCTTCATTCTCATCATCTTTCGTATTTCTGACAAAGGCCACAACTCCGGTTGATTTTTCCGTTTCGTCAATGGGAACCACTTTATTTCTAGGTATGGCGAATGAGATCTGTTTAACTCGAGTGACATTTGTGCTCATTGGCGTCGATTTAGGTTTGTTTCTTTCAGAAAGGGACTCAGAAGTTTCGAAATTATCTGGCGGAATCTTGCACTGCAATGAGCAAATAAGGTTCTGCATTTTCTTCCTGAACTGCCTGCTGCAGATGCAGTAGACAATAAAATTGACGAAAGAGTTGAAAATGACGAAGGTGGAACTGATGAAATTAAAATAGAAGAAAGCGTAACCACATGTAGCCTCAGTTCTGGGGATCACTTCAGCCATCAGTCGCCTCAATGGATTCATCAGTTGACAAATTAGAAATATGATGACAACGGCCACCAAGGATAAGGTCAGATCCTCCTGCCTGCGACTGTGCACGGTCATTTCCTGTCGCCTGCGCCTGTTTCTGTGCAATGAGATGATCAGTCTGGTCGTGGCATAGATGAGAAACAGAAGAGGACTGATGTAGATGGAGATGTAGTACAGGATCAATGTGTACACAATGTTGAAAGTTTTGTTGTTCCAAGGCTCATCAAGACTTACAAACTTTTCATTCTCAGCGTCAAAATAAACTCTGGAATCGGTGTATCGTGGGAGGGTGAAGATGAAGGTGAAGATGAAAATACTGATCACAAGCTTCATCATCACAGAGACCTTGTTGATATTCTTGGCCTTGTGCGGATGACAGACACTGATGTACCTCTGCAGGGTGATCACGATGATGATAAGAGAATCTGACAGATGCACCAGACTGCCAGTTGCCCAGCCGTACAGGAAGATGTAAGCCCTGTAATACATGACATTGCTGTCTGGCAGGAGGTTGGCAACTGTTTGAAGAGCTCTCATTGTCGTCCACACTACGACCACCAAGCTATCATTTATGGCTAAGCAGATGAGAAGAAAGGCAGTAGCAGATTTCTTTCTTTCTGGCCACATGATGATGCATGTCATGGCATTGCCAACAATTCCAGCAAAACACATTGTTCCATTCAGCACAAAATTGACCAGGATCTCAAACAGCATACACTGCTGAGCCATTGATTCTGTTGATTTTGACGGCGTAACAATGTCATGTGCTGAAGTTTCTTCCCAGCTGAAGTCTCCATCAGTGTTGCTGGCCATATCGTCATAAGGAACTGAAGCCATCTACCAATCTTGTGTAAACCTGCAAAATATCAAATCTAAGATAAGATAAGATAAACTTTATTTATAGTCGGAGGTGTAAAACAAACAATAGAACATAAGCTATAAAGCTTTTAGCCAACTAATAAAATAACAATAACAAAAAGTAAAAATATATATATATGATTAGAATGAGATTACGATTGAACTATACAATGATATCATTTTCATTCATAAAGTCATGGAGTCACTAGAGAAGGAGGGGAAAGCTCTGTTATCTCACATGTACATCTATATTTTTAACTAAACTAGGGTTTGCTACATTCTAGGTCAAGTCAAAACCCCTCGCATCTGATTGGCTATTAGCAGGCCAGGCCCCTGTGATCACGGCATAAACTGCTGCACACGGGGTTTGCATCATGGAAAGTCTCTGATTCCATCATGGAATATCTAGCAGTGCTAGATACCCATGATCTCGTCACAAGTCATATGTGATGCGATCATAGTCCGCTGCACACGGGAAAATTTGGTCATGAGAAGGGGTTGTGACCAAATCATATGTGATCACGGCATGGAAAAACTCTTGTGTGCAATGGGCTTAAGTCAGGAATTTCTATTAGCTTTGTGGGGCCTCTCCCCACATTTCGGGGTGTTATACCGTGATGTCAGCGAAATATGGACAATTCCATTTGAGTCATACTGTATACGGACGCCTTCAGTTAACTGGGTCATTACTGCCTCAGCTTTGCTTGCATCTTAAACTACAGGTAGCATGACCTTCCAATATTTACTGTTGAGATATGCTGCTGGGGCCTGACCTGACTCGAGAGCACTTAACACAGACAACAAACCAATCTGACCCCCCAAAGCTGATACACTTGTGGACTCGCTTTCAACTTGCACCGGTTCTACAACGGCCGTACTGAAATAGCCCACATGCTTCCCCTGGCTGCGAGGTACTCTGCTGGGCAGCTTGCCCCCCACTTCCCGACTTTATATGATTGGACGCTAGCGCGTGTCAATGGAAACGGAAGGTGACGTTTGTTTTATTTTATTTTATTTTTTATTTTAATTAACTAAATTTATTGTTCTAAACAATAAATGACATTTATTGCCTGGTTAATTGGGGTTCATATAAGGGCAAGTTACTGCCTTAATAAATGTCCTGCACCAATCAGCATTAGCTCTCAGCCCCTCGAATTGTAATATATATGCAATTAGCCTTGTTCATGTATGTAAAAATAAAAATAATATAATTTATCAGACACTATGGATACATAGATAGATAGATAAATCTAATATCGCTCCGTGGCTTTTCCCAGAAAGCTTTGCCTGGTACGTTCCGTAAATTGCGGACCATGCAGACCGTTCCGACCGATGCTAATATAAAAGGGCTCCAAACTGGAAAATTCTGTCCATTGATTTCAAAATGTCATATCTTCGTAAATAGCTATTCGATTTTCATTCTGTTTTCACTCACATGTAGTATAGATTATGTGTTTTATGATAAGAAAACAATGTTGATATCTCTTTGAGTAGAGAATTTCTAATTTCAGGTTATATGCCTTTAAGTCCATAAACATTGAATGTCCGCTCCCCTACCTTTGTGTACTGAAATTTTCATTGTTATCTACAAATCCATATAGAGCTCTCAAATATTTTTTTTCTTCAATAATTATAAAATATGCTATGCAGATATTATTAAAAATACTGTTCATGTATGCTTTGCAATATTTTATGAGCAGAACGATGTGTCCTCACTGTTTGAAAAAAATTTACAACTCCGTTTACGGTGACTTTGAAACCTCCTAGTAGAGATTTATAGGAAAATATTAACATTATTAAATACCAGAAAGTGCTAAGCAGTTACACATATTTAATTATGCAAGGGGAATAACAAATAATTACCACTCTGTTTACTGGTTTCCTGTCTCCAAATTTCAAGTATCAATATATATCACCCATTTCTCATCTGCTTCATCGATTGGCAAAAGAAAATTGTTAAATTACAACTCCGTATTTTACAAAATCAGTTATTATATAGTTTGGGTATATAAGTGATTCTAAATTTTTTTTTACAAAATGTTAGGATTAAATAAATGAATCATATAATTTTAAAAATTTAAATAAAATTATAAATATTTGTAGAGATAAAAAAAAACATGAAAATAAATTACACCACAATAATGACAATGATGATGAACTTGCCAATTAAATACATGAAGTATTTTATTATAATTACTGTCAATCATGCCAGCTTAATCTAGATTTATAATGATAATTTATTATATTAGGCCATAATTGCACTTTCATCTTCATTATTAGCGATTACTCCTATCTTTACACTCATTAAAAACTCATATTAAGATATACCTGTAGGTAATTATTGCACTGTACATGGATTGTTTGTATCCATGTACCTACATTTATTTTGATTAATAATTAAAAAGGAGGTACACACAATAAAAATGCACACACTGCATTAAAATGTAAATATTATTGCAAGAATCAATAAACGGCACAATTTCTATTAAATGTTGTAATTAATGAAAACGTAGCAATGATTTTGAATTTATGCATTTCACACAGAATCAACAAAGAACACTAAACCATTGAAATCATTCAAATCACTATTCTGGCTTAAAATCCGCCATTCCGAAACTGCTTTCATGCTGTTTAAGGCCCGTATTGCAGCGACCTCTCATGGGACAGATAAGAACTCTAAAAATTCCGTTCAGTATCGTTTTTGCACAAAGAAACAGTCTGGCCATGTCAAAACCAGTGGCCAACGTGACGGTTGAAGTATAGCTTTTTAGTTTCGAAAAAACAATTGCTAAGTTAAAAATAGCGTCTGGAAATGGCACATTATTTACATTAATATTAAATATCACTTTTAGTACAATTATACAAATGAAACATGTCTTACTTTTACTCATGGAAAGTTAAACAGCAATTTTAGTTTCGGAGATGACTAATGTGACGTCATACTTTGACCGGTTGCTTTAAAATAGTTCGTCATTATGACTAAGTGCTACTCAATTAAGATTAGCCCGCTTGACCGAACTAGCCATAATGACTAACCCCAAAGGTTTTCAGTGTTCATGAATATGTACACCAAGATAGTTCGTTGAAGCCATTTGATTTAAAGCATTATCACAAATAGAAAAGAATCATCATGACAGCTAGATTAGCAACAGTTTTGAAACTATGAACCATAACATGCCCCTACCATAGAATGGCATGTATACGAGTTCGCACATGCAATGCATCGGTTATATAAAATTCGCACATGCAATGCATCGGTTATATAAAATTGCAAAGTGACTTTAAGATTGGCAAAATGTGGTAAGTTATTGCATGGCCATTTTTGTTCTGTGGAGAATTATAGTTGACATAAAACTTTTGTAACCCACTGTAAAGAGAAGGGTTTGTGTTGGCATATTTCAGTTAAAGTTCAATCTGGTGCAAAGATGAAATATGGACAATTTCATGCCCCTACTCTAAAATGTCTTGTATATGCCGAATGGTTCTGTAGCATTACATAACAGTTTCAAAGTGGCTTGAAAATTTACAAAATATGGTAAATCATCACCTCCAAACCATTTGTGTTGAATGTATGTGCCTTTTTTGTCCTGTATAGAATTACAGCTGACATATCTGCCTGTAAATTCCAGGCGAGATGATTACTTCTAAAACCCACAGTAAATAATGAAAAATAGTACTCGAAATGGGCGCGATAAACAGACGTCCTGAAGTCCACCATACAATATCTAGCGACAATTTATACCATATAGTAGCGGGGGGGGGGGGACATTAATTCTGTGGACATCAAAATTCAGATTGATAACTAAATAGTGCTTTAACTGCAAATATTTCATAATTTTCTTCACCTGTTGAAAATTCAACTAAAAGGAAGATTGGGACATCCCATTTTGGCTGTGGTTTACAGCAAAAAGAGCGAAGAGATCAGTTATGAGAGACACCTGTAAACATTTCTAGAATGTATTAATTTTGAATTCAAAAATTGTATTTCAGTGACTTGCATAACAAGAAATATAAAATAGCTATGTCAAGAGCACTAACAATCTGCCCGGCCTATAAAGTCTGTAAGTCTGTAATTATAAGTCACTATTTTTATTAAAATATCTTAACTTTCTTCTGCCCATCCTCACAACATTTTGCATGTCACAAGTAATAATCACATTTGAAAGTTGAGGGAAAGAGGAGACGTTAGCCGGGCTGGCCTGGCAGCAGTCACGTCATTTTTCGCGGTATTTTGCAACAGGCTGACTTATATTAAGTTTGGACAATATACGCACATCAGTGCCTACTATCACCATTTCACATCATTGAAAATAACAAATTTGGTTTTTATCGGTGATGGCTAATTCATTGAGTGATAACACTTAAAATGTTTAGGAAGCAGAAATTTAAATTGCTGATTCACTGCATGAAAATGGTGATTGTTGAAAAATAACAGCAAGATTAGTAAATAGCGTGTGCACTCATTATTTTTAAGCATACAACTGATTCAGATAGGTTGAAATGCTGTATAACCGTGTGCACATAGAATCCCACAAAAATATATAAAGACTGCTGCATGGCCTTCGGACGCAATGAGGGCCATGCTGCCCCACCCCCCTGTTTCTGTGAAATGACCTTATAAAGATGACACGAACCAATAGTCTGTACAATGTTCACTCCATCCGTGTCAACACCTGTTCCGGAGATCAACAGACACTTACCTGCGCTTGTGACAGTGCCTCAGTGACAGCAATGACGCTACCTTAACACCAGTTGCTTCTTAAATACTGTCAGTGACGATACTGGCCGGCCACGCCCGTTATTGCAACTCTCATACTTTAGCGAAGGTAAAGTTGGCTATGTTATAAAAATATAAATTTATAGGATTTTACATTGCAAAACATAGTCATTATCAAAATGTGTAGATATAGCTCAGAGTGTGAGGGAAACTATCACTGTGCTTTTAAATAAGTTTGATTGTGTGAAAAAATGCTAATATACCATCATCACTGAAAATACAAGGTATGTGACATTTGTCTTTATTTTTAGTCGCTAAAATTACAACAACAAAAACAATTTGTAAACTTATAAAGGGACTGGTATGTCATGACAGTAAGTTAGCTCAAGGACGCACACTACAAATGACCACTGCCAGCTGCTGCAAGTAAAAGCAGAACGATCTGTGGCATCTCGTGGAAAGTGAATAATGGGGACAGGTAGGTCTGTACAGGGGTTGAACATGCTTGGACGTACTGATGGTGCTGAGAGACATTCTACCTGAGTTCAATTAACTAAGAGATTAGTCTTCCAAAGTGAAGCTACAGACATTGTAGATCCGAATCAATTTGGTTTTAGTAATTATAGAGGAGAGGCAAACTGACAATTTCTATCAAGGGTGACACGTAAAGACCTGATGGTCATATTACACATCATTTTAATCTCAAGTTCCTCAATTTTATGAATTTTTATGTTTGCCATGTCCAAAGTGGTAAATAAGGGTCTTAAAATGGGTTTCCATGGCAACAAGTCCCGTAATTTTTAAACCCAATATTGAAACTTATTATATTCTCTAACTTTGGCAAAACAAATGAAAAATGTTTGATATTTGGTCAAAATTTACAAGTATCTACAGTTATTGAAAAAAAATGTTAATTATTTAAATATCGTATAACCATGTTGCCATGGTAACAAACAAGCGGTGTTTTTGCTAATCTTTACCAATAGTACATATTAGAAGTTTTTTTCTTTATTCATGTAATATATTTTATCAACAAATAAGGCATGCTTCGGCACAACCAACACCTGTCGTTATCATTCATATGATTTCAGTTTTGTTAAATAAATAATGTTGCCATGACAACTAGTTTGAAATGTGTAAGTCATTTTTAAGCAATGTTTGTCCAAAATTTTATAATGTATATCATGCAAGATAAGGGAGCTTTATTCTATTCTTGACAACTATATTTTGTCAGCAGCATGTATTTTGAAATATCAAAGATGGCGTCCAAGATGGCCACTATCAAGCAATAAATGGCTATATCTTTGTAACTAATTGACACAGCACAACAAATATGGGGTCTGTGCCTAGGTTTTTGGGGCCAAGGAATTCAATGAAACTATCCATTTTAAGATATAGTGTACAGGAACTCAGATATCCAAGATGGCGTCCAATATGGCCACCATGAAGCGATGACTGGCTATATCTTTATAACTAATTGACACAGGACAATGAATATGGGGTCTATGCCTAGGTTTTTGAGGTCAAGGAATTCGATGACACTATCTATTTTAAGATATAGTGTACAGGAACTCAGATATCCAAGATGGTGTCCAATATGGCCACTATGAAGCGATGGCTGGCTATATCTTTGTAACTAATTGACACAGCACAACAAATATAGGGTCTATACCCGTGTTTTTTGGTTCAAGGAATCCAATGGAATTATCTGTTTTATATGGTGGCCCAGGAGTACACTTTCTGGTGTGAAGGTTTTGCCTTCCGATAATAGGTACTTGGGTACCATGACATACCTTTGCACCAAGACACCTTCGCACCACGACAGCGATAGCACTGTCGTACCATGAAAGTTATAGACCAATAAATATGTTTTGCACAACAAAAGTGGAGGCTCTCCTCTCCTCTCAATAATATTTCCCTTTCTGACGCATCTACAGTCTTTAGTTTGGATACAATCTCAAGATAGAAATATGATATTACCACAACTAATAAGAATAAGATAGCGCCTGTCTAATAGGGTTTTAACCAGTATTCTAGGTAAACTACATCCAGAGATAAGTGTGCCTAAACACAGGCTCCCAGACCGCATGAGTGGGGACTTGGGCACCCAGCTGGCCTGCCCCCCTCACCGATTGTTTTATGTCATTTACTCGATCAATACTGCATCTATTGCATTGTTCTTTACATGTAGAAGTATCTTTATTAAGGCATCCATGGATATGAATAACATCTCTGTACATTCAAGATTTATGAAGCTGTTTAGCTAAAACCACCAGTGAGGGGGGCAAGTTAGTAACTTTTGTGCACAAAAGTAAGTACTTTCTTGGCGAAAGTTGTTACTTTCTTGGGTTGAAAGGTGAACTTGCCACCGTAGTTTTAGGATATAGTGTACTTATACTGAAAAACCAAGATGACATCCAATATGCATGCCACCACTGATATACAAAAGCACCAATAACTTTGTCAGTAATTGACACAGAACGAATATGGGATTTTCACAGCACCTACTTAATGAAAAATGTATTTGTATTTTGGGCAGCCCAAATTTACTGTAAATGATAAGTGTTGTTTGATTTTGCCATATTGTATATGTATATAAAAATTATAATTCTGAATCTAAGATGCTTGTGTAAGCTTTATATAAATATAACTATAGAATTTATAAGTGGATACTTTTTCATGTTTTATTATGGAGGCCATATTAGGCACATCACTGTTCCTGTACCATAAAATAGACATTTCATCTGAATTCTTTGACCCAAAAAAAAAATCTAGGCATAAACCTCATATTCGTTATATAGGAATTTTTAAATCAACAGCAGCTATATTGTTCGCCATCTTGGATATGACTGTTCCTATCCAATATAATTTGAAATAGATAGTCTCACTGAATTCTTTAACCAAAAAAACCTAGGTGTAAACCCAAAATCCATTCTTCTATGTAAATTACTGACAAAGTTATTGGACTTTTGTCTATCATTGGTGGCCATATTGGATGCAATCTTGGATTTACCTGTACACTATACCTCGAAAAAAATAATTCCATAGGATTCCTTGACCTCAAAAAACCTAGGCATAGACCCCATATTTTATGAGCTGTGTCAATTAGTTATGAAGATATAGCTGGTCATTGCTTCATGGCGGCCATATTGGACGCCATCTTGGATATCTGAGTTCCTGTACACTATATCTTAAAATGGATATTTTAATTGAATTCCTTGACCCCAAAAACCTAGATATAGACCCCAAATTTGTTGTGTTGTGTCAATTAGTTACAAAGATATAGCCATTTATTGCTTGATAGCGGCCATATTGGACGCCATCTTGGATATCTGAGTTCCTGTACACTATATCTTAAAATGGATAGTGTCATCGAATTCCTTGACCCCAAAAACCTTGGCATAGACCCCATATTCGTTGTCCTGTGTCAATTAGTTATAAAGATATAGCCAGTCATCGCTTCATGGTGGCCATATTGGACGTCATCTTGGATATCTGAGTTCCTGTACACTATATCTTAAAATGGATAGTTTCATTGAATTCCTTGACCTTAAAAACCTAGGCATAGACCCCATATTTGTTGTGCTGTGTCAATTAGTTACAAAGATATAGCCATTTATTGCTTGATAGTGGCCATCTTGGACGCCATATTTGATATTTCAAAATACATGCTGCTGACAAAATAGAATAAAGCTCCCTTATCTTGCATGATATCCATTATAAAATTTTGGACAAACATTGCTTAAAGTAGGAATTATGGCAGTTATGTGGAATTTTAGTCACTTGCACAATTCACTGAAAAATGACTTACACATTTCAAACTGGTTGTCATGGCAACATTATTTATTTAACAAAACTGAAATCATGTGAATGATAACCGCAGGTGTTGGTTGTGCCAAAGCATGCCTTATTTGTTGATAATATATATTACATGAATAAAGAAAAAAACTTCTAATATGTACTATTGGTAAAGATTAGCAAAAACACCGCTTGTTTTGTTACCATGGCAACAGGGTTATACGATATATAAATAATTAACATTGTTTTTCAATAACTGTAGATACCTGTAAATTTTGGCCAAATATCAATCATTTTTCATTTGTTTTGCCAAAGTTAGAGATTATAATAAGTTTCAATATTGGGTTTACAAATTAAGGGACTTGTTGCCATGGAAACCCATTTTAAGACCCTTATTTACCACTTTCGACATGGCAAACATAAAAATTCATAAAATTGAGGAACTTGGGATTAAAATGATGTGTAATATGACCATCAGGTCTTTACGTGTCACCAACTTCTTAAATATGCATCTTTTTTGGAGTTTGCCTCTCCTCTATAAGGGTTGCAGAACTAGTGATAATGGATTTATATTAAACACAATCATATCTTACCATAAATCAATTCGTAAAACCCTATTTATAAATTTTATAGACTTTTTGAAAGCTTTTGACGTTGTTAACCGATCATTCCTGCATCATAAAATGATTAAAAAAAAAGGCTATTGCGGAAAGCTTGTAAAAATAATACAAAGTATGCTCGACATGTCTAGTGCTAAAGTTAGATGGCATGGTGAATTAGGGACAAACATTGATAGTACCCATATGGCGTTCTCCAAGCTATTTAATCTGTATTTATCAGACATGTGCGAATACCTAGACAAGACCTGTGGAGTAACAATATATGGGACAACATACACTCATCTACTATATGCTGATGACCTTGTCCTAATTTCGGAAAGTGCTGATGGAATGCAGACTCTATTAAAAGATCTTGAAGCTTATTGTAGAAAGTGGCATCTAATAATTAACTCTCAGAAGAGCAAAGTTATGATCTTTCATAAATCTGGCAAATGTACAGCCCAAGATAATCATGATTTCATTATTGAAAATGAGAAATGAATTAGTAATTCTAGCAACATACACAAAGTAATGTATGAGCATTTGACAACCCAAGCACAAAAAGCGATGTATGCTCTTAAAGAAAAGACAAAGTCTACAGTTGGCTATCTATCAGCAAAATTGGGTATCAAAATGTTTGACACATATATATTACTAATACTTGAATACAATAGTGAAATATGGTTCCAAGAGAAGCAAATTTAAGCTCTCGAGAAAATACAAGTTTGTTTCCTTAAAAACCTGCTCAGTGTTAGGTGTCAAACTTCAACACTTGCCATTCTGGCTGATACAGGTAGATTTCCACTGATAGTCAGACAACATGCTTCCGCAATCAAATTTCTAGGCAGGCTAAGGTCAAATACATGCCCCTTGCTCTTGCGTAGCTGTTATGACATTCAGACTAAGTTACATCAAAGAGGTGTTCCTTGCTGGCTTACAAGACTTTATAAAGTCACAGAAACTCTAGATACAGATTTTGACAATTCCAGCATAAACAAGAACATTTTATCCTTGTTCGAAAAGGCCCATACTAAGATGCTGAGATAAATGATAGTAAGCTAAACCCAAAACTCAGAAAAACTTCTTTTAATTGTAAATATCTACGCTTGAACTCCATTTAGTCATAATGACGAACTATTTTAAGCACCGGGTCAAAATATGACGTCACATTAGTCATCTTTGAAACTAAAATTGCCAATTACCTTTCCAGCAGTAAAAGTAGGACCTGTTCCATTGGTCTAATTGTACTAAAGTGATATTTAATGTAAATATAAGCACATTTTGACCACTGCATCCTTTTCAAAACGATGGTTTTGACGAAGAGGATCTTTATATGGTAATTTTTCCTCCCTGTACATGGTTTTTGGAAATTGTAGTAATGTGTCTAAAAGCCTGGAATTTATCGGGAAAACGCTTCTTGTAATTTCCGCCAGGGGCGCTGGTGGTTATGCAGTGTTTACAACGCATAAACCGCGCATATGAACATCGCATTGGGAGTAAATTGCATTTGATTTGAAACCATTTTTGAACCAAGAACAAAAAGCACTAATAGCAATCAGTATGAAGCTCCCCTAGGGCCATTATTGCAGATCGCCCCTCGCCACCGCCGCCCGCAGCTAATTACAATATTCTCGGTAATTACAATCTCCTAGCTGGGTGCTAATTACAATCTCCTGGGTGCTAATTGCCATTACCAGTTTAATCACAGCAGACAATACTCCTGTTATTAAAAGGAACTTCAATTTACCACTAATTTGGTGAACATAATCACACCCCTCAAAAGGTATCAGGACTTCGCGCATCAGCATGCAGCCTAAATTATTAAAATCAATCATATATGATAATCAGGGCTTATAGATTACATCTTACATCAGTCGATCTGATGTTCATGTTGTCTAAGGCTTTTCGAATGTTTCGGGAATCGGACGTTTTGGTTTTCTGACTTTACGGGTTTGGACGTTTTGGTTTTCTGACGTTTTGACTTGACACCTAACAACATGAACAACATAAGTAAAACACCAAGGGCGATTTTTGAAATGCGAAGAACGATTATGACAAGTAGGAATAATCGTTAGTAAAACACGAAGGGTGATAATTAAAATGCGAAGATCGGGGGTGAGGGGCGAAACAAGATTATGGTAAAATGCGAAGATCGGGGGCGAGGGGCGAAACAAGATTATGGCAAAATGCGAAGATCGGGGGCAAGGGGCGAAACAAGATTATGGCCCCTGGGGAGCTTCATAAATCAGCGTTCAGAGCCAGAATCACACCTATGAGACTCTGTAGTGGGAGACTGAATTGCAATTAGCGATAGTGCAGGTGAAAGAAAAGGTCTTCAAAAGGGTAGCAGGTCGATTCATCACTGTGCGATTCGTCCCCGCCAAAACAGGTCCATTCGTCACCCGAAAAAAGTCTGTTCGTCACCCAAAACTGGTCGATTCGTCACCCGATTCGTCACCCGCATTTAAAAGTTCAGAATGGTGTTACATTATTGCCAATATGTACTAGCGAAAAAAAATTCTAACGCTAATTTAATTTTATTCTAATAGCTTATTTATAAGCATGTGATGCCTGATGGACTTACTAAATACAATCGTGAATAAAAGAAAAACACTTCAGCGTACAGAATCACAGAAAACAGCTTCTACTTGTTAATTATATATATATATATATATCGTTTTATTGACAAGCCTGATATCAGGAATTGATACATGTGTCATACAACATTACAAAACAAACAAATATACAACATAACAAATTAATTGCTATTGTAACCTAGTGATCTATAACCACATAAACGGCACATGCTTGCTAATTGATTTTTAACGAAGGTCACATTATTATTTTTGACTTTGATTTTCTCTTTTGTTTTCAATGTGTTTATTAAATATGCTTGCTAATTGATATTAAATTAATGCCACATATAAAGACAAAATAATAAAATATTATTAATATGCATATATTATGATTAATAAATGATTTATTCACATTACCATTCCTATGCACAAGTGCATTATTCATATTTAGATGATGATTAGATACTTTTTTTTTACATATTACTTCTTGGTGCATATCAAATAATGCATAATAATTTCAATAAGTCGTACAGAACCACAAAGACTTGTTCTATACTTTTTATTTTGCAGGAATTTTACACATTTTATTTCATTATTGTTGTATAGTAACATATATGCATTTATGAATTATGTATTAATTCTTGTTTGTATAAATTTAATAAATTTCTGGAGAACCGAACAGTTTTTTTCTCAGACCCTCAACTTGCAAATGAAGATAATTGCAATTAACAATATTCTGTAATTTTTTAAATATAACCTTTTGTAAATATTTCTGTTATAATTCATAATGCATAGCTGGAAAATATATATAGGCCTAATGGATAATATACATTATACACATGTTTTCTTGTTTCTTGTTCAGTATCATCCTATTGTAATCTTAAATCACTCACTACTCAGTGTAAATTGTGCATTTTAATTTTTATATTGTTAATAAAACTGTGATTGTTAATAATATTGTCAGTTGTGTCCTTGTCGTCATTGTTGCTGAATCGCATGATCCTAGTATAATAAAAAGAAAAAGATATTTATATATATATTATATTTATTTAACAATGAATAAGAAACTTAACTTGGTATTAAATTACTCGTGGTCAATAATCTCTCATTTCATTCCGAATCTGTTTAAATTTTGAATATATGCCCGGACGACGACGGCAGACGTACGGGGGGGGGGGGGGGGGGGGGGGGCGTAGGTGGCCGTAGAGTAAGGCTAGCCGACGGGAAGACAGCCTGCCTGCGATTATACAAAATATTTTTAAAAAATATGAGTGACGAACCGACCAAATTTCGGGTGACGAATCGACCAGTTTCGGGCGACAAACAGACTTTTTTCGAGTGACAAATGGACCAGTTTTGTCTGTACTGGGACGAATCGCGCAGTGAAGAATCGACTAGAAAGCCTTCAAAAGGGCACAAATTGCATTTAGAGTTACCAGATATTGTAGTTATCTATTTCTTTTAATTTACTCTCATGGACTATTTAGTCTAAAATTAATATTGCATGTTCTGCACCAATAAGTAGAATTAATTACCAAATTTAAAAGTTTTAATGGCCTCCCACCTGGACACCATCAAGTATATACAAGTGAATTTATGATTTCGACAAGTGATTTTTTAAAATAAATTACTATTAGTTAATCTAAAAAAAAAATTCGCACATTGCTTTTAGTCATAAATGTTTAAGTGTTCGCAACCTCTCTATTTTATGCCTTGAAAATTGAGTTTGGCAGCCTGGAAAAACCTGAAAAAAACCTTGAATTTGACCTTGAGAAAAAATGTGGGAACCCTGTTATGATGTACCAGGTCAGGGGAGGGGGGAGGAGGAGGGCCACTGTAGCCTCATGGCATAGATTAACATGATGTGGAAAAAATGTGTGCTTCTAGTGCCGAAAATATTTAATGAAGCAACAAGTAAAGACAATCAGAAACACGTCACTGACACTGTGACAGTCTTTAATTCTTTTAATGTAAGTGAACAATATTTACTCTGATACTGTCATGTGGCTAATTTGAGAATTACATTCATTTGCTGTGTATGCTGAGACAGGCAGGTTTCCTCTTATGGTTAGACAAAAGATAAACATGATTAAGTACTGGGGAAGACTAATGACACTGCCATCCTATGACATCCTACATAAATGCCTCAAAATTCAAGAATTTCTACACCTGAAGGGTCAGAGCAACTGGTACAATAAAACAATACATATCATAAATGAATGTAATATAAATAGCTGGGAATCAAAGGAGCCAGACACTCTGGTCATTGAAATCAAACTTAAACTATATGAAATTGAACAATCAAGAATCCTTAGGGAGATTAATGACTCTGAGAAGCACCCAAAACTAAGAACATATAAATTATTTAAAACTACTTATTGCTTTGAACCTTATCTAAATCTTAACCTCCCCAAGAGAACATATAATAACATAGCGAGATTTAAACTTAGCTCACATAACCTCAAAATTGAAACCGGAAGACACGAGACCCCCAAAAATTAGAAGAAAGAAAATGTAATAAATGTGATAGTAATGACGTAGAAGATGAACTACATTGCCTCTTAATCTGTAACAATCATGCAGGACCAAGAAATCAATTAATCCTAAAAGCAACTAGCCTGATACCAAATTTCCATAACTTAGATAAAACACAACAATTTAAATCATTGATGTCAAATAAAGAACCTGAAATGATATATGCTCTTGGTAATTTCCTAAATAAAGTAATGTAGACTTAAATTTCCACTGGGCTCCTCTGACATGCCACTTCCTTGACAACTGCCATCACAAATTAGATGAGTCAAAATGCCAGGGTCAGCGCAATGTTGCCTGGTATTTTTCTCTCCCATATTTCATATGAAACCTATATGTAAACTGCAAATTTTAATTTGTATTGTGATATTATTATCAGTATTTTGTATATAATAATGAAAATTTTAATCTTATTTTATGTTGTGATCAGTATTTTTGTTAAATGCTTCACTGGTTGATATGTGATTTATGTTTTACGTAAATCTTACTCTATGTTTTATGTAAATCCTACTGTAAGGATATTATTACCTTGAATTTTTAGCTATATTTAGCATATTATGATTTATGTATAAAATAATGAGAACCTGTATAGCATATTTCTGTAGACCGGTGTAGCTTTAGTTAGATTTAGTGAGTAGAGCTGTAGTTATATGTGATAAATGTATCTTTTCTGATATGAATCAATGTCAATAAAAGCCATATATTCATTGATTGAATTATTTATTTTTTATTTTTTTGGCTTAGAAGTCTATAACTTTAAAGCTGGTTTGTCAAAAGGTTTTTGTACCACCAGAAAAGCTATCCAAATGAAAGAAAATGCTTCTAAGTGATGAATTCAACAACCCAAATTGTTTAGATTGCACTAAATTTGCAATGCAAAAGTCGCAAACATTTTTGTGCATTATAAACTTAGAATTGGACAATCAGACAAAATGTAAAGGTGCTGAATAATTTTATTCCAGCTATTACAAGAAGAAAAGCAAAAAAAAAAAACAGTGACATGGACAAGGACTTAATGGGAGTTCTCATGAAATCTTCCATTGAGACGCTAGCAGATAGGAAAAGAAAAGTGGTTTTCATGTTGGATCTGAACTATTACCTAAAGACTGCAAAAACCTGAATCTTCATTCAAAAGTATTTCTTGAAAATCAGAGACATGAAGATGTGGAAAATATATGTGGAAATGATTAAAAGCAATGCAGTTTGTTCATAATATATATTTGTGATACAACTTACCATTGGGAATATTCCTTAAATAATAAGATCTCATTTGTGTAAACAAAACCTGGCCAAAAATGCATGTATATTTACATTTAATTAGATTTTTTACAGCCATGTCTTTAGATCAATAAGTCGGCATTTGAGGTAGGATTGAGTCAGTTCAATACCATTTATGATTAATGTGTTGATTTTCACAGATGTTTGCGCATAGTTATTATCATTGGACTAAATATCCATATAAATAAGTTTAGAATTTTCTGACTACCATATCCATCCCTAAAATTTGTCTTTATTCACTTGATTTATCTGTGTACTACTTGTATAATGAATGCATAATTAAACAATGTATTGTTTGTGCACATTTTTGTGTTATCTTTTCTGTTTCAGAATATACAACCTTGAAGATTAGTCAAATTGACTAAGTGTTGATGTTGGTCATTTTGACTAATCATTTTATGGCCCAGATAACTGACCATAGTTGGTCAGAAATGCCAGGTTATGTTAGCATTTTTGACTGACCTGAGGGGTATAAGTCATTTTGACCAACCCAAGTTGGTCATTTCAAGTTAAGACACAATCACAATGTCTAATACTTAGTATAAAAAGGCTAACTTTCTGGTCAAGAAAATTTCAGTGCGACATTAGAGTCTACAATAATTATAACACTCATTTGTAATCATATTTCACGTCAAATAAAATATATTTTTTGCCTAAAGTCTGTCGTGCCTGCTATTACCCGTATATAAGGCCGCTATCGCGGCACCCCATTATTCTGGGTTTGGCCTTCAAGCAGTCAACAACTCCCGCCCTCTTCATAGAAACTTTTATAACTACATAAACACAGCATGAATGTTCATACTTTTGCATAGTTCGTTTCAGAGCACCAATCTCAGTCAAAGTGAAAACTGTTTAGTCTCAGAAAATGGTATTTCCGACATTATAAGCAAAATTAGTGTTGCTAGCATTCAAATGTTATTGATAGTCCAGGACTGGTTGTGATTGGCTGAAAGTCATGTGACATTTATTGCTCCACCTCCTCAAACACTTGGTTGTTTACAAACACCATGCTATCACATGATAAACCAGTTTATCTCAAGCTATATGTAGAATGTTCAAGAATAGTATAGCTCTCATGTATACATTGCATAATCCAGAATAGCTATCAGACTTTTCTATGTAATTTCTTTTTACAAAGAGGCTGAACATTATGTTATCATATACACTGTAGACCTACCAGTATCAGTCATATGCCATTGCCTAATGTCATAAGATATAGCATGGGAGGGATAAAAAAAGCTCACCTAAAGTATCTTGACATTGAAATATATCCTCAACGAACTAGTCAAGCTGGAAATTATCTTTTAGTGTCACATAAATAATTCCAAGGCAAAGGCACCAATATCATTCCAATCAAAGCACTGCAATAATCCACATTTCCACTATAGAGGTCATATAATTATACTATAGGACCTATATATCCAAGCAAAGTTTGGCAGTCGGGTAATTTCCTGCTGAATGAATGGTATGATGTTTCACTGACTGAACTTAATTCTAGAATGATAAATTGCAAAATAGCAGTTGGAGGGGGGAGGCATAAAAAGGGTACAATAGGGAGTTAGCAGTGAAACAATAGAACCCCCACACAGATGTTGGTTCTACATCCTCATGTGGCATTATGTAACACCTTTGAATTTGTCTGAGCATCGCATGTTTGAAGTGTACACCATTAATTTGACATTGTCACAGGGTTAATTAATAACTGATAATATTACTGTAATATTTTGAATATTCACAAGAGTCAAATTTTCATATCATATTGCTGCTAATTAATTACAGACTTTCAAATTCTAGCCACCATTCTCTTCTCACACTCAGCATTTATATACAGAATGTAAAATGCCACATATTTTATTGAGATAGATAGATAGATAGATAGATAGATAGATAGATAGATACATAGATACATAGATAGGTAGATACATAGATAGATAGATACATAGATAATTATTTAGATACATAGATAGATAATTATTGTTTCACTGCTAACTCCCTATTGTACCCCTTTTATGCCCCCCCCCCCCAATAGATAATTATCTATCTGTGTTTCATGCTTATCTAATATGATGCAATTTTGTAATATGCTAGTTCTTTAAAAAATAGAAATAATGTTCTGTAGAATTGTGATCATCTCCATGTTACAGCTAAGCTCCTTCAGTTGACAGGTGTGATAGCAGTCATCAAGGCCACAATATCCCAGTGGTCATTGGTCAGTCTGACGCAATGACCATTGCTGATTACCCAATGACTAAAGGGGTACTCAGTAGTTTCTAGAACCCCAACTACCTTATATGGTATGCAGCACTAATTGCCGACCCGGGGGTAATCGCTACCCCTAGACCCTCGGCCTTTAAGTCTTTTGGATATCTCCAGATTAGATAAGACAACACTTTATTTAAATAACATTGCAATGAACGGCTGTGGGCGAATTGACTAGTCTTAACTGGACTCATAAAATCATCCAGTACAAATCAGTTCTCATCAGAAGAAATGGCACTTTCAAGGCCGGATTACCAATTAAGCAGTCAAAGCATGTTATTTTCACTCCAAGGATCTGGAGTGAAAATAATTATGAATAAACAGATATATAACAAATAAAATAGTGACTGCCTATAAGTGTGACTTCATGATTCAGGGGTGTCTAGGATAACCATTTATCGTAAGGGTGTTAGCAGAGAGTAGGATACTTTGAGACAATTTTTTCATTTCGAATGCTCAGGTTTAAAAAGTCAGGATAAAGATATTTGCAGGTTTAATTAGTTGTCTAATTTCGGGTAAAGTTTCAAATACTTAGTGTCACTAAACGGGGTCGAAATTTCGTCAAGTTAATTAGCATACAGAAGCTGCAGGCTCTGGCTGTAGCACTTCCTGAGTAATATGCTTCTACAACACATACAATGAGCGGGAGTAAAAAAGAAAAGGTTGGCAGGGGATGCACAAATGTAGCGACTCAATTATGTGGTGGATAAAATGCATGCAATGTATCAAATTGTATTCTATATTTAGCACTACATTTTGCAGCATCTTCATAATTACCTGGGCATCCGCTCCCCGCTGTATGGCCGCATCCCTGTCATCTGATGCTGTAGCAGCTGCTTCCCATAATGGCGTAAAAATATTTCCAGGAGAAAAACTAAAAAATATGAAATCAACAAATCAGTATCCAAATGAAACTAATTTACCAATAATTTTATATAGTAAGGAAAATATGAAAATTTGGTAATCTTTGAAACCCTCATATCAATAACTCAATGATCATTACATAAGTAACATTTTGCTAATGATATATATATATTATAGTACTTTACCTTTTAAGCTTCATTTTTAAATTTGTTTCATCCTTCTCTTTTTTTTATAATAATGGAAAATCTGGAAAAAAATGCCAAAAATTGTGATGCTTCCTTCATATTCTTTAGCATCCCATACTTAGCAATGACAGCCTTAAATGTTGTAAAATTCATGTGCCTACAATTATTATATATTTGATCATAGCATTGCCATGCTCAACCCATTCAACAGTTTTTGTTTATATTAGCAATTTCATAATAATTAGTTGCATAATGATCTCTATATTACTTTCACTTGACTCCAATACTTATTATTGTTTTTTTCATATACACCTGTAAAGTTTTCGGTTATAAATACTAATTTAAATGCCATATATTTAAATGCAAATCAGCAACCCAACAGTTCAGGAACTGTTGAGGGGAAAATGGCAATTAATAATATATAGTATAGTTCCTTCAGTTGCCTGCTAAATTTAAACAGCAAGCAAACAATATTTTGACTTATAAAGGCATTAAAATGGGTGTGTTGAGTATCATTCCATTTTGTATTTAGACTTTATTTATTTAAATACAAGTAAATACAAACCTTAAAAACGTTAATTTTGTATGAAATTATACCCAACATCTTTATGTGGAATAACATTGTTGCTTAAGCGATCATTGCCATAGCCCATATACTGTTAGTAGTAAATTAGTTAAGGGAGCATGCTATTGTGTTGATAGTTCTAGCGAACTGTATACTCCTTATCTTTTGGCTTTACTCTGAACAGAATGGATTGCTGTTAATAAGCAAGATATTTGTAAGACATTATAACCCACGGGTACACTATAATATTTCACACTGAACAGAATATATTTGACAATGAAAAAATTCAGGAGTTCAAAAAATGGGACATATTAGATTCTAATTTGCATTTCAGGCTATGTAGGCCAAATGGCAATTGTTTCAGTTCATCTAAATAAACAAATTTTGTAAAACATAGCCAAGATGCGTTAGTGTGGCTATCACAAGGCACCACTAGGCCATATAGAGTGTTACTGTATAAACTTTCATAAGGGTAAGTGCATTAGTGTTCGAGTTCAGCTCTAGAAATGAAAGTGCGTGTTAGAGTTCTGCTCTGGAAGTAAAAGTGTGACGCCCGCCCTCCTGCCTGTCGGAGGAACACTTAACAATTTTAATGATGCCTGTGTGCTATGTGGGATTCGCTGAGGGTTTAGCTGCAGAGCAGCCTATGTTTTACATAGTTGCTCCCTCCACCGGTTTTTTTTTTTTTTAATATGTTTATTCACCTACAATGTACATGGCATATAACACCAAACAAAAATTAAAATATCATTATAATAATTCATAAGTATGACATTCAGGTCATCGATCATAAACCCTTATAGGCCCATATTATTAGAATAACAGTCTCTCTTTAAAAAAAATGCCCTAAGTTCCTCCAATTCTCCAAAAAAACGTATATCCATTTACCTGCATGAACATGCAGCCAATTCATGGTTTTGACCCAATTTTGTTGACAGAGTGCTCAGGGTTAAAACAATTGAACAAAAATTCTACCAGCGCAGCATGAAAAGTAAATGGTTTATCCTTCATTAAGATGCAAAAAGTAAAAATTTCTGTTTGGAAAAATGTTTTGCAGTTTTTGATTTATCACACCCCAGAGAACTTCAATGATGCTCCATGATTACAAAATAATTTAAGTTGGAAAAACATCTGTAGTCAAGGTCACAACTGAGTCTTTACTGAATAGTTTAGTTTACCACCAAATAGATATTACAGAACCATCTTGATTTCGGGGTCACTGGATCCCTACACTGTTAAATCACAAAGTATAACTATTCTAGAATTAAGACCACTGAAATTTATGACTCTTGCAGTGATTTCCAAATGTTTGTATCAATGACTGAAGTCTATGTTGAATATATCATTGTAGATATTTCCATCATATTTGCAAATATAACTAAATATGTAAATACCGTTACGTCCCCGTCAAACAGTAGCTCATCTGGAATAGAATTCCAGGGTAGGTAGCTGCAGAAGCCCTCATCCCCCACATCAAGCAGGCTATTCATTTCATTACATGCTACAAAGCTGAGCTCAAATCTAAGATTTGAGGTCTTTCAGAGCAATTTTCATAAGACATGAATTTCTGGATGTCTATCATTGCCCCTAAAAATAGAAGACGACTTCAAATTAAGGCCTTTTGGCAATGCTCTAAAGAATAGAAGGGAGGATCGTAATACTCACATAAGAAAAGAACTTCATTGGCTGCCAATATGACTTGGGAAGCACTGAATAATGAGGCACCACTTTACATATCAAATGCCGGGGAGCAAGAATTTTCTGAAAGAGGCGCTTTAAAAGTTTATTTATTTCTTATTATTATTCTTGTTTTTTTATATGAGTAAATACATTATTGTGTTTGGGCACGAATAAGGCTTAATCCGGACCTGAGCACTTTAGGTGGGTGCTGATTATGAATAGTCACACTGTAAAAAATTGCTGTAGTTTTACGGCATCTTACTGGCAAATTTTGCATAGTATCTTGCAGCAAAAATAACGGTAACAAGTTGGTCTACCGTAAAGTAGAACATACGGATGTTTGCAATTAACAAATATATTTAAACATACCACATGGGCTGGCCCCTTTTTTTACCTTGTAATGATATTGTTATGAATTGTGATATTAATGGTATTAACACAAGAAGTCATCCTATGAATGTTCATATTCCTAATGTCTCCAGTCGGTGTACACTGGTGATAATGCGTGAAACAGTGTACCTACATTTTTAAGGGATATTTATAATATAAGTGTTTTTTTAAAGGAAGCTAAAGCAATAAATTCTTTTAATTCTATCTTGTCTTATTTTTGGATTTGTTTTGGATTTTATAACTATTTTCTTGTTTTAGTTAATAAGTTGTACTTATTCTTCATATTTTATGTATATATATATATATATATATATATATATATATTGCTTTCACCAGTTACACTGAACCTTGATCAACACAATTCAATAATAAAATCATTGTGCTCTCATGAAATTCAATTGTTGCTATTATCATTTATGATAGAGGATTTTTCGTTTTTCTTTGCGGTAACAGTTTAGTCATTGACATCAGTGGACATGCTGAATGCCATTTAAAATTGTTTACAAGTTTCATTGATTAAAAAATAGTTTATTAAAAATATTGAAAAACAAACATTTGTCAGCGATTTATATTGATTTTAGATAAAGAGACTTTATATTATGATGTTTATGGTTATAAATCCTGCACATGGTTTTATAATTTGGCCATTTTAAACATGCCTAGCATGATAAACTCATATAACCAGCAACTTTTCACATTTTTCTTTGTAACATTCTTTTGAAGAGCCAAAAATGACTGCAAACTTGCCTAAGGTATTCTCTCTTTTATGATTTGGACAATCCACTCAGAATATATTCATTATAGCATAATAACTTCAAACACACTGTATACAAATATGGGAGATTTTATATGAGGAATATAACCCCATACTTCTCAAACAGAGGGCCATATTTTTTTTATTATATGTCTAATGCTCATGATGTTTTCCCAATCCTTCATGATGTTTTCTCATTCCCTCGTGATGTGATCCATTGTGATAAACGCCCTACCTCACGATGATCGCGTTCCCTTGCGATAAACGCATTCCCTCGCAAAAAAACCTGACAAGGGAACGTAAAAATTTTCCTTTTTTTAGCCTGTCTGTTTGTCCAAGAGACTAGTTATTGTTGTCACTTTATAATAAAGTCAGCGTTGTTGTTGTTGTTGGCATTGGCAGTGTTAGCACCTTTGATGGATGGTTACTTCTAGGAGTGAAGAACACAGTGCATGGGGTTATATGTTTGACTTAAGGTAATTACCCTATGATGATAAAATGCCATATGATAACATGTTTGGGTAATTAGATTTGCTTCGAATTCGGTTTGTACACTCTATAGGGCGTAACACATTATAACAATTTTATGGTTGCCATGTATGGGGTAACCCGGTAATAGGGTAAAATGATAAGTTCTTTTTAGGTGATTGTATTTGCTTCGAATTTTTGTTTTTATGCTGTACAGGGTGTTAGCATAATTTTGTGTCATGTGTATTGTTACCATGGAGTAATTACCCCATGAGGGGTAAATTGTGTTTACTTGTATTTGGGTGTTTGGATCTTCACCGAATTTGGTTTGTATACTCATGGGCTTTTACGTCCATGGTATACTCTAAAGTTTGTTACCTTCATATTGTAACATGTTTATGGTTGCCATGGGGTATGAAGTCCTTTATGGGGTAAAACACTATAACTCTAGAGTGTTACAATCATTTTGTAATACTTATATGGTTGTCTTTGGTAACCTATGAAGGGGTAAAATGTTATGAATTTACTTGTTTAATGTTTACTTGGCTGTAATAACATCACAGACCATAAACGGTAAAGCAAGTAACATGCATACAATTTATTACACCAGACGGGCGTCATCACCGCTTTTTTTATTTTCTATGTCAGCTTAGGGGCTCTTTATCTTTAACACACCATATCAGCTTACTTATAAATAAATGCAAACACTCTTTAGCAATTTTGCTCTATGGCCTCAATGTGGATAACCCAACAGGAAGACGCATTTATACGACAAGGCCGGACCAAGACTGGTTGACGTCAGCCCACGCTGGTTCGAAGTCCAACAAATGCGCATCTGTTGCCCTGATAGCATGCTACATTGACCCAATATTGTTTGCCCAACATCTTGGCTAAATGTTGGCCCAATGTTGGTCCAACGTTATCCACATCTGGCCGACTTCTAGCTGATGTGACATGCTATGGGTGACGAATTGTTGTTTCAATATTATTGCTCTGTTGCTTACAGGAGTCCTAAACATACAGCATTTGGACTGGATCACTTCCCCACTTCAGACAATAACCTCACCAGTCACCACTAGGCCTTTAAATTAATTGCAGATGCCTAAGGCACTAAATTTTAATAGTACCTTAATATAGGAAGATTAAGATAGGTTGAGTTAAGCAGATACTCTTATTGGTTTATTATCTATTTTATTCTGTGGCAATCCCCACTATCTGGGCTACTGAATGACCACTCTCAACCAGTTCTAAAAGCCCTTGTAATCCAGTAGGTGTGAGTATTCCTCTCTATATTTAGCCTAGTCTGTTTATTGCTTACACATCCTTCTGTATATAAGCTAAGGCCGCCGTTTCTATTTGTCGCACTTCTAGCAGAATTTTTGCTGCTCACACATCGCGCACACTTTGCACATTTCACATACCATTGGAGAGGCCATGCTGCAGATTATTGATATTTACCACGCTGCATCTGAAGCCATCTGAAGCCATCCGAAGCCATCACTCGTCTTGGACTCAATACCACTACAGAATTGCTAGACCGGTCATCTCCTGTGTAAGCTATGTCATTCGCCCCTCGGGCCCAACATGAGCCCCGGAGAAGCAGCCCTCGACCAATTACTGCACTAGACAGCCGGCCATCTTACCAACACTGTGGGAAATACGTCCGGGTGGAATCTCGCCACCAGTAACACCGGCGCTCCTCGAGCTCCCTGCACTCCTCCACTGCATGAAGGACTGCACGCAATCCAATTCGACGGCCATTATCCCCATCTGTATAGTCAGTATCCTCCAGCGGACTACCCATGGAATACGTCATCCCAGGGGCTGCAAAGTGGACTCATCTACTCTAGCAGTCCGGCCCAGCTAGGCTGCCCAGTGGCCTTACTGGTGGCCCCCGTCAGCAGACATCACCCGTGCCAACGTCGGCATTAAGATCACCAGTGATGATGACCATTCCACTGGATAGACAACCGGATCAACGATGGCCTTGGGAGGGTGCCACTAAGACGCCCACCAGGTTTAGCCAGTGTTCAGCTCCCGATCACACCACTGGGGAGTGTTCAGCCCACCCCTAGGGCACGAGTAGTCGTGGCCCCGGGTTTTCGTGCCTCCAGAGACAACGAAGTCTGTATACTGTTCCAGGACTTGTAAATGGGGGACCAAATGTTTCCATAAACACTGCTGCTCCAGTTGTGGGGGGGGGGGGGGGGGTCGACCCTAGATCAGCCTGTAGCAAATGCAGTAAGAATTCGGTGCCTGGATTTGGAGCCAGCATTCGGGTTCCAGCCAGTACTCAAGCTTGATTTTTGGCATGAGCACTCAGACCTGTGCTCTTGCCCCCAGAAGCTGCAGCATCTTAACAGACATCATTCAGGGGGTCAGAATAGGTCGGGTCTCAGCCGTTTCAACTGAAGTTAGTCATAATTGGCCTTCCAGCTTAGAATTTTAGGATCAGGTTTCAGAGGTCATTTCATGAGATTCAGATAAAAGCATGCTATATGGACCCTTTCACGAGTCACCATTTTCTTGTTACATTGTTTCCCCACTTGGGGCATTTCAGAAGAGGAATTCCCTTAAAGTGAGACTCATTCACGACCTCTCTTATCCAGCCATAGGCTCAGTCAATTCGTTAATAGACGCTGATCAGTATAGTTTCTCTTACGCATTACTAGACGATGCTGTTAGACATTGCGTCACGCTTGGTCCAGGCCTGTTGTATATGACCAAATTAGACCTGCAAGACGCATACAAACATATATATATATCTACCCATCCGACTGGAATTTAATGGGCTTCATCTGGGCTAACTTAGCCGGTAAGAATCAGCTGTTCTTTAGCAAAGTTCTCAACTTTGGCTTGCGCTCGGGGCACATGTAGTGAGCCTTCCTAAGCTGCTTGTTCCAGGCTGCCAAATCTGTCGTCCACCTACATCACTCAACTAAGCTTAATTATGAAGCAAGAGCTGATCTGAGGTGGTGGACCACGTGCCTAGAGTCACACAATGGCGTGAGTATTTATAATCCCAGCTGGCTTGACGCAGTGCATGTGTACACCGATGCCAGTGGGCTTGGATTTGGTGCCATGTGTAGCAATGAATGGTTCGCTGTTTATTATACTGGTAGTTTTCAGCATATGGTATCAAAGTCTATTAACTGGAAGGAAATGCATGCTGCTGTCACAGCTCTAGCAACATGGGCCCCTCATATTCGAGGAAAGTCTGTAATATTTCATATAGATAATTCCCATTCATTATCTCTATTGCCTCAATGCGGATAACCCAACAGGAAGACGCATTTATACGACAAGGCCGGACCAAGACTGGTTGACGTCAGCCGACGCTGGTTCGAAGTCCAACAGATGCGCATCTGTTGCCCTGATAGCATGCTACATTGGCCCGATATTGTTTGCCCAACATCTTGGCTTGATGTTGGCCTGATGTTGGCCCAATGTTGGTCCAACGTCGTCCACATCTGGCCGACTTCTAGCTGTTATGACATGCTATGGGTGACGAAGTCCTAAACAAACAGCATTTGGACTGGATCACTTCCCCACTTCAGACAATAACCTCACCAGTCACCACTAGGCCTTTACATTAATTGCAGAAGCCTAAGGCACTACATTTTAATGTTCATTCCAAGTTGTCTAGCTGTGTGATTCCTCATTTTGGGTTTTAAGAAAAAGTCAAAATAAGTAGCCTGTATATAAATGTCCAAGATAACATTCCAAATCAGCCCAGCATGTTGGCCACAGTCATTACAACATTGTATCAACATCGTCTACGTCGTGACCATGTCGTTCTGATTTGGAATGCAATATGGACATGAAGTGCTGTGTGAATGCACTATTTGATCAACTTAAAGAAAATACAACTCAAATATCCAATTATATCAAAGAGCTACTGAAAGAAATTGCTCAACAATATGTGAATATCATCTAATTTATCAAATATGAGTGCATTTACGGCAATTCCAGTCATTTTTATATCCTTAATTTCATATAAAATTCCAATAAATGGACATTACAAGTTAAATACAAACTTTTTCATAACAAAGATCTGCTTTAGATAGGTAAATGTCATTCCTTCATCCCAAGGATGTCTTTCAATGTATGTATTGTTATAAACGTCAATTTTACTTGGTGAGTTAAAGTAAAATTTAATTGTAATTGATTTATTGTATACACTGTTGTAAGGGGGGGGGGGGGGCCTTTTTCCCCGACAGAATGGCTGTCTTAAAAGAGCCCTCCTTATCTGGTATATTTTTAGATACTTTGTCGAATAAATCTGTTCCGAGTTCTGGGTGTCTATACTTGTTTTCACGATAGGTTTGCATGGACTTACAGCGATACTTGGTTACAAACAAACTTGAAAAGCTAATGAAGTCTCCTTTGAGGGCAAGTGTTTCATTTCGCAAAAGTAAGGCTAAATTTACCCTTTGTTATTCGAGAAGAGTGTATCGACTGAGAAAAAAGGCTTGAGTTAACGATGTTTGTGCTTAAATGAGGGTAAAAAGTGGCAAGGAGAAGTTAGGGGGTGATTGAGCTGTGAGGGGTGAAACAGCAGAGAAACTTCCTGGCTCCACCTCTTATGTGTTGGCCCCTTCGCCAAAGAAACCTCTGAGCACATGTCCTGAACAGGCAGTCCGCTTAGCACCCCTGAGGAATGAGCTTCATGGATTGGGTCACCATATTTTTCAAAATAATCACAGGACAGTGCAGTGACGGTTAACATACTAAAATTGCATTATAGACTATTGTGCAGTTCAATTAAAACTTTTAAATTAGATTTCTTAACACGTGGACGGTAATTGGATGAGGAAAGATAACAGTTAAACCATTGTTGTCTGCAGTCAACACGTAAATGGACTGACTCGGAACTAGACATTTCAGGACGCAATTTTGGATAATCAAGGTAAATGCCAAAGAATATTTTTTAAATAGTCAAAAACATTGGAATCTAATCGTTCGTTAAAACAACATAATTCACTTTTAGTTAGGGCGTTTCAAAGGAGGACATATAGATGAAGAATATATCAAGCAAAGATTTATATTTTGAATTAAACTTTATATGTACATGTGATATTTATATGGGTAATGTGATATTTATTTGAGGTTTCTTAATTTGTTACCTTTAAACAAAATATTCCATGTTTGCTTGTGAATGAATTAAATGATTTATATATACATATCGATTGCACTAAATTGCCACTAATCATAAGTCAGTTGTTTTACAACACTTAAGATACCGTGGTTTGGTGGCTAAGGTATTCGCTCTTTGCAATGTAATGGGTTCGAACTCCAACCATGTTATCGAGTAGTTGGGCATAGCATCTTTAACCATTGCTTCACCCATCCAGGTGCTTTAGTACTCCCCATGTAACCGAGTTGAGAAAGACTCTGAATTGGCCTACCAAACATATATTTGTAATTCCGATTGAGGGATAACAGACTGTAGACCAAGATTTTATTTCATTTGCCTTAAATTAATTTCTGGATTCCCATCACGTGCATAGCACGAATTAAGCACTAATTGGCTTTGTTACTAATACTATAACATGTGTTTCGTGATAATCTTTCCATTACTCCACGAAGCATCATTAATGTTTCTCCTTGTTTCCTGACTTGCAAATAGACATAAATTGAAATCATAGCAACAATGGGTAAATTAGAAATATGAATGTGCTTTCAGCAGCCTCTGAAATCATGTGTAGCACCTCAGTAACTATGTATTTATCTGTGTTTAGGACTTGTGAAACTTTTGAAATGTTTTACACATATGAATGAATGAGTGAATTTTACTGACAAGTAGACGTCACAAAACGCCTATATACGTCTTATAAATATTTACACTATCCATAAAATGATTCTGAGTTCCGAAAGGTTTTGATTACGTGGAAGTTTTTGTGACTATTCATTAAATAACAGCTCATGGTCAAATATCATGTCACTGATCACACGCTGTTGTTGTTAACAGGGCATTCGAAATGTAAATTGAGATAAATTTGTGGATTTTTGGGGAGGGAGTTTTCTAGTGAGAACATTTTTTAGCATGGCCAAGCAGCAACAACTGCATATCGTCAGAATACTTTCCCCTCTTTTTTCTTTAGGAGCTCTGTTTGTTTTCATTTTAGTAAAACCTTGGGTTTCTTTGAAGTAGACCGGACTGATCCTTTTTCTTCTTCTTTTTTTTTTTTTTTTTTTTGGGTGAAAGCACAATTCGAAAATGACTTTGTCAACTGACTTTGTACTGTTTCTCTGCAAATAGCCAAAAAGTGAAAGTGAAGTCTTTCCCCTGTTATACACACTGTATGGTCGCACTGCACTACATTGTACTGCGAGTCTGTGAGTTTTTCGTCACATTTAACAGTGTCAAACTCCAGCAGCACAAAAAAGAGGCGGCCCAACTTCCTGCATAAAAATGTATTGATATCAAACATGATTGTGGCAGGTTTGTTGGTCCTTCCAGCAGAGGGACTGGGCCTTATGCTCTTCCTTGCTCCAGACTTGTGAGAATTTTAAGTATAGGAAGTGGGAAAAATCTTGAAGGGGGACCTGCTGTCTATCCATATCTCACTTTCAAGGCATACAAAAACAAGTGCCATGTGTGTGAAGTGATCTCCAAGTCCCAGTCAACCTCAAGTGCCATCACATGGGCTCAGCATGCGTTCAAACCATTAAATCAGGCCAGGACGAGACACCAGGCTATTTACCTTACCTATTTATCCAAGACCTTACAAAGGGGTTTTCATTCTAATATGGACTCTTCATTGTGTAATACCACCAGTCAATGGACAGTATATTATTTGAAAACGTCTGCACTAACTGGATAATATCCACAGATAATAAAGTGCAGATACACAAGTTATGTAATTAGGATTTAATTTATTGATGAAACATGAAGACTTCATCATCATCTGATGATCTTACATGTTCAATGAGACATAATTGTTTAGGTATAATTTCAACCTTCTAAAAATTGGTTGACCTTTATTAATTAAACAATACCTGATAATAGAAAATCTCCGCATGAGTCTTTCACGTATACAGTAGTTCCTGACTTATACAACATATTGATGTAATCTGTTATAGAGTCTGTAGGCCAGGGACTAAACAATGTGATGGACTTGCTATAAAAGAGCTATGTGCCACCAGTGATGGGCTTATGACAACTATTTTAAATGTAAATGAACTATAATATGAGCGTAAATAAAGATGTTAATAATACTAATAATAACAATTATTAAATTAAGACTGGTCTGAAATTTAGTCTGCTAATTAATGATATGGATGCTGTAAGAGGCAGATGGAAGGATGCAATAAAAAGGCTTGGCGTTAAGTTTACAATATTACCAATTTAATGCAAACTTGTGGGACTATAACACAACCTAGAATCGGTTCATAAAGTGTATTGTTGGGACTTGAACTTAGAACTCAGTGCAGCTTAACTACATTTACTCTTAACATTCATCTTGGGCTTCTGGGGGTCACACAAAAAGTCCTTATCTTTCACGTTTCATTGCCTAAACCTTGGATAAACTGGAGATTTACCAAAGCCTAGATAGATAGATAGATAGATATGGGAAGTGCAGCCCTCTAAGGCAAGTTCTTGCCGCTATCGAGGGTTGATTGATGAGGTGAGAGACAGAGGAAGAGTCCACCCATGTTACACATTTCCCTTATGGGTGGGACCTTTTACTTGCCTCAGCATAGACACCGAGTACAAGGTAATGAGAAGAAATTATTCAAATCAGCATTTTTTTACTATATATATAAAGGGACGGCGTGATTTTTAAAGCTTAAATACCAATTGTCATACATCAGTTAAGTTTAATCTAAACCTGGTTTTCTGTATTTCTTTTAAATAAATTCAATTGCAATGCGCATGAAGGTTTGAGGCCAACACCCACCGCCGCCAATCAGTCATTGCTAACCAAGCGCAAAATACGGAGAACTTTCAACAAAGAACCAGATGGAACAAAAAAAACACCAGTCTGTTACTGACTGACTTCGGGATGAGAGGATAGAGAATTTCAGCTGGAATTTAATGTCAGAGAAGTCAGAAGTCTGTACATTCCCGTCGTTTGCCAAATTCCATTCCAGACAGCACTTAGGAAGCACACGTGGCTCCAGTTTAGGACCTTGTTTTTAAGCAATATCCATTACAACTGAAGATGCCCTCTAAACAGTTTATAAAAGCCCCCTCGAATTTGTCTGTTTGTCACTAGTTTGGTAGTCAATACCAAGCAACCTCATTGAGGGATTTTATTTCGGTTTTCACACAAAGGCATTCATATATATGTTTAAAAAAGTGGCCTTTCAGACTTACTTTTTCCAATAAAAGGTTTATCAGATGGAGGATTTTTGCATGGGAGCATGTCAATGGGAAATTCACAGAAAAATTATAGTCACATTTTCAGTCACAAAAACAACAACAAAAAAACCGGACAACAGCACCGTTCTTTTGTCATATAAGCTTATAAAATACATCTAAACATTTTTTTTTTTTTTTTCAAATATATTTTAAAGGGTATCAAGATCAGCTAAAGCTCTTTTGCATCCAGGCCCTTTACATCAGTAAAAACAATAAAATCCATAGATATCGATAACAATTAAAACCATTGACAAAATATACACTAACAATAAAATACACTAACAATAAAATGCACAATCACCAAGCTATAGCACCATTCTTTACATAATTTAAAGAATGACATTTTTTTAAATTACTCGGTAGGATATTCCAGGCTGTAGCTTCTCTAAATCCATATCATGTTTTCTTATTTTTTTATCTTTAATTTCAATATCTAAAACTATCGATCTGGTCACAATCAACCTGTACCAAGCATTATGTAAACACTCTAAAAACAGATTGGTTGAATTCAACCAATCTTCTTGTTTCATATAGCCCCAACACCTTTCTGCTAAACAACCAATGCCACCTTGGTCAATTAGTACAGAATGCATTGCACTGTGTTGCCTACTATCAGGCACTGCGGTTGATAGGTGATGTTACACTTGTAATATGTTGAATTGTATATATTTTTTTGTAAGAGAGGGAACTGCTGTCTTTAAAAAATGTGGTCAAGTGGCTCATGGTGCCCCAACCAAGAGGTACCTTGAACCACACTTGGGGCACCCTAACAAACACCTGGAATTTGCTTTAGTTTGCTTCAATTGTGGCACAGACATGGATTGCCAAAGACTTAGAGCAATCATTAATTAATTATTATGAACCATTAAAAAGCCCATTCAGGAAATAAGATGTTGAGAAATAATCACATTTATGTCACTGACAAAAAAAATCTACATAAATGCAGGACCCAGCCTCAATGCCTGTCTGACTGCCTAAGGCGAGTAAAATGTGTCTTGGGTAAAAATACATATAAATTACTTTTTTTTTTTTTTGCTTGAAAATGACCAAACTGAAATGAAAAAATGTCAAGAACTGAAATCTACAAGTGCCTACATTTGCTATGTTAAATGTATTTAGAATGTGATAATTGGACGAAAATTAGAAATGTTCCAGCTAGGATTTGCAATGGGAACTAACTAGCAGTGTTCCAGCTAGGCCATTTCATCATGGCGCGGTGCCATTCCAGATAGCATTCCAAATCGTATTGACGTCGGCGAGATGTCCGCGACGTCGATACGATTTGGAATGCTATCTGCAGGCTTATTATGCAATTAAATGTATTTACAGGCTTATTATGCAATTAAAGGTTTGTAATGAGAATGTCCAAGGCAAATAAAGTGTCTTGGGCAGGTGATAATTGGACGAAAATTAGAAGTGTTCCAGCTAGGATTTGCAATTGGAAGAAAACTAGCAGTGTTCCAGCCAGGATTTGAAATGGGCATGGCGCACAAGGATATTAGGGCACCTAAATAGAAGCATATAGGGAGCCAAGCAAGTTGAAAGCGAAAAAAGAAAAAAGCTCTTCACTTAATTTCTGGCATGGCGTTCACTTAATTCGGGCATGGAGATCATAAAAACAGGCATGGCGCAATGGAATTTCGTCCAATTGGGCCAGTGTCTTTTTTACATCGTTTTAACGTCGCCGACCTCTCGCTGACGTCGTTATACGGAATGCTATCTGGGATGGCACCGCGCAATGCTCAAATGGCCTAGCTGGAACCCTGTTTTTATAAAATACACTAAATGGCATGCCTATGATATAATTAAAGGTTTATAGCATGTAATAATATGCTTTTAACTGGTTATTATTTCATTTTTTCAATTTTTTCCAAATTGTGTAAAACATAGCCGACATATGTGAATGTGACTGTATTAACATACAAATATTCATTAGGGCAAGTGCATTAGTGTTAGAGCTCTGCTTCGGAGTGAAAGTGTTACGCCCGCCAGCCCGTCAGACAGACACTGGTGATAACAATAACCCTCTAAAACAACTTCGCATGAGCTATAAGAGCTTATAAGGCCTTAAGTATACATAACCTGCCAAAATGCAGACATAGCCTACCAAAATGCAGTTGTGTTTAATGCTGCATTACAACCAGGATGAGGAAAACTGCTGTAATGGAAGGGCAAGAAAAACAAAACTCCATATGGCCAAAATGTGCTTTCCTGCTAAGTCGACATTGCACACACAAAAAACTGGAGACTTTGAATATCCATTACTAGAGTATGTCAAGTTCGACAGTATTACTTACCAGCTTGGGAAAATCCTTATGTCTTTCAGATATACTTTCAGATATCCTTTTTCTGCAAGGCCATAATTGGAATCTATGTTCCATTAAGCAATCCGAAGTTAATGACCCACACAAAAATAGTGAAATACTCGGATTGGTGGATGTTACTGGCCTGAATCTTAAACCATTTTCTTTAATATCAATTTCATGTTTGTCTCTGCCCTTGGGGGTGGGGGCCTAGCTCAGTGGTATACACTGGGCTTTCGACCACTAGGTCCCTGGTTCGATTCCCGGTCAAGCGATAGCTGTTTCATCCTATATCTCATTGCCATGGTCCCTGCCTGCCCTAATTAACCCAACAGGTGCACAAATACAGGATATAAAGTCCCAATCCACCCACCACCACTGTCTCTGCCCTTGTCCTACGATCTCTTTGTTGAGAAAACATAAAAAATGTATGTACCAAACTCAACCAAACCGTCTTTGTTTTCAGAATTCAAAACCATGGAAAAAATAGTTATAAGCGCATTTGCTGTTATGCTTTGGACGTTCATTGGAACAAGCCTCGCTGCAGAATTTTGTAAGTGTATATTTTGTTTATGAATAGAATAGAATAGAATAATTATTTTAGTTCAACATGAAAAGAACTGAGATTGCATTTTGGTCACCATGACATATCATGAGATTATTGACATATCGTGAAAGAACAATTACATGTTTTGAAAATGAATTTGTCATGGGATACTTCAGTAAATTCAACTTATTGTACATTAAATGAAGTTGATGCCATTGTTAGTGAAAATAGCCTATATACGAATTGAGCGCTGGTGTGATAAACAATAATTAATGATTTTTTTGTATTTTCTGGCCATGTTATTTATTGTGAAAACCTTATTCACACTTGTCTTTTCAAGGTTAGAAACCCTTATTAAAGCCACTGTCACACGAGCCGGTTTTGCCGTAGTGAACCCGTAGTATTACGTAATAGTTGCGGAAATCGCTACCCGGCTCCAACCCGGCGGCCCCAATACGGCCACCCGTGGATACCCGGCAAGCACCCGTGGGACCCTTGGCCAAGCCGCGAAACCCGGCCCCGGTAGCCGGTTGTGCCATGTTGTGCCATGCTTGCATGGCACAACCGTAGAAATCTCACGGGTGTAAAAAAAAAATTAAAATACCCGTGGAAGCCGGCGGGTGACCCGTAGAAGCCGGCGGGTGACCCGTGGAAGCCGGCGGGTGACCCGTCCCTAATTTCATCCCGGCGGCTTGTTGAGGGGTTCTACGGGTAACCCGGCGGCTTTCACGTGTAACCCGGCGGCTTTCACGGGTAACCCGCCGGCTTTTTGCTACCAGCGTCAGCGTAGGCAGGGAGGGGGGTTCTATATACTTTTTAAAAGGCTGCTGCTCCCCTAATATTAGTCCGATTTTCCTCAAATAAAGACTGAATGGCAGTATAGCTCATACTGATTCCATACGTATTTTCGGATTAAAAAAAACCCGAATATTAAGCGAGATATTTGTCTGAGAAGGCAGTTGTCTTGCGGCGGCTGCTGCTCCATTTATATTAATCCGATTTTCGTCAAATCAGGACTGAATAGTAGTATAAATCATACTGATTCCATACGTGTTTTCGGATTGAAAATAGACCAAATATTAAGCGAGATATTCGTCTGAGAAGGTAGCTAGGTTGGCGGAGGCAAACAGTGGTGCTCTCGCAGACGTCCGCGCCCTGACTGTATCAATTTTTTTTGACCAAAAACTTGACCATTGTATTTAAATTACCATTAGTTCCGTCATTAAGACCACTCAAATTTGCATCAAATGGGCAGGTTTTACATCAGTTAAAATTTTTGTAACAGCAAGAATTTGATAATTAAAGTTTGATTTTGATTTTTATGATTTTGAAAAGAGCTAATTGACCTACAGACCTGACCATTCAATAATATCATTGTGAAAAATAAGATCCATGTGCAATGGAGTATTATTGCCCTTGGGAGGCTGATTCAGGCTTATCACACTCGAGCGCTCATCTCGTGTGATAAATCCTTAATCAGCCTCCCACGGGGATATACCTATCACTTATAACCTTTGTGCAAATACAAATATGTAGTTAGCAAAACATCTCAGATTTCAGAAAACCAATCAACCTACCATTTACACTTTCAAACATCGAATTTAACTACAATGTAATACTGTATGTATATATATGAAGGAGGTTTTACCTGTATGTTCATCTGGAACCTTTGTAAAAAGTGATTGTACAGAAATTGTTTCTGACACTGAAGTGATAAATTGTTTCTGACACTGAAGTGATAAATTATTTCTGACACTGAAGTGATTGTTATTGTATTTTCAGTCTGTTCACAATTCTATGAAAACATTACATCGAGAGATTCTTTTCGCCTGACTGTGGATGACAACACACCAGTGGGTAAGCTTTCATAAAAGATGCTTAAATCTTTGTTAGATCAATGGTTTTGTTATCAGCTTTATGTCTACACTGCCATACCCTTTTTTGTATCAGATCTAAATCCTTAAGATACACTCTTTATATCAGAACTTTTATTGATTGATATACTCTAAAATCAGGTTTACTAAATTTGTTCTGAGCCTTGTGAAGATTGCCAGTGACATAACTGATTTTTGTGTACATTTAAGCTGTGGTCAGATCACTGATCTTCACAAGCTTGACAAAGGCTTAAATGACCTAACTTTGGCATGTTTGTCTTCTTTGAATACTATTGAGCAACTTTGAACCTAGGACCATAGGTCAAAAGTTCCTGGGTTAATTGTACCAAGGTATTTATTAAATCTTAACAGTCCCCTCTCCAACATCAATGGACTCGCCCATATTTGTCTGATTTCCCGGGATTTGGCATGGTTCATTTTGGTCTTAGGGGTGAAAGCTTATGAAGGTTTCCAACAAAGTTTATTTGAATTGTAACTATGGTGTTTTGGGGCTGTTAAAAAAAATCGATCACGAATTTGTGCTTGTGATGCTGCTGTTGTTATGTGTAGCAGTGGTAACTCCATTGCAGGCTTCTGAACATGATTGGCCAGTTGAGCCAGTTGAGTGACACACCCACACCTATAAAAGGATTATCTTTTTCTAATTTTTCTGAAAGACTCTGTTTTGTAGGCTGCAAATTTCAGAATACTTCAAGTATTTAGGTACTTACAATATTTATTAAAAAGAACTAGACAATATTCTTTACAACTTCATAGCAGGAAATTTTGAAATATTTTTATATATTTTTTTCATAGTAATACTAACAAGCAAAGGTCTCTTTTTACTATTACTAATACGATTTGCAGACAGTTGTGGGTAGCTTAGCAAGAGTAGCAAGGATCTATTGAAAAGTACATTTTATAGCAATTTCGGCAATAAAGACAAAAGACATATTTTTATATGAACTATACTAATTTATTGTAATAGTTTGCCATAATACCTTGTCAATATCTGTTACCTGCAACTAATACCCTTCAGCCTATACAAAATACATCAATTCATTTTTTCCCCATGTCTAGACTACTTCAACCAATTCTGATACAGGTCTCTTTTTTAAAGAGAGCTTTGCTTGTTATAACCTGATGCGATTAAAACAGGCTCATAGCAAAATTTTAATAAACAAATCTACAACCAAGTTCTCGAAAGTGCTTTTCAGTATATATAAGCTTAATTGTTGCTCTATCTAGTTTGGATCATGAGTTATGAAAAAATATGTTCTGAAACATGAGCATTTTAAGCTGTTTCCGAAAGTCAAAATGTCAGGCTCCATGAGCCCATGCTTCCGAACATCTGAGACCAAAATGGTTGTGATACATGTATTTGGCTTTTCAGTTCAAAAAGCATGGGAAACCGTACAGAAACACATCAAATTAAAGAGTTGTCGAATTTTGAGTAGGTCTAACGTCAGGTATACAGTTAGCTTCTAGTCAGCTGTAGCAACCTTTTCATAAAATATGGTCAACTCTATTCAGCTGTAGCATCCTATTCCTTGCTGTAACTGTTACTGGCTAAAGGCAGCCACTTCTGTCTACTTCTAACTTATAGTCGGCTTAAACTACCATTGAAAAGTTATAAACCTTGGTAAATGTAAGAAACAGTGGCGTATTTAGGGGGCCATTGGGCTATCCCCCTAAGGTTGGACCAAAATAAAAATTCAAGAGAATGTTAATGCCTCGCGCGGCTGGGACGATAATCCACGAAATGCTATTTAGTGGTTAGAATTATTTAATTTTACTGACATACTAAGGGCACTATGGACCTATTGGTAATATGTTAGGACATATACAGGTGCATGCACAAAATGGGGCAGCACCTGCCTATAGCTGCCTGTCATTCAAAAGTGTCCTTCCCCTGTATAAACAAAATTAACAAAAAAAAACCCTTTGTATGGCCTCTGCAGTGATCTATGTCAACATGAATCTGCCCTCCTCCCATCTACCTAAAACAAGGCCTCTGTAGGAAGATGCCCTCCCCTCCTTGATATAAGATTTTGGTGCTACCCTCCACACGAATATGGTGAATCTCCTTTAAACTGTAAAAGTTATGGCTTATCAAATTCTAGCCGTTTCTGACCCAGTCAGCCACAGCTGCCCATTTATGCAGTGCACAAAACCACAAACAGCTGAAAAATAACTGGTCAGGTTATTTATTTAGAAATTCATGTGTGAAATCTGACAGTGGAACATTGAATATAAGCCAGTTTTAATTGAATTGATCTTTTAGTTACAATTCAACAATGTTCTAAGTTGATAAATTGTGCTGTCCGGCCTTGGCAGTAGTGTTCTGAACAGTTGGACAGGCACTAATGTCTATTTAGTGGCTTAAATTTCTGACCAGTATGGATCATGGTTGGACACTGGTTTATGTAGAAAATGTTTGTTGAATTATGGAACAAAAGCTACTTCTGGATAGCCCAGAATGGTTCTTTTTGCAGTAAATTTATTGAAAGTTTTCCTGGGGGAGCATGCCCCCGAACCCCCTAGCCCCACTACGCGCATTCGGCACTTGTGTCATCTACACCTACTATGTCACCAAATTTCTGGATACGCCCCTGATACAAAATTTGTTTTATATTATAAACATGTATGTGCAATTGACATGCATCTTTTCAACAAAAGATTACATATGTGCATATATACACCAAATGGTGCTGCATGTACTTTTAGATCGGGCTTTGAGTAGCCAGCTATAGCCAGACAGTTCCGTTTAGTGGCAGGTAGCATCGTATAGCAAAAGTTGTCTAGCTTTGTCTAGGTTCAATTACTAAGTCAATTTGAACTGAGGTGGAAGTTCCATGGGCCTGCTGTATTTCGGAGGGGGGGGGGGCAGGGGGACATCCCACCCCCCCACTTTCTCAAACTATCGTCTTGTTACAATGAATATATTGTGGAAATTGTGGATTCCCCCCCCCCCCCCACTTTTTTGCTTCAAAAAAAGGCCAATGGATAGAAGCAGATAGCAAACCTAGAGCATAATGATGTTAATGTCGTTAAAATTAAGCAAGATTGAGACACACAGACAGGGGTTCGCAATCCTCTTTCTAGTTTCACTGTATTTAGACCCTTTTCATGGGTTCTACTGTACATGTCTACTTGTACTCCATCTGTCCTTTGTGAATCAGCTTTTAATCCTTCACAATCCCAGATCTTCACCTAGTCACCTCAGTTCTTCTATTTTTAGATTAATCCCTTTGTTTGAACATTCGCTTCGTATATAAGCTGAGGTGAACTTTGCACTGTGTCTCATTTCTATATATACCGGTTTTCAATTTTATCCAAAGCTTGCATAAACGGTTCGTGTAATAATGAGTCTTTAAAAAGAGGTTTGACATTGTTTACTGAAATGTATCTCCCTTTAAACCAAGTACAGATATGACGGAGAGAGCTTTACTGCCGTTTCACTAAACTTGTACACACAATATGCGTAATATGTTACCCTCATAACATGCTGCATCGGCCCAATGTTGGCCCGATGTTAGTCCGACGTTGCCCACAGAAACCCTTCCAAATTGGCCCAGCGGTATTTCTATCAACGATTTGGAATGCCATCTGGGGGATGCTATCTGGGCCTTAATTACAGCTTGAACATCTCGCATTATCTTTCATTGTGACAGATGAAACTAGTGCATCAAGGGTTAATTTTACTATTGTTCTATCATTCGTTTTAAAGCTTTCCCAGATAGCATTCCAAATTGAGCCAGCGTCGTTTCTACATCGTTTTGACGGCGCCAAAATCGCGCCGACGTCGATTTGGATTGCTATCTGGGTTGTTTTTAACAGGGCAATGTAGTAAAACAGTGTTTTTAACTGCATTTGTTAACCTTTAGATTTTTTTTTTAATAAAATAATAAAATCTGAATACGAAGCCACATTCTACGTATATCATAAAAATTAAAAAAAAAATACACGGTTACAATACATCACCTGTGAGAAAGCCTGAACCCTCTGCCAACGCAGCTACTTTGTGCTCTGAAATTCTGTATAATTGCAGCATCTTTTCTCCAGGAACCACAATAAAAAGGTTTGACAGGCCATGGGATCAGCAGAGTGCAGTAGCTTTTCTGGCTGGAGACATCACATATATCAGCTTTGATCTCGAGAATTATGAAATCAAAGTCATCTCTTCGCTCTATCCTAAAATTGTAAGTATATTTACATTTCAAATCTGCAACGCCCATGTCAATTGCAACAGGTAAAACGGAATCCATGTTTATCTACCACATTATCATTCATGGTATCATGGAATAATATCCAACGAAGCATAAAAATTATTCAGTTGAAATGTTAAATGCAAATATCACGAAAAAAAGGCAAACTTATGCCAAACTTCTTTTTTTTTTCAGGGACAAACTCTGAGATTGCTGGGCACCTGTATTGACTACGTCCATCTTATCAGCGTATATACATCCTTATTCTGTCAAAAAAAACATGATTGTGTGGTGTAATTAGGCATCTTCAAAGGGAAGCCGAGGCAAAGTTACACATTCATGGTCTCTTTCACTTGCCTCAACATCGACACCGAGTACAAGGCACCGCCAATTTAATGTCTTATAGGCCTGATAGGCCACCCAGCCCAATTGATGTACAAATGATGTACACAATGACGTAGATTGTAATAATTCATGGTGATACCCTTTTAAAAGGTTTTAATCTCATATTTATTTCATTGCAGTATAAAATAAAGTTGGACGTCACTATTATGGTTTACGTTAATGACGTAAATAACCCTCCTGTGTTTACAAACCTCCCCAATAAAACAGTATTGTATGAGGTAAGTTATACCAGATATGCTGTTTCATTTCATGCTTTGAATATTAGTATGTATATGTAAACGGTACTTGGTAATAGGCACCCACAGTGAAGGTCCTGGCGTGAGCTTAAAGCCGGACCCCAAGTTCAATGTTGTTTAAAAATATTCTGGATTAGCCTGTCAAAGCCGTATTTGTCAAATTTTGGTTGAGAATTTTTTTCTTTTTTTTTTGACAACAGCCTAGGCCTGTAACTTTGTCCTGATTTTACATTTACATAACAAATCCAGCGTTGTCACAAAATACATAATATTTTCGGCATGAGATTTTGCTATCACGTCTGTCAGTGAACGAAATAACGGCCCAAAACCTTGTTGCCAATTAACCTCAGTTACACCACGTGACCTTTTCTATTGTTCTTTTGCGGGATATAACCAACAAAAATGTTAGTTAATTGCCTCCTATTATATAACTAATGTCTATCGACTTCTCTTTTTAGAATTCACCAGTGGGGTCTGTTGTCCACAAAGTTTTAATTGACGACAGTTTCGATTACGAAGACTCTTTCAAGACTACAGCCATTGAGATTTTGGTGAGAAATAAACCAAAATATTTTTTCTCAGATTTAGATACTAATTGGCATCGAGACACAAAGCCTCTATGAAATATTTTGCTTCAGAGCGTGACAGATGAAACTGGTGCGTCAGTGCTCCACACTTTCTCTCTGAATGACGATCTTCAAGTAATTCTAAATGCACCACTGGACTACGAAGTTGGACCAAAAGCTTATGAAATTACTGTTTACGCCGAGGTAACTCCATCTATTTTAGTGATATGGCAACAAAAGACAACAAAGTCTCTACGGAGTCTGGTTTAGTTGCTAAGCTCCTTATGTGCTCAGGTGGCATAAAAAAACTAATTGTGTAAAAGTGTTATAGCTGTTGTTGTGAAATTTGGTTTACTTTGAATAGTGCCAAGACTCTGGTCATTTGTATCGAATTAAAAGTTACATTTTGTCCCTTGGAGTGATGTGTTACAGAGCATTCAATCAAACTGACTACATTTCACACATGAGATAATGTGTTGATGTGACGTCATGATGTTGTTATACAGGGTGGGCATAAAAACTTGCACCATCAGCTACTGCTACCTCTTTTGTTATTACCTCAATTGACTGTAATCGCATGCAGCTGCAATCATACACACGAAAGTAATAATTGTCCTAAATTATGTTTATAAATATATTTTTTTTTTTCCTCAAGAATTATAGATAATATGGATCTAAATATAGCACATGCACACCTTTGGGTGATTTTCACCTCAGCTTTTGCAATATAAGCATTAGATTATGTCACTGATCATACAGATGTGTTACAGACACCTTTCTTGACCTTTGCCGCCAAAAATAGGGCAAATAGATTAATTTTTAATAAGAAGGTAGAGCATTGACACTTTTGAGGCGGAAAGTGCCATTTTGGATTTTGGTCAATTTTCTGTCTTTTCTGTCTAATTAACTGGCCAATCCTCCTGAAAATCATGTGATTATTTCGAGATTAGTTGTAAATTCAAAATGTCCCTCTGGAATGCCATTATATTTCTCTGTTAATTTCATGACTTTGCTGAATCAAAACTGGAACCAACCTTCTTATCATCTAATACCTTGATATATATATGCACGTATAAAAAAACATTGAAGGAGGACTCTGTGCAAATATTATATTTTCTATGGCTTCAGAGGTTTAGTAACTAGGAAATATCTAATTTGTAAACTTTCTGCAACTAGAGACACCATGCAAGCAGACAGAAATTTGACTTGTGTGATGTGTATCACTCAGAACAAGCCCTGCAGCATACACCCTCTCAATAATTCAGATACTATATATAGATTTTATTGACATGTAAAATATCATAAATGATACATATGTCATTCAGTTAAAAGATAACATGAAAGAGACATTAATGTAAGTACAGAAAGCAATAAAATTTCAATAATCAAGGTTCCAGCCACCAAGTTAACTTATAATACGTGTTTAAAATCCACATACACAATAGAAAAAAATACAAGCCGCTAATAAAAACATTTCACTCTCAAAGTCCAAAACATGACAAGCACATCATAGCTAATAAACTAATAAACTAAATTAAACTAATACTAATACTGATATTGTCTAACATTATAAGATCAAAAATATCACAATGACCAATTGCTTATACCCCTAACTAAACGTGGCAAAACTTTAAAAGACTTCATAAGCATTTGAGTAACCTAGAGCTATCCCGAAAGTAGAGATGCCTTGTGCAAGTTTTTTGGCCGCACCCTGTAAGAGGCTCTGGCCAATCCCTGAGTTTGCTGTTTGCCCAAATAGTTGTAGATTCCAGGGAGGGTCTTAAAGACTAAATGAGGGCCAGGTGGTTTTGCAGCAAGGTTTATATATTTTATTTATTGGCCCCCTCCTCACCCACTAGTTCACTGCTACATACTTTGAGCACACACTTGCATACATCACATAGTCAATTGTAGTGGGTTGAACAGGCAGTAAAGGTGTAGTCCAACTGTTCATACCTGGAGTTTGTACAAACGTTTAACTTTACAAATTAACAGGAACCTCCGCGTGTATAGCTGTTTAATCCCAAAATTTGTTTGGAGTCCCATTTTTATAATTATGAACTTTCCGTAGGAAAGTTCATATTGTTATTGTAAGTCTTATTTTTCTTTTTTTATTATTATTCTTCTGAAGAAGTAAAGGCTTATTACTCAGAAACTAATAAAGAGAGGGCTTTGGCACTTCAAGAGTGCACAGACAGCCAGAGCGCGCTTTAAACAGCACAAATTTCATGACCAAATTTCATGACACTTCTGCGTAATTCACAAAAGAAAAAACAAATTTAAGAGCACGGTTTCAGGAAACTGGGCAGAGATAATTCCATGGGAATTTTTCTCAAGATACCTTAGACAAATACGCAGTGCAGAAAGGAGTTTGAGCCAAATTGTGAGCCTGCTGACTGAACTATGAATTCTTTAAAAAAAGTAGTTCGAAATTTTCATGAAATTTTTTTTGAAAACCATAGAAGGAATAATCATATTGACTTGCCATTTCATACTTGTATAGTCCTACCCTAGTACAACTATCATGCAAAAAATGAGCCCATTTGGTAAAGTGGTCTAGGTGGTACAGGGGTCCAAAGTTGCGATTTTTGACTGCTTATATCTCGGCTCCATATTGAGATACAGGAATCTCATAGACATATTTAGAATCCTTGAAATGTTCTCTTTTCAGATATATATAGCAATATGTTCTAAGTCGTTTGGAAAAGCGTCAGACATTGAAAATTTTTTGTCACTTTTTGATTTTCTCAAAATGAAAAAGTCTAAAAAACAGTAGAAGAACTGCTTGGATTCTCACCATTTTTTTTACAGATATGTCCTCTAGGGAGTACTATGTAAATGTAAAAGGGCAAGGGCTTTGATCAAAAGGCTTAGGCAATAGAATTTTTTTTCAGTCCAGATTTCAATAATTTTTAACTCCAGTTCTTTTCATTCAAATTACATGCAATTGGCGTCATTAGGTAGAGAAAAATTAGGCCTTTACATAGGATACAATGTCTATTCACCAACCTTAACCAGTTTCGAACCTGGAGCCAAAATTCTCTTTCCCATGTTATCCAATGGGAGACCTACCTACCTACCTCCCTGAAACCGCTGAGTCAGCAATTTTTACAATGAATGTTAGCAAATTTATGTTTCTCGCCCCAAAAAAGCAGGAAGAAAGTCTTCAATTTCATTCATATTTTGCACATATATGTCCTCTGGGTAGTACTACATGACTGTAACAGGGCAATTACCTTCATCAAAAAGCTTATGCCCTAGAATTTTTTTATCACTCATAAAGCCTAAATTGCTTACTCAGACCAAAATGTTGTTGATAGATTGAACCAAAAAAATTCACAGGAGTATATATACATGTGCTTCACAAATGTGAGTTATTTCAGAATTCTAGGTCATGGGGTCAAGGTCACAGAGTGTCCTATATATGCAATTTTCAGGCGTTTTGAACCTGGGTCCTATACAAGGTACAGTAATCAAAACAATATGTTGTTAAACCTTTTTTCATTATCTTACAGTTCCTGTATAACTTGAGAGGTTAGGGCAATTATTTATGAGGTTTTCAGGTACTTTATTTTTTTCTCTATTGGAAATTGAATAAAAAATCTTTAAAAAGCCAAAACCCAAAATTTTTCATTAGATCAGTCCCAAAAAATGTACAAGTGTGTATATACATATGACTGAAAAAAAAGAAAATTTCAGAAATTTAGATCAAAGGGTCAAGGTTACAGTGTTTCCTACATATGTAGTTTTCATGCATTTTGAACTCAGGCCCAATGCAGAGTACAGAAAAACCCAATAGATATTTTTTGAAAGTCAGTGCTGGTGTGTGTTCATCTTATGAATAGTTTAAGACAATAAGGCAAAGATTTCTGAATTTATGAAAACAATTTGTAGTGAGGACACCTATTTCCCACCCCCATGATACTTAGGAAGTTGGCACCCCTAGTAAGGCCCAGTCGCACTCTGAACGTTTCATGACACTTCTGCGCATTTCAGGGTATACAAAAAAAAATTTTCATCACGGTTCCAAGAAACTGGCCAGAGATAATGGTATGAAATTTTTTTTCAAGAGACCTTGGAGACTTTTCCAGTGCAGAAATTAATGGTACTAAACAAGAAAGATAAAAGGAAAGGAAAGTTTATCGTAATTGTCAGGGACAATTGCAAGTCTAGTTTTTAAATTACCTTTCTGTTTTAGGATGGCGCCTACCCACCTCTTAGCAACACCGGTGTCCTTACTGTTGTCATGGGTGATGTGGATGATATGTCTCCTCAATTTGCCCATTCTTCATACAGACTACAAATAATAGGAGAAAGGCCTGTCCTGGTACATAGTAGGAATTATTTATTCAAATAATTATAATAATAATGCATTCAGATAAGTTATTAGTAACATTGACCATAGAAGTTACTTTTATCAATAATGTAGAGATGATGGCTCGTTATATGATTTCCTTACACTACCTAGAAAAGGGTAAGGCACTGGCTGTACACTGGTATAACATTGGCCTGGTTGTAAAACGAACTGTTTATGTACTAATTTTGTTCTGTAATTGTTTCCACGGTAACGCAGGAAGCGGAGTGTGTGGACACAGAACCAACTCTAGTGGCAGTGGATGGTGACGGTGATGCTAGTTCGCCCATTCTCTACAGCATTGTTGAGGGTAGGTGTTAAGCGACCTCTCGTGGCAAGATCAGTATAGCAGTCCACCAAATACTTATATAGCTATATTTAAAACGAGAATCTGAATATCAGTCCTGGTTCTCCATGTAGGTTTAATCAACAGAAATTAATTCAGCCAACTAAATAGGGCAAAAACACAAAATTATTTTACCTTCTTTCCCTCCATCGTCACATACAGTGGTTCTGCAGTTTTATTATCTAGCACAATCAGACACTTTTTTGCATTACATCAGAGAGAAACAAGCGCTGAAATAAAGTCGGATAATTTTTTTCTCTGCGGTTTGGACACTTAGTTTATAGAAGAATTAATTTTAATATATATCCAATCACACTAGGACTAAATATCATAAGAGCCGAACCGTCAGCGCACCTGGTGGAATGTATAAGAATTAGTGAACTGCTACCTCCAGGCTATATTTATAAACATAAAATGACGCCAGTATGACGTCCATAACATATTAAGCACATTTTGAAATATGGGATTAACCCCAAAAAGATATAGATAGATATTTATTTCGCAGCTGTATCCTCATTAAGCTGTCATCTATGTATGTAACATTTGTTCCACTTTTTTTGGTATTTAAGGTAGCCCAAGCGAGTACTGGTCAGAATATTTTGAGCTGGACAGTTCCTCAGGCAAATTGTGCCAGTTGAAGACAATGCCTCGTCTTAATGTGGACACTGAAACAGGCCGAGAAACATTTCACAACTTCACTTTCACTGTTAGAGTAAGTCCTTCAGTCATGACATTTCGAATGTTTCATATTACTCTCAAAAGTAAGCAGGGGAGTCTAGGGCCTTTTATGGACATTTTTTACATTTGGTGGAAGATCTTGCAAATGAAACAAAAATTAAGCAAGTTTGATACTCAGTGACATGGTCATCCGCAACGCACTTTAAGCAAATAAAAACTAGTTAAATTAATTGACCCCGCTATGACATGGACTGACCACTACTCCTGACAATGGAGACAAGAGTACTTGTCTCCATGTCCTGACCAATGAGGTTAGGCCTTCAACTCAATAAGGGTAAAATTCCGTTGCAATAGATACAACCACCATCAACCACGAGGGTTTTAATTGGTGTACTGGAGAAATGTTGTGTATACTTCAATTAAAACTATGAAAAGTGATTCTGAACGTCAAGGTAAACTGTTTTCGCACTCGAAAAGTAACTTCTGGTAGGCATTTAAGAAATAGCTGATTTTACAATTTTATTTATTCATAGCACGTTGACATATTAATATTTTCTATAGTATCACTTTTATCTGCACCGTTTGTGATTATAATGCTGGCAAAACACTTTAAATAAGCAAGGTAGATGAGAACCCAGTGGAAATTTTTAATTTCAAAAAAATACAGAGAATATAAATAATTGCAATTTTCGTAATTTTTGCAAAAAGACTGTTATTTTGCAACAAACTATTTCTTGGTCATATTCTATTTGAAATAGTAAATGTAATTCATATCTATGATAGCAATGACTTTTCTGGCAAAAAAGGCAATTAAATGAAATTATGCACCAAGTGCTTCTCACGGTTTCAAGTCAGGAAAAATAAATGATAACAGAGTGAAGAAAAATACAAAAAAATCTACTGATAATAGACAGATAATACTCAAAATAAAGTTGCAACATATACCTTTTTTCAAGTTATTATGTAAAAATAAAGGTTTCTTGTTTTTCTTTTTTTTTTTTTTTTTGGTTTTATTTAGTGAACTCTGATAATTTCGCCATGAAATTTGGGGCTACCTTTCCTCACAATATGCTGTCCTGTTTCATTAATTCAAAATATATTGAAAAGACTAGCTACACGCAAATAGGCAAGCATGTGGGCTTATTTTTCGTATATTTGGCATAATTCTAGGTTTTAAAGCAAGTGAGCAACTTTACTTTTTCACATCTCTGTTATCAATTTCAAGTAACCTGCCATGCAATGGATTTCAGAATATTAACCTCCACCATTACCCAATGTTTGAGGATAAATTGGGATAAAACTCTTGCATATAAAATTACTCCGGTTTGACCGAATTTTGATAAAGTAATTAAAAAGAGGTTTCCGGATTTTTGTAATTGTTGGTTTAATAAACAACGGGACAAAAAACCAAAATATCGGAGGTTATTTAACACTTGAAACCGGCATTTACAACGCCGACTTTATTTTTTTTTTGTATAAAAAGTAGTTGTTTTAGAGACTTGAAATTGAAACCACATAAAGTATTCAATATTTACTATAACAGATTTCAATTTTATAATCTTAGCTCTTAAGAGAGTGGAGATATTCTATCAAACGTATTGCTTTTTCTGACTTAGTTTCACGCACGCAACTTTCAGTCCACAGTGCTAACGTCTTCCCATTGGTTTATAATGGAGAATATATTCACTCCCATTTTTTGTTTTTTAATTCCTCTGTAGTATAAATTCCCACGTATTTGAATAAATGTAATAAAAATCGAATTGTTCTGGTGTATATCTATATAAATGTCATGAAATATAAAGCGACACTATAGAAGATATTTGAGTCCCAACTTGGCCTATTTCCCATTGACTTCAATGTTATTTGCCTGAATATGAAAGATGAAGGTGCATTTTTCAAACAGCTCTAACTTTGTTCGAAATGCAAAAGCTAGCAAAAAATTACACAGAACTTATTTTTTTGTCCATCTTAACAATTATATATCATCCAAACCATTGCCCGAAGTTTGCATGGTTTTCTCTGGGACAGGTCAATACCAAATCCCAGCCATAATTTGAAACTTGCCCAATAAGCATTAGATGAAAAATGTACTTTCTGGATATTTTCATTAGCCAGTGAAACTCATATTCCCTGCAATACAGCATCTCAACAATTCTCTTCTTGAGGTCAGGACCTCTCTAACTGTGCGTCTCAATTTCATCTTTTTGGTTGGAATTCTTACCATACTTTGATAACAGATAGATATTCAACATAATTGTGGTTAATTATACAGTCACCTCACTGTCCCAATGTAGCCCGACCTGACTTTCCCAATGGTCCCCATGTAGTGGTATGTAAAAGATCCCCCTGTTAACTCCTCCATCCAAGCTGTGTGAGATAACTACTATGCCTAATCAAATCTCTATGAAAGGCACTTATGAAACATGGATATGGCGCAACTGCTGTGCACTATCTGTGAAATGCTGGGGTTCAAAAGTATACGAGTTGAAAATTAACTTCAGAGAATGCTTCAAGCTTTAAAAAGCAAATAAAATGATCCACCACAGCTGAACGCTTAACTTGATCTGTTCCCCTGCATTAGTTTAAGGCCAGCCTTGGATTTCTGAAGTTGTTCATTATCCAGTTATGGTAGGTGTTCCAATATACCCCATGTCTCCACTACACTGCCCAAGATCTGACACATTTCTTAGAAATTCCACTTTAGTTTAATCAGAAATCTCATGTAATATCTCATCTGACCATGCCTTGTTAAAACAATATAGTTTAGAACCTTAAATACATTGTCATATTTTCACAGGGGTGCACTTACTTTGAAACCAACTGTTTTATATAGTTATAAGTCCTTATATATATAGTCCCTGCATCACGAAATATTTTTTAATATGAATTATGTTGCTTTACTAGTAAAGTGTCACAGTGTGGCTTCAATAATTTGATGACATGTCAGCAGGGGCGGACTGGGCCGCCGGGAGGCCGGAAGGATTCCCGGTGGGCCGATGGTGTAAAAAAATAATAATAATAAAAAAAATATATATATATACCCAGAGATACATCTGGGCCGCTGTTACTCAAATTTCCAGGGCCACTATTTCATCCCAGTCCGCCCCTGCATGTCAGTGACCTGATATTTACAGCTGTATAATAAGTAGGTGTTACTTGATGATGTAAGGGTCTCGGGTTCAATTCCTGGTCGAGCCCAAGTTGGATGGCCTTTTCATCCGTCATCTCGTTGCCATGGTCCTAATAAGCCCATCAAGTGCAGAAATAAATGACGTAAAGCCCTAATCCACCAACCACTTAATGATGTAAGTTGAGAATCGGACGTCAGGTAACACGGTTTTCACCAGATGTGTGCTCTATTTATGGAATATAATCATAAATACACCGTTTTTATTCCAGGCATATCAGGAAGATAATCCGAACAAATATGACGAAGCTTTCCTCTATTTGGATATCAGTGACTCTAATGAACATGCGCCGGAGTTCGAGCGGAAGTTATATCGCATTACAATTACGGAATACCCAATAACTACATCAGGAGAAAAACTAGCACAACTGAACGCCGTTGACGATGACCATGTAACCCCAACTCGTTTTATATTTATATTAGTCATATTATTAGTCATATTCCATCAAGCACTAAAGCAACTTGATCAAATAGCATTATCGTTTCGATTCTATTCATTTTTAGTTCCGCTACTATAACTTACCATATATGGAAAGTAATACTGTACTGGCAATTTTTGTAAGGGTAATGTAATTACTATTAGAGATATAATAACACTCAGAGCAGCTCTTGAGCTGTTGAGGAAGTTGCCCCCCTCCCCCCAAAAAATATAATAAAATAAGTAAATCAACCTGTAAGTTATATTCAATCTTGAATCTCTTCATTTATTTACTAACGTAAACTATCTTTGCTGAATTTTTGTGTCTAATCTCTTTTCTTGATCAGTTGTAAAATGTCCCCCACCCCTTTCTTTTTCTTTTTTTAACATGTTGAATACTGAAAGGGCATGAATAGCGAGTTCGAATACAGCCTGTCAGAAGATGTGGCTCAATTGTTATGGATCGAACCCAGGACTGGCTGGCTGGTTGCAAAAAATGCCACAATGTTTGACAGGGAAGTTTGGGAGCAAATCGAATTTAAGGTTTGTCATTTCCTCAACAACTCATATACATACGACAAGTTTTATTTTTTATATTGCTACTTTTTAATTTGTAGCTTTTCTGTTAATTTTCCAACAACCTAAACATAGCTATGCCTCGTTACAATTACTTATGAAATAATGAAGCGAGATTTGGTGGCTCCATGTCACTAATTGGAAGCCACCTCCTCAGTCTCACAATACCTCAATTGAATTAATACCTGTGATACAATTTTACAGCGGAAATCATAGACTGGGAAACTAAACTTCATAGGCCGGACTCCCATTGGCTAAAGCTGTCCCTCAGAGATCTTAAGGTTAAAGTGTGAAAACTCACTTAAGATTTTTAGTAAAACGGCCCCCGAGATTCACATGACGTCCTCTGGAGTTTAGTTTCCAATATATTCGAAGCTATGAAATGTGCTGTAAGGATCAATTAGAACATGCAGTATGAAGGAGGTGTTCATGATCAGTCAGTCAAGATCAATTATTCAAAATCAATTAGTCAATTTGTTTGTTCCAGGTGTTTGCCCAAGAGACAATGACTAATGAAAAGAAAATGAACTCAGCTCGGGTTAGACTTACTCTGGAAGATTCAAATGACAATGCTCCTGTATTCAATACACAACATTTAGAGGTCACCATCAAGGACAACATGAGGCCAGGAAACATGCTGGCACAGGTATGCCAGTTATTGTCTTTATAATAATCTGCTTTAATTCAACAGAATGTAAAGTCCGTATGACACAACAGCCAACAAAAGCAAAATTTCACCTGATGAAGCTGAGTAGTAATCAGCGAAAATTGTTGTGACTTTATGATAAGAAAGTTAAAAGATATAATATTAATGAAATGATTGCTTTAATGTATATATTTTTCTATTTTTTTTAATGAATACATGAAGGTCATCACATTCTTTACTGTTACTTCCTTTTTCTTATTTTTTCTTATTGATCTACAGACAAACGAATTTTTGAGTGCCGTTGACCTTGATGCTGGGGACAATGGAGATCTCATCTACAAGCTACAGGAAGTAGAAAGAGTGGGCGGAAGCACTTCTCTTGTTGATCATGGCAGATTCACAGTTGACCCTGATCGTGGTTATGTGACCTTGGCCGGATCACTCTCTGACCTACGCCGTCAAAGACAACACCCTACTTTCATGCTGACTATATCTGCCACCGACAGGGCGCGCAACGAGTCCAACAGGATGTAGGTGTTTGCATCTAGGCTTTTTCTTTTCTTTGTAAACAGCAGTTGTCAGCAGACTACGATTGATGACGATCTCAATATATTGGCCTTAAACTTAATAAGTCCCCAATTACGTTCGTTACCTACGTCCTGCTAGGGAGAGCATCGGCCAAACCATGAAATAACTAAGAACTGACACGTAGTGCCTAAGTAGCGCTACGATTTACTAAGAATATCTACGAATAGGTACAGAACGTAGGTTGTCGTAGCAAAAATCGTAGATGTTCGTATCCCCTCGTCATGTGAAGCTTGGCTATGTAAATAAGCAATTAACGAATCGATGACGAGTCCATCTCCGACGACCTACGGCCTACTACGACGTCCTACGATTAGCTGCGGTAGACCTAAGAACTCGTAACTATAAACATGTCGTAGGCCCTAAAACATTTTTTTTCAGTAGACTCAAAACTTTTTTTGCACTCTATTACAACCTCTCACGAATCAGACAGATTAACTACGACTGATTAAGATGCTTCCCGATCATACAGCCGACCTCTGGCGATGCATGACGAATTTGCTAATCGTGACAGATCGTCGTCAAAATTGTCAAGGTGTGAACTTGGCTTATAGTAATACTAAAATCGCAGCGGACCTTTAAAGGACATATCGCGGACGTTAGAGGAGACACTCACTTCATGTACTTGGTAAATCAATGTCTGCTGCTGAGTGTATCCCTAGTCTTGGTGTGCTCATCTTTCTAATTATGGTATACGCCATAGTTCAATTAAGTGACGATGTATGAACGTAATAGAAATGCGTTATATGTACAAAATATTCTTAAGTTGTTCGTAGTTTGGAGCTGTTTAAATGTGCTGGCTTCTCCCATTTGTCTTGAAAGTGTAGGTCTGCCTTTGCAACGATGGCTGTGCTAGTTGAGGAAGCCAACGATTTTCCGCCAATTGTGACAACGCCAGAGGGCGCCAAGAAGACATTTATCCGAGTTAATGAATCTGTTGCCATTGGCTCTATTATATCACAGTTACAGGTTTGTAATATCGCAATCCTATAAAGCTGTAAAAGGGACATCGCGTTGTGTGTAATGAGGACGAATTTCACTCGAATTTTGCTCTTATTTCATTTAAAATGCAAATGAATTTTGTCTGCATCAATGGTGTCATGAGCCAACACGTAATGCATACCTATATGTCAAGTATTAAGTGACTTTTAAGCTCCAAGGAAAAAATGTTAAGAAGGGGGTGGGCAGCCGGCCGCGGGGCAATCAACGGCAGAGCTACCGACAATTAAAATATTTGTAAATTAGCTTGAAGTTAGCGCGAAATTGGCGCAAATTTCACTAGAAATTATGTGAACACGCAACGCCCTTTTACAGCTTCGTAATATCCTTTTGTCTCATTTACAGAATATGCCTAATAACCTATTGGATAATTTTCACAAGTTACCCTATCTCAACTGAGAGAGTAATATCAATATTTAAGCAACCAGTTGTTCATGGTTGTAATTTTAATTTCTGCATCTACAGGTTTCTGATGATGATGGGGATGAAGACATTTATCTCAAGTACAGAATAACAGACAAAAAGTCTAAGGAGATGTTTTCTGTCAACAATGGGTACGTGGTTTATCACACTGCTCCAGTCTGTATGACTGTAGTAGGGTTATATTTGGTTTATCACACTCTTATATTGATTGTCACAACAAAACGAATGGCATAAAACAGACATTGCTGTCATGCCCAATGTTCGCTATAATAATATTTCCGGTAATTTTGAGCAAGTCAAGGATGTAATATACGCACAATATATGCAACTTTTATAGAAATATACATGGCAAATTAGATAATAGAGAGTTTAATTTTTGCCCTGTCACTCATATGCCACATATCTAACTGAATGAGGTGGGTCAATTATTCGTCAACTAAAATCTTAAGGCTACAAAGCGCTTAAAACCTTGATGCTTATTCAATTCCTCACACTCCCTGCATGAAACACCTAACTACTTATTACATTAGCATTACTGACAAAGCTTCACAATAGCATTTTACCAACCACAGTGGTGCCATAGTGGTCAGGGAGTCCCTTGATCGAGAAACCGTCCATAGGTACAACTTCAGAGTCAAAATAACGGATGGAGCTCACGTAAGTAAACATAACAATTTCCCTTTTAAATATACAACTATTTGTTAAAAGCCTTATGGTTTCTGTTGATTGTTTAATTGTATCATATCCAAGTTAAGTAAATCTGATTATATTATCTTCGGGTTCGATCCCCAGCCTGGGCACTCTTCATGAGCTACATCAAGGACGTTAAATTGGAGGTGCCGCGTACTCAGTGTCAATGCCGAGGCAAGTAAGATAACCCACCCATAGGTAAATGTGTAACATGGTGTGGACTCAAACCTTATCATCTCATCAGTACGTCTGCCTCTGGCAGCTGGTCATATTATAAGCTTCAGACCCAGTGGCATTCAGACATTGATAGTGACTTACACTCGTCGACATTGAAATTCGCCACTACAATAAACACTTATTAGATGGCTGCAAACTTGCATTGTGTATAATCACGTTTTAGGGGGATGTCGATCGAATCTCGATTTCGTGGCGAATTTCAATGTCGCCAAGTGTAAATTGCCAAGCACAGCGAGGGTCTACAGAATCTCATTGAGAGTATCGCCAAATGTCCCGCACAACTAACCCAAGCACTATGGTCCTCGATTCAATGTTGCTTAATGCTGTACAAAGAATACAGCGTAGCGATCTAGAAATGTGGGTCACTTGAGACACCACGAACCCTGAAGATTCAATGTTCTCACTCTCAATGTCTCAATACTCCTGTTCTGAAGCTTAGTAGCTTACATATGTATATGACCAGCTGTTTGAGGCAGAGTCTACACAATCTTACATATTCAACCCATGAGTGGGGTCATTTACAGGCCTCAGCATAGACAACGAGTACAGCACCTTCAATTGCACGCCTCTTCTCTTCTTATACTCACTTAATCATTGTTAATATGACACAAAATGTCCTTATGGCTAATTGTGTGGATGCCACAATTTCAGACAGTGAAGACAGATGTAGTTGTTATAGTGGAAGATTCAAATGACAATAAGCCAAATTTCACCCGAGAGGAGTACAGGTTTAACCTGAAGGAAAATCCAAGAATAGGAGATGAAGTGGGCCAGGTGTTTGCGAGTGATCCGGACGACGGCATGAACGGAAGAGTCACATACACATTGGAGAGTAAACCAGAGAGTCAGCCATTTGAGATTAATGAGGTAAAGATTATGAAATATTGACCCAATATAAAAGATCTCATTACACTCATTACCGAGCCTGTCAGAAAATACAAAATAGTCTATACATTGTAATCATACCCTCTTTAAAGAGTCAGAAACATCGTCCTAATTTATAGATACATATAATATAGTCTCATTGATCATCGGATATATAAAATAGCCTACAAACCGTAATCATATGATGTTACTCATTGTCTACTAAATATCAAACAAATCTCATTGTTATTAGCAAATTTACTTAAATATCGTCCCTTATACTTTCATGCACCTAGAATGGGACTATCTTTGTGGCCAAAGCGTCAGACTTGCTGGACCGAGAGAAGATATCGGAAATCAAGTTTAAGGTCATTGCCTCTGACGGAGGGTCAGCCCCTTTGGTGGTAAGTTATAACTTCTACAATTATTACGTCAAATTTTTACCTGTATAAATAAAATGCAACACTACACACTCACCAGATTCGTAAAATTAACTGAAACATTATCAAATTAATTTGACCAAGTCTATGTATGTATGTGTATGTATGTATAATTAATTTATCTAAAACGACTGACCTTTATGGCAGGTTTCACAGTCAACCTTGAGCAGTTTCATTTAAAATGACTGAATGGTTTTGGCTCGTAAGGTCCCTATTAAGGTAGTCCATTTGTTTAAGAACAATGATTAACTTGTAAGATTCAAAACTGCAATGGGAGCAGCAATACCCGACAGCATCAGGATAGCTGTGGCCGCATTCCTTTTCGTTAGGCCCACATCAGATCAAATCAAATTGACTGCCTTTCACATGTATAAGAAGCTCAGGCCATTCCCAAAATAAGTTTGTTGTTTGCCCAAATAAATAATTGTTGTATTCAGGGAAGGTCTTAAAAGTAAATGTGGGCCAGGTTTGCCCTCCTGGGCCAGTTAATTGTTAGTGACCCCCTCCACCCAGTACTGGCAGTAGCATTAAGACTACACTTGGTTACCTCACTGATACATGGTAAGCTACGGTGGGTTGCTTAGATCAGACGTAGCCAGTCTGATTTGCTAGGCAGTTTAATTGAATGTTGATAATTTTGGTAGCTTCCCTACCAAAAATGGTTGCCCATTTCCTTGTCATATGTGTGATTCATCCCTACATTATACTTTGTATCTCCTCAGTCTTCAGCAAATGTCATAGTGGTGCTGGATGATGTGAATGACAACTCCCCAGTCTTCTCGTCTCCTTCTTATCATGGGACTTTGGATGAAGATGATGCAAACCCGAAACCTCAGCTGGTCACCATGGTAAGACATTAACAGTTTGTTATATTAAGGTCATTCGATGGCTAGACAGACATGACTAGAGTTTGTATTGTTACTGCCCTTGCTATGAGGAGGCCCAGGGCTTCCAAGGGCAAGATATTTGCAGGGTATTATAATACCGTGTATGATATAACACTCCTTAAGTTGGCACTGCGCACACAAAATACGAACTAAGACACACGGTATTCTCAAATCTTTGTTGTGATACAATCCATCTCTGTTCTCAAACTCTCTGAAATGCACTTTTAGTGGGATTCAGACATGAATTCACTGGATGCCTCTTAAACAGCATACACAATCTCCGCAGAAGTTATACAGACATCACCTGAGTCCTGTTATTCTCCAATAGTAGACTTTACCACCCAAGAAATGTATGGATGGCAATGTCTCCTCTGCCCCTAGTCCGACAAGCTGCCTCACGACGAGAGTCGTGCTCGATTTCTCAAGGTCTTACTGAGTTTTAAACTATGCAAGCATATTTCAAGATATGTCATTTGACAGGCCGTGTGTTTTTCATGGCTATTTTATGTTTTTCAGTGGTTTTTTTTTACAGGAATTTACCATTTGTTGCAGGATTTTGACAATTCTCTGCTTGCCAATTGCAGTTCCACGGTCAATGAACAACTTGTGTCCCGTTATAACTGCAACAGGTTTAGACAGAGAGATCTTCAGCTATTAGCCACTGGCCTTATATGTATTATAAGGTCTTTGTATTACCCAAGTATTTGAGAATATTTTTCACAGATCCCTAGATGGGCATATTGAGAAAGAATCATGCTGGAACAGGACTGCTGAGAGTTTAAGAGTATAAACCTTAATCAAGGAATACTTTCGCAGAGATATCTTTGCACTCTGGATTTGCAAAATAGGGCTTAGCAATTTCAGTAAACTTTCAGATATCACAAAAAAAAGGGAGGTGGGTCCTGCAAAGTTGTGTCTGGGTTAGGGTAGCTTAAGAGTACTTTTAATTTCAATTCAATATTAAACGGTATTATAGTTAATACATTAACATGGCCATATACCTAACAATTTACCAAATGAGGAGAATATGTCACACATGATGCACAAATTGCATTGAAAATGCCTCCCTGGAAAGATTCTAATGCCTTCAAATGCCTGAAAATTGTTGGTTGCACGAGAAAGTAGAAAATGACATACCACTTCAGCATAAACTCTTGGATTTTGAATTTTGAATTACTGATAAGAAAATAACTCTTGACCCTAGTTCAGTTTCTGCCTCTTTTTTTGCAACAAAAACCCTAATACACCTATGACTCAAGAACTTGAGCAGATACGGACCTCAGACTGGTACCAAAATCTCCCAGCAAAACCCGCTTTTATATTCAATTCCAAATCATTCATATGATCTAAAGTCAACAGTTTTTTTTAGTTATTTGAGGAAATTTCATTTTCGGCAACAAAATTTTATTTGTATTAACTATATGCGATGATTTACCAAGCTAAACACCCTTTGATTTTGAAGTTAAAAGTACTTTTGAGCCAGACACAACTATTAAGGACTCTTTTTTTTTAAATATCTGAAGTAATCAAATGTTTTTAGACCTAAGTACTACCCTCTTGCAGGGATAAGAATTTCTAAGGAGCCCTCCTCCAAAAACGTCCCTGATAATTTTTTTTTTATCAGAAAAAAGAAATGGGCAAGGGATCTCAAGGTTTCATTTTTATTTTTATTTTTTTTGTCCAGCATTGAGAACAAGCAAACAGTGAATAACTCAACTATTACATTCTTGATTGCCCTGACAAACATACAATATGTAAACTGATAACAGCAAATATTAATTTCACAATTTGCACAGTTACACAATAACTGTCAAGAACAAAAGGAAATGTCATAACACCTTTGGTCGTGCAATAAACAACATATAATTTGTCAAGGAAAATCAAAATCTGCTCTCAAAGTTTAAACCCCACTGCCTCTAGTATTATTATCCCTAGTAATAATTACGAAAAATTCCAATTTTAATTTTGCAATTTCTAAAGGAATAGCTATATAAAAAATCAAACAGATAACAACTACACACAATAAAACAACTAAAAAAGCAAATAATTTGTCATTACATCAGAATTATTTAGACTGTCTAATATAACATGTCTTGAATTGCATGATGCCAGTTGCCAAATGAGAGCAAAATGTAATACAAAGGAGCACTCTAATTATTACGGGGATAAAAACAATAGTCAGCGCATATCACTAGCTGCCAGGCAGACGTGCATAGAAAAAGTAGTTATATCACTAATAAACTAAGTTGAATCATTTTTGCTTAGGGACATCATTGCAACTTAGCAGGAGATGGAACTCCTATAGGGCAACTGCCTCCATTAAAGGACTTATCATTTATGACCATAATACTATATATATAGATTTTATTGACATGTAAAATATCATAAATGATACATATGTCATTCAGTTAAAAGATAACATGAAAGAGACATTAATGTAAGTACAGAAAGCAATAAAATTTCAATAATCAAGGTTCCAGCCACCAAGTTAACTTATAATACGTGTTTAAAATCCACATACACAATAGAAAAAAATACAAGCCGCTAATAAAAACATTTCACTCTCAAAGTCCAAAACATGACAAGCACATCATAACTAATAAACTAATAAACTAAATTAATAACTGTGTGGATACAGGAGATGGTTTTCTCTACACATCAGCTTGAAGGAGAAACTTTCCTAAACTAATTAATAACTCAGGTTCCTTGTTTGTCATTATTGCTGTAAACTTAGTTATATCATCTAGAGACAAGAAGTTGTTAATAAATTTAGTTGCATTCAAAAAAAGGTTAACACGGTGTTGCTCATTACCAGGACAGACAATCAAACAGTGAATTTCGTCTTCTACAAAGTTTAACGTACACTTTTCACATATTCTATTTGGAGCAGGAATTATTGGTTTATGGTGTCGACCTGTTTCAATCTTCAGGCTATGTGAACTTGTCCTAAATCTAGCTATTTTAGTTAACACTTTGCGAATTTGTTGCAATTCAAGATAAGGTTCTATTCTACAATCAGTTTTAAATAGTTTATATGTCCTAAGTTTTGGTTGTTGTGAACTGTCATTTATTGCATTTATAAGTCGCTCATGTTCGGCTTCATAGAGTCTTAGTTTCACTGTGTTAGAGATATTATCAATGTCAAAGTTTCTGAGGTTACTAATATCATATTCAATGGTGCAGTTATTTAATACATGACACACTTTACTGAACCAGTTATTTCCATTTACTGCATTCACATAAATTTCCTTCTGAACATTTAAACATTTCTTAAGTAAACTGTCATCAGGTGCTCTTTCCAATCTTATCCAGTAATTCACCATTCTAATTTTCTGTCTGACATGCAATGGGAATCTACCTGTTTCACCATAGACTGCTAAAGATGGTGTTTGTTTTCTTACTCCTAATATGTTTTTAAGATATAAGTTAATTTTTTCAGGTACATGTAAGATTAGACAAGCTTTGCAAGATTAGGTCATCATTAACCATGCATTTGCTTTTCCCCAATACCTTTAGTTTGTAACATTTGATGATTATGTAATCAATATAGCATCATAAATGTTAAAGCATGTTTATCAAATGAATAGATAAAGTTAACTGTTCAAATTGTTATGCAAATATTAAGTAATCGCAAAAGACTATTTTTGAAAAATTCATACAGATATTTTAACCAGAGGACCACTAGATGTGTGTGATATTGGGAAAAAATATGGAAGTGATGGTGAACTCTCTTTTTGGTCAAAATAACATTAGAATAAAGGGCTTTTTCACAATTGTATATGAAGTTTGAAGTTTTTTATTTTTTCTTGGTACAAAAAAACATACAAATACACATGTATAAATAGAAAATACAATTACATATAAATAATCAGGTACCAAGAAGGGCTGCAACAGAGTCCATAGAAACTATATTAAGTTGCCCCCATAATTAAATTTTTATATAAATATTAATATTGACACATATATTAGATAGTATAACATTTTTTTCCCAAATAACACTGAAAAAACACATCATGATAATATCATCATCAAATTATACACAAATTTTATCTTCTTACAAAACCAAGAATCATACCAGTTTTTGACATTTACAATAAAACAAACAAAGCAATTTACCACATTAATAACTAGTTGTCGTGATTTTTATATAATTTTTTGCAAATGTCTTTATGTTACCTATTTCTTTCAATTGATCAGTGAGATGCAGCCATAAATGTGGAGCTTCAGCTAAATAACATCTATTATATTGAACTATAGTATGGTGGGGTGCTCTCATATTATTTCTATTTCTTGTGTTATAGTCGTGATTAGCGATATCAAAAAGATTGGCAATTCTCAGAGGTAATGTTCCATTAATAAACTTATAAGAAATTTTCAACAGGGACAATTTAATCAAATCTTGGACAACCAACATGTTTCCTTTCCTATAATACTCCGATAATCTTGTTCTATTACTAACATTAAATATTAACCTAACTGATTTGTTCTGCTGTTTCCTAATTTTATTTAATTCTCCTAATTTCAACATTGGTCCCCAAACACTTAAGGCATATATTAAATGGCTATGAACATTTGCAAAATATATCAATAATTTAGTACTTGATGGGAGGATATTTTTTGTCATGTTAAGGCTGTAATTCCCAGCAATAATTTTTGTCAATACACTTTTTACTTGTAGGTTCCAATCTAATGCTTCATCTATTATTAATCCTAAAAATTTAATATCTTTCACCCTATTTATTGTTTTCCGACTAAGTTGAATAATTGCATTGTGATCAATTTCTTTTCTTTTTGGTTTAAATATAATATATTTTGACTTATCTAAATTGAGTGTCAAGGAATTACTAGCAAACCAATCACCTAGTCGTTTTAAATCAGCATTTACTTTTTTATACAAGTATTTCAGATTATTCCCGGAAGCAAATATAGTCGTATCATCGGCAAATGTTATACAAGTGCAAAACTTTAGGCATTTTACTAAGTCATTTGCTAAGATAATATACAATAATGGCCCTAAAACAGACCCCTGTGGTGTTCCATAAGATAGTACATAGTTTTCAGATAAAACATTATTATACTTAACTTTGATATGCCGATCAGATAAATAGCTTTTGAACCATTGCAGAACATTACCTCTTATTCCATAAAATTCTAGTTTCTTAAAAAGTGTCTCATGTTTAATGCTGTCGAAAGCCTTCGACATATCTAGAAAAATGCTTATTGTATAATGACCTAAGTTCAAATTTTCCAAAATATTTCCAGTGAAATCTAAAACTGCATCAGTTGTGCTCCGGCCTTCCCTAAAACCATATTGACCTTCATATAAAACATTGTATTTTTTCAGAAACTTGACTATTCTAAAATTGACAATTTTCTCTAGTATTTTTGATACAACAGGGAGTAAACAGATTGGATGGTAGTTTATTATTTCAAATTTACTTTTGCCTTTATAAAGAGGTTTAATGATTGCTAGTTTCATATTATTTGGAAATTCGCCTGTTTGCAAAGACTTATTGAAAATAATGAGTAATGCTCCCATAATGGAGGGATATATCTTTTTCAGAATAATGTTTGAAATGTTTTCATACCCACAACTGTTTTTTGCCTTTAGATTTTTTACCAACTTCTCAATTTCTTGTGGCGTAGTTGGATATAAAAAACAGTTTTGTTCGAGCCTGTTTGTAATATTTTGCATAGGATCTTTAATATTTCCATTTTCTTCTATCTTATTTGCTAATGATTTCCCAACTTCACTATATTGTTTTGCAAATGCATTGCTGATGGTATATGCATTGTTTTCTTTCACTCCATTTACAAAAATTTCATCTGAAATGTCTTTCTTGTTTTTCATTTTACCAGTTAATTTGTGCAAGATGTTCCAAAGTATTCTAGAATTTTGTCTATTCTTATGAATAAGCTCATTATAGTATGTAAATTTTGCTTTCCTTCTCAATTTATTAAATGTATTTCGGTATTGCTTATAATTTAGAATATTATTTGTCTTTTTAAAACTACTCAGGCTTCCATCTTTTTGCAAATAAGGTGGTTTTGGCCATTCATATATGTGCAGGTGGACCATAAGAAGCAAGAAAATAAATATGAGCTCTTATTCTTGTAGAGAATCCACACAGCCCTGCAAAACATAAAGTGTCGTTTTACAACGTTTCCCATTTTCGCCCTTTTTCAGAGCATTACATTTTAAAAAATATCCCCAATAACCCTGATGTAACAGCATACATGGATTCAATACAACTTCTTTACCCTAGGTACAACATTTCATTCCTACATTATGAAAAATAAGAGAGATATGGACGTCTTAACTTGGAAATTCATGCCGTTTGGCTTTTCCGCAAAAAAATAATAAAATTTCAAATCGCTGTATCTTCTAAACTATTGACACTGGAGACCTAAAATTTTGGATTTTTCCATTAATTAATTTTTATTTTTTTGAGATGGTGACCTGGGGAGCTTTCGGTGAATTCATATGGATTGACCCAAATGTGTTGTAGCTTCTATTGTGTGTTTCTTGTATTGCCTCATGTGTAGAACAACATTTCACTTATCTAATCTTGGTAGAAGGTCACAAAAAATACATACATACTAAACTGTCCATGTTGATACCAAACATGACATTAAGGGTGAGGTTTTCCTTATTTAGTCATCCAAATAAGTGAAAAGCTGATAGAACCCTGATAAATTAATTGATTTTAATTCCATTTAATGCTTATTCATTCCCAAATCATTTTGCATGGATTTTTCTTGACAAAATACATTGCTGATGTCCATTATTCAATAACCAAAAAACTGCCAATAACTTAAATACTTGAATTGACAATCTTAACAGCCATCCATGTTGCATTAATTGCTACCAGGCAACCTATCCTGTATGTTAGGCAACCTTTTATGTTATAGACTTACAAATAGGTATATATTGTTGAATAATAAGCAAGCTTTGTAATAATATGTTTGTAAAACACATCTATCCAAATGCTCAGGCAAGCTTGGTTAAAAATCCATAACTGTAATGTTCCAGGGTCTCTGTAAGCTAGGATATAACTAAGGTAACCAGCAGATTTGGATTCAGCATCCTCAAAATAGGATAAAACCACCACATGCCGACTTGTACTCAAAAATGCTTCAACATTCTATTTTTCTGAAATGCGTGATGCCAGTTGCCAAATGAGAGCACAAAATAATACAAAGGAGCACTCTTAATTATTACGGGGATAGTAAGCAATAGTCAGCGCATAGAAAAAGTAGATATATCACTATGCCAAACAGCCCTTGTAGGTGTCTCATTTAAAGCAACCACATTGGTGAAAGTAAAAATATCATAATGAAACCCAAGCACTGCAATATTAGATTTCACAGATATATTTCATAGTAATATTAGAATGTAAGATGTACTCTTTCGTTGTATTATGCTGTCAAATTATTCGTATTTTTTCAAGATTAGTTGTAAAGTATTGTCTCTTTAAATAACGCCATAATGATGTTTCACTCGCTTTAATTTATAATTCTAGGATTCCTGAAAGCCATACTCATGCAAGTTTGATGCGTCCTATGACATTATTCCAAATCAAAAATGTAATACAACATATGCTGTATAAATAAGTTTACTGCTGAATGAAAGGGAGAACGGCCAAATTCCGTTCTTACACTGTCTACTGAGTGTCTAGCGACATCAGTTTACCTTGCTCAGTGAAAGACCATCCTTGTGACGTTGCATGCACACCTGTCAAGCGAACTGGACATCACTTCATTGCAATTTTCTGTAATAATTTCAAGAAAAAGCATCAATATGCTAATCATAGTGGATGCCATTGGTCACTGTGTAAGTCAACCTTTCAATTTAATTAAATGTTTAAATCTTGTTTTAAAGGACATACCAATAAATGCAACTGATGGTGACGCCGACTTCCGGCATCGCGACATCCGGTACAGTCTGACAGGAAATGGAAGTGAGCTGTTCCACATGAATCCTATTCGAGCGGACCTGGTTGTACGAAAGCCTGGTACATTGGATTGTGAAAAGGAATGCTCTTATTTGTTGGAGGTAAAATATTTAATGTAGGCCAATAGTTGAACACCACAGTTAAAGTGCCTCGGGGCCAGTACCAATAGTGATCCCCATTTTTTATTGTTGCATCTATGTCTTTTCTGCTAAATATCAGAATTTTCTAAACAAAATGCTTATTTGGTACATGTAGCAATGGCATATCCATGACTGCAATTTATGATAAGCTCAAATGATTGTCCAGATTGGTCTCTTCATTCCTGGAATTTCCTTTTTCTCTTAAGTATATCAAGCCACAAACAAGTCTTTGATACCCCACTGCAACCAATTTGTACAGATTGTCATTACATTAAAAAGTATGCTAATGGCAGTGAACCTATATATGGTCAGCTTATATGACCAGCTGCCACAGGCAGATGTAATGAAGAGATGATTAACCTTGTTAGTCCTTGTTGGTCCTGCTTAGGATGAAATATTTAAATGGTAATACCAGATGGCTCTGAAATCAACCAAATTTTCTCTTCTCGTATAAATAGATCCACGCAACAGACGAAGGGGGCAAAGGAACAACTGTGACGTCATCATTACTGATCGAACTTCGTGACGCCAATGACGAAAGCCCACGTTTTGTAGGACGCAGAAGATTCCGGGTGAAAGACGAAACTCTAGGTGCTGTTGTTGGCGTCATCAACGCTAACGATGATGACGTCACCCCTCCCAATAACAACGTAATATACATCTTAAGACAGGGTGGATATGGAAAGTTCACCATCGATTTCAATACTGGTAATCAATTTTCGTTTCCTTCTAAATCAACGAACTGAAGATTAGGCGTGCATAGTGAAATTCCTGTGCAATCATAAAAATTAAAAAGTAATGTAAATGCACTTAATAACTCTAAAAGGCAATGACTTCTTTTGTTGTTGTTGTGTAAAACACGTTAATTAAGAACAAAGAGTTCATGGTTATAACAAGTACTGTTAGTTTCATAAAATATGGTTGATTCTAGACAACTGTAGCACCCTATTCCTGGCTGTAGCTATAACTGGTTAAAGCCAGCCGCTTCTGTCTACTCCTAGCTTATAGTCGGCTTACACCTACCATCACTGAAACAATATAAAGCTATCTGGGTGGAGGTTTCTGCACGCCAAAAAGGTGGGTTGTCGGGGAGATCCCGCCAAGAGGCCTCATCTTTTGATTCGTAGATCGTGTCTGCCAGGCCTTACGTGAATGTAAGAAATTTATCCAAGATATCACAAATATGTATTTACATATACTTTTAGATCCGGCTTTGAGTAGCTAGATGTAGCCAGACAGTTCCGTTTAGTGGCATGTAGCATCATATAGCACAAATTATTTAGTTTTGTATAGGTCCAATTTGACAGGCCGTTTTTAATGAAACTAACTGTAATAGATTCAGATGTTTACTGAAAACAAATGTAAATGTTCTTCATTCGAAATTTATTTCAGTGAATCAAGGCAAAACCAAAACGTATAGTAGTTCAATGGGCAGTATGAAAGTAGTCTGTCGTAGTAGCACAAAATGAAAGTTTTCCTGATGACCTTAGACCTACCTTTGACCTTCCTTTCACGTCCACTTTCACTTTCAGGTGAAGTGAAAGTCAGCGCAGATCTGGATAACGAACCAGTCCTTGCCTCATATTCACTTTTGGTGGAAGCAGTAGACGGTGGGATGCCACGAAAATCACAACAAACCAATATCACTATCAGGGTACCAGTGAACACAGCTCCTGTCATTTTGACCAATGCTACTTCCTTCGAAGTGGCTGAAGACAGTGCTCTGAATACAACTGTTGGCCAGGTCATAGTGACTGATGATGGTGTCACAACTTACAACAACTTTAATACTGTAGATCCAGAAGATGCTGATGATGAGAATATTTCCAGGCCTTTCAAGCCTGGCAATGTTGGACTGGCTACTGGCCCCCCAGAAAGAGAGCAAGCAATTGACCAACTCAAGTACTTCATCAAGGACTTGGCTGGTAAGTCAGTCACGTCAGAAAACGTAAATTTGTTCAACTCCCCAGAGCATGTATTTGTAGGGGTGGGGGCCTAGCTCAGTGGTAGCATGCTGGGCTTTCAACCACTGGGTCCCGGGTTCAATTCCCGGTCAAGCCTAAGTTGGATGGCTGTTTCATCCTTCATGTCATTGCCATGGTCCCTGCCTGTCCTAATTAGCCCATCAGGTGCAGAAATACAGGATGTAAAGCCCTAATCCACCCCACCCATCACGTATTTGTAAAGTTGGTTGAGACTTGGCTGCCTCTCCTATTAGAATGTTAGCATAGTAATGTCATCAAATAATATTCATGCATCAAAACCTGATCATAATATGACTAGGTAACAGGAAAACTATAATTCTTATATTTATCCGCGTTTGTTTCCTGAATATCATTTGGCATCATTATGCATTTACATTGCCCAATCTGATGTTACCAGAACTAATGAAACAACTTCTTTCAGTTAGACACAGTGTATGATATGTGCATGTAATGTGAGTGACAAACAAACTAACATACAATTCCTACACATTTTCTCTAGTTCCATTCGAAGTCAACAAGAATGGACAGATCACCACCAAAACATCCTTAGATCGCGAGACGACCTCTTCATATGCCTTCGATGTGTTTGTGAGTGACAATGGTGTGCCATCCAGAACATCTTCAGCAAGGGTGACGGTACAGGTGAAGGATGTGAATGACAATCCTCCAAGATGGCTGAGTCCACGCTACCAAGGCAGGGTGAAAGAGGATAATGGGGTACCCCTACCAGGCCAGAAAGTCAGAATGGTGGGTATGCTTACCAAACACTTGAACGCGGGATACAGTTCACTTCCATTTCCACGTCTTTTTCTCTGAAAAAATAATCACCATTCTTTACATCCTAATCACCATTTTCCTTTACTTCTCTCAAAGAGTTTTATCCCTTTCTCACTTGAATAATTTTATTCACAATTTCATTCATGACATCTTGCTTAACATGCAGCATGATATACTTGATATTACAATCGACACACAATTAAGAATGACATCCTTCCTTGTGACAAATGAATAATCTAAACAAACAAAAAAAAATCACAAAATTATCCTTGACAGGGTGCACCAGGTTTAATTGATATTAACTAATCGTATTAGTGTAGATCCTTTAAATCAAAATATTTTGTTATGTTTAGGGCAATAATTGCATGATTAGATCATTGTTATTGTTACTTTTTAACACACATGGTATAAATCAAAGCTTTACGTGCACAATGTCAGGTATTTGGTGTTTGTTTGGTAGTTAATCTGGAAGACAGTTGTATCCAGGTGAAGCTATTTGCGCCTGGATACAGCTAAAAAGTAAAACGCTTTCTAGGTGAAACATCCTATTGGCAAGCTTCTAATTGTTTGAAACACAGTTGACAAGCTTCTGACCACTAAAATTACATTTGACATGCTTCTGATCACTTAAAATTACATTTGACATGCTTCTGATCAATTAAAATACATGTGACAAGCTTCTGATGTTTAAAATACATTTGACAAGCTTCTGATCATTTCTAAGCTAAACACCTGTTATGGAATAGCGTTCCAACTTGAGAATAAATGTGAAAAGACATACTTCTTACATGTAAATATTCCTTGTATATTTTGATATTAGTTGGAATTTAGACTTCATTTAATTATTACGTTGTGGGAGTACTATAAGCTCTTAGGGGTGTCCAGCTCCCGTTTTGTATCTTCTGATTGTCTAATGATATTTTGTATATCTATGCCAGAGCTGAGCTGACATGATCAGAGAACTTGTGCGGTGCATGTAAAGAAGGAACTCTTTCCCTCAATCTCTTCTCTAATGAAGAGATTACAGACTTTATTAATTTCATTTCAACATTAAAATTTTAATTTATGTTAATTTTCTTTCAATTAGAGTACGCGAATAAATAATATATATATATAACATTAAGTGAAATTTTAAGAAAATGAAAAAAATTAACATTTATTGTCCATCCCTGCCCATTGCGCACACATGCATGACATGCTTCTAGAATATTTTAAAATAGTGTAGTTTTGCCTTTTGGGGGTTAAATTAAAGCATAAATAATATGGAAATATCGCAAGGGAAAATATTAAAAATGCGTATATATTTCCAAGTTCTACAGCCAAGATACTATTAGCATAAAATATTGCAGTAAAACATCCATATTAATAGTACTTTAACCTTTTTGAGCTTGATTTTGACACTTATTACAGAATTTTCCATAATAATGGGGAAATTAGAAAGAATATTTTGCAACATTTGCTTCCTTTGAACCCATAAAGTATACAATGACATCCTGACATCCATGACATCCATGACATAAGACAAGTTAAAAGTGCAATATGTACCTTTTAACATCATAAGCCCGTTTGTCATATATTCTATGGAGTTTTGTCCTATATTCATCTTGCATAAGGATCATATGGCAAGATTAAAGAGTATCAATTACTCTTTTAAGATAATGTTGTATAGTCTACTGGCTTCAAAAATAAAGTAATTATGAACAATTTTGATTTTCTGCAATTGATGTTTTGAGCAGGTAATTTGCTGGCCCTGTAGCCTATGTTAAATGTTGTAATTTTTGATGTTTCATTCATTAGCAACATAAATAGGTATAAGCTATAGTCCCATGCTTTGGAGGAGAGTAGGCAACAGCTGTCTGACTCCATCCAAGCTTTGGGGTAGTTCTAAAAATAGGCTTTTCTCAGAAGCAGCCAAGCTTTAAGCATAAATGTGGTATATAATGAACTGTTGATTTGATAAATATTTACCTATGTAGACAGCATATTATATTATATCATAAAAGCACTTCACGAGTCCATTCGTGAATAAGCTTCAACAATAATTTCGTTGCACGTTTGCTGAGGTTTGCTGCGTAGCAGTGCTATGTTTTTGTATATCTTTAGATTAATTAGTGCACCATAGTATGCTGTTTTTCCACTTGTTTCAGACAAAACTGGTACTAATGTTATATAATTTGTGCTTCATTCATCTGATAATAATTTTAACTAATTTCTGGAAAAGGATTTTTAACACACTTCTCTAGAACTGTTGATATCTACACTGACTTTCCAAAGATAGTATTTTCCAGGCCTGACAATAATCTAAAATATATATCCAGCAGTTTTCAATTTCATGAACGACATTCTACAAATCTGTCATTCACCAAAGAAGTTGATATAAGAAATTGCTTTGTTTTGAGAGCTTATTTCATCTATTTCACATGAGACACTCTTTTACTGGGAAGAAGTCATTTGTTTCAATACACTTATAATAACAGTTGACACACCAGCTTTATTTGTGTACAACAATAGACAAATGCAATGTGTTGGCCTAGCAAAGTGTAGAATAATCGGGTAACTTTCTCTTGTAATCAAAGAAACAACGTGCAACGAAAAGCATTTCAGACATTAATTTTTGTGTGGTGCAAACATTATTTCTGTGCCAGTCAGCTATGATACTAGTTGATATGGCAGTTAAATGTGTGTAGAATATTTTAGACAATTGCGAAGTGCTGGGTTAGCATATGGCAATTGCGTACAATAAACAATCAATTATCTCTACTAATCAAAAAATATTTTGCAGACAAGACATATTTCAGACATAGATTTTGTGTAACTTTACAGTCAAAGTGTTTTCAGAGTGGCAGTTAATTAAATTTATCTCATGTTGTGTCCAGCTCTCACAGAACATCAAGGCTGTGGACGATGACAGCACTGCAAATGATTCAGCCATCCGTTATTCCCTGAGAGGGGAGGGCAGTCAGTATTTCAGTGTGGACCCCGTCAGTGGCCTTCTGTCTGTTGCACCGTTTGGAGTGGGCAAGATCGATAGAGAAAAGTCAGCTTTCTACAAGTTCAAGGTGGGCGATAAATGAATAATAAGTAATGCCTTATTAGATTTAAATGCCAAATATGAATACTCATCACACGTTCACAGACATGGCATATTTTTAAATATGGTCAATTAATTTGCGTACAGCCGAGACTCATTGTCCCTCAAAATTTAAATTAAATGCATGCAAACCACTATAATTATCCTTGAATTGGGTCGTGTAATTACGTTGCATAATTGGTGTAAGTAAAATTATATAATTAACATTTGGAAAACATTTAACAATAGTGCAATTATTGTGCAGTATGAACTTCATCAACTGACTACCTGATGACTCGTTGCAGGTCGTTGCAACGGACGCCAAAGGTAAAGGTCTCAGCGCTGCAGCGGACGTCATAATAGAAGTAGAGGACGTAAATGACGTCACCCCTCGATTCAACCAACAAAAGAAAGACCTTGTAATTGCCAGCCAATTGACCCCTGGTCAGATAATAGGCCGGATCCAAGCATTTGATGGGGATGCCACAGAACCTAACAATCAGGTCATCTACAGTCTAGCCAATGATGGAATGGGCAAGTTCTCTGTTGATGCAGACACAGGTGCTACATTAAACATAGTTACCAGCATGTCCTAATCTACCTGCCACTGTTGTATCTCCATGGGGGCCGCCCTCGATTCCAGGCTGAGGTGTGTGGGTGGGTGGATTAGGGCTTTACATTATGTATTTCTGCACTTGATGGGCTAATTAGGACTGGCAGGGAGCTTGACATTAAGGTAATGGATGAAATGGTCATCCAACTTAGGCTTGACCGGGAATTGAACCCCGGACCCCGTGGTCGGAAGCCCAGTGCGCTACCACTGAGCTAGGTCCTTACTTGGTAGATCCCAGGCTGAAGTAACCTCAAAAGTGAAGTTATCATTTATCAATGCTATTTACATTAAAACTTGTACAAACCACTGTAACTGGATTCAACAGTTTCTGGTAATGCAAAACTCAATTACTCATTTAGGGGAGACTTTTCATTATAAGTTAACATTGCAGGTGGTCGCGTCCAGTGTGAAAATGTAGTGTTACAATCATTAAGCTTTAGTGATAAATATTTATAGCGTGTACTTTTCTCTAAAAGGCTATTCTAATGATTAGGGTGGCTCAAAAATAAAAATGATTGAATATCATTTCGCATACCCTCCCATTTGAGAAAGTTTGATTTCAGGACAATCCAGCAAGTGCAAGTGGTCTCCCATGACCATCAGAAAATGAGTAAATGACCGCAACTTCTATTTTGCTCTGGGCCCAATTATTTTCCTAACTGCACTTTTTTGCTCTGGGCCCAATTATTTTCCTAACTGCACTAGCTTCTATGTGGACTAATAGCTAGTCCTTTCTTATTTAAAATAAAATAATGCTCACTGACTTCCAATGGGCCCAATAAGCAATAATGAGCAACATTGACTTAAATATCAGGTGACAGAGAATTTTGACATTTAGTCCAGGAGCCAAGGGCAAAAAAAGTGGCTTATTTTAGGATTTAGCTCGATCTATATATCATTGGAATCAGTACATTCTGTAGATTTTGAATCTGGTGGGGGGGGGGGGGGGGGGGTGCAGTAGACGAAAGTAGTGCAGTTTTTTGCAAATTGGTAACCATGGCAACCAAGTCTGAATTTCCGTACAATCATCTTGACATTCAAACTCTATTCCTCTATTTGCCCCAGGCTACTCCCCCCGAAGTGCTCTCTGGTTCCCTGAGTGAAGAAACACTCAGGTTGGGTCTGGCGAATTATGTGATCTGATTGGTTGATATCTAGCATACACAGATTGTGACGTCACTTTGCGATTCACAGACCTGACATGTCTCCTTACTTGAGACGGGAAAGAGTCAGCAAAAGTGAGCACATGCTTGCTACCAATATGGCCGCCATGCCTTTCAGAAAGAGGCTGCATTGATGGAGGTCCTGTGGCACTAAAGCAACTGTGCCTGTGGGTCACATAAACACCCCCCCCCCCCTTATAGTCAGGGGGCCAAGGCCAGAAAATGTGAATAAAAAGGACACTTTGTTTGCACCAATCCACACATCCTCAAATTTGGTATCATTGAATTTGAAATTTTCTGTATTTTTTGTAATTGGTACTCGTTTTGTCAGTTTCTTGGACCAGAGATGTTTTTTTCTGGTATCCATGGCAACAAGTACGTTTTTGTATTGAACAAATTAAAAAAAATAACTTTGGTGGTATGCTGTTAATTACAGTGCTTGACATTTGTTGGTACCATGGCTAATCTTCATGGCTGACCTCATTAAAGTTTGGCAGTAAACACTAAAGTTATTTTTTTTAATTTGTTCAATACAAAAACGTACTTGTTGCCATGGATACCAGAAAAAAACATCTCCAGTCCAAGAAACTGACAAAACAACAACTTTTTCTCCACTTACAGCAAAAAAAAAAGTCAAAGTAGCCTTCAAAAAGAAAGGAATGCAGAGACAGGTCCGAATTTTTGTGGTCCTAATTGTAAGGGGATATTATTAGTGGTTTTGATGTATCTATCTGTTCAGTAGGCTTATTGTGACCTGGTGTTATTAGAGAGGTCGTCAAGATAGTGGTTTTATTGGTGAGATTATATTTATATTGTAATTGTTAAAGATAACATAACTTTATTCAATCGCACAAACATATCATGATAGTTTAAAATATTTATTTCTAAATAATAATGACGCACTTATCACTTCGATGCAGTTAAAAATATTTAAATGCATTGAGAATATAGATATCTCAGGATCTACTAATCACATTGCAATGAAATTTACATGGTCTTAATCCAAAAGATGAAAGCTACCCAATACAAATAGTGTCACTTACATCAAATGAAGAGGGAGAAAAATTATTTTTGTGACTCAAGACTAGTAGAAACAGCACCCTTTGATCTTACTATGAGCAATCAAGGGCTGTGATGACAGGGTTGCAGGAGTATCAGTTTCAAATTAAACACTGATGATATCTATATACCCCCATGATTCTTAAAGGGACCAAGGATTTAATGGAGTTAAAAGAAATTTTGGAGTAAATCCCCGACAGTCCCTGCAGGTCAGCTAAAGTCCGAGAAAGGCCCCGTGAAGCAATGGCGTTCTGTCCTGTCGAGAGATGGAGCTACGACCACACCGGTCTTGCTATTGTTTAATGACGTCATCAACAAAAGGTCAATCAGTGCATTTGATGACGTTATAGTTGGATGACGTCATTAAACAATAGCAAGACCGGTGTGGTCGTAGCTCCATCTCTCGACAGGACAGAACGCCATTAGGCATCCCATGGGGGGTAAGCGCAACGTCCCATTATAATCCGTGACACTCCGTGTCTCGGCGTAAGTCGGCGATACATGGACAACAACTCCATATGAGTCATATTGTAGTACCAGATAAAATGGCTGAGATCATTCAGTGCAGTACTTTTAGTGACAATTGAAATACATTTTAGGGCATGCAAAAGCTGGTATTTGGGTTGCAATGAGCATCTGGCTTGGGATCATACTTATTGCATCATTAAAAAAAAGAAGGGTCACCTGAATTTTAAGCATGTACTTTATTTCAGTACTATGAATGTACTTTATTTCAGTACTATGAATGTAAAAATTCATTTTGTTGACAAATCAAACCAAACAGTGTTAACTACAAATTCTGAATATTCACACAAACAGCATAGTCAAGCACAGGCTGTTGGTCTTAATTGGCACTCGTGAACCAACTGGTTTGTAGTGGCACTGGTTGGCAGAAGTTTAAAGGGAACTCAACAGCATGGGATAGTAGCTGATAGTAATTTTCGCATTTTTAGCAAGGACTTTCTAGAAGTCAAAATTTAATTGACTACACAACTCGCGTATTTATTCACCACCTTCAAACCTTGAACACTACGAGAAGTCTTGCATGCTGCAATGTAGACATTGCACTTGCACATGTGTCCACTGGAGTAGTCAGGACCTAAGTGACGAACAAAGTGGCTCCGAGAGATTGAAGGAGTTGTGACTCACTGAGTACTGCATGACCAACTGTGAAACTCAGGAATCTTACCATGAACAGCAAAAGTCTTGTTCCTAACCCTGATCTCAACATTGACGAAGGCAGTTCTGCAACTTAAGGTGCTCACTGAGAAACCACATTGGCAAGTGGATCTGTATTTATACATTCTGCTTCTCTGGCATCTTTGTTGTCAACTTGTTTGTAATCTTCAATCAGTTGCAACATTAGAAAGTCATTTGGAGGGGCAACTGCCACCAGAGGTGCTGTAAACAAATTGTGGTAACAAACAAACTTTTATTTGTCGTGATGTCCATCTCACTTTAGCTCATGTTGAATTGATAGCAAGTTCCAAATTGTTTTACGATAATAAATTACCTTACATGGTGAGAGGCACCAAGAGCAAAAATTCCAATGTTTGTATCTTTTTTTGAAGTGTGAGTCCAGCAAATTTGTGGTAATCCCCACCAGATAGGAATTCTTCAGGTGTTGTCAAAGGTTTTGAACAACAAGAGTATGATGAAATTAACAAACCAGCACTAGCCTCATCACTGCCAAGAGCATCAACCTTGAACTTGTCAGTAGGATGACACAGGGACTTGAATCTGCAACAAAGCTTTATTTCTGGGCCCTTTGAGGAGGAGAATGCACCAGCAGCACATGGAAGAGAAGATTAGATAACTCCTGCTTGAATTCCAGTGTTACTTGCTATTTCACTTCACCATAAACTGTGGTACATCCGGGATCCCACGAGATGACGTCACACGTTCCCATCAGGCAGTACGCATGCTTTCCCTCGTGGTGGACACAGTTTTTGAATTACTCTCTACTATTTTGGATTATTTACCTGTTTTGCGGACAGTTTCACATCTCCGCATTCTCTCGGACCTTAACACAGGTTGTTCTGATCCTACTGGAACTGGATTCCAAACACTTCATTAACAGTTCGGCGAGTTGGTGAACTTTTGGGAACCGGTCAAGTGTGACCCGTGTCTCACTGCCATCATGGCGGGTGGCCGATCTGACATGGAAAGCCAACGCGGCTCTTCCAAAAAACATGCTGCAGGACAGCAAGAGCAGCAGGACTGCCACACAGAAAGAACGTTCCGCTTTCTCTCAAAATTTTATGGATGGTGATTTTATCCCTCCCAACAAAACCACGTTGGAGACGCCGCCACCGATCGCTACGGGGTTCAGCATATGGTTGCCAGATGCTCCTTAAAACTTGACCACTCATGTACAAACTCAACCAGCTTTTGACCCTTCATTGGTCCTTTTTGTTACTCAACATCTAAACCAGATACAAAAGTAGCCAGAGTCTTGCTTGGTTGCATCCAGAGTAATTTGAAATCCACCAAAATGTGCAACAGGTGGAAATACCATACATCACAAACTTGCATGAGAGAGGTTCGTGAAAATGACAACCGACTGACATCAGCTTTACAGCAGCTCTTAAACAACTTCATTGGATTCCTGTTCACCAGAGGAGTAAATTTCAACTGCTCATTACAGTTATAAAAGCCTTAACAATGAGGGTCCTGAGTATCTGCAAGATCTAATGATCAAGAAACCCATCACTCGATCTGCATGAGCAGCAGTTAACAACACCAATGACCTGATAGTGCAATAAACTAGACAAACCACATTCACAGCAAGAAGTTTCTCAGTGACAGGCCTTAGACTCTGGAATGCTTTACCTGCAAACATCAAATCCTGCAGAACATCAGATCTCTTTAGAAGGAAAATTAAGATTTTTCTATGAACATTTTAATTAATTTATAAAAACATTATTTTATTTTGAAATGTATAGCCCTTTTTATACATATTCTCCTATTACTTTCACATCAGTATCAAATTTTTTTTCTTCTAGAATTTGTACTTCAATTAGATGCTCTATATGAATATAATAAATTCCATTCAATTCAATCAGCTGCAGTAAGATCAGAAGTGACACCAAGTTGACATTGAGCCGACATGGAGTGTCCCATGGGAAGTCCAACTTCAAAATACTGGACCGTATGAACAGTGGATGGCATGCTGTAGATCTGGAACTACAGATCCAGCATTGCCAATGTGGCCTGTCATAACTCGGTGGACCTTTCAGATATTTTTCATGTTTATGAACATAGGAAAGAAATCCATTTGGCATACTGAACGACTAGTAAACTTTCCTGCAGGTTCAAGTGACATGTTGGTCTACAATGCAAAATGATCTAAATTTAACAAGAATCAATTCAGTGGAAATAATGTTATGCATACTGAAGATTTAACTTAATGCAGTTGAGCATATTTACAGGGCTCTGGAAGACTAATTAATATTGTTTGATTGCCTTGAAATTTTTACTGTGTTATTTTCTCACCAAACTTTCTCAAATGAGAGGGTGTGCAATAAAGAATTATTATAGAAAGATGAAATTTCCCCATATAAATATTGGCCACCCTAGTAATGATCAACAAAAACACTTCGAGAAGTAGCTACTGAATAAGTGATTCACTGAAGCCTAATATATACGAAGCACGAAGGCATTAAGAGAATCCTTAGAATGCAGACTGAACGTACTTCAAATGGGGATTGCCCATTGGCCAAATTACCTTGAAAAGTCTCCGGCAACAATCGACTCAGGTATATAGAGATCGAGACAGAATTTATTGGCCTTAGTTACCATTAGTACAGTGTAATCTCTGATATAAGTTCATGGTTTGACGCATTTATAGAGCTTTGGTTGTATCGGGAACGAATGACTTCAGACATCTTGTGGTTCTGTAGCTGTGCAATATTCAAACATGCTATCTTCATTTATAGTCTTGGTTTATATTATATAAGAGTCGGTCACATGTTAGTGAAAACATATCCTTATCCATATTAACGTGAACTTCATTGCCTTATGAAATGTGATATTCAACCCTCCTGTCACGTGTAAGATTTCTGGAGGACGTTAAGTAAATAGTGGGTGGCATATTAAGGAATGGCAAACCACTTCAAATGTTGTGGTTATCATATTAATGTGGTATTTTAAGTAACAGCCAAATTATAAAATAGCAATTTCATCTAAGGTAATTTACCTTAAATACAGCAGTTGCAATGGTTGCCTCAACGGTTTGCAATAAAGAAAGTAGTGCATATAAAATTTTGAAAACAAGCACAGGTCAATGCTCTCTTCTCTCTTTTTTCTGTCTCTCTGACTGTCTATTTCTCTATAGAAATGGCCATAAATATTTCCATAATGTTGTTCCTTGCATATACATTCTAAGAGAGGGTACTTCGTAGCACCTAAGCAGTCACCCGGTTTGTCACACCTTTTACAGAGTGTATGCCTATTGGTAATTTTGTGGCAGCACCCACCAAAAGGAACTTTCTGAATGAGCCTTACCCGGTTCTTTGGTTGGTTCAGTGTACTATGGTAAATTTGGTAATATTTAGGAATAATGTCAGGCTGACGTTGAACCGACGTGGCATATTATCCGAGAACTCCTATTCATACATATTATCTTGTAAAATTTCATGTCTTTTTAAAATGCGATTTGATTATTTTATTTCAAGGGTCAGTGGTAGCACAGCGAGGCATTTACTTCCAGCCAAGACAGGAAAGTTATGTTCTAGAGGTTGTTGCCAGGGACCTGGGTTATCCAAACCTCTTTGCAACAGAAACAATAACAGTCAGAGTGTTGCATCAAAACTTCAATGACTTCAAACCTGAGTTCCAGGGCAGGACGATCTTCCACACTTACGAAGAGGTGCCATTTGGTACGCCTGTTGGGAGACTGAACACTGTGGATGAGGATGTGGGTCCAGGGGAGGAAGTCACTCTCTACATCAACTCCAAGGATAATGGTAATTTTCATAGATTATAATAGTCCCTACAGTAAGGTAAACAATTAATGTCCAACCTTTTTTTTTGGTCATATTTTGCCAAAAATGTCCTGAAGCAGCACACAATGGGCTAAAATTTTTGCAACAAGTCAACCCCAACTTTCTAGCAGATAAAACACATCTGTTAAACATTTAACTTTTAAAACGTTCACCATATTCTTCATGTCAATTCTTCTGCTTCTCTGTGACTAACCCCCTATGGTAAATGGCCATAAAGATGAAAAGAAGGCTAAAAAAGATAGGAAACTTTAAGTTAATTGGTGCAGGGAGGTGTACTTCTATGTCAATTTTTTGCACATTGATTATTATGGAATCTACAATAATAACGTTCGTCAGAGGACATTTAACTCCAAAGGACGTCATGTGAATCAAGTACTCCCATTGGCTGAGGGACTGCTTTGCTGTTTATATTAAGTCAAAGAGCTTTTATTTTAAAAGGGTAACATACTCAGTTACAACTGTTTTTCAGTTTGTTGTAAACATTATACATAATTATATAACATTATATTTAATATATATATTGGTAAGAATATAATCATTAAAATATAACATGTAGAAGGATAAAAACTGGTAAAGGTGGTAAAATAAATAGTTACATAAAAAAAAAGATATTGTCAGTATTGATCTACAGCTTGAAATAAAATCAATTAATCTGTTATTAAAAACACCAGGTCTAGAAGATTGTTTGCTGTTCCAGTCTCTAGCACCAGATTACATCAGAGTTCTTTGGCTCATGTTAGTTTTACATCTAGGTAACTTGAAGTTCCTGGAATTGCGGATACTATATTGATGGCCATTGGTCACAATGCTCAAATTTACATTTCATGTAAATTGTTAGGCGAAGGTTGAGGCATTTTGTAAACCAACATGCATTTGTGACAGTATATTCTTTCAGGGAATGTCAGCCATTTTAAGTGTATAGCAGCCTCTCGATTCTGTTGACGAGGTCTTGGAGATACTACTGTACACTGTCTCACAGTAATCAGAGAGAGAGGTGACCACCTGGTCAAGGTAACATCTGTCGTAGTTTCTTGCACAGGTGATCCATATGTGTTTTCAAATACAGCAGTATAATATTCAGGCAATTCAACTCAGTTACATCTTTACACTCGTGACTTGCATTTTAAGTATACAAGCGACAGGCAATATGGGTTTTTGTTTCACAAAAAACGACACCAGAGGGCAATTACCTATTAGGTTAGATGGCTTATTTCTGTTACAAAGTTAAAAATACAACACACTAGGGCTTTGGAGATGGTGGGAGACAAATGTGTAGAGCAATTACAATACAACCATAAAAAAACGGCCTGTTTATTAGAATCTAGAAAAAACTAGATAACTTCTACTGGACAGTGCTACCTGGCACTAAACCAAGTTGGTTTCTTCTTACAAATCTTAATCATGCAAAAAAAGTTGAAAAGTTACATGCGCAATATAACGCGCTTTTCCAGAATATCACAATTTCTGGTTTTCTAGCCTTGCCGTGTTATGTTGCAAATTAATTTTGGAACACGAAGCTAGGAGTCATTTAAGATCTAAATGCAGGTCAATTGCTCCAACTGATACATTTGCACTGAAATAGTGCACGCTTCAGAACAAACGTATGATTAGTTTACATCGGCGTCAACTACCTCAATTATCTGCCAATGTATCCTAAGACACGTTATATATTGACGACTTGATAAATTTCGAGTTTTGTGGAAGGAGGAAAAATTGTATTATTATATCAGCCAATATAGTTTTTGCTCCTCCCACAAAACTCTATGTTGGACTCCTCACCATCCACTATTGCTACAATGCTGCACCGCGCGACATGACAATGATTGTAGGCTATATAACCATAATCAGAGCAGATACTTTACGTCAAATCTTATTTCTGCAAACGTAGAGAAAACCTTCCCAAGGCAATGATGATCCACTAAAGGTTGTACAAACACGTACAGATAGTTTCATAAAATATGATCGACTCTAGACAGCTGAAGTACCCTATTATAACTGACTTAAGCCAGATGCTTCTGTCTACTTCTAGCGTATACTTTTAGATCCGGCTTTGAGTAGCCAGCTAAAGCCAGACAGTTCCGTTTTGTGGCAGGTAGCATCGGCTGCATAGCGTATGGCAGAAGAAGTTGTCTAGCTTTGTCTAGGTTTAATACTGTAGGGCTCTCCTGACAGTCCACTTGGAACCTCATTTACCTTACTGAAAGGTTCGTTCCAGGTTCTGTGATGTCTTGAAGTGCAATAAAACTCTATACAGACATTTTTAGAAACATAAAGTTCTTCTTAGAACTTCTAGCTAATGTTTATTGTTTTTACCATGTCGATTCAAAATCAAATTGTTGCAAGGTTCTTTTTGACACCTAAAGTTCTGTTATAAAACCCTTCAATTCCCAACCCTATTGGAAACATGTATACCCATAAGGCTATAGCCATCCACAAATGTATTGCACAAGAGTGAGCCTCAGCCACTGATCGATAAATCAGTTCAAATATCACAATGACTGTTTTGCTAGTGTGTTTAAAACATCACAATTACATGTTTTTTAAAAGCCAATTATAAGCAATCATTGTTTTTCAAGACTGTTTGCCGACAATGCAGTTTGCTTCTTGTCCTTAAATCAATTTTAAAACTAATCAATTAAGCACTACTTTAGCTTATGTCTGTCTTTATTCCAAGTTCCGTTTGCCATCGACTCCAAGACTGGCGAGATCACCACGACAGCACGTCTGGACTGTGACGGCGGAGGACCTCGTTACTTCACGTTCAGCGTGATCGCGCGAGACCACGGCGACCCACCGAAGACCACGACAGCTTACGTCGGTGTCATCATCGACGACATCAACGACAATCCGCCAAAATTCACGCAGAAAGTGTACGACCACAGCGTATCCGACGTCTTCCCGCCAAAAACGATAGTAGCGACACCTTTTGCCTTCGATGACATTGATAGCATGCAGACGATCTATTTTTATGAGATGAAAGGTTGGTACACTTCGATAAATGGTACTTGGAGGAAGGGTTAGCCTAGCTTGTTAGGCCTATATAATTATATTAGGACAAACACTGTATCTAATAAAGATATCTATATAGGTACACTCAGCGACATTGATTTTCGCCACGACATCGAAATTCGCCACTTAAAAAAAAGTGCAATTTACACTTTATAATAATAGTGACTTATTAGATGGCTGTCGGATTAATAGAATACTGCCAATGATGTAAACAATAAGCTTACAATCATGAACTTGCAAATTAAATAATTATGTTTTAGGGGGGGGGGGGGGGGGGTGGCGAATCTCGATGTTGTGGCGAAGTTCAATGTTGCCAAGTGTAGCCTATATAGGCCCAATTCGTCTGCAAAACTGAGCTAAAACAATCTGTCAAATTTTTAATTGTTTTGAATTTGTAAACAGTAATAAAGCAAAACAACCCACCAAATTGGGATCCTTGCCTCCATATTTCAAATTCAAAATATTTGCTTCCTTGCTGAACCAAGTTCACCCTGACTCGGGTCTGTGAATATCGCAAAGTGACATGTGGATGCTAGATATCAACCAATCAGATCACAGAAGTTGCCAGACCCAATGTGCTTTCTCTATTTAACAGTCTTTTACGCAGACCGCACGCATGCGCAGTCCCATAGTAACATAGGCAGTGGTCCCGTTATTTTTCGAGGTATTTTGCATCAGTAAAATTGCATATTTCACTTATATACAAATAGAAGATTGTATGTTATTTTATTTTTATCACCGAGTAAGTAGATCCATGCGAGGGAATATATATTTATACTATGAAGGAATTCAAGTTTAATTGTGAATGAAGGCTCCTTGCCCATTCCATGCTACATCACTTTTATTGATTTAAAGGTTATTAAAAAACATATTATGCAAACTTTTATATGAAATACGAAATGCTCTCCAAGACAGTGGTAATAGTGTGTGCACTTGTTATTTTTGGGCATAGAATTGATTCGGATAGGTTAAAATGCTGTTAAACCGCGTGCCCATTAAATACCACGAAAAATACAAGCACTGCTGCATGCTCCTCATTCTGTGAACTCGGACGCCAATGCTTATTTGGCAGAAAGCATAGACGTATATTGCTGTACGTCTATGGCAGAAAGGAATTGACCAGGTTGAATTCACATCCTGTATTTTTATTAAGGCAGCTGTTATTGTTTGAAAAACAATAGCAGGGTATCATGAATTGAATGTGAAAAATTAAGGTGCCAGTTAATTTGCTTTGTTCTTGGCATCTAAGTAATAAGTTTCCCAACTTTGTTTAACACTGATAGTGTCAGCTGAAGGAATGAATAAATTGAAATTGAATTGCTGCATATGATTTTGAACCAAGATATTAAATAATTTTGTCATTGGCCTACATGCAAAGATAAATATTAGATATACTAGACCCTATTGTTTCGAAACTACTTAAGGGGGTTTCACACATAGCCGGATCAGACGCAGGAGCGTCCCGGAGGTCAACTCCGTAATACTCCCGCATACTCCGGGGAAAGGCGTATAGACATCTTGTTCATGTCCGGGAGTGTCCGGCAGTGTCCGGCATGGTCCGGTAACACCGGGGGACTCCGGCAAAAAAATTAAACATGTTTAATTTTTCATGCCGGAGATCCCGGAACAGTTAAATCCGTGTTGGTCCGTGTAGATCCGTGTAGATCCGTGTAGACGCCCAGTAGACTCCGCCGATCTCCGGGAATCTCCGTATTGACTCCGGTATGTCTCCGGCATGTCTCCGGCTACATCCGGCGTCAACCGGGCATGAATATTTCGCCGCCATTAACGCCGGAGAGTACAAGGAGCCACAACGGATCCACACGAATGAACACGGTGTAAAGACCGGTGATATCCGCGAAGGCACCGTGAAAATCCGGTTCACTCCTCACTCTAAACGGGACAGTCGTGTTAGCTCCGTGTTGCTTCTTGTTGAGACCGTACTGACATTGTGTACACATCGCCAAACATTTATTTTTTGTTGACATTTAACAGCTCTTTGATCCCGGAACCCCCCGGAGGTAATAAAATGTTACTCCGGGACGCTCCGGCGTCTGATCCGGCTATGTGTGAAACCCCCTTTAGTACTTAGATGTCGGAATCATACATGCAAGTGCAAAGGAATATCTACTACAATACACACAGTGTAGCCATCGTTGAAAATAGTTGGGCTCCAATTATGTTTATTAACATGGAGTTATTACAATCCTTCCCTGCGGACTAGTATTTGTCTTCATCCCAAGAAATTATTCCTGACACTAATCTTCTTGTCTGATATATATTATATGATTCTTGTAAAATCATTAGGCCTATCTGTCTATCTGTCTATCCATCTGTCTGTCTCTGTCGTGCTGTCTGTCTTTCGCGCTGGCTGTCTTTTGCGCTGTCTGTCTGTCTGTCTGCTGGAAATGAATAAAATCCACAGAACAAAAAAAAAAGGAACTTGGATATATATTCTGCTGGAGATAAAAGTATATATATATATTTTTTTTTTTTTTTGTGTGTGTGTGTGTGTGTGTTTTTTTTTTTTTTTGGGCCTTTATTACTGTAATGTACAGTGATCAACCTCACAGTTGAAATTAGTAATGCTGTCTCACGAGTAACAAAAAAATAAATATTGGAGAATTTTTCTTATTATTTTGTTTATCCCACAGGACCAGGAGCTGGCACCTATCTGGAAATGGACCCTGACACTGGGGTCGTGCGGACAACTGACCTCATCAAAACTTTAAATAGCACCGAACTGAAATTCGAACTCCAGGCTACTGATATCTATAATTCTAAACTAAAAGCCAACGCAGAATTGAAGGTGACATTTTACAAGTCGGATGGGAAACCATGTTGCTGCCGTGTGCCATGCGAAAAAGCAGAAAAGACTCCATGACAGAAACATATAAAGAATTAGTGTTGTAGTTTTTAACATATCAAGAAATGTGATTGTGTGTGTGTCAATTTAGTAATAATAGAAAAGAAATATTACCATCAGGTGTGTATTTAGTATTTTTTGCATCCAAGGTGTTAATTTGCACTGTGCTGACTCTTAATAGTTTAAAAGATGCACTTGTGTTGTGTGTATTAATAAAGCGTCACATCGCCATTTAATGGAGCATTCAGTTGCTTATTGAAACGATAAAACATAACTCTGTTAGTCAATACACTGATGAAACACACTAGTTCCATGCCCCTCCGCTGGTGTCACTGCCACCGCTCGTATAGGTATATACCAACGCAGAAGAAAAGGGATAAAGGATTACTTGGCTAAATGCTGCCAGTATGAGTGGTGCATCACACATTTAATCTAAGTCCTACACTTATTATGGATTTCGATAACATAAATGTGACCCTGGGACTTTCAAACTCATCAGCAGACTTAATAACGGACTGTATAACTGATGGGACATTGGTATATCCCCACATCAGTCCTAATATTCAACCCCGTTCATATCAGATGATTGGCTTTTACCTCACACTTGCGGGTAAGTTGCTTTAAAGTTTTCATCATTTTCAATGTTCTATTTAAAAAAATATATAAAAAGTGAAATGATCAAATTAGGCCACGTCTTGTAAGATTGCGAATTTTTATTATCCTATAAGTATAGGTGCATTTTCATAAGCTAATCATACTGGAAAAAAAAAGTTTCATTAGGCCAACTAGACTTTCCCAGGACAAAATCGGGAAAATTTACTATGTTCCGTATAAGGGAATATACTGAGATTAGCCAATCAATCTGAGGCATGAGATAAAAAAAACCATGCCATGTGTTGAGTTTAGTATAACCTTAAATATACATAAACCCATGATATGTATTATTATTTCAATATGTACAAAAACAAATATATTAAAAAAAGGGTGTTTTACGTAGAAGTCCGTTTGCAATCCTACAGAGAGTCCGATACCAAGTGCATAATACGTGTCTTTTACCTGGACATTTCTGGAATCTGGATGGTTCTTAATTCTGAAATTTGTATACATTTGAGGTGGTCTCAAAGTTGAGTGCATGGTGTTGGTCACTCACCAATCATATTGTTAATTTACAGCATCCTGCAAAAATTAGCATGTTGGTGATCAATTTGTCCATTTTGTAACCAAAAAACGTGACCACTGCCCAAGTTCAGGCTGCAGTTAGTTTAATTAAAAACGGCCTGTAAAATTAAACCTAGACAAAGCTAGAAAACTTCTGCTATACGATGCTACCTGCCACGAACCAGAAGTCTGGCTATAGCTGGCTACTCAAAAGCTGGATCTAAAAGTACATACAGAAGTACAGATAAATTTAATAAATATTAAACAAGTTTTATATTGTTTTGGTGTCAGCCGACTATAAGCTAGGAGTAAACAGAAGCAGTTGGCTTTAGCCAGTTATAGCCAGAGCCGGAATAGCTGTCTAGAGTCGAGCATATTTTATGGAACTAACTACATGTGTTCTAAAATAAGTACAAGAAGGACCTAAGCATAAAAGTCCGTGGAAATATGTAGTGCACATTTTACACTTGGTTAAGTATCATGGAAATCAGGAGTTATACAAGTTTTCAGGAAATTTGTTTCCATAACACATTGTCCATATCTGTAGTCAATACCATACATTGTAATTGATCACCAACATGCTCATTTTTGCAGGATGCTGTAAATTAACAATATGATTGGTGAGTGGCCAACACCGTGCACTCAACTTATCATCGAAATATGCACGTGCTGGGTTAAAACTAGTCTGAGAGATAGGCTACCTAACCTGAATTAAAACCTTTATTCCTGTCAAATTGTAAACTGTTCTTCAATTTGACAAAGGTTTACCAATTTTGGATATATGAATCATCTGTCATTTATTACGCATTGTCAGTAACTTGCCTTATAATTTGAACGCATGAAAATTCTCTGACCGTACCATGTCAGTAACTGGTTGGCTTTTATATTATCTGGAAAATACTGTGCCAACAAAAGCAAGACAACTTATTGACCGGACCCAAGAACTCAAACAGATGATCTGATCATTATGCTGATCGGCCTAATTGTCATGGCCGTAGCCAGAATTTCTGGCCAGGGGAGCTTCTTAGGGTCTAGAATAGAATTAATGGGGGGAGAGGGTTACATTTCTACATAAATCGTACAAAAAGCTGCATTTTAGGCTCTTCTGAACTTGTAAAAAGCGGGAGATATAAATACTGTGTTTGCCATAAGTAAATTGCCCTTGATCATACTCTCTTGGTCATATGCAGTCGATAACTATGAAAAAATGCAGAATCTATATTTAAGTATTGAATCAATGACGGGTCAAAGCACCAAGGTTTGCATAAACCTCAGGAAAATGATGAGATATTGCATAATATATAGGAGTGGGATATAATCAGGGTTTGTTAAAAACAGTTTTGTGATAATTATAGATTATCAGTTTATGGAATAAGTGTGGAAAAAAAGACCCCAAAAAAAGCCACACTTATAACAAATCTGCTTTTAAAAGACTGAATTAAGCAGGGTACATTGCAGTAAATTAAAGTCTGGCTATACACATTTATTTGGAGACTACCTGGTTCAAACTTCTACATAATATTGTCGTGATCTCCGACAGATGATCCGCTGGATGGCTGATTGGCTGGTGGGCTGGTGTCAATGCTCAATTATTTCCCGTTCGGTGTCAGAAGACACTTTGAAATTATTTAACTAGGCCTACTGAGTATTTCCATGTAAAGTATATCTATTTATATTTTTCTTTTTCCAGGGGTCATATCCACAACAGGCAACTCTATCGTCATTGGGGTCATCCTCAAGGAAAAAGAGTTACGCAAACAAGGTCATAACATCCTGCTGCTGAATTTGGCCATTTGTGACTTTGGCTTCACCTTGGTTGGTTATCCTCTAACTGGCGCCTCTGCCTTTGCCCAAAGATGGTTGTTTGGAGATGGGGGTTGCATTTTCTATGGATTCTGCTGCACTGTGCTGGCTCTCACTGACATCAACATACTGTTGGCCCTCAGCATATATCGTTACATTGTCATATGCAAGCCCCACCTAAGTGAGTATGAAAATACTTTACACATAGGATATGTCAATGAAATACTTTACATAGGATGATATGTCAATAAATACTTTACATAGGATGATATGTCAATGAAAATGCTTTACAATATTATGATATGTCAATGTAAATACTTTACATGGGATGATATGTAAAAAGAAAGCTTTTCATACGATGATATTTCAATGTAAATACTTTACATAGGATGATATGTCAATGAAAATACTTTACATAGGATGGCATGTCAATAAAAATACTTTACATAGGATGATGTTTCAATAACACTACTTTACGTGGGATGATATGTCAATGAAAATACTTTACCTAGGATGATATGTCAATGAAAATACTTTACATAGGATGATATTTCAAACCTATTGCCAACATGTCTGATTGCCATTCACCACACACATAGAAATTTATTGCTAAATAATCCCACTCATATCCAGGTTTTTACGTAAGCAAAACGGTGAGAATTGGTGGACAGCACATGAGTACATCAGGTTGATAATTTTGAATGTGTGCATATAACTAATATATGACATATGCTGAGTCTTGTTGATAGCCATTGAAATATAGATAGAAAATGGCGTAGCAAGCCAATCTAATTGAAACAAAGTTTACCAGTGTGTGTATGTTGTAGGCAAAGTTTTCGAAAGCAACAAACTTTTCCATCGTCTTATGTTCTCTTGGTGAGCCACGCCTGATGATCAGCTGGAAGTGGTATTGATCATGCTGCAGGTATTACTGAGGAAGCAAATTAAAGACTCTGTTCACGATGTACATGTGTAACAATAGAATATGATGTGGACTGCAAGCTTTATAATTTCGTCAAGAACAGATGGTCCAAGTATTATAGCAGATAATTACAAGACAAAGTAATACGGAAAGCTTTCAAGTGGACTTAGTTAACAAACACGAAGTAATGCCTCAGGCCATTAAGTATTGACCACTGTAGCAGGAAGGTATTCAAACTAGACAATCTTTATTAAAAGGTAGAATTCCACAACAATGAGAAAGTAATATAGTACTGCATGCACCACGTGTATGACCCAGTAACCTTCAATATTAATTATTAAACCTCTCTGCTTCACCGTCAACTCACGTTTCTGCCAACCGCAGCTGTATTTTCAATAGATTCAGATTCATTCATTTTATTTCACATTCATAAAACATATATTATAAATTAAATTTTCAAAAAACATTTTGTACATAATGTGAGGAGACCCCACTAATAAGAAGGTATCCCTTCGCTATCAATATGGGTCTACCATCACTTACAAATGATCCCAACGTGCATGTAACACATATTTTTTTAATTTTCTGCAATAAATTGCAGGGGATGCCAATTATGATTGATGACTTCGTAGTGTCGTAATTTTATATAATTTGCATATGTCATGTAAGACATGACAGATGTCAGTAAATGTTTGAAAGAGAATTTTGCAATGTGCTTACTTTCACAACCTTTATCTGAACCACCGACAGTGCCGTTTGCTGACAAAACCCGACTACTACAAGGATTCATCATATCATTCAGACGTGAGACTGGCCCTGAATCACTTAATCCTAAAAGCTCCTCCTGATCTGAACAAGACACCAAGCACAGAATCAGACCAACCTATAAATATGACAAGTATATTATCACAAATGATGTTCCAATCACGACTTACACAACAAGAAAAAAAAACAGGTTGTCTCCATTATTATCTATTCATGAGACAAATCCATTACGCCATTGGCAAGAAATAGAAACTAATGTTACGAAATCCCGGGCAGTAAAAAAAAAAATTATTTCTTAAACGCAAATGGGGTGCTTTTGGTAAACATAATGTTTTAAGGCTCCAAAGAACGTGATGTTTTTCTAGGCAGTAAATAAAGAAACATGACACAACCCGTCTTGGATCACTTTGCTGAGGGGCTAGGCACAGTATCTTCATGAAATGTTAAAATTTTAATGGTTTTCATCCAAAAACAGTGTTTCAAGGTTGGACAAAAGATGTTGCAATCACAGACTTTGTGTCGCTACCGTACTGATATACAGTTAGTTTCATAAGATATGGTCGACTCTAGACAGCTGTAGCTGCAGCTACAACTAGCTAAAGCCTTATAGTCAGCTTACACCTACCACTGACAGAATATAAACCTTGTATCTGTTATATCATAAAAATGTATGTACAATAGACATGCATCTTTTCAACAAAAAATGACAAATATGCCGTAACTCTCAACTTATGCACCAAATGGTGCTGCATGTCCTTTCAGATCAGGCTTTGAGTAGCCAGCTATAGCCAAACAGTTCCGTTTAGTGACAGGTAGCACCTTAGAGCAGAAGTTGTCTAGGTTTGTCTAATAAGTTCAATTTGACAAGCCGTTTTTAATGAAACTAACTTTTCGTTGGCTTGGCCATTTGTTTCGCCCAGACATATGACAATTTTTCGTCATCAAGGCTCAAGAAAACTTGTTCATAAACAAAATATCAATTTGGCAATATAAATATATATCCGTATAATGATGCATTATGTTTATAGTTCTGCCTCACCTATTTATTTGATTGATTGATTTTTTTTATTTCCAACATACAAAGTACATTATTTTGCAATAATAGAACACATATACATAGATTTATACTCAGGGTATGTTGGGGGAAGACACCCGAGTATATACATACTTTACCACAAGGGGGGTGACTCCCCATGAGATTAATTATAAATTATTAATTATTAATCATATATATATTAATTGGGAAAAACAAGAAATGATGAAAATAAAATAAAATGATATGTGAAAAAAAAATGAAAAAAAAGACATAATAATAAAATAATAAATATATAAAAATGATAGAGATAGGACATAATAATCAACATTATATAATACTATATCCTAAAAAAAAAACAATATATGGTATCTATAATTATATACATGTAAATATCAACAATGCAAATAAATATATATTCATTCATTATACCTTATTAAGTTTAATTTGTAATTGGTGAAATTTTTACTTAATGATTTTATATTTGGGACATTTATAATACATGTGGGTAAGTGAAGTCATAGATTTGGAGCTCTGCCAAGATAACTTTTATTATAAATTTGCATGGAATGCTGCGCAACTTGGGGAAAATTCCTAGTTCTAGTCAGATGACCATGTGATGGATTTTCAAATAAATTAGCGATGCACATAGGCAATATATTGTTTACATATCGAAATGAAATTTTTATAGGAGATAATGCAGTCAAATCTTCTACTCTAATTACTCTGGCTTTTTTATAATAAGGTTCTAATTTTACTCTCTTATTAATGACAAACAATGAACGGATAGCTTTATTTTGTTGTACCTGTAGTTTTTCCAAATTACTGGCTGTTGTCATAAGCCCCCATACACATATTGCATAATTCAAATGGCTCTGTATATTGGCAAAATAGAGAAGTCTTTTTGAACTAGTAGACAATATATTCTTAGTCATATTGAGGCTATATATACCAGAACTTAATTTTAATAACAGGCTTTGTACATGCCCCTTCCAATTTAATTTTTCATCAATATCGATACCTAAAAATTTTGTATGAGATACTCTCATAATTTCTTCATTAGATACCTTTATTTTTCCACTCCAATCAGGTTTTCTATTACTTGGCTTAAATATTATATAATTAGATTTTTCTACATTTAATGAAAGGGAGTTATCGTCAAACCACTGCGCCAGATATTTTAGATCTTCATTAATATTTTTAGTGAGAAATTTAAGGTTACCTCCAGTTATATAAATTGTTGTGTCATCTGCAAACATTATGGAGCTGCAAAATTTCATGCATTTAGGTATATCATTTGCTAAAATTGAATACAACAGGGGACCTAAAACAGACCCCTGGGGGGTTCCAAACATAACATCAAATTTAGCGGAAATTTACATTTTTGAACATTACTCTGATATTTCTATCAGTTAGATAACTTTAATCCAATTTAATGTTAACCCTCTCTCTTTTCTTATATTTTCCTTATTTAAATATTTTCTCATCACTTCCAGGGCTTGTACTGAAGAGAGTCACAGTAGCTGCATGTATGGCGGGAGCCAGTTGGGGCTACAGCCTCCTGTGGGGCATCGCAGCTCTTGTGGGGTGGAACAGATACACTTATGAGGCCTTTGGAACTTCCTGTAGCATAGACTGGGCAGCTAGAGGAGCTGCGGATGTGTCTTATACGGTGCTCATGACAGTCTTCTGCTACATCTCTCATATAATAATCATGTCATTCTGCTATTACAAGGTACTGATTACATTCAAAAGGGTACTCCAATAAGATCTACAATAGAGTAAAAAGAACACTCAGTCACATATATGGGAAAACAGCTTGCCTTGCATCTGAATTTATTAACAGGTCGTGTTATGCATGGAAAAGATAGAAGATTCCAACAACAAGGTTTTTTTTTTGTTTTTTTTTGTGATGATATTCATACCCAACTGTTTTAGTTATAAGCATAGTCTAATAAACGAAAAAGCACATAAAAAAAGGTATAATAAGCAGAGATGACAAGCAAAAATATATATGATTAGCTATCTTAAATACAGCGTATAAGGGAAAAAATATTTTAGGCATGAAAAACATTGTTTACCGCTGGTGATTGGGTATTTTTGTGTCTCTTTTTATATGCATTCTTTTATATTCACTACACATAACAAATAACACGCGATGTTAAAAAGAACAAACTTTCATTTCTTAGATCAAACAGAGGTCATCATTGATGCTGAGCCGCCTCCGTAACAGCCAGGCGTTCAGTGCTGAAGATGCTGTGCTTGTCAACAACATCAGGAATGAAAGGCGTCTTACTTGGGTGGGTTTCTTGGGTTCCCAGATAAAGTTACAATAAATAAATAATGAAACAAAATCACGATCTCCGATGCACCTGTGGACAGCTAAAGTCATTGTGTTATGACACTTTTTATATTTAACTTTGCATAGTGGCATGTAAATTAATGCGAATCACATACAAAGCGATTATAGTTTAATCCAAATAAATAAATGTCTACTTGTATCTTTCTTCTTTTTATTGGGGGGGGGGGGGGTCTTATTTCTACCTGCATGCCACGGAGAAGCACACAATAGGTCTTGATATAAATGTTGCCAAAAGGTCAACCCCAAATTTCTAACATTGTCCTCACAACAGCCATTTTTCATGGTCACAGAGAAGGAGCAATATTAATAACATATGTATACATTATCAACTGTAAGTCAGGCATATTTGCTACAAAGATATTTTACAAGCTAGAAATCTGGGGGTTTGACTTATTGCATTTCTATGCATTTTGTACTGCTTCATGCCATTTATGGAAAAATACGACCAATAACATGAGGACATTAATTTTGAAGCCTACCCGAAGAACACTGTGTCGACTCTATTATTATAGCCTAGAATCATTGTAAACAAACTGATAATTTATGAACTATTTTTTCAGATGACAATGGTGATGGTGGGAGGGTTCATCCTAGTCTGGTCGCCATATGCTTGGGTGTGCATCTGGAAGATCATCGACCCAAACGGAGTGCCTGATTGGTTGACCACCTTTCCCACCATGTTTGCCAAGGCTTCACCAATGCTGAATCCCCTTATCTATGCCTCAACCAATCGCAAGTTCCGTAGAGTGGCACGAGGCGTCCTCTTGCGGTGGTGTTGTTGCTTCAGCGCTAAAGTTGATGACGTCATGGCCGGTGCCATTCGTGATAGACAGAGGTAAGTTGTGGAAAGTGCAGCCCTCTAAGGCAAGTTCTTGCCACTATCGAGGGTTGAGGTGAGAGAGAGGAGTCCACCTATGTTAAACATTTACCCCAACGGTGGGGTCTTTTACTTGCCTCAGCATAGACACCGAGTACAAGGGACCGCCAATTTAATGTCTAATCTGACGACATCCAGTTAGGATGTTGCTCGTGAAGGGTGCCCGAGCCCAGGATTTAACCCGGGTCCTTCAGAGGAGCAGGCGAGCGTCTTACCACTAGACCACCCAGCTGCTAAAAAACAGCAGTTTGTCAAAATGTTGCATAAACGCTACATGTAACAAACCACGTGGAAATGCATTATACATAAATAAGAGCGTTTTATAACTTTTCAAAATATTCACCAACTAGGATTTGCAAAATGTTCACATTCAATTGAAAAATGTATGCAAAGATTCAGAAGATTTAAAGAAAAACGCATATTAGGCCTAGGTAGGCAATGCCTATATGGAATTAAATTTGAACAGGGAAAGATATTCAACATCGAATCATCCAAAACGAAATAGTGTAACAAACAACAACACCCAGAAGGTGTGATAAGGCCAGAGTGACTGTCACTTTACGATCTGCTTCACGGACATGAATTCTCACAATGTTAAATTGCCTTTGTCGTGTGGAGATTAGCAGAACAGGTACCAGGGTCTTATCTTTGCAATGATTTGAAGACATAACATGCCATTATACATTTCTGACACCTTTCTGGCAAAACCTACGTGTAACGTGCGGCCACGAACGTTTCTTGGAAATATTGTTATACCTAGTATTCACTACCAATCATTCGAGAACTTTGTTTTGAGACAAGTTGAAGGTGACGTATTTAGAAATGGGGGGGGGGGGGGGGGCACTGTATGAGCTAGGTATAATTTTAGAGGTCCACCCAGATCATCAGATCCTGGCTCCACTGCGCAGGTGAACTGAAATCAACAGATCACCAAGCCATCTTGTGCTCATAAGGTTGTGAAACACAATTCAGTATCATCAGGTGTGATATAACTTTGGGCAGAAAGAAAAGAAATGTTTGCAATTTGTCAGAGATTAGGATTTCCTTACACAAAATTTGAGAACCATTATATTTGTCATCATAAAACATATATTTGTACCCACCAATATTTGTAAAGAAAGTACACCCAGGCCTCTCCTTTTTTTATTTTTCCAGGTCACCAAAAGAAAAACGCGTATATTACGTGAACATGACAAAGGAAGGGATTTACACAGGGAAAAGAAGAGTGTCTCTACCGACCATTGAGACGATATTCTGATGCACGTGTTCAATCATGGCGACTCGTCAATTGAGGATGCCATCAATTAAGGATGTCGCATTAATTTGGAGAAATACAGCTGTCATCAATATCTACGATTTTCTGATTAAATTTCTTATTAATTTGATTTATCGTACATTAGTTAATGTAAATCGGTTTAATTAAAAGAATTGTGAAACTGATCAGATTAAATTCGTTACACTGACGATAGTCAATCTGCACTTTAATTGTTATGATGGTCAATTGTCATGAATATTAACTTTACCCACAATACACTGAGTCAAAATTTTCCTAATTAAAGAGTCATGTCAGACCATGGAGTGGAAAGTTGCTTATCAATAATCTATTAATAATGTGTTGATTTAATGTACTTGTACGACGCCTAAATAAATTATATTTACAATATTAAATTCTCTATATACCATGGAAATGATGTTCGATTCCATTAAACTACATATCCTGATAAAAATCCGTGATTAGCTACTTTCCAAATAGTTTCATATTTCAAAGTGGGTGCCGTAGCCTAGTGGTTAAGGCATTGGACTTGTACGCACAAGTATAGGGTTCAATCCCAGCCATGGCATGAAGGAACTGAGCAGATCCTCCTTGAACCACTGCTTCACATCACCTAGGTGGGGATGGATATAGGCAGTGATAGTAATTGCAGAGTGCATTGTTTCTAAGCGCACATCAACGGCTGCACAGGTGATATTGCTGATACAACAGCTCAGGATTCAGCACAGAAACAGTCTGTTCAGTAACAGCACTGATTTCAAAGAGATACATATTCCTAGATGACATGGGAATGGTTTTATGGCACCTACAGGTAGCATATTGTCTCAAAGGTGTTCCTTTTTGTTGCCCAGAGCAACTTATCATTTCTGTCATTGGCCAATCAAAGGTGTATGGCAAGTCTATTTGAATCATATCTGGCCTTATTCGCAACTTACATGGTCTGTATCAGCTAAGACTAATTTAGCAGTTATCAGATTACAGTTGTACATGAATATTTGTACCACAAAATAGTGTTAAACTAGTGAGAGGTACACCATGAGATACAATTGCAACTGAGAGATTCAAAATGAAAGTTTTCCCTTTAGAACTGGAATAGCCAAGAGGAATTGCAATTTCAATCCTCACAGGGAGAGAGAGAATTTATTTGACCAATGTGACATTCGCAAAAAACAGCAAATTACATGAAACAACTAAAGAATAGTGCGTTATTGCATATGTATAGATACATACTGATAAATTGATCCATATAAGAAGTAAATTAATTAATAGAAGGAAAAAAAAGAAATATATATATATCCCATACCTTTGGTCAGGGGACATCCATTAAGTTCTTCTTTTTTTTTTAAACGCCGACGTGGATGCCCCCTAAATTTCAAAAATACATTAACATTTAAATAATGAGATATAACGATAGGGTGCAAATGAAAATAAGGCAGACAAATTGCAAATTCAATATTTAAAGATTGGCTAACGACAGGAATCAGAAGCATCAAAGATATTCAATTTATGACAATGCAGCCAGAAAAATTAACACAGGCAATGTCTATCTCATCAATCGACGAAAACTTTGTATTTGGAACTTCACTGAATAGACGCCCTTCTTGCACGGCAGCCATGTTGGCAATTTTTCCTCATTGACCTCGTTTGTCATATATAATGACCTCATTACTTCTCCATTGTTCTTGCACTCTGTGACCTCACCATGGCCATTGTCTATTGATGACGTCCCAATACTATATCTGAGTGCAAAGCGAGGTCAATGAGGCAAAAATGAAAACATGGCTGCTCAGTGAAAGGAGTATTAGGATTTAGGGGTGTCTGAGGTCAGTTTCCTTCAGAATTAGGTCTCCTGTATTCAAGAGAGCAAGACAATTTGTGACCTGGCAGATGCTTGGAGCCAATACCAGTTGGGCACCACTGGAACAGTTCGTCCCATCCCACATAACAGTTAACTGTAAGAAATAGTTAAGACTACATGCTTGTCAATCAATCCAATAGTATTTGAGATTATATTTTAAAGAATGAAACCCCTCAGATATGTGAAATTCCAGCTGTTGAATTTTTGTAAAATTTATTGCTGACTATACAATTGAGGGCGATTTTGACAACAGTTGTTTTACAGAAATATTTCTCTTCAAGTTTTGCTTTTATTACAGGCATTTGCCAACATATATGACATTGCTCAGTGATGAAAGCACTTATACTTTCACTAATACCAAGGCAGCTATGTCATTTGCAACAGCCAATCAGAATGTAGCTGAATACATAAGGAAATGCCCTAAGCAGCTGGCGAATTAGAGGCCTGTTACACAATTTGCAGCACATGGTTCTCCAAACAATAACAACATTTAAAGTTTGTGAAAGTTAGAAACTTGATGAGCATTCGTTCACTAGTTCACCAGTTAGACTTAAAAACAAACAAATTTGCCTTATAGCCTATAGGCCGGCTTATGGCATTGAATGTCCGCCAGTGAAATTGCATATCAATTAGTTGTGTCTACATTGAGTACACTCAATTCCTTTACAAAGATTGCTCAGTTAGGTCACTTAATTGGCTTAAAGCAGACAGCACAGTGGTTGGGAGATATTGGCCAATAAGGAAGCACCATCATTGTGTAGATGGTGAACAGTGGTGAAATATGCAACTTAGCTGCCACTAGAAATGAGAATTGAACATTACCATCGAACAGGCAAGGGATTCCCCAAAAATAAGTGGTAAATACCAAATGGATGTTATCACTTAGAATAAGAAGAAAAATTATTTTTGTGTATGATATTGTCATTTTTGATGTGTGACATAAGGTTTCTGACTGAAACTGGCCCCATCCTTGAAGCCTGTTGCGCAGGGGGAGTAAAAGCTGTTCTTGACAACGTCAGTAACCTTGCAAGGTCTAATTGTATGCTAAATTGATAAGTGCTGTCTTGATGGCAAACGCCTGTGCTGTTATAATTTGGCAGACGCTATGACTTAAGGGGCGTTCACACCGTCACGAAAAGACCAACGTATGACAAAAATGGACTATATGTGCTCACTCATGGGTCTGTTAATCACGTAAAAATGCTGTCATGAGTGTACGTGGGGCAGTCGTAGATCGCTCGCCGGACGTCCATCAAACGGTCGCGGAACGGCATCCATCAGGCATCCGTCAGGCATCAGTCAAGGATGGCCACGGACTTATGTAGAATGTTCGTAGAACGTACATAAAACGTTCGCTGACTGATTCCCGAGCGAGTTATGTAACTAATATAAACAATCACTTATAGAATGTCCGCCAAAGTTTTAAACATGTTTAAACATTTTTGCCCTCTCCACGCATGCTCTTAAGGTGGTCAAGCGCGACCAGGAGTTATCTACGAATTAGCGCGAGTATACGTAAGACACTCAGTGAGTGAATCACGTATGCCCAAGGATGAACAAGAGTGAAAAAATATTTTCATACGTCGTCATACGTAGCTCTTATATGTGATAGTGTGAACGCCCCTTAAGAGTTTGCACTTAAACTCATTTAGAGGGATACACAACACCTGAACCGTACTATGAAGGCACTTAATAGATTAAGGTATCTCGATCAAAGGCACATAATTTCAATCCTATACTTTTACCGAGGACAATCAGCCTCGCACCTGAATATAAGCAAAGTATTTCAAAATATCAGTTAATTGATTACGATACGAGATCAGCCAATCTTACATCTTTATCCAAAGGTCACACCTTTACCCAAAGGTGGGATAATATGCTTGGTTCTGGACAGACAATTGACATACAATGTTTAGTATACTAGTTTATATGAAAGGGCACACTCTTGTTAGCGTAAGTGAGCTAATAATACTTATATATAACCACTTCTCAAGGCTAATTTCTTCCCTTATCAAATAAACCTGATGTGTGCTAAACACGAACTTGGTATGACCACATGTTTGCTAACAAGAACTTGGTCTGACCACATCAAAGACTTTCAATCACGGACCCTCCAATTTTCTCCACACACTGATTAATCAAGTGCAATATACTGCAGATGAACTGAAGAATACAATCATTATACAAAATCCTCCTGGTGTCTTTACGAAACCCACATGAGAACATCATTAGTTTAGCCATCTCTCCTTGATGTCACTTCGAGATTACAAACTTGGACATTATAACTATCCAATCAGCTTCGAATTATGACTAGACCTAGAAACAGTGCCGGATAAAGGTTGATGAAGTCTCTTGTGCTACCATACATATTGTACATTTGGAAGAGCCAGTTGGTTGGCTTGGCAATATTTGAAAGCATACTAAGTAGAATGTAAATTTTCTATATATTTATATTGCGTAACACACATTTGTATTGAAATTCGGACCAGTTACCCCCGAACTCCTCCTTCCATATTTTTTGGATGTTGCTAGAGCACACCCAACCTATTCCTATATGCCTATTTAGAAATCTAACACTGTCCATGATAAGCATAAAAAATATATATATATTTAAGGTCTATGACAATTACTTTCAGAAGATTGTGGGTACAACACTCCGATTGGTCAATATGCCAAAATTGTGTGGGACGAAATTATGAGACCAAAAAAGTCCAAGCCGAAAAAATATAAAATTAATATAAATCGCAGCATTTCATTGTTGCGAGTTCTCCGCATAACAGAAAACTTCAGGTAACACGTTATGTAAATGTATATGGGATACACGGCCATTATACTTATTATAGACAAGGAAATGAGCATAGCAGGGCAAAGGCAAGGACGCGGCGTAATGCGCAATAAACGCACGCCATTGCGTCATCGGAAGCGCTCTTCTGTTAAGGAGGTCCAAGATGGCTTCAGCTGCGCTTCAAACTAATAACGACAACCAGAACTCACGCGATCTATTCTACTACGTGAAAATTTACTGAGACAGAAATTTACAGAAGAAGGACATTAAGTGATAGATTGAAACTCAGTCAATCCAAGTGTCACACAACTAAATCTAAATATGGCTACCAATATCATATACCATACATATAATGTTTTTAACTTTGAGAATAATATGGTATCTTCCAAGAAAAGATAACTTATAAACCACATATACCTATTTCAATGAATACCAATCCTTCAGAAGAGACCGATTTAGTAAATATAATTCCGTGATTCAGAAGCAAAGATATGGCCAAGGCACTCCTGCAGTTTGATAGGTCGCCTTTAGCTCATTTGTGCGTTACTCCGCTGCGGTCACTTTCATCAGCTAAAGTGAAAATGTGTGTATATGGCAGCTTGTTATACACACTGGGAGATGATGCCAGAATCATTTTTGAACCCATGAAATTCATCAAACTTTAAAACATGATTTAATCTATTTTAAAGAATAATCGTACCTGCAGACAAAGGCCCAATTAGGCAGGACGACAGTCTAATCTAATGGAATTTGAGCAAAAGTCTTTGACAATATTGTTTTATTGATACATTTGTTTTAAAAAAACAAGGAATTATCAAGAATTGTGCAACGAATATATTCTAAATATGGCCAATAAGCTTGAACTTCAATTTGAACTAACTTGTATAAACAATATTGGTAACGTCTGAGTTTCACCAGCTCAGGTGACAAATGAATAAGAATACCAGACAATCTTATATACCTTGACAAACTAGACCGAAGAATGACTAGAAAGCGAAATAATGAAAGCTATATGGTGAACTGAGGTGATAGATCAAAATGTTTCCCAATTATGCAATGAGGTCTATGTCTAATAGCCAGTCTACACAGAGGTAAGTGTTCAAAACAGAGCAAACCCGCCACAGGTTTGTAGTGGATTTGGAAGCACAATTTAACGATTTCCCCATCTTTTTAACAGAACTCACAGACATTGAAACTAAACTTCAGAAAACATCATGTGAATCTAGGACCCCCATTGGCAATGGCAATCGCTCAGCCAATGGGAGTCCTGGCTTACGCAATAACTGGGAGTCCTGGATTCACGTCACGTCGTTGGAAGTTTAATTTCCAAGTCTATGAAATCTACTGTATAGTCGGTTAATTAGGATTGACAGCCCATTGCAGGCATCAGTAACTAAACATGGAATCTTGGCCAAAATACTCAGCCCAGAAGCGTAGGCAAGGCAACAGCAGCCTATAATCTGCTTAGAAGTTCGATCAGTCCATCAGATGGGATTGGTTCATTGATTGGTTTATTTCTGTTGTTTAGTCGACATGTAGTGGTAAACCAGTTCGTGACGTTACACAGTCAGCCTCAACCTAAAACTTTGAAGCATTCATGCAGTGTCAGTGTGTCCAATCACTTTGGAATCCATGTAAGTTGTGATGTCAATCTCAAACACGGATAAACTTTTATGTTCGGACTAATTACCCAATTATGATGAAACCTGATGATGCCTCCATGGTAGATATCAGATACTTTATCTTGCCACGACCGATCGGATTACCCACAGACAGTGCAAGGTCAGGAGATGAACAGGTGTGACGAGGGAACTGGTGCTATAAATGTGCTTGCATGGCAATAAATCCATCAAGGGATGCTGAAAAAGGAGACTCTGGATTATCCAGGATGAGTCAACTGGCCTGTGATGTGGGCTCGTTCAATAAGGCAAGTCCACCTGATGCAAATATGGATGAACAACAGCAAGTCCATCATAATTCAGCGCATTTTTCTGCCCTTCCTTTAATTGCAAAATCACAAGAAGGCACCCTTCATAGCCTGAAGGTTACTCAATCAAAAGGTCGTCAGATTGGTTCTATTATTTACAGAGGGATTTCAGTGAACTCGTGGTTTAGTCCTTATGGAATTACCAATCTCCAATCACCAAGGAGTCCTTCGCTTGCACCAGAGTGTCAAAACGCCATAGCAGAGAGGGCGCGTAGTGCTGTTGGCCTAGTTGGTAGACAGCGGTTGCATGATCCTGAGTTCGAAACTCATGCAGAGGTCATCCAAGGAGTTTCAATTTCACCAGTCCTGTCTTCTGAACAAAGCAGTGAAAACGACAAAGTGGAACACAAAGTAAGATACACCAATGACATTGAGACACAACAGAAAAGAGAGGATCTGTTGCTCAGGCTGGGCAGGCAAGGTCGATTCAAGGGCAATTACTCCAGGCCCCACACTGCTCCCTCTTACACAAGGATTCAAAAGCAACAAAACTCCGACCAGCTTCCTGGTATTTTCATAAAAAGTCTGCAAACCCACCAGCAACAGGAAACGTCAACCAGCAGTCAAAAAGAAACATCGATGTCAGTTAAAATAAATGATTCGATTAACAACAAACGATGCTTCAGTGCTGCTACTGCTGCGGCTGCTGACTTGAGAAGGTCACCAAGGAAGACTTCTGTCAACAATGCAACCTTTCGTTCAATTCAAGCCATGAAAGAAGCCTACAGACAAAAGGTCAGTGAGCAGGAAGCAGATGGAAGGGCAATGGGGATAGACTGCAGGAATAATGAAAAGACAACGCATCCATCTCACAATAAACCTAATAAGTTGAGAAAAAATAAAGGAAACAAAGATGAGACAAACACTCAAAAGAGTTTACTCAAACCACTCATGTACAATGAAGACTGTGAACTGAACCACGAAAAGGGGTGTCCCTACAACTGCAGAGGATGCTTCAGAGCTTGCTTAGCATCTGATGAGTATTTTGACAAAATGGAAACTAGGCTAAAACAGTCACAACAAAAAGAAAAAGTCAAGAAAAAGGCCACGAATAAAGCAGGTGACCCGATGCTCCCTGTAGAACACCGCGACCTCCCAGATCTTTACTTGTTTCGTCTTCAGAAATTCTTTGGAAGTGATTGGAATTTAATGGCCGAAAGCATCCAAGAAAAGGGTCCTAATAAGCATGATAAGGCCAAGGATGGCTAAATAAGTCTTTTTTTTTTTTTACAAACCAGCAAACTATATTTCTGTTTATTCACTCACACGTGATTTTCAGAGTCACTGAACGGATAGTAATCTAAATGATAACGAACTATTAAATAACATAGAGTTTTCATATTGTTATGCAGCTAAAAAAAAATTAGCTATTTTTAAATCTGCTATTTAAGTTCCAGACGTGCACACGTTGTTAACTCTTGACTACCTGACACACATTTGTACCATTTCAAATATTAACTGACTGTAAGTTCAGATTGTAAAGATTCCTTTAAAATATTCCAAACTGAAAGGAATCGAAACAAGTGACATTATTATTGTATAATCCTGTGTGTGCAATAAACTTTGAAACGCCTACGTTTGTTATATCTTCATTATCTTGTAGATTGATGTGGAAAGTGCAGCCCTCTGAGGCAAGTTCTTTCCGCTATCAATGGTTGATTGATGAGGTGAGAGAGAAGAGTCCACCCATGTTACATATTTATAGTGGGATATTTTACTTGCCTCAGCATAGACACTGAGTACAAGGGATCGCCAATTTAACGTCTCATCCGAACGACATCCAGCTGGGATGATGCTTATGAAAGGTTACCCGGGCCTGGGATTGAAACCCACACCTTCAGAGGAGCAGGCGACCGTCTTACCACTAGACCACTCAGCTGCATAAAGTGTCATTTGGACACCATGTCTTCACCTGCTTATACAGTCGGTGTCTGGATACCTGTTATTGTCAAATATACAGATGAGGCTTGCAGTCATGGAACTTCAAAAACTTTGTAATAAATCTGTCATAAAATTTGGTGTCACAGGGAATTTAGTGCAAAGCATTGTGGGTATAGGCTGGAAGGACCACAAACAGGAATGAAAGATCATTCCTTAAAAATATGCAAATACAGTTAGTTTCATAAAATATGGTCGACTCTAGACAGCTTTTGCAACCTATTCCTGGCTGTAGGTAAAACTGACTAGAGCCAGCCACTTCTATCTAATCCTAGCTTAAAGTCGGATCACACCTACCACCACTAAATACATATAAACCTTGGTAAATAGAAGAAATGTATCTAATATATCATAGACATGTATGTACAATAGACAAGCATCTTTTCAACCAAAAAATTAAAAAAATATGTGTAACTCTTCAACTTATGCACCATATGGTGCTGCATAGATATCCTATTAGATCCGGCTTTCAGTAGTCAGCTATAGCTAGACAGTTCCGTTTAGTGGCAGGTAGCATCATATAGCAGAAGTTGTCTGCTTTGTCTAGGTTCGATTTGACAGGCCGTTTTTAATGAAACTAACTGTATCTGTAAGTGTTCTTATAGGCTAATCATTGTTTTCATTAAGACGTATATAGTAGACACAATCGCTGCAGCTTTGAGCATTTTTCCAACAATTCTAAGAGTGTTGGCATGTTATTGCTGATTAAATACACCTCAGCTGAACTGAAACTAATCCAAGAAGAATACTGTCATTTGTGTTTCAAAAGAGGATTGAAATGAGACCAGATGGTTGAAAAAGACAAGATGTTTTTTGTTGGTATATTTCAGTAAAATTGATATCTTGTTAATATTAAAACTGACAATTTATGACAATATGGCAACAAACCTGGCAAATTCGACCAGGCAAAAGTTGTCAAAATGACAAGAATTAGTTTTTTCTTCCCTAGACATATTACATGTAAAGCAAACGTTCAATGGAAGTCAGTTTGGGGTGAAAAAAACATTGCTGTTTACACTATGTATTAAAGGTATATATTAAAGGGAGTTTATTATACACTTTAAATGAATTGCATCTATTACATACAATAAGTAAATGATACGTTGACTGGTCAGAGAAATTGTATACACTGTATCAGACTATAGTCCCCAGCAAACCGGAAAAATAACTTAACATTAGCACATCTAATCTTATAGACAACTTTCTTCAAGGAACAGCATACAATGTGTACCAATAATATTCAGGTAACAAACACTGGTTACATATTTTCATTATAATTTTCCTGTAACCTAATCATCTACTTTCCTCCAGTAGGTAGTCTTAACTTTACCGGGCAGTAGTAATGCCATAAATTATTTATTAGTAATATTCCCATGAACTTCCTGCGCAGTTTCAAATTGCTTGGTGGCCTAATCGTACCCGATAGTCGTCACTACGTCGAATACAAGTAAAGCCTTCATTTTGCAGAAGAACCGCTATTTGTTTTAGTTGTTAAATTGCATAAATAAAAGAAAACTTCTTCAAGGATTGATTGATCAATTTGGGTGGTTAGATGGGGCTTTACGTCCTGTATTTCTGCACCTGTGCTAATTAGGACAGGCAGGGACCATGTCAATGACATGATGGATGATAAGGCCATCCAACTTAGGCTCGATCGGGAATTTAACCCGGGATTCAGTGGATGGAAGCCCAGTACGCTACCACTGAGCTATGCGAATGATTGTCAGATCAGATGAGAGACGAATCCACGATTCCACATATCCAAAAATAAAGAGTTCCAGGTTTTAGTGTGTGCCATATTGAAGAAGTTCAAAACCATGCAAAGTACAAAAACCACCAGCATAGAAAACACTAGCCCATAATGTTTTATCAAATTAATTTTCCCACAAGACGGTGCTTTATTAAATAATACAAGACAGACATCTTGTGTTGTAAAGATTCCCAGAGAGCTATGTATGCTTCCCACGGTGGCCCATAAGTACAAATCAGAGCGAGGCTGTGGTGCAGCGCGGGAGAGTTGCTGAGTGGCACGGGAGAGTTGCTGCGAGGCGCGGAAGAATTGTGGAGCGGTGGAAGAATTGTGGAGCTACTTGGAAGAATTGTGGAGCTGCCCAGAATAATTGCGGAGCGGCGGCCAATTTCTAAACGAAAGACCGTCTTGTCCGGTGAGAGCACCGGTCTTTCTAATAACTGACGCAAGGCATTTTGGATACGGAAAAAAAAGTATGGTTGAATAGGCGTCGCAACGCCGTTACAATGCTTGTTCAGTGAAATTTACGAAAATAGTACCTGCTGCAGTTGGTGGAATTCGACAGTAAAATTATGCTGACTAGTTTTAGCAAAAAATATAAAATTGGTACCAGTTTCACACCACTCTATTTTACCAGTTTCACAAAAAGTAGCTCCTTGTAAAAAAAAAATTAGGCACAGGAATCACACTTCTTCGTGCGTAGACGACGCGCGTAAGCATTTCCCTCCCTGATTTTAGGGAACAGCAAAGCTGAGTAGCATGCAGTCTGGGGTTCGGTCAAAACGGCCTAATTCAAGACGGCCGATACTGAGACAACCAATCACCAAGACGGCCACTATTCCAGGACGGCCAAATGAGAAAACGGCCACTTGCAAGGACGGCCAATTATGCAGCATTGTAAATAGTTGTCAGTAAAGTTCTTTCAATATCTTTCGGTATGTTAATTGCTTTCTTTTTTTACGTGTTAATTAAATCTATCTGGTGTTGCTCTAAGAAACCCCTGCAGCTGGGAGCCGTCTCGATCCCACCGACCTACACAGGTAGCACCGATCCTGTCCCCCCTCCATGGTCAATTCTAGCCTTTATAAGTAATCTCCGTAATTATTGCGAGTACAAAAATGCTTAGGGTATCCTCTGATTCCTCTATTGGATCTATTGGTTAACTACAATGCTGCACATGCAATCTATTGGTTAACTACAATGCCAATAGGTGGACAGTGGACAGTCCTGTCCACTAGGTGGACAGGGGGCAGCACCCACATGTACAGGGATTATTTCTCTGTACATTTCATTCCACACATTTTATGCTCTTCTATGTCTGAAAAGCAAAATGAGTGATAAGAAGAGAAGAAAGAAAAGACTATTGGAATCTACAAAGCAGAGCGAGGCTTCTTTGAGTCTTTTTACAATATGGAACCTAAGTAAACTATACAGTCACTGATGATGTTATTGTAAGCTATAGACCTAAATATATATCTTTATTTGCAGCCGTATGCTCTATTTATAAAGGAAGATACAAGTAAATCAATATTTATAAACGTCTAAAATGGATTAAATTGTCATGTAACCCTTAATAAAGTCATTTCAATTCAGGCAGTATTTGTTATATTAACTGAACACCAAAGGACAGTATGGTCCAATTGGTGGACAGGGGGCAGCACCCACATGTACAGGGATTAATTCTCTGTACATTTCATTCCACACGTTTTTATCCAAAATGCCTTGCGTCAGTTATTAGAAAGACCGGTGCTCTGCACCGGACAAGCGCCGTCTTTCGGTTAGAAATTGGCCGCCGCTCCACAATTATTCTGGGCAGCTCCACAATTCTTCCACACCACTCCACAATTCTTCTGCGTCTCGCAGCAACTCTCTCGCGCCACTCAGCAACTCTCCCGCGCTGCACCACAGCCTCGCTCTGCTTTGTACTTATGGGCCACCGTGGGAAGCATACATAGCTCTCTATGTATGGTACAGGTCTGTCACCACCAGCAACAGGTTCAGGTGGAGGTAATCCAATGGTCCCATCTTCTAGAGCTTCCCACAGGGCTGTAGCAGCAAAGACTCCTCCATCAGATCCAGAACCATTTGCTCCACAATCCACATAGATGAACTTGTAGTCTGCATCCACAAGAGCCATGAGTACAATGGAATGGAAGCCCTTGTAGTTATAGTAGAGTGAACCACCTTTGGGAGGACACCTGATGGCCACATGCTTCCCATCTATGGCACCAATACAATGGGGAAAGTTCCATCTTGTCTCAAACAGCTGTGCAACTTCTCTCCACTCTTCTGGTGTTGTTGGACAGGAGAAGACCTCTTCTGCATCCTCAGCTATGATGGCTTCACACACTTCAGGAATGATGTTGCTGATGGTGTTGTGGGCCACTCTGAAGCCATACATCAATGACTTATAGCTGTTGCCAACTAGGGTGATGGCAATCCTGAGTCCTGGCTCCAAAGCTTTCCTCCAGAAGGTGTCTTGCTTGGTAATCCTAGGCCCAACTTTGGCAAGCAGCTCTTGGAACATGTCTGGCTGCATTCTCACAAAGTTCTTGTAGTGGGTTCCATCCTCCATCAATAGTTTATTCATCAAGCGTTCGTATTGGCCCATCTGAGGTCTTCGCAAGAGCCATGGCCTCACCCAATATCTCTTCCTTCTCCTTCTCCTGATCACCCCTGGTCTTCTTTCTGCAGCTCTTCTGGACTGTTCTTCATAGTGCATAATAGCCTGTGCAAGAGTTGCTAGTTGCAGATTTAATTCCAAGCTGGCCTGAGCCATTTTTACAATGGCTGTTGGTTGGTCTACTGCATGTGCCATGGTCCTTCCCCTGTGGTAAAGAGGAGCAGAATGAAGGCTACAGACAAGCAGCCACTTTATATATTCACATCTGCCCCATCCACCGTGACAGCCGGCCTTCAAACGTAGTACACGTAGTTAACTCGCCGGGTCGTTCCTTGTAACCCTCAGTCGTGATCGACTCATGCTTGATACGCCTCTCACACGTACAAGCATGCGGGTTGTACGTAGATGCCATGGAGTCTCCCATCGTAAACGTGATTTACCCGTGGCTCACCTGGCATCAGACCGGGCATCACGGGTGTCCACGATTTACACCTCGCTCCCGCCAACAGCCCCGCCCCTTTTTGCTTCCAACAATCGTGGTGAAGTCGTCAAAATGGGGTATACATAATTCTACGAGAGCAATACGGCTTTACCGGGAAAACCGGCTATGTGAGAACCCCCCCTTTAGGCCTAGATGACATTCACAAGCTGTTGGTGCCAGCTTTTTTTATTTCTTTTTTAAAAAGACCTTTTTACCAACATTTTAAAACAAAGCTAACTTTTCATTTTAACAGCAAGTCAATGACATGCATAATCCATATCTCATTTCCTTAAATCACATGAAGTATCATTTAGATGTAATTCACAAATTATGGGTGCAAAGATAAAATGACTATAAAACCTAATTCATATCAGAAGCAAGCAACATGGCGAGTGCAGAATCAAATTATACAGAAGGATAATTTCTATGAAACAACCGATTCAGATTTATTTTGCTCAGGATTATGAACCGGTATACGAGCTCGGGTCCTTGTACATTCACATTCCTCTCTAGAATTTTGTTCTGAAAAAGTTTTACAATCACAGCAACAAGTCGTGTGGCCCTTCCCTTTGCAGTCATCACATGATAACACAAGCTGATGACAATGGCGACTGCTGCATGGACTGTAATGATCCCAGGGTTTCTTGCAATATTTGCATTCTGAAAGGGAAAGTGCATCAAAGATCAATCTCAAACATAAAAACTGCTGCACATTCAAAGAGTTGAAATGCTAACTCTACAATTACAAAAAATATATATATGTACAGCAAAACCTGCAATAATGGCTTCTTGTATAGCAAATTGTCACATAAAACTCCCTAACGGAATTGTATATTTTACCCCTCTATCAAACTGACACATGCCTTAAATGGCCAAATTCATCAGCATTGCAATATTAATAACATTTTGATTGGTCAAAATTACCTGAGATAACATCATCATTTGATTGAATTGAATAACGATCATCAAAAACAAACAGCTTTCCTCTGAAGTGGCCATCAGGGAACTGCTCAATGTATTTGTGGATTCCTCCAGATAGCTGATAAATTTCTTTACCAATTCTCTGAAAAGACACAACACAAATTCATTTAAAATTTAAAGGAAAAAATGGCTCTTATGAAAGTTGCAATAAAGGAAATAAATTACTCACCATGTGCTTAAAAAATGCAGACCCTCTTTCACAGCGTATGCCACCAGTGCAATACATGTATATCTTTTTATCAGCGTAGTAATCTTTGTTTGCCATTACATACTCAGGCCAGTAGCTGAATTTCCTTATATCAGGTGTAACAGCACCTTGGAATTTGCCCTATCGAATGAAAAAACCACATTGCATGATCAGACATACACAAAATGAGCCGCACGCACCGCTTACAGTTTCTATGTCTCTAGATTTATCATAGGCAAATAATTATATAAACCAACACTACCTTCTTGTCTAATGATTTTTTTTACCATTACATGCTCATTTGTGCACAGGAATTTTAATTTTAAGTTACAATAAATGATATAAATTGAGTTTTTCATGCCATCAAAAATACATATGTTAACAAACCTAGTGATGATGTCACAATAATGAACAATGGGTAATGATGCCATTTCCATTGTGTTTTCAATATTTTGGTCTGGATTTCCTTTCAATTTGTTATCTATTTTTCGTAATTAATGCCTGATAGACTGACTAGCTGATACAAATTTAGCATCTCTTGATTTATTAAGGCAATTTCAAATTATTTGATTAAGTCTTAGAAACTTGCATTTTGACAGACAGAGCAGCTTTAATGACATTAAGCAACTTACTATATTGCTCTCATAAAAGTTTCTGCAGTCCACAAACACTGTTGAGTCCTTTTCATCACTGTCAGGTTTCAAATACTTTGTCAAAGCTTCATGGAACTCTTCTGGACTGAGCAACTCTCCTGTTAATAATGGATCACATTAATGTTAAGGTGCACCAATACTAACATTGACACCTAAACATGGACACATGGAAAAGCATGCCGACTCAAACGCTACGGTATCTAAGTTCTGCTCACCAGCCTCTTTGTAAGATACAGATTGTGGACTTCTGCCCATTGGGACAACCTCTTCATAAACTCCAACTTTGAGACCATCAGGAAAGACATCTTTCTTTCCTTTGCTTTTCTGTTAAAGAAAAAACATCACTAAAATTCACATAATTACAAAATACATCATCATGGTAATGATGACTATCATTTACAATGTATAATGTTTACCTTAAAATCTGTTAATTTCATGTGACTGAAACTTGGATGCGCAAGAACAGCTTGAATGTAAGTTTCTGTGGCTTCAGTACTACCAGCAACTGTTCCATTTAGTCCTTCTGAAGCAATACGTACCTGACACAAATTCAAAAGGCATAATTTTACCATTACAGAAAATCTCATGTTGTTATGAGCAAATGAATAACCAAATTATAATAGTCACTCATAAATCTCACCTTTCCATGTAGACCCAGTCTTTTGCACAAAACTTCTTGCCACTTGCAAATCTGTACTGGATTTCCAATATCACTGAAAGACGAATGCACCATTAATGCTAATTGCACATATGACACATACACTACAACATATTTCGAAATAAATCTAATAATACCTGTATGTGTAGAACAATAATACTTGGCCATCATCACTGCACTGTTGTTTTTCTTGAAAATTTGGCAACCATGGATGCTCACCACTTGTCATTTCAATCATGGTATCGTCCATTACGTTCTCATATTTCCCCGGACCTGAGGCACAAACAACAAAATTTGCTTGAATATATACAATGTATTGAAAAGGCACATATATATTTTAGCAAGCAATTGACATATCCCAACTCACTTGTATTCAGTGACTTGTCAAAAGGAATCAATGCTTTCCATTTAGCATCCTCGGATCCATTCTGAATTATGTTCGCAGCAGCCTGGTCTACGTCCTCTGCGTGATGTTGAGACACATGTTTATGGAAATCTCTCATTTCCTTGAAGAGATGATCAGAACAGCATCTCCATGATCGATCACCATTATTGTCACATCTTTCCTTTGACTTGACAAACTTTGAGAATGCCTGAAATCAACCATAAATTTATTTCATCAGTCCCATCTAGCCCTGGATGTGAGTGTATGACCATGCTGCTGATGCAGGGAACTTGCGGTTAAGTCCCATTTATGCATCTAGACTGGCTCCCAGGCCTCCAACGGCAGTTAGGGACAGGATTCATTACATTGGCTTTCTTTGGTGAAACAGCACCCACGGATCCATGGGTGCTAATTTAATTACTGTTTTCTCAACGCCACAACAATTACCTTTATTCTTACTGACATTATCTGGTTTACTGTGCAATATTATAATAAAACCCAACCACAGTGGTGGATCAGCTCAATGAAACCCATGAGTGAGATGACTGGCGGAGGAACTCACGAGTGGCGAAGCCACGAGTGAGTTCTTCTGCCAGACAGCTCACGAATGGGTTTCAATGAGCTGATCCACCACTGTGGTTGGGTTTTTATTTATATCCCACACTTACACAGATATTTTCTGTATTTTTAGTTAGGAAAACTAAGAAATTAAGAATTGTTTTGACCAAATTCTTGTACTTTTTATATTGATATTCCTACACAAACAGTGAGGATCAAAAATCTCATTAATATTCATGCTGAACTCAGCAGCCAATCACAGAAGAGAACCAAGCAAACAGACAGACGTCACAATGTCCTCCCATTCACAACTTTGAAGGCTTTTAGCAGAAAAACAAACCTTTGCTAGACTGTATTTTTCATAAAAACATTTGTTTTATGCATGTAGAAAGACGTTTTGCGTTATTTGGTGTAAAAAAAATAATATTTTAGTCAGATATCACACCTCAGTGCGACCAAATTCTATATATGTAATGTTAGTAGATTTGAAACGAGGAGAGATTCAGCTTCATGCCAGTCTTGATTTGGTCAAAATCGGACAAGAATTGGCGAAGTTGTGGCCTTGGCATGTTCAATGTTGTGGATGTCTGACTGTTTGAGATCAACAGATTGTATCGTCGGCAAAAAACGAGTCGCCGGTACAAATCAATTATTCCATTTATATAGATTTGAAGAGAAGAGAAACTAAGCTTCAAGCCAATTTTTATTTGGTCAAAATCGGTCAAGAATTGACGAAGTTGTGGCCATTTTCCAGTTTGAATGGGCAAAGTGAAAGTGAATTGAACTAAAGGCTCTCCCAGACATGACCAATGACCACTACGGACAACTTTTAGTTTTAAAAGTTACCTTTAAATAGCAAGTTTACTTCAAACCTAGTTTGTGTTCATGAATAGTAGTCTATATAATTGGCAAAGCTGTCATCTTAGTGTGTGAAAATGAAAGTGAAACTGATTAAGCTGAAGTAGTCCGTCAAATATTTAAATTAAGGATGGTGGATCACAATTTATTATAATTAGGGATGGTGGATCACAATAAATACCAGATGGGTTGTCCTAATAAGTTTTCTATGAGGAACACAACCAAGTGTGGGATATTACACAAATTCTGGTTACTGCAAACAAATCCTACAGAGGAATAAAGTGTGTGGAATGTTCTTGTCAATTTCCACTGCCATTTCTGCCCACTGGCAGCCATGACAAGATTCACTAGAAGTTCATGACCTCATTATTAGGAGGCACTCAATGAGTGTGGCCCCCTTTAGACCGAAGTTGATTGTTCTACCCAAGACCATCAGTAGCTATCAGTACACATGACAGATTATGACATGTCCTAATTCCGTATATTTGGGTCACCTGGAACATGGCAGATTTGAAGTAGAAGGGAGGCAGGTGTGTCACCCAGTGACCAAAACTTCCCAAGTATTGCAACACGCATGCCAATCATATGAAGCTAATTATCAGAAAATATCCATAGCCTATACTGGCTTAGCCCCAGTGTGTGGCTGCTCCGATGGCTTTGGATATGTCACAGCCACGGTTCTTGCATATTTCCAATTGGCGAATAATTCAGCAATAAAGCTATCAAAATCACTGCTACCCTCAACGATTCCTCACCTTAAACTGAAGTAATTTTTACTAAGATGATGAATTATCATTGCCCAAAGCTTTTAAAATCATTGGGAGAGGATCTAAAGTTAGCAAGTTGATCATTGTTGATCATTGCCGACAGTTTCGTCACATGATGTAAACAAACAGTCGGCAATTAAAAAATAAATTGCGTTACAAAGCAATAGTTTAGCATGAGAAAATGTGTTTTTATTATGAAGCAAGCACAAACTGTTCAATTTAGTCTATTTAATGCACGAATCTCATGTTAATGGAAGATAAAAGTCAGAGCAAAATGTTTACTTTTTTGTGATTTCTACAACCACCAGCTCTATAAAATTAATATACTCAGTGATTATGGAAACGGGAGAAATAATTAATCAGTGCTAAAATCGTCCGAATAAGGGGAAATATTCTCATTATACTGTGAGACTCTTGTGAATTCTCCGGTCCAGATACTGGTCGAATTGATCGCCAGTTTTTCAATGGACAAGCATGAAAATGTGAAAATGTTGACTTTTTTCCCCTATGGCACAGAACTGGCTCACGCTCAGGGTCCAGTGATGTTATTGTTAATAATTTTTATAGTCCATATTTTCGCCCACACAACAATGTATCTAATAAGTAAAATTCCCATAACCATGATCATTTTGATGACCTCACCATACGCTTGGCATATTTTCTGAATAACCGATCTCGTTTCTGCGTATTTTTCTCATCATCCGCTTGACCATGATCATCAAGAATGTTACCAAGTCCTTCCATCATGAACCAGCCAGCTGACGTGCTAGGAGAATCAATCAGCACCAGAGGTCGCCACAGTACAGAACAGGAATTAGCGCCACCACTCGGCCTAGGAGTTCGTTGAGTTTTCTTTAAAAAATAAAACATATCGCTGCAGCACTGGCGAATTTGAGAATGAATATTTGGCCTCAAGGTAAAATGTTTGACATGTTAATTATTCTTACTTATGCCCCAATCCTGCAATACAATGTATTTGCATTAGTGCCTGGAAAATTATCATATTTTTTGCCAGTATATTTTTATAAATTAAGTTCTATATATGAAGAGTATGGCAAGAGAACAAAATGTGCACAATAATAAGTCTAAAACATACAAATATACACTAAATTCTCAAAAGTTTTATGGCATTCATTGCAAGCATGAAGTACCAGGGAATACTAATATAATTTTCAGCATTTTTATTTTCTTCATATTTTCTATTATTATGAAAAAAGAATCACAGGAATGTCAAAATACAGTCTTAAAAGTGAAGGCACTATAATTTTTACATTTTATAGCAAAATTTCATGTATGCAATGTATAGGCAATATGCCGCATAATAATAATAGTAGTATAAAAGAAGGTTATTAGCCACATAATGAGGTACAGCGTAGAAATGTTTTATTATTATCATTATTTTATTATTATTGCCATGGACCGCAATAACGTTTCTCAAATATTACATAGTTCACAAACAGTAGATTAAACTGAATGCATTATTCAGGCGCAGGGGGTCCTGACCCCCATGAACAGTAACACGCTGGACTCAGCCCCCTGGATCTGTCCCTGGAGAAGTATAGGCCAACATGATCTATCTACAGAATCATTACAAAATATTTGAAAATATTTATTTATATATTACTTATTCATACAGGGTAAAAACATTTTAAGCAAAAACTCTTTTTCAAAACGGCCCTGTTATATTGATATACAAATGTATCTATATTCTTGAGGAGATATCAATGTTATAAGCGACCTGATAACATTGCAAAATAGCATTGGAGTTGAAGGTGCGGCAAAAACATGGGTGTTGGCTAGTCATATATGCCTAAATTGAAGCACTTTGCAAGTTCTTGAAGAAAAAGAAGAGAGTGAGAGGGGGGAGAAAAAAATGGCCTGTAATCCGCTGTTTTTAGACAGATGGCAATTTTAGGGATAGAGAAAATTAAGTGGGGGGGGGGGGGGAGAAGTTGAAAGGACCGCTTTAATACTGATTTGCAACGTTTGCCTACATGCAGAGAGAAAACTCAGCCTGAGGCTGCTTTGTGATGACACTTATACTTTAACTAATACCAAGGCTCCTAACTGCCTTAACTTCTCATCTCAAGAGGCAGCTCTGTCATTTGCAACAGCCAAGCAGAATGTAGCTGAATATAATTTTTTTTTTTGCTAGTTTACCAGTTAGACCTAAATACAAACAAATATGTCTCAAAGCCTTTAGGCTGGCCTATGGAATTGAATGTCTAACAGTAAAATTGCATATCATTTAGTTTTGTTTGAATTGATTACACTCAATTCTTAAACAAATATAGCTCAGTTAGGTCAATTAATTGGCTTAACGCTGAGAGCACGCAGTGGTTGGGAGATATTGGCCAATCGGGAAGCACCATCATGTGTGTAGATGGTGAAATATGCAAATTAGCTGCCACTAGAGATGAGAATTGAACATTTCCAGCGAATGTTTTGACTGAAACTGGCCCCATCCTTGAAGGCCTTTGCGAAGGGGGAGTAAAAGCTGTTCTTGGCAAAGTTAGTAGCTTTGGTCTTAATTATTGTATGCTAACTTGCCAAGTGCTGTCATGGCAAATGACATGTGGTTGTCCATATATGGTTGTCTATTGTGCATTCAATTGTTACTCAATCCAACGCATACAAACCATTATGTTGATTGTTATAATATACGAAGTTCACAGTTCCAGTTTCTGCATCATTTGACTGCTGACCAGTTATTTAGAATTGACATTCCCATTCATACACTAACCAATCGGCCACTCTGTTAGGAGTGGCCTCTGTGGTTTATCTGGGTAATACTACAGCTAACTGGACATTACTTAATCTAAATTCATTCGTTGAAAAGTTTGATTGACAGCTTGCCCGTTGAACCATTACTACTAATCGACCTATAGTTAGTTAGTAGGAGAGTGCTGGTTCAGACGCAATTTAATTAGTCATGAATTTAATAATTCTATTCAGTCCTATCTTATCTGATAGACAGCTAGATAGCTAGATAGGTAGGTAGATAATGATAAGTGCAGCCCTCTAAGGCACGTTTTTACAGGGTTGACTGATTGACTAATGAGGGGAGAGAGACGAGGAGAGTCCATCCATATTGTATTTATCCCATGAGTGGGGGCTTTTACTTGCCTAAGCACAGACACCAAGTACAGGGGACCACCAATTTCATGTCTCATCTTAATGGGATTATCCTATCAGCTCCTATAATATCCTATCCTATTTTATCCTATCATATCCTATCCTATCAGTTAGTTATGACCCTCAGTCATACCTTATCCATTCCGAGGAAGTTCCCTTTTTTTTCATTGAGTTGCATTGTTTTGTTAAAGTTGCTTTAGGTTGGGTAATTAGCTCCACTCACTTGAGGACCTGAACTTGTATTGATAGCAGAATGGCAAGCTGGGCAGTGTGAGAATAAGCAGCAACACTCTTCTGGAGGGACCTTATCTAGCTTACCTACAGTGGGGTGTCACAAGACTGTCTGACTCAAGGGACAAACATACTGACACACAAGTAAAGACGGTAAATCCCTGAAGTTCAGCTAAGTATTAAGATAAAAACCCCAAGTTCTGCTGATGAAGGTTTGTATATTGTCATTTGAGCAACAACACTTCTATCTTCCGAAAAGTTTAATGAACCCATCCGATGAAAAGTTTGTTAAAAGCAACAAACAAGATTTGTAAAATCATTAACTTTACTCCACTGGGGTCACACTTAATTACTCTCAATATACTGTTTTGGAATTGAATTATATTTAAAGTAGATATATCAAAATCATGAAGGAGAATATACCCAAAATCCATTGAAAGATACATTGTATCACGTTTTCATATATATATATATATATATATTATTATCATTATTAAAATTTTATTGCATGTTGGTAAAGGTGTGAATTAAATCATTACAAAATCTAGACCAAACTTATTAGGTAGTGTGGGGTAAAGAAATCGGTTAATAGCTTTATAACCCCATTTTATGGTGGCCGAGGTGTTTACTTCGTGGTTTCGCGGTTTCGTGGGGAGACAGCCTAACTTTCGCACCACAAAAGTTACCATTTTCGCCCCAAGAAAGTACCAGGTTTCGCCCCAGAAAAGTCCAACTTTTGCCCCACGAAACAGACAACTTTCAACCTATGAAACAAACAATTTTCGCGCCATGAAACAAACAACTTTCGCCCCACGAAACAATAAACAACTTTCACCCCACGAAACAAAACAACTTTTGCACTACAACACACCTTCGCTCCACGAAAGTGAAGGCCAATTCAATTAACTGCAGGCATGCAACTTTATATGAGTGGCTACATCATGTCCACTTCTCTTTGTCCCCCTCCTCCTGCCCCTGCCCCTCCTCCTACCCCTTTCTCATCCTCCTCCTCTCATCCTTCTCTCCTCTTCCTCTCTCCTCTTTCTTCTCCTTCTTTTCCACTCTAAAATAATATTTCACTTTGTGACGCATCTTGAAGTTAGTGAGGGTGTTTCATTTAATCTGGAAGCCTAAGTTTGCGTGCCGGTATCTGTTAATTTATTTTACCTGGAATAATGTTTAATACCTTGTCGATAGGTGATGCTATACTCTATTGGCTAGGAACAACATATTTCTAAAGTCTTTAGTTTGAGTACAATCTTGAGTTGAAAACGATGCCAAGTGCGACTTTTGTAACTTGCAAGATTAGTTGCATTTTGCGTCGTTTTCAACTCAAGATTGTTACCAAACTAAAGACTGTAGGAATACGATATTCCAAACAAAAGACTGTAATAATGTATTTTCAACCAGTATTCTAGGTAAACCATTAATACTGCATGTACTGCTATTTGCAAAGGTAGATTTATCTATGATAGGGGCATCCATAGATATAAATACAGCTCTGTATGTTCAATATTTATGAAGTTAATTGGCCTAAAACCGCCAGTGAGGGGGGCAGGTTAGCAGTTTCGTGGCACGAAAGTTGGAACGAAAGTCGGTACTTTCGTGGTACGAAAGTCGGTACTGTCGTGGTACGAAAGTCGGTACTGTCGTGGTACGAAAGTTGGTACTTTCTTGGGGGGAAAGTGGGACTTTCTTGGGGAGAAAGTTGGTAGTTTCTTGGTGTAAAAGTTGGTACGTTTTTGGGGCAAAAGTTGATAATTTTCATGGTGCGAAATTGGGACTGTCATGGTGTGAAAGTGGGACTGTCGTGGTGTGACAAAGGGGACTGTCGTGGTGCGACAAAGGGGACTGTTGTGGTGCGAAGGATGCTGTCTCCCAACGAAACCGCGAAACCACGAATTGTACTCCTTGGCCACCATACCATTTGCCCTTATCAAACTTTTCATCTGAGGTTTTGTGAAACTCTTTCAAAGTTAGAGTGTTGATGCTTAAAAGAAAATAGCTGTATGATTACATTTAATCATATTTACAAAAAATCCAATTCAGTTTATCTGACAAAGAACTGTTTCAATACATACAATAAAATCAACAGTAGGCCTAAAGCCTAGGTCTCACATAGCCGGTTTTGCCATAGTGAAGCCGTAGTATGACGTAATGGTTATGCAACAGCTTTTTTCGCCGGGTTGGCGACGGATTCTGGCGGCAAAAAGTTTCAACAGGTTCTACAGGTGACTTGATGGGTTCTACGGGTGACTCGATGGGTTCTACGGGTGACTCGATGGGTAATGGCCAATTAGTGGTCGAATTCCAGGTGGTGGTGGTGGATTAGGGCTTTAGTCCTGTATTTCTGCACCTGATGGGCTAATTAGCACAGGTAGGGACCATGGCAATGAGACGAAGGATGAAACAGCCATCCAACATAGGCTTGACCGGGAATTGAACCCGGGACCCAGTGGTTGGAAGCCCTGCGCGCTACCACTGAGCTAGGCCCCCACCCCTGGTCAAATTCCAGGAGAGACTCGACGGCTTCCAGGGGTGACTCGACGGTTGTACGAGTAACTCGACGGCTTCTACGAGTAACTCGACGTGTACGTCCCCTGGTCTAATTTTAAAATATAACGACGGGAAAGTCGGCGAGTTAAAACTACCAGCCGTTGGCTTATCCGTACAACCCGTCGAGTCTCTCCTTGACTTTGACGTTTTTCCCGTACATTTACCAAGAATATATAAATAGGGGCTGCATCTCTTGCTCTTGATCATTCTGTCTCCAGCTGCAGAAGAGGAAGGACCATGTACATGCATCAACCAGAACGAAATAGAGCCTCGCTACTACTAGCTGCTCAGGCCAATGATACATTTAATTTACAACTTGCTTGTGTGACAGCACTAGCTGAGGAGGAGGAGGAGGAGAGGAAGAGAGAAGAAGAAAGCAACTGGCAGCCATGAGGAGGAGGAGGAGGAGGAGGAGGAGAAGGAGGAGGAGGAGGTTTTGGGTGAGGCCCTGGCTGTTGAGAAGACCGCAGGTGGGATATTATGAGCGTCTACTGAATGAACTGCTCCAGGAGGATACCCAAAGTTATACCAACTATTTGAGAATGGAACCAGCCATGTTCCAAGAGGTCCTTGGCAAAATTGGTCCTAGGATTACCTTCTGGCGGAAAGCTTTGGAGCCAGGACTCAGACTTGCCATCACCTTCCGCTATTTGGCAACTGGAGACAGTTACAGGTCCCTCATGTATGGCTTTAGAGTGGCCTCCAACACCATCAGCTCCATAATTCGAAAAGTCTGTGAAGCCGTAATTGCAGAGTATTCTGATGATGTCCTGGCCTGCCCCACAACTCCAGAAGAGTGGAGAGAAGTCGCTAAACTATTATATTATCTTCAAGATGGAACTTTCCTCATTGTGTTGGAGCCATTGATGGAAAGCATGTGGCCATCAAATGTCCTCCCAAAGGTGGTTCCGTGTACTATAACTGCAAGGGATACCACTCCATTATACTCATGGCTCTTGTGAATTCTGACTACAAGTTCCTCAATGTAGACTGTGGAGCTAACGGAGCTGGATCGGACGGAGGAGTTTTTAGCACAACACTCCTGAGGCAAGCACTTGAAGAAGGGACCATAGGGTTACCTCCACCTGAACCAATTCGTCCTGGTGAAAGACCTCTTCCCTACTTCATTGTCAGAGATGATGCCTTTGCTTTGAGAACCTGGCTGATGAAGCCACTGCCCCTCAGAAACATGACCAAGGAGCAGAGGATATACAATTACCGACTCTCCCGGGCGAGAAGAATTGTGGAAAATGCATTTGGGATCCACAGAAAACCAAGACAGTGGAATCCATAGTCATTGCATGCTGCTGCCTCCACAATCTGATGAGAATAAGGTATCCAACTAAACTGCCCAGAACACCATAGTGGACCAGGAAGATCCAGTCACACATCTAATCACCCTAGGAACTTGGAAGGGCAGCTGGAGAAATCTATGAAATGCCACCACCCGCTAGAGGCCATTCTATGACTGATGCAGCCAAGATTCAACGGCAGTACTTGGTCGACTATGTTAATTCAGAGGAAGGAAGTGTGCCATGGCAAATGACATGGTATAGAGATTCCACAAAACAACCCCGGCCTTTTTCAAGGCCACCAAATCCTCCCAAAAGAGCAGACCATGTACTTCTTGTGTAAAAAAAAAAAAGATCCTGTCTGACCCACCCAAAATAAGCACCATCCCAGCTGGATTTCGTTTCGGAATATTGTACGTTAAATTGCTGGTCCATTGTACTCTGTGTCTTTCCTGAGGCAAGGAAAAGAGCCCACTGGAGGGGTCAATGTGCAACATGGATGGGTCCTTTTACTCAGTGTCAATGCTGAGGCAAGTGAAAGGCACCACACTTAAGTTTAATGAAATTTGCTAAAGAAATATGAAAACTTTATTAAAGTGTGATAATAAGAAATTTACTGAAAAATAGTGTAAAATTAAAAAAATATTACAAAATAATGGACCAATACCTTTTTGTGCTCTAATCAAAAGAAAATATGAAAAAGTTACTTGAATTAAAAAAAAAATTTTTTTTAGAAATATTATAGTTCTTGGACAAAGATAGAGAAAAGTTTGGAGGGTTTTGGAACTTTTTTTGTTGTTGATTGATTGTTAACACAAATTTGTGTACAAGGCCTGCTCTTTTGGGAGGATTTGGTGGCCTTGAAAAATGCCGGGGTTGTTTTGGGTGGCCTTGAAAAAGGCCGGAGTGCTTTGTAGTGTCTAGAGGTTAAAATACTGGCTCATATTCAACGGTGTTGAGGTACTGCCTGGTATTTCCGATGTCATGGATGGAGGTCCAGTAGGCGGTACTGATGAAGGTCCAGGTACTGCTGCAGATGGCCAAGTCTTCTCCGGACTAAGAAGTGGCTGGGTGTAGTGGAGCTGGTGTTGCTGATGAGGCTCAGGAGGAGGAGGAGCGAAGAACTGGGGGTGCTGTTGGTGCTGCTGGGTTTGCTGCTGGGTTTGCTGCTGGGGCTGCTGCTGGGGCTGCTGCTGGGGTTGCTGCTGGGGTTGCTGCTGGGGTTGCTGGAGCTGCTGCAACTGGACTTTGGCTCTCTGAATGTTTCCTTTGAGTTGGATGAACATTGGCAGCAGTTGTGCGTGGAGCTCATCTAACGATTCCGGGTCGAGCGTCAAACACTCCAAAACGATGAAATCTCCCAGCACCCGGATTCGTCTCTCAGTAAGGTCTTTGGGTGGAGGAGCAACTATTTGCTGCATCGTTGCCTGGAGGACTCCGGATGAAGTTTTGGCAAGATCAACGAGTTGATCAATGCCACTTTGCGGACCTTCCTTCCTTCGCTTTTTGTAGGGGCCGCCCTTGGATTGCTTGGCAATTATCCTGGGGCACAGATTCTTCAGCTGCAGTCGAGCTGTCTTCCAGTTCCCGGAGTGTCTTCCTGGTCTTTGCAATTCATTTTGCAAGTATGTTGCAGCCCTGGCGACTTGGAATTCTCGTGATGTGCTCCACCAGGAATCCAAAATTTGCACATATCCACTTTTCTTTCTCCGTGGGATTCCTCTTGGCAGTACTGGATGGCCCCTGTTTGAGTAGTTTGCCTGCACTTGTCCTTATTGATTCCAGCCAGGTCTTGAGTTGGAATCCATTGCAGGGGAAACTCAGTTTGCCAGCCATTTCATTGAGGAGGGCCATCTTCCTGCCTGAGTCCTTGTATTCCTTCAAGGTCCGGTTGTAAAAGATAGGATTGTCGCGATACCAGTAAGCGACATCCTGTTCATCACTGGCTGGCAGGAATAGCTTTTCTTGTTTTCTCTGACCAGCAGTTGAAGGTACATTTCCAGCAGATGCAGCAGTAGAACGAGCAGGCGAAGGAGCTCCAGAAGGAGCAGGCAAAGGAGATGCAGAACGATCAGGCGAAGGAGCTGCAGAACGATTAAGCGAAGGAGCTGCAGAACGATCAGGCAAAGGAACAGGTGAAGTAGCAGGCGAAGGAGCAGGTGAAGTAGCAGGAGCAGGCGCAGGAGCAGGCACAGGAGCAGGTGCAGGAGAAGGTGCAGGAGCATGAGAACGAGCAGCAGCACGAGCACGAACAGGATCACCAGTGCTGCTTGCTTCTGATGATGACTTGGTAGCAATTCTCAAACACTTCTTTCCGGGCGACTTTGAAGGTGAAGTCCGCTTTGTGGGCGACTTTAAAGGTGCAGGCCGTTTTGCGGGCGACTTTGAAGGTGCAGGCTTTTTGATCTTTTCCTTCACAGGAAGAGCACTTTTCTCATTCTTCTTCTCTGATGCTGAAGATGCATCCTCATCGCTTGGTCGATATGAGGAAGAAGCTATAGAGGAAGGTGACTTTTCTGCATCCTCAGTATGAAGTGCAGGTTTCCTGGTAATCCTAGTCTTTTTCATCAGCATGATAAAAATTTCTGGGGCAGTGTATTAGTCTTCTCTGTATGATAGCAAGATGCTGAATGATCTCTTAACCACTGGTCAATCTTTACATACTGCCTGGATTGCGTACCCCGCTGTGATGACATAATAAACCCAGATCGCATTGCGTCACTACTAATTAGTTCAAGCATGGCATACCCAGCTACTGGCTCTGAAACTCCCGGGTTGGCCCCGAGTCCCAGGAGTGACTCGACGGTATCGCCGGGTAGCTGTCGGGTTGGAGCCGGGAAGCGCGTTGCGTAACCATTACGTCATACTACGGGTTCACTATGGCAAAACCGGCTATGTGAGATGGGGGCTTAAGTGTGAACAAAGTATACACCAAAGGCCTAGCGCATGTGTGACATGTCCCAAGCGTTAGATTTGCGGTTTTTGTAACAACCTTCTTAATAACTGCCCTTTTGATATTAGTATCATTGTAAGTATCATCCCTTCAGTATTTCTTTTATTTGCTGCTGGATGATGCTCACGAATATGTCGTTTTCTTTGTAAAATTTAACACATTTTAAAAATCTTGTAATATCCTCGTTTTAGAATGTCAAATTTATTTAGTTATTGTTGATAGTCCAGGTACTTAGGGATCTAGAAGGGGGGCATTGCACAGATTTGTCTACAAGCATGATATTTGGCACAGATGTAGACAGGGACATACTTAATCACCTTTTTGAGGGCGCCGGGCACTCATTTGGGTAGCCATACTGGCTAATCCAAAATGCCGACCAATCGGTATTTAATTTTGTCATAAAATCATAACCGAAAGTCATAGGATCATGAGTGACAGCTCTTTTTATAGGTTTTTGGCCTCAAAGATTCCACATCTAAACTCTATTTTGAAATAGAAGTGACATTTGGCCAATCTAGTGGTTGCTAGCATATTTTATCCCAAATCAAATTCATATTTTAACTATAGAAAAAAGTCCACAACTGAGAACATGTAATGTCATATAAAAAAGAAAATCATGCTGAACTGACTCTAGGTTAATCACTGTCACAAAGTTTAGTCAACATAATAAGTATCATCATTGTTCACACATCCACCCTCATATTTGCATAACCCCATGTAGCTGACTCCTGGGTGACTGCTTTCAGTTTCCTGTGCAAGACCATTTACTGCGGCAATGTAAAAAGATAGTTTGCTGCTACCTTCTAAGTCTTGTCTAATATGGCAACCAAATGCAATTGTTACCCTTTTTGCCCCGTTCAGTGAAATCAGAGAATTCCTGGTGAACTGCAGTTGCTTAATTCCAGTTAAAGCTTGTCAGAAGCAGTGCTTTCTTTGTGTGTTCAAACAAAGCTGCTGAACTGGGTGGTATGTTCTCCAGAGTATTTTTTACAACTTGTGGTTGACCCTATCCAAATCACATCCTATACTGCACATGACATCTACAAATTATTCCTGATTCTTCATGTGGAGAGAATCAAAGCTAAACTGTGAAGGGTTACGGGCTGGTGTTACTAGTGTTTCTGTAAGTCCTTGTGTTTGCCAAGATGCCAAGATGACCAGGCAGTCTTCTTGCCACATCCAAGTGTCACAACCTGATATCCTTGATGGTCACAATGGGAGCAAATATCATGCATGGGAATGTCACACATTTTTTGACCCAGTATCAAATAGTCAATTGTGAGATTACAGTCTGTTTGGTAGCCCTGTGTGAAACATGTGCCAGATTAAGGGATATTCTTGTATTTACTACAGGGTGGTTGCAGCGCTGGAGACCCGATAGATCCGTCAGACAGAACACTGTCCAGTTGGCAATGAGAAGGACTGTCTTACACTGATATTCAATGACAATCTCCTGAGGAAAATGAAAAACTTCTTTTTGTCCTCATTTGTTTAAGAATCCACTGTTCCAGTTATGTTTTGGGATCACAATGACATGTGGCCATCCCCAATCCTAGTCTGTGCCTCACAATTCTGATGTGTGAATGAATTTAGCCATGTCAGATCCCATATGGCATCATCCCTGCAAATGGTGGCCCTGATGGAGCTATCTGAGACTCGAGCAATGACATCATGAGTTGTGTAAAATACTCAACAAATGTGGTCACACCATTTAAGTAATAGCGGCCATATCTAGCCCAATGGCTGTGGCTGTCCTGACTCTAAGCTGCTCAACCAGTTGGTGCTTTGATTCATTCCAGGATGTCAGAATGCTGCCTGATCTAAGTGAACCACTATATATCTACCAAACTTGATGGTTTACTGTAGTTTCAAAGTGAAAAAAAACATCTATATACCACTGGTCATAATTTTAGTGAAAGAATAAGCTTTGTTATTAGAGTCAAACTTCTCTTCTGCACACCACTGGCTTTGTTTCCTTTCTTGGTCAAAACAGGATGGTTTGCAAATTATATCAGAAGTTTATTGCATTGCACAGTGTTTGTGATGGCATGGTCTTTCTGTGAAACATATTCTACATAAGGCCTTTATCAAGGACCTGAGAGATTTGTGATGAATTCTTGCTCATAACCTTGTGCATTGAGTTCCACAAGTCCTTGATCACTAGCAAAGGGCTTTTCTGCTCAACAATCTCAACAAATGCCAAGACATCCCTCTTGTGCTTGAATTGCAAACTGTGTTGTGTGCTTCTTCATGATAAGCAGTGCTTGAGCTTGAGGCATCTGGGATAGCTTCCAACTCTTCAACACTCATGGAGCAGTGTGTTGATCTGCTAACGTGAAGAGTGTTCTCATACAACCCAACTGCTCCACCAAGTGCCTGAAGAACCTTATTGGATTTATGTGAGAGACAGTTACATTTGAACAGGTGGTCCATGGGTATTGTAATATTAGTTAGAAAAGGCCTTTTGCTTAAGGAAATGAGAAGATATATCAATATTAGACACCTGATAGGTATGACTCTCATTAAGTTGTTAAGAATCAACTGAGCATGACCAGATGTTAGAACCTGTGTAAAGAACTGTATAACAAACTGAATCATGTAATATCTTTCTAATTATTTGATGAATTTTGTCTTAAAAAATGCAATGCTACCATCATCACAACCAACCTATCTACTTTTATATTTTAAAATAGAGCAAAAATAGAGATTTGCAATCCTTGAGGTCAAAAACCTATGAAAATAGCTATCACTCATGTCCCTATGACTTTTGGTTATGATTTTATGACAAATTAAATACCGGTTGGCGGCCATTTTGGATTAGCAAGTATGATGACCCAAATGAGCAGCCTGAAGAGGAAAAAACACAAGCCTCTATATCACTGTTCATTCAGCAAAGACGAAGGCCAAAAACTAACTCAAATAAAAGGAACTGGGTAGCATGTACTGACTTCCTAGTCTTGCCCTTGGTAAAGGACCTACACAATCCACAATGACTTCAAAGAAAAGTTCACCAAAATATGGAATGGGTAGATAGATAGATAGATAGATAGATAGGATAGATAGATACATAGATATGAAAAGTGCAGCCCTCTAAGACAAGTTCTTGTTGCTAGTGAGGGTTAATTGATGAGGTACGAGACAGAGAAGGAGTCCACCCATGTTACACATTTACCCCATGGGTGGGATCTGTTACGTGCCTCAGCATATAGACACTGAGTACAAAGGAACCCAAATTAACCTCTCATCCGAACTACATCCAGCAGGGATGTAGCTCATGAAGAATGCCCGGGCCGGGATCGAACCAGGGATCTTTAGCAGAGCTGGCCGATGTGGAATTGGCAGATGCCTTAACCATTAGGCCACCCAACTGCTACAAATTTTGACAGAGCCACTTGAGGATCTAACTCGTGTTTATCAACCATCTCATAGGCCTGACAAATCATGCCAAAGTTGGAAACATCCTTACTTAAACCAAGCTTAAGGAATTGCTTAAGAATTTTGTTAACAATCTTGTTAACACCCAGATGACCACCTAAAGGTAGACCATGTGCCAAATGGTTAACGACCAATCACCATTGGCAGGAATATCAGGGAATTTTCTCATCAACACCCAATCTTCCAGATAATAACCAACTGGCACCTTGACAATTTCATCATCTGGAAGAGCTTTGTTTAAAATTTTGGAATCATTTTTACAACAAACTTAGTATAAACTTCTCTTGTCATTGTTATAAAAATTGAAACAATCTTGTTATAAAAATTGAAACAATCTCTACTATTAAATCACTTTAATTTACGACAATAATTTTAATTGCATTGTAGTAGTTTATCCACCTATTTTTTTTTGTGTGTGTTAGGGCTACCTTTTGAAATGTATCAGTTTTAATTGATACAGGAGCCAATATGCCATGCCTTATGACATCTGTTTCCTTTTTTTTTGTGTACAGTGTTTGTATTTTTTTTACTGTTGTTCATAAGATAAAATGGGTGTAGTGCAGTATAGCAGACCAAACGTATGCCCATATCTGGCGTCCATAAAATATTTAAAAATATCAATACTTTTAGCCAAAATTTGTTCTAGCACAGAAGAGGAATAATATTTGCATAGCTCAGCGGGGGTTGGGGGCGGTAGCTCCCGATAAAATAAAATGTCTTGTGTTGAAAATGAAAAGAGCAGTCGTTTTTTGTGACGTCATTCACCTTTTTGGCCTCAATAGGACAACATAGTCCGGTTGGGTTGAATCCGTCAATTCTACATAAGTCTTGCTATCGATCACCTTAATTCAGATTTCTAAATTTCGGCCTGTAGGCTTCTGGAACCAACTCACAAGCTGTCAAAATAGCATGCTTGAGTTTCATAGTTAGAGGCATTCTCAACAGACAAGCTGAATATGCTTGCTGACTTCTACCCTTATTTACATTGTGGAGCATCAAAGGCCAGCACTGTTTGGGACACTCCAAAACCTCTGCAGTGTGCAGTAACCTCATCAAATGGAGGAACTAACAGGTGCTTAACTACCATAGGAACTGCAAGGACCAAGTCTACGGGCCCCTCCATAAAAGCGTTATATCTAAAAGTGGGTTCTATGATATCATAAACTCCAAAGGGGGCTTCTGGTGACCCTACTCTAAAAATATTTCACACCCTAGAAAAAATGTTGAGGGTCATATTTTTGGCTCTCTACACAACATTCTTTCTCCCTAATAGATCTGATAGTCTGCACTTGATTCCATTAAACCTTTGGGATGTATTAGTGAGGTGTCAATGATGCAGCAGTTTCTTTGCAGTCTAATACACAATTAAAGATGGATCTCTTTTCATGACTCAAAGACCAGCTGATTCTAACTCGTGTTTATTCAACTTCATAGGGGTTCTTAGCAGTGTCTTAGTGTTCAGCTGAAATACAAAGAAACTTCACAAGTTATGCTATCCATAAATTATGTATAAACCATTGCAATATAACTCCACTATGCCACTGAACATATAAACATTGTACATACAACTTTATACTGCTGCATAAGCAGTTATACATCTTGCAAATTTAACACAAAGAGAAACAATAGAACTGAACAATACACTTACAATTTGCGGGTCTAAGAATAATAGTTAATGTGAATGGTATATGATGTCTTAATCATGAATGACACTACAGCACAAGGAAATGGTCAAGGTGAGGTGTGAAAAAACAAAAGCTGTGATGTACAAAAGTGGCATGGAATTAAAGACATGGATGAATGAACATTGAAATAACCCAAGCATATAACAGCAAGCATGATAAATGAATACATGTAAATAATCCAGAACTGCATTAAATAATACAGTCTCAAGTCTTATACATCACCCCCTTGCAAGTCCTCAACATTTATTTCAGTCCTTCTTCAAACATAATTGGAAGCTAGTCAATGGTAACTTATAAGTTCCTTGGTTTGTCTTGACCTTTGCAGAGCGAATTCGACCATCTGCACTGGGTTGAAGTTCAGTGAATTGGCCAAGCAACCATTGACCATGAGGTAAGTTGTCGTCCACCAGTTTCACAAGGTCATCCACCTGAAGAGTACGCTGCTCGTTCTTCCACTTGTTTCTGACTGTAAGTGAAGGTTAGTATTCCCTTGTCCAACAATGCCACACATAATCTGCCAGGACCTGACAGTGACGTCAATGCTTCCTGCTATCAATGTCACTAGGATCAAATTCACCTACAGGAGCTACCGAAAAAGCACCCCTGCGCAGAAAGTGATTCGGAGTCAGTGCTGTGAAATCATTCTCACTGGAGCATTGTAGTTCAATGGACGGCTGTTCAATACTGCTTCTACTTCTGCTAAGGTTGTCCAGAGCACTGATTTAGAGACCACTTGTTCCATCAATACTGCCTTGAGTGCTGCTTTGATGGATCTCACAAGACGTTCCCATGCTCCAAAGTGTGGTGCGTGAGGTGGAATAAAGTGCCATTTGGCGAACCCTTGCAGAAGAAAGTTGTTGATCTTCTCTTGATCAAGCTGTTGCAGACAAGAGTTCCCTATCAGCACCCTTGAAGTTTTTCGCGTTGATGCTGAAGATCTCAGTGGGTTGGCCACACCTACTCACAAAGCAACGAAGCACAAGAATGAAGTCATCCATCTGTAGAGAATCAGCAGCTCCAAGTGCACAGATCGGGTGAATATGCAGGTAAAGATACAACCCGCTTCTTTAGTCTGGGTCCCGGGTTCGATTCCCGGTCGAGCCTAAGTTGGATGGCTGTTTCATCCTTCGTCTCATTGCCATGGTCTCTGCCTGTTCTTATTAGCCCAACTGGTGCAGGACGTAAAGCCCTAATCACACCACCCCACCCCTCACCATCATTGGCCCAAAATAATCAAGCCCTGAAACTGGAAGGGACAAGTGTATCCTGCAACATGTTGGGCAGGCAGGTCAGCCATTAAGGGAACAACTGGTTGCAATCAAGGCACTTATAAACTATCTTCTTGGCTAATTGTCAACACTTGATTGGCCAAAATCGCTGTCTCAGGGATGCCACTGGATGCTCTGGCCCACAGTGTGCTCGGCTGATATGGATATCCTGGGCAATAAGCTTAGAAACTTGGTTGTCTTACGGTAGCAAGATCTGGTGCTTGAATTCTTCTTCAGTCATAGCCCTGTGAAGACGACCACCCACACGGATGGTACATACTTCCACTGCTGAGGCTCACTGTGTTCATGTATCTCTGTAATGCGGTTGGCAATGAATATCTTCCATCTTCTACTCTCATTCTTAATGTAGCGAAGAACTGTGATGGCATCGGTCCAGAATATGATCTTTGGAGTTTCAAAGATGTCCAACAAGGCACAAGAAAGTCGTACTGCCATCACTGCCCGAAGGAACAACGGATGCCAATGGAGTCTATTATCCTAAGGTAAGCCACGGCTGCAAAACCAGCTTCAGATGCATCGCAAAATACATGTTGTTCCAAAGCCATACCCTCCTTGATATCTGGGAATTCGTAAGGAAGATAAATGATGGAGCTCCCTAAGCCAGTCTCTCCATGCTCGTTAAAGTTCTTCAGACAGTTTCATCCCAGTCGGTCCCTCCACTCCAAACTTCTTGCATAAGACACTTTGCCCTGAATGTGAAAGGAGAGAGAAATCCACATGGATCATATATGTGCTAAAATTTGTTCTCTTTGTCATTGCTTCAGAGTAAGTTGAAGGGTTGAATACAAAGCTGTCTTCTTATACATTCCAACCAAGACCATGTACTCGCTGCATGGGAAAATCTTCAAGATCCAAGTTGAGTCCAGGCTGAGACTTAGCTGTTGGGAGATATGATCCAGCACTTCTTCAGATGTCGGAGAGCACATGTGAAATGCAGTGATAGCAGTTGGGGCATCCTTCACATATTTCAGCAGGTCATCCATGCAAACGTTTGAAGTATAGTTCCTCAGACATTTTCATCTACATGTTCTTCAACAGCAGCTTTCTTTAAACAGCAGCTTGTCTCAAAGCATAGTTCACACAGCATGGAGAGTCCTTTGCTCCAAAGATGCGCACTAACATCTTGTACACTTGGGGAGGGCCTGGGAGGTTCAAGTCATCCTTCTACAGGAAGCAGAGAGCGTTACTGTCACCTTGAGTGACATTTACTTGATAAAACATCTCCTTTATATCAGCTTCAACTGCCACTGGATACAGTCTAAATTGTTGAAGCACTGTAAACAGGTTATTAGTGAGGCAGGTCCAGTCATCAGTTTGTTTGGTTTGTTCAGATTGTGACATAATGATAAAGAAGGTACCACATCTTCTTAGGCTTCCATGGATGTAAATTTTCTTGCATAACCATTAGCAATGTAGCCATTCATCACCACACTGTACCGATCCTTCATGTCAGGGTTTTCTGAGAGGCGCTTGACAAGTGAGGTGAATCTCTACTCTGCCATTGCTCTGTTGTTCGGTATTCTCTGCTCCACATCTCTTATAAGCATGGGCACTTCATAATGTCCATTAGCTAGTCTTGTAACATCTTTCAGAATTTTTGCTGCATGTTGGTCTTCGATGGACGTGGGTTTCTTTAAATTTGCAGTCACACCAAAGGATTCTGAATTTCTCCACTTGCCTACTAAGTTGCATCTCTTCACCCATAACAAATTTCACATTAGCCTGAATATCCTCCCGAGATCTTCCATCAGATTCACCAATTATACACCAGCACAGTACAGTCTGAATGGCAATAGGTCCATCAGTTGGCCTTCTCTGCTGTCGGTCTGCAGATGAGCCCTTAGTACATTAGCACCAATTAAAAGCTCGACTTCACTTGGTGCAACATTACTAAGATCAATGTTGTTCACATGCTTCATGTGTCGGAGTTCACTTGCTTGAATTGGAGAGCATATTGAAAACACCTGGTCTGGTCCATGCTTCCTTGATTCACAAAGAAGCAGCATCTGGGTCTCCTTGTGCACGGACTGACACACTAACTCTTGAGGATGTGAGGGAAACTAATGAACTGAGAGTATTCAAGGTAAGACGCTCTGATTTTCCATGCAATCCAAGGTCATCATTAATCAGGGTAATATCACTGCATGAATCCAGCAATGCATTGGCATTCAGTGTTCTACCACTTCTTCCTTGGACCACAACTGGGAGAACTTGGAAATGTTAACTTCACCCACTGCAGTATTCATATGCATGCTCGAAGTTTGTCTTCTCCTATGCAGTATAGTATGATGCTTAATACTACAACCGCTAATGTTGCACAATCCCTTGGACTTGCTACCTGCAATTATGTGTTTTGGATGGAGACAATTACAGCAAAACTGATGTTGTTTTACAAAGTCATATCTTTCTTCAGCAGCCTTGGCTAGATAATGCTTGCACTTAGGTAATAGGTGATGATCCAATGAACACAACAGACTGAAATTTACTGAACGTGGATCGGACATTGGAGTCATGGATGAAGTGTTCAAAGTAGTATACATTGGAGCAGACATCTGTGTATTCCGTCTCTGATGAGCTGAAATTGCATATGAATTAAATTCAGATTCTATGCAGTCCTTTAAAACCAGTTCTCCAGGTCAACCAAATTTGGTTCTCGAACCCGGCATATATTCCTGACATAGTCATTCCACTTAACTCGCTTGTCCCCAGGAATGCATCTAGTAGTCCGCTGCAATGCATCCAGGCTTGTAAGTTCACTTGTATAACCCACTAGCGAAGCATGGTGATGCAATCTCTTATTGCAACATAGAAGTTCCAAAGAATATGAGCATCGCCTGATGGTAGAGCATTCCCATCCATAATCATATCAATGTAGGCGGATATGAGCTCCTTCAATGCAAGTGCATAGTTCCTGACACTGTAACCCAATCCAAGTAGAATTTTTTTGGCTTCGTCTCTCACATGTGACTGGACAAGGTCCATGGCTGTAAGATGCAGGTGAGGAAGTAGGTGCGGGTATGGAGAAAGCAGTTACAGGTGTGGAGGAAGATGCAGTCACAAAGGTAGATGCAGTCATGAGGGTGGACACAGTCATAGAGATGGATGCAGTCACAGAGGTGGATGCAGCCGCAGTGGTGGATGCTGTTGCAGAGGTGGATGAAGTTGTGGCAAGTGGTTCATCTGGAGGTATGGATGACACTCCTTAGTCTTTCATCAATCTAATACAAGCATTGTGACCCTTGCACGAAATAGTCATTTAATGAATTTTCAGCTTCTTCAACTCAATCATCTTCCAAAGCAAATAAATAATTGTCATGTGCTGTCTGCAACTTCTTCAATTGGCTTGCCATTCAATCCTTGAGAACATTCAAAATTAATTTTGTCATACTGGTTGATTGTTCTTGTTACCCAGCATGCTTGTCGTGATTTGCTTGTCTGCAACCTTTCAATGTTGGCCATTTTGTTTAAGTTTAATACAAGTGATCATAGGGGTTCTTAGCAGTGTCTTAGCATTCAGCGGTTAGCTGAAGTACAAGGAAACTTCACTAAGTTAAGCTATTACAATATAACTCCACTATGCCACTGAACATATAAGCATTGTACATACTACTTTATACTGCTGCATAAGCAAATATATGTATATATACATAATGCAAATTTCACACAAAAAGAAATAAGAACTGAACAATACACTTACAATTTGTGTCTTTGTTGGTCTAGAATAACAATTTATGTGAATGGTATATGATGTCTTAATCATGAATGACACTACAGCACAAAGAAGGTGAAGGTGAGGTGTGAAAAAACAAAAGCTATGATGTACAAAAGTGGCATGGGAATTAAAGACATGGATGAATGAACATGGAAATTACTCAAGCATATTACAGCAAGCAGTATAAATCAATACATGTAAATAATCCCAAATTAAACAATACAGTCCAAGTCTGATACAATCTCAGTGTAGCATGTAGACTATATATGTCAGTCCGGGAAAGGAGCAATTTTAATAAACAACTTTGATGCTGTAGAGAACTCTCCAAAACATGGGGTGCACCAACTAAATTGAAAACATGACACATTTGCTTGACAGGTTAAATGGTGGAACCTAGTGCCTTCTGCCTTTCGCAACAAATGATAAAATTGTCCAGAAAAGAATGAAATGAGTCTGCCAAATCTTTTTTAATGTTCCTGAATAACCAAGGTGTTGCTCTTTCCCAGACAGTATGTGGGACAGTGTTTGAAGGATTGGGTAAGATGTGTTAAAGATTTTGCTTTTAGTGAAAGTGAAATATTTTATCATTTTTGTACGTGCATGTACATTGTACAAGGAAAAAAACATTTCTGTCAATCATCAGTGTTGACTAAGAAATGTTTCTCCACTTCAAAAGTTTAAAATTTGCTTTATCATCTGTTTCCCCTCATTCCAAGGGTAGGGTCCTGTGGTATGAAATAATGATTTAATTAATTATAACAGGTATGTTCAGAGAGCTCATAGGGGCCCACCAAACCCAAGATTTTTCCATCCTAAGCTTCTCTAAAGCCCCCATCTCACATAGCCGGTTTTGCCGTAGTAAACCCGTAGTATTACGCAACGGTTATGCAACGCGCTACCCGTCTCAAACTCGACGGCTACCCGCTGATACCCGGCGATATCCGTCGAGTGACTCCTGGGACTCGTGGCCAAGCTGCGAGTTTCGGGCGCTCCATGGCAAACTCCCAGGTGTCCAAAAACAAAAGTCAGCGGAATACCCGTCGAAGTCGGCGGATTACCCGTCGAAGCCGGCGTTACCCGTCGAAGTCAGCGGATTACCCGTCAAAGTCGGCGAGTTATCCGTCCCTAATTTTACCCGTAGTAAAGCCGGCGGTTTACTACGAGTAAGCCAACGGGTGGTAGGAGTAACTTGATGGCTTCCAGGAGTAACCCGCCGAATTGTAGGAGTAACTCGCCGACTGCTACTAGCGTCAGCATCAGCGTAGGCAGGGAGGGGGGTTGTATATACTTTAAAAGGCTGTTTCTCCCCTAATATTAGCCCGATGTCCGTCATATAAGATTGGATTGTAGTATAGTTCATACTGATTCTATACGAGTTTTCGGATCGAAGATAGACCGAATATTAAGCGAGATACAGTATGACTCATATGGAATTGTCCATATGTCGCCGACATCACCCCAAAACACCCCGAAACTCGGCGCAAGTCGGCGCGATGCTGATAGACATTCCTGATTAATTGGCTATAATTAATTTGCGGATGGTGTCGGTTTGTAGCGGCTCGTCACGGCTCCTCACCCCTGGTCACGGATATCGGAGGGGTAGGTTGCTGTGGAGGGCGGTCTCGGGCTCTTTGCCCCTTATCAGCAACATGTGTTTCCTTTCAGTCTCAGATTCCGCTATCATTCCCTGTGTCACAGAAATTAACTTAACTTCAAAGAGAAGGGTAGTTCGACTCTACAAAGTCATTTTTAAGATTGTGTATTGTACATTATCGACGTTATGTTTATGGAGTTGCTCTTTTTCTGCAGATTAAGTGCATATAATTTTTTTAACAATAGATTTATGATTTCCAGAGTTATGAATAATATCAAATGTAATCAAACTTGACTGTAAATTATTTTTTTCTAAATATATAAGCCCCTGTTATCTATCTATCTATCTATCTATCTATCTATCTATCTATCTATCTGTCTATCTGTCTGTCTGTCTGTCTGTCAATCAATCAATCAATCAATCAATCAATCTATCAATCTATCAATCTATCTATCCAAATTGAAAATACATTCTATTATTTATCCACAGAATGCATATATAGATGTACCAAAAAATTATATAAAAAAAGAGATAATAAATTTACACCTACAAATAAATGTAGCACTCAATAAAAATGCCAATGATATTATCCATATCCAATCATAGCAATATAGTTTTAGCTGATTGTTCTTTTCTCTTTTCAAAGTGTTTTCACTGTACTTGACTTTTATATATAGCTGAATATTCCTGACTAAATAAATAGCAATTAAACCATACATATGTAGTTTATACTTGGGAAACAATGGTTTAAATTCAATTGACAGTTAATTGAAGCAGCTACAATTGTGCAGATAGCTCACTAAAACGGAAGGAACGGAAGGAAAAAATAAATAAAAAAGCTAATCTTGAGGTTAAAAAAAAATCCCATGCCTTTTTGGTACTTTGTCTCAAATGTTCACTATCTAATGATATATCTCTCAAAATGACTGTATTATACCATGATCTTATGTATACAGATATTTCTCTGTCAATTAATTTAGGTTTATATCTACATGATATGAGCTAACATGTAAATGAATGACTAAGACAGTATGATGGAAAACATTTGGGAAAGTTTTTTTATTTGTTCTCAAGTATCCTTGTTCAAAGTGTGGATTTTTAATTTTTGGTTGTCAAATGCAAATTTTTACCTAGATTTTGTGGTGACAAAGGACATTTATTACATGTATTAAAAAGCTGCAAGTGCCACCCCTATGGGCTAGTAGCAGAGACTACAGCAGACAGTTACGACGGGCACAACCACTGACCTATATACATGTATATAGGTCAGTGGGCACAACTGTAAAGGGGGGGGGGGTCACACCTCAATCAATAAATATGCAACACTTTACAGTGTGCTTTACTGACAATAAAAAGTAATAATAGCAAACAGTACGTTATTTAAGTTGACTAAAAAAAAGTCTGTGTAGTTAGTCAAGTTGAAAATGCAACTTAAAAATTCAAGAAGTGCTTAGAAAAACTTTTAGAAAATCAGGTACATCTGCTAACTTTTTGGTGAATTAAACTTAACATTTTAATGCATAGGTTGTCCTAGGTACAGCTGCCCCCACTGAATTTTCGAATTCTGAACTAATCCAACTAATATAAAACTTAGGAAAATTTAATTTAAAACATTCGGGAGCCTGCCTATAATGTAAAATTATAACCTTTACAGTCGGGTTCCAAAGTTTACATAGGCCGACTCTTGATATGTTACTAACGAAAATAGTTGGAATTTAATGTACAGTAATTATTTTTTCAAATGCGAAAATGGAAGTGAACTTTATTTGGAAAAGATTGAGCCTGACAAATATAACATATTTAATTGGCACAATGCATTTTATAATTTATGTAACCATAAGCTTAATCTGGGTGGATTTGAGTCCTCTTAAGAGTCCAGTCCATCTGTAGTTCATCCTTGTATATCCAGATTCCTCCAACCTCAGACTAAAGTTCAAGGTCTCACACCAAACGACAGGTGGCTGTTATGCAGTATACAGTTGATACACAAAATTTGTAAAACTTAACCAATATATTGAATGTACATGTGTGACATATTCAACACATGAGATTAACTTGGTTTCTATTTGTGATTGTCATGATTAAACTCTATCATATCTTTCTACCTGCCCAGATAAAGATAAATTAGAGGTTGGTCATGTACTGAATTTATATACCCAGCATATGAAACATACATATATATCTTTTTGCATCAGTGCTAGTATCCATGTATCACAAACAACTGAAAATCTTTCTATCTGTTTGTCTGTCTGTCTATCTATCTTTCTGTCTATCAAATGTGATACTTTATGCTTTTTCAAAAACAAAATAAGATAATACTAAAACAAAATAAGATAATACAGGCGCTTAGTGAAGGGGGATTATCATGGAATCACGTGCCCTTCGGGATTACAGCAATGGTTAATGTAATATTATCCATCAGTCCCGAAATGAATTGATCATCAGTGATAACATTTGACAAAATATAAGTTGGATAGGCTTTTATTGCATTGTACACATTGTGTTGCAATGAAATAGTTTATATGCAGGGTTTAAATTATGACATTACAAAACAAATCATATAAAATCTATCTTGATAGAACATCACATTTCTTATACATTTTATGTAAAAAAAAACTAACGTGTAAACTGTCTCACAGAGGTGATTACTTTCAGTTGTGATATGAATAAGTTAAAAACACATAATCACTTCTTACATTCCAGTAGCCCGACCATTCATTTCTAAAATTGCAGGGACGACCTTCCTAAGGTGGTTGATGTACCTGGTACATTTGGCTGCGTCGACAGTCTTCCAGAATTCTTTGATCCCTCCGACCAGGTCCTCCTTGTTTCGCGGCTTTTTCACACTTCTTAGCCAGTCCTTTAACTCATGCCATATCATTTCTAAAAAGAAATAATATACCAAAGCCTGTAATTTGTTAATCATAATGAGATAAGGCATACATTTTCAATGCCTGTTTGCATAATACCCAGACATTAAAAAAAATACAATAACATGTGTTTGTGAAATCTACATACCTATTGGGTTAAGGTCAGGTGATTCAGGGGGTGTTGGGTACCAGTTGACCCCATTGGCTGCCATCCATTTTCTCGCATATATGGATGTATGCTTGGGATCATTATCTTGAATAAACCTGTGTCCATTTGCAAAATGCTGAATGACAAAGGGCTTCAATGCTCGGTTCAGGATATCGATATACAAGAAACGATCCATAATTCCTTCAAAAATAACAACCTGCGTTGCCCCACGCTTAGATATGCCAGCCCAGACATGAACCTAAAGAAAACAAATGAAAAAATAAACCAGGCATATAATAAAAACCATTGTATTACGGTGAAAATGTGTGCAATCAAAATTGACAACATATGTATTTGACTTAAATCTTGCGATAAGCAACAATACTTACTTTAACCGGGTGTTTAGGCCTAGGTTTGGGTTTTGGGGGCAATCCCTTTTTGCGAGCACATCTAAGTCTGTGACATTGGAGTTCACAACTGGTTTCATCCGTAAATATCATGTCATCACATGAATTTGCCAAATTAGGATGCTCCAAGGCAAAGTTCAGTCTCTTAATCCTGTTGGCCTCCCGAACCACCTGACAATAGGCAGCTGTTTTAAATGTCCAGCCAAGATTCCGACGAATTCTGTCAATATGTGATTTGCTAACTGTGATATTAAAGCGCTGCTGCAGAAGGTCCCTAACCTGACCTAAAGTTGTCTCATCATTCTCCATCATAACAGCATCAATAAATTCGATCATATCAGGTGTTACTTTCTTAGGTGGTCTTCCTCCAGGAAGTTTTCTAGTAGATCCAGTGCATTTGTATCTCTTTATTAAGGCAGCTACGCTTGATCTGTTGGGATATATCCCCTCTTTATTCAACTCTCGGACAACGGCACACAATCTTTTCCCTTGCTTAAACAAAGCAACTATTCTGTTTTCCGTGTATTCTGTAAAAGCAGACATGTTCATCTTTCATCAGTCCAATACAGAGTGGCTGATAAACGTTTTCGCATTGCCATGACATGGGTCAACACCCTTGAAATATAATCAAATGATTGGAGTTGCTTATAATACCCTTGATGCTGTTTAATGAGTGATTTTGAATGTTAACATAAAGAGATGTTCAACAAAGAGTTGACAAAGTAGCCCTAATCAACCTATCAATGATACCCTAATCTAAATTGCAATCAGCAAAGCTCCGTAGCTCAGAGATAGGTCCCCTGCTGGTTCCTAATTACCCAACCCAGTACTGCAGTGACCTCGTCAGTTCACACTGTGGCGTTGAGAAGTGAAGATCGTTTTTAGTTTTGTCTATTTATTGCTGTTATTGTTTGGATTTATTTGTCACATCATGCCAAGGAAAAAGAGTTCACAGAACCAAGGAGGGGACTCAGATGATGATACATCATTAGCTGACCTGCTGAGAAAGAAGCGTGGAGTGGGCAAGGTCTTGGAACTTGGAGACTCTGGCAAAAAAGCACAAGAGGCAACATTGCAAGAAAGTGTTGTAAGTACATTCAATTTTTTCAATCATTTTAAGCCTTTTTTGATTCAAGCTAAGAATATCTAAATATTCCTAGGTGTAAGCATTGACCATAGTTAAGAAATTGCGTGTCTCAGGGGTTCCACATGTATAGTTACAGTATTATGGCCAAGGAAGGGGGGGGGGGGCATTGCTGCAGTAGGTTGGAGATGACCAAGGACCTTCAGATGACAGGTGCCTAACAATGGCACACAAATCTCACTTTATGCATAATAATGTTATGATGATAGTATGTACAATACACAGGTCATACTTTTATTAAAAAAATCTTCATCAGCCTTGCAACCTTAATCTTTATATATAATATCCATAGATCTACAATATTGTAAGACCTTTTAGTTAAAATGATTTCTGACTAGCTCAATCTTATTAAAAGTGAAAAAATGTCAAGTTATAATCATATAAAGAAAATGTCTAACTGGGGGGGGGGGGGGGGGTGGCAGGATGTTTAAAGCCAATTATATCATATTGCAAGGTCGTTTTGGTCCTTTGAAGTGCCAGACTGTTTGTAGTGCCCAATCCCATGTATAACCCTATATGTAACCTTTGAAAATTTAAATATGATAAATTGTATTTCATGTTTATTTTGCCTCGTTTAAATGTATACTTATGTACATATAATACCACGGAGTCCCTGTATAGTGACTCCATGATAACACTGAAGTTTAAAAACTACAAAAGTTTGAATGATAGCACCATCTGCCAGCCATCTTATCCAGTGTCAACCCTGGTGCTGTTAATGGCCTTATAATCTGTCACAGGGCAGATGTCAAACCTCTAGTTACCCCTCCTGCATATATGCCACAAGAGTATTTCATGATATACATATACACCGCTAAGATCACTAAAGCACTAAAAACACACACTGACAAAGATATTTGGTGTAGAACAAGCTTGCGGATAATACACTAAAATTTGAATTCACTGGGATAAGTAGTTGTTAAGAAATGCTGAGTTAATGCCAATTGCAGCTTTAATTTTATAGCATATTTGTGGGTTTTATGTAATGACTAAAAGAAAAAAACAAATTACCTTTATTTTCTTTAACCATTTATCCGCCAAAAATGCTTTGATTTTCGTTGGAAAAGTTTCTGGTTGTAGACCACAACACTGGCTTTTATGTGTGAATAAAACAAATAAATTTTATTGGGTAAATAACTATTTAGAAACATTTCTGCCTAGGCGAGCTCATTTTAATAAGCATGAGATTCAGTGGTTAGGGCCACTGCCTGCCCCCAGCCAGCTGGACGCTTATTGTATATGAAAGAACTTATATTGCCCTGATACTTATTTGCTTAATAAAATAATTTCAAAGTCAAACTCCACCATACTGTATGGTGTACTCAGCATGAAATAGTTTGGTGGGATAAAATTTCACTAGTTACAACATAATTTCAATCAGAACGGGCATCCGTAAAAGTCATAAAAATGAACCACAGAGATAAGGGAAGCTGAGGGGTGGAGCTTTGTGTTTAAGACCTGTACCAAAGAAGCTGTTTGTTACCAATTGACCCTTCCACTAGGTTTGAGTGACAGGCCAGGCTCAGCCAATCACAGCACATGGGTGAATAGCACACATAGGGTGGTGAATGTGTCAACATAGCTTACTGGAAGATTAAATTGCATTAATAAATGAAATACTAGTGCTTTTATAATAATAAAAAAAATGTAATTTATCAGATCTTGGTCAATACACTGAATGAATATATATCCTTTTAAGTGGATCAAAATATATGTGCCTAGCTCTATGGTAATTAAATTGCATTAATTTCAAAATTACTATTAGTTTACCTGATTTTATATTTTTGGTTAATACACACAAATGTTAATCAAATTATTTATGAAACAGTGTATGAAAGTTTTTGTTTATCACACCTATATGGAGTATGTCATAAAACACTTCACATGTCTGATAGGCACCTTAAAAAAATAAGGGATAGCTGAGTACAGGGTTTACTTTGTCAGATTTAAAACCACAATCTGTTATTGCAGACAAATGGTGTGATGGGTATATGTTTACTACATTGCCAACTCAGAATAAGTAAGCTTATAAGTAGTGCATTTATCAAGACAATCCAGCAACTATCAGAAAATAAACATACCAGATGTTTTATACATAGTCCACAAACTTAAGAGGTCACTGGAAATTTGTTTTAAGTCATGAAACCTGCCAGTTCATTAGACCTATTGTCAAATGATTTGGCAAGATAGTCAGGCTATAAAAGAGCATTGAGACAATCATTTATTACTAAAGTCAAGAATGTGATATATAGTTACACATAACTGTTGAGACAAAAAAAAGGTAATACATTTAATATTGAGACTAGCTATCCATTAAAACAGTCTATAGTATATTAAGAAATATTTCAAATTCTAAAAGTAAAATTGAAATAAATAGACATGTATGTATATGATATATTGCTTGCCATATGTATGCAGGAAAACATTAGCCTACCTAATACACCAATCAGCACTATGATAGTAGAAATCTGTTTAGAGCAACAGTCTTACTGCAATATCTCTGTTATAATTAACTATACATGTATAGTGAATCTATGTTATTAAAGACCTAGGATTCAATGGTGCCTATTAGAAGTACATATTGTAAATACAGGATGTGGTCATGGGTTTCTTGTTCATAAAAAGCAATCATTTATTGAAATATAATATTCTGCTTCCCAGTTAAGGACTTTTTGCAACTATATCACCAGTTAAATAGCTCAAATGATCTTTATCACTTCAATATGTGCCAATTTCTAAATATGTGAAAACATACTTTTTAGCATTTTGCTTTTCCAGAAAACTACATTGGCAAAAAGAGATTCAGACAAAGTATAAGCTATTCTGATTGCCCTTTTAATGGAATTGCAATGTATCAAACTTGATTTAGTCAAAGAACAGCTTTATATGATTTTGGCATGAGTAATAATGAAAAAAAAAATATCAATAATATTTGAAACAGAATGCTTGAAGGAGGCAAGCCCTTAAAAACCCCTTTTTTAAATTGGGGGACTGATGTATTTTTATGTAATTATATGGTAAATCCACGTTTATTATACAAAATGTCCTGCTGGTATATCATTGTGTAATTAGGTTATTTGAGTTTATGCTCCATATGGATACAAGCAGCAGGCCAGGGCTGCTTGTCTAAGCTTACATATCTGGGTCAAATCTCCACTTGGGGAGTGGCATAGGGTGCTGAGCAGAAGGGTCAATTAATTACAAAATCACAATCTTGTAGGCAAGAACTTAATCCTGGCGGCACATATAAGATATTTAAGTTTTAATGATTGCAGACTAGCCAAGTTGATTGATGATATGTAATTGAATATGAATAACTTTTTCCAATTAATTTAATAAATTCAACTTTTGTCAAAGTTAAACTAAGGTATAATATTAAGTTAGTTTTTCAGAAAATGGCTACTGGAGCCACACAGCCTTGAATCATTAGCATGATTAGGGATGAGGTAAATGACTGAGTGTTTCAAGCCAATATTGTGCCATTTTCCTAAGTATCCAGTTGTTCTCTATTATGTACTGAACAATATGGTGATGGTGAATCAATGTCAATCATCCATTGATTGTTGTTTGAGTCTGTGAAGACGAAATAAAAAATATAAATATATGTGTCCATGATCATATATGTCCATGATCATAGCAAGACTTGACTTAGTTTTATTTTCAGTATTTTGAATTGCAAAATACTATGTCTGTAATGAGGTATGCAATTGGTCAGTTACAGTGAGCTGTCATACTTACAATTACCATACACATTCCATATTTTTGTAGGATGAAGAAAACATGTGGGACCAAGATGTTGGAGATGACCAGCTGCTGGCTATGGTCTTTAATTCTCCATTGAATGACCCGCATTCCCCACCACCAGCAATCCAGCGATTCCAGCCATTGGAAGATTACAAGGCTGAGGTGAAACAAAGACTGGACACCATGGAGGCAAGACTATTAAGATTAGAAGCCATGGCCCAGCAGCAAGCCCAGGAGCAAGCTGAGACCCCAAGAAACCCTGCGGCAACCCTTGGACTTAGGGCAACCCGAGCGCCAACATGGAATAATTACACTCCTGCAGATTTGGAAGAGGACATGTCGACCCCTTTGACCAAAGTTCTGCAGGAGTGTGACGAAGAAAACCTGCCCCTGGAAAAGGTTATGACAATGTCTACTTGCAGGATGGCTGACATCCTTTTCAGCCCTGGCACCCTAAGGAGCAGCACCCTGCAGGGAAGAAATTCCAGTGAGCCACTGGACCCTACTAAGCTGGGCATCATGATGCGCCGGCTGAAGCGCCATTTTGGTCAGAGGTGCACCAATGATGCCCAGTTTAGAAGCATCTGGAAAAAATGCAGACAATCACTGAGTGCAAAGTGCAAGCACCATAGGAAGAGCGCTTCCAGGGCATTAACTTTTTCTGATTGAATATTTTTTTTTAACTTTATATCTGTAATTTGCTTTTGTATCTGCTTTCATTGATAAGTACTTAAATTGATGCTAGATATGTTTTGCTTTGTTTGATTATTTTTCTTTGATGGGTTTGACGTTTATGTCTCCTTTTAATAAATTTTTGAACCTGTAACTATGAGTTGTGTGTACCATTTTTTGAGTCATCTGCATCTGATTCAGTTAAACGAATTGTAACATTGGCTGAGACAGAAAGTGAAGGGCTGCTCATTACAACAGAATCGAGGAATGTGGAAACCCAGAGGATGTCATCCAGGACTCCCATGAAATCTGGTGTAAAATCAGGCATGTAATTCACAGACATACCACATCCAGGTCTGCTGATAAGGTACCCCCAAAATCAGTATATGTATGCCAACATGTGTGTATCTTATGACTTTAACAGACACCTAAAAAGATTGTGTAGGGCTTGTAGGCCAATTGTAAGCAGGCCTATCATGTTACAAACTAAAATTGGTTCACACCACATATGTTTGGCATTTCTATCTGTTTTGTTATTAGCATTAATCATTTTCAAAATGCAACAAAATTTGCAAAAAAAGAGCGTGGCCAATTCATTAGCCAGGGCTATTAATAAATGTGTATAGTAGTTCTTCAAAAGCTTTTGGTTTTGGCTGCTCAGGTGTACAGGATTTACTGGAAATAGAAATTTGTTTATACGTTAACAGATGTATTTTTATTACGTTAACAGATGTATTTTTATTTTCATGGTATGTCATACATGTATGATTCATATACTTTTGGTAGTTTTCGAAAAAAATTTTATCCATGCCATGACTGGGAGCCAAATAAAATTAATTGAAATTTTTTCCCTTTCATTGTTTTTCAGACTTAAATTGTATGTCTGTAGGCATCTAAATTTTGGGAAACATAAATTGGCAAGTTTTCATCAAAACGTTATGATACATATGTGCACATCTGTTGAAAATTAGGCATTTTTGAAAGACTATTAAGGCACAAAAAGGTTTTCAGCTTTTTAATGGATATTCTCTGATCTATGGCTCTTTACCGCTTTTTGAGTTATCAAATGATAAAGATAACATGTTTCACAAATATTAGTTCCAATCTGGCTAATTTTAGTCCATAACTTATTTAATAATAGGGCTAGAAATTTGGTGAAAACTAGGGTTCTCGCTATACCGTTTGTACCAGTACAAGGATAACCATATGGGTATTGATAATCGTTATGTAATAATAACGATACAATTGATCAACATGCAGAGCAGCGTTTTCTGGCTAATAGGACACCTGCTACCCAGATGTTTAAGTGATTTTGAAGAAAAATATCATTGCAATGACATTAAACAACAGTATGAAATTATTTCATAAAGATTGGTTCATTATATTTCATTGTGAATTGTCAATATTGCAGGCTTTGTTTATTCTCTTATTGATATAGCTTTATGATACTTATCATGATACGTAACGTATCGGTTTTACTGTAAAGTGATACGTATCGTATTAAAGATAAAGGTGTACAGCCATAGCACTGAAAACCCTTTTAGAATCCTGGGATCATGTGGCATTTACTGGCAGTAATGTTAAGAATATACAGTAAGAAATGAAGAACTTCGACTTTGAAATTTAGGGATATAATTGCTGCTGATGCAGGGCATCTCTGTTGAGGGATGTGCTCACTGAAGCGCAGTGTGAACATCAAAGAAGCAATGTATTTAAGGAAACAGCAGCGGTCCTTGGGCAAGCTCTAGGTGAATTTGACTCCTCTTAATTCACCTAATAATGGATATTGTTTTATTACTTTCGAAGTGTCCAATCCTTCTCTAGTTCATCCAAGCATGGAGACAAGAGTAGAAGGAGTGGAAACTCTTTTTGTCACACATAATTCGATAATTTTATTACTTTCTGGTCATTTACTCCTCTGAAATAGCATTGGATTTCCTATGTTTCTTCAAATTTGGCGGTTTCACCCCCCTCTTTTATCGGCAGTTTTATAGTTGGCGGCATGTCTTTCATCCAATCAGTGTCTCGGAGAGGGAAAAGGGTTCCCTGGCCTCTCTTTGATTTCTGCTAGGAAACCCCACTATCATGCATCGAAATATAAAGAACTATTTCGTCCTTATGCTGAATATTTCAGTTAAATTCCTCTCCATTTGAGGAATATTTTGGCGTTTTTCCCATGAAAAAATGACAATTCTAAGCCAAGTAACAATTAATTAGCGAAAAAGTCGCATTTAAATAAACAAAACCATTGTGGTTTACATTCTCATAACTTCTATGGGACGACTCTGGCGAAGCTGTACTTTGGATATTTAAAAAGATAAAACATCAACAATTCCAAGAACATATATTTCATATGTGCGAATTGGTGCGAAATTTGTTGTTTTTAAGAAAACTGACACCACTCTATCAATGGTAATGGCATAAGACTGCACAAGACTCTTTCATGTTTTCAAGGCATTTAGAAGTGAAAATTATTAATCAACTATAAATTTTAGCAATGGTGAAATTATGTGTATATGTCAATCACTGAAAAAAAAGACTTTTAATGAAATTACTGACTCAATGCATTTAATATCATTGGAAAGGGAACAGCCTAATTTTTATATTCTCATGGTATATAGTAAGCATTTATGTAATTTTTATAACACCCAAATTAATATTAACTTTTAGAACTGTACAGCATTAATAAATAGATGCTCAATTCATATGGTATTTGAGTTGATGTGTAATAATGCACAATATTATTATGAAATCTTGACCATTTAATTTTGTAAAGTTTATTGTACATAATATAACAAAGAATTTAACAAACTTACTGTAAATATGATTAAAATGATAGTGCATATGAATTAAATATTTTTACATAATACAGCAAACTCTATGATGACATGAAGGAAAGGGGTTTTCCACAACGAGGTCACTGCAACAAGGGTGTATAATCCCACCCTGAGTGCCACAATCAGGTATGTGACGGTCATTTAAGGGGTGATTTGTGGTCATAAACGGGGTGATAAACAAACTAACGTGACATTTCACAGATATTTAAAACCTCATCTGAGCATGGAGGTATTATAATACCTCCATGATCTGAGACACTGACTGAACCTTTGAACATGTCGGGTTTCCACTCCTTCTACTTTTGTCTACTCTTGTCTCCATGATCCAAGGTTACATGTTCCCGACTTTTGTCATTTTTTTTGGAATACTTATCTTGCAGCATCACTGAGTTCTGGATGAGGTTAATACTGACAAGTCTTTTGTTTTGTGTCATTAAACATGCGTTATTTACCAGTTAAATACATAAATTTGCATTTCCTTCATGCATGTCAGCCATGATAAAATATGGGGTAACTGCATCAGCTTTGCCCCAATGAAGACTTGTCCATGCATTCTAGTTTTCATAAAAAAATGTCAGTTTACATGAATTTAGCTCTCTATTTATCCAAGGACAATCTTGCTGACCAAGGAGAGAGACAGTTTACATGTTTATTTGCCAGTTGGCTACTGTAGAATTCATGGAATGCACTTCATCTCCATACTGCAATTAATCTCAATGTTATGACAGCTGATTATGACAACTGATTAAAATCTAACAAGTGTTGGCATCCCAGAAGGCCTGTTGTTTAAAGGGGTCATAATTAAGGAGTGACTTAGAGAGGTCTATACTATCGGCCATTAAACCTAACTTGAATGTGCTTTGAAGAATTTATAGTTCACTAAAGATAAATTATATTTTTTCTTTTAATTGGCATGTAAGCTCTGCTAAGTGTCTCTTACATCGAGCCACTAGAGATGCCATGTCCTTTCCTGGCTATGGGTTGGTTGTTTGGTATGCTCTTGGATCTCTATTTATCAAAGCATGGAGTCTAGTGAAGCATTGAGTCACTAGACTCCATAATCCAAGGTATGCTGAAAATCGTTCATGTTCTGCGTTCCTCAATCATTCACACTTTCGGTATTTTGCAACCGCCATATGTTTACATCATATTCCTGCTAATTGTATAGTTCTATGCAATCTAAATAAGGGCCACAATTTTGTCGTTTAATATAGTGTTTCATTTATTAATATCTTTAATTGCTAGTTCTTTTAGCATGGTAAATGATAGCTTTCATGCATACATTTATGCAAAAGGCTTTCAAAATTTCTTTTTTTCTTCCTTTTAAAAAACGGTTTTAAAGTGTGTATTTTACTGAATATTTCAAAATTATAAACACTAAAATATTATATTAACCATGTCATAATAAACAGCTGGCTATAAACTATATTAACCATGTCATAATAAACAGCTAAACTCAGTGAATTGACAGGTATGATAGCATCACTTCATCAGTCATCAAGATTGCTGTACCCCGATGGTCATTGTTCAGTCTGATGTAATGACTATTGGTGATTACCCAATGACTAAAGGGGTATTCAGAAGTTCTAGAACTCCAATAACCTCATATGGTGTGTAGCACTAATTGCCGACCCAGGGGTAATAGAAGCATAAGGGAGGGGACGGACTGATGCTGGGGGTGACAGAGTTGGCAAGCCAGGCTTCCCCTGACCACCCTCCCCTTCTCTTGTATTTGTATTAATTAGGGTTCCGGCATTAAAATTAGGCTCACTTGATAATTAAGCTGAACACAGAACCTTCATTTCAACTTTTGTTTTACCTATGTGTTGCCACTCAGCTCCACATTTGCCCATTATATTGCTGTAAACAGTAAAAAAACAAAAACTAGAGAGATGGTAAGAGAGGTAAATATGAACTATTTAGAAAAATAAAAAAGCATTGTTCTATCACAAGCCAAGCAATTGCAAGTATTGTACCCCTGTGTTCAGGTAATTTCTCTAGTTAAACACGTCATAGGTCAAGGCCCAAAGCTCCAGGCCAAGGGAAAAGATGTTTGTTAGAAATCTGACACATCATAGAGGATTTGATAATTATATGCTAGAATATACATGAACCTCACCATTCCGTCCCCTTGCTAATATATATTCTGTTTGCTGACATACAATACTGACACTTGACAGTTCCTTACAATTAAGAAAAAGTGTATAGTTGATGCAGAGGTACAACTAAAGTACAAAATAAATGCCTCAAATAATTTTTATCAAGTTGTTTGAAAATGGATTTTTGGCTCCATGCAAATATACTGAACTTATCTGAACACTAAATGTCAGTAAAATGCTTCTCACACTATTTTGCCGTGCTGCTCATATAATTTACTGTTCATTTAATGAAGCTGTAAGGAAGCAATGAATAGGGGTGCAAAGCCTCTATGTCAAGTAATTACAAACCTTCTTTCTTTTTTTTAGACTTTTTTTGCACCTGATATATGAAATAAGTATGTGATTGAATATGATTTTAATTTGCATTTGAATTAGTATCAGAAGTATCTAAACAAATACAAAAACATGGTATTTCACACAAGAGAAAGAAGAAAAAAATAAACAAAACAATATATACAGATTAGTCATTTCATTGAAGTTCATTGCAGATCATAATGGACCATTTGGTCTCATACAAGAAAGATAGGGCACATGATAAGAGTCAAAATAACGTACTGCATGCACATGCCCAACGGTTTGTGAAGTGGCCACCACTGACCTGCATATCAGTGGTGGCAACCCCCACCCCTCCATTCCCTCCTTCTGTCGTGCCCCTGCAATAAAGATACTGATACCTAACATCTGTTCTTAAAGGGCCCAGAAATTGTAAGGGGTGAAAAAGGGGTAAAACAAGGTTTGGCGCAAAGCCCCGAAAGCCCAGGCAAGTCGGCGACAGTCTCCACATCTCGCCGCAACTCAATTAGGCAGGCTATGGGGGGTAAGCGCAACGCCCCGCTACTATCCGTGACAAGGGTTGACTCCCCGCGTTTCGGCGACATATGGACAATTCCATATGGGCCATACTGTATTCATCTGAGAAGGCAGGTAGGCTGGCGGTGGCAAACTGGTGCTCTCGCAAGCGTCCGCGCCCAGACTATATCAATGCAGGAAGAGCTGAGCGCTTCTTTAAAAGGCTGCTGCACCCCTAATATTATATTTCACTTAATATTTGGTCTATTTTCGATCCAAAAACACGTATGGAATCAGTATGAACTATACTACAATTCAGTTTTATTTGATGAAAATCGGACGAGTGACTTGCCGGGTTCTACGGGTGACTCAACAACTTTCCCGTTGTTATATTTTAAAATTAGACTAGGCGAGTTACTTGTAGAACCCGTCGAGTAACCCCTGGAAGCCGTCGAGTCTCTCTTGGAATACGTCCACTAATTGGTCGTAACCCGCCGAGTCACCTGTAGAACCCGCCAAGTCACCCGTAGAACCCGTCGAGTCATCCGTAGAACCCTTTTTGCCACCAGAATCCGTCGCCAACCGGGCAAAAAAACTGTTGCATAACCGTTACTTAATACTACGGCTTCACTACGGCAAAACCGGCTATGTGAGACCTAGGCTTAACTCTTCTTCCTTTTTGTTATCTCTCTATCGAAAATTATTTTCCTTTCTTCTTCTCTTTCTAGCTTCCTTTTGTATTTATTTGTTTTATTTTTTTTTTCAGTCATCCTTATTTCTGACAATGGTTTTCCCTGAATAACCATTTTCAAGATGTCAGTGTCATTTGCTCGAGCGACACTTTCATCCCTTGAGCTGGAACTGTCGCCATCTATAATATCAGCTTGCAATAGTCATTGCTGGACCAATGGACGGTTCCAAATTGCATGTATTTCTTTCTTTTTCCTATTAGGAGGGTTTTTGTATTATTTTTGTAGTACATAGTTTTGCTTTTTCCTTCTCCTTCCCTGTACAGTTTGCTTCTTTGCTGCTCATAGATTTTTACTTTTACAGCTCTTTTGCTTTTTATTGTTCCTAGGTTGATCTTACTAATTTTCTCCTTTACCTCCTTTAGCCACCCTTTTTCTTGGCTGCTTTTCAGGATTTGTTTTAGGGTTTCATTTTTCTTTTTATACAGGTTCAGGGCATAGTTAATTTTTTTTTTTTTTATGATATGTTCTATGTCCATTAGTTCTGTTTTGAAGTATAGGGTCCTCTAGGATTTGTTATTGGGGCTTACAGTATTCTTTTTATAATGGAGTCCAAGGTTTGTGACTTCCCTCTTTGTCATTGTGCATACTTCAGTTCCATATGTGATTATTGGGGTTATGCATGCCTCTACTAGCTGCCATATGCTTTCCATTTCAATCACTCTGTAGTCGCACTTCCAGTGATGCTCATCATTACTCGGTAGGCAGCTTCTGCTTTTCTCTTATGTTCCTCTATTAGCTCTCATTTTTGTTATTCTCATTCATTATTATTCCTAGGTATTTTTACTCCTTGCAGTATTCCATTTCCCCTAGTTTGAATTGTTTCATTTCTTTTTTTCTTTTTTCTGCTCACATACATTATCTTGCTTTTTTCCTTTCCGAATTCGATGTGGTATCTGTCTGCAATTTCCCTTGTGATATCCAGCATTTTTATGAGTCTGCGATGAGAACCACATCATCCATCCTTAGTAGGCATCCCACATTTCTATCATCTCCTGTTTTTATTCCTAGATTTTTGTTGTTTATCTCTTTAGCTATTTCATCCATGAGTGTTGTATATAAGGTTACAGATAGTACACCTCCTTGTCTTATACTGTCTCTGATTTTGATTGTTCTTGTTTCTTCATGTTTTGTTCTCACTTTGGCTTTTAGCTTGTTCTGGATTCCTTGTTTGTAGAGGACAGATATTAGTGCATCTGCCCATGCCTTGTCATAAGCCTGTGTTACATCCAGGAATGTTATGTATGTAGTGTTTTTTAGCTTTAGTGTTTTCTTGAATATCATGATGTAGTCTATTGTGCTGGATCCTGTCTTTCCTCCTCCCTGCATGGTGCTCGCTTATGTATCATTTTGTAAGCTTTTCCAACGTTGTTGCTTAGTGTGATTCCTCTCTCATTTGAGCATTTGCCCTTTTGTCCTTTTCCTTGTATATGCTGATTATTTCTCGTGCTTTCCAGGTATGTCTTTGTTGTGGACAGTTTTATTTAGGATGTCTGTGTATAGTTTTAGGGTCTCTTCGTGGCTTCTGTGAATATTTTGTTCGGGATCTGGTCATAATTTTCTTCATTTCTCTCATCCTGATCCTCGGTTCGTTCTCACTATCCATTACACGATGTTTCGTTTCTCTGTTCTTTTCTATAATGTGCTCGGTCGATTCTTGTGCTGATGGTTTCCCTTCCCTGGCTATATGTTGCAGTGCTTTATCTGGTTCCATTATTGTTTCTCCCTCTTCATTTATTGTTTCATATTATTCTCTTGGTCCTTTTAGGATCTTTTTTCTCATTTCCCATATTTTGTTTCGGGGGGTCTTACTGTTCCTGATTTCATGCAGGGTTTTCTTTGTCTATACTTTGTACTTCTATTTGCTTCTTACTGCTTCCTGTGCTTTGTAGTACTCATCTAGGCAGTTTGTCTTGTTGTCCTTTGTTGCATTTTCAAATTTCTTTAACTTTTCTCTTCTTGTGTTTTTAAGTCTTGTACTATTTTTCTCCATTTGTGTTGTGCTGGCTTCTTGGTAATTTCTTTTGTCCCACGTATTCCTTCAGGTGTTTGAGTATCATATCCCTGCATTCTTTGTATGTATTTGGGATGCCAGTGTTTCCCATACTAGTTATTTTCTGGTTGTATTTCCTCCATCCCTCTTCATTGCTGATGTTCCACATCTTCATCTTCATTCTTCTCTTCTGTTTGACAATTTCTAGGGTTGCTGTTGTTGTATTGTGAGCACTTTTTGCATTGTTGTTCTTTAGCCTTTGGGTCCCCTTTTCATCAACCTCTCTGTCTTTGATCTTGAATGCGTTTTTTTTTTTCGCACACTGATATGTACAAGTAGTCTATTATGGATTTTTTCCTGCTGGTTGTGTCTGTTTACTCTGGTCCATAGTCCTACTTTTGACTTCAGGCTGATAGGTGACATATTCGTGTTCTGTAGTATTTTTTGTAGTATTGTTCCATTTTACTTTCTTGTTGTTTGGTGTTCCCTATATCCACCTTCAGTTTTGCATTGAAGTCCCCTGCTATTAATACATTTCCTTCTTTCTTGTGTCTATGGCTTTGGGTTTCGATTTGGCTGTACTGTCTTTCTACTTCTTTGTTCTGGTTTTCTTGTGGTCCATAGAAGGATCCTATGCAATGCCTTTCATTTCCTGGGATTTTTGTTTCTACCCATAGTATCTCCTGTTGTTTATCCTCCATGTTTTTCACTTCTGTGGCATATTTGGCTATTTCATTTTTTATACCAATTGCTATTCCTCCTCCTTTTTGTTGTTTCCTTTGTTTTGTGAACCATTTGTATCCTTTTATTTGTGGTGGTTGGCCTTTTGTTTCTGTAAGATGATATCACTGTCATTTGCCTTCACTGCTGATAGTAGGCTGTTGATTTTTCGTTTGACTCCATTTATATTGGGATATATTATATTTATTTGGTTCTATGGGTTTTGTTTCCTTTTGCTTTCCCTTCTTCTTCTTCTTTTGGTCTTGCCTGTTGCCTATTCCCGATGTCTTTCTAGAATCATTACTCTTCTTCTCTTTGGTGGAGATTCTCTGTTCCGTTCCTCAGGTGTTCTTCTGATTGTCTGGTCGTGTTTAAAGAAGCATAGTCTTCCTCTATTGCAATTCCCAGCTTGGAAATATCTGCATGGGGTTTCCTGGTTTTCCCTTCTCCTTTCCACGTTCCTTTCTCTTGTGTCTTCTGTTCTTTCTCTGGCTGTTAGTAGGTGTTCTTTGGCCTCTCTTGTTCTTTGTCCTGTTATTGTTATGTTGGTGGGGTCTTTCTTGTCTGCTTCTATGGTTACCCTGCACCTCTCTCCTATTTCCTTGAAGTTTCGTCCTCCTCTGCCCATGATTTGTCCTATGTATCGCTGCGATATCTGGATGTTCTCTATTTTGTTTGGGGTGGTTCTCTTTATTGCCATTGTGATCTCCCTGGCGTATGCCTCCTCTGCTTCCTCGTTTAGGTGAAGTTCATCTTTCATCCATTCTCTTGCAGGTCCATTTTCTATGATATTTGGTATTTCTACCACGTTTACCTCTTTTGGCATATATTTCATTTGTTGATTGTACATTTCCCTCTCCATTCTTGCATGTCTTCGGTTTATTGGTGGAATCTTAATGACTGTGATATCTGCTCTTGTCTTTTTCATTAGTTCCATTCTTGATGTTATTGGTCCCAAGTAGCACTGCTATGTTTTTATGGTCCTTAATTTCGTCTGTCTTTATCATTTCCAGGTTTTTGATGGTGTAGGTGTTAGTTGTCATATCCCATCCTCTGAGGAATGTGTGGATTTCACGGCCGTTTGAGTCGGCGATTAGTAGGGCTCTTTGTTGTCTTTCTTCCTGTTTTTCTTTCTCATCCATTTTCGCTGTTATTCTATTAAGTAGGTCTTGGTTAAGTTCTTGTAGCTCAGCTATGTGTCTCTCATTTATTTTTATTGTTTCTCATGATTTGTTGGCTCCTTTCACTATAGGTTGCTCTTTCTCTCCTTAGATTCTCCATCTTCTCTTTCTGGTAGGCATTTTCGTCTGTTAGTTTTGTTACTCAGTCTTCTATTTCTTTCCTTTTCGCCTTTAGCTCTTTTACATTCTTTTCTGCTTCTTTTTCCATTTCCTTCTTTTTGTTAATTTCTTCATGGGCCTCATTTCTCCCTGATCTTGGGCTCCTGTTTATCTCCTTTCTCTTGTTGATCTTTGTTCTTTTGCCTTTCCTCATGTATTTCTCTTTGATACTTTTCTTTTTCTCCTTTGATTTTCCTTGTTACGTACTTCCTCCCCTAGCCTGTTTTTCGAGCTTTTTAGCCCTTTTCTGGGCTTTTTTGCCCTTTTTTCAGGCCTTTTGGCCTCTAAGGGGTGTTCAGCTGTTCCTTCTTTTTTCTTTTATTTGTCTTTTTTCTTCCTTCTTCCCTAGTTGTTTTAGCTTTTGCTCCGACCGAATGCAGTATTCTATAATTGATGCTTATGTGGCGTTCTCTCATTTGCCTCTTATCTATGTCTATGATGGATTCTACAACTGAGTCTTGGCTGTCTTCATCATCTTCCGTTATGTCTCCGCTCTTCATACCATCTTCTGTATCTCTCGTTTGCTGTTCTTCACTAGTTTGCTGAGCTTCTTTGCTCTCGTCTGCTGACAGTGTCATGTTTTCTTCGTCCGCCATTGTGGTTGTACTGCGTGCTCCGTCCGCCATTGTCAGAGTATGTACAACTTATAATTATTTCCTTGTCAGGTGTGTTATTGTTCAGAGATCGTGTTCAATCTCGTCCGTATTCTTAGCCTGTCGTTGTTGAATTTATGTTCTCTAATAGTCTTGATTTGGCAGATTACTCACAAATATTTCGCAGCTCTCTTGTCTCCTGATTGGTGGCGAAAAAAAAAAACGTATTGACCAATCAGACACCCTCTTACACTATGACGCTATGATACCATATTCCAAATATGTTAGTGCTTTCTATGGCCTTCTCTGATTGTGCAAAAAGTTCCTGTTGTATCCAATCAGAAGCCATTCAGGGCAAAGGTCGCTGTGCCAGCTCCATGCAATCTGAAATGCTGAATAATAGGCTTCCTCAAAGCAAGTTTCCTTAACCCTAGTTTGATGGCAAGTTCTAACAACTCATCCTCAACAGTTGGTGATGCCAGGAATGCGACCATTGCAACGATAAGGGAAAAGTCTAGAAATTTCTAATATAATTGCACTACCCTTGAAACCAAAGGGAACTTCGATAATAGTCTTGAAGGATATGAATAACATATAATACTATGATTTTATGCTTTTTTCTAATAGATCAATAAATTTAAATATGTGCATAATAAATAGAGCATAATGCTAGGAACTAAATAATCTTCCCTCTGATTCATAGATACCAGTCTCTTTTGTAAGATAACAGTGAACAGACAGAGCAAAGAAAAAATACAAAATTATTTTGGTTTAGACAATGTTAGTTTGGAATATTAAATTATCTGCACGAATTATAGAAACTGATCAATGATATTTAACCAACTTGCAAATGACACACTTAAAATGGTAAAAAATGCCATTTTTCTGTTGCTCTTTTTGTTATCAAATCAAAACGGCTGAATTGATTTATCTTAAATTTTCAGAGAATGCTCACAACATCTAACAAATTTAAGATAGACATAAATAAGAACTGCAGAATTATTAATAGTATAGCTGTATTTAATGTGAGACTAAATGATATCAAAGGCTACATTATTTTTTAACTAGGCCCTAGATCCCCCCCCCCCCTTAGATCCGCTACTGCTCTAAGAAACATCCATCCAGAATATGACGTCATGCCAGATTTTTGCTATCCAAAAAAGTCTAGAGATACCAGAATTGTGAAACAGGTAGATTCCCATTGCATGTCAGACAGAAAATTAAAATGGTGAATTACTGGATAAGATTGGAAAGAGCACCTGATGACAGTTTACTTAAGAAATGTTTAAATTTTCAGAAGGAAATTTATGTGAATGCAGTAAATGGAAATAACTGGTTCAGTAAAGTGTGTCATGTATTAAATAACTGCAACATTGAATATGCTATTAGTAACCTCAGAAACTTTGACATTGATAATATCTCTAACACAGTGAAACTAAGACTCTATGAAGCCGAACATGAGCGACTTATAAATGCAATAAATGACAGTTCACAACAACCAAAACTTAGGACATATAAACTATTTAAAACTGATTGTAGAATAGAACCTTATCTTGAATTGCAACAAATTCGCAAAGTGTTAACTAAAATAGCTAGATTTAGGACAAGTTCACATAGCCTGAAGATTGAAACAGGTCGACACCATAAACCAATAATTCCTGCTCCAAATAGAATATGTGAAAAGTGTACGTTAAACTTTGTAGAAGACGAAATTCACTGTTTGATTGTCTGTCCTGGTAATGAGCAACACCGTGTTAACCTTTTTTTGAATGCAACTAAATTTATTAACAACTTCTTGTCTCTAGATGATATAACTAAGTTTACAGCAATAATGACAAACAAGGAACCTGAGTTATTAAATAGTTTAGGAAAGTTTCTCCTTCAAGCCGATGTGTAGAGAAAACCATCTCCTGTATCCACACAGTTATTAATTTAGTTTATTAGTTTATTAGTTATGATGTGCTTGTCATGTTTTGGACTTTAAGAGTGAAATGTTTTTATTAGCGGCTTGTATTTTTTTTTTTCTATTGTGTATGTGGATTTTAAACACGTATTATCAGTTAACTTGGTGGCTGGAACCTTGATTATTGAAATTTTATTGCTTTCTGTATTTACATTAATGTCTCTTTCATGTTATCTTTTAACTGAATGACATATGTATCACTTATGATATTTTACATGTCAATAAAATCTATATATATGTAAAATTATTATAAAGACTTTTGTTGTCATTTTCATGTAGCTCAAACTACATAAATAATCAATTGTGGGCATTGTGTCTACACAATTAAAGGCCCAGTTATGTAATTTACGTACATGATTGTGATAACAAATTGTCACAAAAGAAAACAATCACATTCTTGTATAAGTTCGACCTGGGATCCAACAAAGGCTTCTTTTTTACTTTCGATCTTTTTACTCATTTCAAGTGCATAAAAAAATTATTTCCAATCTTTCAAAATTCTGTCAAACTTATACAAAACATTTTTTATCTTTTGTTATGTCAGCTATAACGGTAACATGAAGGACAGTAACAGGGTTGACATTTCAGAGAGCTATGCTGTTTGAGTGGCCCGAACTGCGTCCAGCAGCCTAAGCTGCTAAGGGCTAGCAAAGCAGCACGAGCGGAGCCAGGCTTGCTGGGCAAGCCCAAGGGCTGCTGGACATCAAGCGAGGGCCACTCAAACAGCATAGTGCACAAATTACAATAGTGTTATTATTATCTGCTAGCTTTTTTACAATGAGAGTTTTGTTGGAAATTATGACATCGTCACAATTATTTCAATGATTTAACAATGGGCCTTAATTGTGACATCATCACTATTGTTACACAATGATGTATTAATGTCCGGGCAGCGATTCAATATTGGCCCCCTGCCAACTTTGATAGGCTCTACAGCTGCTCTCAAAATTTAGCTATTCACCAGGTTACAGCCTTGCAAAGTGATAATAATATGCAATATCTGAAAGGGAAATGCAGGTAATATTACCAACGGTTCCATTCCATTTTGTAATAATGGAGTGCTTTCAGAATTGCTTTTAAGCTATTTTCTGTGATAAAAAGGTTCCTTATAAACTTGGTAACAGGAATGAGGTGGCATAAAAGTCATCCCCTGCCATTAACTTCAAATATTTCAAAATTTTCTTTGCTAGTTGAAAATTCAACTTCTCCTGATTAAAATCATGTGACTATCATAAATGATTTCTAACTTACATTCATTGAGCAGGATGTGTGGGACATGCCCTTTTTAGCCTAATTTTACAGCAAAAAGGGCCAAAATATCAGTTTTGACAGACTCCTGCAAAATCGCCTTTTGTGTATTTATGTCAATTCGTTTGCATTATATCACTATATCCTACAGGAACTTTAATTTGATATGCATCTTATATGATTCCGTGAATTGAAACGACAATAAATAAAATTTTACTACTACTACTACTACTATATAAACACTGCTAAGTAATAAGCATACAATGAATCGAAATTATCTACCTATCCACCAAATCTAATTTCGTAGAATATTCACTTGTTTCTTGATAGTTTTTCCATATTTTCGATGATGACTTTCCATTTTTGTTATCTGTCTTGCTGGGAAGAAATGCATCTAACCTTAATAATAGCTAACTTCAAGTTATTGCAACGAAGTGTTTTTATCTGCTACAAAGTTGGGTTTTGAGTTGTTGCTGACATTTCTGTCCCTTTTTGTGCTCGTAAAACCCTGTAATAAGCTCACCATATGGGATTCCTAATTTATTATAAATACAAGTAAATACAAGTAAGGGTGGTGGGTGCATTAGTGCTTTACGTAGCTGCCCCCCCCCCCCCCCCCTTAGAAACACATATAACACTGAATATATGGAGAAATAGAAGATGTTCTTTCTTAAACTTTAATGGCTATAACTGAGCTTCACACTTTATGGGCATGAATATCAATAGAAGAATGCAGTTCCTGAATTATGGTACAGAGACTTAGTGATCTAGACAATCAGACATACTGACAAAAATTGGCTTTCAAATATAGGAGTTCAATTCTTATAAACTATAGCCTATAGGATCATAGCCTATAGGATCATGTTGTTTTAGTTTGAAAAAACACTTATGTTACATGACATATAATACATGTCCTTGTCTGCTGAATTGCAAAATTTTTAATTTTATAGCTACAAACAATGGCGAAAAAATTGCTTAACCATCCTCACGTCATGTAGCATCTGTGCAAAGTTTAATGTTTCAGAAACAATAGTGTTTTGTCTTTCCTGCTTAATATTTGCACATTTTCCACTGATTATAAGTTAAATTATGGGTTTTAACCCAGGTTTAACCCAATGACATGGCGTCATGTTCAACCAACTTTTGGCATATTAAATCCATTTTGCCCAGGCAGGTTACACCCAGTAAGTAAAGCTCAGTGATAAGCCAAAAAAGTAAAAGTTTAAGAAAGAAAATATATTTCTCATTATATTCACTGTTTTATGTATTTTTTACTAATTTGGAATTATATGCGGTGAGCTTGTATGTAGGTTTTCGCCAGGTCTAACCCACTTTTACCCAGTTAAATCTCATTTTGCCCAGGTTATACCCAGGTTTTACCCACTGGGCTGGGCAAAATTGATTTAACCGGGGTTAAAGTCCAACCCTGCATGTCACTCCAGCATTGTTGTTTGTTTCACTGGATATGTCATGGAAAATAAAAAAAATAAAAAAGAGAAAACTAAGTGCACATTTATATGTAAGATAAGATTTAGGTCAGTTTAGCTTACTCAGTTCTCAGTTAGTTTTACATCCTAAAATATGCATGGAATATCATTTTTGGCTGATCGAGGAATGAGATCATTCTCCCTTCGCAGAGGTAGCCTAGGTACATGATTTCATATTACAAGTAGTGAATTGACTTCATTTAAGGTATGTCCAGTCTGTGACATATAGGGCCTACCATTTTGTATCTCTATAGTCTATGAAAAGGCCTAGATATCAAGTCTCTTTCTGCATCCAGAATGCAATCAAAACTGGAAGTGCCACACCAGTTTAACCCCCACTGCCCTTTTCAGTCTCCTTTTTTAATCTGGATGGCTGTCCAAATATTATAGTCCAGCAGAACTTTAGCTATATATATATATGTTGGTGCTGCCCTCTGGCTGATGTCACAATGAATCACGTGATCACGGGAATGACGTCATCAAAAGAATCATGGCTGACGCGTCGGACATGTCGCGAGAATAAAGCTTCAAATGCGAACTACAGACCAATATGCAGGTAAATTGGGGTAAGCCATTAACTAATGAAACGCTGTTCGATGAGACGCCAGACTTAATTGAAGACGGCCTACTGAAACTTCAATTGAACTCGGGAAGTTTCGTGCCGACTGTCACTGTGTCAGTGTCAAAGTTTCAGAGTGCAGACGTCATGCCATGTGCTGACGTCAATGGAAAGTTTAGTTGAAAACATGTCTGTCCTTGATGAGTTGAGGGTTCCTCTAAAGCTTCAGCCTAGCATTGTAGCCTGAATAACTTCGATCGGGGTTCATTTGTCATTTCCTGTTTCCAGGCTCTGGAAATCTTGTATAGGGTCAGGGGCGGATGCAGAAATTGGTGAAAGGGGGGGGGGGGCGGAGATAATTTATGTGCTAGCGTCTTTTTTTTTATTTTTTTACCTTTTTCAAAAGGGAGGGGGGGGGGGGCGCATCCGCCCCTGAGGGCCCTACTTGCCCCTAGCCTAGGCCTATTTCTGTCAACGGCGTAGCCTTTAAAAAATGTGAAGGTGAGGGGGGTTGTCCTCTGATTTGTTTTTTCTGGAAGGGTAATTATGAATTATAAAGATTCTACTTCACAATTGCAATAATAGGCTGTGTAATATATATACATATGGATATATATATGTATCACAAAATAACATTTTCACTGGAAAGGGGGCGGGGCGGTTTTACATCCTTTAGGCCTAATACTATGGCCAGCAATAGGGGGGGGGGGGGGGATTCTGACCCTATGATCTGTTTCCCTGACGGGCCCTGTGCCTGCGAATCAGCTACGCCACTGATTTCTTTGGTAGTACTTGGCGACAGACTTGAAATGCAAAAGCATGACTGTTATGTCATGTTTATAAGATTTCTATTTGTTTTGCGTCGCGTTATCTGCCTATAAACTTGTGTACGTCCAAATAAAAAGGGGGAAAAAGTAAATGCCTGCATATAAAGCTTCATATAGCTATTAAATAACGGCTCGGCATATAATCAAGTGTGGTCACCAGGTATATATATATTCATGCGAGTCATGGCTCTCAAAATGAACAGATTAGCTCGTAATCCTATTCAAAATATGTATTTGTGGCCGTGTACTTGCCCCGTTAATGCAGTTCAATATAATATTACGCGCGTTCATTAAATCTCTCCATGAGTTATAACAAACCATCACTTTCTTTTTTCACCTAATTCAGATAAACTTTCCCCAGAACTGGTAAATATTTAGTCCTAACAAACGGCATTCAATCATTCCTTTTCATTTTTTATAATTTTTTAGTTTCTCTTTTCTGAATTTATTTGCCACCTCTCATTCTAGTTTCACAAAACAAAACGGCAAACTAGGTATCACAAAGAAGGTCGCTAGGCCTACTGGAGCTGACTGGGTTCACTAACAAATTTAGTCTAAAACTGGTGGAAATGCGCAGTGCACACCAGCCTCCATTGCGGAGCGCTTATTTTTGGCAGCCAAGTGGTTTCTGCAAAGAGCGCAATAACGTTGCTTGAGCGCAGCGTCGCAAACGCTGTGAAATGTTAAGATACAAGGCACGCACGCCAACTACAAGTCTAAATTCTGGGAGAAACAGCTGAGGGAATTTGTACACTGATAACTGATAGCCTGCTCCAGGGCTGAGGCCATGTTTCCTGGCCAAGTGTGTCGTACTGGAATTTGTTGTTCAGTTCTCAGAGCGCAGGCAGCGCGGCCTACGTGTCCGTCCCAGAGTCAAACGCAACAACAAGCCAGAAAAAGACGCACAATCAAACCCCGATTAAACGTTCGTACACGGCGCGCACTGCAGCCACATTACAAGCAGCACTAGCGCATGACACCCTAGATTATGTTGCCATACTATTTCATGGCACTAGAAGCGAAGAATGTACCGAAAATCAACGCCATAGTACGGTCTATCGATTGTAAATTTACCGGTTTCTTGTCGGGCGCACTTGCAACGGGGCCAATAGCATCCCATAATAGCCAACCATGACGTTATGCGCATGCGCACACGTGTTTTGGTATCGTGTCCTCATTATTTATTTGGATTGAGCGTTCAGACTTTCTCTCCGGGAAAAAGCGCTCAATTAACGTTAATTTACACACAGAGAACAGGACACGATGGAGGATTCCATTCCAGACACATCTGGGGCCAAGTACAAGGATTTGATTCTTGAGACAATCGACCAGCTTCGCAAACGCAAGGCCAGGCCCGATCTGGAGCGAATAAGCCACATGGTTGAACGAAAACACAAGATAAGTCGGGAGGAGACGAGTGCTGACCTTGAAAAGCTTGTCAAAGCCGATATAGTAATGAAAGTGGACTATAAAGGCAATACAAGTTACAGGAACGCAGCAAAGTGGAGCAGACGCTACATGATTTTGTATGGTTCGTGCAACCCAAGCGACGTGAGTAGGAAGCTGTATGAGGCAGTGCTGGAGCTGACGGGGGGCGAGGAGGAGGAGGCGGCTAGGGAGGCAGCTGGTTGCGCTGACCCAGACGCCGCTAAAAACACGGCAGTCAAAGGCGCGTCAGAGGCTGGCATTGAAAAGTGGCTCTCAAACAAAGGTACCTACAGCAACTTGAAGGAAAAAGCCCTCAAGTCAGCTTTGAACAAAGAGGTCATCTCTGGCAGACTGATTAAACTATCCAACGGCAATTATAAATGCGGGGATCCGGCCAGCACTCGCACGACCCGCAAACTGCCCAGCCCACAAACACAGCGCAAACCCAAAAGCGCACCATCCACCCCTGCTTCCAAATCGTCGGGCACACCCAGCAAGAGAAAGTCTTCTGGCCAGGGAGGCTCTACCAAAAGATCGGTTCGTTTTATTTTCATGTTTGCCTTTAAGCGACTGACACCAGACGTTGTGAGCGCTCTTTGTGACGCACTCAGGAACGCCGCGCTGGAACGTCGAAATCTTTGGCCGTCTGGCCTAGATCAGGCTGCTGCGCTGCGCTCCGTCTATGTCAGGCCTCAGCGCTTTTCACTTTTTGGGGTGTTCAAGTGATGAATGCGGGCAGGGAAGGTCAAATGCTGGTCAATATTGTATAGGTCAGAGGGTTTTGTTATAAGGGCGCCTACTGCCAACTAAGTGTTTTTTATCTCTTTTCAGTTTTTAAAATATCTTTCTATCAAATTAAATGATTTAAATTTATTCAGTTCTATGTTTTTCTATTGCGTCTCATTTTGCTTTTGTCCATAATGATATTACATCGTGGCCTCTTGTTTTCTTTTTCTTCTTTCTTACTTTTCCAGTTGTTTGAACTAGTAAAACTAAGTAATTTATTGACTGACGCATTTTAATTTAGGGCCTACTTCACTTAAAAAAAGTTTGCGCTCCTTAACTTTTTTAAAGATCAACTCAAAAACATTTTAGGACGCGCGTGTAAAAGATTAAATGTTTTCGGTGGCTTCCTGACATTTTTCTCCATAATTTAGCACCCTTTTTGCTGCATGGTAATAAAGAGCGCTTGGATCCAAAGCGATTGATCTTCATGAAGAGTTGAAAAGGCGCGAACGGAGCGCAACTGACTGAGCGTGCGGACCGCGAGACATGGGGGCGTGGCATATCAGGTCACGTGAACATAGCTAACCCAGATTAAACAGCGACGCTGCTGCTATAGGTTGCTAGTTAGACAGGCTAGCTGCTTGTAGAATAGCAGTGGCAGGGCCAGGAAACGTGCGCTAGAGCTCCAGCCGGTCCTCTCAGGCCATCAACTTCACTGGTCACCGTTCCAGCAATGTCACGCGTACAGTATCCAGCTAGCTAAGGCACTATCGATTGCTGTCTCACATTCTTCTTCAACTTGCTAGCAATTTGCGATTTGTGGCAATTCGTGTGCTGGTATTTGGTTACGTGTCATTGACTCGCTGATCCCGTTACTAATCTGCTCTAGATATCTCCTGCTTGATATCTCCTGCACTGTCTCTGTTTAATTCTCACGGCTTTCTTTGCAATTCTTTCGCTTCGTGAATCTGGTTTCTTGAGTGTGCTTGGTGCCGAGACGTGATTAATTCATAGAGCTGGCTGTAAAACAGCTCTGGCAGATCCACCGTCTCCAGGGCTGTGCAGCGCTCTTTCTGGCTCTGCAGCGCTCTTTCCGGCTATGCAGCGCTCTTTCCAGCTTTCCATGCTTTTGCACTGCCCTGTGGTGTCTTTTCAGGCCTAACTTGTGTTCAATGAAGCCAGATATCAGTCTACCCTGTATACGTGCGTGGTGCAATGACATTATGTTTACAAATAGCTACAAATTGTTTGACGTGACAGATCAGTATTCCATTAATTGTTGTGTGCAACAAAGTTTGTTGAGTTATGCATGAAGACACTTAATAACTTCGTAATTGAAGATCTGCGGCCATTGTCAAATTGATTCATGATATAAATCCTAATATTGGCATACTTTAGATTTATTATTGAAATACATATGTAATGTGACAGTTGCTCAGCTTCCTATCATACACACATATGCGCTAAATATGTTATTTTTTCTTTTAATTTATTGACTGCTGGTCTTTTTTATTATTTACTTATTTATTTTTATGATTTTGCAGAGGGTCAAGAAGACTCCGGGTCCGGAGTTCGATTGTGACAACAATGGCAACACTGCAAAGAAATCAGAGAGCGACAAATCCAGCAGCACCCCAGAGAGCAGCAGCACCCCGAGTTCAACTTCCTCCATTGCGTCTGAGGTCAGCCCCCCTGCCCCCGGTGGATCTGGGGAGCAGACCAGTGCTGAGGCAGCCAAAGTACCCCTGCTAATTATGGACCAGGGGGATGACAGTCGCTCCTGTGACTACTGCCGCCTGACGGAGGAATGCAACAGAAATGGAATTGCAGAGGATTTGCTTATTTGCAAGGACTGTCAGGCCAAGGGTGAGTTGCTCTACATTGCCTCATTTTCTTTTTTGCTTTAGTATCTTTTTCTGCTTTAAATAGTATCTATCCATATGAGAGTCGGCCATAGATGAAGTTGGGCCATTGAGCCACTCATCTTGTCTTTGGCACACACCTGTGGCAAATGGCTAGTGAATGGCAAATTTGTAAATGATAGTTATGAGGAGCTTGTCAAGGTTAATTTTATCATTAATGTGAAATAACTTTAAGTACTTAAGATACTTCGCAAACAAGGTAATAGACCAATTTAATTAAAGATATGTAAAACGCTGCTTTTGATGTTCTTAATCTGTAATTTAAACTAAGATTTGGAACATGCGCGGGATTCATATGGCTACTTGATCTGCAATTTAACTAAAATGAATATTAAACCTTGGATGGACAAATCTTCCAAAATTAAGCAGCAAGCCAAAGTGCAAGGCTAGCACATTCAGATTACTGGACTTCAAGCAATGCTGCATCCATAGACGCAGTCACAGTGGCAGTTCAATATTTAGCAATCTCCCCCCTCCCCAAGCCCCTCCGTTTTGTTGTATTCTCCCATTTTCTCGCATATATTTATTATGTTATGGTTCAAGCTCAGACGTGTTTGGCCATTGTAAAAAAAAAATAGGAGTCGTGTTTGCTTGTACGTGTGCAGTGACCATAATTACAGTCTCTGGCTGCTTCTGTCTTGTTCAGTGTGACTCGCATAGCACCTTGATATGCATGCAGAATCACCTCTCTGCATTGACTCGACAGGCGCTGAATCTTACTTTGTATGCCAGGATGCGCCTCTTCCGTTTTGGCTCTTTGTGGATTTGTGTTTGAAGTCATGCCAAGTGCACGGGATTAATAGAGCTAGCAGGCTCTCTGGGTTGAGGTATACTTCGCAATACCTAAAGGTATCCATCTACATGGATCCACAGACTTTGTACATTGCCATCTAGGTCTGTCAATAAAATGTATCCAGACCATCTATCCGTGTATACACTTGGTGCAGAAGAAACCAACCATAAGGTAGACTGACATGTTTGCACAATTTTCCTGTTATAACTCACAAAAACCAGCCGTGGTAATGTTCGGCCAAAAATTAGCTGCTCAATGCGCACAACCACTATACCTGTCAGGCTGTCAGGCTGTCATGGCTGGTTTCTAGTTCTGTGTTTTGCAAGACGCCGCTGTGAAAGATTAGTTTCTTCCGAGTGTCGTGGAGTGCAGATTAGTTGGAAGCTGTTACGGGCATTTGATTAGCTGCTTTGACCAGGGATTGAAAAAAACTATTCCAGGGGCTGGGTTGGAGATTGGTCATTTGCAGGGATGGATTGAGCGCGCCATTCTGCAAAGCGCTGTTTCATGAGAGGAGATCCAAACACTTGTCTTCAGATACCAAGAAATGTGTGCATGTAGTGTGTCTGGAAACAATTAGATCATCGTCCTAGTGGGACATCTTATTCAATTTATTAATTTGGCCTTACATGTGTACAAGTGGAACAAACAATCTGCATCGCCATGTGTATTGAGCGCTGATCCCAGGACGCTGCATGCCCTGCACGAGTGCGTTATGATTCTAGCAAGTGCTGCCCTCTTTCAGCCGCCGAAAGATGCGCTCTTATTAAGCAGAATGATAGAAGCGGGCGATTAATTGGAAGCTTGGCAGGTCGTTGAGTTTGGTGCCAGAAATGGTTTAGATGTTCCGAACATGGGTGAAAAAGACAATTGGTTGAATGTGGAATATTTTGTGAATTAAGCTGGGTGCTTGCGCAGAAATGATTCTGAGAAGTGGCGACTGCAGCCCAGACAGATAGAACTTGGTCTGGTTGATTAAACTGTCTTCGCCATGCTCCCATCTTGTATATTTCTTTTAAGCTCCCATGCAGCTTTGACTTGTCGGGATGTCGAATGCCAGAATTTGCAGTGCGTCTCGCTGCTCTCGCAGTCTTGACTGTCGGTTGCTGCGTTGGCGAAGGATGTGATTCAGTGTGCCAAGTCAGCTTTAGAAACTTTTAACAAGCTGCAGTCAAAAAGTCCATGCACTAAGTGGCATACTATAACAAGTTACAGTTGAACTCGTAATGTTAGGCTCTGCAGCCAATTAAGGGGTGATTAATTGCCAATTTTGGCCGTTTGGATTTTATGAGACCAAGGCCAATAGACGCTGTAGAACCTGCACAATGAAAATTCAGTTCGCTGGGAGTGGCCGCTTACAGCAGGTGAGCGTTCAATGCAGTGGACGACTGGCCGTTAGAGCAGTTTTGGGTGTATGTTCATATTCACGTTTGAGAAAGCATGGTATGATGTGGCGGCTGCAGCAAATATTTTTACTGGCAGCCGATACAGCCTATCTGGTCTGATCAGATGAGTTTCACCAAGCAGGCCATGCAGGGAGGCACTGCCATGCAGCACTGGGGTGTCTGGGACGCAGTGCTCGGCGTTAATTGCCTCGGCCATGGTCCTTGATCGATCGGCGCAGTCAGCTCGCCCCGGCGTCTGTCGGCCCCAGCCTACACCCCCCCCCCCCCCCCTTCTCTTCCTTGCAGCCGAGATTATGCAATGCGGGCTTCACTCACTGCCCGCTGTCTGTGTGTGGTAGGCCCTATACAGTAGGGCACCCAATGTGTGATATACACATGCAGTTTGCACCTGGTTTCATCAAGCTCTAGTTATATATATAAAAGTGACAAAACCGGCCCGAAGGGCCGGGGGGGGGGACGGGTTCCAGCTGACATCAGCTGCTTCATCGTCATAGTGTGATTGGGTCAGGAGCCCGAGCCAACTGACTGGAATCAGGGAGGCTCGGGTCCCAGTATGCATCAAGGACAGGAACGTGTAAGCTCTAGTTGTCCAAGATCCAATTTATATTGATCCGTAATGTCTCAGGAAGTGGGGGTGCGTACAATTGTGGGTGGTTCTTCCTGAAGTTCCCAACATTTCACACGGTGTTCCACGGGGCCTACCAGGATTAAGTAACGCCTCCTTCTCCCACCACCCTCCATTGATTCCGTTTGCAGATTCAACGAAGTAATTTCATATGCGGTCCCTGTTATTGAAGCATAAGCAATGCTATATACCAATTTATGCTATATACCAATTTATACCGATGGGCCTTATTTCAGGGGGGGGGGGGGGAGGACAGGGGGCCATGATCCCCCACTTTTGCACACTTTTTGCATTGTTACAATGTATATAATTGAAACTTGAGGATTTGTTGGTCGCCCCCCCCCCCCCGACCTTACGTAACTCCGCTTCGTTGGGAAATCTCCCATATATATATAGGAAAAATTATAAGCGACGATTGATGGAAACCAGACAGCTTGAACAATTTTGAAAGATATGTGTGCATTGGTGAGTTTACCTAACCACTGGGACGTTGCTTTTCCAAACTTAGCTTGCCAGTGAATTGCTGTAATATGCAGTGTACATAAATTTATTCGTGATTGAGAAAATGGTGAGTTGAGCTACAGTATGACTCATATGGAATTGTCCATATGTCGCCGACATCACCCCAAAACACCCCGAAACTCGGCGCAAGTCGGCGCGATGCTGATAGACATTCCTGATTAATTGGCTATAATTAATTTGCGGATGGTGTCGGTTTGTAGCGGCTCGTCACGGCTCCTCACCCCTGGTCACGGATATCGGAGGGGTAGGTTGCTGTGGAGGGCGGTCTCGGGCTCTTTGCCCCTTATCAGCAACATGTGTTTCCTTTCAGTCTCAGATTCCGCTATCATTCCCTGTGTCACAGAAATTAACTTAACTTCAAAGAGAAGGGTAGTTCGACTCTACAAAGTCATTTTTAAGATTGTGTATTGTACATTATCGACGTTATGTTTATGGAGTTGCTCTTTTTCTGCAGATTAAGTGCATATAATTTTTTTAACAATAGATTTATGATTTCCAGAGTTATGAATAATATCAAATGTAATCAAACTTGACTGTAAATTATTTTTTTCTAAATATATAAGCCCCTGTTATCTATCTATCTATCTATCTATCTATCTATCTATCTGTCTATCTGTCTGTCTGTCTGTCTGTCAATCAATCAATCAATCAATCAATCAATCTATCAATCTATCAATCTATCTATCCAAATTGAAAATACATTCTATTATTTATCCACAGAATGCATATATAGATGTACCAAAAAATTATATAAAAAAAGAGATAATAAATTTACACCTACAAATAAATGTAGCACTCAATAAAAATGCCAATGATATTATCCATATCCAATCATAGCAATATAGTTTTAGCTGATTGTTCTTTTCTCTTTTCAAAGTGTTTTCACTGTACTTGACTTTTATATATAGCTGAATATTCCTGACTAAATAAATAGCAATTAAACCATACATATGTAGTTTATACTTGGGAAACAATGGTTTAAATTCAATTGACAGTTAATTGAAGCAGCTACAATTGTGCAGATAGCTCACTAAAACGGAAGGAACGGAAGGAAAAAATAAATAAAAAAGCTAATCTTGAGGTTAAAAAAAAATCCCATGCCTTTTTGGTACTTTGTCTCAAATGTTCACTATCTAATGATATATCTCTCAAAATGACTGTATTATACCATGATCTTATGTATACAGATATTTCTCTGTCAATTAATTTAGGTTTATATCTACATGATATGAGCTAACATGTAAATGAATGACTAAGACAGTATGATGGAAAACATTTGGGAAAGTTTTTTTATTTGTTCTCAAGTATCCTTGTTCAAAGTGTGGATTTTTAATTTTTGGTTGTCAAATGCAAATTTTTACCTAGATTTTGTGGTGACAAAGGACATTTATTACATGTATTAAAAAGCTGCAAGTGCCACCCCTATGGGCTAGTAGCAGAGACTACAGCAGACAGTTACGACGGGCACAACCACTGACCTATATACATGTATATAGGTCAGTGGGCACAACTGTAAAGGGGGGGGGGGTCACACCTCAATCAATAAATATGCAACACTTTACAGTGTGCTTTACTGACAATAAAAAGTAATAATAGCAAACAGTACGTTATTTAAGTTGACTAAAAAAAAGTCTGTGTAGTTAGTCAAGTTGAAAATGCAACTTAAAAATTCAAGAAGTGCTTAGAAAAACTTTTAGAAAATCAGGTACATCTGCTAACTTTTTGGTGAATTAAACTTAACATTTTAATGCATAGGTTGTCCTAGGTACAGCTGCCCCCACTGAATTTTCGAATTCTGAACTAATCCAACTAATATAAAACTTAGGAAAATTTAATTTAAAACATTCGGGAGCCTGCCTATAATGTAAAATTATAACCTTTACAGTCGGGTTCCAAAGTTTACATAGGCCGACTCTTGATATGTTACTAACGAAAATAGTTGGAATTTAATGTACAGTAATTATTTTTTCAAATGCGAAAATGGAAGTGAACTTTATTTGGAAAAGATTGAGCCTGACAAATATAACATATTTAATTGGCACAATGCATTTTATAATTTATGTAACCATAAGCTTAATCTGGGTGGATTTGAGTCCTCTTAAGAGTCCAGTCCATCTGTAGTTCATCCTTGTATATCCAGATTCCTCCAACCTCAGACTAAAGTTCAAGGTCTCACACCAAACGACAGGTGGCTGTTATGCAGTATACAGTTGATACACAAAATTTGTAAAACTTAACCAATATATTGAATGTACATGTGTGACATATTCAACACATGAGATTAACTTGGTTTCTATTTGTGATTGTCATGATTAAACTCTATCATATCTTTCTACCTGCCCAGATAAAGATAAATTAGAGGTTGGTCATGTACTGAATTTATATACCCAGCATATGAAACATACATATATATCTTTTTGCATCAGTGCTAGTATCCATGTATCACAAACAACTGAAAATCTTTCTATCTGTTTGTCTGTCTGTCTATCTATCTTTCTGTCTATCAAATGTGATACTTTATGCTTTTTCAAAAACAAAATAAGATAATACTAAAACAAAATAAGATAATACAGGCGCTTAGTGAAGGGGGATTATCATGGAATCACGTGCCCTTCGGGATTACAGCAATGGTTAATGTAATATTATCCATCAGTCCCGAAATGAATTGATCATCAGTGATAACATTTGACAAAATATAAGTTGGATAGGCTTTTATTGCATTGTACACATTGTGTTGCAATGAAATAGTTTATATGCAGGGTTTAAATTATGACATTACAAAACAAATCATATAAAATCTATCTTGATAGAACATCACATTTCTTATACATTTTATGTAAAAAAAAACTAACGTGTAAACTGTCTCACAGAGGTGATTACTTTCAGTTGTGATATGAATAAGTTAAAAACACATAATCACTTCTTACATTCCAGTAGCCCGACCATTCATTTCTAAAATTGCAGGGACGACCTTCCTAAGGTGGTTGATGTACCTGGTACATTTGGCTGCGTCGACAGTCTTCCAGAATTCTTTGATCCCTCCGACCAGGTCCTCCTTGTTTCGCGGCTTTTTCACACTTCTTAGCCAGTCCTTTAACTCATGCCATATCATTTCTAAAAAGAAATAATATACCAAAGCCTGTAATTTGTTAATCATAATGAGATAAGGCATACATTTTCAATGCCTGTTTGCATAATACCCAGACATTAAAAAAAATACAATAACATGTGTTTGTGAAATCTACATACCTATTGGGTTAAGGTCAGGTGATTCAGGGGGTGTTGGGTACCAGTTGACCCCATTGGCTGCCATCCATTTTCTCGCATATATGGATGTATGCTTGGGATCATTATCTTGAATAAACCTGTGTCCATTTGCAAAATGCTGAATGACAAAGGGCTTCAATGCTCGGTTCAGGATATCGATATACAAGAAACGATCCATAATTCCTTCAAAAATAACAACCTGCGTTGCCCCACGCTTAGATATGCCAGCCCAGACATGAACCTAAAGAAAACAAATGAAAAAATAAACCAGGCATATAATAAAAACCATTGTATTACGGTGAAAATGTGTGCAATCAAAATTGACAACATATGTATTTGACTTAAATCTTGCGATAAGCAACAATACTTACTTTAACCGGGTGTTTAGGCCTAGGTTTGGGTTTTGGGGGCAATCCCTTTTTGCGAGCACATCTAAGTCTGTGACATTGGAGTTCACAACTGGTTTCATCCGTAAATATCATGTCATCACATGAATTTGCCAAATTAGGATGCTCCAAGGCAAAGTTCAGTCTCTTAATCCTGTTGGCCTCCCGAACCACCTGACAATAGGCAGCTGTTTTAAATGTCCAGCCAAGATTCCGACGAATTCTGTCAATATGTGATTTGCTAACTGTGATATTAAAGCGCTGCTGCAGAAGGTCCCTAACCTGACCTAAAGTTGTCTCATCATTCTCCATCATAACAGCATCAATAAATTCGATCATATCAGGTGTTACTTTCTTAGGTGGTCTTCCTCCAGGAAGTTTTCTAGTAGATCCAGTGCATTTGTATCTCTTTATTAAGGCAGCTACGCTTGATCTGTTGGGATATATCCCCTCTTTATTCAACTCTCGGACAACGGCACACAATCTTTTCCCTTGCTTAAACAAAGCAACTATTCTGTTTTCCGTGTATTCTGTAAAAGCAGACATGTTCATCTTTCATCAGTCCAATACAGAGTGGCTGATAAACGTTTTCGCATTGCCATGACATGGGTCAACACCCTTGAAATATAATCAAATGATTGGAGTTGCTTATAATACCCTTGATGCTGTTTAATGAGTGATTTTGAATGTTAACATAAAGAGATGTTCAACAAAGAGTTGACAAAGTAGCCCTAATCAACCTATCAATGATACCCTAATCTAAATTGCAATCAGCAAAGCTCCGTAGCTCAGAGATAGGTCCCCTGCTGGTTCCTAATTACCCAACCCAGTACTGCAGTGACCTCGTCAGTTCACACTGTGGCGTTGAGAAGTGAAGATCGTTTTTAGTTTTGTCTATTTATTGCTGTTATTGTTTGGATTTATTTGTCACATCATGCCAAGGAAAAAGAGTTCACAGAACCAAGGAGGGGACTCAGATGATGATACATCATTAGCTGACCTGCTGAGAAAGAAGCGTGGAGTGGGCAAGGTCTTGGAACTTGGAGACTCTGGCAAAAAAGCACAAGAGGCAACATTGCAAGAAAGTGTTGTAAGTACATTCAATTTTTTCAATCATTTTAAGCCTTTTTTGATTCAAGCTAAGAATATCTAAATATTCCTAGGTGTAAGCATTGACCATAGTTAAGAAATTGCGTGTCTCAGGGGTTCCACATGTATAGTTACAGTATTATGGCCAAGGAAGGGGGGGGGGGGCATTGCTGCAGTAGGTTGGAGATGACCAAGGACCTTCAGATGACAGGTGCCTAACAATGGCACACAAATCTCACTTTATGCATAATAATGTTATGATGATAGTATGTACAATACACAGGTCATACTTTTATTAAAAAAATCTTCATCAGCCTTGCAACCTTAATCTTTATATATAATATCCATAGATCTACAATATTGTAAGACCTTTTAGTTAAAATGATTTCTGACTAGCTCAATCTTATTAAAAGTGAAAAAATGTCAAGTTATAATCATATAAAGAAAATGTCTAACTGGGGGGGGGGGGGGGGGTGGCAGGATGTTTAAAGCCAATTATATCATATTGCAAGGTCGTTTTGGTCCTTTGAAGTGCCAGACTGTTTGTAGTGCCCAATCCCATGTATAACCCTATATGTAACCTTTGAAAATTTAAATATGATAAATTGTATTTCATGTTTATTTTGCCTCGTTTAAATGTATACTTATGTACATATAATACCACGGAGTCCCTGTATAGTGACTCCATGATAACACTGAAGTTTAAAAACTACAAAAGTTTGAATGATAGCACCATCTGCCAGCCATCTTATCCAGTGTCAACCCTGGTGCTGTTAATGGCCTTATAATCTGTCACAGGGCAGATGTCAAACCTCTAGTTACCCCTCCTGCATATATGCCACAAGAGTATTTCATGATATACATATACACCGCTAAGATCACTAAAGCACTAAAAACACACACTGACAAAGATATTTGGTGTAGAACAAGCTTGCGGATAATACACTAAAATTTGAATTCACTGGGATAAGTAGTTGTTAAGAAATGCTGAGTTAATGCCAATTGCAGCTTTAATTTTATAGCATATTTGTGGGTTTTATGTAATGACTAAAAGAAAAAAACAAATTACCTTTATTTTCTTTAACCATTTATCCGCCAAAAATGCTTTGATTTTCGTTGGAAAAGTTTCTGGTTGTAGACCACAACACTGGCTTTTATGTGTGAATAAAACAAATAAATTTTATTGGGTAAATAACTATTTAGAAACATTTCTGCCTAGGCGAGCTCATTTTAATAAGCATGAGATTCAGTGGTTAGGGCCACTGCCTGCCCCCAGCCAGCTGGACGCTTATTGTATATGAAAGAACTTATATTGCCCTGATACTTATTTGCTTAATAAAATAATTTCAAAGTCAAACTCCACCATACTGTATGGTGTACTCAGCATGAAATAGTTTGGTGGGATAAAATTTCACTAGTTACAACATAATTTCAATCAGAACGGGCATCCGTAAAAGTCATAAAAATGAACCACAGAGATAAGGGAAGCTGAGGGGTGGAGCTTTGTGTTTAAGACCTGTACCAAAGAAGCTGTTTGTTACCAATTGACCCTTCCACTAGGTTTGAGTGACAGGCCAGGCTCAGCCAATCACAGCACATGGGTGAATAGCACACATAGGGTGGTGAATGTGTCAACATAGCTTACTGGAAGATTAAATTGCATTAATAAATGAAATACTAGTGCTTTTATAATAATAAAAAAAATGTAATTTATCAGATCTTGGTCAATACACTGAATGAATATATATCCTTTTAAGTGGATCAAAATATATGTGCCTAGCTCTATGGTAATTAAATTGCATTAATTTCAAAATTACTATTAGTTTACCTGATTTTATATTTTTGGTTAATACACACAAATGTTAATCAAATTATTTATGAAACAGTGTATGAAAGTTTTTGTTTATCACACCTATATGGAGTATGTCATAAAACACTTCACATGTCTGATAGGCACCTTAAAAAAATAAGGGATAGCTGAGTACAGGGTTTACTTTGTCAGATTTAAAACCACAATCTGTTATTGCAGACAAATGGTGTGATGGGTATATGTTTACTACATTGCCAACTCAGAATAAGTAAGCTTATAAGTAGTGCATTTATCAAGACAATCCAGCAACTATCAGAAAATAAACATACCAGATGTTTTATACATAGTCCACAAACTTAAGAGGTCACTGGAAATTTGTTTTAAGTCATGAAACCTGCCAGTTCATTAGACCTATTGTCAAATGATTTGGCAAGATAGTCAGGCTATAAAAGAGCATTGAGACAATCATTTATTACTAAAGTCAAGAATGTGATATATAGTTACACATAACTGTTGAGACAAAAAAAAGGTAATACATTTAATATTGAGACTAGCTATCCATTAAAACAGTCTATAGTATATTAAGAAATATTTCAAATTCTAAAAGTAAAATTGAAATAAATAGACATGTATGTATATGATATATTGCTTGCCATATGTATGCAGGAAAACATTAGCCTACCTAATACACCAATCAGCACTATGATAGTAGAAATCTGTTTAGAGCAACAGTCTTACTGCAATATCTCTGTTATAATTAACTATACATGTATAGTGAATCTATGTTATTAAAGACCTAGGATTCAATGGTGCCTATTAGAAGTACATATTGTAAATACAGGATGTGGTCATGGGTTTCTTGTTCATAAAAAGCAATCATTTATTGAAATATAATATTCTGCTTCCCAGTTAAGGACTTTTTGCAACTATATCACCAGTTAAATAGCTCAAATGATCTTTATCACTTCAATATGTGCCAATTTCTAAATATGTGAAAACATACTTTTTAGCATTTTGCTTTTCCAGAAAACTACATTGGCAAAAAGAGATTCAGACAAAGTATAAGCTATTCTGATTGCCCTTTTAATGGAATTGCAATGTATCAAACTTGATTTAGTCAAAGAACAGCTTTATATGATTTTGGCATGAGTAATAATGAAAAAAAAAATATCAATAATATTTGAAACAGAATGCTTGAAGGAGGCAAGCCCTTAAAAACCCCTTTTTTAAATTGGGGGACTGATGTATTTTTATGTAATTATATGGTAAATCCACGTTTATTATACAAAATGTCCTGCTGGTATATCATTGTGTAATTAGGTTATTTGAGTTTATGCTCCATATGGATACAAGCAGCAGGCCAGGGCTGCTTGTCTAAGCTTACATATCTGGGTCAAATCTCCACTTGGGGAGTGGCATAGGGTGCTGAGCAGAAGGGTCAATTAATTACAAAATCACAATCTTGTAGGCAAGAACTTAATCCTGGCGGCACATATAAGATATTTAAGTTTTAATGATTGCAGACTAGCCAAGTTGATTGATGATATGTAATTGAATATGAATAACTTTTTCCAATTAATTTAATAAATTCAACTTTTGTCAAAGTTAAACTAAGGTATAATATTAAGTTAGTTTTTCAGAAAATGGCTACTGGAGCCACACAGCCTTGAATCATTAGCATGATTAGGGATGAGGTAAATGACTGAGTGTTTCAAGCCAATATTGTGCCATTTTCCTAAGTATCCAGTTGTTCTCTATTATGTACTGAACAATATGGTGATGGTGAATCAATGTCAATCATCCATTGATTGTTGTTTGAGTCTGTGAAGACGAAATAAAAAATATAAATATATGTGTCCATGATCATATATGTCCATGATCATAGCAAGACTTGACTTAGTTTTATTTTCAGTATTTTGAATTGCAAAATACTATGTCTGTAATGAGGTATGCAATTGGTCAGTTACAGTGAGCTGTCATACTTACAATTACCATACACATTCCATATTTTTGTAGGATGAAGAAAACATGTGGGACCAAGATGTTGGAGATGACCAGCTGCTGGCTATGGTCTTTAATTCTCCATTGAATGACCCGCATTCCCCACCACCAGCAATCCAGCGATTCCAGCCATTGGAAGATTACAAGGCTGAGGTGAAACAAAGACTGGACACCATGGAGGCAAGACTATTAAGATTAGAAGCCATGGCCCAGCAGCAAGCCCAGGAGCAAGCTGAGACCCCAAGAAACCCTGCGGCAACCCTTGGACTTAGGGCAACCCGAGCGCCAACATGGAATAATTACACTCCTGCAGATTTGGAAGAGGACATGTCGACCCCTTTGACCAAAGTTCTGCAGGAGTGTGACGAAGAAAACCTGCCCCTGGAAAAGGTTATGACAATGTCTACTTGCAGGATGGCTGACATCCTTTTCAGCCCTGGCACCCTAAGGAGCAGCACCCTGCAGGGAAGAAATTCCAGTGAGCCACTGGACCCTACTAAGCTGGGCATCATGATGCGCCGGCTGAAGCGCCATTTTGGTCAGAGGTGCACCAATGATGCCCAGTTTAGAAGCATCTGGAAAAAATGCAGACAATCACTGAGTGCAAAGTGCAAGCACCATAGGAAGAGCGCTTCCAGGGCATTAACTTTTTCTGATTGAATATTTTTTTTTAACTTTATATCTGTAATTTGCTTTTGTATCTGCTTTCATTGATAAGTACTTAAATTGATGCTAGATATGTTTTGCTTTGTTTGATTATTTTTCTTTGATGGGTTTGACGTTTATGTCTCCTTTTAATAAATTTTTGAACCTGTAACTATGAGTTGTGTGTACCATTTTTTGAGTCATCTGCATCTGATTCAGTTAAACGAATTGTAACATTGGCTGAGACAGAAAGTGAAGGGCTGCTCATTACAACAGAATCGAGGAATGTGGAAACCCAGAGGATGTCATCCAGGACTCCCATGAAATCTGGTGTAAAATCAGGCATGTAATTCACAGACATACCACATCCAGGTCTGCTGATAAGGTACCCCCAAAATCAGTATATGTATGCCAACATGTGTGTATCTTATGACTTTAACAGACACCTAAAAAGATTGTGTAGGGCTTGTAGGCCAATTGTAAGCAGGCCTATCATGTTACAAACTAAAATTGGTTCACACCACATATGTTTGGCATTTCTATCTGTTTTGTTATTAGCATTAATCATTTTCAAAATGCAACAAAATTTGCAAAAAAAGAGCGTGGCCAATTCATTAGCCAGGGCTATTAATAAATGTGTATAGTAGTTCTTCAAAAGCTTTTGGTTTTGGCTGCTCAGGTGTACAGGATTTACTGGAAATAGAAATTTGTTTATACGTTAACAGATGTATTTTTATTACGTTAACAGATGTATTTTTATTTTCATGGTATGTCATACATGTATGATTCATATACTTTTGGTAGTTTTCGAAAAAAATTTTATCCATGCCATGACTGGGAGCCAAATAAAATTAATTGAAATTTTTTCCCTTTCATTGTTTTTCAGACTTAAATTGTATGTCTGTAGGCATCTAAATTTTGGGAAACATAAATTGGCAAGTTTTCATCAAAACGTTATGATACATATGTGCACATCTGTTGAAAATTAGGCATTTTTGAAAGACTATTAAGGCACAAAAAGGTTTTCAGCTTTTTAATGGATATTCTCTGATCTATGGCTCTTTACCGCTTTTTGAGTTATCAAATGATAAAGATAACATGTTTCACAAATATTAGTTCCAATCTGGCTAATTTTAGTCCATAACTTATTTAATAATAGGGCTAGAAATTTGGTGAAAACTAGGGTTCTCGCTATACCGTTTGTACCAGTACAAGGATAACCATATGGGTATTGATAATCGTTATGTAATAATAACGATACAATTGATCAACATGCAGAGCAGCGTTTTCTGGCTAATAGGACACCTGCTACCCAGATGTTTAAGTGATTTTGAAGAAAAATATCATTGCAATGACATTAAACAACAGTATGAAATTATTTCATAAAGATTGGTTCATTATATTTCATTGTGAATTGTCAATATTGCAGGCTTTGTTTATTCTCTTATTGATATAGCTTTATGATACTTATCATGATACGTAACGTATCGGTTTTACTGTAAAGTGATACGTATCGTATTAAAGATAAAGGTGTACAGCCATAGCACTGAAAACCCTTTTAGAATCCTGGGATCATGTGGCATTTACTGGCAGTAATGTTAAGAATATACAGTAAGAAATGAAGAACTTCGACTTTGAAATTTAGGGATATAATTGCTGCTGATGCAGGGCATCTCTGTTGAGGGATGTGCTCACTGAAGCGCAGTGTGAACATCAAAGAAGCAATGTATTTAAGGAAACAGCAGCGGTCCTTGGGCAAGCTCTAGGTGAATTTGACTCCTCTTAATTCACCTAATAATGGATATTGTTTTATTACTTTCGAAGTGTCCAATCCTTCTCTAGTTCATCCAAGCATGGAGACAAGAGTAGAAGGAGTGGAAACTCTTTTTGTCACACATAATTCGATAATTTTATTACTTTCTGGTCATTTACTCCTCTGAAATAGCATTGGATTTCCTATGTTTCTTCAAATTTGGCGGTTTCACCCCCCTCTTTTATCGGCAGTTTTATAGTTGGCGGCATGTCTTTCATCCAATCAGTGTCTCGGAGAGGGAAAAGGGTTCCCTGGCCTCTCTTTGATTTCTGCTAGGAAACCCCACTATCATGCATCGAAATATAAAGAACTATTTCGTCCTTATGCTGAATATTTCAGTTAAATTCCTCTCCATTTGAGGAATATTTTGGCGTTTTTCCCATGAAAAAATGACAATTCTAAGCCAAGTAACAATTAATTAGCGAAAAAGTCGCATTTAAATAAACAAAACCATTGTGGTTTACATTCTCATAACTTCTATGGGACGACTCTGGCGAAGCTGTACTTTGGATATTTAAAAAGATAAAACATCAACAATTCCAAGAACATATATTTCATATGTGCGAATTGGTGCGAAATTTGTTGTTTTTAAGAAAACTGACACCACTCTATCAATGGTAATGGCATAAGACTGCACAAGACTCTTTCATGTTTTCAAGGCATTTAGAAGTGAAAATTATTAATCAACTATAAATTTTAGCAATGGTGAAATTATGTGTATATGTCAATCACTGAAAAAAAAGACTTTTAATGAAATTACTGACTCAATGCATTTAATATCATTGGAAAGGGAACAGCCTAATTTTTATATTCTCATGGTATATAGTAAGCATTTATGTAATTTTTATAACACCCAAATTAATATTAACTTTTAGAACTGTACAGCATTAATAAATAGATGCTCAATTCATATGGTATTTGAGTTGATGTGTAATAATGCACAATATTATTATGAAATCTTGACCATTTAATTTTGTAAAGTTTATTGTACATAATATAACAAAGAATTTAACAAACTTACTGTAAATATGATTAAAATGATAGTGCATATGAATTAAATATTTTTACATAATACAGCAAACTCTATGATGACATGAAGGAAAGGGGTTTTCCACAACGAGGTCACTGCAACAAGGGTGTATAATCCCACCCTGAGTGCCACAATCAGGTATGTGACGGTCATTTAAGGGGTGATTTGTGGTCATAAACGGGGTGATAAACAAACTAACGTGACATTTCACAGATATTTAAAACCTCATCTGAGCATGGAGGTATTATAATACCTCCATGATCTGAGACACTGACTGAACCTTTGAACATGTCGGGTTTCCACTCCTTCTACTTTTGTCTACTCTTGTCTCCATGATCCAAGGTTACATGTTCCCGACTTTTGTCATTTTTTTTGGAATACTTATCTTGCAGCATCACTGAGTTCTGGATGAGGTTAATACTGACAAGTCTTTTGTTTTGTGTCATTAAACATGCGTTATTTACCAGTTAAATACATAAATTTGCATTTCCTTCATGCATGTCAGCCATGATAAAATATGGGGTAACTGCATCAGCTTTGCCCCAATGAAGACTTGTCCATGCATTCTAGTTTTCATAAAAAAATGTCAGTTTACATGAATTTAGCTCTCTATTTATCCAAGGACAATCTTGCTGACCAAGGAGAGAGACAGTTTACATGTTTATTTGCCAGTTGGCTACTGTAGAATTCATGGAATGCACTTCATCTCCATACTGCAATTAATCTCAATGTTATGACAGCTGATTATGACAACTGATTAAAATCTAACAAGTGTTGGCATCCCAGAAGGCCTGTTGTTTAAAGGGGTCATAATTAAGGAGTGACTTAGAGAGGTCTATACTATCGGCCATTAAACCTAACTTGAATGTGCTTTGAAGAATTTATAGTTCACTAAAGATAAATTATATTTTTTCTTTTAATTGGCATGTAAGCTCTGCTAAGTGTCTCTTACATCGAGCCACTAGAGATGCCATGTCCTTTCCTGGCTATGGGTTGGTTGTTTGGTATGCTCTTGGATCTCTATTTATCAAAGCATGGAGTCTAGTGAAGCATTGAGTCACTAGACTCCATAATCCAAGGTATGCTGAAAATCGTTCATGTTCTGCGTTCCTCAATCATTCACACTTTCGGTATTTTGCAACCGCCATATGTTTACATCATATTCCTGCTAATTGTATAGTTCTATGCAATCTAAATAAGGGCCACAATTTTGTCGTTTAATATAGTGTTTCATTTATTAATATCTTTAATTGCTAGTTCTTTTAGCATGGTAAATGATAGCTTTCATGCATACATTTATGCAAAAGGCTTTCAAAATTTCTTTTTTTCTTCCTTTTAAAAAACGGTTTTAAAGTGTGTATTTTACTGAATATTTCAAAATTATAAACACTAAAATATTATATTAACCATGTCATAATAAACAGCTGGCTATAAACTATATTAACCATGTCATAATAAACAGCTAAACTCAGTGAATTGACAGGTATGATAGCATCACTTCATCAGTCATCAAGATTGCTGTACCCCGATGGTCATTGTTCAGTCTGATGTAATGACTATTGGTGATTACCCAATGACTAAAGGGGTATTCAGAAGTTCTAGAACTCCAATAACCTCATATGGTGTGTAGCACTAATTGCCGACCCAGGGGTAATAGAAGCATAAGGGAGGGGACGGACTGATGCTGGGGGTGACAGAGTTGGCAAGCCAGGCTTCCCCTGACCACCCTCCCCTTCTCTTGTATTTGTATTAATTAGGGTTCCGGCATTAAAATTAGGCTCACTTGATAATTAAGCTGAACACAGAACCTTCATTTCAACTTTTGTTTTACCTATGTGTTGCCACTCAGCTCCACATTTGCCCATTATATTGCTGTAAACAGTAAAAAAACAAAAACTAGAGAGATGGTAAGAGAGGTAAATATGAACTATTTAGAAAAATAAAAAAGCATTGTTCTATCACAAGCCAAGCAATTGCAAGTATTGTACCCCTGTGTTCAGGTAATTTCTCTAGTTAAACACGTCATAGGTCAAGGCCCAAAGCTCCAGGCCAAGGGAAAAGATGTTTGTTAGAAATCTGACACATCATAGAGGATTTGATAATTATATGCTAGAATATACATGAACCTCACCATTCCGTCCCCTTGCTAATATATATTCTGTTTGCTGACATACAATACTGACACTTGACAGTTCCTTACAATTAAGAAAAAGTGTATAGTTGATGCAGAGGTACAACTAAAGTACAAAATAAATGCCTCAAATAATTTTTATCAAGTTGTTTGAAAATGGATTTTTGGCTCCATGCAAATATACTGAACTTATCTGAACACTAAATGTCAGTAAAATGCTTCTCACACTATTTTGCCGTGCTGCTCATATAATTTACTGTTCATTTAATGAAGCTGTAAGGAAGCAATGAATAGGGGTGCAAAGCCTCTATGTCAAGTAATTACAAACCTTCTTTCTTTTTTTTAGACTTTTTTTGCACCTGATATATGAAATAAGTATGTGATTGAATATGATTTTAATTTGCATTTGAATTAGTATCAGAAGTATCTAAACAAATACAAAAACATGGTATTTCACACAAGAGAAAGAAGAAAAAAATAAACAAAACAATATATACAGATTAGTCATTTCATTGAAGTTCATTGCAGATCATAATGGACCATTTGGTCTCATACAAGAAAGATAGGGCACATGATAAGAGTCAAAATAACGTACTGCATGCACATGCCCAACGGTTTGTGAAGTGGCCACCACTGACCTGCATATCAGTGGTGGCAACCCCCACCCCTCCATTCCCTCCTTCTGTCGTGCCCCTGCAATAAAGATACTGATACCTAACATCTGTTCTTAAAGGGCCCAGAAATTGTAAGGGGTGAAAAAGGGGTAAAACAAGGTTTGGCGCAAAGCCCCGAAAGCCCAGGCAAGTCGGCGACAGTCTCCACATCTCGCCGCAACTCAATTAGGCAGGCTATGGGGGGTAAGCGCAACGCCCCGCTACTATCCGTGACAAGGGTTGACTCCCCGCGTTTCGGCGACATATGGACAATTCCATATGGGCCATACTGTATATACTTGGTTGACTCTGCATAGTTGACATTTCCAATACAGATTTAGGACTGATATACTGGTAAACTTCATGGCTGCTGTGTAAACCAGGCAAAACCTGGAAAGCACCCTGACAGCAGGCTTGCTTGCTTGCTTGCTTGCTTGCTTTGCCATACATGATATAGGGATTACCCAAGAAATTCAGCAATAAATTAAATGAAATCTCTCTGAAATCAGGCAAAAATAAGGGATTTATGTGACACAGGTCATCATTTTGTTATCAAGAAATGTTGAAGGATGCCAGGTGTTCAGGAGAAGTGGGAGGCCATGGATCACTGCTGAAGTACCAGCACAGACAACATGGTACCAGTAAATATAAATATTTGCTGTTACCAGTTTTTTCACGAAAGTATTGACTGTCAAAATGTCCAGGCACTCGTGTGCTACACAGCTGGATGCCGATCGCCTGAGACATCAAATTGGAGGCGTCTTGTACTCTTGTGTCTATACTGAGATCCTGCTTGCAAATGACTGTAATGTTTCGGTCTACTGAGATCCCATGGGGTAAATGTATAACACGGTATGGACTCCCCAAGTTTATCTCATCATTACGTCTGCTTCTGGCAGCTGGTCATATTTATGAGCTTGCTAAGCTTCAGAGAAGTAGCAGAGACATTGACGTTGATAGATTCCTCAGGAACTTGAAAGGTCATTTCAGGGAAATACCAGGGAAATATCAGGGAAAGCTCGGGGACTTTGTTTCATCGGAGCTTGGAGTTACAAGGCTATATGACCCTAATGACCTCGTCCTACCCTGCCGTTTTTCTTAATATCGACTAGTATAGTATACTTCGTATGAAGGAACTGAGTGGCCCTGTGGCAAGGTAGCGACTGCTTCAATTGCAGATCTGAGTCCCAGGGGCACTACAGTTATAACCTTTCCCCACAGAAATCAAATTGATGTATGTATAACTGTTACCATACTGGCATGGTGGCTTATTGGCATGTTACACTGGCGGATCCAGCCCGGCCTCTACGGGGGTCAAAAGCATGACTTTTAAGGTGTCTCTCTGTCCATAATTTCATGGGCCACGTATTAAGGCTGGTACGGGGGGGGGGGGGGGGGGGGGCAATTCGATCAAAGCGTACAAGCTGATGTAGAATTGTACATGTCAGGAAGAAATGTGGACTCCGGCATGTCATCTCATCATGGATATACATGTACCTCTACTCCTAATTTATGTCCAACCACTGGGGACCGGGTTCAATTCCTGGTCGAGCCTAAGTTGGATAGCGGTTTCATCTTTCATCTCATTGTCATGGCCTCTGCCTGTCCTAATTGGCCCATAAGTTGCAGAAATACAGGACGTCTATATATAAAGCCCTAATCCACCCACCCACACTCCTTATTTATGTCTCACTGTCTCAGTGCAACTGGGTCTGAAACTTAATCAACATGTATGACCAGCTGCAGAGAGGCAGTAATGATGAGATAAGGCTTGGAGTCCACGTTATGTTTCAAATTTCCCCCATGCATGGGTGGGGTCTTATACTTAGACTGGTATACATTCACATCGCTCAGTCATGCTTTGGCATTTTCAAAATATCAAGCATTGATTGAAAACTATGATGGTCTGGGAAGTCTCATGAACCAGTTTTCATAATTGTGTTTGTAAATGTTTCACATGCTGCATATCCCTGGACCATTTTGAAGGTGTCCGCCTTTCCACGAATACATCTGCGGTGCTGCCACTGCGTGTCCGTGTGACATGATGTGGCCATTTACCGTTAGTGTACATGGTTTCCATGGCAACGGCGTGATGTGTGGCAGCAGCAGCTGACAGGCCGATGCAGTCAGGATCAAGGTCAGCTGCAGCTGCTTATCAGTGGCAATCCTGTCTTGCTCATGAGCGTGCTGCTTGTTTTTTGTCCATGCTGGATTATCAGTTGTTACAGACCTTGATCACTGTTGGTTATTTGCAGTAGGGTCAAATGCACATTCGCAGATATTGGTTCTTGGCTGAACAATCACTCAAACCCAGACTGCGGGCTGGGGAATTCCTGTCGGTGCATAATTGTGCCTGCTCCTGATTGTGGAATTAGTGATCATCTGTGAAGCTCTGTTGCACCTGCAATCTATGTGTATATCGGGATTTTGCACATGCATAAGCACTACATACTAGAATGCATATCCAGTGATTGTATAAAACTAGTTCTGCATTCAAAATGAAGGGCGTGGATATGAATGAATCCAGTCTTATGTGTAATGTCATTTGCTCATGTGTATTCCTTCCATATTGATCACCTTTAGATATTTTTGTGCAAAGGATTTTTGGAGTTGCACTTCCACAGTTCATTGGACTGGGATTAATACATATTTGGAAAATTTCCACACGTACGTTAGCCTTGATTTTGCATGACTTCAGTTTACAAACATTGGTGGCACCTGTGCTAATTTGTACAATCACAAACATTTGATGTTGCTCTGACAGACAAACACGGAACATAATTTTAAGTGTTAGTAGTTGGCCCATTATAAAGTGGAGAATGCCTTCTTGTGCTTCAGCTCACCCATCTTGCATGGATTACTCGGAAGATCTGGCACGAAGAGCTCGCAATTCACCATGGCAATGTATTGACTGCAAGACATGCTACATATGCACGGACTCCGGAGACCCCGTAAGTGTTTATAGTTTTACTTGAATAAATTGTGTGGTTTGTTGATACAGGTAACAGTGTATGACTCTCTGCAAAGACAGATTCTGTGTGTAATTGATTTCTCTGAAACAGAAAAAAAAGTTTTTTGCAAAGTTCCTCAGTATGGCAAACCTCGAAGCTTAATGTCACTAAGCATGGAAGAAAATTGCGAGTTTTGAGAAAAACTAAAAATAGTAGAAGTTCACACACCAAATAATTATTCTCTTTTCTCCCTCTAGGATGCCATGTTGTTTTGCGATGCATGTGACAAGGGCTATCACATGAACTGCCATGAACCACCTGTCAAGGAGAAGCCAACAGGTATAAAATTAAAAATCATGTCCGTTATACTAGGCTTTCAAACAAGTTAACCATAAAATTGATACTAGATGTTTGACATCATTCAACTGTTTTAACTTCTAGAAGCAACTTGAGTCTGACATTGATTTCTTCTGTGTCTTTTTCAGGCAAGTGGGTCTGTCACAAATGTGTGGAGGAACTGGGGTTGTCAGAAGAGGATATGGACACCTTGGATGCGCAAAACGAGGATGAGGATGCTGAAGTGAAAAAAGCTACAGAAAACCAAGCTGGTAAATACAATATAAACTGCTCGATTGTCTTAATTGCACACACAATTAAATATTGTGTTTCGGTTTGAATAATTATTAAATGCAATTCTTTCATTTTTCAGAAGGAGCTGGTGCTGCTGGTCTGCCCACTCCAAGAGCATCTCCTGTGAATTTCTCTGATGCACCAAAAGTAAAACAAGAGGTTAAAGATGACAGGTTCGTATTTGTATTACATAAAAATACATACTATTACTTAACAACTCTTCTATGTTCAACTTTTTTGGCATTCAATGATATTTAAATAATGACCAAGAAATCACTTTGCTCTAGTCAAGTTGGACTTCCTTATAACCTACTTGGGACTGTATAGGAAATGTGTTCTTTATAACCAGTTTTTGTTATGTATATATTATAAATATTAAAATATTGCTTAAAAGGTTGGCAAAAATCTGTTCAAATAAATCCGTTCCTGGACAATAACCGTAAGTTATATACAAGTAGTATTATGGTTATGGTCCATAACCTTAGTATTAAGTCATATAATGGGAATTTTCACATAAGCATGCTTGATGGATTTGACTGTAATGAGTATCTTTACAGAATCTTGATTGCCATATTTTATCTTCCAGTATGAATGGCATATGCCTGCCTAAGCTTGCCGACACCCTGCCTGCTGTCGTTCCTGATGCATCCGAGTGGTCCATCGATGATGTCGTCAAATTCTTCCGTGATGTTGGATTCGTCCAGCAGGCTGAGGTGTTCAGAGAACAGGTATATATAGGCCTAGTCAAGTAATAAAATCTGCCAATGTGCCTTTTTGGTATACTGTGTGATTATATTTGTTGGATGACCGTATACCTATGGTAAATTTCATTTGCAGGAGATTGATGGCAAGTCACTGCTTTTGATGAAGAGAAGCGATGTGCTCACTGGTTTGTCCCTCAAACTCGGCCCTGCCTTGAAGATATATGTTCATGTTCAGCGATTACAGACGCGAGGACAATCAATATTCTGACAGGACTCTAACATCCTTCGACTGTTCGGTCGAGAGGACCCTGAGTGACTATAGCTTTCATTCCAGAAAATGGAATAGCCAATTATATAATTGGCAATTGGTGGATATTTATACAAGCAGCAACAGTTGCTTTCTGCTTGTAAGCAGTGTTGTGCCGAAGTTTTCAAAGATAACTGTGGAACTGATTTGAAGTGCTTCAAACTGCAGATGGCAGATGGCCTGTGACACCAAATATTGGTGTAGTGGACTGTGAACAAATGGCTTTTACATTTATAGTACTGTATACAAGCTTATGGGTGATTGAGACAGGATGTTTGGTTGTTTCAATTTGTTATTAACATTTGACATGATATTGAATGATGTTGCTTAATTTGTGCCTGATTTAGGTATTCTTTTATTATGTATAAATGTTCCAGAGGGCATTTACAAGTATTCAGTTAGTAATACTCGATGAAGGATAAGTATGAGAGAAGTGAGTTTGTAATATATTTGGTGTATTTTAATAATATTAATTAGCACAAAGTGGGTAATTAATAGTATCGAGAACAATATAAATGCTACTATTTACGTAATATTGTATGTCATTTTTCTTAGGCATTGAATGTCTAGTGATGACCTTAAATTGCATTTTTCACTAAGGTGCTACTATATAGTGCATAGTAATGTGCATTGAAAGTAAATAACCTGCCAAATACAGTTTTTGTATAGAGGGTAGAATGCTTTCACTGTCAAGTTATATTTAAATGCACAAGTTATCAAGCAGCAAACGTAAAAATCATTGAATAATCAACCTGTGTTGGAACTTTAATAACAGCAGGTATTAAAAAGATTGGAATTTGCTGCTGTGTATTGTTTCTAGTATTAATTTAACACAAATGAAGGACGTCATGCCAACATTAAGGAACAGTGCTTCGTATTTGTGCTTAACTGGCTTCTAGGATTGTCCTGGGCATTTGTTTTATCTGTGATCCTTAAATATATAATTCTCTATATCGCTGACTAGTGGCAGTGAAAATTTAAAATGACTTTGTGATGATATTGAAGAAAACAGCTTTTATCATACTTTTTTTCACTTCACATAATACATGTACATAATATATATGTATATCTCACAAGTCAATAAAGTTATTATCATTAGAAGTACATGTTATGTGTTATTGATGGGTGAATGACAACGTGAAGCATCTCGCTTCAGCAATGGCTTATTTCTGCAGAGATTAAGAGTATTTGTGTGAGGCCTATGGGTAGCTAGGGTACTGGTAGCTAGCTATATGGTGGGTTACAGATGTACTTCTCAGATATTCAGAGGTGCTATGAACAGTAGCATGGCTTATATGTTAAATCAGCGTCTGCCAGCTAATATGGGAATGCAGACTTCGAAAGTTGTTGTTCTTACTCTTACTGTCAATGCATACACGTATGCACGATTTATAGTCATGTGTATTAATTCATACCTTGGGTGAAGGTTTTAGGTTTGTGTAGCTTAGACCACGGGCATCTCTATCTCACTTAAGAAAATCATATTGGTGCAATTAGCAAGAATTGAACAAAAACATGGGAGCCTCAGTTACACTCCACAAAACAATGCATTAATTGCTGAAGGTTTGTTGAAATGTTACTCACTTAATGTTGACATTGTCAGGCCTAAGAATGATGATGGATCTAATTTCTCTTGATATTGTAAACTTCCAGGCCAGCAATGGTGACAAGAAAGCTTGCCCTATGGCCATCAGTTTACACCATGGTGTTTGATAAATAAATCACAAACATTGAAATAAAACAAACAGTATTTATTATCATGAATTTTCTCCAGTGAAAACTGTACTTTTCCAACTTGAGATCAAGTTTCCCTTTTCTTTTTACAAAGACCACTTTTATTTGTTATTATAATACAGCTATTCAAAGTTGCCAAAATGTGATGGTTTGAAGGAATTTCTTTTAAAAACCCACACAAATAGGGGAAAAAAAAAAGTAATTCACTAGTGATTGGAATAAATGTATAGTGTAAACTTCTATAACAAAGCCATTAACCTTAAAAGACCACAATATATATCAAACAATTTCTAGAAAACAAAAGGATGCTTCACTTATGAATTGTCCACTTTGGATATGAACTTGGATAAACTGAAGTGATATGCCCAATAAATGCAGTCCGTTTAATCATTGGTAAAAAAAAAATCAAACATGTCTCCAACACATAAAGTAGCCATTGTTTACTTCATACTTTGATACAAATACAGTCAAACCTGCCCTAAAAGCTACCAGCTGTAAATGGCCACTACTTTACAACTCCCTCCGGCTGAATTTTTATTCTATTAATTAAACAGGTACCCGTCTTCGATAGCCTCTTCTTTTTTTTAATTCCCTTGGATAGCTGCTTAACACAGGTTCAACTGTAATGCATTTCTTTTCATTTCATTTCTCTAAACCATTTATGACTCGTTTCAATATATATTCCTTACGCAGCCGCCAGTTGTCAAAGTTTTTAATGTGAAAACAAAGGTGATAAACATAACTGAAACAAAGCAACAAAAGGTTAACATTACAAATCAAATGCTATGCATGCTAGTTATTGTATAAATAAGCATCCACCATCAATGGTAATCAAAGCACAAAACTGAAAGAAAATTGCACAAAATAGTTGTATGTACAGGCTGATACTTTTTCCAAAAAAGAACAAAATATGGCTTTTGCACACAGGATTGGTATATGAGATTTTAGTTATATATAACAATTTTTAACATGACACCAATGAAAGAAACAAACCCCCAGCACCTTCAAGTACAAATGTAAAAGGACCAGTCGGTTTAGGTTTCATCCAGTATTATTTCGAACAGATCAAATTTCATGGGACACAGATTGCCATTGTACTAAATCCAAAGACATCCATAACTATTTACTTGAATGTACCCATAAAGCCAAAGTGTCAAATGTACCCATAAAGCCAAAGTGTCAAAGGCACAAATATGTATGTATGGCTAGCACAATTGAAAATATGTTTCTCTTTACAATGAATTATTTAAGATATTACATAGGAAAGTGAAAAAAAAAATTCCAAACATAAATGTAAACAGAAAATCCTATTATTTTTTTGTGGGCTACACAAGAGATTTAACAAAATAAGAGTTGTAAACGCAGAAATAGAAAAATCTTTAATATCAAAGTATCAGATCTTGAATAATACTGTGGTTATTTCCTTAACTTTACTATCTGATCTGGAATAATATACAAATCCAGGATAAAATGCTACAGGAAAGAAAGTGAAGGAGATAGGTGAGCTTGCTGCAGGTGATGCCAGCTAGGAGGCAAACTTCTATCATACATGGTACTAAGTTGAAGAAAACAAGAAATTGCTTCGGTGCTTATATTGTAGCAACCATTGTCCGAAACTATGGCCCCTCGCCAAATATGCTGCAAGGTTAAAAGACATTATACTAAGTGAACCCTAGCATTATAGTGTAAGAATACGCTGGAATGTAAATTCACAGGACATTAGTTATGAAGGATATAAATGTACACCACCCTGTGTGTCTTGGATACCTGCAATTAAAGTTATTACAAAATAGCATTCTGAGTCCTGTCAGGAATAAGTCACATTTGACAATGCACAATACACCTCATTAATGTTCAAATAGATTTTAAAAGATACAAAATGGCTGCACCTACATTGTACATACTGGCAAAGGAGAACAACAATTATCTGGGTTAAACTTAAAATTAGGATACAATAACTTCACAAATGCCGAATTATTAAGATTTTTTAGAAGCATTTCCGTATATATACATGTACAAATATACTTGCAGTACATCTTCAAAATTGGTTAAGAACGAAAATGATCAGATCTATACAATTGTGTTAAGCACTGTGTAAGTTACAGAGCTCCTATCACATTTCAGAGGAATATAAAAAGTAGTAGTCATCAAGTAGTGCTTCTACAGTTCACAGTGTAATACACTTTGTACATCCACAAGAAGCTGTATTACTGATATATCACAATTACGGTTTGTTTCACAAAGACAAACCAGATAAAAGGTGTTGTACAAGAAATGCAACACCTTGTTTACAAAGAATCAGTTCATCATGTCGATAAATCAAGAGGAGGATCATCATCAACTTCCTCATCCAAAAGATCATCTGGAGCATTGTTGTCATCCTCGTTCAAACGCTGGTGGTTCCCATACCTGGCTTTGTATCTGCGGTATTTCAAGATGAAGAATCCAACAGCAAGCATGAGAAGGAATGCCACAATAGCAACGCCAACCACAATCATGATGGTTGCTGAAATAATGTGAACCCATATTATACATTAATTAAACACAGCATAATAAAATAATATTTGGAAAATAGCAGGTCCATATGCATAGGGTGGTGCACACCAGATAGCATGGCCAATACCTCAACAGAGTTTGGGTAGTGTACACCCCCATGGACCAAAAATGTCCATACATACTTAGCAATAATGCGGTGGAAGCTTTGGTGAATAAGCCCAAATCCACTGAAATTTTCATCTAATTATTTCTTGGCTTTTTGACTGTTTGAGTGGGATTACCACACACTGTCAGCAGGGATGTCTACCTCATAAGCATTATGTATTTCCACCAAATTGCTTCACAAACAACTCAGATAAATGTAACTAAATAGACATGATCACTTACCTGTATTCTTGGCATGACCTGAAACTGAAAAGACACAAATAACATCAGTCAAAAACTTACAAATACAAGCACATCTTAAATCTGAAATTGAATTAATGAAAGAGAAATATACCTGGACCATCTGTAATGAGGAATGGTATCACGGTGGAATGACCAGGTATGCAGCTGTCATTGACTTGGATATAGTTCATCAAGCACCTACAGAAGCCTTCTTCACACAATTCTCCCTGCCCACAAACATTAGCATCATAGGTGCCATCTTTCAATACTTGTTTACAAGATTTGCCTGGAAATTAAAAAAGATAATGGAACATAATGATGATTACTAAATTTTGCATAGTAGCCAGTAGGGCTAGATCGATAAACCGGTATTATACGATTTAACAATATTTGGTATACGATACTGATATATTTTGATATACGATTTTCCGATATGAGCGCTAATGCCGCAACGAGTACAATGTCCTCATGCTACATAATATAAATAGGGCCTAATTAACGCAAGATTACAATTGGAGAATTGCAATTGCAGTCTTTTGGCCCTTCAAGTTATGCGGGCTAATCGCAATTGAGGATGCCTAATAAGGTTGTAATTGACTTGGCAGATCAGCATCAAAAGGTGTCATGTTGACCCATCTTAATTGCAGTTCACAATGGAAACTGTCAATATCCTTGCTCAGATTGCTCAAACATTTGTTTTCATTAATTATGAGTTCTGTATGAAAGAAAATACAAACCCTGTGATAAAGATGTTTAGGGTAGATGATTATTTCACATGTATTTAATTAAACAAGTTAAAATAAGTTCTAATATGAGATATTATTGAAAACAATGATTTTAAGTTGTATAGATATTGACAGAAAGTATAAATTTAATCAATGATTCTAACAATGTGGTCATTCATCGTCAGTATTGTGCAATTGATAGTTTTATTTTTGAGGGCAAGTAGAAGGCACTCCCTCATGTTTATTATATATATATATTTATACAATTGTATAAAATATTGTATGAAATTTTGTTCGGCATATCGTATCGTATAGTAACATTCGATATCCAGCCCTAGTAGCCAGTCCGTGATGGTTTTATTTCAGTTCTAAATTTTAAGGCACAGCCATATTCATAATTACATTGTGTATGACACCGTGATATGGATACACATGATACTTTTATAGGTCTTTAATCAATTGTAGATGCACCACTAAATAAACTGATGACTTGTCTTACCAGTATGACTTGCATTTTGAGTTGGTGGTGCTACGCTGCTCTTTGGTGCCATGCAAGTGCCTGGCGAATAGTTTGGAGTCACGACTCTGGGATTGCAGTCTGGCACAGGCACAAGTATGGGTGGAATGAGAACTTTTTGGTGGTTTTCTGGCCACTGGTCAATGAAGCCCAATGCTCTTACTCTGACTTTTGAACGCATCTGTTTAAAAGAAAATGCATCCTTCATTCATGAGATCTTGCCATGCAAAATACATTGTTTCTTGAGTCTTTTTACAATGTGTATATCTTTTTATTGACATGCAAATATCAGAAACAGATACATAGAGATGAAATTAGTCCATATACAAAATGAAACACATTCAGACACAGTAGAATGTTACATTCAGAAATAAGTGCACTGCAGGGGAAAATCAGTCACACACTCATTCTCAGTCTGTCTGCATACATCAGATAATGGAACACATACAAATCATTTAAAACAATAATCTCACCTCTATTTCCATGTATTTCTTGTTGTTTCTTCGGGTGTGATTTACCCCCACTTGAATATACAAACTTGCATGCCCACCTCGGACATCCAATCCAATACCTGAAATACAAATAATGTCACTGTTTTAAGATATAATGTATACTTGGGTGTTCCAGCACATGAAATTGAAAACATTCCAGACTGAAAACTGAACATGATTACTGAAAACACAATAAATAGTACAGGTAGATGTCAGATGTTACCTGTGTCATAAGAAGTATCATAAGTGGTCACATTTTTTTGATAAGTCTGATTATTATGTGGAGTTTCGACATAAAAATGCAACTCTGTAGGATTTCTACATGGATGCAAAGCTACACCAAAACAGTAGTCCACTTCCTTTTTCGTATATTGGAAAAGTTCCTGAAAAAAAAAAAAAAAGAATAATCAAGTAATGACACCTATCACAAGTACGTTTTCACTGCCTATATTATGAACATACTCTTGTACATCTCTTGCTTACCTGGTACTGATAACTGCCTACACAGTCAGCCCCAGTACATTGTTTATTTCTGGTGCATGTCATAACCATCTCCTCATCCGCATGGTTCAATCTTGCCACAGCATCATCCCATGCTGAACATTCTCGCACATAGTCCTGTCCTGCTACTAACTGCAACCACACTGCAAGAGAAAATGCTGTCACAGAATTATGATTGTATGCAGCCAGGTAACTCTGCCACCAGCTAAGCCTTATAGTTGAATGTTATACGTGAAAGATCGGTCTATCCAATTCTTATTATGTCAATAAAACTCATTCATTTCTTATACTGAAGGGATTTCCAAAATTTGGGAGTGATGGTATCATGTAAAATCCCGTGCATGATGTTAGGCAAAATTTGGCATCGGTTTTGAGCACATACAATTTACAGGGCACTGTATATGTAGTGATCTACTCAATAAAAATGAAGTTTAAACTTCCTGTGTCATCAGTGACTAAATAACATATTCCCAGTACACTTAAAAGCTCACGCTAGCACTGACAAGGAAAAAATTAATTTTGGGGAAAGCAGCTCAAATTTAAAAGGATCCCGCAATGGGGAGGAAAAGTGACAAAGCCTACAGGGGGCACAACAACTGTAATATGTGAAAAGACAATATGATGACGTCACTAATAATTGCTACATTATAGCCCTAGAAAGAATAAAAGCAAATGACAGGACACCAGCTGTATTGGCAGAAGCAGAGGGCCCGGCCTACTGAACTATATCACTAAATTGGAATTCCTTTTCTTGATTTTATTTTGGGAGGAGCTAGTGAGTGCACTTTTGCTCTGTCAAACTACTTACAAAGAGATGCTTCAGAAATATCTCAGGCCTGAAACATGATACAATCTACAAAGAAATCAATGCAAGCAATGAGATCTGATGAGGCATGTGAGCCAAAATTAGCTACTGCCAAATCTGTTGCTGAAGATCAGGGCACGGATACTGAATATACTATTCAACAGTCGGCATAGAAAATTAATGCCTGATGAATTTGCCCCTGATGACCCTTTAAGGGATCAAAAGATCAGATTCGAAGTCAATGCGTACTTTGCAATGTGTGACAGAGTGATTGCAGAACTTGACTCAAGGTTTGAAGATTTCTACACCATTGTCAGGAAATTCTCCATGATTCTTTCAAGGACCTTGCAGGGATCTACTGTATGGATGTTGACATAGAATGTGCGAGCTTCTGACATACAGATATATCTGTACCAAAAATCTTATTATTTTTCAAAAAGAACAAACTGGATTTAGCCTACCCAAATGTGGCCCTATTACTCAGAATTTTTGAAACAATTAGTGTATCCACAGCAGGTTCAGAGAGATCATTCAGAAAATTGAAACTGATAAAAAGTTATCTCAGGTCCACAATGGGGGACTCAGGGTGATCTATTATTAGCATGGAGAGGGCATTGGAAGAAAACATGGACTTTGACAAAATCATAAACGATTTACTCATGCGAAAAAAAGAAAGATAAAACTCTGAAGAATTACTGTAATTGTATTGCATTATTAGTGCAGTTAATTCATATGTTTCAGCAAACTTCGCAGACTGTAAGCAAACTATAAGTGTAATTTCACTTGCATCTGAATATGTTTTCCTTAAAACCTAAAATTTATATATATATGTGTTCATCCATTATATATATATATAATGTTTCCTAACATTGTCCTTATTCCCTTGTAGTAATGTAGGTTTACTCATGGATGTAGGTTTACTTTTATGTTTATACTGTTTTACATCTTTGAATAAACAGTGATGTGCATTCATGAATAACCCTATATTAACATTATTATCATCATTTTTATTAATATTTTTTATACAATCTACAGTATTTTTTAAATTTTGGGGAAGTACCTTGTGGGTTGCCAAAAATCCTGGCTACGCCACTGCTATTAACAGTATATAAAGTAATCTAATTCATTACGTCACGTCATCATATATGGTTATGACATATGACATGTCACATATCGGATATGATAAACCATAGATGAATAATAATAAACGCAGTTGAAACAGTCACGTCACAGTGAGTCAGACAATGTCAGAAGATCGTGATCATACAGGCGTGTCGCGCTTATTTTGTACCTTGAAAGATTAGCGTTGATGTTATCAGCAAGTTTGACCCTTCCATTGTTGCAATGATTGGCTCCGGTGACGTGATTAACCAATGAGGTGTTGGTATAAAGGGCACAGATCACCTTCGGGTTGACAACGACATAAGCGTAAACATTTCGCAGTGATCGAGGTGGGTGGAATTGTTAATCGCAGCGCCGCAGCAAATAAAAAGCTGAACCTGTTATTAACTTCCGCAGAATATTCATACTATTCCTATAAACTGCACCATTGATAATTTTATTTTTACATCAACTGTAATTGAAATTGTATTATCATTTCATTTTACCAACATAATTAAACATGACAAGTTGATCTCAATTAACGTGAGGTGGCGCTTCTACTCACCTTAGTTCTTGATTTTAACGCCAGGCCACAACCGCGTGCCACGTGCTCCTGCGACCTCATGTTAATCACCCTGTGATATTGTTACTAAATAGTGTCAGGCCTTTGGTGTTATATGTTCTGTTCAACCGTGGTTCAGTAAATATTTGATAACTGCCATTAGTACTGTCTCATAATTGTGACACCAGGGGGCTTTCAATATGTAGGGTAAAAATAGCTGAGATATACTCTTCATGTTTGGTTTGATCCAATTATGAATAAGACATGCACATGTCCTCTTTGTTTGTCAACAAACTTGATCATCTTTGTCATGATCATATGAAGCTTATGAATATGGCTATTACTTTAGAAGCTTGATCCCAAACTGCATAATGTACGCAAGTATACATGAAGTTATATTATTGTATTATACAGAAACAGTATAGAGACTTTTAAGAGTCAGTGTTGTCATTATTGACATACATTTGTCAAGTACATAATATTATAGGATATACAAAACAATAATATATATATAGCTTTTATTGATTTTTCATCCAGAAAAGACATATGTCACTATATCTAGCTCTACTCACTAAGTCTAAAACTACACATATAGAAGTATTCATGATATACAAGTTCTCATTATTGTATACATAATATATATATAGCTTAACGTTCAAGGTCTCAGTTGCCAAATTTGATGTTTTCGGGGCAGGGTCCTGCTCTTAGACATTCAGTGTTAAAGCGAAATAATATAGTATATATACTTATATAAGTATATATAAGTATATATACTTATATATATATATATATATATATATATATATATATATATATATATATATATATATATATATATATATATATATATATACATAAAAGATAGGATAAATCAAATGACAAATACTGATTACAATATCAATATTAGATTAACATTTTTACAAAAATAAAATGCTGATCATAAGGTCACAATAAGATTAAAATTTCTAATTTGTGTTGATAGTCATGTCAAGGAGTGGCATATCAAAGAAGCCCAGGGAAAGTAAAGTCTACATTACTTTATATTTAGGAAATTACCAAGAGCATATATAATTTCAGGTTAGTTGACCTGCCCCGCATCAGTGTAAGTTAAATTTATCTGTCCATGCATGCAGTCATAATGTAAGCCCGAATATACCCGCCTTTATTCACTCTTAAAACATAGGCTGTGCTGCAGCAAAACCCTCAGCGAATCCCTCATAGCACACAGGCATCATTAAAATTGTTTAGCGTCCGACAGGCAGAACACATTCGTTTCAAGAGCAGAACTCCCAATACTAATGCACTTACCCAAACAAAATCTCATACGGTAATACTCTTTATGGCCTAGTTACAGTAATACTCTATAAAGCCAGGTACGTGGTACCTTTTGATAGTCAGATTGACATATTCAGATCATATTTCAGTTATATGTTTTACAAAATTTGAAAATTTTTTTTTTTTTCTTTCGTCTCCGAAGCCGAACTCAGACACTGAGTGTTTGAAATAAGCGATACCCAGTTGTCTGAGATAACCATTTTCCTTATATAACCCAATTATAGTCAGCTGGATGACCAATTTATTTACTGAGTGCTTTAATAGTGTGTGCGATCAACCTGAACAATCGCAACTAGGCCTAAATAGCATATTACGCAAGAATCCAACATGTCCTAATTTTTTAACTCTTGAATTTCTCCATTTGTTAATAGCATTCGGGCAGGTGTGAATATGTTAACAGCAAACCATGCATGTTCAGATTAAATGAGCATCAAAAGTATTGTATATCCAATCTTCCCAAAGCAAGCCAACCATCTTCGTATAGCTACGCTTGGTGGCCTTGCTAGATTTCACGAGCAAAGTGGAGGTTTTTTTTTTCGCCGTGGCCCTCTTGGGGTTTATAGGTATGTGACTAAGTAGGTCAGTCAACACAAGCGATGCACCAGCGTTTCAAAAGACTCCACGGTCACTGTTGCTGTGCTATCAATTGCCATTCCCTTCCACTATTGAATAGTTACTAGATAGTTTGGTTGCTGATTTGCATCAAATTATTATGAAATTGGTAATAATATACAAAAACTTTCAACTAGATTGCTGAGAGAGAAATTAGAAACTGGGTGAGAGTGATCAGTCGGGACCACCCGACAAATTTGCTAAGGGCTATTGTTGCCTCTAGCACATTTAGGGACATTATTGCAATGAATTTGGCAGTGAGAGTTAGTGTATATATACTGACTTTATAAAATCATAATTAATACAAGGTGATGAAGATCTTGACTTGTACAGTGTATGAAAGTAATAAGATATGAAGTGAATTGTTGTAAGTTTACTAAACATGCTAAACTTAGATCATGTTTTCAAATTAATTGGTTGCAGCTCCACGTACCCCATCATGTCTTCCAATGAAGACAGTACATATGACATGGTTGTGTTTCCACCCGTACGACCACCTTCTCTATCGTTGGGGTTGAATGTCACAGAGGAAATATCAAGATCTCCGCTGTCTGAATGTGAATTTTCCAGTATGTTAGATGGTGATGGAAGGCTAATAGCTGAGCACAAACTTCGGCGAAGTATTTTTAAAGGTGAAGCACAAACTGTTGACTGTATTATTTACTTCGTTTAAACATTCTACTTTTTGGTATTTTATAATTTTATTCCTTATGTAATTAAATATTTTGCCTGTTAGCATGAATAATAATGATGTATATATTTAATATTCAGTACAAACGTAGTTAAAAATTTTCAGAGAATGAATGAAGTTTGTGACCAGTGTGTTAAAATATGAATTTCATCTTGCAGGAGGCATTGAACCCTCAATTAGAAAACAAGTGTGGCAGTTCCTCTTTGGTCTTTATCCATTTAATTCCACTAGAAGGCAAGTGACACATTTATATAAGGAGCCAAATTTTCTGTCTTTTAATATATTAAAAACACAAGCTCCATTTTTTGGTAATTTTAGTACATGAACGGATTTTTGTCCTCAGAAATCTGATCACTATTGAATTTGTCAATTTTTTGACTTTGGTGCAGAGAGAGGGAAGTTCTACTTGCTGAGAAGTATTGCAAATACAAAGCTTTGAAAAACCGTTGGAGGTCATTGCTGTCTCATGGTGAGTACCGTATTTTTTCAATTAGAACCCATGCAGGGCCTCTATTTTTTGGAGGCAGCTTTTGGGCCGGCATCTAATTGATACTGTCGTTTATTTAAGACCGCAGTTTATTAATCTAGCCTGGTAATATCTATCACATTGCCTGTGTTAATTTATGGTCATGTAGCGATACATCTGGCTATAGGAGCGCCCTTAGTGAACCCTGGAACCATGTACCCGGCCAATACTGGCTATTTTTATTTTATAGGCTGCCTTAGACCCGGCCTCTAATCCAGACCGGCCTCTAATCCAGACCGGCCTCTATTATAGACCTGGCCTGTAATCGAGTAAAAGACACAATAATACATGTATACATTTAGGAAGAGTTAACATTCCTAGATCACCAGACCTGCACTCAACATCGCTTCTTTAAAATATAATTGCTTGTTAAATGAGTACTTTGCCCATATTTCAGATGATGAATGGAAGACTTATTTGCAACCTGCATATTATGAAGATGAACTGTTGAGAAGTGGAGCTCCAGAATCTGCACCAAATCCTACCACAGATCTTTCAGATAATCTGCCAATGCCTGACTTGCCATCACCAGAAATCAAGCAACAAATTGCTTTTATGTCTTTGGAATCAAAGGTAGAATTTTTTTTTAAGTAGTCACAGTATAGTGTATTGCTTTAAACATTTTTAAACTTAAGAAGAACAAGTGTCGCTAGGATTCTTGAATGTAATATAACTCAGTCAATATATTTCAGTGGTATGCTGAGAGATGCCCCTTTGACATGGAAACTTGTAAAGCTGCCATAAGAATTATTGACAAGGATGTTCCAAGAACAGACCGTGACCTGGACTATTTCAAGTAAGTTTCCTAAAATTATGAATAATTATTTCACATTATATTAAGGTAAAAGATCTTGAAAAATTATAAATTCCTGTCTTGTTGAATGTTCCCAATTTTGTTATTTATGTTTTCCCTTATTTCAAGAATGAATCTCTTTAATTTCAGAGGTCCACTTAATCCTCATTTGGACATGCTCAGAGATGTCCTGATAACATTTTGTGCCTTTCACCCTGACATAAATTACACTCAAGGGATGAATGACATACTCAGTCGTTTTCTGGTCACTTTTCAGTGTGAGGTAATTTGCTTGTTGTGATCTTAGTGCATGTATGAATTATGTTTTTTAATTATGCATTTATTGTTATCTGCTCTAATTTTTCTTACTCTTTCAGGTCGAATCTTACTGGTGCTTTGAAAAATACATTTGTGAGTTCAAAGATGACTTCCTGGAGGATGGAATATTAAACAAAATAAGTAAGTTTTAAAATTATATCTGGAATATTAATTACATTAAATGTATATGTATTTTTTCTTCTGACTGAACAATTTAAAACTGATCCATGGTGTTCCCCTTATTAACCAGACATTGCCAGGGAATTGTTGCTGGAAATTGATCGAGATTTGCTCTCATACATTGAGCACTTGGGAATAGGAGATCTGACATTTTGCCACAGGTATGATGGTGTGTGAATAACGTATTGTAACAACCATATATGTGTGTATACATCTGCTTGAATTGTTGATGGTGTTGAATTCTTATATTGCAGGTGGATGTTGCTGTCATTTAAGAGAGAGTTTCCATGGGAACAGTCTCTACGTTGTTTTGAGATGCTGAGTTGTCGGCATCTGGAATTATTTTCACTAGAGGCAGAAAAAATTCGTGATAAAGAAAGGCGACAGGATTTTCAAAGTATAGGTAAAAATATATTTGCTAATCAGTATTCAAGTTCAAGTTCAAGCTTATTAGTTATTTATGAACCCAGATAGCATGCCTGATCGGGAAGACATAATTTCAACATTAAATCTACAACACAACCCAAGCCAAAGTGGTATGTTGTCAGGAATTATCTTGTATTTAATTTTTCTCGATGTATATTATAACATGTGAAATACTTTCAATGATTTCCAGATGGAAAAAACAGAATGGAAGAAGCTCAGGTTCATGATGAATATACATTTGATGTGTTCCTTTGTGTGACAATTCTGATTGAACAGAGAGAGAAAATATTTCTGTGTCAGGATATGGCTGATCTTGTTCATCTCATTTGCGGGTAAGTATATCTTTGTACAAGGAACTACTGAGAATGTGTTTAAGTAAAAGTACAGGGCCCTGACACCGTAGCAGAAACAATGATGTCATCAAATGTTACTTATCTGTTACAGTCTCAGTGAGCCCTGGTGGTAATTTTCCTCCCCATTGCACAATGCTTCACATCTGATTCTTGTGGTATGTTATGTTGTTTCTTTCTTAATTTAGCCTTTCTATGAACATGAACTTGGACAACATGATTGCCAAATCTGAGGCACTGTTTCAACAGTACTGCCGCAAGTCTGCCTTGGATTGCTTTCAATTACTGGAATATCCTTCCCCAACCACTTAAGTTTCATCTAAATAACATTTCAATGATCGAGTACATCAATTTATTTTAAACCCCAAATGATTCATTGTTGAATATATAAATCAAACACTTGTTAATTTTTTCTCTTTTGCCTGTTGATGGTTAATTGGTTATACAATTGTTTCTCTGATTATGCTGTAGGCCTGCATTTTATTATTACAAATTATTATATGCCTACATTTTATTATTATTGTGTATACAGTATATTATTATATTATGTATGTATAGTTCCTGTTAATTTCTGTGGCTGATTGACTACAGCTTTATATGAATATATGGAACTCAGGGTTTGAAATTTTCAAAAACAATCTTTTTAAAATGTATACATTGCCAAAATGAATTAAAATTGTGTGTTAAAAAAAATCCTTGGATCATTGTGTTATAAATCATGTAGGCAGTAAGTCAGACAGATCTTCACCATATATTAAGGGTCTCTAGGTTAAGGCCACAGTGAACATTTAATTATAATTTTTCAGGTCTTTCCAACCTGAGCCTCATTATGATACAGCTCTAGAGATAGTATATTCTGCAGTTATAGTCAAGTGAAGTTGGTTCTCTGGCCCTGGCTCCCTCAGTTCTCTGGGCAAGGGTACCAGTTAAAGCTGCATAAGTAACTGCAGTTACCTCAATTACCTCATCCCAGTGCACTTAACTGATCCCTGACAATGAAGCTCATTTAGTTTCATAAATATGTTCAACTCTAGACAGCTGTAGTCACCTATTCCTAGCTTCTGAACAACTTCATCAGGTGCAGCATATTTGGGCAATGAGGACAGTCATAATTTACTAATATGAATGATGGGCAATGTATATTCTGCCAACAAGGTGCTTTTTCCAGGGACCTGAATTCACCAGGTGGGGCATATATTATGTATATGAAGTTGCCTCCCAAGCAGCTCCCTCACATTTCCCTGGGCCATGGGGCCAGTAACAATGGCAAAGGTTCATACGTAACTGCGGCTACCTGATCCCCGGCAAAACATGCAGTGAGACCAAGCAATGAAAAGTTGATCAGCATTACATGAGCTTGAAAATTGATTGCCCTCACAGCTCCCTCACAGTTCCCTCACAGTTCCCTCACAGTTCCCTCACAGTTCCCTCACAGTTCCCTCACAGCTCCTCCATGGGGTCAGTCACACAGGGGCAAAGCTACATGGATAACCGCAGTTACCCAGTGCAGGTACCAGATTCCTATGCAGTTACCTGATCCCTGGCAAAATATGTATTTCAGCTTATCCCAGTAATAATTACGAAGAAATCCAAAAAATGTGCACAAAGTCAGAACATGACATCACTTTAGGTCTCGTCTGCTAATCCTATTTCAATCCCATTTGCCTTCACAGATTATAAGTTTCATGAAAAACTTAGTACACAATTCAAAGAGTACAAAATAATTAAAAAATATCAAAGGATAACTACAAACAATCATATGCATTAAAAACAACCAAACAAAGCAAATGATTTGTCAAACTCTGTACTTGTCTTGTTCAGTGATGACTGCGGTCAACTGAGAGCGAAACAAATATTTGCATTCCGCGTAGGTAATTTGAAAATCGCTTGTCAGTTCAGTCGACCAGTTCCAATGTCATTTGCATTAGCTGGGATAATATTTGATGACAATGCCATAATTGTCAATGATAACAGTTACTTACACATTGCTAAATAAAACTTTATCAACAAATTTACTTAATTAATTCTAATTTCTAAACAACTTGCTTTCGATGAGTAAATGCAAGTCAGATATAACCCCGTGTGAGGCTATGGACATTGGACAGGTGACGTGCCTAAATTGAATGTGCCCAGGTCAAATTTTTGCATTCAAATCAAACAGAAGATCTATGTAAATTTCTTATTTTTATAATCATAAATCTTTGCATAAACCAGACTTTTATTCTCCATTTTTACGAATCAGTCGGCATAATCATTTTGATTAAAACAAAAAATTATTATTAAAAATCAAATCTAATTTCGAATGTTCCTTGTGACGGAGTAATTCACTATGAATGACATGGGAACTATTCTTAAAATTGAATGATCTCATAGCCAAGGGTTCAATTCGGCTCACTGCATAGGTTCATCATAGTTTGTATGCATGTTACTTAGGTCATCCCATATTCATGGTCATATATGACCAATAATTCACTGTCCAGAAGTTTTGTTACGTCCAAACAGGCAGGAATTTGACAAAATTAAAAGTCAATGTACATTGACAATAATGCATTTACCTAAATTTTATGGCCAAAAAAAAAGGTAATATTTCGACCTGGAGATGAAATATCAATGGTAAATGCTTTAAAAAATAATATTAAATTTCGAAAAATGCTTGGACGTAACATAAGGACACCAAATTTTGAGGAAACTAATGTGGCAAATTCAACGTTATATTTCATCATAAGCTAATTTTGTTGGTCAGATATACAAAAAATAGGGTGTTTCTTCATTGACATAAGCAAATCCTTTATAAAATCAACTTTCAACATGCCCAATTCATCATTTTGAATTTTCTGGACGTAACCCATCAGTTTAGACACCATGACCATCGAGGACAAAAGGTTGTATTGGTAGCAAACCATTTTCCTGAAATCTGCATTTGTTATTTTACGTATACAGGCTAAACACTATATCATGCAAAGAAAATTGTTTTACAAATAAACCCATGTCTTGCACTATTTTATAACATGCCTCAAATTTTTGAAAAATGGGTTTGAATTCTCAGGAAATGTTTGGACGTAACAGATTCCCAGAAAGGACACCAAGAAACTTTCTTGAGGAATCTTGTCCATATATGCATATATTTATGATATCATTATTATTGGATCAATAATATTCGAGTAAAGAGGGGTATTTTTGTCTATGTGTATCATTTTCTCAGAAAACTCTAAAGTGTTACACTAAAACTATTCATCTTTAGTCCAGGACGTAACACACTGCTGAGGCTTCATTATGGACACCATCAAATAGACACCAATTAAACTGAAACTTGAACATAATTTATTATACACCATAAGGAAATATTAGGGATGTAACATGGACATCATGCTGAACAGCATTATGGCAACTTTGATCTTTCATATTTCATGACCTTGTTTCCAATTTCACAATATATCTTAAATTAAAGAAAAATATATTTTCTTTGTATTCTACCATTCAACTTTCCTATATATATGACATGAACAGCATGACAACAGCATCTTTGCACAAAAATACAATATTGTTTTGGACGTAACATTATCTGAAATATCTTCTCCCCTTCTTCTGAGTGGGAAAGCTGACCAATGGAATACTTTACTGCCAAAAACCTGATGGGATGTAGTAAAATATTTAATCACATTTTACTACAATGACTCAGCATTTTAAAATTCCTCCAGGGGTCTGAGATATTGGTTCATTTAAAAATATGTAAGGACGTAACAAAATTAACATAAAAAATAATTGCAAGATTGGGAAAGCATTTTTGCTGATTGACAGGTTTCAAAGCTGATGCAAAGTAGAGTAACAATGAACCAAAATGTTAGTTGTAAAGAAATTTGTAATAAATTTTAATTCAGCTATAATATTATCTTAAGTATGAAGGCCTGCATGGATGTAACGCATTTGGACACCAAAGTTACGTCCAGGACCTCTGAATTTTTAATGATTAATTTCCCCAGAAATAATTGCATTTTTCATAAATGCTGAATTATAAAAGTTTAAAGGTAACTCTGGTGTTGCATTGGAATTATTTTGGCATTCATGACTAGCAATTGATGTCTTTGTGGAAGATTTGAACATGCAGTTGTTTGTGTGGACACCATGACTTTTGGTAATTTTTTGCTGGACACCAAGCATATTTTTTCATTTTATTGCGTCTGTAGCTTGTAAAATTTTAAAATAACTGGATGGGTTATCTCTTGAGCATGATTGAAATAGTTAGGCTGTCATATTTTTTTAATAGTAGCTCATAGAAAGTGAATAAGGGTGTTTGTTTGGACGTAACCAAAAACTTCTGGACAGTGAATTCTTGGTCATATATGAATTTGTGATACGAAATGAATTTGTTGTTTTAGTTACATCAACTTCATTGTCACAAACTTGAGGATGCATTAGAAATAAACATATTCTTTTAGTTAGCATACGCACAGTACAGTCACGTGACTGACATATGCAACTGCTTTGGATAGAACTGGACCCCTAATAGTTAGACCGATAGACAGATAGACAGACATACAGACAGATAGAGATAGAGATAGACAGATAGAGATAGACAGATAGATATAGATAGATATGGGAAGTGCAGCCCCAGCCCTCTAAGGCACGTTATCATTGAACTTATGCGTGTTTGTTGGATTTCCAATGTAAAAATAGATTTTCTGTTTTAAAACTAATATTTTATGCCACAATTTTAAATAATTTTTTCAATTCACACTTTTGTGGGCCATCATTTCGGAGAAGAAGAAAATTGTATAATATAAATGTTGCACAGAAGTAAAGGTGAAACTTCAATGTTCAGTTTCTGCGTTGTGACAGCATAATTTCTTCCATACATTTCTGCGTTGTAATTATGTAGCAGTGTCACGTGGCCACAACTGAAGCACAACGTTGTGACAACGTGGCCACAACATAAACTTGCCTGGGTAAGACGAGCATTGTATGGGATGCCACACATTTGTCACCACTGAGTGATCTTAATGCATAATTTATGGTTTATGAACATGGTCTAGCTCAGTGGTAGTGCGCTGGGCTTCCAAGTTCCAACAACTGGGTCCTGGGTTCAATTCCCGGTCGAGCCTATGTTCGATGGCTGTTTCATCCTTCGTCTCATTGCCATGGTCCCTACCTGTCCTAATTAGCCCATCAGGTGCAGAAATACAGGACGTAAAGCCCTAATCCACCACAAAAAAAATATTAAACTTTTGAACAAACTGCATGTGGCCTTTACTTAGTAGTACACCAGGTGGCAGTTATGTGACGACTAGAACCAAAGAATAACTACCAAGAAGCGCCACTCGCTATACTTTACATCGTAAACGCCGGGAAAGCTGAGAAAAGGAGGCACACCCACAGGATTGACAAAGGCCAATGTGACGTCATCATTTTATTAACAGTGACGTAATTGTACTGATTGTGTGCGCCTCCTTTTCCCTGTAGGCATAGCGCGTCCTGCTTACGAGAGTGTGGGTTCTTGATACTTATTATTCTTTGCTCCACCTGCTGCTCCTACCGAAAAAGAAAAAAGAAAAAGAAGATACAGCAGACACAATTGTATGACTGCTCAGAAATTACATTACATAGATATGTGAGGAAATCATGATAATATGCAAGTCATTAATTTGATGAAATGTGGCAATATGGACACCTCAACTCAGCTATCTTAAGATTTAAAAAGACAAATAATTCACAAGCATGAATGACAGGACTATCAAAATCAAAATATTTTGAGCTGCTAATTTCTATTGTATGTAATAATGAAGATCTATATGTTTTTGAGAAATGGAAGGCCACAGGCACACAGGAAAATAAGTGAAGAAAAGAAAAAGTTTGGTCAGAAAAGTAACAGGACAGCCACAGTCAAATTAAGGAATTGCCGCCTGATCATGAATGGCAAACGTAGTGCATTGGCACCACATTATATTTGTTTTGTTCATGACAATTTCAGGCGTTTCCACTAAGCTGCCATGGTTTGGCCATGGATCCTCTCACCCCATGGTACATGAGTTTCATTCAAGGACTTTTCCACTATTAAAGTTTTGTGTGAAATGGACTTTCGAATTGAAGTTTTCACAGAATGAATTAGAAAGCAGTGTCTGCCCATCAGCAGCCAGATCTTCCCAAATTCCTAGACCTGTAAGCGGAGTCATACATTTCACTTGCTTGGTCATTGTTTTGCTGCTACATGTATATGAATGAGGAAGTTTTAATTCTCCATAGTTTTGAAGATAATGATCCGAAACATTGCTCAAAATATCTAAAGGGAAACTGATTTAATGTTCTGGAATGGCCATCCCATGAACATCATTGAAAATAAACTTTAAGAGAGATGTTCGTGCCTGAATCCATCAAATCGAATTTAGGGACTTCTTATAGTGGTTACAAGAAGCGTTTACAGGCAGTAATAAATGCAAAAAGGTGCAACTAAACAATGATATTATTCTATATATGAGATGTGACTAAACCATGCAATAACAAGGCATGCTAATGATAACTTGTCTTCGGTGGGGCCAATCGGGAAGTTGCAAAGACTGAAATGTGGTTTGTAGACTCAAAGATTGAATATCTCATAGTGGAAAGCTAGTCTGATTTTGCAACCTGACAACTATGGTCGTGACCCCACAGAACCAACCAATTATATTTTCGTGCAACATTGGAAAGATAGACACTTTGCTTCTTATTAGGCCTACTAGGCAATCTAAATTTCTGGACAAGAAAATCCGGAATTGGTAATTAAGCTATATTATTATGCCTTATAGGTTGCCTGTACGGCCTGTAATATATTAAAGACAACCTGTATTGATGCAGGAATCTCATTGGCTGAGGACTATCCAGTATTGTCATGGCGCCCTCTGGAGTTTGTTTCCCGTCTTTAAAATCAGCTGTAATGCTAGTTAAGTGTATAGTTAAAATATTGGCGGAGTCGTTACTTGAGATTCAGTTTTCATTGTTGGGGGTACATCAAAGGAATTTTTAGGTCGAGCACCTACTCTTTTAAATTTTGGTGTATTTCATGTAATTATGTCTCTTATGTAAGGTTACACAAAGAAGCCTACAAGTTCTCTTCTTCTCAATATAAAATGTATATTGCCACGTGTGCAACATAAGATATGTTAATTCATGTATTGCGAAGTGGAATCAATCGCGACAACCAATTGAGTCCCTGCCAATGTTTGAGTTTCCACCCCCCTGTTTACACCACAGCAGCCGGGTCAATTTCTGGACCGTGATGTTCTGCTCAGTCAGGCACCAATTGACACCAAGGGATGATCACTATTACTGCCCTGCACTGGATTTGCTATTGTTTTATCCATTCTTCAATTTTTACAAGTACGTGAAATGTGTGTATTTATGTCTTGTGCTTTATTTCAGTTTTAATGTTTGGCGGAAATTTCAAATTTACGTTTAAAAGCCAGAAGTGATCAGTCTTAAATTTGTTTTGCTATTTTCCAGGCATTACCCATGGCCAACCTACGGGTACGTAATATTTGGTTTTTAATTTGGTTTCTTAAGTCGGGGGTTATAATATACAGTTTTATACTCAGTAAATGCCAAATGCAGATTGTTGATTGGTCGAGAACTGACAGATATAATCCTGTATTCACAAAATGATCAGTTTAACAACGCTGATATTTTCTGTATTACTAACAATGACTTGGCTTTAAATTTTCCCCTATAGACAAAAACTTGGTATCTAATTGTAGTCATAACATTTCCTTAAGAGAATATTTAAACGAAAAGTGGTGTATTACCGACAAATTAACTGTAGATTTATTGACTACAGTACATTAGTGTTGTTTTCATTAAAAACACGAAATCCTCTCTCTGTGTGCCACTGCACTTACCTTGAGCACAACAGACTATTGCAGAAAGGTTGTTCACATCCATTACAGGAAGACGGACGCCTGTGTTATGTGGACAGAATATCTCCATCTCAGAGGAAGGCATCTTTCCTTTCCTCAGCCCTGGATACAGGGAACATGACTCGTATCCTCCCAATCAGGTATACATTGTACATATAGGTCTTTTGTGACCTCTTACATGCGATAAAAGTCATTCAATTCAATAAATATATTGTATGCGATATGGATTTAATTGTAAGCATCTTACCACATTGGTTTGATGTTATGTTTCAGCTGGCTTCTTTATTATGCTTTATGTGATGTTTATTCATATATTCTTCAGGACTGTCGAATTGACTTAACCTACGGCCAGAATTTGAATGCATTTGTGCGTTTTCTCGACTTCCAATTGGAATACGACCCACAGTGCAACAAAGATTACATGGAAATTGTTTCTGGGGGCTCCTCTTATGGCAGGTGAGGTGTTTCTTCTTGCGCCATCCAAAGCATCTCAGCTGATGCATTTCAATGAAATTAGGCCTTTATACACATGTACACACGCATAACATGCCAATTTGGTTGAACCAGATGAAGCTACAATACGTATCCATGGTGATTACCCATTTACGATAAATTCTCTCATAATGATGATAACAATTTTGTCAGACTGAGCTGATATTTCAAGGGAGCCTTTGGATTATTTTCCAGTATTACATGTTTTGCTCTGTGCAATGTATAGTTATAGTCATGAAATACTAAATCATGAAAGCCCTTTTCATGGGATGCCCTTTTTTGTATATAGTGGTTAATGTGTTCGCCTGCCAATCATGAGGTAGCAGGTTCACACCCCACCATGGCATGGGGGAGTTGGGCAGATCCTCTTCAATTGCCTCGCCCCACCCAGGTGCAATGGGTACTTGGCATTAGGCACTCACAGTAATGGCACTGGTGTGAGCTCTTAAGCCCCTGTAACCCTTGTTGAAGGCTAAATACTACCAAGGGAGTTGTGAAAGACTCCAGATTGGCCTGCCAAGGATGTAATTGTGGAGTCAGTTGAGACTCTGTTGAGTGATAACAAATTATAATCCCGGATTTACATTTACAATTTTCTAATTTGATCTTTGCCATATTTTTGCAGGATGCTGGAATGTTAGCTCTCCTCTTTTGTGCCTCTGTATATATTAACTATTTTGATTTCAAATATGGCGTGATGTATCATAAGTAATTTCTGGTGACATTACCGACTGTAAATAAAACATTATCTTAACTTATGATTTATTTACTGACACATGAATTCGTATTCATTGCCACATACGGATGTATTACGAATTTACTCTGGTTAAACTTCATTCTGTGAAAATATTATCATGGGTATAGCATGGACCGTTGATATTACAAGAGAAAATATTTGGACATACTATACATCCCAGACTGACACAATTTAGTTATAATGAACATGGACCCCATCCAGAATAGATAATACTTTTCATAATTTGGTACTGATTATCACATCTAATTGTCAGGTTTTGTGGCAGCGCGGCCCCAGGAGCTAAACAGGAAGTCCAATTACGTCAGTCAGGCACAAGTTTGATTTTCAAATCTGACAGTCAGAACAATTACAGAGGTGATGTGTGTTTATCTTCTCATGGTTTTTTTCCATTTCTTTATTTTTTGCCCGAATATGGCGTGTCACTTACCGATGTATGTTTATATTAAAGAGTTCCATTTTGTGAACTCTTCTCACGAAAATGGGTTGACCTGTTCAGTCAAGCAAAGGTCTGAATACGTTTTTCTTTCGTTTTCCTTTTTCTTTTTTCATATCTGTATTAGAATATAATGCAGAACTCGAAATATCCGTATTTAGAAGTAACAACGGTTTACCGATATTGCCATCATATTGAACAATTTACTTGATATTGAGATATAAGCTTTCATTATGCACGAGATATTGTTATAATTTGTGTATTAATTATGTCTAATGGCAATAAAAACAAGTTTCTGGCATGGGACCTGTACCAATAGTCCAGAAAAAATGGGGGGGAGATGATTGGTTACATGCGCGCTACATGATGGGCCTTCATGTCACAATTGTCACATGCAAGCAACTTGTTTTTTACCAATATTTTAAACAACTTTCTTTTTACCACAGGTTTTTCTGGATATGTTCGGATAGAGCTGCAGACCGCTGGAGAACCAAACAACGAGAATGGCGCAGGTAAAAGTGCAGCAAAAATCTAATCATGGATGTCCAAAGTATATATTAGCTATGGGATATATACATAGAACTCAGAACAAGTTTATTTGAGAAGTAAATTAAATATACAAGATCAGGAGGGCCCTTGTATGGGAGCCTCGCTGTTGCTGACAAAGCTCCCTTAACAAAGTTTACAATAAATCAAGTTGATTCATATTTCACGAAGCCGAAGGCTGAGTAATACATGACAACTGGAATAAATTCCTGTATTCTCAAATATCAACATGTGATAACGATTTTATCCTCTGTCTCTCTTTTCACAATAAATATAAATACATTTGACAGCCAGCCCTCTTAATGCACAGTGCTAAAAATGCCGAAAAAACTACCGATGTAAACAACCTTGATTTTCTCAGTCCCTGGCTTTCTCAGAGATACATTTTACCACTTGTGTTATTCGCAATTTTGTTGGGAACAATTCAATACCACGTTTATTACTGTGCTCGAAGACCTTTGAGCAAGCAGCGCTGAGGTCTAGCTCACATGTAGATGACGTCATTTTAGAAATATAAGCAGCAAACCAGCGATAAAGAAAATATTTGTGGAGAGGGTCCTGGCTATATTGACCAAATCGTGCATCCAGAAATATAACTATTTCTCGACCAATCAGCGATCTGCTTTTGGCATGATAGAGGAAACATTTGGACATATTGTTAGATAAAGATATGCTTGTGATGAAGGGCGTATAGTATAAAAATAAAGATATTGGTAATTAAAATAATTTGTAAAAGTTATAAGATTTTAATAATAAAAAAATAAATAAATAACAGATAAAACCAAAAGTGAATAAATAAGTGCAGCGCTTATGCAGTATACAGAAAGTACAGAAAGTGACCTTTGCTATTGTTCTTTTGCGGGATATAACCAACGAAAATATTAGTTAATCCTGTCTCTGAAGACGCCCTTAAAACTGTACAATACTTAAGAATAACTTGTCAGTTTATCTCTTTTGTCTCTCTTTTAATTTAACGTCTTAAGTGAGGTTCTACAAATATTGTTGATATGGAACCACCTATGATATCTATTAAGAGCACTTCACCATTAAAACTACCTCACTATTAAGACCAGCGATGACGGGATCATCTTGGAGGAGCCCCCCAGCTCTACAGTTTTAATGTTAACAAAGATAAATCTAGGACCACCTCTCTATTCTATTACAATCAACTCTATTTTAAGACCACCTCTTTTAAGACCACCTCTCTATTAAGACTACCTCTCTATAAGACCACCTCATTATTATGACCACCTTTCTGTTTAGACCACTTCACTATTAAGACCACCTCTCTATTAAGACCACCTCTCTATTAAGACCATCTCTCTTTTAAGACCATCTCTCTTTTAAGACCACCTCTCTATAAGACCTGCTGTCTGTTTAGACCACATCAATATTAAGACCACCTCTCTTTTAAGACCACCTCACTATTATGACCACCTCACTATTATGACCACCTGTCTGTTTAGACCACTTCACTATTAAGACCACCTCTCTATTAAGACCATCTCTCTTTAAGACCACCTCTCTATAGGACCACCTCACTATTATGACCTGCTGTCTGTTTAGAACACATCAATATTAAGACCACCTCTCTTTTAAGACCACCTCTCTATAAGACCACCTCACTATTGTGACCACCTGTCTATTTAGACCACTTCACTATTAAGACTACCTCTCTAAAAGACCACCTCTCTATTAAGACCACCTATCTTTTAAAACCACCTCTCTATAAGACCACCTCACTATTATGACCACCTGTCTGTTTAGACCACATCAATATTAAGACCACCTCTCTTTTAAGACCACCTCTCTATAAGACCACCTCACTATTTGTGACCACCTGTCTATTTAGACCACTTCACTATTAAGACTACCTCTCTATAAGACCACCTCTCTTTTAAGACCACCTCTCTATAAGACCACCTCACTATTGTGACCACCTGTCTATTTAGACCACTTCACTATTAAGACTACCTCTCTATAAGACCACCTCTCTATTAAGACCACCTCTCTTTTAAGACCACCTCTCTATAAGACCACCTCACTATTGTGACCACCTGTCTGTTTAGACCACTTCACTATTAAGACCACCTCTCTTTTAAGACCACCTCACTATTATGACCACCTGTCATTTTAGACTACCTCTCTATTAAGACCACCTCTCTATTAAGACCACCTCTATTTTAAGACCACCTCTCTATAAGACCACATCACTACTAATATCACCTCACTATCAAAACCTCATTACTTCAAATACATACTGCATGATAGATATTTAGAATTGAAAAAAGATATTTTAACTTAAAATAATAAAATCAAACTCACTGGATATATTTTCTCTTGATCCACTCGCCTTTTTCACAGATTAAAGACTGATTAAATTGACCCATTTATGCCATGGTCAGTGATGTGCAACGGGAGTAAAAAAAAATAGCAATATAAATCTAAGTTGACCTTAAAAGACTTCACTCACAGCAACAAATGTGTAGTAAAGGACTGAAGAAAACACATTTCTAGATTAAATAGAGTCTACGGCATCGGTATATAACCAACAATTTTTTTTAGTTAATTCCCTCCTACTTGGGATATAAACTGGCCTAAAATCATTCAAAAGAATTAAAGTCATATTTGTTATATATTTTGATCATTAGCTTCAGCCTGGCCAGCCACAGTTGGCTTGCCATCAGCCAAGTTGAGCCAACCATAAGTTACACATTACATTGAGCTCTTCATTATTATTATTCTGAATTTAAAATTTGTTTTACTATGTTTTGGTACGATTAATATGTTATATAGATACTGATGATATATATTAGAAATAGAATACAATCCGCTTGGTTTCAATGTGTTCTTTGGGAGTTCGTGGATAGACCTCACATCCAAATATAGACTGTTAGAAATGATTGTATGTTGCAGACAAATATTTGTTTCATCCAAAATATTCTTTCTAAATCAGCCAATGGCTGTATACAATGATGTAAGGCCAAATAATATATTGGCTGTATTTAAACACAATTTTAGATGGACACCAGTGAAACAAACATTTTCCAGACAATCTCTTCTAAGAGTGTACAAATGCTCATCAATGGGACCTTTAAAATAGCGGATGGCTGGTGGCATTGATATCTTAGATTATCTAGTCTGTATTTGTATATGGTCTTGTATTTGTAGAATTAGCGAGTGGTCTTTTTGTGTGTGACAATGGACGCAAAGTTGCTCCGCTCGTTGTCTGTGATGGAAACAATGACTGTGGAGATGAATCTGATGAGTCAACCGGACGAGCTGGTTGTGAAGGTTTGTGATTTATAAAAACAGTCCTGTTGTTGGGGTGCTTGAGTGACTTGACTGCCTGTGCAATTAATTTATCCCTCAATTGAGTTGTATGTGTTTTTAGGTAAATTCAAATGCATGGATGGAACTGCGCTGGTTTCTTCACTGGTTTGCAATGGCTACAGAGACTGTCCGGACGGTTCTGATGAAAATGTTCCTGGATGTGACTGTATGCACCAAGTTTTCATTCGTCAAGTAAGACTGAAAATTATTGTTTAATGGTATTTCGTATTTCCCAGTTTCCATTTGCAGCTTTCTTCTACTGCTCGGATGGCAAACGTATATTGAGAGACCAAACATGCAATGGAATCAATGACTGTCAAGTAAGCTGGCATGTTTTGTTGTTATTTTGTGATTATAATTTCAAGCAAAATGCCAATTATCATTATATTTCTAGAAGTTAAGTATACTGCACTGAGGAATGTCCCAGGCAAGCAAAACGGCCAATCGATGATCATAAATTCAATAGTTGTCACCAAATCATTGTTTGTGTTTCTTCCAGGATGGAATGGATGAAACCCTTGCAGGCGCGGGCTGCCAAGGTAATTATTTCATATTACGTCTTGAATATGAAGTAGGAGAATATCATAATATTAGAGCCATATACCAAGTTCATTGCATAGTTGCATAATGATTGAAATCTCTATTCCAGTGAACCACTGCCAGTCGAACCCATGCCGAAATGGGGGCACTTGTCGGAACAGTACCGTCCATTCCAGTTTCGAGTGTATATGCCCTAATGGATGGCAAGGATCTCAGTGTACCATCGGTAAAATATAGTCTCTACTTTATGATAAAGCTTAATAATATAATATAATATTTTTGCCTGCAAGTTCCTGAGCTTTGCTTCTGTTTATTCACAGACTCGATCAATGAATGTTTGTCTGCGCCATGCCTGAATGGCGGAACGTGTTACAATGGACGGCAGAGGTTCTTGTGCACTTGTGATGTTGGTTTCATGGGAAGTACATGCGAAATTGGTTAGTAGGTTAAAGTTGTCTAATGTGTTGTTTTGAAATTGGTTCATCACCAAAGGGATACAGGCAGTTAAGTTTCAAGTTTTTGCTCTAGCTGTTGGAAGCCTACCAACTTACCGGGCTTTTGTGTCAACCGCTAATGGTGAAGATAACGGTTCATGCGGAGTCCTTCCGAGATCACCTTGCAAGACACTTACGTGAGTACGCAATTATTTTTCCAAATGAATTAAAAGGCTGGGTTTGCCTCTGCACCAGTTCCATTTGCAAACATACTTTTCAGGTATGCCATATCTCGTAGCCAAGAGGGAACTAATATTATCTTGGACCAGTCTTGTTCAAACATGACAATAAACGGTTGGTGGACAAGAGGATTTATCATTACTGGTGTCGGTGCAACCGAAAACATGGTTGTGTTTGATGAAACAATGCTGAGTGGAACCACAGATAGACCACATGACTTCGGTTTTCATCGGTTGACCTTATCTGGACAAGTATGTATTTTTTCCTATATATTAATTAAGGCAATCCGAAAAGGTGATAACTGAAATGCACGAGTTTCAAATTGTGCCTCATTTCAGATATTTGCAGAAAATGTACGTATGTCCCTGTTTGGAGCTACTTTGATTAATGGAGTGATCCAAGTCATCGAAAGACAAGCAGACCAGACATTTCAGTTTTCTGTCATCAATAGTAACATCAACAGAACTGCTATTCTTGCTGGAGATCAACGTTTTACAACCAATGTCCTAAAGGCCGTTGGTGTGAACATACTCAATTCAACGATTACCCAGTCTTTGTTCAACATTACTGGGAGACTACTGTTAGCCCGTATCCACGACGTGGTGGTAACCCAGGATGCTTCAGAGGACGAACGAGAAGTTGGATTGTTCTTTGCTATCGGTAATCTCCCACCAAATAACCAACAATAGTGTAGGGCGATATGTAGGATATCTCCTGCTTTCCTAACTTTGGGGTACATTTTTGGAACCAATGCTTTTTGTAATCTTTGGACCCAAAGGAACAAAACATGAGTTGGTTTCGCTTTGATGTGTTGATCTTTTGCTTAACAAGGCTTGTTGTTGTTGAAACTTGAACAATGGTCAACTTGCCAAACAGATGTGTGTTGATCAGACACAAATATAACATGGAAGTATACCAATGTTGAAACAAATATAATGTGTACAGTGGTAATATTACAATTTCTATTATTTAAATATTAAAACAAAAACACCATTGAATTCTACATCCCAAATTATTTATATTTTGGCCCATCACTTGCCATCCTATTTCAATTAAGTAAAAGAGTTTTGGCAAAACTAGTGCTTCAGAGGCGGCCATGTTTGATTTCAAGATGGCCAACGATAAAACAAAGCATTGGTCTCAAAATTTTACCCCCGAATTTAGGAAACAATGCCCTACACGATCAGGAGGTAACATGCGCAACAAGAGATCTTATGGCGATGTGGAGATTTCCCGTAAGTCATACATTTCTTATTTTGATTTTGCAGCGGATGATACAGCCAATCAACATCCTTCGTCAGCATCCCAAAAAGATTTCAAAAATCGCCAGGAACGACAAATAGGCAATGTAGAAACTAGCAAGATGATTGTGGCGAGGTCAATATTTCACAACATAGACCAAGAAGATGTTACAGGGCGAGCTGCTCTCAGAGTATTTGCCAAATCAGCCCTCATGTTTAGAGTAGAAGAGTGTGAATTCCATAACAATGAACGGGCTGTGGAGCTAGTGCTTGATGCAAACTCCAAAAGTAGGGCAGTCTTTCTACATTCAAGCTTTTCTAACAACCGGGCCAATGGTATGTGTTGTCTGTAATTCAGTGATATGATGAGATAATGACTACTTAAAAATTTAAAGTTGCAATTATGTTGATACGTTTGCCCTTTTTCATTAGGTCCTGGTGGTGCCATTCATGTGATTCAAATAAGAAATAAACTCAGCCTAAGGATAGAGAACTGCACTTTTGATAGCAATTATGCTACTGCATTGAGAAAGATTGATCGTGGGAGAAGCACAAATCCACGATTTAATGAAGATGTGTCTGTGTCACTAATCACTGGCAGTGGTGGAGCAATCGGGATTAATCTGATGCAAAGCCAAACAGAAGCGGAGTGTACAGCGTTCATCCAAAACTGTACTTTTATGAACAATTCGGCAGAAAATTATGGTGGATCAGTATATCTAACTTCGAAGGTGTTAGCGGAGTTGGAACACAATATTTTTTACAACAAAGCTGCTGCCGGTGAACAGCAAAGGGCTAAATTGGGTGACATATTGGAATCGAGAGGAGACCTGTCCCTGAATAATAACACTTTCATTGCACAATCTGCAGTTGGTCAATACCCTATTGTATCATACAGAGCAGATAAAGATGGATCTTTCTTAATTTTGAAGGAATTCCACATTATTTGTCCCAGAGGGTTCCTCGTGTCCTCTGTTTACGAAGGCATAGAAACGACCACCGGACGCACTTTGATTGAAACGCTGATGCTGTACTGCAGACCATGTGCAAGAGGAACATATTCCTTGGATGTGTCTCATGTTCTTTTGGACCAAAGTGCAGGTCTGGTAATAACTAATGTCACTGCTGCCACGTGCAATGCATGTCCTTACGGTGCAGCTTGTAACATCGATGTCAAGGCAAAGGCCAATTTCTGGGGTGAACGAATGAATAATACCATTGTGATGTACATATGTCCTGAGGAATATTGTTGCCCTAATGCTGTGTGTGACTCGTATGATCGCTGTGCAGAAAACCGAGTTGGGGAGATATGTGGTCATTGTCTGGATGGCTATTCAGAATCGTTGTTCTCCAAGTCTTGCATTTCCAATGAAAACTGTAGCTATGCTACTTGGTTCTGGGTGGTCATTGCTCTCTATGGGGTTGGATATGTCCTGTTCTTTCTCTTCCAAGAAGAATGTGAGAAAATTGTAAAATCATTTTCAAACTGGTTCATGACCAAGCTTAACAGCTGTAGACAAAAAGATAGGAAAAACAATCAGACAAGAAATCCAATCGGCACAACTCAAACAACAGAAGACGACAAAGATGGAGCTTACTTACAGATCTTCATGTACTTTATACAAACGCCAAGTTTGCTACGAATTAAAATTCTTTACAAAGATGCCCGTGAAATGCCACTGGAAACATTCACTCAAGGGATTAAAAATATCTTCAGTTTCAACACTTTTGGTTTTCAATTGAACACTTGTTTGTTTAAGGGAGTCACAGCTGTCTTCAAAACCTGGATTCAGTCAGCATACATTTTATATCTTTTTGTGCTTTGGATTATATTTTACTTAATGGCTGCACCAATTAACCTAGCTTCAAAGGATTGTTCCAGGAGGAGCGGACTCTTAGTAAATCTTCCACTTAATGCAAGATTTTTGGGTGCATGTGTAAATCTTATGTTATACACTTATCAATATTTTGCTGAAAATGCATTCAAACTGCTTAAGTGCGTCGAGTTGAGCTCGACTGGTGACAATGTATTGTTCATCGATGGATCCATCAAGTGTTACACTTTATGGCAATGGGCAATCATTGCTTTCTCCTGCATTTATGTTTTCCCATTTTTCTTGGTGTTGTTGTTTGGCCCCTCATTGTTAAAGTGGCGAGTAATATCAGTGAAGACTTTCTTAGTGTCCTTAATTTTACCTTTGCTTGGATCGCCCTTTCTCGTTGTGCTCTTCATTAAGGAAAGAAAGGCAAATCGTAGTCAGTATGGTTCACTAGCACACACTCGAGAAGACGCCAGGCAGGTGAAACAAAAAGAAGGCGCTGTATCTACCATTGTGGGGCTCATTTCTGAGCCTTACAGGCAAGACTGGTTTGGTGGATTATGCTGGGAGGGAGTCATTGCTCTCAGGCGACTCTGCCTGGTTCTGGCATCAACACTCATTGGCAGCGTAATATTCAAACATTTGACATTGGTTTCTCTCTGCTTTCTGAGTTTGTTGACACACATAAAAACCAAACCGTTTGTGCACTGGCTGTCAAATTCATTGGAGACTTTATCACTAGCTTTTTTGCTCTTCATCAGCATCATAAACCTGTTGAAGGCATCATACTTTGACTCAGGAGAGGTAGCAGATGGAGCAGCTGACATTGCCCTGCGTGTGTATGACTGGGTTGAAGTGATTCTGATCGGGTTTATTCCAACTGCCATTGTTGCTGTGGCAGTTGTGTGTGTGTTAATACGACTGGTGGCACTATTATTCTCCCCTTGTCAGAAAAAAGAAAATACTTTCAATGGAAGATTCAATTCATTGGTTAGAGCTTCTTCACAGAGTACACCAGTTCGAAGTATACCTCGGCCAAGAATGTATCATGCGGGGTGAGTAAATTATTACATATTGAAGGAATTTTCAGTTTGCTGGCATATCCACCAGGATTGGTTACTTTCTTATGTTCTATAATCCGATAGCCTTTTGTTCTTTATTAGATAAGTTACAACTGTCTGACACATGGCAGTATTATGATTTCAGGTCACATTATCTCCCCACTTCTGGCTCATGGCATTCCATGGAATCACTCCACAGTGGCTCAATAGACAACAGACTTCGCCTCTATCGACCACCTGACCACCTACCCAACAATGCCTTCTGATACTGATAGATAAATAGATAGATAGATATGGAAAGTGCAGTGATACTGTGTACATTTGATGTAGGGTGTATTTCAAACAAACAACTGAACATTGTGCTACCTACAAAAATTTTAATGTACGAACTCTAACTTACTAAAGTACAACTCATGTACATATGCATATATTGCATCAGCAATAAAACACACTTCGACATATATTGTTTATTACAATTGCTATCTTTTTTTACATATAATGATTTAGTATCTATAACCTATTTACACTTTTAATGCTGAATTGGACATTTTGGTCCTCACAAACATGCAAACACTACAATCATTTGTTAGCTGCGTAAAGCTTCATCTGCCTTATGACTAGGATTTTGTTTGAGCATCAAGTCTCGTTCTTTGGCTGCACGAGTCAACATCTTCGCTCTCTCCTTCTCCTCTTTTGAGAGACGTAAAGTCCAGCCTTCAACTTCTTCAGTGGTTTGTGGTAGAGGACGATGCAAGGTCTCCGGCAATAGGAAAGTCAAACCACCAGCCAACAGCGAAATGACCCCGAAGATTACATTAGGCAACCAAGGAACTGCCTTAGCCTGAAACATCATTTGTATGGTAATGCAATGTACAGTATAGAAAATATCAAGGTGGTGTTCAGACTATAGCTTATAACGTGCTTATAACAAATTCCGGCCATAGTCAGGTCAAGAACCAGCTGGTCAGCCTGATGGTTTACATTTACTTACAACAAGTGGTGTAAAAGGAGCTATAACATTGCCAATTCGTCCACCCACAGATGCGAATCCCATTCCAATGTTTCTGAAACAAAGAAAAAGCGTTACCAAATCAGTCCTACTTCTTCAGTGTATTGACATATTACAAAGACCTTAGAAACGCAGAGAAATAGCAGTTATTTGCATATATCACAAAATTCTCACAACCAAGGGGTTAGCCAGAAATGCTTTTGTAGCTGAATTATGTTTAAGGTGGCCTGTTTCATTACTGGTTTCAAATTTATGCTGATGTACTGATGATGAAGCATACCTTATTGTCGTAGGGAAAAGCTCTGGAGCATAGAGAAATACTGATCCAAATGATGCACTGATGCCCAGTTTTCCAATCATTGCCAAGACTACAGAAACTGTTGATCCTATGGAAGAAAAGAATAAATGTTTATGAGGTAATTTAAAAGTGAAAAGAAATTCACAGAATGATACATTTCCTCAAGTTTTCCAGAAAACCACTCCGGATCAATGCTTCATGTGCACAATTAAATAGGGTGAAAGATTGCACTGTTCCCCGTAAGATTGAGTTTCATGGTAAAAGTCTTACTTTGGTCGAGGAAGAGAGTGACAAATAGTGCAAGACCAGCCAGGATGAAATAAGAGGCAATGGAGATTCGTCGTCCAATACTGTAAACAAAACATGATCAAGTGTTACAAATTGGATTTCAAGGGTTTCTAGGACCATCTAATCTTCCTCAATGGTTTACCTGAAATTTCATATACTTACTATTGAAGCATGAAAGCTGCAATGATATAAGCTGGAACTTCCACCAGTCCTGACAGGAAGAAATTCAAGTATGGACTTCCGGCAAGATTGCCTGTGTTCAGTGAAAGGCCATAGTAGACCAGGGCACTGACACACCTGCATGTGGAAAACATTACAGTAAGAAATACAAATACAAGTGGTACAATATGAATTATCAAACAAAACAATTTGAGTCTCTTCCATTACCAAAGGTAGGCCATGATGACTGAAAAGATGAGCAGACGACACGACTTGAATATGTCCATAATGGTGTACTTCTTGGTTTGTTCCACCTGAGGGGTTGACTTGCTGATGCCATTTTGCTCCTCACTTGTTTTCTTGAACATTGATCTGACTGAAGAGAGTCTCTGCTTAATGGTCGGCACTGGTGCGTTTGCTTCCTCTTCCGTGAGCTGAAACTCTTCCGGCAGCTGGACTTTGTTGAAAGCAGCCGCTTTATTGAGTATAGTTTTTGCTTCACCAATACGACCCATTGCTACCAACCATGGGATTGATTCTGGCAGAAACCTGAGAACAACACAATATAGTTGCAGCAAGTATCTAGATACAGTAATTCACATAGAACATTTGACATACATCGCTGTTTTATAACTGCCATTTCCCTAGCTACGTGCAGTAGACTCTACAGAGATCTTTTCACTGCTAAATTTCACTCAAATGCGGATGGATACAAAATCAAAACAGCTAATGTTATTGGTGGAGAGCACTTGGGTACATCTGGATTAAGTTGTTCACTGAAGTGGAACCAGAATCCGTAGAGCAAGAGCATAACGTCCTACCTGGTGATAATCAATGCAATTAATTTAAAATATGACGTACCCAAGCTAACTTAACTAAAACTAATTTGTATGTACGTATAGTAAGTGAAATGGCAGTAATACAAGATAGGAAGTTTTACAGTGCATTTCCATACACTTCACTTTGAGCCTCCGGTTGCAGCATTTACTGCTTTATGCATTGTATCCACGGCAAACCTTCAGAATGTCACAATGCCAAGGTTCTAGTTTTAATACATGTGTTACAATGATCAATGCTCTCTAACATACCAAAAGAGTGGGATGGCAATGAATCCAGGTAAAGAGATGGTGACCATCAGATATCTCCAGTTTCTGATAAGGTAGGCAAGGAGTGCCAAGGCAAACATGCCAAAAGCCCAGAAGCATTGCATGAGGAGTCCTGCAATGGTTCTCTGGTCAGCTGCAAACAGTTCACAGCCCAGAACAAACCCAACCAACACGACACCCTGAAAATTGAGAAAAATGATATTAAGAAACCATGAGCATGCTATGGTACACCTGTAGGTACAATCTGAGAGCAATTTGAAGCACAATCATGGAAAGTTTGCAAGTTGTTAACTCACCTGTTGGAAAACTCCAATGAAAAATCGCAGGACGGTGAAAGTTATGTAGTTGTTGGACCAAGCTGTGACGAAACCAGTAAAACTGATGGCCATTACGGAACCAAGGAAGACGGGTTTACGACCGAAGTGATCGGACAGGATGGTCATGATGACAGCACCCACAAAGACCCCAGCCACCAAAACAGTCTGCGACATTGATACCAAGTAGGCTCTGTCGCATGCCAAGTCCCACTGAAAATATAGTGTAAAAATTTTCTTTTATTGCAGATTAGTGGATTTTCATGGAAAGTTTCTTCATATTTCCACCAGATGGAATACTGCAATTCTATTGGCTGAAAATGTTCCCGTCCTTGATTGTGATTGGCTGAAACAAAGTGCGTCCCAGTAGCAGTATTTTTTGAGTGCATTTTAATGTATATTTGACACTTTATATATAAATCATTTAGTTGATTTTTGTTATTTGTCTGGTTTTCTATGTCTGAAAAGCAAAATGAGTAATAAGAGCAGACGAAAGACTTGTGTCTTGCCTCTATTGTATCTTTACTTTTTATACTGGACAAGGTGGCATCAGTGGTACCTTTGTTTTCATCTTTGATGTTAACCTTGGGTCAGAAAAGAGCACAGATAAATGGTATGGAACAACGTACATTTCATACTTGCAATGTGTTATACACTTTTAGTTTTACCTGATTAACGACAGAGAAAACCTCGTCTCCATAATGCAGTCCGTTAGGGCACGGAATGATGTTTCCAGATTCATGAGAAAAGTTTTCGTAAACAAAGCAGCTATGCAACTTGTCGTTTTCAAAGTTCCATGGAATAGACTTGTTATCTGCCAGAACGTTTTCAGGTAATTTGCAATGGACTGTTGGCTCAAGACCTGCAAAAGTTATAACATGATCATAATAGCATCACATGGAATTGTGTGGAAAAAAAACACTCTCAGAAAAGAAAAAAAACATAACCCTACAACAACAGGCAATATACTCCTACGACAAGTTCAGACAGTGTCACCTTGAGTTACTCCCTTCAGAGGGTGTACATTTTACCCTCAATAAGGTCTACTAGGCTCTACTCCATCAGTAGGATTTTCGGTAAACTAGTTGATGTTGTTTTTTTGTGATTTTTTTTTTTTTTTTTGGTGCCAATCCATCAAGATGTAATGAACCCTACTTTAATGTTATGTTGCGGTGTAATAACACAAAAGTAACAGGGTGTGTGGGGATGGTGTTACAATGTATGGAAACATAGGCTGCTGCAGCAGCATACCCTCAGCAAATTTGAGAAAATGAAACTATCAATTTGGCCAGAGTAAAATATATACTATAGACTTCTGAATTTATTAATGTGGGGCATACAATTTAAAAAAAGTGTTGAAATATAATTTTGCAATGCACCATATATAGTGTAGATAATTATTAGTTAAGAACCAATATATGCACCTACCGAAATACAGTATAACTACCTTTTGAGTAAAGAAGAATCAGTCACTACATTTTCCCTTTTTCAAATTTAGACTCCCTCTGAATAACTCCCTCCCTTTCACTACTTTTGAAAAACATTTTCACAGTAGATCTAATTTGTGGTACTATTGGTATGTGTGAATTGCAATTAATATGGGCTTGAGCTCACAGCAGGGGTGGGTCATTTAAACCCTTGTGTAAATTAAAAAAATATTCTAATATTTGCTTAAATGAATTTCTTTTTTCTTACACAAGGGTTTACAGCATGCTGATACAAGAATTGTTGCTACTCTATTAAAGAATTAGTAGGCATTATGGCTACCGACCATATTTTAGCTAATATTATATGGGTCTATAACAGTCTAATAAATTTAAAAAATATATATTAAATATTAAATGCAATGAAAGAGTAAGAACTGCTAAGACAATACACAAATGAGACAAAATGTATTGTGTCTATAAATATTATACCTAAATAAAATTGATCATAATATTGTTAGTTTTTACAAAAGCATTTTTAAGAAAATAAAATTTAAATTAAATTTCAAAGGCAGTACATGTATGGTTATGTACATATGGTATTATCTACATGTTAATTCCAATGGTTATGTACATATCTGATAATTATTTAATTAATAGGGTAATGTTAAATGTAAATCCATTAATTCATGAATTGCAGTTGAAAATCACATTTAAGTACCGCTGCACCTGGTTCATTGCAATTGCATACAGTCATGCATGGCTGAACAATGCTACCATTCAAAATCGTTTCAACATCGGCGCGAGGTCAGCGATGTTAATATGATGTTGCAACGACAGTGGCCTATATGGAAACGATGCTGGGCGATTCGGGATGCCATCTGGGACATGGTTTATTCCAATATGAAATATCTCGAAAAAATATTTCTATTATCAAATGGTGTGCATGAAATTTAAAATTATCATATTTGCAGAATTGCAGTTGACGAAATGGCAATTTATCATAATTTTCCAATTATTTCTTTATATTTTTCATAACTATCATATATACAAAGAGTATGACAAAGAAATGAAATTTTAAAACCTACATATATATACATATTATACATACAAACTTCTCAAAAATTGATGAATGTCATAATAAACACCCAGTACCCGGGTTTAGGGAATGTAGATAGGTATACAATAAATGTCTAATTAAAGTTTTGAAAGTGAAATTACAGACATTTTAAAAGCTATATGAGATCTAGAGGTTTGGGAAAGTCGGAAACAACACAATTTTGAAAATTATTTTCATATTTTCTATTATTATGAAAAAATTTACAGGTTAAATGTCAGAATGAAGTTTTGAAAGTCAAAGCACTTTAAGTTAGACATTTCGTAGCCGAATTTCATGCATGTAGATAAAATAGTAGTTGTGATATCGAAGTTTAAGAAAATATTAATTTTTCACAATTTCCCTCATTACTAGAATATAATTCATAAAACCCCCAAATGGCACTATTTTAGACATATTTATTTATGATAAAGTTTCAAACATGTAGGTGCCATATATTGTCAGAGTTCTGCTACGGAAACAAAAATAGGCCATAAAGACTAAATAAATAAACAACAAATGATATCAATGTACATGGCATTGCAAGTTGGACTGCTCCGGATCGTAAGTGTGATGCCTGCCTGGCACACCGACAAAGTAACTACAATACAAACATACAGTAATCTACAATAATCTGAAAAAAATCAAGTAGGCCCCCTATGTGTTTAATTTGGTCACATGATTTCTGGTGATCCAAAACTGATGTGTGAAAGCAAGAAAGCATGTCAGACATTTTTTCATCTGAAAAGTGATTTTTTTTTGGGGGGGGGGGCAGTAAGTAAAATGTTCAGTGTTTATATTTATAAGTGTTAATTGAAGCTAGAAAAGGTAGCCATAAGCTTAGGCTAGATTAGAAAATAAAAAGTTAAAAGGCAGCCATAATCTTAACTATCTCACATGGTGGTTGAACTTCAATGATGGCTTATAATGCAAATTTGTTTAGCACATTCTGACACTTTCAAGGTTTACATAATTTAAGTCGGCATATTTCCCAATATTAAATCATTAGGGTCATGTCTATATAACACTGATTTGCTATTTTTACAGCTTAACCTACTTTAAATGTTGCATTTTTAACTGTTATGTATTATCTTTAAATGCTGTACACTCTCCATTGCAGCTTTAATTAAACATACATAATTATGACAAGATGCGGTTCAAATCTTACATCAATAAATTTCACAACAAAATTCTGTATTCACACTGAATATGAAGTTTTAGACTGAAATGAATGCAAATCGCTTTAATGATTATATATTTTTTTGTAAGCCTATATCAAAACTCTGCTCAGTTCCGTCATGAAGTACATGTCGACTTGCATTCTCTAGTGACTCCACGCCCATTGTGAGCAAGTTGAGCCCAGTTCTCCTTACCAAATACAATTTTCTCTATAATACAGGAAATGGTTGAGAAATATTTCCAAAAGACACATGACATTATTAGAGGAATACGTATAGTATAATTTAGAAACAAAAAATAGTGACTATGCTTTTTACCAGTATCAGCAAAAAAATAAGAAGTGAAAAATGGCCCAGGTCTCCTTACTTTCCCCTACTTAACTGATGACTAAATGAAATACTTCGTTATATTAGTAAAGAATAAATGTTTTAGGTGCATTAAAACAAATAAACAATTATTAGCTACAAGAGTAATTTAGGGCATATTTGACATTTGGTACAATTTTGATGAAACCAATAGTTCAAGTTTAGAACTCGTAGACATGGAAACTAAACTCCAAATAACGTAATGTGTAAATTTCCCATTGGTTGCCTTAAACCAGTGAAGTCCAGCTTCAAGCAAGGGTACATTTGATGTCCAAAAAATTTATACTTCTGGGTTCTAGGAATATAGTGGATTAATTAAAGCTCAAAACTGACCACTTGAGACATTTTCAAAAAGTTATATATGGCCTTTTCAAAAATTTATATTTATGAATATTACATTAGTTAATTGCACAGGCCCAAGAAAACATGCAAGGATCAATATTTTTAGCAGCTGGAAAAAGCCACATATAAATTCAATAACAATCATGGTTCTGCTTTTGTTTAACATAATTTCATAAACTAAGATATTTTATAGTAGATACTTCGCGGTATTTCACGGTATTTTTAGTTAAAAGAAACAAAAATCTCAGAATTATGTCAGTTGTTCTACTTTCAACAACCAGTTTATGTTGTAGTCAATTATCAATTGTCGCAAGGAATTGCAACATTCTTCATGAAATGTTGCTATTAGGAGAATCATTCTGATTATGTCATTATAAACAGCATACATGCATTGTTTACAAGTTTGTGGAGGTCAAATTACTTGCGGGACAGGCCATGTTGACAGGCCCTGGAAACCTCAACCATGGAGTGACTCCATGATCCAACCCATAGAGCTGAAGTATGTGACCTTAAACGCCATGCAGTGGCACCAATAGCTGAAAATTGTGGGAAAGGGGGTAAAAGTTGAAATGCACATGCGTAGCGAATTAAATTTGCAGATGTAATGGAGGGCAGGACAGGACAGGCAGGACAAACAAAACTAATCCCATTGAAAAATACACGAAAGTGTTCGTGGTGTGGGTCTGTGACATGAGCTCTGTGCTGAGAAAATGTCAGAATTTGCATAAATGCGCTGTTCTGATTTGCGGGCCAGCAAAAACGTGTCAAGTGCTAACAAATTATGTGTGCGAACATCATTTGCTTTATTTAATATGTTAGATGGGCGTTATACAAATAATATAGAAGATGAATTTAATGTACTATGTGTATGTAATGTCTATAATGATATAAGAACTAGTCTTTATAATAATATTAGTTACATTAATAGAAATTTCGATGAGTATGATGATTTTGAAAAATTTGTGTTTATTAATAACGAATATCAGGTACAATTGGCTAACTTCTTGCTGAAAGCTATGGAAATAAAACAGTTACTTTTTGTTATTTAGACATCACGTATTTAAGCACTGTTGTAATGTAAAACCACATGTCAAAAAGGATAAATAAATATACGCCAAATGTAGTAGTAAGTAAAATTTCAGTAGTTATCTTGGGTGACAGATTATCAGAGATATAATTGGAAGGGGTTTATTTTAAATCTGGCATTTTCTGGTGAACCGCCAACTTCAATGGGACCTTCTTATTAAGAAGCTTTGTGCCTAAAGTAGGTACACATGTACATCAAAGTACAAAATATCCTTAATTATGTCCCACCCAGTAATTAGCTGGAAAAACTATTTATCCAAGATCTTACTACTTGCAAGGACCTTAAAATATAGTGTTTTCAACACAACTGAGCTTCATCTGTATTTATGAAGTACTGTCACTACGGTATACTTTTCATTGCTTTTTATTTAATTAAAAAAAGTTACAGATGGCTCAGTGAAAAACAATTTCTGCTCATTGTGCCACCCTCAAAAATATGCAATAAATACATTAATATGGCCATTGGGTAAATGTGTATATGTAGTGTGGACTTCCATCCCTATCATCTCATCACTACGTTGGCCTCTGTCATAGTTGATGCTTCGATAGCATTGTGATTGTCAAAATATTGTGGGAACCAGAAAAAAAGGGGTTGTTGTGCCATGTAATTGGGAAGAGTCGAATTAAGGCAAGCTCCAAAATATTCCGGGGTTTTAGTTTGAAACATGAATAACATGAATTGACCGAGACAGACAATGATGGCCAAATCATGTGGTGGAAGTGACACAAAACAAAGGCCAAAAACCCCGAATAAACTGGCAAAATAATTTGAATGACCTGAATAAATTATATGTCACAAGTCGGGTTGGGGGAAAAAAACTTCTACAGAGTAAGGGCATGGACATATATCAATATAACACGGACATGGCCATGGCAGATGAAACATCAGTTCAATTTGTTACTGTCATCAGCAACTGCAATGTGTTACTCTGAATCAGTCTGATGATTTACAGATGGTTTGTTTGCATACATGATACCAGAAAAACCTTGGATAAATAGGAAAAACTAACTTGATAAGTTGGATAATCTCTGGTTTAATCCAAGGTTTATCCAAGGTTGCATCACCCTGACAAGTATGAGGTTGCACGGACTACCATGGTGATTGAGGAGGTGGTGGAATGCAAGGTCAACCTTTTTGAAATGAGGTTGATGGCAATCTTAACGGAAGGGCGAGTGGGGAACAATGAGACCCTTTTTCCTTTTCAATTATGACAAAAAAGGCTAAATAATAATATAATAATTTAATAATTATTATCCCCATTTTGCCGCCCCTACCATACAGATGTCGGTTATATAGTTGAGCATACTTTCCAGCAGTTTCAGGTTCCTATATCTTGTGTAAAATTAGACTTATTCAACACAATGTCAATGCAAGTCATTTGTCTCATTGTTCCCCACTGGTGGGGTACTGTGAGACAAGCTAAGGGGTAGAGTGATACATGGCTTGATAGTGCAACAACAATCCCAAATGTCTCCGAATACTCTTACTTTAGGTAGCAAGTTCCTTTTATTGTCCATTGCTACTTGTCTGCAGCTTAGCAGGCCATTTACAAGCAGTCAGAGGCAGATGTAACGATGATATGGTAACCTTAAAGTCCACACAATGTTAGGCATATATCACATAGCTGGGGTCATTCACTTGGCCTGGCATAGACACTGGGTACAGGCACGACCAATTCAACATGTCATGTAACCGACATCCAGCTGTCATTTTCCTTATTAAGACTGACATTGAATTCACACTTTTTCTCACTCTTGCCCCTGCTGGTTGTAATATGAACTTGTGACCTTTCCAAGGGCAACATGGCTACAGCACTGTATCTGGAATTAAAGACCAGTATCCAAAGCTTTGTATACTACTAGATGATTTCATTATCATCAAATACCTGAGAATAAGATTAAAAAGTCACATGAATAAAAAATATACTTTACCTGGTGTAAAACCCAAAAAGTGAAATTTCGAACACCTCGTGCTTTTAATTCTTATGTAGTGTTGGCTGGCCCAAATCCCTAAAGGGCAGTTATTTAAACTTTACTGGGTTGATGCTAAGGAGTTTGTCTCATTGTTCCCCGTGTCTCACTGTTCCCCCTATCCCCTACTCAAATTGAAGTGATCAATGTCATCACTTGGGTGCAAGCCAAACCATATATATTAGTGATCATTTGCACTGCCAAAAATATCGCATGTATATCTGAGTGATCCAAGCATGTTCCAAGTTAAATTTTAAAAAGTAAAAAGTTATGATAAACTTACCAAGAAATACAATAGACAGCATGTGCCATGCTGCAGGAAAGCAGAGGCTTATGTTGATGATGAGGTAGAGCATCACCTGCCAACGACTCCATTTTCCAAGGCAAGCCAAACCCCGATCCACATCCATCGTAAGGAAGCAGTCCTATTCCTGTTGTTATTTTCTTAAGTCCTTTGTCCAGCAATAATTTATGCCGATATTTCCAAGTTTCTGTCTCTCAGAGATAAAGCGTGACTGAGCAAAATAAAAACTGCATAGGTCCTGCTGTAGGGTGAGAGTCACAGGGCAAAGGAAGGGTCCTGCGGGCAGCTCAAGTAATCTGGAGCCCTATGCACATGTGCAGTCCCGGTTGGAGCATTGATGTGGGACACAAGGCGACCCACTGTGCCTGGGTCATATGAATGCTTTATACTGCAAGTGCGTAGTAAAATAAAAGGGGTTGTGTGGGGGCAAAATGGGGATAACTTAATTTTGATCACACCCTGAAAAAACTAGTAATACGCAGTGTGTATTTTGATTATTTCTATTTTTTTGAAGTGACCCAAAATATAAGTCAGCATCAACATTATTTCAGGCAACCCTAAACCCGATAGGAGACTGTGAAAATATTATTGCAACAGCGCATGATTTATTGTTCATGTAATACCCCATACCGCAACCTATTAACCCGAGGATCCGCCCTTGAAATGTGACCTGAACTATACAGCTATAACACAGAGTCGCAATGAATTATATTTGCCCTTGTTTTAACCAGAATGGATTGACCTGTGTCGTGTTTGTTCTGTGTATTAGGTGTCCGAGCCGTATCAGTTTCCTGGCCAACTGCTAATAAATTCATAAGCGCGCCATGTGGATTAACTATTTGTTTGATGAGTCTAAGCATCATTCAAACCAATGTACAGTAATAACTTGGACTATTTTAGCAACAGTTACTTGATAATATTTGTACTAAGTATCAACAACACCAACTTGTACTACACCAGTCGTTTCACTTTTACTGTGAGCAAGCTCAATGCAAATTAATTTTGTCACAGTTGCTGATAATCTGGTGATCTGAAGGCTTTGAATGATGGAATTAGGATACTAGATTCACTCTGTCAGCCAATGACTGGCTACATTGAAAATCACAGTATCACAGTAAAAATCACAATATCTAACACGTCATGATTTTGATTCAACATGCATAAGATTAAAAACTCACTCAAATAATTCTGGAGACTAGACAGCGTCAATTGTCCAAAAAATGTTAGCTGTTCGTCAAAAAGAATTAGGCCTAGGTTAATGCACGACGCAAATATGCACTTAATGTTGGCAAAACAAACAAGAGACACTTATAGCCACAGGTGTTTACAACTGTCAAGCATGAATTGTGTAGAAACAAAGTTAGCAACACCAGTTGAACACCTGAGTTGGACTTACAATACTATCAGCAGCAATTGCAACCGTGTGGCAAAGATCCAAAGAGTTTGTACGAGTTCCCTCGAGGTCAAGAGCTAGGGTAACACCCGATAATGCAATAACAACCCTGTGCAACCTTGAACCTTATAACATGATGCTGAGGTCCAGGGCATTTTAGTGTTACAAACAAAATATGGCTGCATGATCTATATCCGTATAATTATGTTTGAGAGTTAGACAAGTTCTTCAGGTGCCTTCTCATAATTATCTCATGTAGACGTCTATAACTTATATTAGACCTGTGTTCTATCATATAATAAATATCTGAATTTGTCTAGGAGCAGATTTGGGATGTCAGACTGGTCTGTTTCTCAAATTGAATGCTAGCCACTGGTGATTTAAGCTAAATATTCCTAGATATAAGAGTGATAAGTGTCTACTATCCTTCAGTAGACAAAAATAATTGACGGGTTTAGTGCAATAGGCGGACCCAAATATATGCCCATATTTAGAGCCCATTAAAAATCAAATTTTATCAAATATTTCACAAGTTAGAAGCTCTAGCACAATTAAAATAACATTTGGTGCAGATGGGTGGGGGTTTGGGGGCAGGAGCCTCTCAAGAAAAATAAACGCTGTCTTTACCGTGAAGATGAAACCGCCGTCATATAACTAGTCTACATTTGTTTGTGACGTCATACTTTTTCCCTTGCAATAAATACTAATGAAGGATAGGCCCGTTTCTTACATACCTTGTATTCTTAATGATGATGATTTGGGTTTCTTTATTAACGATAACTATAAAAATGATTAGATATAATGTTATTAGCGTTTATTCATCAGAAGCACAGGGTACAATTTAGCATAGAGGTGTGATTAACAATAATTAACGTAGTCAGGATTAGTGTCTAGGCTATACATGTATGCGTGGCAATTTCTTATCCATCCCATATAACATCTCACATTGGCTCAATGTCGACCATATTGATGTTGGCTGTCAGGGATGTTGGGTTGTCTAAGCACACTACAAGTCAAGTACTAACAACTTTGAACAATCAATAAGGAAACTCTAAAATTACTAGTTTTTTTTCTGTATCTGAGCTAATAGTACATGTCATAATGTTGCAGTTTACATTCAGCAGTCATCACAATCGTCGTCAACCATATTCATGATACGATTGACAACACGCTCCGCCTGATCTCGGCTGAAATCTCGCTCCTCATAAGTGTATCTGGGAGGTGACCTTGACCTTGATCTCGACCTTGACCTGCGACATCTTCTGAAACTGCGCCTGGGTGACCTTGATCTGCTACGAGACCTCATCCTGCTGACAATGTATTCCCGCCTTGGTGACCTTGATCTTGACCGTGACCTTGATCTTGACCTGTCCATCCAACTCTCCCATGGTCGTGGTGATCTAGAGCATGACATGTGAGACCTTCCGTGTCTACACTGGGCCATTTTTGGTCTTGGTGACCTTGACCTAGAGCGAGAATGAGAACGAGATCTTGACCTTGATCTAGATCTTGAGCGTGACCTTGAACAAGATCGATATCTCCTGAAAAAGTAAAATAAATGCAATTATTCATTGTAACAAAAATGCTGAATTTTGTTTTATAACAGCTTCAAATTTTTGCTCACACACTTACTCTCTGTAGAGGACACTCCACTCCTCCATGTTGTTTCTGCCGGCCATATTTCGGGCAAATTCAGAAACTCCCGGCAATGGTCGGTCATTGAGGAGCAATACCCTGTTCCTTATCCTGTCATCTCCACAATCTGAAAACAGTAAGCAAAATAAACATTTATAGTTCGCAGCTGGCATATATCAGAATGTGAGAAATGTAACACATTTCTAAGACCAATCCTAACCTCGAACTCTCTCATAAACTCTGTCGATGATGTTATCTCGGCTGACTGGTTCATCTCCTTCCTTCTGTCTTCGAATTTCACGTCGAACATCTTGATAGACCACTTCCATGGTCCTTCTCAAATCCATTGCTTCCAGGGCACCTCCTATGATCACCTAAAACACAAAATTTGAAAGTTCTATGGAAAGAATGAAAACGTACGAGATAAAAAGTAACATTAATATATATTATACAATTTTATGCGAATAAACAGGGATACTAATCTTCATACCTTTGTGAGCAGGTTGGCGCGCCTCAAGGGCACATACTGACCCCCAGTGGGCCAGAGCCATATAGAAGTCCCTGTACATGTTAACCTCGGGTTCACAGCCAATAGCATACAGGGTGATGTTTCTTGTAGCAATTTCATTGATAATGTGGACAGGATCCAGTCCATTTGGGCAGCCTGTGATAAAAAAGCAGTTATATTATATTTTTTATTAATGAAATTTTTCAGAGAAAATAGTCAGTTTATAGGAGGCATCTATATATTATAGGCCTATACTTACCAAACCTAGCAGTTCAATTATGCAATCATAATTATATCAAGCATTACTATTTATCTCAACTAAACTATATTTCATACTTGAGCTATTACAATTACACATAGCATACGAGTTAAAATTCTACTCTACTACACTGTAAAACTGGTTAATTACTAATAATCACTGCTTAACAACAGAAGACTATGCTGCTTCAATGAAGACTTGAACCATTCATTGTTAATTTTCACACCAGAGGGCCATTTTCTCTTGACGCGCCACCTGTAGTTCGAACACCAAGATTTTTATGTTTATATCTCATCAAAAATATGTATTGACATAAAATACCATTTATAATACGGATAATGAATTTTTCTAATATTAAAATCACTGATGTAATGTTGATAGAAAATGTAACAAACTAGTCTACATAAAAATCACTGATGTATTGTTGATAAGAAAATGTGACAAACAAGTCTACTTTGGTAACACTTTAATTAAGCGCAACTGTTGGACTGAGACCTACATGCAAATATCAAACTAGAACACTGATAGCACTGAGAAAGCCTTTTAGGAGCTATGAGAACACTTCTCATAAAAAATACTATTTACAGCAAAACCTTTCGATAAGACTGAACAACATGCCTCTGTAACAGAAAAACATTTAACTTTATTATTTTTTTATTTTTTATGTAATATATTATATATGACTCATAAACATACCTTTAGGAAACGCATCTCCTCGCCGTCTCAGGCCGTGCGGTGGGGCATCACAAATTAAGATGCACATTTTCGTGGCGTCCTGGCGCCATTTAAGGCCCAAGACCTCATTTAGGGCGTCCGCCACAGCCTCAGGGTGGTCACCCCCTAGAAGAAAAAAAAGAAACAAATATATATATATATATATATCTATATACATAAATAATTTATATGTAATAAGCGATTTTTCAAAGTAGACCTGCTATTTTAATAATCTTTTTCTTTTGTTTACTTTGGTATCACAGTAACTAACCTCCCCTGGCCTTACAGTTATCCAGCCATATTTGCATGGTTGCCATGGAATCCGTGAAGTCATGAGTCTCTGTCACATAGGTCCTGTCTTGAGGAGGGTGGTCCCTGTACTTAATGAGGGCAAATCGGGCATCTGATTTCTCCGATTCAATTATATCACTTACTATGTTTTTGGTGCTCTGCGATGTAAAGATTAAATTAAAAGTTAAGGTGTAATGACATCCTTACACATGATATTATCGTTTTCTTTCTACAAAATAATTTTATTGCATAATATCCTTTTGTTTTCTAGAAGTGAAGTCAGATAATCTCTGTAAATATATACATATATACTTAGCTGCTATACTTCCTATTAATTAATATATATTTAGCTCTATTTTGAGGTAAAATCATTCTGTAAATAGTTATATCGTACACATTATATAAGGAATGTATTTTGTCGAACATGTTAATATGTATTATATATTATATGTAAAATATAACTGTGTTTATGATACAAGCTGTATATATGAAAGATTCTGATTGGATTTTATAAGGAGTGGATAAACAGCTAAACTAATGTTAACTTCTATGTAAATACTTTAATTTGGTGGCTGGAACCATCTGTAACTATAGTCTTTGTTGTATTCCCTTTTTTTTTTTTTTTTTTGTGATTGCATTTATTTCTTTTTATCTTTTGTACTTGTGACATTTATGTCTTTTCTGACATCTTCCGTCAATAAAAATTATAATATATCATGCCATGAATTCATGTATAAATTATTTTTATGGACAAGAATTACTACAGTGAGTTAATTAAATCAAAATGGTAATTACTAATTACCTTTCTAACTCCATCAATGTAAGGATCCATACTAGACGTGGTGTCAATAATAAAAGCCAAATCCAGAGTAGAAGCATCGTGTGCGGCCAGAGGAGGCCTCGATACTTGCATCTCATTCATGTTTCAAGGTATTCACTCTTTAGAATGCCTTTGTGCAATTTATACATGACCAAGCACTGGCAGGTGATTGGTTATTGAGGGTCACATGTCAGTAGAAGAAGCCAAATAAAGAATTAGCGCATTACATCATTACAAGACGTCGGTCGAACGTCGACGAGCCTGGCCCGAGGTGTGCTTTATTGATTGACACTTTGTGCGTGACTGAAGGCTAGCCTTAACAAAAAAACTCTCGGGAATAATATGCAGCAAATACTACCATGTGTCACTGCCCCAGCAATGGACAATTGAGTCCAGACTGCCTGCCCAAGCCAAGTTTGACGAAGAAATCGCACAAGTTTTCTAAATCTGGGAACTGACTGTTTGAATCCGGGAACTGACTGTTTGAACCCGGCCAGCCACTTCAACTCAGCTACTTTTCAGTTTTGTTTGTCAATGCCAGATATTTATTACGAGCAGTCTCTCTAATCTCTAATCTCTGAGAGAGATTAGGTCAAATGAGAGACTGATAGGAGATTAGGATCTGCTTTGGTGAAAATAAAATAAAGAAAATAAAAGAATATCTTTGAAAGATATATATGAAATCTTGAATATATTATGTAATTATTTTGTAAATAATGTCAGATGAAGAAAAGATATTTTGTCCAAATTTCTACTATCCTGACGATTACAAAATCATAATAATATATATATAGATTTTATTGACATGTAAAATATCATAAGTGATACATATGTCATTCAGTTAAAAGATAACATGAAAGAGACATTAATGTAAATACAGAAAGCAAATTTCAATAATCAAGGTTCCAGCCACCAAGTTAACTTATAATACGTGTTTAAAATCCACATACACAATAGAAAAAAAAAAAAAAATACAAGCCACTAATAAAAACATTTCACTCTTAAAGTCCAAAACATGACAAGCACATCATAACTAATAAACTAATAAACTAAATTAATAACTGTGTGGATACAGGAGATGGTTTTCTCTACACATCGGCTTGAAGGAGAAACTTTCCTAAACTGTTTAATAACTCAGGTTCCTTGTTTGTCATTATTGCTGTAAACTTAGTTATATCATCTAGAGACAAGAAGTTGTTAATAAATTTAGTTGCATTCAAAAAAAGGTTAACACGGTGTTGCTCATTACCAGGACAGACAATCAAACAGTGAATTTCGTCTTCTACAAAGTTTAACGTACACTTTTCACATATTCTATTTGGAGCAGGAATTATTGGTTTATGGTGTCGACCTGTTTCAATCTTCAGGCTATGTGAACTTGTCCTAAATCTAGCTATTTTAGTTAACACTTTGCGAATTTGTTGCAATTCAAGATAAGGTTCTATTCTACAATCAGTTTTAAATAGTTTATATGTCCTAAGTTTTGGTTGTTGTGAACTGTCATTTATTGCATTTATAAGTCGCTCATGTTCGGCTTCATAGAGTCTTAGTTTCACTGTGTTAGAGATATTATCAATGTCAAAGTTTCTGAGGTTACTAATATCATATTCAATGTTGCAGTTATTTAATACATGACACACTTTACTGAACCAGTTATTTCCATTTACTGCATTCACATAAATTTCCTTCTGAAAATTTAAACATTTCTTAAGTAAACTGTCATCAGGTGCTCTTTCCAATCTTATCCAGTAATTCACCATTCTAATTTTCTGTCTGACATGCAATGGGAATCTACCTGTTTCACCATAGACTGCTAAAGATGGTGTTTGTTTTCTAACTCCTAATATGTTTTTAAGATATGCAAGTTGCAAATTTTCTAATTCAGGCATAGATTTTTCACTTGTCCATATTTCACTATTGTACTCCAGGATAGGTAAAATATAGGTATCAAACATTCGAAGAGATAGCATGGGATCGATTTTTCCTAATGCTTGTTTTGAATCACCTTGCAGTGCAAAGAGCGCTTTATGAGCTTGTGTTGAGAGGTATTCCGTCATCTTGCTATGTATTCTACGCTTATTAGTAAGCATATGGCCAAGATATTTGAAGCTGTCAACATTTACTAGTTTAAATAATGCGCTTTAGCCAATTTTGGCTAAAGTCCTTAGTTACCCCATTCAAAATACATTAATGAATGTTCAAGTCACAGTAACCATGAAATTGTACTTCATTAGAACAAGCTAAACCACATCCTTTTTAGTTGACCACATAGTCGAATTTTCACGCATGATGCCCAAAAAAGTTCATAGTGCAGTCCAAAAAGTCCCAAATATTTCTGGAGTAGGTGAACATGAAAAATATATATAACTTTATAGGTACCAAAATATTCCCTAGAATCTCTACTTCAAGGATCTGCCTGATGAGTTCTGATGCCAGATTAAAAATTGGACGCGTTTTAGTAGGGAGCCCATATTGTGACGTCACTTCATTATGCAAAATTTCGCATATTAGTCCTTTGCCTAAGTGGTAAACCAAAGAATGTTATACATCATGTATTTTTTTCTTTTGGTGGATTCCCATCCCTATGGGTCCAATTAACAAATACAGCTTAGTTGGCCACTTGAAAACTTTGGGCATTGTTTACTATAAGCAAATTAAGGTCGCCATTACTGAAATAGCAATTTCTGCCAATATCTCAGGAACTAAAAAAGGTAAAAATATTGGCGTCTATACCAATGTTGTAGGGTCAAGGAAAGTGATTAAGGCATTTTCAGGTTTGTCCAATGTATGTTAATGGCCAAAACAGGAGCAGGTTGGAAATAAATGTTTAATATAACCCTGGTCAATTGAGTAATCCAGTCTGCTCCGGATTACATATTATGGAGTTACTTTCTTGTAGTATGTTACATGAAAGTTTCTCCCCCGCCCCCCACTGTGTTATATATGAATCATGCTAAATAGGGTCTTTGAATTCACAATTAATCTCCAGATTTTCTTTTCTCAAAATAAATTATAAATATATTTTCCTTTGTGCTCATTTGAACAGCAAATACCAGATCATTCTGTTGAGAGAAGACAAGACATTGTATGCTTTGCCAATGAGTTAATTGTGTTTTCTTTACAATCATAACAATGCAAAGGGAAAATACCTTTAAGCTTGTCCATCAATTTTCTGTGATTTTTCCAGTTCTCATAAATGCATATCAGACATGTTTGTTCAAATGCTTGAAATATGCTGTTAGAAACTTAATTACCTGATAGTTTTATACAACTAAAGGTTAAGCAAAGTAATGAGTTCAGCTCATGCATGAGGTTCCAAGTGACCCAAAAAAAAAGAGACTTATACCATTTTCCTTATATCTGAAGCACATCCTCATAACATAGTCAAACGTTAGTGACCCTATAGGTTAAAACATTGTTAACTTCAAGTACCCCTATACCCTTCCTCGTAAAAAGTGCATTTCTTGTGCAAGCCTATTCAATCATCAAAATAAGCCAGGCAATACATGGCCACCCTTCACATCCTCTGCGCGGCTGGACTTGATGACAAAATCAAAGAAACAGAAAAAAAACAGACCCAAATTTGTTGATCTGACTAGGTGGAGCCATACATTTATGGTGATCTAGTGGAAGAAGTGGCCAGATAAGGGTTGCTATATTGTAAATTACATTAGGCAAATTTTCTAATGGATTAAGCCTTAAGGTTAGGTCTACCAGACGGCCACTCCAAAACGTTATTCTTTTTGTTTGGGTGGGATATTTTTGACACTGGTTATTCAGATTTCCTATTCCTGACTGAAGGTTTCAAATGCTCTTTTCACGATGCCATAACATATATTGTTCTCTTCTCTAATAGAAACCTTCACTCCAGATTCCTCAAGGTCTTTGTACATTTCTTTTCTGGGATAATCTTAGAGGAGAATGTGACCCCATTCTGTGTCTTTGGGGTCTTCCTGACAACTTGTCAAATAACAGCACTGAGTCTGGGAAGTCGAAGACATTTTTACTTTCTCACACGCCCAGGTCAAGTTCACAAGTATATATATCTTCTTCTTTTTTTATTTATTCACAAGGGAGAGGTTTCACACTTACCACACAGGGAGCTCCTCAGTTAGTGATATGATGAATTTTTCTATAACTTTCGTCTTTGTTTTCTTGAAAATATGGAATATCTTAAGTTAAACTTTGACCTTGTGCATTTCAAACACATGCTCCAATTAGATAAGTGGCATGCATTTGATTAATACCAAGAAGTTTTTCATGGTCTCAAAACATAATATGAAGAAACCATACAACATGTTTTTTGTGGTATTTGTACCATTTATACTAAGTATATAAATATTTATTATCTAATTATCATAAATCTGTTTTGAACAAGACAAGCAATCTAAAATGTCGTTTCAAAAATTTGAAACATCACAATCCATGATTATAGCATTATTACAATATTTCACCATTTGCTAGGGTGTATGCAAGCTTACGACCCATTAGTGATTCAGTATTTGCATATATTTTTGTCAAATGGCGGATATATATGTGTAAGGTTGAATAGATTTCCAATAATATATCTGGGAAAGGTTTTTGTCTAGAGACAGATCAAGTGCAATTAATCATGGTATAAATCTGTAGCTATTCAGGTGTATGCAAAACTCAACTGTACTTCCAGCTCCCCCTCCCCCCTTATTATTTTACAAATTCCGAGTAGCCAAAAAATGTGGCTTTTGGTGCCATTTAATTATAGAAATCCCAGTCATGTACCCTAGCCTTTAGATCTATACGAGACCTGAGGCTTTTAAAGTCCTGATTTTGGCAATGTGAGCAGCTTGTGGATGCTAAGCATACACTGAAACTACAAATAAATGGAGCCTTTCATAAAGATTGAAGTTCATTATCATGCTGAACCATATGACATAACTGATGGCAACTGCACCAAAGTTTGCTCATTTACAACAAATGCTGTATTCAACGGAAAAACTTGCAAAATGTTTGAGCTGTTTTAAGAGAATATGTAGTTTGTAAAGGTCAACAGTGTGTTAAAATCACTTCTGTTTCAGAGAGTTAGGAAATAATAGTTTTTGGTCATAATTGTGCTCACAATGTAAATGTGTGATGTATATTGCCATTTTGCAGCGTTTAGTTTAGGTATTGATAATCAGCACTGTTTGAGTATAATATTGATAACCAAAAACTTCAATGTGGCAGAGAATACAAGCTTATAAAATGAGGACTTAACTCTAGGTTTTAGGTGCTTTTTGTTAGATATATTAAGTTATTATTCTGTATTTGCGAAAAATTTGGAAAGATTTGTCAAAAATATGACTAAAAAAGATGGTCTCATTGAGAGGCTCTCACCAGAAACACACTCATATTTGAGCTTGGCATCAACCAGATCCTTATATAGGAGGGTATAGGGAAGACCTCAATGCATGTTGCCAAATATACATATTTCATGTTGGGTGGTCACCCCATATGGCCTCCTCCTCCTACTGCACTATCAGCCATTTCAAGCCAGCTAAGGTGTTAGTCTGTTCGACCTTGGACTAAACTGTTTAGTCCAAGGTTCGACATGGGTTGGGAGGTTTTTTTTTTTTTACATGTCATAATATTTACTGTCAACTTTCTTTATATGGAAGATTTTTAAATTATTTCATTGTATTTGCATTCATTTCATTTCACACTGGAAAATTAAACACTCCCATTTCTCTCACATTGCCAGATATCTATTGTTTTTTTTTTTTTAAGAATTTTTTTGTCAGTTATTTCAACCCAGCTACTTTTCGGTTGTTTTGCCAAAAAGTTTAGTTTTACCATTATGTTACTTTTTTCAGTAACACTTCATACTGAATGTACAGAACCAGCAATAATTATTCCGGCTTGGACTTGAACATAATCTTACCTCAATAAATTGTCATGAAAACGTAATGACACCGATTTCAATTTGGAATACCACTTTCAAAAGCACAGCACATGCCTACAACTACAGCAAAGCAATAGAGATGGGGCAACACACCACTGCTGAAGACATCCGGCATGCAAGGTCTGGTAGGGAAGCTATGATGATTGCAGAGACCATATCTACAAACAAAGTGCCATGTACCAGCTTCTGCAATTGAAAGCAGTGCCTTCCGGTATGATCTGGTGGCATCTCATGGAAAGTCACTGATCGAGGAAACAACACATGAATACTGGGAGCGAGGGAGGTCCGGACAGGGGTTGAACATGCTTGGACGTCTACTGATGGTGCTGAGAGACACTCTACCTGAATCCCCTTCAGCTCGATACATGTCCTCAAGCTCACTTCCTTCTGTTTCTTGTCAAACGACTCAAAGGCACAGCTACCCTTCCAGTCGCAGTCAACAACCTCGTTGTTTTAATTGTGGGGAACGATTCCACAATGTAAGCACATGCAGGCACAAATCACCTCTGCAATGCTACTCCTGTCATGGTTATGGACACAAAAGCAAGTCTTGCTCTGCTCGAAAAGGTGGAACTACACAGAAAACTTCAATTGTGAGATAGATCATTGGCCAGATTCAGATTATTTTTATTTTGCCAAACAAAAAACATAATATTAACAATTTATTTTCATATTTTCATTTATAAACATTTGTTTCGCAAGGAGACCTCACAAAGTTAAATATATCTTATCGCTAGCGTGAGGCCACCTGGAGAGATCTATTAATATTACATAGTGAACATTAAATCAAACACAATATGGAAATTACTCTCATCAGTAGTAGTCTCATCTACATTACTCATCTGAAGTTAAAGAATATATTGTTGAAAAGTATTATGAAGAAGCAGTAGGATGAACATTTATACATATATAGCAGTTTTCAATACTGCAGTCTGCGGAATAAGATGCTACAGTGCTATTTTTCACATATTTCTTAAATCCATCTGAACTATGTGTTTCTAGTTTTTCTCTGTAAGTTATGGACATATTATTAAGGGTTTTGATAAATCTATACTTAATACTCTGTTTTGCAAATTCATGTTTAATTAAGGGAAGTCGTAATTGACCAGCTATTCGAGTTTCATAGTAATGAGGATCATCTCTAAATAGCAGTAGTAAATCAAGAAAATACTGTGGCAAGGCATTGTTGCATCGTTTATGGCAGAATTTCAGGTCACACAGTGCACAGATATCATGGAATTTTAAAAGATTGTTTTTTAAATAAACCACTAGTATGAAAATGATATTTACTATTAGTAAGAGCTCTGACAGCTTTTTTTTTTGTAAAAAGAATATATTTTGACATTGCCAACCCCAAAGAAGAGCTCCATAGTTTAAGTGTGATAACACAAGGGAATTGTATATATGTAACAAGGCACAGAGAGGCAACATATAATCTGTGCATAATGCCTACTGTTTTTGACAATTTCTTTGTAATCATATCACGGTGAGCTTTCCAATTTAGATGTCTATTTAACATTATGCCAAGGAAGTTAAATTCATTGACAAATTCGATAACAGAGTCTTCTATTTTAATAGTAGGAATTTGAACTCTTCTTTGGGGTGCATGGAAAATCATGGCTTTCGTTTTGCTTTTGTTAGTAACAAATTCTTTGAAGTAACTTGGTTGACATCATGTCAAACCCACAACTGTTTTTAATTTTTAGAGACTCTATTAGTTTTATTACAGTATTTCTATTTGTAGTATGAAACTCAAAATCTGGGGCAACTGGAAGATTCATATAGCTTTGGAAATTTATTCCATCCGGGGTTCTAATTGTCTGTGCTAATTTAGTTCCTGCTTCAGCATAATATTCATTAAATGCATCAGATTAAATTAAATTTGTCAGATATATAATTATTGTCCACCACAAAACATTTTGGAAATAAATTTTTCTTATTTTGACCAATGATTGAATTAATTATGCCCCATGTCTTTTTGATATCACTCTTATATTTAGCAAAATATTTCTCATAATAAAGTTTTTTGGCATGGTGAATGCTTTTCCTTAGTATGCAATTATAAGTCTTTAAATTTGTTTTTATATTACTATGTTGAGGATCCTGAACATTCAAAGATTTCAATTTGATATAAAGCTTGTCTCTATAGGCTATGGACCTGATAATACCACTTGTTATCCATTTTGATTTCTGGTGTTTATGTTTCTTATATTTTACAATTTTTTGTTGGAAGCGGAGTGATATTGTATCGTTCACAATAGCACTAAATTTATAATTTTCATTTGGATTTGCATTATTTCCACAATCAAAATTGTCAATTATACATAATTCATGCAACTTTTCTTTAAACTGTATCAGGGCATTGTCATGGTTAGGGGTAACAATGACAGTTTTTTGTAAATTATGGCAAAGGTTCAAACGATCTAAGATCATAAAATAAGGGCAATGATCAGATAAACAACTCAACAGTATGCCAGATGTGCAATTAGTAGAGGCATTGCCTTAGTTAGTTAGTTAGTGTTATTGTTTAACGCCTCATCAGCACCTGAGTGGGCTATGTAGAGGCTCTCTAGGGTAAGATTGATCATCCATAGTTGGTAGTAGAAACCAGAAGCATGCAAAAAATCAATAAGTGTCTGCGTTGGATAGCTGGAGCAGCTTGTGCAATGCGCACTGTCCTGTTTTAGCCACTGGGGATAGAGGACTTCACCCCAAGTGTTTCCACCTTCGCCGCGTGGAGGCCCAGGACCTTCGAGGGCTGAGAGGCATTGCCTAATTTACCAAAAAAATTGTCTAATAATGTGCCATGTTTTTGGGTCAATCGGGTGGGAAAAGTAATTTTAGGAACATAGCAATTTGAGAAGCAAGATTCAAGATATTGATTAATATATATATTCTGTCTGAATTTCAAAAGATCAAGATTAAAGTCACCTGCCATTATAACCCTTGTTTTTCTGTCCAAATCTCTAAAGATCTGTTGTATATCATCAGTAAATGAAGTAATACTATATATATAAGAATTCGGGAGGCCTATAAATATTTCCAACGATAAGATTCTCTTTTGGGAAACCAGGTATTTCACTACCCAGTTCTACTTCAATAAAAAGACCATCACAGGAGGTTGTATTCTCAAAGACATTGACCACTGTGTAACTTAGAAAATCTAGCAAATAAAATGCGACCCCACCATGTGCAAACCAATTGGTAACCAGGTAACTGTAATAATGAAATGAAATGTCACTGTTCTCATGCAACCAAGTTTCTTGCACACAGATTACAGTTGGTGAACAAAGATTTTCTATATAATTCAACATAGAGCCTTAATTCATTAAACTTAGCATTCAGCGATTGACAGTTGAGACTTAGGATTATAAATTCATCTGGATTAGAATTAGCTAAATGTACAAAGGAGTCATTTTCATAATATGGGGATATATCCAATAATACAGGTTCATTATTTTCCTCCATTAATTCTTGGTTTCTACCCTCAATAAGGTTGCATAAGGAATATGTACTGTTTGCTTCTACTGTCCCAAAAATATTTTCTGCACTTACTGCTTCAGCCATTCATATGGATGAGATCAAGTAGATGAGCAATTTCTAGACCACTGATGAGAGCAATTTTTGTACCAATAAGACAATTATATTTTATGATGAGTATAAGGTATGAATCTGAAATTATAAGTATGAAGATATTAAAAAAACATAGTAAAAACATATAAGAGCATTTTAGCTGCAAGGAGTAACAATTATATGTGAGATTCCCTGCATGAATGGAAAATTTACAGATTGGTTGGAAATAAAAAAACTTAATAATAATAAAATAAACAATTTAAAAATAAGCATATAATAATAACATATTAAACATATATGTTGGCAGATTTCTTACGTGACAAGCATGACACATGGTCCAAATATTTTAGTCCATATCTAAACATGGTTATCATGTTACATACATCATTGGAGTTAAATTCAAGACCGAAGGTCCACCAAAGTTTTAGTCCAAATGTGAATACTGGAAGAACTTTAATCTAAACATGAATAATTATTTAATTAAAGCAATAGAGTAACTGATACCCTTTGACAAGGTTAGTTCACATATTAATTAGTGACATACAAGACACAAGGTCCACAAAGGTTAATTGTCACAGTGCACACATAAATCCATGTGAAAATGAAAGCAATTTTAACCTACACATAAAGAAATATTTCACTACAACAATAGAATACTGATACCATTTGACGAGTTTAGTTCATATATGAATTGAGTGACATACTAGACACAAGGTCCACAAAAGGTAATTGTCACATTTTTTATATATTGCAGTACAGTCAATTCCATGAGAAGCCATTTGAGATGCTTTCCTGTTCCATTTGATATATTAGGTGATGTTTTCAGGATAATCAATCAATAGACACAATGAATTCTGGGAGAGGGTGGGTGATTAGGGCTTTACGTCCTGTATTTCTGCACCAATTGGGCTAATTAGGACAGGCAGAGACCATGGCAATGAGACGAAGGATGGAATTCCTGGAGAGACCATTTGAGATAGTTTCACATTTCATTTGATATACCGTTCCATTTGATAAACTGGGTCTAATGTGTGTGTGTGTGTGTGTGTGTGTGTGTGTGTGTGTGTGTTATTGTTTAACGCCTCATCAGTACCTGAGTGGGCTATGTAGAGGCTCTCTAGGTTAAGATTGATTATCTATATTTGGTAGTAGAAACCAGAAGCATGTAAAAAATCAATAATTGTCTGCGTTGGATATCTGGTAAAGAGATGTTGTAAGGTAGTAGCTTGAAACAAAGGTCTTCTAATGCGTTGTAAGTGGGTGCAATCTAATAAAATATGTTTGATTGTTTGGGGGCACCGACAACTCTGGCATACCGGTGCCGGTTCATTGACTAAAAGGTGTAAATAGTCTTGAATGTCCTATGAGGCATCTGTGATATATGCCTTGATCTTTGCGAGTATTGAACCTACTAGGTATTTTATTTTGAATGCAAGGTAAGATTGAATGCAACTTGTTGTAATTACATTCATTCCATTGTCTTTGCCAGCAAGACATGATAAAAGATTGTATAGTTGTTTTAAAATCAGTGTATGGGATAGTAAAATCAGTTATCTCCATTGTAAGAGCCCTTTTTGCTGCCAGGTCTGCTTTTTCATTACCTTTTCATTTCTGTGATCTACAATTTGCACAGGTTGCTTTGGCACCGCAGGAGCCGCTGAAATGGCCAAATCTTTGGCAGTTATAACATCATTTTGGGTTCGGGATGTAGGGACGTACCCTACACCACTCGAACCCAATGCTGACCTTGTCAGGCAAAACTGTGCCATCAAAGGTCAGTGTGAGTAGGTCGTGAATATCTGGGGGGCTGGCAATGAATGTGGATCACATTGTAGTCATCCAGCCAGTCCCTCAGTTCCTCATCAGAGCAGAGACTGTTCTCATGCGATGTTATAATGCCTTTGCAGGAGTTGAAAACTGATGGGGCTCCACCTTAACAGGGGAACCCGCAAAGGCTTTCAACCCCAGCAATCTCAGCGACTGGTCCCTGCAGGAAACCTGCACCAGCAAGGATGAATTTCTTAATCGTCTTGTATTTTCTACAAAACCAATGGTTTCTTTTAACGTTCGACAAATTGTAATGGCTGAGAGACGGAAAAACCCATCATCACAGCCAGTAATGACAATAAACTTGGGCCATGGCGTAGATATAGCTTCATAATTGGTACTTAGATTTGCATCATCTGATGATGTGCATGAATGTTTACTATGTCTGGAACCAGAAGCCAATTTTTCGACCTCAGCCTGGTTTACCGCTGAGGGACGCGCACCTTGTTCACCCGGGCGACGTGCGAGCCGGTCTGAAACTGTCTAATTGGACATATTCATAAAAAGGTTCACCTGTATGGTAGGGGACACACCCTCCTGTAAAGCTGGAGCAGCTTGTGCAATGCGCACTGTCCTGTTTTAGCCACTGGGGATAGAGGACTTCACCCCAAGTGTTTCCACCCTCGCCGCGTAGAGGCCTAGGACCTTCGAGGGCAACTGGGTCCAATGAAAGCCAAAGAATAAAAGTAAAAATTCCAGGATAATCAAAAGTAGACATAGTATCCTTGATAGCCTCTATTCAAGGAAACCCATTTGGCTGTCAGTTGACATTATACATGAGGCTGCAAATAAGGCTACAAGTATATTTTAGGTTTACAGTAAACCATTTCCATGGTAAATAACTTGCAATATATCTGGATGAATAGCAGTATAATATAAGGGAACACATTTTGTCAACATAGAGATGTTAAACCAATGTTAGACTGTCTGAATATTAGTTACTTGTTATTTAGCTTATCACAAATTTGTTTAAGAAGTCTTCCCATCACATTTTGCCCTATCCAGGCACCGGTGTTTAACGAAATTTTGTCGGACAGACTAATCCCAGTTCCCCAAAATTTGTCAGATGCAGAAGCTTCACCCAACTTACGTGACCCAGTCTTGATAAGTGCTTCTTTACAAAGTGGATCATTTGTAAATTTAAGTAACAAACCTTTGCTCATGATTTTTGGAGATTCTGTCTGCCAAGTTTGTTCACTGACCCCATTAATCTGATAAGACAGAGCCTTAGCATGAGCAGGATTCCTTGCATTATGATATTGAAGATACTGCTCAGTGGAGTGAAATTCATTCCTAAATTCATCACTAAATGATGTCAAATAAAAGCTTGAAAGGTGTGATCTGGAACCATAAAAAGCAAGTCTGAATGTCCTGCTTGTAACAATTTGCCATGAATTTCAGTGAATCAGGGACATCATGTAAATTCTCGATTTCATATGTATTCCCCTCAATTACCAATTTGTCCACATTGAGGAATGCCTGCATCTTTAACTGTTTGGCGGCCTTTAAGAAGGGCAGCAACGTTTTTCTTCTTTTTTGTTATATTGATATACAAACCGCCAAATGTGAGAAATGATGATTTAATCAGTAAACTAGGGTTGATGTTAGACAAATGCTATGTCGAATGCAAAAGTTTTTATATATTGGGTGACGTAAATATCAACTTTAATAATCTACCAGACAATGTGTTGTATTTCATAACCCAGTATAACCTTAAGAATATATCAAAAGAACCAACATGTTATAAAAATTTCACAATCCATCACTTATAGATGTAATATTGACAAATACTCCACAAAGAATTGTATCTCATCTGAATATATCCATTGGTGTTAGTGACTTTCACAATTTCATATGTGCTGCTCCTTTCGTAAGGAACAATGTCCATTATACATGCAATGAACAATACATTCAATCCAAAAAAGCTGAACTGTTTGACGATGATGAGTCCGATGCAAACCACAAATCCATATGAGATTAAAACAATAGGAAATAGGGTCAAGAACTTTAATAAACAGAGATGGGGAAAAAATGCTAGGCAAGTTGCGACTGAGGCTTGTCAAGCTAAATTCACACAAAGTTCCGAATTTCTAGACACTTTGTTGGAAACTGGGGATAAAGTGATTGGAGAAGCATCAAGAAACCCCTTTTGGGGAATCGGAAAATCTTTGGATGAAGCCTGTGTATTATACACAAACACATGGACAATCTTTTGGGCAAAGTTTTGATGTCGTTACGAGAGCAACTAAAGTAAACAAGTGACTCATTGTAATTCAGTGAATATTTTGAGCTTATCTTGGACAATCATAACATGCTCCTTATTGACTCTTTAACACGTTGTGATGACTTTCTTAGTTTTCAATTAATTAACTGTGTTTTCTGTCCATGTTCTATTGAAGTTTCTTTTGATTCACAAATATGACATGTGCCCACGTAGTATTTGACTTACTGTTTCAGAGGTAAATGATATATAATTGTGTATAATTTCTCACTAATCTGTGGTGTTATTGTTTTTAGAGCGTCACGGTAGTTGTTTGCTCCTGTTTGCTTTTGGGTCACTAATCCATTTGTCCATATTTCATAGCTATACTGTGGTGTCAATTGATTATAATATGTCATGTTAATTTGTGCTTGACCTCTTTTGTCTCTTATGTTGTGTTATTCCCTAAACATTCTTAGGCGGTCAATTATTATGTATAGTCTATGCTTCTTTGTTAAAAACAATCCATTGTTTGGTGTGAGCAAAATCCAATAGTTTTTTGTTCATTTATGTTCTTCAAACTATGTAGTTCGTAGTTCGTCCACATGGCGTTAACAGATTGCAACAGTTAATGTTTGGAATTACCCCCTTTTGATTTTGCTTTGTCTATGGTTTATGTCAAGTCCACCAGTCGTTAGCGGTTTGCCCATCAGTTTACTGACTTTTTCGTCTGTTGATCCTTGTTTGTATTTTCTTTTTCCTTTTGATTTTTCCTTGTACTTTGGCTTACATGTTTCAATGGTATAGTTAATTCTGTGATATAACAAATAGAAATAGTAACATAAATGGTATTAAACTCATATAGAGATTCAAGCTTACTTGATCTTGTTGAAATTGATGATGTCTTAATAACAGACTGTAATTATTTAGACTTATTATAATAAGTGAATGTCCCAGAGATTGTGATGTACTAAATTCTTGGACAGTAGGTCATTTAAATATCCACAGCATCCCAAGCAAATATGAGGATTTAATTGATCTGTCAGATACCATGAACGAAAAAAAATTTCTACCTGATATATTTTTTATGTATGAGACCTTTCTGTGTGTGTGTGTGTGCGCGCGCGCGCGTGCGTGCGTGTGTTATTATTTAATCAGATTTCTTGAAGAAGTATGAAACCATTTTAAGAAAGATAAGAAATGAACATTAAAAAATCATTATTGGTACAGACCAATATCTAGATTACTTAAAACTTTATAGGCATAACAATACAATGAAATTTTTTGAACTAAATTTAACAAATAATTTAATACTAACTATCTACAGACCAACAAGAGTGACACATAACTCTGCCACTCTAATAGACAATATTTATGTTGATGTTGAATTATATTCGAATATCATATCCTATGTATTCACGACTGATATATCTGATCATTTTTTGTGTCTTGCAAAAATACAAGGTAGTTAACCAGAAATTTTGAAACATACACCACCAGAAAATTTTATGACTCTGTATTGCGTAATATCAAGGGTGCTCTGAATAATATAGATTGGAATTTTCTTGAGGAACTTACTGTAAATGAGGCAAGCACATTGTTAAATGAAGAAATTACCAAGGCTATGAATTTTTATGCACCTTCAAAGACAATAACTGTAATCAGAAATATTAAAGATGAGATACATGGATTACTCTGGGACTAAGAATTTCAACAGTTAAATGTTGGAAGATGTATAAAAAAAAGTATTGCACTTGCCCCATGATTGTCAAGAATATGTAGAATACAAATATTATCGAAATATGTACAAGAAATTGAGGAGACAGGCCAAAATTAATTATGTACATAATCTTATCCCTGTCAATAGAAAAGACGCAAAAAAACTGTGGACTATCCTAAACTGTATTACAGGAAAACTCAGGAATAAGAAAGACATATCAGATGAAATTATTATAAATGGTATAAAAGAAAGTAATAAACAAATTATTAGTAATGAGTTTGCTGATTATTGCAGTGAAATAGGGAAAAATATGGCTGAAGAAATAGAAAGAAAAGGAACTAGATTAGATCCATTGTCATATATACACAATAGTGTATACAATAATAATTGTTTTTTTCTTTCCAACTTCTAATAACGAAATAGAACGTTTTATAAAATGTTTGATATTTTAAAATAGTCAAGGCCACGATGAAATATCAAATATCAACTTAAATTGATTCATCCGAGTATAATCCAGGCAGAGTATATTATTTTTAATAAATCTTTGAGTTCAGGTGAATTTCCCGAAAATATGAAACGAGCAATTGTAAAACTTCTTCATGTCAAAAATTCTAGAGAAAATAGTAAATTCACGTCTTCCAAAGTTTTTTATTAAACATAACATATTATTTGAAGGACAATATAGATTTTAAAAAAATAACAGTACATTAGATGCTATTTTAGACTTAACAGGTAATATCTTAGATGGGTTTAATAAAGGGATGTATACAGTTGGATTATTTTTAGACATGTTTAAGGCATTTGGTAGTATTAAGCACGAAACCCTATTTAAAAAAATGGAAATGTATGGGATAAGGGGAATGGCACTTTAATGGCTTTGTAGTTATCGGACAGATAGAAATATTAAAGTACTTTTAAAAAATATATTATCACTCAAATTTGGTACCTCACCCCTCAAGGCTCTGTCTTAGGCCCTTTAATTTATTCCATATTAGCCAATGATATGCCAAAAATGTATAAAATTCTGTGTTATTTTTGCAGATGATACAACTTTTTATGTCACTGGTAACAACATCAAATTTTTGTATAAAAAAATTAATGAAGATCTATGTGAAATAGTACAATGGTTTAACAGCAAATCTCTTTCATTAAATATTGAAAAATTGAATTACATTTTGTTCAAACCTAAAAATAAAAAACCTAATTGTAATGGAAACATAAAATTAGAGGGCCAAGAATTAAAAAAAAGTAACTTATACTAAATTCCTTGGAGTAAATATTGATGAAAACCTAGATTGGAATATGCATTCTAAATATGACAAAAAACTTGCTACCATTTAGTTCAAAGAGACTTCTTTATTTTGCTAATATCCAGAGCCATTTAAGTTATGCAATGAGTGCCTGGGGACATATGATCGCCAACAGTAATTTAAGAAAATTAAAAGTTCAACAAAATAAACCTATTTGAGCATTATTCAGTATAAACAAGAGAACAAGACTTCGACCATACTACAGAAACGCAAATTTTTTGACAATAGAAAGCCTTATTGACCTGTCTCTACTTAAAATTTCTTATAGATATATAAGTAAAATAATCCCAAAACGCATAGTAAATCTTTTTGAAATCCCCACATAATTATGCAACTAGAAATAGAATTGGCCTTCAAGCACCTCAACACACCTCACAAATATACAGTAAAAGTTTTCTGGCAAGATCACCACATTTATGGTTACATTCGCCCATCAATATTAAAAGTAAGGACAATATTATATTATTTAAATGTTTTGTCAAGTACAAATGTAATTATATGTAATTAAAGCAGTAATTAAATTGTAATTTTCTCAATAAGTTGAAAATATTGTATTGATTTTGCAATGTGGTATGACACATACTCGTGTTCTACTGTTCTATAAATGCTTTTTTTCTTTTGCTCGTTTTTTTTTTTTTCTATTTTTGTTACTTTATTTATAATAAATAAATGTTTAATATAATAGGGGATACATCCACCCTTGGGTAATGGTATTTTGTAAATACTCAGATGTATCTCCTTCCAACACATTATATGTTATTTTTATATCACGTGCTATTTGTTACATATACTTGTAAATTAATGTACTTGAGTGTTGGTAAATAATAAAATGTCTAATGTCTGAAAGCTTACTATCTGTACTTTATAGATACTTAATAATTAGTGTCATCTGTGTGGTATTAGTACAGGTACAACATCTGGAATAAAGTCATATATGAAATTTTACTTTTTTGAGCATGACCTTTACCATGAATCCCATTTTTGGGGTCATAAATCAATTCTCCATCCCACTTCTTGCATGTAAATACCATTTTTCCTTCTTGAGATATGAAAAATCAAGGCATTTACATGTAAAAATTGGCCGACTTTTCCGGCTTTGTTATGCTGTATTATTAAAAGCTACCCTTTTGAAGTGGTTATCATACATTTTCAGAGATCTGAGAATATAAGCTTTCAGAAAATATATGATAATCTTTACCCACCAAATTGATGCCAATATCTCCTCTAGCACAAGGACTATGTTGGAAATCATAAGAAAATCAGATGTTTTTATGTCCCTCCGTTACTGATGGGTTTTTGGCAATTGTGCCCAAGGAGATTGCCCTCAAACCAAAATTCAAGGTACTAATGAGCCCTAACATCCTGAATGTGTTTTATTTTCCAAATATTATACGTTACTAGGGCCGGATTACCCATTAGGCAAGGTAGGCACGTGCCTATGGCCCCCACTTGGATGGGGGCCCCCAAAATACAAAATAAATAAATAAATAAAAAATAAAATGGTGATACATATGGAATACTGGTTTTATGCTATCATTGGTATGAAATTATATAAAAAGTGATTTGAAGTAAAAGAAAGTTTACAAACTGAAGGTACCGTTAATTAATATGAAGTTGGGGCCTCCTTATATACAATTTATTTTCAAAATTCATATTATATATAGAATGGGAAAAGACCTTTAATATGGAAATAACTAACAGAGCTGCATTTTTGTGTAGGTAGGTAGGTAGTGTTATTGTTTAACGCCTCATCAGCACCTGAGTGGGCTATGTAGAGGCTCTCTAGGGTAAGATTGATCATCCATAGTTGGTAGTAGAAATCAGAAGCATGCAAAAAAATCAATAAGTGTCTGCGTTGGATGTCTGCATTTTTGTGTAATAATTATGTATAAAAATAATCGGGGCCCTTTATGCACAGTACATAGAGAAATGTGAGAGGGCCTCAGGGCCCCAACTCAATCATATCTTAAATAAAAAAAATAATGCTGGAAAAACGGTCAAGAGTATGTTTTTTTTTTTTGAAATGAAAGATAGTTGACACACTGTTTGAAGGTATCTTAAATATTATGTAAAAAAAAAAAGAAGTTTGGTGGGGCCCCATGAATGGGCCAATGGCCCATCAAATAATTAAGGGAGCCCGCAACTTCATATATGAATATATATAGTTGACAAAAAGAAAGGATTGCTAAAACTTCTCTCCAAGCTCTCAGAACTTTGAGAGACTCAGTCCCTTCATCACCTTTGCTGACTTGCTGAACAGTGTATATCACAGTGTATGGTGTATAGAGGTGGGGACTGGTGGAGTGCATGTATATACACGTATGTGTAGCACAACTACCCCTAGGCAAACACCTGCATTCTCAGACAAGCATCACAGTTTATTCACAACATAATATCGTGCAATCACTGCAATGTCAGAAAAGCAAAGACACAGAGTTTATCTCAGTGGTGCTGAAAAACTCAGAAAACAAAAGAAAGTTCAAGAATCTTTAAAGTCAGTCCCAAAATTGACTGCATTCTATGAAAAGGCGGGGCCTTCTAAACCAAATACAGAGAAACATGAAAATATCAATGATGGTAAGCTTTTTTTCTATATAATATTAATCAATTTTCAATTATACATGAGTTATGATAATTTCTAATGAAAAAGTCTACTTAAATTTCTATTTTAAAATTGTAGTCTATAATATAAGCCACATTTGCTTTCAGTCTCAGAAGAACCAGTGGTCCAGATGGAAGTTGATGATTCTGCAGAGCCTGATCCTGCACCACCACCAGATGATGTTGATGTCCCCCGATCAGATGACTCAGATTCTGCCTTATGGAAAGTTGACAAGAACTTCCAGGAAGTAATTGTGACAAAACCAATAGAACAAAACATTTCCAGTGAGGACTTTTCTGAATCTGAAAGGGAGCACAATGGGCACAAGCGCTTCCTAAGCAAATCACTGTTCGAAAGATCTATGGTAAATGGTGAGAAGGTAAATAGGGAATGGCTAGTATATTCCAAATCAACTGGAAGTGTGTACTGTGCACCCTGTAAAGTATTTTGTCAAAGAAATGAAGACAAAGCATTCATTAATGGCTTCAGTGATTGGAAAAATTCCCATAGTAGGGTTAGGGCCCATGAAACCAGTACTGAGCACAAAAACTGTATTAGAATTTGGCATGCAAGAGCATCAAATGAACAAAGGATAGACCAAGATCTTGTTAGGGAGTTAGAGGAGGAAAGTAAGTACTGGCAAGCTGTGTTGAGACGTGTAGTTGAAGTAATCAAGAAATTATTTGGGAATACTAGAGTTGCTGGCCAAGTTTGACCCCTTTCTGGCTCAGCATATCCAGAAATATGCAGGAGGTGGCAAAGGTTCTACATCTTACCTGTCAAAGACTATATGTGAGGAACCTGGGCCTTGATATTAGCAACCTTTGTGGTCAGAGCTATGACAATGCCTCTAATATGGCTGGTGCCTATTCAGGCTTACACGAAAGAATTAAAGAATTAAATAAACAAGCTCATTTTGTGCCTTGCGCAGCCCACTCTCTTAATCTTGTTGGATCTTCTTCAGCAGAAAGCCGTCTTGATGCAGTAAGTTTTTTTAACTTTGTACAAAATCTGTACAACTTCTTTTCCTCCTCCACACACAGGTGGGACTGTTTAGTTCAAGCTCTAGGAAAGGGAAGTATTGTAGTTAAGTCATTGTCCAACACTCGTTGGAGTGCCAGAGCTGATGCAGTCAAGGCTGTCAGAAAGCATTATAGTCAAATAATGAATTCTCTCCTTAAAATTAGCAAAGATACAACCCAAACAATGACTACAAGGACTGAAGCTGGAGGCATTATCAAACAAATGGAGTCTTTTGAAACTGCTCTCATGACAGTTATATGGAGCACTGTATTGGAACGATTCAATGCTACTAGTATGGCTTTGCAAAGTTCCACAATTGACCTATTAACTGTCACTGGTCTGTATAAGTCCCTCATAGAATTTGTTCAAAAACTAAGAAGCAGTTATGATGACCTTGAACAAACAGCAACCAATTTTGTCAAGGAGACCTCTTACAAAACTGCCCAGAAACGTGTAAAACGCCAAAAACGCTTTTTTGATGAAAACCCAACAACCACAGTACAATTGTCCCCAAAAGACCAATTTAGAATTGGAACTTTCTATTGTGTGTGTGACAGTCTTCTTACTGAATTAAACAAAAGGCTTGAAGCCTATTCTGTATTGCAGGACCTGTTTGGTTTTCTCACAGCATTTCCATCTATGAATTCAGACCAGTTGCAGAAGCAGATATTGAAACTTGTAGACACATATCCCAAAGAATTAGAGCCTGTTTTAGTTGAAGAATTTTGCCAATTTACTGAGCTGCTTGGGGATGATAAATCAATACAGCACATGAGTGATTTGCTGAAACCAAACAGTTTACTCCTTCAAACATTTCCAAATGTAGCAACAGCAGTTAGAATTTACCTAACCATACCAGTGAATAATTGTGAAGGAGAATGTTTTTCAGTGTCGAAAATGACATATCTTAGATCAACAATGGCCCAAGATAGGCTAGGTGCCCTTTCACTGATGTGTATTGAGTGTGACATGCTCAAAAAGTTGGACTTCAGTGACCTTGTTATGACTTTTGCAGCAGGAAAAAGCAGAAAAAAGGACTTCTAAAGCTGCTAGAATTTGCTGTATCTGATAACTGCCTATCCACTAACTAGTAACTAAGCCACACATTTAATTGAGTAGGCATTAGGTTATGTTGACTAACAGTATTTCTTGTAAATGAATTGTATTGTAAATTGAATTTCTTGATTGTAAAGAAGTTAAGATATCAGATGTGTAGTTGTGTAGCTTTTTGGTAATAATTGTCTTTTCATAGCATTCTTCTTTTTGCAGAATAGGTATTAATATTAAATATTATGCTTCATGTGTAAATGCTCATAATAAGTGTTATGTTGAACTTGAATATAATTTATGGACATTTTGACACTATATTGTATAACTTAAGAACATAGTTTTGTTGAAGATAATGTATGGTTACTTGGTCAATGGTCAGTATGGCACTTGGGCAGTATTTATAAGTTTTATAACTTAAGAACATAATGTTATGCTGAATATAGTATGGACAATATAACTAAAGAACATATTATTGGATTATATGTTTATGATTTATATATGTAATGATGTATTGTATTGACAGTATTGTGGATGATGTATATCTACTGCCATTATTTCTGGATCTTATTTAAATAAAAGTTCAATGTCTAGTCAATCTATTCTGTTCCTTTTTATTATATTAATTCTATAGAAATTAGATATCAGTGGAAGAGCTGTGACTGTCAACAGTGTGGACTGTGTTGAAGTAGTAAAATAATAAAAAAGCTCACACAAATTACCATCATAGCGGCATATTTATAAATGATACAGGACAAGAGTGAATAATTATAAATGTCACAAACTTTAAAATATAATATTGGAGAATGGAGATGAACTCTGAAGGCCAGTGAAGGGCCCCATTTTCATACCTTGCCTAGGGCCCCCAGTCAAGCAAATCCGGCCCTGTGTAACGTTACCCCTTGACCTGGCCCCACTGTGATGACATTTGGCTTTTCAAATTGGCCTCAATGTCTTGCTAAAAGTTGCTAAATTTTTGTGCAAACACAGAATGATATGGTTCAGTCTAATATATAATTCTCAGTCTATGCTTGTTTTGGGTGATGGTGATGACACTTGAGGGTGTGTGTGTGTTATTGTTTAATGCCTCATCAGCACCTGAGTGGGCTATGTAGAGGCTCTCCAGGTTAAGATCAATTATCTATAGTAGGACAGGTAGAGACCATGGCAATGAGACGAAGGAGGAAACAGCCATCCAACTTAGGCTCGACCGGGAATCGAACCCGGGACCCAGCGGTTGAAAGCCCAGAGCGCTACCTCTGAGATAGGCCCCCACCCTTTGTAGAAACCAGAGGCATGTAAAAAATCAATAATTGTCTGCATTGGATATCTTGTAAAGAGATGTTGTAAGGTAGTGTGTGTGTGTGTGTGTGCGTGCGTGCGTGTGTGTGTGTGTGTGTGTGTGTGTGATTGAGGCTTTACGTCCTGTATTTCTGCACCAGTTGGGCTAATTAGGACAGGCAAAGACCATGGCAATGAGACGAAGGATGAAACAGCCATCCAACTTAGGCTCGACCGGGAATCGAACCCGGGACCCAGCGGTTGGAAGCCCAGAGCGCTACCTCTGAGCTAGGCCCCTGCCCCGGACAGCTATTGAGGACACAAACACCAACTTGGTAAAACTGACACAAGCCATCGGTCAACAATCCCAGGAGTATAGCCGATTAGCCTCTTCTATAGGCAACTTGAATAATACCCTGTAGGGCATGCGTGGGTGGGTGCGTGGGTGATTAGGGCTTTACGTCCTGTATTTCTGCACCAGTTGGGCTAATTAGGACAGGCAAAGACCATCTGCAGGGCATGGAAGCTGCCAACAAAATTACAGTGGAAAAGGTGCAAGCCATCAACGAAACAGTCAATGACCAGTCAAAAACTATGCATCTATTAAAGACAACGGTAAATGGGCTACATGAGGACATTTAACAAGGCGGTAAAGTCAGCAAGGTTGTTGAAAGCATCCTCAGTGGACCCAAGGTGTCATCCTTCCCGGTCATCCTGTCATCATATGATCAGCAACAATTTCAGAAACTATCGGAAGATCTACAACAACCATAACCGGAACCAAAAATTGTGTCATTAGAGGAGAGAGCAGAAAAACGTAAGAAGAGACTCGATGACAAAGAGAACAGGGAAAACAAGGAAAAGAAGTCGAAGAAGAAAAGGAAAATTGTAAAGTCGGCAGAATTTGTGAATGACTTAGATTAATCGGTGTGTCTCTCCGTATGCCATCAAGAGTTATGAACTATTTCATCAAGCTGTGGACTTTGTTAAATCTGAAATGTAAAAAAAATCGTATTTTAATTTATGTTTCATGTAAAAATGTTATTTCATTTAAATGTAGAGGAAAAAAAAAGAAAGGGGTACTGTACCAGAGTCTGGGTTAATTTACACGTATATAAGTCCTTCCATGCATTGTGGGTTACCAGTTGGTTTCCTGAACTGAAAGAGAATTGTCAATCATCAACTGTTTGTATATACTTGGTCACAATACTTTTATTGTAATGTTGATATTGTTAATGTTTTACATGGTTTGCATTTTACTGTACATAGTACGTATGAATATTTTTATCAAGGTATATAGTCTACTTAAACGGTCGATTTACCTTAACGCTATGATCATCTACATAAAACATTGTCAAATGACTTAGTAAAGTCAACAGTTAATCATATTGTTATTCAACTAATTAACATTCAACTAATTGACAATATCGTGTTGATTAAAAGTGCAAAATTGCTGATTCAACTTAACATTTCGTCAGTCTTTTATGATTACCAGTTTCACAAGGATTAATCTACATAACTCAACTGAATAAAGGTGATGACGGTGAATTTCAAAAAGAAAAACCAGACACTGTCTAAACCAATGACAATAAATTGTCTTATGTCTAGACACATGACATGTGCTGTCTGTCATGTCCTGCATTTAATAAATCTACGATGTTCCAGCATGATGCGAACCTGAAAAGTGATCTTTACACTTTAAACTCACTGCTTATCAACTTTTAAGATGTTGTCAGTACCTAAGACCGTTTAAAAATTCAACTTTAACAGAGATAAATCTCTCACCTGGACTCATGGCGGCCTTGTTTCAATAGACTCAAAGCGAGGCTATACCAGGTGGCGAAATGGTAGAGTGGCGCCACTGTAGCTAAGAGATGATCAAGACTGCAGTCAATAAGCTCCCTTTTTGGCGGGAAATGCTTGTGTTCATACTTACACATAATTGAATGTGTTAATGTGTTGTATTTGATGTGGTAATTCCAGTACCAGTATTTTTGTGTAGTCATGCAATAGCTATGCATTGAACTACTGTGTGAGAGTATTGTGAATTCTTACTCTGTAGAGTGAATATGATACACAATGCAAATAGGTTTGTGTTATGCACTGTTATTATTAATTGATGAAGTTATGGATGGACATTATAAATAAAGGAGTTCACGCTCTCAAGATGGCGTCGTCGAATATGTGACATGGTGGCAGCGGTAGTTTTATCTAACCACGCGCTCAAATACGGATGGTAGAAGACTGGCATTGGTGTTGAAACATGTCTTAGACATTGGACTTTCAATCGGAAATAGCAAGGGCTCTAAACACAACCATGCCGAAGGCTAATCCTCCACAGGAGTTCGACTTCGACAACCCACGTGGCTGGCAAGATTGGCGCACGAGGTTTCTTCGTTATGCTAGTCGTGAAATTATCGGACGAATCTGGGGATGTACAAGTGAGTACTTTGGTGTACCACATGGGAGCCAAAGCAGAGACAATATTTGCCTCTTTCAAGTTTGACAATGCCACAGATGCCACAAACTTAACAAAAGTGCTGGAGAAATTTGATACACATTTCATCCCCCAGAGAAACGTCATTCACGAAAGAGCGGTTTTCAACTCAAGGTCTCAAACTCCAGGTGAATCAGCCGAGAGCTTTATTCGTGCACTACAGGAGTTGTCAACATATTGTGAATTTGACGATAGAGACACTGCCATAAGAGATCGTCTGGTTGTCGGTGTACGTGATACTAAGGTGTCAGAGGTGTTGCAACTTAAGAAAAACCTGACGCTGACTACAGCAATTCAGATGGTGAGAGCGAAGGAGGAAATTCAGTCCCAAATGGCTCAACAGCAGCAAGTTGGCGTTCGATCCGACATCTCGGAGATCAACAAAGGTCGTTCACATGGCAGAGGCCATGGAAACGGACATCACCGTAGGAGTCAAAATTCTGCAGATTCAAGCAAGGCTCAAGCAAGTACTGATCAGAATTGTACGAAATGCAGTCGCGTTCATGAACCAAATCAATGCCCGGCTAAACGAGTGAAATGCAACAGGTGTTACAAAACTGGACATTATGCAGTGTGTTGTAGGAGTAATTCGCACACACGTGGCAGAGGTCACGGCGGCGGTGGACAATGCCGAGTTCGAGAGGAATTGGTGCCGGATGAGTCAAATGAAGGAGTCGAGGACTCATTTTTTCTGGGCTCAGTGTGTGTGGACTCACTGTCAGTTGACAAACCTTGGATAGTGAAACTGAAGATTGCAGGTCAGTCTGTGCAATTCAAGATAGACTCTGGAGCAGACGTCACCGTTATGACAAGTGAGCAGTTTCAAAGTTTGCCGAGTGTACCTGAATTAGTCCCAGTGGAAATTAAGTTAACCAGTGTTGGTGGTCCGTTGAAATGCTTAGGCAAGTTTGGCACATAGACTAAACGTGCAGGCAAGAAATATCACATGGACATTTATGTTGTGCAGGGTGCTACATGTAACCTGTTGAGCCGAGCTGCATCTAAGAAGATGGGCTTTGTGCAGGTTTCTCTGGCTGAAGCGTCTGTGTATGGTAGTGTTGGTCTGATGACGTGTGACCCAGTTAAAATCAGACTGACAGCAGATGCTGTGCCCTACAGTTTGAACACGGCTCGTCGAGTGCCGTTGCCACTGGTGACAAAAGTTCATGAAGAGTTGGATCAGATGCAGAAAGCTGGAGTGATTGTCCCAGTTACAGAAGCCACAGAATGGTGCGCGCCCATGGTGCCAGTTACGAAACGAAATGGAACTGTCAGAATTTGTGTGGACTTAAAAAAACTCAATGCTGCAGTGGTACGCGCGAGATACATTCTGCCCAGTCTGGATGACTTACTGCCTAGGCTGGCAGGTGCAAAGATCTTCTCGACACTGGATGCTGCGAGCGGCTTTTGGGCAATCCCGCTTGATACAGAAAGTCAGAAGTTAGAGACATTTGTGACTCCATTTGGTCGTTATTGCTTTCGACGACTACCCTTTGGCATTACTTCCGCCCCGGAAATATTCCAACGGATTATGTGCGATTTACTGGCCGGTGTGCCAGGAGTGTGTATGTACATGGATGATGTGCTCGTATGCGGATCGACACAGGAAGAACACGATAAAAGATTGGATGCAGTATTGGAGATCATTCAGAAATCAGGACTTAAATTGAATAAGTCCAAGTGTATGTTCAGAAAAGACAGTCTGGAATTCTTGGGCCATCGCATCTACCAACACGGGGTCAATCCATCCAATTCCCAAATTGACGCAATAATGGCCCTGAATGCCCCCCAACGTGGCAGAGCTGCGAAGGTGTCTTGGACTGTTCAATTATCTCGGACGTTATGTGCCCAAGATGGCTACACTGGTGAAGCCATTATCCGAGTTACTTCGTTCTGACATTTGTTGGACCTGGGGTCCACCTCAACAAAGTGCTTTGACAAGGTCAAATCAATGATTTCAAGTGCCCCAACTTTAGCTTATTATGATCCTAACAAGCCGGTTATAGTGAGTGCTGACAGCAGCAGTTATGGTCTTGGAGCCGTCCTTATGCAACCCTCAGGAGGTTTGATGCAACCGGTAGCTTTTGCATCTAGAACGCTGACCGACAGTGAGCGTCGGTATGCTCAGATCGAAAAGGAGTGCCTTGCAGCAGTCTGGGCATGCGAAAAGTTTTCGCAGTATTTGATAGGCCTTGCCAGTTTTGAACTACAAACCGACCACAAACCTCTAGTACCTCTGACCAATAGCTGCGATCTCGACCAAATCCCGGTTCGATGCCAGAGACTAGTCATGAGAATGATGCGATTCAACCCAAAAACGGTGTATGTGCCAGGGAAGGAGTTGGTACTGGCAGATACTTTGTCCAGAGATCCTATACCCCATACGTCAAGTGATGAGAAACAAGCTGATGAGGTAGTAGTAGTAGTAGTAGTGTTATTGTTTAACGCCTCATCAGCACCTGAGTGGGCCATGTAGAGGCTTTCTAGGGTAAGATTGATTATCTATAGTTGGTAGTAGAAACCAGAAGCATGTAAAAAATCAATAATTGTCTGCGTTGGATAGCTGGAGCAGCTTGTGCAATGCGCACTGTCCTGTTTTAGCCACTGGGGATAGAGAACTTCACCCCAAGTGTTTCCACCCTCGCCGCGTGGAGGCCCAGGACCTTCAAGCTGATGAGGTAACGCTGTTTGTAGAAGTAGCCGAACTGAAGTCGTGCTCGCCTGAGAAGTTGACAGAGTTGAGACAAGCCACAGCCAAGGATTTGGAACTGCAAGCAGTGATTCGTTACACTTTGGGTGGATGGCCAGCGTATTCGCTAGAAATTCCAGAATCACTTAGGAAGTATCATGCAATTCGTCATCATGTCTCTTGCTGACAGTCTGTTGTTGTATGATGATCGATTATACATACCTCAGAGTATGCAGTCTGATGTTCTCCAGAAGATACATGAAGGACATCAAGGTGTTACACGGTCAAGGGACCGAGCGAAAGCGTCCGTGTTTTGGATTGGAATTAATGATGTGATCAAGAAGATGGTGGAGTCCTGCTCTCATTGCCAAACATACCAGAAGAAGCAGAATCACCAACCCCTGGATCCAACACCATTGCCTGGGTGACCCTGGGATATGGTTGGGACTGACCTGTACGACTACAAAGGACAAACGTACCTAATAGTAGTGGACTATTATTCAAGGTACATTGAGATTGCACATCTGAAACAGACCGTTACCCATGCAGTAGTGTGTAAGCTGAAAGACCTGTTTTCTCGATGGGGCATCCCATCCACAGTAGTTTCGGATAATGGGCCCCAATATGCATCACGTGAGTTTGCAGCATTCGCATCTCAATATGGATTTACACATCTGACCTCAAGCCCACACTTTCCACAATCGAATGGAGCAGCCGAACGTGCAGTGCAGACGGCGAAGACTATCGTTCGCCAGAGTGATCCTTTCTTGGGCCTGATGGTATATCGCTCAACTACGTGTTCATCCACTGGATTCAGTCCTGCCCAACTGATGATGGGACGTCAGATAAGAACCACGATGCCTACCCTGGAAAAACATCTGGAACCTCATTGGCCCGATGCAGAAATTGTGAATGAACCGTAATGACGAGCAGGCCAAGTGGGTGGGTGGGTGGGTGATTAGGGCTTTACGTCCTGTATTTCTGCACCAGTTGGGCTAATTAGGACAGGCAGAGACCATGGCAATGAGACGAAGGATGAAACAGCCATCCAACTTAGGCTCGACCGGGAATCGAACCCGGGACCCAGCGGTTGGAAGCCCAGAGCGCTACCTCTGAGCTAGGCGAGCAGGCCAAGTCCAGAAACAAGTTTTACCATGATTGGCGCTTTGGTGTGCGTCCCCTTGCACCCCTCCGGGCTGGAGAGCCATTTCGTATTCGTACGGACAATGAGAAGACATGGACCACACAAGGAACAGTGCTTGGCCCTGCCGGAACCCCGAGATCAGTCCTTGTCAGGACTCCTCAAGGTTCTGCATTACGCAGAAATCGTAGGCATCTGCGTACAGCCACTGATGCTGGTGTGGCCAATCAGCCAAATGTTGCTAACCAGCCAAGCGTTGTGCATTCGCCTGAGACAGGGATCTCCAAGAAGGTCGCTGAGAGTGCACCAGAGCAGAGTATGAGTGTGCCTGTGGTGAGACCAACAACAAAGAACTCTACCGCAGACATGCCAGCAACTGTGAATTCTCCTGTGAGGTCAGCAGCAGTGATGAATACGCCTGCGACATGACCAGCAGTGGTGATGAGATCTGGTCGAACAGTGCGGCCAGTGATAAAGACTGATCTGTAAATTGATCTGTGCAGAGAGACTCTTTGGACATTTAGTTTGTATTAAGTGATGTTAATGCTGATTGTTTGATATCATTCTTGCGCTCCATGTGTGTTCTGGTAGACGAAGCTAAATCATATTGACATGTTAAAGTAGTTAAAGTAGCTTTTGCGTGTTATTGTCAACTATACGTTAAAGTAGTTTTCTAGGAACTAGGTGTTGTCTAGCTATACATTACAATAGCTTTCTAATTTTGATATTGGACATTACTTAGTGTTGCTGTTCTGTTTAGTGTTGAAATTCTCAGTGCCAAATATCTTAAAGTTCCACGTAATCAGTTTAAGTTCAGTGTTTGACTTTAGAACTTAAAGGAGGGAGATGTGACATTATGTCGTAGCTGATCACGAATCTCGTGAACGTTGTCATATATGTTGTGTACGCATGCGTAATAAAAAAAGTTCAAGCTCTCAAGATGGCTTCGTCGAATCTGTGACAGGTGCCAACAAGCCCTATGCGTCATTAATAAATATTGTTTTAACTTTAAAATTGATTAAATATCACGTTGTGCATGTTTGGTAAATCTATTATAACATTGTATTATTAATGTTTCGCATGTTTATTGATTGATTCTTATGTATTTTTGTACAAAGTGAAAAGCCCCACACGACATTTATCAAATAACGTCGTAACCAATGTAAACGATTGTACGACCAGGTGCGGGTTTAGTGACGGGTTTTTCACACGTTCTAAAGCCGGTTTTAGGGCAGGTTTAAGGCCGGTAATCGCCGGTAAGGCTGGTTTTGGCCAAGGCTATATAAGGGTGATTTATTGGCTGGTTCAGTCACTTTTGGTTTGGCGACCGAAGGGCCGGTATCACCATACTTCATGGTAATTATTCTACACGATCTAATGATCAATCTACATTTATTTCTAATCAACAAACAATGAGACCCAAAAACCCATCTTGTGACTCAACCAGCCTAGCCAAATTTTAGACTCAGAATTTTAAGAACAATGACCAGTCGTACAATCGGGTGTGGGACCTTGAGTGTAATCAGTTGAACTTGAAACTTTATGAAAGAGAGAAATCAAATAAAACTTTTAAACTTTAACAAACTATCTCAATTTATCCCTGACTCTTGAGGAACCTAATCTACAATGAACTGCTGAGAAAAACAACTTAATTTGTGGACCAAAAATCTACACAAAATTTCTATGTTATGTGCTTCATGCTACCAACACTAAGTCGTAACAATATCCTTGAAGGCACCGTGTAAAATCCGGTTCACTCCACACTCTTCCGGGACAGGCGTGTTACCTCCTTGTTGAGACCGTATTGACATCGTGTACACATCGCCAAACATTTCTTTTCTGTTGACATTTAACAGCTCTTTGATCCCGGAACCCCCCGGAGTGAATAACATTTTACTACGGGACACTCCGGCGTCTGATCCGGCTATGTGTGAAGGGGCCTTAAGTCCTAATGAGGGTATATAACAAGCTGGGCTTTGGAGCCCTAGAAAATTACATCCTTAATTCCTAAATCTGCGCAGATTGCAATTAATCCATTTCATTGTTTATTGCAATTTAATGAAAAGAACAAAAGACTGTGCAATAGGCATATATGATCATCATTATAACAACAATGAAATACCACAGATATTAAAAACTATAACCAATGTTGGATTTTATACATTTGTAATCGAATTTGATTGTATGCCTATAATTTTAATATCCTATATTCCTGACACTTTAGTCGTAATTTATATATCTGTTCCTAACATTCAATTTGATTCAAATTAAGGTTAACTTTATACATGCACTGTATTGAGTTGTATAGCATTATTAAAAGGATGTTCCCTTCAGTAATCTTCACAAGATTAGCAGAATGAATTCATTACTTTTCCAGGGGTCATTGGGGTATTGTCGCGCATTAAAAAAACGATATATTGCCTACTAGTATATACAGCTTTTTTAATTAATCATTGCTTGTTATACACCATTAGAAAGATTATGTTTATCAGGAAATAAGCAATTTCAAAAATAACATTTCTTTTATTAACCCCACATGTATTAAAGGCTTATCCAAATTGACAGGTTTATTATAGGACCCTAACTATATATATAGTCTTATAATACTAATAGGTTATTTGTATAGCACTAGATTCTATTAAATTGCTCTCCATCGCCTTTCAGATGAGTATTTCTTCATAATATTTGCGGAATATAAATATCTTCAGACTGCTTTTGAAACTCTACAGATTGTTTTTTTTACTTCTTATATCATATGGTAGCGTGTTTCTAACTTGATTTGAACGGCTGAAGTCTGATCCATGCACAGAAGACTTGGGAAAGGTCTGTAGTCATGGTAATAGGCCAAAAAAGATTTTATTTACCATCAGTGTCAAATTGACCTAAAAGCAATTCAGCCTGACACCTTTTCATAAAGGTGTTAAGTGCAATCAGTGCCATGTATTAATATTAGGTAACCTGTTAAGTTCATTGCAATTATACTGAAGGCTAGTGAACCAAATCCTTCATTGCAAACAATTCAAGAATGTAATACCTGCCACTCTAAAATACTCAAGACTTTTTTTTAAAATTTAGTACTCAGTTATCAAAATTTTCTCCGTTATTGTTTTTCACAAGACCAAGGGGTGTAGAGGCCGTCATTTATACATGGAGAATTGCATTGTCTCAAATTGTTCAATAACAATTTACTTGACACTTGGTGAGAACTGTGACATGCTCTTAGTATAACAAAGGTTCAAGTGCAATTAACACCTGTTTGTGAAAATTTGACTGAAAATGCAGGGCCTCTAGAATACTTGGCTCTCATTGGCTGAGACCTGTAGTACAACAGTGACGTATTTCCGGCAAGAGCAAAACACCCGGAAAAGTCGAAAATGGCGGCCTCCGTAGTTCACAACACGGAGCTAATAAATGCAGGATATTACATTACCAGGGCATATATACAAGTTATGAATAGTGTGGATGTGTTTTTTTATGGACCAAAGCTAGCATCTGAGAGGTAAAGTACTGAAGGTGTTAGTTCCCCTTTAAGTTAGAGCCTGAGTCCCCAAAAGTATTCTAAGCAAAAGGGGTATCAAAAGGTTTAGCAATAGGAATCATCATGTCATCTCCTAACATTACACCACCCATATCACAATCATACACATAAAGATCAGTAAAATTTGACAAACTTCGCTCATTAGTATCGTTGTTACTCTCATTACATGATCTATCAATTGCATAACTGGTTTGCAACTGGAACCTGTCTAATGAAAAACCCTTTTGACAACAGGGGCAACATTAAAACACAGTCTGTCTTTGGATGAATGAGCCATATGAATGTTGTCACGAAGTTTGGCTCAAGCATATAGTCCATTACAAATTTGATGAAATTCACAAGCTGTATCATCACAGCTTTTTACCATCTATCCAAACCATCCACAAAGTCAAGGCACAATTTCAATATAAGTGTTATAAACCAGGTATACATATCTATTAGATGTCAGGTACAGCTCTATTGCAACGACACAGGCTATTTATAATTTGGATGAAATTCACAAGCTATAATATTGTAACTGTTCCCTATTATTTCATCCACTCGGTCAATGCAATTTGCATATAACAATTTTTATCAGACAGGCTCACATAAATCCTCCATGAGTGTCAGTTGCACTTTAACAGACTGCCATATCCACATTCAACAAATTATGCCCAAATTTACTGCATACTGTTCGTGTAAAAACTAAACAACTTGTGTAATCACAACAATGGTGTATATTTCTTCTAGTATTACATCAAAAAAAGATAGATTCCTCCAACGAATAAACACATCCACCAGTACTTTTCTGTACTTCTCCTATTCAGATCAAAATATTCAAAATATGGCACAAAAAGATAAAGAATCTGTAAGTCACTATTGCCACATGTATACCTATTACGGTGTCACATACTTAAAGGGGTCAATTGTTCGAATGTTGAATTTGTCTGGTTTCTGACTGTACACATCAGCATAAAGTGCTCCTAAAGGCAGTTCTGAATCAGCTCTTGCTTGTTTCACAGCTTCATCAACAGCTTTCCTTACTTCCACATCAATTTTCTGCAAACACAAAATAACCATCATGGAGGTGTTCATTTTAATATCATGTACTGCATGACAATAAATAATTAGATATCTAGGTATGATTTCACTTCTTTTATACAGTTCAAAAGATTCATTGCCATTTTACAGTGAGTAATATTGTCTATGTATAAACATCAGCAACATATCAAGTAAAAAGTATACATATTTATCTATACAAATAAACATACCTTCAGTTCTGCTTCTGTGACAAGATTGCTTTTGATAAGCTTCTCTTTAAAGCCTGTGATGGGATCTCTTGACTGGCGTACTCCTTGGACTTCTTCACGTGTGCGATAACTGGAATGCAACAATTAAAAGTAAAATCAAATGTTCCATTTTTGAGTGGCTGCAGTTTGCAATGATGCTCTTTTTATGTGCAATGATATCACACATTTCTATGACCGGAACTCATAAAGTCTATAAATATCATTATTTACCTGGTGCCAGGATCACTCATACTGTGGCCGGAATAACGGTAGGTTACTGATTCCATCATCATTGGTCCTTTACCTGAGCGACAGTGTTCTACAGCATATCGTGTGGCTTCACGAACAGCAAGGACATCCATACCATCAACCTGATATTAACAAATTTCACAGAAATCCTTGTCTATGAATTTCACTCATTAAAATATAACAGTACCAAGAGTGAAACATACCTTGATTCCAGGGATGAAGTCACCACGCTTGTAGTACTCAGTACTGGCTGCCGCTCTGTCGACACTGGTACCCATTCCAAAACCATTATTCTCACAGACAAAGATAACAGGCAGGTCCCAAAGCATGGCCATGTTGAAAGCTTCGAACAGTTGACCTTGGTTAGCAGCTCCATCTCCATACAGCGCGAGACAAACTTTGTCTGTTCCCGTGTATTTCATAGCTAAGGCAATTCCAGCACCGAGTGGCACCTGTAATTGAGAAAGCAATCATATAAAATCTTATATTGTCTACACTTTACAAAATATCCCCTCCATTAATATAACTTGAACATTATCATACCTGAGCACCAACAATTCCATTACCACCGTAGAAATTGTGATTATACATGTGCATGGATCCTCCCTTGCCTTTAGCGCATCCTGATTTTCTACCTGTTGGTAAAGAAACATTTTTGTTGTGAATTTGGACTGAATAAAATTCTCAATGCTATTTCCACATGTGCAGATACAAAAATTCATTGCTCAGAAATCATAATTAGCCAACCTTCTTTCATTCATCTTTCAACTGAAACTTACCCAATAACTCGGCAAGAACTCCTAAAACGCTGATACCACGGGTGTAAGCCCAGCCGTGTGCTCTGTAGGCAGTGATAACAGCGTCATCTTTTGTGATGGCAGCTTCCATACCAACACAGCAGGCTTCCTGCAGTTGACAACCAAGACAATCAGTAAAACCTCACGTAAGTTGCAATCTACCTTAGCTACACAATAAAGAGATATTTCAGTTTACCTGACCAGAGTACAAGTGACAAAAGCCTCGTACAGCCTTCTCCTTGTACAGATTACCAGCCATGGTTTCCATCCTTCGGATCATTTGCATTTCTCTGTAGTAATGCAATCCTTCCTCTCGAGTGCATGTTACTGTTATCGATGGGGAGGTGTCTAGGAGGTGCAATTTGTATGGCTGTAAAATATGAACCAAACTTTCAGAACTGCACATTTCAAGAGTCACACAGAAAAGAACAAGAAGATTACCAAACTATGAAACACATCAGGTTGTATCTAAAACCCAACCATCTGCATTCATGACTATACTTTTCTAAATACAGCTGTGTATGTAATTTTTAAGATTGATCTGTACTTTTTTGTTTTCTTCTTTTTAATGGTACAATAGTGCGAATAAATCATTCATATTTAAATAAAAAATAACCCTCATAGCATCTATTTTAGAAGTGATTTCTGCTTACTGGCACTTAAAATGCAATAAAATACTACTAAAATGTAGCATTAGGTTTGTGAGGTTGTACTTACAGTATTAATTTCAAATGTTGCGTCATTTGCAGTGCTGTACTGTTTTCCCTTAAGGACAGCCAAAATCCCCTATAAAAAGAAATCCAGAAACTGAATAGCAATACAAATTAAAAGATATATGCAACACAATGCTGCAGTCACAAATGTACATACAAAATGTCTAGAGCATAATCCTAACCGGGCCCCTGGCCCAGTCTGAGTCACTTAAAAATTGTGGCACTTAATTAAAATGCTCCGTCCATGGTCTAGATTATGCCATACTTTTTTTAAATTTAAACGAAGGTTTGAAAGGTTTCATAATTGTTTGAAGTTTGGAGAGGGAGGGTGGGAGGGGGGGGGGGGCTTAAGTAATAAGTATTGAGTCTAGTAGAGGGGGGGGGGAGGCATTAATTTTGTAATTACAGTCAAGACAAATCCTAGCAGGACCCATGGTCTTGATAACGAATTCATAATTACTTATTCATTTGGCACAGCTACACTCAGTAGTGGCAGTTGTGGACTGCAATTTGTGCGGAACCAGAGAACCTGCACAGAGCTGTCAGAGGTGAACCCCTGCAGTGGAAGGTTGATGGTGCTCAGAGCTCTTGTGCATAAAATTCAAGAAATAAATTACAATTACCGTTCTGCCAGTTGCTGCAGATCGCAGAAATAAAGCTCCTTTGGACAACATGACGCCCTACGTCAAGTACGATGGAGCTCTTCAGAAAATCCGGCCTAGTGACCTTGGAGAAGGCAAAGATGTTGACAATTGGACAGATGGAATCGCGCGATGTGCTCACCAGAACAATTCAAGTAGAGCTTGTGCTGCCACCTAGCGCAAATTACAGAATCAACTGTTGGCTGGGTGGCTGGGTTCGCTGGACCGCTGCGACTAGCTGACGCAGGTTTAATTGGAGGCTGTTGACAAACACAGCCAGTTTCTGCATCAAAATGAACACATACACCATTTATGAAGTTGCCGCAAATTATTGTAAATTTATGGCTCTGATTTGACTGTGCAAAAATTTAGAATTGTTTTACCTTAAGTTTGTGGTCTACAGTTGAAACATTTACTGGTGTGTGACAAGTCACTGTTTTCTGGGAGGCATTTTAAAAATAGAGAGACATTGAAAAATATACCGTAAACGGGGACCGTATTTATCTAAAAAAAAAGGCTAATATAACATTTTTGCACTAAAGATGAGAGGACATGTGCACAAACTGACAATTTCTATGAAGCGGTGACACGTAAAGACCTGATGGTCATATATTACACATTTAATCCGATATTAAGGTCCTCATTTTTAAGAATTTTCAGTTTACCATGTCGAAAGTGGTAATGAGGGTCTTAGAATTGGTTTCCTTGGCAACAAGTCCCTTATTTTTTAAACCCAATATTGAAATTACTTTTATCCTCTAACTTTGGCAATACAACTGAAAAATGTTTGATCTTTAGCAAAAATGTACAAGCATCTACAGTAATTTGAAAAAATGTAAATTAGTTCAAGATCATATAACCCTGTTGCCATGGTAACAAAACAAGTGGTGTTTTTGCTAATCTTTACCAAAAGTACATATTATATGGTTTTTTTTTCTTTATTCATGTAGAGTCTAATATATATTACAAATAAGGCATACTTTGGCACAACCAACACCTGCCATTATCATTCACATGATTTCATTTTTGTTAAAAAAATAATGTTGCAATAACAACCAGTTTGAAATGTGATAGGGGAGCTTTTATTCTTGACAACAAAATTTTGTCAGCAGCATGTATTTTGAAATATCAAAGATGGCGTCCAAGATGGCCACTATCAAGCAATAAATGGCTATATCTTTATAACTAATTGACACAGCACAACAAATATATATGTCTATACCTAGGTTTTTGGAGTCAAGGAATTCAATGAAACTATCCATTTTAAGATACAGTGTACAGGAACTCAGATATCCAAGATGGCGTCCAATATGGCCACCATGAAGCGATGACTGGCTATATCTTTATAACTAATTGACACAGCACAACAAATATGTAGTCTATGCCTAGGTTTTTGGGGTCAAGGAATTCAATAAAACTATCCATTTTAAGATACAGTGTACCGGAACTCAGATATCCAAGATGGCGTCAAATATGGCCGCCATGAAGCCATGAAGCGATGACTGGCGATATCTTTATAACTAATTGACACAGCACAACAAATATGGGGGTCTATGCCTAGGTTTTTGGGTCAAGGAATCCAATGGAATTATCTTTTTCGAGGTATAGTGTACAGGTACAGGGAAATCCAAGATGGCATCCAATATGGCCACCAATGATTTATACAAATGTCCAATAACTTTGTCAGTAACATAGAAGAACGGATATGGGGTTTACACCCAAGTTTTTTTTTGTTAAAGAATTCAGTGAGACTATCTATTTCAAATTATATTGCATAGGAACAGTCATATCCAAGATGGTGAACAATATGGCTGCTGTTGATTTAAAAATTCCTATAGAACGAATATGAGGTCTATGCCTAGGTTTTTTTATGGGGGGGGGGGGGGTCAAAGAATAATGTCTATCTTATGGTACAAGGTACAGGAATAGTGATGTGACTAATATGGCCACCATAAATAAAACATAAAAAAGAATCCACTTATAAATTCTATAGTTATATTTGTATAAAGCTTACAGAAACATCTTGAATTCAGAATTAGAATCTTTATATACATAATACATATACAATATGGCGATTAAACAACACTTATCATTTACAATATATTTGGGCTGCCTAAAATACAAATACATTTTTCATTAAGGTGGTGCTGTGAAAATAAGATATATAAACTTTAAGCTGCTCTAGGGACAGTTATGTTGGGGCATGCGGTTTGCAATGACACAGCAGTTGTATAATTTGGCTTGGGAAACCATATTTCACGCATGCCAACAACTTGGAATGTATGTATTTTGTAGAGAATGTCTCACAGATCAAATTGGAGTATGGAAAATTTAAACTCACAGATCTATCAATTTCTTGGCAGAGCCAAAGAAAAATAATATTTTAGCCCTACGAAACATAATGCGGTGTATCTTTGGCCGTGGCTAAAATTGCCTCAGAGGTCCCCAATTTTGTAATATATTAGTGCATTCCACATCAAGTAGCAATATGTAAGGTAAACCTATGCATGTTCTTGACGAACCTGCTACACAGTATTGCTTCCACCTACGGATGTGCCATTGAAATTTCCAAACCATAGCCAAAAACTATGACTGCATCACTGCATAAGCCTAGGGTGGGCAAAGTTACCCTGATGTTGGTAAGACTTCTTTATTGAAGTAACATGGCAAATAATTGACAAAATCATCCAAGAATCCGGTTGCATATGCTTTCCTGCAGACTTTTGAATGCTGTACTTCGGTAATATGACAAACCATCAATATATAAGGGTAAGTAAGTGTTTGTTCTTGATTAACTTAATTGTTTCACAGTATTGCTGCTGTTTCAGCTATGGCTGTTATAGTGCATACCATTGAAATATCTGCATTATAGCCAACAATTTGACTGCCTCATTGCAAAAGTCACGGGCGTGGTTGCTGGGTAACTTTGACCACCTTTCATTTTGGTATGGTAGGTCCATTTAGGTGGCATGAAATGCATTAGGTTTTCTACGTATATGTGTTTTGTTAGAGCCAATACTGCAGGTTGGCCAAAGCGGCCAATATCTATATATAAATTATAATTGTTGTCTCCATTTCCTGTGGTCACCATATCTGGCAAATGGTTCTTTAAAAAATAAAACAAGAAGATTTTTTTTTCAATAATTTGCTCAGCTCCAGCGTGTTATTATTATACATAGATTGGCCAACTATCATTTTTTGATAAAATATTGAACAAAAGATGAAAAAATTTCAAACGTTTTCTATCCAAGATCCATGTGAGTGGCATGAAATGGACACATTTCTCCAATTTACTCAAAATGCCATTAGTATACAATTTATCCGAATAAGCGGCCAAACGTCTATTCACAATATAACTTTAATTGTAATAGCAAACATGCCGTATGGTGTCGCTCACCACACCTATTGTAAAGAAATCTATTTTGACGTATCTATTTTTGTAAAATGAACTGAATCGTCGTGATCATAAGATTAAATTAAATTAAATTGAATTGATGTATGATCTTGGAGTGTAATGGTATGTGAGAATGCAGGCATTGGTCTCAGTTTTCATATAGGCATGGAGCCACACTGTAAATCAATGCCTTCTTTGAAAGATATACTTGTAAGGTTGACAAAGTGGTGTACTTGATATCATAAAGGCAACAAACAGCTAGGCAGGTAGGCAGGAGGGACAGCTTGCCTGGAAACTGATGGATGCTTGGGAGCAAGAAGTGTCCACCCCCTGAGGCATCTGAGGGATCCAAGGCACTGGATGGGTGTGGAGCCGAGTGAGCAGATCATATGGGGAGGCAGCGAATAAACAAGTGAAGTGGATGCTGATGCACACTAGCACATCACTTACATCATAGGGATGCGGCGGCTGCTGCTGCTGCTGCTGGAGGTGGGGTGGATCATGCGGGGTCAGGGTGGGACAGGGCCCTGGGGCTCCGTGCAACCCACGAATAACGAACGGCCCATCCAGTGCTGAGTGAAACTGCAACTGCTTGCCTGGTCAGGAGACTGCACTCTGTTCTGCCACTCAACACCTGTCCCCTTACCTCTGCAGGAGGGGATCCATCACTGCAGGACACTTGGGCCTTTGCCTTCTTCCCAGTCACTCACAGCAGCAGCTACTGCAGGCATAGGCAGCTGTGCAACCTGTTGCCTCCCCGTCGAGCATCATTAAACTGCACCCATGTAACTTCATCGGCCACCCAAAATGCAGGCCACAGCAGCGCTCATGAAAGGCATTGAACTCGTAGGTAAGGTAATGTTACTCCACATATACTTACGTGTAAATCGTCACATGTATGTCATACTGAAACTTCATATCTCATTTCAAGGCGTTTTTAAATTATATGTCCAGCAAAGGCCTAAAAAATATCACGAACTCTAAATGTGAAATATACATTTTGACTAACATAGGCCTCAGGCCTATACGATGCATGTAACTTCAAAAAGGACTAAGATTGAAATAAATATGCACTTGGTTAAGTTGGTTTCTATGTCATGTTCAGGGACTATACATGAGCAGTGTATATATATACACCTGGCACCTGCCATCACTTGGCTATATTTTCAGTTGCATGCCACCAAAAACATGCTATTATACTAAAACAATACTTCATTGTTAGACCTGTTGAAACTGTAGTTTAATCTGGTGAACTATCCTTGGCATGTGGTCCTTCATACATATTGAATCATGTACAACATATTTCAGTGGTTTAATAGATATTGTTTAAAAGCTTAAAAATCACATCAAAAGCAACAACTGTGGGACACATGGACAGATATACGAGACTGATTAGTATGATTAAGTTTATGTCCAATGTAATGAATATAACATTACAAACATGTATATCTGATTCTATATAATATTCTCATAACATTTTTCCACGTAGGCTGTTAACCAACTTGCAGTTGAGTATAATATGCACATAAGTCTATGCCAAATGCTTTTTCATTCTTGGTTTTTATGATTGGCAAACACAGATTTCGCAGTGTGAATGTATTCATGTATGTATTTGGATTGCCTTCGGTCGTATTGCATATACTATCTCGTGTAATATATCACAATAGTCCTGGGGTACTCATAGTTCATACTTGGAGTCATTGGACTCTATTGGTAATCTAATGTGTAAATAAAGGTTTGTTATGACGTGCAGGCAGGGCGAGTGTGTCAGCTGCAGGATGCTGCTTCATTGCACCAGAGATCCATCCCTCTCTCCACAGACAAGCAGCTAGCAGACAACAGGGCGAGAGAGCTATGGCCCAGGGAGCAGCTACGGCCTCCTGATCATAGTCCGTGTTAGTCTCGCAGCCAGCGCATCTCTGTAGACGTCTCAATTGGGTGAATAGAGGCTCCTGAAGCAGTTGCAGGGTGGCCACCAAACTGACCTGCAGTTAGTGCACTGCGGAATCCACAGGCAGCATCATAGGTGGCCAGGCAGGAGTCACGGGCCACGATGCTATACATGACGGTGGCCATCAGATCATGAAGCCCATGGGAAGCTGACCACTCACTGGCCATGCATATCATCTCTGCACACCTTAGGAACAACTGCTGATATGGATCTTCTAGCCAAGTCCTCTGTTAAGACTATTAATTACTTTTCTTTTGAAGGGGAGAGGATCCAGAATTGTCAGAATGAAGATGAAGCATTGGACGTGACTTATTCCTGCTCCAGACAGCAGAATCAGGTGAGTTTTTGTACCAAATCATACACTTATACTATTGTTTATGGTTTTGCACCTCATCAAATGCACTTTTAAGAGCAAGTCTCATCACAATATCATAAGGAGGAATCGCTGCTGCTGCAGCTGGGTCTCTAGATAATCTAGACAATAGCGTGGCAATATCCGTGATGCAGGTCAGCATCCTATTGATTGGCAGCGTCCTTCCCTCCGCGGCATCCCTTATCCCATTCCCACTTTAACTGCTGTTTTATCATGGGACCTCTAGGTGTAGACTGTGGGATGTGATCAATGATAATTGCTAGTATTGCCTGCTGCTGTAGCACCTAATGCTTTGACTGCCTGTAGCACACATAACAAGTATGTGTTGGGCAGGAGCAATTGAGCAGCACATGTGGCCGAAATTCTTGCAGAACAAGTCCAGCCATAAAAACCCAGCGGTATGGGCCATTCAGAGGCAGCTAAATTGATGACTGGCATGGTCAGGTGCCAACACGCGAATACTGGCTTGATCAACCTGTAATTCTCTCTGCGTGCCAGTTATTCCGAATCTGCTATAGGCCTGGGAACTGACTGATAGTTTTTGACAGTGCCAATGAAACATGCCTAGCAGTTTAATTCTGCTGCATGAGTTTATATTGTGGATCAGTTAGCTCAATGGGTGAATCATGGCTCATAATCCTGCACCTGCATACACTCCATGCAAACAAACCAGAATAGCAGACCATTGTGGAGCTAACCCTATGGATTCCATGTCTATACAATGGCTCTATATAATGCCAATGTGTACACAATCCGCTCTAATGTTAACCACCTGAAACTATTTGTTGTGGTTTAGAAGGTCCGTTATTTTAGCTACACACCAGTGTTATATGTGTACAAGGTATTAACATATTAATTGATATGGCTTTAACATGGGTTAGCCATAGTTTGTGCAGGAGCTTTTGGAATCCTTGAAGACTAATTTAGATCTTTAAAGGGCCTTCAAATGTTTACCCAAACTGCTGTAATACTGAACAAAAATGCTGTGCTTCTAGCCTACATGGATTATAATGCATGGAGAGTTATTAAACATGAGAAAAAATACCACACGTTGTTTGATTTTGAAGTTTGGCAAATGTAGTCTGTGGAGATTAATTTTAACTGTGTTATGTATTGCTCTCTAGAACACCACCAACATTAGCTAGACATGTCACATTGCAATGTCAAAATTGTGTTTCAAGACCCTATTCATCTTACATCATGTGTGGTGCAACTTAATACATTAGTGTCTAGTCATCTTACACCATTTGTGTGGCGCAACACTGAATACATTAATGGCTGTAGACAGATTACAATGTGGTGAATGTACTAGAATATACACAACACCAACTCGAGTTTGTATTCTGCTACAATGATGAGTTTTCCAAGTATCCGAAATGTGGGTCAGCTGGCAACTTCACCTGAAATGTTACTCTAAAGAATACACAGGTGCAAAAACTGGAAGTGAGAAGCATCGTGTCAGCTATCATTCATATGGTATTGCTGCAGGGATCCTTGGAAGAAACATACATTCTCCTCTAAGAGGGATCCTAGCATAGTAGTATTGTACTTCTATGCAGTTCCCCTGTGACATACTCTGCATACGAACTGCATAACAAAAACAAAGCTGATGAAAGATGCCTATCTGGTATCTCCACAAGAAAAACAACTGATAGGATAGACTATAGGATGCTCCAGGCTATATTTTGTCTGAGGCTTAGGTTGGGAGCACGACTCAGACCATGCACTGATTTGTCTGACAAAATGTCTTGTCCTGTCCTATGTAAACAACGATTTATCAAGTCCATTGCCATAGGATAGACTAGAAATACACATTTCTTGGAAAAAATGCAGTGAAACACACAAAAAAAGCGAAGAAGCATAAATCAGAATGAAATCACTTAATGATGATTGTTATACAAGTTATGTAAGTTATACACGTGAATAAGAAATTAGTCATGCAAGACAAATTACATAAATCCCGTTGACAAAGGCTGGCTGACTTTTAGTTAAACTGACTACCCAGTTCGTAAATATCTTTTATAGGAGTCAGTCAGTCAGTCTAAAAATTAGTGCCAAAATGTATAAAATGTTAGCTGCTCTGACTAACAATTTACTCCATGAGATTTTCAGTGTATTCACTGACTAAACTAAGAAAATTATAAAAACATCTGTTCTAATAAAAACAGAGAAGTTACACCAACGATGTGCTGGAGGAGCTTATAACAAAAACATTTGCCCTGCAATTGTTTGTTGAGAGGTGAGCCACACCTGGTCTGGTTAGTGTAAGGAGTTCCTATATTCTAGTGGCACTTAAACCCCCCAAGGGGGATCTGTAAACAACGTTTTGGATTGGGTAGCAGCACAACGTGTTGTCCATAGGTCTCATTGCCCATTTATCCAGGGTCAATTCAGAGTGCTAAGTTATTCTATTCGAAATACTGTGATTAATGAGGGGCTCAAGTGCAGTCAGTTTTTCGTTTTGTCATTAAGTATACACTCACCCTCCTGAGCTTGGGATGATTATGAATCCACTGGACCTATGCCACTGGTTTGAAGGGTAGTAAGCTAATATGATCTTCCGACAGAGGCAAACGTAATGATGAGAAGTGATGGAGTCGAGGCTCAGAATTCACACTCGTCACACATATAGACAGGGCCTGCTATGCAGTTCTAGTCATAGAATATGTCTGGACCGGGAATCGAGCCAGTACCTTATTAAAGGGGAGCTAATCAGTTTCTTAACCAGCCACAGCTACCCATAGGCCCCCATACCTCAAAGGTGAATATTGAAACATTTACGACTGTGCCATTTATGTATTCTGTTTGTCGAAGGAGACCCGCATGGGGATCGAAACAGAGACCTCTCGCAATGAGAAGGAGAACGCTACTAAATAAGAGATCCTTATTGGCTCAAACTAAGCTCCCTGCTGACACATTTACACCTGAATGGTCATTAGGACTACGTCAGATAAAACTATGTCGGTGGTTAAATCCCGTCGAAAGCCAATAACTTTTGGTAATCATTGTTTTTATTATACTAAATTATCGATTTCACTTTTTTTAATTACTTTTCCCTATCAAGGGAGATAAAAACAAAAATATTATAAAATACATATTGGCCAATACCAATTCCCGAGTGAACCATGTTAACCCTTTCGTATTCTGACTGATGTCAATTGCAATTGAAAAGACCTTTGAAAGATGACTCTCCCAATCAGTAAGGCTGTGACCTTGCAATTATGCATTGAAGCAGGACAAGGCTGCGAGGTTTGGCCATGCATGGATATCGCCCATCACAAGTTGCATACAATACTGCAGGGGCCCTGGGGACAGTGGCCGTGCAACCTTAATCAAGTCCAATCAATAGAACTACTTCATTAAATGCCACTAGAGAGGAAAATTGCCCAAGTACTCCTCTGACAGCCACAATTTGTCATAGTAGCATAGATCTCTAGCAAGCATGCCCCCAACCAACAGTAGCCCATTCACTTCATTACATTTCAATTAATTCCTGGCTCATCCCACAGGAATGAGACCTTCAATGCTTGCCATCCAATTGCGTCACAACAGTAATGGAGTACTGTTTACTTCAGCGTTGCTAGGCAACTGATGAAATTGAGAGTAAATAACCCAAGCTGGGTCACTAGTTACAGCCTTGATAAATGATAACACATCATTGTGACGTAACTTAGCGCATCATCCACTTCTGAAAATGACTATGTTTACCATTCTTTAATGGAAATGATGATATTTTTTTTCTCGTTGGTTTGTAGCTGTCCATTATAATTGTTGAAGTAATTGCCAAACTTTACATTAAGAAGGTCAGTGCCATGGGATCTAGAATGATACATCAACCAACATGACAACTTCCACAGGACCTTTTAATTAGATTTTTGCTTCATATAGAAGGTGATGCATCTCGCTAATATTTCATAACAGAGTTGTCGTATTACAAAATGACGCCTGGTGCCCCACACGTGCATGCATGCCAACAGAACACAAAGCTCCTGCAAACAATCATGTTCGGCAGTGACAATCCTACCTCGGGGACAGCAAGGCAAATAATTCGCGGCTGAATCGGCAAGAATTCAATCTGGCACTTGTAGCAAAAAGGAATCCATTGCAAATTATTGTGGTGGCTGGAATCTGGACTTGGAGCTTAGATTCTATTCAGAAGCAGTGCGGACCACAAGGAAATTGAAATTGTATATTCTCAGTTGTATGCAATGAATATTAAGTGGATATTAGATAATCCATACCCCATTCAGCATCTATACAGAGCAGTTCTAGGAACAATTGGATCGATTCTTCTGGAATATGAAGCTTTCGAGTGGCCAACTTTGGGAAGATTAGCAATTCTACTGCCCATTATGCTTCCAATTTTCACTTCCGGTTCTTCTGATAATATGATGAGTCTGTCCACCATGGCAGGACGATGTCTGTTCAAAATTGAGATAACTGCTTGACAAAATTAGCCGATAATGCAATTTTATAAATGTCAGTCTAATGTGTGAAATTAATATATCAAATTTGAAACAGAATATTAACCAGAAAATGGCATTCGAGACCGAAATGTTCAATTTGTCACTTTATACATTCTAGTTAGAGGCTAAAAAGTACTTCCTCTTGACACACAGTTACTAAGAAATTATAGGGGCGAGTGGGATTGGTGGGAGAGGGTGCAAATCCATAGCCTTCTTCTATTTGATACCCTGTCCCTGGATCTGCTATATTCAGGAAGCATCAATCATTCGGGAAGGGTAAGTAGGTGAGACGCCCTCCTCTATTTCCCCTACATCGAGTATAATACTACAGGTCTTTCAGGCAACTGCAAAACAGTGGCATCACCCAGATAAATATTGATTCGTTCACCATTGCATTCCAATTATGGTCAACACAAAAGCACCATAAATCTTGAGTTGTCAATATTTGAAGCAAATGGCCATTTTAAAGCATGGTTCAGTTAGTGTGTTATAAACAGTGAGATAAACAACAGACGAGGTCATTGCCATGGTCTGCTTGGCCCCTCCTTGCCCCTGCAGGACATCAATGTTTACCCTGCCATTCACAACACTGAGCCGCATAGCCTAAGTACATCACATGCATTGCATATATTGAGCCACATACATAATATCGCCCACAAGCCAGCAGCTATATATTCACTCCCATATTTTCCCATAATCATCCACACAAACTATAGTGACTGGCGATGGGTGGATGCTTTTTGGTGTGGCATTTTATAGCAATATGTAAAGAAAAATAGTAAAGATAGTTATCCAGGTTCGGCCTAATAAGTGTATATTAGGGATATTATACAATGTCACTTTTTAATATTGTTTGAAGGTTCATTGCGTGTAGTGAGTGGTATATCACCTCTATTCAGATTTCCCCCTTTGTAGTTGGAGTAAATACTTAATATTGGTTTTGAAATATTTGATACGAAATAATTTTACATTCTCTGGGGATGAATCAAACTGCAAATTGCGATATACCCTCTCTAAGGTTAAAATTTATTTGTTGTTAAGAATGTAATGCATTCAGCCTTAAGCCTTAAATAGTTAAGTCTGGAGACTCACTAGTAATTGTTGACAATCAGCGTTACATAATCGCTAATTGATATCTTCGTACATTCTAAGGTCACTAATTAGACATATTATCTATCATATTGTATTCTCAAATGTCTATTTAACTGTTATCTCAGAAGCGCTGTTGTGATCCTCTTTAGCGAAAATTACACTTTCTGCCCTTGTTATTTAAGTAATATTTTGGTAGTACAGTAATGCCTTATAATGTCCCATTCTGAGTTTTTCTTTTACGGGTGAAGGTATCCATTATTCCGACAGCCCATTAGTACGACGGCTCAATAGTCAGACAGTTTATTGGTCCGAAAGCTCACTGGTCCGACAGTTCATTGGTCCGACTATTAGTATATGATGATGTGTTAATTGTGTACCAGTGGCGCAACTAATATTGACATAAAATAGGAAGATTCTATGTGTGGGTTGGGTTTTGTGCCATGACGTAAAATGGTGACCGCAACGAGGGCAATGACATAATCACAGATTGCTTTTGTTGGAGGCTAATAGTTGTAAATGCTAGTGAACTGTGAAGTGTGAATGGGATAAATTTCAAGGCGCATGCCGAATTCGTACACTAACAGGCTATTAAGACTTTACCTGCAATTCTCACACCATCACTACTACTATGATCTGTTTTCAGATACGCATCATCTGGCAGCTAAAGCCCATAGAGCCCCGTCGTAGCTATGGCAGCAGAGGGCCACCCCCACGCGCCCCCTTCCGGTTGGTGGTCGTCCTGGATGCCAGCCACAGCATGGCGGAACCCTATGGCCCAGATGATAACATATCCAAGTTGGACAAGATCAAGCTCTTCACTCAACTGCTGGTCCGATCCATGAACGAAGATGACAGTCTAGGGATAGTGATCTTCGGAACACATGCCAAAGTGGTTTTGCCACTTACAACCATGACACAGGAAGATAAGGTGTATTTGAAGTGTGTTAAGAGCATGACATGAAGCTCAAAAGCTTAAGTCAAAGCTTGTGGCGTATTATGTATGCGTTTGACACGATAACTGACTTTAAAGTAATAATAAGGTTATACCTAAAAGAATTATATCACCTGTGTCTGGTATAGTACCACAGTAGTCGTAGTACTGTTGTAGCGAATGGCATGCAAAAACGTAGGGAAGCTAACACAGATTTATGAGTGATGGTAGGTTTTTCTTATTTATGCGAACAGTAACGCTCTTCTGCTACAAATTCTGGCTGTCCTTGATAGTATTTTTCCAGCCCTCGAAGGTTTCCGTCCGCTGATTTTTCCATGGCATCGGGTGCGAAATGTGCGCACGACGTTGGAATTTTGGGGTTTTTCTCTGACGTCATATTAATTTAACTAATCAAAAGCCTAGGACTCAGTCACTCCTCTGCCTACTTTTTGCATGGAGTTGCTATGACTGCTACAGCAGTGTACTACGACTAGTACCGCAGGTGAACTCATAAAGAGATTCTAGTCAAGTTAATTAAAACAATATGCATTGCCTCTAAGTTATTTCATGTACATGTATATACTGTGGCAAACGACATTTAAAACAGCCAGCATCTGTTATGTATGTACCATACCTTGCTGTCTTCATGTTCAATACGAATGCTTGTTCATATTCTTTGAATGTAACTACAATGTTTAGTAATCTAGCTTATGACTTGCTATCTTCTAAATTGTTACAGCAAATTGCCATAGCTGCAGTTGATGAGATCACTCTGTCAGGGGTGACCAACATGAGCGCTGGAATATTTTCAGCCATAGAGCAGTTCAGAGCCCCTTATAGCAAAAGGTATGTACATCAACTTGTCAGCAAGGTTGCTCAACAAATACAGTTATCCTCTAATTTTGCACCTTCACCTACAACTATTAATATTTTGTATTTTCCTTTGTATTACTCTTTTTGGTTTATCAATTTTGAATGTGCGTTTTGTACATGTTCTTGCAAACCCAGTGTACTTACAGTTCACCATATTTTTGAGATATGTAATTTTTTTTATCACAGCTGTAAATGGTTAGCATATCATTCGTTACTGCCATGCAGCAATATTTCTTTGCATCATATACTGTATATATATATTCCCATTTGCTCGTTTCACACTGAAATGCTATTCACATATTTAAATTAATCATAAATTAGCAGCAGTGAATGTATGCATAGGCAGCAACAAATGCTCTTGTAAGGACTGGTGAAAGACTGACAGGGCTTGAATACATTCTTAGTGCAGGCAGCAGCAGCAGTGGATCGACCTTCAGACCGAGTCTCCTGCAAGTGTGTGACCATCCGGAATTAGCGGAGCGCCATGCCCAATTGATGGCCCGGGGGCCAGAGCGGTGAGACTCTAAGATGCCATGCATGGCGCCCTAGTACACGGCCTGCGCTTACGTCATGACGTCACTTCGGAAAGTCATGACGTCATAATGGGCACAGGACCTAATCTGGCTTACAACCCTGGCTAGTTGTCGTATTCACTAAATAGTTTTAGGAAGTCTGCACTAGATTTAAAGAATGGTATTGATAACCATTTAGGAAACACTAATAAGAGGGCGTATGCTAGGATGCTGGAGGATGATGTAGCTGTTAATCCATAGATGAATCTTGCTGCAAGCAGAGCCATCTGCATGGATGCTGTAAAGTTCTCCTGACTGGCATGTCTCTGTCTCCTGATGAAATGTCCTCTTCTTGTATCTTTGCATCTTGTGTCTAGTATGATATCTGTCCTTCAGTGTTGTCTCTCTGTGTTGTCTTACCTGCTTGTTATTTATGTAAAGATCTTCAGTAGTCAATTAGCTTTTGTTGGATTTTCAATTCATGTCGTTGCATTTGATATGGAATTGAGTGATCAGAAGCTTGTGTGCACTAGATCACCGGGTGGTTGGTGATATCCAGTGATGTTTGGTAGGACCAGGTTTCAAGATGCATAATGACAGGAAAGTTTCAGCAAAAATGTGATTTGTATAAGTACAACAATATCTTTGATCACCTTTAATTAATTTCCATTAGTTTTTTGAGTTGTGACATTGACAAACTTCTCATTTCAGCCGATACTTCAATGACAATATTCTGCTCTTCACGGATGGCATGGCCAATGAAGGAATGGTAGAATCCGAGGAACTCATCCGAGAGATGAAGAAAAGAATCGATGCTGTGCGCAGTGAATGTCGTTATAACGATGACTACACTGTGAAACTTGCTACCCTTGGCACTGGCGGCTTTCTTCCAGAACTTCTCTATGACATTGGTAAAACATTCAGCAGTGATGCTTTCTACTTCCTCGATGAAGCAACAAACTTGGAACTGAATCTGATGAAACCTGTCCTGTTAAGAGACACTGCTCTTGTGACATCACTATGTGTCACCGTCTCCACACTCCATGATGTCTCTTTAGACCTTAGTTGTATGTCGCGAGAGTTTGAGGTGAAGGAGATCAAAAACGAGGATGAGAAAGCACCATCAGTGCACGGTGTCAACTACTATATCCATGATATAGTGGCAGACATGCAACGCCACATAGTTTGCAGCATTAATCTTCCCAAAAAGCACAAAAAACTGTTGAAAAACAAGGACATAATGACCCTTGTTGTGAAATACAGAGACAGAGACCTGCAAATCAAGACTGTCGAAAAAACCATAAGCTACAGCGACATTCCAGCAAAAGACAATCAAACTTTGGAAAAGGATCTAGTCATTCTCACTGAGCAGGACATGCGTCTCATGGCTCAGAAGTCCTTGGACACTGCAGCAGACTACATGAAAAAACTGGACAGGATAAGAGCCAGGGGATCATTAAAATCAACTGCTCAGACAATAAGAGAGCTGCTAGAAAAGATCTCTGAGTTAGTGTCACAAGAATCTCAAGAGTACCTGACCCATAAGACTGATCCTGTGTTGGCCAACCTTGACTACTATGAACGTATCTTAGCTGATGTCAGTGTCAGATGGGACGATGCTTGGGCTCGACTCAAAGCGTTGTCCTCATCCCTTGGGCGGGAAGTGCCCACTGCTATTGGGGTCTGTGCGGATGGAGCTGAAATGTTCATCCCACCACAGATAGATGAGAGAATGGAACATCTAATCGCTCGACTGCGAGAGACTTATGTTGCAATGGGCCTTTCCACTGAGACTATTGACAAATACAAAACTGTCGTAAAAGAATTGCAACTGAAATTGGCCAAATTGGAGGAAGAGGGCGAGGAGGTAAAAGAAAGCAGGATCTAGTCCCTCCCCCTTGATTACACCTTCAAACACATTGGCCCATCTGCTCATGCTATTCAAATTTGCAAGATTTTCTTAAAACCTTCATAATTTTTTAGGAGAGTGTCCATTGATCATATCCAAGCTTTTATCGTGGTGCAATGTAATCAGAAGACTGATGAACAATTGACATCTATCTTTTACGATTCTTGAGCTTGATTTTGAATGCCTATGCAAACTACCTAATGTTGTTTGATCTTTGAAATCACGTTTAATAAAGTTTCAATCATGCAAAGACTTTGGTTAGATTTATGCAAAAAAGTTTAAATTTAAAAAGTTCAATTAATGAACTAATCAAAATGTTCCTAAAGAGTTGCCTGGTTCTCTTACCCACCAAGCAAGCTACATAATGTATACAGAGTGCGGCCAAAAAACTTGCACCAGCAGCTACTGCTACCTCTTTTGTTTCTCAATTGACAGTCATCACATGCAGCTGCAATTATACACACCAAAGTAATAATATTCCTAAATCATCTTTATGCATATATTTTCTTGTTTCCTCGAGAACGATAGAAAATATTAATCTAAATATAGTTACTGATCATACAGATGTGTTGCAGACACGTGTCTTGACCTTTTTCCTCACAAACAGGGTAACTGCTTAATAAGAAGGGAGAGCATTGACACCTTTGAGACGGAGAGTGCCATTTTGGTTCAGGTAAATTTTCTGTCAAATTAACTGGGCCATCCTACTGAATATCATGTGATAATTTCCAGATTAGTTGGAGATTTAAATAGTCCCCCTAGAATGCCATTATAATTCTCTGTTTCAATTTTATTACCTTGTTGGATCAAAACTGGAACTAACTTTCTTATCATCTATTACCATAACATGCATGCATAGAAAACACTGAAGGGAGGATTCTGTGCAAATATTATATTTTCTGTGGCTTCAGAGGTGTATTAACTAAAAAAAAAAGAAATCTCTTATTTGTAAACTTCTGCTGCAACTAGAGACACTTCATAGGCAGACAGAAAATGTAACTTCTGTGATATGTGTCACTCGATCAGGACAAGCCCTGCGGCATGCACCCTCTCAATAATTCAGATACCAATATTGTCTGGCATTATAAGGTCAAAAATATCACAATGACCAATTATTTAATTATACCCCTGACTAGATATGGTACAACTTAAAAATACCTTATATAAGCATTTAAGTATGCAAGTTTTTAGGTGGCACCCTGTAATTAGTATTACAGGAAGGTTATGGGAATACAATGTATCACAAGATCAGTTGCAGTAATATAACATGGTAAAGTTAGGACTATCTTGAAAGGGATTTGAAGGAACAGTTTCTTCCTGAGAATGTTAGCCATGTAATGTCAAATAACATTGAGGCCTGATTATAAATTCAATTTTTATTCTTGCTATATTTTTATTTATTTATTGTGGTTAAACATAACAACAATACAAACATCAGACGTGGAAACATAAACCACCCAGCCCCATAAGGGCTTATACGTCACTCCATTTTAGTGCTTAAATACGTGACGTCTAAATAACAAAATGTAACTGTTTTCTTATTTCCATAGCTTTCAGCAAAAAGTTAGCCAATTGTACCTGATATTCGTTATTAATAAACACAAATTTTTCATAAAATGACCCAGCAGGCTGACACAAACCTGTGTATATGCCCGGTTAAAATTATTTGATGATGACTCATTTTACATAATTATAATGTGACTAGGTTGCAGAAAATTATAATATATATATATATATATATATATATATATATATATACCAGCATTTTATTCGTACAATCTGTACAGTATTTACATGTTGAATGAAATAAAAAAGTAAAGAATCACATTATACATGTATTACGGATTTATTTGTAGCATAGTGGGAGTATTAAAAATTGAATGTTGTTGCGAGTGAGTAGTAGGGTGCAGACCGTGCCTTGACCCTCTGTCCCTATGATTTTGTTTCAATGAATAAGAAAATGTTATTGGTTGAGTTTCATGCAAATTAAACAACATATAACGGGTCCACGACGAGCTCAAAGTTTAGAATTAATCCCCAATTAGTTAATTAAAGAGTTAAGCGATATTTCGAGCATGTGGTCTGTTTTGAGCATTATGCAGTTAAGTAAATCTTTACTAGCCTTACCCGCTGAAATTCACCTGAAATTTATAAGTTTAGTTGAAAACCAGTTGATGGTCTTTCAATCAATATATTGCTGTCAGTAAGATGTAAGACAGTCACGGGACAAAATAGTTCATGTTGATCTGTAGATTCCTGAATCTTACACTTCTCCTTTGGTCGCTGTTGATTCAACATTCCATTTATCAAGCTATAAACCTCTAAAGCCAAAACTTGTTTGTCCAACCACAATGCGGAAACAATTTGGAGCCCAAGCTGTCAGTCACTGTACCCAACAATGGTGGCTTTACAAGAAAAAACGTAGTTATCAGAATTTATTATGAACAATAGGTAGAATTTGTTATGAACAATCAGCCCTGCAAATACAAGCATATTGTGACAATCTTATCACAACATTTTTATAATATTGTCACAATATTGTAGATCACATTGTCGCAGTATGAAAGTGTGGACCCTAAAAAATTGTGCGGCAACATTTCTGATAATATTCCAAAAAAACATTATGAATATATCGATAGAACAATCAGATCATTTTTATAAGTAATCCTTCCAATACAATATTGTGAGAATATTTATACATCATTAACATGTTTAACTAACATTTTGAGAGTATTGCAGATCATATTGTCACCACATTAATGTGTCCACAGTAGAAACATTATTGCACATGTTTCCCTGAAACATAGCCAGAAGATACTCATGACATAATTGTCGTATAATCTGTCAGCCCCCTAGTGTTGATCAGCGTAAATGTAGACAGAAGTGCCCTCTGGGGTTTGCTGGATGATGAAATAAAACATGTGCGTTTATGTGCGTTTACCTTACCAAAGGACAATAATACATGGTGGCAGCGGTCTGTGAACCCCGAAAAGCAGTGCAATGGCTACGATAGATGACAAAGCACCTTCCGCACACATTAATGTCCCGTTTCCTGATCCGATGCCTCAGAAAAGTGGATCTGAACAGGCAGAAGCATGGCCAAGATGGCTCAGGAGATTCGAACGTTTTCGCACAGCTTCAGGCCTCAACAGTAAGAGTGAATATGACAAAATAGAGACTTTATTCTATGCGTTCGGCCCAGCTATTGATGACATTCTTGTTACGGTCAAAGTTGACGAAACCAAGAGCACCTATGACGAAGTTATCAAGACACTTGACTCTTATTTTGGCGTAAGAAAAAATCCAGTAGTGTGTCGTGCACGGTTCAACACAATAATCCAACGGCAAAACGAGTCTGTAGACAGCTTTATTCAAGATTTGTATCGACTAGCAGATGATTGTGGATATGGCACCATGAGAGACATTCTGATTTGTGACCGCATTGTTGTTGGTGTAAATGACGAAGCACTGTCAGATCGACTGCAGATTAACAAGAATCTCAAGTTGGAGGATGCAGTTGAAATGGCCAGGCAATCAGAAGCACGAAAGCAAAACAGGGATCTAGTGCGAGGAGGTAATGTTCAAACTACAAATTATCAGCCAGACAAAAACGTTGATTTGGTTAAGAGACAACAATCTACACATAAATTCAAGCAAAAACAGAGATACATAAATTCAAGCAAAAACAGAGATACTCCAACAGTGGGTCTAAAGGTCCAATCCAGACACATTCTCAGTCAAAGGAACATGCCAAGACATGCCCCTGGTGCGGAAATTTGTCACACTTCCGCCGGAGTTGCCCTGCAAAAGATGCCATCTGCGTGTTGTGTAAAAAGAAAGGACACTTCCAGTCAGTGTGTCGTAGTAAGAACTCTAACTCCACAAGAGTACACACAGTCGAAATGAACTCTAATGTTGACATTAACTACCCTTTCCTCGGGGCCATCGGTGATGAAGATGATTGGACCGAGAAGATCAGTGTTGATGGCCAAGAAACGATGTTCAAACTCGATACTGGTGCTTCAGTGTCAGTGCTTAGCAACAGCTCAAAGGACCAGGTGGGACACACCTGCAAGTCATCGGAACGCTGCAGGCCACACTCACCATTGCGGATAAGTCAGCACGCGAGAAACTTTATGTCATACGAAACCAACCTATTTCGTTACTCAGCAGAAGTGCATGCATTAGCCTAGCTCTCATCACAAAGAATCGATTGCAACCTACAGTTCACGAAGTGCAAGTCCCAGACTTCAGGTCAGAATTTCCAGAACTGTTCGTAGGACTCGGTAAATTACGCGAATCTTACAACATTAAGATAAACAAAGATGTCACTCCTGCCTGTTTGTTCACCCCTCGACGAGTCCCTCACCCGCTAGTGGAAAAAGTGAAAGAGGAACTACAAAATATGCAGCAATTGGGAGTAATTAGCCCTGTCGAGGAGCCCACAGCCTGGTGTAGTGGATTAGTGCCTGTAGTGAAACCTAACGGGAAAGTTTGTATATGTGTTGACTTAACGGGCCTAAATTGTGCAGTTCAACGTGAGATTTACCCCATGAAGTCAGTGCAAGAAAACCTAGCGAAATTGGCAAACGCTCGGTTCTTCACAAAACTGGATGCTAATAGTGGGTTCTGGCAGATCCCTTTGGACGAAGAATCTCGATTGCTAACAACGTTCATTACACCAGTTGGGCGTTTCGCATTCAACAGATTACCATTTGGAATCACGTCCGCGCCCGAAATCTTCCAGCGCACTATGTCGAAAATCCTGCAAGGCACCGATGGTGTTGTTTGTCATATGGATGATGTTCTAATCCATGGATCTACCAAGGAGCAACATGACAGTCGCGTTCGTGTAGTTCTTGAGAAACTCAGAGAAACAGGTGTTACTCTAAATGACAAATGTGAATTTGGGAAAACGCAAATAACTTTCTTAGGTCATATTATATCAGCTGAAGGAATAAGAGCTGATCCGCGGAAAGTAGAGGCTGTGCGCAAGTTTCCGCAGCCAACCAATGTTCATGACATGCAAAGGTTCCAAGGCATGGTGAACCAGCTTGCTAAGTTCATACCTGGATTATCGGAAGTGAATGCTCCACTACGCAAATTACTGTGCAAGGACAATGACTTTGTCTGGGGACCAAGCCAAGAAGCAGCATTCACCAAGATCAAGGAAATGTTATTGTCTGACATTGTGTTGATGCATTATGACATGTCTCAACCGATCGTAATCGCAGCTGATGCAGCAAAATCTGGCATTGGTGCAGTGTTGCTACAAGTTCAGAATGATGGCAGCCGATGACCTGTGAGTTTCGCTTCTCGATCGCTAACCGAAACCGAGCAGCGATACGCCGTGATCGAGAAGGAGGCACTTGCTGCTACATGGGCTTGCGAACAATTTTCAGATTATGTCTTAGGATTGCAGTTCACACTCGAAACCGATCATAAGCCACTTGTGTCAATTCTTGGAGCAAAAGATCTTGCAAACATGCCGTTACGCATTCAAAGATTTCGGATGAGACTTATGAAATTTGACTATTTGATTCAGTACGTTGCTGGAAAACTTCAAGTGATTGCTGACGCGCTGTCCAGAGCGCCTCTCAAGTCTAAAGACGTCCATGCTGTACAAGTTAACGAGACCGTCACTCATGCTAAGTCGCTCTTAGATTTACCTGCCACTCCTCATAAACTTCTGGAAATTGAGCAAAATCAAAAACAGGATGCAGTGCTCACGGAAATACGCAAGTACTGTAGTGATGGCTGGCCAGGTTATATGCCTCATAACCCCATTCTGAGACCATAATGGGAACAAAGACAGCATTTCAACATTGTAGACAATTTGCTTTTGTATGATGACAGAATTGTGATTCCTCAAGTTATGCGCCTTGAAATTCTCGACTCAATTTATCAAGGTCACCTTGGTATCACAAAGTGTCGTGCTAGAGCCCGTCAAGCAATTTGGTGGCCTGGATTAAGTGTGCAAATACAGCAAATGGTTGCTAAATGTTCAGTTTGTGCTAAACTACTTCCTACTCCACATGAACCGCTCATCCCATCTTCTATGCCTAACCGCCCATGGGAGAGAGTGGATATATGTTACCAAGATGGTGGAACCTATATCGTTGTTGTTGACTACTTCAGCCGATGGATTGAATTCAGACGCTTACTGTCCGAGACTACTAAAGGTACTGTGTGGGCACTCAAGTCAGTGTTCAGTGTTCATGGAATACCTGACATAGCCGTCTCTGACAATGGCCCGCAATTTGCCTCTAATGAGTTTACTGAGTTCGCACAATCATACGGGTTCACACATGTTACCAGTTCACCGAAATACCCACAAGCTAACGGTGAAGCGGAAAGAGCGGTTAAGACATTCAAAGACCTTTGGAAAAAGAACAATGATCCTTATCTGGCACTGTTAGTGCATCGTTCTACACCCCTACAAAACGGTCTAACGCCCAGTGAAATGTTAATGGGTAGGCTACTTAAAACTCCACTACCTGTGTTACCCCAAAAGTTGACTCCTACTATTACGAAAGATGATCTAAATGCAGCAGTGGACAAAGATGAAATCACTCGCACCAACCACAAGCAGTGGTATGCAGAGCTGCAACCAGGCAGTCACGTATGGATTCGTGACCAGGATCGTGATGGTGTTGTCCTCGGACAGCATATACAAGACATTTGACATTTGACATTTGATATACCATAATGAACATTCTATGCTCTTCGCAAAGCTTGTGTCAAATCATTATGTGATGAACTTTTCTGTTAAATATTGTCAGATTTATTTCAATTTAAAAAAGTAAACATATAATCTGTACTTAGTTTACACAATGTCTTAAAAAACATTAAGGTACTTTAAGTTGTACGCAAATGTTGCATTGTTGTAACATTAGATATAGTAACAGTAAGATTTATAAGATTTGAGATGTCTGAAGTTAAAGTTATAAAGTTCATGTTTGTCGATTACTATTTTATTGTAATCTAAAAGGGGAGGTGTCGTATAATCTGTCAGCCCCCTAGTGTTGATCAGTGTAAATGTAGACAGAAGCGCCCTCTGGGGTTTGCTGGATGATGAAATAAAACATGTGCGTTTATGTGCGTTTACCTTACCAAAGGACAATAATACAATAATATTATTGTATTGAACAAATACTGTGACTACTTGCAGAACATATTGTCACAAGATTGAAGTGTGGACCCTGGACCCTTTTAAGCAATATTTTCCAAATATTAAGAACAAAGATTTTGACAATATTTCATAACATGATTTAGATTTAATATATAAAATATAACAGCAACATGTCTGGGATAAGAAGAGAAAAAACTTTATTTTCAAATGAACATTCAATCAGTATCTGGCAGTTATCAACTTCAACAAATTGCAATTATTTATTTTAATACTGAATAGATAAATGGCAATAGTTGGTATTATTCTAACTCAGATTTCCTGTGGCATTTGTCGTATAATCTGTCAGCCCCCTAGTGTTGATCAGCGTCAATGTAGACAGAAGCGCCCTCGGTGGGTTTGCTGAATGATGAAATAAAACATGTGCGTTTATGTGCGTTTACATAACTAAAGCCAGTAAAGGACAATAATACAGCATTCACAGTGATGTATCTCTCCACATCATTTCTTGTTGTCAGACAGGCTCATGATTAGGTCCACTTCAACACCATTTATGGCGTTGCAAATTCTTTAGGGGCTGACCGGGCAAGAAAAAAAATCACATTTTGAAGGGAATTTATCTTCATTTGTTTCTACAATGACTTATCACGGACAACGCTGCAAAATATAATAAAAATACCAATCTATTTCGCAGATGTTCCTGGATTTTGTTGCTGAGACTTGAAAACTCTCCATATCAAAATGGCTACCAGATGCATATAATCCCTAGATGGCGCTTGTAAATTTAAATTAATATTTTCATAATGTGAATAAAAACATTGCAGCAATGTTTTTAATGTTATTTTTTTTAATATTGCAGACATCATTACAACATACATATTATCATTTAACTAATGTTGTGACAATATTATTTGAGCATAATGTTACATTATGATAGTGTGGACCTAGAAATAGTTGCAGCAACATCATTAATCATATTATAACAAAACATTATGGAAATAATGGCTGAACACATTTTCATAAGGTGAATAAAATTCTTCTTGCAATGTGTTTAATAAATTTTTTTTTTTAATATGGCACAGATATTTTTACAACATTCACATTATCATTCAAATGATGTCGTGGCAATATTATTTGATCATAATGTAACAATATGAAAGTGTGGACCCTAGAAATGCTTGCGGCAATATTATAAATCATATCATCAAGAAACATTATCAAAATAGTTTAACTATGTAAATTATATTATAGAATGTTGTCTCAACATTTACACAATCTGTTTTGGAACATTTTTTGTCACATAAGATATAATATTTATTTAATCAAAGCAGGATCAGGCAGCAAAACAGACTATGAGACTGTGGGGTGCAAGAATGTGAATAAGGTTAAAATCAAAATAACTATACAAAAAAGAATAGGTAGTAGATGTAAACCAAACTTGGTATGTGGTTTCATATTGTCACCAGCCAAAATGTATAACATTTTGCTTCATGGGTGTCGGTTGGGTTGGACTAAGGACAACTGCTGTTCAGAATATCAGTGAAGCTCAGTGTGACCAGATACTAAAATGGCCCTTAGCCCATAATGTGAAAGCAGAATAGGACTTGTACTGTTAAAAATGGCAGGACATTTAAAATGCTATAATGGCAGCCACTGTAGCTGCTGGGTTAGGGTTACATGAAGGTAAAATTTATGCTTAAATTTGTTTTTAATTCAGATTTCCTAAGATTTTTTTCGTGGCAATTGTTTATCCCAGGTGTTTGGCCATGTGTTTTCTGTCTCTGGCGCATTTCTGCACAATTCAGTTGATTCAAGACTGCGCTCTTCTGTCTCTGTAAGTTCTCAATGAGGTATTTGGCCTGTAAAGCAAATTGAAAACCATTGCGAATCTATGAAAACGAAAGGTAAAAATGGGCAGTACTTAAGCAATATACATTCATTCAGTTCTTAAATAATCCAACAATTGTGTTTGTGCATTGTTCAGTCGCTGCAAGGATAATTCCAGCAAATTGTTTCAGTAGACACTTGCATACATTCAAGGATTTTGAGTTTTCGATTGTCTAAACTGCTGTATATTTGCAAGGCTATGGTGGACCCATTAAACCTTGTATTTCAAGGAACAAAATTAGAATAGGGACAGTTGTCTGGTAAACATTTTGTATTTTTGCTAGGCACTGTGTGCACCCTAGGGAGTAGTTATTGGAAGCTTCCAGGCCAGCTTTGCTAACTTTTTCCATGCGGTGTCCAGTTTCTTGATATGGTTTTCTAAGAACCCATGACTGGCTGCCATAAAATGAGCAGCTCATTTTTGCACAAATACTGTTTGTGCGTTGGAAAAGTTCGTTCGATTTACTTCTTAAATCTTCAGCATCTGACAATAGCTGACAATGTATCCATTAACTTATTGCCAAGATGCCTAACTGTTACAGTCCAATTGACAGTACTATTGTCAAGGTTAACTTTGTTGATAAGTTTGGCATTTTTTATTCCAAAAGCTAAGCACACAGTTTTTGGTGAATTAAAGTTTATCCCATAACTTAATGAATAGTTCTAACAGGTGTTGATCGTGCAATGTAATCAAGTCATCAAGTTTTTTTTTTTAAGTTTTTTAATTCTTGCAATAGTACATCATAATAGATCGTAAACAGAACTGGAGAAATCGCTCCACCCTGACGGATGCCATTGGAAGTTACAAACTCTGAAGAGTGTGTATTGTTGAACCACTACTGTTATCATGGTTATAATAGTCAAGGAAGTAGAGTGTCTAGGTTTATAATCCCTGTACTGACTCAGTAACACCCACTCAAAAACCTTAGACATCAAGGAAACCCCTCTTAAATAGTCACTGGAACCATGGAGTCACTCCATGCTAGAACAGGTAGGCTCCAGATCGATCCCGCAGCGTCGCGCAGAGACTGCACCATAGCTTAGCAGCTAGATCAACAGTGTGTGCACCAGTCAACATGTGGTCATGAAGTCGACAGATGATCAGCGGCAATAGACAACTTGAAATTTAGCTTAACAGTCTAAAAAATAAGAATTGACTATGATACAAAATGTATAAACATTGCAACGGTTACATAAGACTATAGGCCTATTAGAAGAACTCAATCACATTCTTGTCTCACAATCTCATTTAGATCTGGGATAAACGCATTTACCATGTCCATGGGTTAATTATTGTCCTGCCTGTTGTAAAAAAAAAAGTTACTCAAATAATGCAGATATATATGCAGTGGCCTTTTATTAAATACAATATACAAAGTTATGACCACATGAATTATTGGCCAATGTTGTAGAATTACATTTCCTCGAGAAATAAATTTGTGAATCTGGTCACAAAAAAGCAATGCAAGACGCTCTTTCTTTATAGTTTATTTCATGCATCTGTTTCAAATAATTTCATGATATACAGGCACATCATATGACACAATGAATTCACGAAAACAATAGTTTATATTTCTCTCAGTACTCTGCAATTTCAGTTCCACATTGACATCATTTTGAATCACAGATCTGTGACAGGTGTTGTTCTTAGGATGACTTGTCGTAGAAGGCCTTCAGCTTGTGCCATGGAGGCAGGATTTTGACGCCGCCTGGGATCCAATGCATCAAGATGGCAAACAGCATATCAGCCCAAGCTCTGACCCACTAAAAAGTCTGTAAATGACCAGAAACAACTTTCTGCAAAATTTTAGGTCCGTAGGTACATATTTAGGCCTAGAGGTTGCTCAAATGACCTGAATAAATGTTGTTTTGTTTTAATCAAAATGTTCTATTGAAATTTCATTGTAACCTGCAATTAATTGTTCTAATCTTAATTCTTCTAATCTTATAGTCCAGCGGCCATATGGGCATTTGACCAAATCCGTTCACGGTCTCTCGTATAAAACTACAATCATATTATTTTGTTAATTTAGGTCAAAATACACTATTTCTAGGTGGTAGTAGATTGGTAAGTGTGTGCAATGAAAAATTACACCACTTAAAATGGATTTTTAAAAACCTTTATTTCGACGTCAAAATAAATTCATACAAGTGCTTGTTATTCCTGATACAGTTATGCTAGAGAGTTGAGTTATACATCAAAATGTGCGGAATTGCACCCTGAATGCATATATCACACTTTAATTGTCATAAAAGCTATCGCTTATTCATTGTATTGAAAATAATAAGCGATTTGCTTAGTAAAACTCTAAAAACAAACGTCAAAGTGTCCGAAAACTATTTTCTGCAACAAATTTGTTTTCATTGGTATGACCATTTAAACTTTTTTAAAAACTTACACCATACCAGGTCATCATCTGTACAAATTATTATGATGATACAATTTGAATCTTACATGAAATTAAGCATCAAACTTTACCAGTTGCAATTTCGCAAATTTACACCAAAAATATTACAATATGGTTACTGAGAACATATTCTATTAATATGACTCATAAAAGCATTCCCTTATCAACTTAGAAACACTATGCAAATAAACTTATTAATTAATTGACACACATTTTTCACCTAAACTTAATGGAAAATGAATATTTAAACAAGTTCTTGGATTGTACGAGAGAAAGCTTAAGATTGATACACACTTACTCAGGGTCAGAGTTATCCACATCCTATGATTGTCATGGGTTCTGACATTCATTCACAAATAAAACAACCACAGTAACACATCATGATATGCCTGTTACTAGTGCATCTGGTGATATTGCACCACTTTACGACCACAGGTTAAAACTGCAGGTACTGCTCTAAGTTTATTCAAATTGTTGCCGATAACAAATCGTTTGCAATCTCTTATTTTAACTCCCTATGATATGACAGCCCTGGGTTAGGTGCAGTAGAAGTGCTCCGGAGCATAAATTAGTTTTTGTATGTAATAAAATACAGCATTAGGGCATCATGTCTCGGTAGAAGTTTTTTTTTATGTGGCCTGTGAAATCGTTTCACTCTGAGGTCATTCATTCATTCAAGTTGGGTGAAGCGGGATACATTTTAACAAATAGTTTTCTGATCAGCAAAATATGGTGGAGCATCACCAGTAAAAGAATCTAACAGGCTAGGCTCTGCTACCTGCACTGGCTATGGTAAGTTGTTGAGTACATTCTCTCGGAGTAACAGTGACTTGGACTTGGTCTCAGTCCAGCCCTCCATCCACACCTCATCTTCCGTAATGTGGTACATGTGGGTGCGCAAGACCAGGGCATCAGTGGTGACTGCAGACAATGGTATGCTTCAATCCATGATTAGCAGCCTCATCTGTGTGTAGTGCTATATATGTGCATCTGCCTCTTCATGTTATAGATGCAGGAGTAATTCATGCAATACAGATTCTGATGATTCAAATCCTCCAGCAACGACTCCATGTTCATATGAGAGCTTGTTGGCCTGTTTTACAACTGATTCTCACCAAGACTCAGGAAGTTGGACCAGAATTCTGGCAATAGGGCTAGACAACTGTAAAGTAACCCATCTGATATTCTGTGCTGTGAGGGTTCTTTTTCCTGCTGTTCTCGCCTCAAATGATTTTTCACTGTGGGTGTCAAAGACCATGTCAACTGCAGTCCAGGTTGCAGAAAAATATTTTGAACACAGCTCTGCAATAGATGGCTGTGATATTTTAGGGTTTGTTGATATATATTGAACCTCAACCATGGCTTGTGTTGTTGCACAATATACATTTGTTTTGCCTGTTGAGTGTGGTAGCCATCATGCCCATCAGCTGTCACCTGCAGTTTTATTTGCGGTGTAGCTTTTTCCCATGTATCCTGTGGTTCAGCTTTTTTTTTAAGTGAGGTTTCATGCATCTATTAAATATGTCGAGTTTTAGAATATTGGTGAAAATCTAGGATTTACAAGATAGTCGATTCCATGTGGAGAAACCAAATAGACATGAGTGTACTTGGTGAAATTCATTTCACAATAATACTGCAAATGCTTGACTAATTTCATGATTTATCAATCATGCTGTTTAGTGCAGTTACTAGATCTGTATCATGAGGTACGAAGTCCACAGAAAATGTCAATGCTACTAGTCCACCACAGTAAAAGTGTGTTCTATTCTGTATTATGAGGTATGAAAGTAGTTGCAGCACCTGAACTTCCTTCACTTCCAAGTCCACAGAAAATATGACAAGATGATAATCTGCACAGCTGCTGGACAGAAGAACCAGTGTACCAGTTATCAATTGCTATACTTACAACAAGCTTTGTACAGACAGAATCAAATATATATTTATTAGTTACAAATTTAGTTTGATTTACATTCCATATGTATGAACTTATAACTTATGACAGGCTAAGTGGCTCCTGTGTGTCTGTGGTTCATTACCATTACTCCTGGCATTTATTGGTAAGAATCTTTATCACAAGTTCATGCAATAGCTTAAGTACAGTACTGGTATGGCTTTATAGCATTGCAATCCATATATTAACCAGTGAATGTCATTTTGTTGACATTCATTAATGAGACGTCATCATAAGACACCTGAAGTTTAAAAAAACCCCATGAAAATGTCAGACCGGGTAGCAGTGTACCATAATGTAATGTACATATCCATGGATATCCATGAAAAGTAACTATTAACATAAAAATGATCGTCTGATGCCAAATAGGCATATTTGCCTTAAAAATTCATTACAACTGCATATATATTTATTGTGATTATTTATCAAACACATGTACAATATTGTACTTTTATTTAGAAATAAATTAAAGTAACTGCTTGCTGCTGGCTTGACAAGCATGATTTTAGCACAGTGATAGTGGAAATAAATAGTAAGTTTTCAGGGAAATGGCTGCATACTTCCTACAGATGGAATCATACAATGTCTATACAGTACATACTTTTTAAAGTGGCATACTGCAGTCATCTGTAGCTAGTAAAATCATTAGATACTACCTGAAACTATGATTATCTGGACCTATCTATCACTATATCCAGGTATAAGTTAGGTAACTTAGCTTTACCTTTATGTGTAGAATCTGTTTAATAAAACAGTGTGAAGACTGTAGACCATCAAGTATAGGGGTATATACTACTGATGTAGTAAACACACATTTGATTGTAAATTGCAAGGCCAACATTACAGCTTTTAATATGGTTTTACAGTTCTGGATTCCAGGGGATAGATTTGGATAATTGATAAGCTTATCATCAGGTATCAAAAGTTCTAGCTAAGAGAAACTCCTATCTGACGAGCCATTTTCAAAATGATTGCTTGTGTAATTAATCTTCAGAAACTAGGCTAGCATAAATCTAAAAAAATTAATCATACACAGGTTAATAATAGTAAAAGATTATTTATTAATCGTTTGTTCAGATCACAGTTTAGTCACTTAATCAGACCAGCTCAATATTGACCATAATATTGCTTTATTCTGCCTTTACAACTACAAAATTCCTTTTTTTAGAAGAATTAGAAGAAATAGACACTCTGACCTTTCTTTATACTCCAACAATACATTTTGAGGCAAAAAGGAAGTTTTGAGAGGCAATATAACTCTACAGACAACTGAAAATATGAAAAATACCTTATGGTTCGGTGGCCATTTTGAATCTTTAATAGGTACCAAATGACAATTCTGCCATGGTTGTAGCTTTATACAAAGACCCGTGAACCAGATTCAAAAATATGCATGATACAGATTTTGGCCGCTGGACTATTATAGGCTATCCCCAAAATCATATTAACTAAGTGTAATTCTGAGACGACTTAATCAAATGGGGCCTACTTTTAGCAATAACATATTTTGTTTCGATTGTTAAAATATATATATATATATATATATATATATATATATATATATATATATGCGCAGATTTTACGACTCAGATTTGATTAGGCCACTATTAAATGTGCACCAAATCTACTTTCGAAGTAAAAATACAAAAGTCTATAGACACCAAATACCTAGCCACAATTTATTAATGGTATATTCGGGATCACGATCATGTTTCTATGGTCAACGCAACCGAATGTCAAAAATTGGTTTTATTTTATTTGATTTGATTAAGTCCCTATTTTAGACCTGGTTTGTGATTTATTTTTAAAGTACAGACACAGGTACTTAAATTTGCGTTACCTAAATAAATAAATAAAGGTTTTTATTGGCACAGTATCTACAGGTCAGTCAGACCATAGAGTATTTATCTCTGGTCAGACATATTGGTCACAATTCTACAAAGTATCTATTACATATTTATAAGATGAAAAAAGACATTTGTACATCAGTACACAAGTGGAAAAACAGACAATATTAACATAATATGAATAATAAATAGTCCATATGACACTGATAAAAACACACTGTGGAGTCACATTAATTAGGCCTAAGTTATGATTTTTACCTTCCATGTTGTTGTGTATGCATTTTGCCAATTTTGATATAATGACCTAATTCAGTCTACATACATAGGCCTAATGCGTATAAAAACTAATTGGTTGAGGAAAATGGAAATTACTAATATTTATAAATATGATTAATGAATTCACATTTAACTTTAGGTCGGGATACTCCTCAGCAAATTTTGTTGTTGTTATTACCCACATGTATGAAAATATCAAACAAATATCAACAAAGTATCATTTTACTACAACTCCTGCGGCCTCTCATGCACATTGCATAATCATATTAGACATAAGCATTATGTAAGTCAAAGTCGTATACATCTTAGCTGTGTATGGTTTGTTTAACAGTTAAGTTATTACAGATATATATCTATAAGCCCTTGAAACCTAGAAACGTGTCAAATTGTCAACGTGGATTTCACTACGTGTAAAGCCTAACATTTGGCAGTAATGCCTTAGACGTCACTCATGCACTGCACTAAGTAAAGACTCAGTTGGTCGTATTGAATACTAAAATTGATGCAGTGGAAGGCTGGCCCCGGTCTGGTTGGCATGTCATCTGAAATACACTCAGTTTTGAGGCAAGCACGTTGGTCGCGATAAACAATTTCTAAAAATAGATTCGGAGAACCAATCCGCACAGTACGTCTGTCTTCCTGATGAAATAACTAAAAACTGTTGATATCATCCAATCCACCCCACGAGAATTTGACAAATCTTATCTTTGAAATTTAATCAAGGCGTAATACACACGCCCGATTTTTAGGCTAATGTATACAATTTATTTCGTTTTTAGTGCGGAACCTGTTTCATACTGCGGGACTACGCTGACCATGTTGGAAGCCGGGCTAGGGATCTACAGCTGAGCCTCAGAAATTGCTACTATGGGCTTCCTTAAAGTTGTTCTCAATGTTGTGCACTTCATTTTAGCACTCTGGACATATTTCGTAAACATTTTAGGTACTGCCATCAAAACTTTGAATTTAATGCCACATAAACAGTCGTTAACCAAAATTCAAAATGACTCTCGATGTCTGAAAAAGTTGCCGCTGCACATCGGTTTGGTGTTTGTGGAGGAAAACATTTCGTTTGCAGACGTCGTGAACATGCTTGTGTGGAGTATGGCTATGGGGATCACTTATATAAGTCTATATGACCGATTTGGTAGGTATCGCCATGTCCAACATGGTTCAACATATTATTGTTCAAAGTGTATTGATGTGTTGATCACGTGTGCACGTGACTGCCCTTTGCACTGTCAAAGAGTGATTTAGTTTGTCAATCAGTACAAAAATTAAATGACACCCATATGAAATTTGTCCTTTATCTAAGTTGTTTTGTTCAAACTGCAAAAGGATATACTGCAGGCTTCACCTACACATTCTACATTAGAATAATCCATTATTGCATTAATAAATAATGATTTGTTGGTTATGCCGGTCGTTGATAAGTTTTCTGCCAATTTTGGTTGAGCTTTTTCATGAATTCATTGTACATTTATTTCTTCAGGTAACATTAAAAGAAGAAAAGACCTCATAGAAAAGAAATTAGCACTACAGGGAGAAAAAGCTCTTGGTCAAGAGATTAAGAAGTATGATGTAAAGATAAATTCAAGCAGCTGTGAAAAAAGATCAGATGGAGGTATGTGACACTGATAGTCATACTGTTACTGTTTATTAAATTTGTTTTTCACTTACTGATTGTAAATTGAATTATTAAAAAATTCAGTCATGTTAATTGATGTTTGGAGGTTACCTCCAGGAGTTATGGCAGAGTGCTGTCATCTTCGTGATAGATCATAGCTGGTAGTTCTCTGCATGGTCTTCTCAGTGTATAGGAATGTAGCCTGATACTAATCAAAGTTATAATCATGATAATCAGTACAAAAAGTGGGCTGACATCTGGAAGTTGAAATTGCCTTTACCAATTTACTTATGAATTAAGTTAGCTTAAAATATACAAACGAATAGTCAATTCAGTTATTAACCACAAAACATTTTGACTGAATGGAATTTTCTTTTGGTTTTCAGGTTGTAATGGACAGCAAATAATAGATATTACGCTGCTATCTGTAGAAGATGGAAGGCAAAGTTTGGCATCATTTAGCAGAAAAATAGCAAATTCAATTTTAGAAGGAAAATACAAATTAGAAGATATACACCCATCTAATGTAGATGTTCTATTACAAGGTGAGCATTGGCAGCCTACGCCATGTAGGTTGTGTGAAGTCTTTTTAAAATGTGATCTAAACTTTAAAAAACCTGTTAATCTGTGCCTGAATAATGTTAGATTTAAATGCTGCAAAATTTTTTACCCAAAAAAGGGAGGAAATGTAATTACAATGTAGAATGTATGTTGATGTTTTCAGAGGAACGTAATTTCCCAGACCCTGATCTGGTAATGTGTTTTGGGCCTGTGCAAACCCTTCTTGGGTTTCTACCTTGGCAGATTCGATTAACAGAAATTCTGTAAGTTTGATTTCAGTTTCATAGCTGCATGATTATATATTACAATTTATTTTATATTATTATATTTATATATTAAAAAATTTGGCTGTATAGAACCATCAGCTGTACTTAACATTCACATTAATGTTATTTTACTTTCAGGCATTTGCCTACCCATGAGAGAATCAACTACAAAGATTTTCACAGAGCTGTCATAAGCTATGGAGACACAGAACAACGATATGGGAAATGACACTGTGTAACATTCCCATTAGTTTTCTAGGTACATCATTCCTGTTTTCGGTTTGTCATGACCTTGAGTTTGGTGATAAAATTAAGTCAGTCCTGAATGACAGAAAGCCAGCTTACGTTAGTAATACTTTGTGTACAGTCTACAGTGTAAATTTCAAATGGTGTTTCTCTTCTTACAAGAAAAAGGTGCTGATGATACCTTGTTTACAACTGGGTGTTGTTTCTGCCAAATTGTTATTGTCAACTGCAGATGTAGCTAACTGTAGCTGCAGCGTTTTGACTAAAGTCAATCCTAGCTTACGTGCATACAGAAAAGCAGATGCAGTTCTAATTTTCAACACCTTGAATTGAAGCTGAGAAACAGTAATCGTTTAACATGATTATTGAAATGCCTAATTCACTACTAGATGTGAACAAAGAATGATGCTGACTCTAAAAATTATTACACAGTCTAATAATTATTACACAATATTAATTTAACAAGCAGTGTGAGGTCCATTAATTGTTGAATACTATGACACTTGTGATGTGTTGGTGATTGTTATCTTCTGTGATTGAACATGTTGGTTGGATTCTTCCATGAGTGATGTTTTTGGGGGGTGAATGAAGTATCTTATTATTTGATTTTAGACCATGTGAATTAGAATGTTTCCTTTTTAATTCCTTATCAATGCTCTGTGTGATATTCATCCAGTCCTCATTTATTCTGACAACTGCTAATGTCCATCACTATCCATACATATTTTTTTGGTTTCATCATATTGTAAATTGTATTGCAACTTCGCTGATTAGATGAACTCGTTAGATGAACTGCGGGAATCCTTTAATATATTACAATAAGATGTCAGAATTAACTAGTTTCGTGCTTTTTAATACATCTGCATTGGCGGTATTTGAACCAAGGGCTCTGGTAAGAAATATGGGGGTTGGCTGTTTACCACTTGAAAATATCAGCTTTTCGCATTTCCCTATGTTAAAGCTATTTCTGATAATTGTTAAGAGTTGACAGTGGAGTTATAGATCTATATCTCAGTTTGGTCCTCGCAGTAAGTCAGTTTGCTTTTCATTTTACTTGAATGAATAATGGACATGTTGCAGAGTTAAATGTATAATTGTTCAATTTTGTAATTATACATTTATTCTTATATGGTCAGTACACCACCTGGCAGGTTTTCTTATGTTGTATAAATGGAAAGACCCGCAGCTTATCCAAAGACTTGTGTATGATCGTCCAATCAGTAGCAAACGTTAACACACAAGTTTGCCACAGATTTCACATGAAAAAAAAAAACCGTCTTTAAGTTAACTTTGTGCAGAACATATAAAATTGTTGAAGTGTTCATGTGAGATGCATCATGCAACTCAGTTTTACACAGGTGCTTTCTGCATTAAGTTCATGTTTTAGCATACTTATTGCTGTCATTATAAGTACATCATGGAGTATTGATAGTGCATGTCAGTTTCATCAATACTGTTGAATGAATTCAGGTGTCATTGATTTGTGCAAGTTCACCAGCTGTTATGAATGATAGACTGATTGTATTTATGGAAATAAGGATGAAAGGTCATGTCAAAATCTATTGTATGTGTAAATAGATAATAAAGTGACAGATACAGATTTATTGATCATGTTGTTCTATAGATAAATGTTGTCCCATTTATTGAAGGTATATATGGAAATAAAATTACTGCAAAACAGTGTTTTAAAATACAGCCTACAAGTTTTCAGAATTTGATGTTCAATTGTTTCAGTAAAATCATTTGGGCTTTTAACACCAGAGGGCTGCATAATCACCATGCCAAACGCCATCTGGTGAAACTCTGGTTTTGTTAGGAAGTAGTTCGTCAATGATAGGTCCTAATTGGGGGTGAGCTAGGCTTAACTGATCGACTTTTTGCCAGGGGTGAAGCAGGTGAGCTTTAAAAGTCGCTGATGCATGAGGCAGCATCTGTTGGCAAATTGCTGCAGCCTGACGCATGAATGAATTACACCAAGACACCATTCCTTTATGAGTCCTTAACAATGGAACGTGCATTGAGTCACACTGGCTCATTCAATCTGCATTATGACCATAAAAGTATGAAAACTGAAGTGAATGCTTTCATTGGAACATGGAGCCAAAAAGAACCGTGGAAACGTCTACTCTTGGCGCCATGACTGGAACAACAATGTTGTATTTTTTCATGTGTGCTCTTGCGACTCCCATGTTTTACAGCCAATTTCATAATTGGAAACGAATCTCTTATACTTGGAAACTCAATGTGACGTCATGTGAATCCAAGACTCCCATAAGCTAAAGCAGTTCATCAACCAATAAGATTCCTGGACTCACATGGCGTCCACTGGAGTTAAGTGATTTGGCTGTAAAAATGGATTGACCCATCAGCTACAATTGACTAGGGGTTTTTCATTTTCTTTTGTTCTGCGAATAGAGGAGTATTATAATATGAATTTAAACCTACACATGTAAAGCCAATTGATATAAATTAATTTGAAGATTCGAGCAGAGACAGGTTGAGCCACATTTATAATTCAATTAGCAGTCATGCAAAGTGACAATAGATCCTATGACAGTATGTGGAACAATTTGGTACGTAACTGGCAGTAGACATCTACATTAACCATTCATCTCCATAATAACAGTCTTCATACACCTTGGCACAGACCAATATTGACCCCTAGGGAGGTGTTCAGTTGCACAAAAGGTCAAGGAAATACCACTTTGGTGCCTCTTGATTAACTACTAAATCATGCCTAGACTACAGAATTGAGACGAGGGTCATGGCTTGTTTATCCCAAGAGTTCAATGCTGATGGTAGAACTTCTGTATTTTGTTTGTTGCTCTGTCCATTACCGTTGTCCCAAATCTTATTATCTGCATGATTAAATAGCTGACGGAGACAGACGTAATAATGAGATGAAGAGATTTGGAGCTTAAACCTAGGAATCTCTAATATTCCTAGTTTAAACCATGTTACACATATATTCCAAGTTGAGTAATTAACCCAAACAGACCCCAAGTTAAGGCACCGTGTATTCATGGCCGCAACTGACCTTCAGAAGAGCTGGCCAGTGCCTTAACCACAAGGTCACCCATGCTACTTAAATGCTCATATCATGTAGGTATAGGCCTACATCACAAGAGAATGTTCTTCGTAAAACATGGAGGAGAAGGACCTAACCTACTGTGTAAAAATATTACGCAACTATATAGTTATATAGACCTAAACTATATCACGGATGATTGAGATGTACTAACACTGTTAAAATGAAAGGAGACATACTAAGTCTGGACAATAATACACCTCAATCACTGGCGGATCCTGCCCGGGGGGAAGGGGGCAAAAGACGGGGGGGGGGGGGGGGGCAAAAGCATGACTATTAAAGTGTCTCTAGGTCACTATGTCATGGGCCACTACAGAAATTAAGGCTGGTAGGGCCACGCCCCCCTTGATCCGCCAGTGACCTCAATGACTGCAGGCAATTAAGCAAGGCTTTAGTCATATGAATTGACATCTAATCATGGAAGCTAGTGATGAATATTTGCTAACTTTATAATGTATTAAAATTACGTTTATACTCAGTTAAAAGAGCAGCTAAATGGTCCAACGGGTAGTCACTGACTAGCTCGGGCTGCTTGGCTGAAACTAGCCCAGCTAGACTGAAACTAAGTCCCATTTAGCTACTATGTATGATGTGGACTCAAGCCTTATATATCTCATCATTACATCCGCCTATAGAGCTGCAGCTGCCTGATCTTACAAGGATAACAGGGCAAACTGAAGCAGATTTGTGATGTAGTGATGCATATTGTATAATTAACTGAAGAAAATGTAAATGTATAGCGACTTGACTGAAGGGAACAATGAGAAAGTGCACACCTGTCCATCAAAATTTAAACTGTGAGTTAATTCAGAATTTCCTAGAACTGCACTGTAACAGAGATAATCCCCCCCCCCCCCCCCAAAAAAAAAATTAGATGAACATACTGTACCTGAAACAAGCATGCAGGTGAGCAAAAAATACATAATTTAGCCTCCTTCCTACATGTTTTAAACAATTGCAGTTTTTGAATTATGAGTATTTACAAACAGCGAGAACTCCATTGAGATTTCTGCAAGTCTCAAGTTGTCTGCACTTCGTGATCTTTGTTAAGAACTGCTGGAGTGGGCCATATTTCCAACTGCAATACAACTTCTGCAAACACGCATGAACAAAACAAGGGGTTGGGTCTGCCGACATGTGTGGGGTAATCTGCATAGTTGTTCGTCTTACTGACGGCCAGACAGGGGCCGGGAAAGATCGCCCTGATCCTGCTTAATCGAAGCTGACGCCTTCAGCCGGCCCCTTGCACGACGGCGGTCGAAGGGCCCAGCACGAGACCCGGCGTCTCCCCACCACACCCCTGCTATAAAACAGGCCCTTCCTGACAGCGACAGACGTCTGCAGTTCATCCCTACAAGTTGCATTCCCTGCAGCTGACCTGCACTTCCCCCACAAGCTGCAGCAACTCCCAAGACCTCCCCATTTATCTTTGATTGGCCTGGGCTGCGGCCTAAGTCTTCATTGGAAAACGAAGCGCATAATGGAGTGTTTTCGTGTTTGCATGAAATTAGCAGGATGAAGGCTGATCATTACGTATGTCAACAGAGTTGGCCGACTTGAGTAGGCATGCATAATGGGCTGAGTTTACTTGAGGGATGCGCAACTGGGTCGGGATGCTGATTGATGCAAATGCTGTAGTGAAGGAGGCATGTGGAGGCGTCTTGTCTGCCTGGCTTTCCCCCATCTTGCACCCGTCGGCCAGTTGCGAATTCACAGCACGCGCAAATCCTCATCTCAATTCATTAGCTTGCCCAAATGATCTAATAAAAGTCCCAGGCTTTGTGGGATTGCGTTCTGTTAGTTATCTTTTGGCCAGAGCAGGTTCGTGTAACTTTTATTGGAAGCAGACGAACATTCGTTTGGAACCTTGTAAGAACGCGGGACATTCGATCCCTGGCCTCGCACGCTGGGTCATCCCCTCTTCCCACATATCTTTCTATCTGCTTAATTCAGACGCCACAGATCCGTTCCAGACCCCAAAATCCATTGTTGTCCTCGGAATGGTCACGTGCTATTGCAGCTCTCTGATTACACCAATCACGTGAGCACTATTAGGCTCTTTCAATGCAACCTGACCACCGCCCCCCCCCCCCCTTCACATGAATACATGGGAGGTAGAATTAAACACTCAAAGAAAGAGGTAGAGACGATCGGTGAGGGCCATATTTCAAATAAGTCCGTTGGAAAGGCTTTCGACAGATCGAGATACATATCAGCCAATTTGGGAGAGTTGCGCCGACCCCCTTCCTTCTGCAAATAGCTTGAAAAGGCCAGGACAATGAGACATTGCCGTGCTATTAAGAAAGCTCTACCTGTCTCTCCGTGGCTATAAAATATCCATCAAGGGCATAGTCAGGTAAATGCGGCGGCCCTTTGTTGGCGACATAGCTCGTCAAATTCGATAGATCAAGCATTCTACCTAGATAGGCTTATCAGCTGCGCCATCACTCCCCTTGCACTGGGCGCCCCCTGGTATTCGCAGTGCATAAAGGCGCCAGGCGAAACGACCAGCGTCACACCAGCATGGCACAGGGCCCCTGCAACATGTGCAGTGCTTCTCCCTGTTCTTACTCAGCTCTCAGGCCAAGGATTAGGCCTGTCATTTCACGCCAATGACTGTATTAAGGCCAGCGGGATTACCTGATTCGCCATGGAAGTGAGTTCGAGCAAAGTGGCTTGGTTGTCGCTGATTGTCACCGTGTTTCTTGTCTCCGTGACTCAGGCAGGTGAGTTCAATGCATGACTGCCAGACGCAGTTGTCACCTTGTTCAATATAATCAGATTTGGCATTACTCATACACAAATGAATTCTTTGTGTGGGTCATTCACAATGAAACTTATAAACTGATGTGTGGGCTCTGGGGTCTTATAGTTATCTAGGGGTGGGGTACATTTGTAGGGGTTGGCCCACCTTGTTTTCCTGCATGAACTCTCCTGAGAAATTACATGCAGCAAGACATTGTGTCAAGTGCCTTGGTACATCGTTTACACAAGTAAACATCATCAGTTCTCTGTTTATTTCCTGGGATTTTTTTTTTTCTTCATAGACATGATTTAGACGGCTGTGGGGGCTGTTCAAGGGAATAAAAAAGGCCAGGCCGCCTCCTCCCTCCTGGGGCTCGAGTCGGGCCAGGGGTAGGGCACGGGGTGAGAGGCAGCACCCGATTCGCTTTCTACCCCACCTCCTCCTGCCTTCTAAATTAGCGCTGAAAATTTCATCATGTGATTCTCTATGGATTTGACATATGATGGGGTGTGTGGGAGATCGGATGGTTGTAGTTATACGGGGTCGCTGGATGGTGGCCTGTTGCTCTTAGATGATCGGGGGTCGGTCAGCTAGCTTATGGCTGCAGGGAAATGCATATTCTGCAGGGAGACGTTGGGAAAGGGGGGGGGGGGGGGTTAAATTCAGTATTTTACAAAATGAGTTGGGATGACAGCCAATTCCACATGTTGTGGTGGTGTCGTGTACATGTTAGGTGGGAATAACGGTTATGGTTGAAAATGAGTGTCAGCAATTCGACAGCAAGAAGGTGATTAAGACGTTGGATGGGAGCATTGTGTGATTGACAGAGAATCCTTGATGAGCCAAGTGCGTGTTTTCCATAGAGAGAAGCAAGGGACAGATGCAGTCTCCCATCAAGTCACTCACTCCATGATGGTTAAGAAAGAGACAGGGAAAATTGCCCTCTCATTGGGGACTGCCCTCATGCAATGCCCAGTAGTATGCATGTGCAAAGGGGGAAGTGCATTTGAGAATGCCTGCCCGGAAATCTGGCTCACATACATCAATATAGGCAGGTGAGAGACTTGGCCAGGTGAATGTTTCTTATCAGATAAAGCTGCTCTCTGGTCGTTTACCTTTCATCTTATCTCCCAGTGCTGACGTTGAGCATTGTGCTTTGGGTCTAACCCAAGTTTAAGCCACAGACCACATTCCTTTGTACACCAAAGGCCAAGACACTGAGACCATGGCAGTCAAAACTTCTCAAAATTGTTTGCCCTCGAGAAAATGAGCCAGCTCAGAACTCTGAGATCAGTGTACATGCTGTCAAATTGTGCAAATGTCAAACATGAAGACTTCATAAGAAAGACTTGGAGGTCGGATAAGTCAAATTGGGATGATGTATGGACCCGGCTTCAAAGGTGGCCGACCCATCAAGATGGCCAGATCACTAGCCGCCCAGTCTGGACCCTGTGTACCTTTTCTCCATTAATCAGAGTTAGAGAGTGTCACTGAGCAAAGACAAAGCTGACGGACTGACAGACTGTCAAGCATAGCTAGCCTCTTCATAAATATTTGAGGAGAGGTGTTTGCAGTACATGTTGCCCTTGATCTCTCCATGTATGACTGGAGGTGCTCAGTGTTGACTCAATGTCCTCTCCGATCTCACAAGAGCCCTTGTCATCCTTCTAGCGCGTGGCCCGTGCCCTCACCTGCCCTTACCTGCCCTCACTGCATGCGGTGTGCCCTCCCTGCATGCGGTGTGCCCTCCCTGCATGGCTCCTCACTGCATTAAGGCTTTTCTGTGTTTGCTGCCAATTCCCTAACATTTCCCCGTTGTTTGCTTGCTACACAGGTTGTAATCAGATACAGGCCACTGATAGGTGACCGATACCTGTGCATTGTTCACATTCAATCAGCTATTCATGGACTTGTATGTCTTCAATTGTACACTGTGCCTACGGGCTTTCTGGCTAGCCCGACACAAATCCTACCCTGTATAGCCCTTCTATAGAGTATAGATAATTTCAGCCTGACCTTAAGGATAGTAGTTAACAGATTTGATACCAAAAAAATAGATCGAAGTCCCTGCAATCTTCTCCAATTAAATTAAATCCATAATTCATTGACCCGTTTTAATATGTTGAGTGGACACATGTCTATTCATCAATTACATGACTCATTCCATTTCATGATATCTTTTAATGACCGTTATAAGCCCGGAGCAAAAATATTTACGAATCATTGGTTTGCATTTAATGTCTGCTGTCGAATTTTGAATTGACAAGTCGCTGAACAACCTAAATAACTACAGCTGTCAGTGGCAGGCTAAATTGGGAGTAATTGCATAATGGTTTGAAAAATCTTGATATTTTTTTTATCTATTGTGTTCAAAACTCTCTTACACAATCCTATATGTAATGTTACATAGTGTCCTTTTCACACAGGTCTCTTAAATGTGCTTAATTAACTGTCTAGACAAAACATCTTAAGTACGTAATTATAAACAACAAAGCGTGCTATCTAATCACCTATCTAATTCCGGTCTAAAGTGAAAAAAGGTTTTAGAAGTTATCGCACTTGTGTAATGTTGCACAAGTCCCAGTGTAGTTAGACTTAGCGGAATTAATTAGTGTCAAAGAAGAATGAAGTAGTGGAAGTGATATGATTATGTTTGACCGTAGAATACAATAGGTGTCCTAGCCGGTCACAGCATGAATCAGAATTTCTAATAGACTGAGGTCCTACAGCAAGCTCTTTGTACTATATATGCATTACAGAGACCACATTGTTGCATACTGATGAAGACTTAATTAACATTTGCGGAACAACTTATGCGAAAGTGCCAGACATGTATAGAAACACCTCGGCCATATTTTGTTGCAAGGCATAACACCAGAGGCTGTTTTCCTTGGAGCGGTGGCAACATAACCTGTTTACATTCTCAAATGTCCCAATCGTTTACAGATAGAAATACCCAGGGAAGTTTAATGCCATCAGTAGCTGTGGAAAGCGGGCTAGAAATATCACAGTATGAGTTTACAATACAAGCCTCCCTCTGCCACGATTGTGTACATAAATGTTAAACAATACGAGCTCACCGCCCCGAGCGTAATAACTAGCTTTTTGAGAGCAACATTTTTCTTTCTTTTGGCTGCGGGAAAGAAGCCTATCTTATTCTCGAATCTTAGTGATTTTAGCAGGGAGCCACCTCTCTCTATGCATTTCTTTATATAGCTATAGGTTTTATTATAATTTAATAACTTTATTGTTATTGTTTTATCTGCACTTTCTTATTTTTGCACATATACAGTCGATCAATAGCTCTTTAAGCTAGTTTTATTGTTGCCTTATGTCGACTAAAGATTATTCTATTGTATTCTATTCTATATTTCTGTTAATGAGTTGTTGCAAGTCTCAGTCTGTCCGTCCACATGGCCATGTGTCTGTCATTCGATATTTTAAGTTTTTGTCGTATTTTCTCCTTGAAACAATACTGGTCTTGGCTTTTAATCTCTAGAGTATACGTTTTGTCCCATTACTTCCAGGTGTATTGCTGACTCATGGCATGTCTGTCTTTCTTTTCCTCACCCCCCCCCCCCCCATCACCCCTGCCCTAGCTCCGCTCATGCGCAATTGAGGTAGTTATATGAACCAACGATCTGTGCAGAGTAGAACTATTATAGCATGCATGTAAGTGAGACAGCGTAGATGCTAATGACCAGTGCCAACAATGTTCAACAATGTTGCATGATGGTTTCTCATATCTATCAGACGCTTGTTAAGTTGAAGTCATGTCAGGGGCAGCACCCAACGTGTGATTACATAAGGCGTCAGAGCATTCAGGTTATGCAGAATGAAACTCTCGGGACATTTGTGAGCAACTAAAAGGCGTTAGTTGACTCAATTACATAGCACTAGGCTAACAGCGGCAACCCGATCCACTAGCTGTCATGCCCTGCCAAGTGATCTATTGTTAATGATGATATTTCTTTTATATACAATGTAGCTACTTGCTGTACAGAACTGATTATATGCTGTACTTACCTATAGGGCCATTCAAGGCCCTTGGGCCATTGAAGTAGACTTTTATCTCAAGTTTATTTGCGATAATTTCACATTTTTATTGCTGCCTATTACGTTTAGGTATACACTTCAACATTTTATGGTATACTATTATGTAAGAGTATACACTTGTTGAGAAATGTCAATATTGCAAATATGTGGTAATCAGATGGTACACAAAGATAACCGCAGGAAAAACAAAGCCTAGAAAGACGGCTTAAAAACTGGGTCTAGATCAGGCTTAGATGCTTAGAGCTACACGCAGAGAAGGGTGGAGGTGGGTTTTGTGGTAACTTCTTACCATTAGATCTCTCACTCAACTAATGCAGTTTGACAGTGACCAGACGGCCTACAATGCAACAAAAACCCCACATATTTTTACAATATTTTCCGCCAGCAGCACTCAACAAGCCCATTACGTGGCTGTTTTCCATTGTAACCAGAGATCGTGTGTATACTTAGCAAAAGTTGATCTGTTTCGATGCTGTTTGGCCGAGAGAAGACTTTCCAAGTTTATCTGGATTCAGGGGATAATTCTGAAGTGGGGTTTTGCCTTCGCTCTCCTCCACTTCATGAATGGAATGAATGGGCTGCCACTACAGGACTAGGAAAGTGCACACCAAGTAAAACAGAACAGTAAACTGAACTATCAGTGTGTCAAGCTTACTCAGATAAGATAAAGGCTTGTGCCATAACAACTTCAGGCTGCTGGTGCCATTCTGCCACAGAGTATTTGTCAAACCACTCAGAGACACTAACAGAGTGGACACTGGTGCCACAGCGAAGAAAGTCTCACGGTTCGTTTTAACACAAAAGCCTTTCTGCCCATTGACCTTAGTTGGGCAGCATTTGTGCGCTGCTCACGTGACCGGATACTGTGACAGTCAGCGCCCTCACGCGGATGGCAGCCCTGGGCGCGTTTGACCTGGGGTCGTCCTGCCCTCATGCAATCTTCGAATAAAAACGTTGACAACTGCTTTGCAGGCCACTGGGGACGCTTGCCAATAGACAGGAGAGACAGGCACTCGGAGAGGAGGGGGCGGAGTGCGCTGCAAAATAGTGGAAAAAAGGAGAAAAACTGGGCCCAGTGCCATGCTAAATTGCAGCAGAACTGATGATGCTCCAATTGCATAACAGCTGCGTGCACCTCTTTGCGTGTCACGAAATTCCATAGATTCTCTTGCTAGAATTGCTCCTGCTACTTGGCAAAAATAGCCAGGGAGTAATTTGATAAACAAACTAGGGACCAATGCTATGGGCGTAATGGTGTTACGTTGAGGAACTGAGTAAATAGTGTGGAGAGTGGCTGGCGGCTGACCAACAGCCTTGGGACATGTTGCATGCCAGCCCCAAGCAACCAGCACTTCTCAATGGGACAAGATCATTCTGTCACTGCACTTCATAGAAACTCGCAAGGTTATGGCAACACTTTTATTCATGCACTCAACACACTCAATGTGCCAGACCAGCCAGGTGAATTAAAGTGACAGCCTGTTAAAAAATGCACTAAAAAATAAAGTGTATATCAAGTATAAAAAGTGTAGTGTGGAAAAATCTGGCAAACCTTCAAGTGTTAGCATATAAGTGATCCTTGGTCACGACATAAGTGGACAGGTGGTCACTGTTGACCCACTGGACACTCCTTCGATGATGGACAATGAAAGACACCGATGCTGCAGTGACCCAAGCAATGGTCAGCTCTGGTTACAGACCCGTCTCCTCGCCCCACCAGCTGTCTCAGTGTCCATCAGCGCTGACCGATGGTCACTCTAGTAACTGGACCTTCAGGCGCCTTTTACATTGCCTGATTAGATCTTTGTAGCAGTTCATTCAAAGACAATTACATCCACTTTGTGGGGATTAGGAAATTAGAGTCTCGTTCAGTAGGTTGGCAGTTTGTGCTTTCTATCTAAACTTCTAAAGTGAAAGGTTATCTATTCAGCTATCTGGCAAGGCAGCAGAAAAAAAGGACTGGCGTTCTTTACAAATGTTCGTATCTGCAAGGCAGTTAGTGTCTTCCTTTTCGTCACAACCTGCAAGTACAAAATTTATCAGCGATTCAGTGTGTCTGTCTGTCTCCCGATTTGTTGTTTGGAATTTCTACATGAGAATTGCTCAAAATGTAATCCACTAGTCTGTGTTTACCTATACATCTGTCTAACCAGTCTTGACTCATGTTGACTTCCTGAGCTTTCCTGTTCTGTGTCAATTTCCTGTTTCCTTATAAATTTTGTTGTGACTCCAGAGAGCATTAGCCCAACTGGTGTGTATATAGTGCAACATTTTAGGGAACCTGACAGACAGACCATCTTATCTTGGGATGCCATAAGTACTACCATATAATGGCCAGTACATGGTTATTTGGTTGCAATTGAAGAGGGCGGCAAATTGCCTTGTTCCGCTCAACTAGACACATCTTGTGATAAGGCGATGGAGTTTACTGCAGGGGGAGTCGAGGTGGTGATCGATGCCAGGCGTTGAATAGCACAATCAACCTGGAGGACTCAAGTCGAGTGGACATATCTGGCGCCAGGGAGGAGGGGCAAAATGAGGGAGGGCGCCACGCTCTCTGACCCCGACCGACCCCCCTCCTCCCTCGACACACTGACCACTGCTCGTCTGGGTCTATGATTGGCTTGGGGTACCTGCAATCTGGTTTCTCAAGTCACACCTCTTCACCTGAGTATACAGTGTATATATGCACTGGCAACCAAGATATCAGTCTGGCTATGCCTTGTAGCAATGTGAACGTTGGCTTCCTCAGCACCCTTTATAATGATCCTGAAAAGACATGCATAGAGACCCCTTCTCTTGGGATCCAAATCTCGTGGCATCCTGCAACTCACGCAGCCAATAGAAGCACGCGGTGCCCCCTATTGAGCTCGATCCTCTTTCTCTCACCCCCATTAAAACCCTTTAGGGGGTCAGCCTCATTGCCCCCCCCCCCCCTCAGCTTAAACAGATCCCCGCAGGGTTGGATCAAGTTCTCATTCGTTCTGCTTGATTAGAGATGATCCCCCTGCACTGGGAAGCTGCATTCGGAGCAGCTGCAGGACTGACAGCCGCGTTTACCTGCACCCCATCAGCAGTCTGCTCTCTCAAGAGCTAGCAATGCTGAGTAGCAGCATTAAACTCAGCTACCATATGATTATATAGCAGTGTATAACATGCATTGGCCAAGTAGAAACAGAATGGTTCTGACACACACAAGCCTGTGATTGCGACCAGTGTCTGCAGTTGGTTAGGGAGACAGGCACCCGCCACTCCCCGCCAATCACTCTGCGCTCCACCTGTCTTCGATCTCCCCAGGACCTTATCCTCTCCCATTTTTCCTTTCTTCTTTCTCCTATCATGTTCATGCATGTGGCCCCAGTTTCGCATGATTGATTACCACAAGCACTCACCTCTGTGAAGGTCAGACTAACTTTCTTAACTTCTGGAGTCTTGTTCTTATTGACATTTCCATTAGAATAATACCAAATAAAAAAGATCTTTCTGACAGCTTACATGCTTGCTCCATGCTTGTATTTTAAGCAAACCTCTTGAGAAAATTCTAGTTACTTTACCCTCTTTGAATGGTGGCTAGATTTCTATAAGAACTCCCCAGGTGGTGTGAGACATTGGGAAGTCCAATGCCCTAAATTTGAAATGCATTTCGTTACATTCCCCAAGCTACATGTACCTGGAACATCCGTTTCACCTTGGCTTCACTAGGTCTGTATACAGGCCCATCATTCCTAATTATACCGCAGTGCCATAGCTGGCCTTGAAGTGACATTTAATACACGGGAGGCAATCACTATCACTGATAAGGTCCGTATGCCTATGTCATGCTACATATGCTATCATCATTAGTGGCCCTGTATCACCACTGATTCACCAGGCATGCAGAAACCTGCAGACATCATGCAGAAACCTGCAGACATCTTCTCATATCATGACCATTTATTTGATTATGGCGATCATCTGCTTCAGCATCTGGAATCCAATCCTGGTCATCCAATAATAGGACCAACATGAAGCTGCATCCGCTGTATCATAAATGCTGCTGCAGTATCTACATTGAGTACATTCTGAATTTCTGGTATTAGTCATATCAGAAAGACAAGGAAATGACATAAAGGAAGAGATACATGTCCCACTGAGCTTACTCTTGAGCTGATCCAGGGTAACTTGACATTTAATGTCTCCCATGTATCAGACAGTCTGGGACAGTCACATTTTAGTGTATAATGGAGCTATTTTTGAGAAAGTAGGGGAATAAAACTGCTGTTGTAGACTACATAGATAGACAATCGTGTGCAGTAAACCTGGTTACCAATACAATGGAGTCACTAGAGAGTGACTCCATGCCAATACTTATAGAAACATCATTTCTTGATTACCATTGCAAGATTCTAAAGTTTCAGAGGGCAGGACAAGAATGATCAGTGAAAATAATGCAAATTTTAAATAATTGTGAATTTTAATGACTAGTTTGGATGCTGGAGCAAAGACTGTCGTTAAAATATTAAAGGACCCGGCTTATGATCAAGAAAATATGGTAAACTTGGTAGTCTGTATGTAGCACTTATATAAGGGACTGCGTAATGTCAGTGTCAGCCCTTGCCTGCAGCTTTGGGTGACTGTTATAATGAAACAACACAAACGACTAAGGACTTGACCTTGAGGTCAACCTTGCTCTGGTAGCCTTAGAGCCAAGTGGGACTGGAGTACACGCCCACACGTCCTACACTCTCTAAAGGTCATCAAAAGGAACAGAACTCAGTGAGGGCAAAGGTCCTCCACATTTTCATTTGGTCCTGGCTTCCGGTTATATAATCGTCTTCTGGTAGCAAAGACGTATGTGACAGGACAGTGCTCCCTGGCCCTCTGCAAGATTGACCTGCCCGAATGAAATTATCGCAAAGCCATCTGTTCCCCAATCTCTCGTGGCTAGCGTGATGTTATTTTTTCTTGTGACGTGACATCTGAGCTATGCATGATGCATTATGGCCAACTTTCTATGGACTTGGATTACAAAAGGAGACGCAGTTCACCATTTTTTGTAGATTTTTTGGGTGGTCTCTGTCAGTCTCTGACTCATTTGTGCACATTCGTTAATTATGAATTTAGTTGACCCCACTATTACACCTTGCAGCTTCTGTTAAAGCAAGTTAAAATTGCACCATAAGACCAGCATGTCCTTGAAGTATTCTTCCCACCCTAAAGAGCCCAATTTTTGCCCTGCAGCTACCAAGGAATTTGGAAATTCAGACATCGATTTCCCTAATTTAACTCTTTCCCACGCCTTTGCTAACTCATTTGAAGCACACAAACCCGAATTAGATGGACCAATTTAAAACTATTAACCTTCATTTGGTCTCGCAAACCCAGGGCCTTTGTTGTGCCTAAAAATGGGAAGCATCTTGGTGAAATCGTACACAGAATCAATGGCGATCAAAGGAAAGCATTATCAAGGTTCAGTTACCCTTGGAAGGAGACGGGGCTATTTGAATATGCATCTTATGCCACTGGGAAAGATCCATTGGTCGATTGGGATCCCTGTATCATACATCTACACTTTCAAGCAGATCAGATAGCCAGTAGCCATGCTCAGATAGCCAGCAGCAGCCAATGGCCATCCAATCAGGTCACTTATCAGATTAAACTGCAATGTAGTTTGCAGCGCAGGTATCAGTTATACATTCCCTGGTGCCCCCATGCTGAATCCGAAATGCAATTCTGGTCTGTGGTAAATCTGATCTTGTGCTCATCTAGGCCCCAAGATGATGTGTAGTTACATGTCCACAAATGGCTGACATAAAGCTAACGAAATGTTACCAGGCAAATATTTGGCTGTAAGCATCTAGCGGTGATTGGGTCAACATGATCTGATTTGTATGGTTAACAGCAAGCGGAAGTTTGGGCCTGACCCTTTGTAGTAGTTAGTGATACACAAACAGTCTGTGTGCCTCGTTGTCAGCCATTCACAACACCAGTCCATCGGTGGCCGTCTTTGTGGCCTGTCTTGCTTTAGGTTATAGAATAGACTTAAATAGACTTGAATAGAATAGAATAGAATATAATAGAAAAGAAAAGAACGGAGTAGAATGGAATGTTGCTTGGTTATGTCCTCTGATGGTCAACCAAGTTATATATGTTTGATTCGCAACCAAGAAACATTTCATTGACCAAATCTCGACTAAAAGTCAAATGTTACTGTGCTCTTTTTTTGGAGCTGATAAGACACCTAGGATATTCAAACATGGATCTAGAATCATTTATCATAACATTTACACGTGCCTGGCAGCTGGCCATATCAAGTTGACAACTAACTGACCAGCAGAGATTCGATTCTTTTTATTCTATTCTATTCTATTCTTGTGAAGTGCAAAAATAAACTTTTCTCCTTCCACCTTGCTAAAGTTGCCCCCACTGTCACCGTCCCCACTTTGTGAAGTATAGCTGTCTCTCGCAGCTCACTCAGAACATGGAATCAAAATAGAAGGTTGTTGTGGAGTACTTGGCCAGTCTTCTTTCAAGGACGACCATAAAAGGCGAAATGTTGTCTGCTGCTGACAATGAGCATCATCATCCAATTTTGAAGGGGATGACGATGTGCTGCTTTGACATGACAATGCCTGTTGACAGCTGCATCAGGAAAGTGCAGCAGCAGCAGCAGCAGCAACAGCCACGCTTCACAATGACTGGTCCCTGTGAAAGGATGCAATTAGACAGGAGGCGGTGGCTACGCTTGACTAGCCCCTGTCTGCATTATCAGGTCCTGTTGAGTCCTGCTCGGATCGGGCCCTGCTAATCACAGACATGCAGCTGACATGCCCTTTTTTAAGGGACTCCTGTCTGATATTCTCACTGCCCTTACTGGGACCTCAGCTCAAGTTTGCCAGATCGACTCTTTATTTGAAGACTTTGCTTCCTAAAGGAGTTCCTACAGAAGAGCTTCCCAATTACCCTGCTTGGCCCTTCCAGCCGAGATTCAAATGTCAAGAGTAATGAGGTGGTCTGGCCTTGTTAATGAGGTCCACTGCCAACAATTGAAAAATAGCCTAGAAAGCAACCACATAGCTGTTTGTGAAAGAAAGTCCCCACTTCATTGATATACACACTGTAGTTTGTTTTTGAAAGAATGTCTATCTGTTACATTGATTTCCATAACATTTGCAATAACGTGTACTACAATAAAAGAAACGTCCCTATTCAATAAGGTGCCCACTAAAATAAGTTACCTCTGTGTATTGTGAATTCGTAGCTCCCAAGCCACATAACCAACTCATAAAGCATGTAAAGGTGACTAGCTGATCCACGTGTCTGTTTTACTGCTTGGCTATTTAGGTGCATGATGGTGATTGCTTTTTCTGTCCCTTGCCTCGATATTTGTTCTGCCATCTGGGAATCTATGGCTCTGGGGTTGTGTGGTCACAAATTGATGGGGGGTCGTTGTTACGTGCCCCAAAACCCAGAGGCCCAGCATTGACAGACCCTCTTGGTTCACTCTTGATGACCTGGCATGCTTCATTCAATAATCATGAACGTGATGGACTCTGCCTGTCCCTTGGCCCAGCACCACATCTGCAAGAATGCCACGCTATTGTTTTTGCACAGTGCAGGGCCAACAGGGCATTGGTCACCATGCAAACACAACATGAGTCACCCATGACTATTGCGTCTACCTGAGTAAATTATCGACTGCAAAAACTTGTGACAAATGCCTTCCGAATAAGGTAATACAATGGAGGGGAGTTAAACAGGGTGCATTCTGAGTGTCATTAGACCCTTTTTTTTATAGATAAAGTATGCCACATAATAGAATAAAATAAATTCAGTTACTTTATATATAGTAATTTTATGTTTGAATCCATTAATTACAGAAATGTATGTCAGCTTTTTTTTTTTTTTTTTCATTTGGATGACAATTTATTACAACTTGCTCAAGTCACTCTGCCCACGGCCATTTGTGCTCGTCACGCGTATACACTGCAGATATGATGGCCTGGGCCAATTATCTGCAGTTCTTAGCATATTATAGCATGAATTCGTTCAACCTTTAAAAAAACATCTCCCATAATATTCCTAGGGATTATCTGCATAAATGGGGAAGTGTCAGGATTAAAATGCTAAATTGTCACGATGTGTGTGTCGGTTACATTGGCAGAACTTTTTCAATTGCAATGCCCAAGGAGCTGTGTTCTGTTCTCTGGCCTGGTGAGCTTTGTGTGAGTCAGGCTCAGACAGTTCCTGGCGCCAGGGCGAATCTCTTTCCGCTCGGAGAGTCTATACCAGAGGCTGAGTCATCAATCACCAAAAATCCTACGCTAATTGATTGGCCGTGGACAAGCCGCTCAGGTTTTCATTAGTTTAAACGAGTCTTTAGTTTGGCCAGGTGGTAATAGGGCAGGTCTACGGACTGTGGTTGTTAGTGCATGTCAGTTAGGCTGTGTAGACTGTATCAGCCAGTATCAGCCATTGCCCAGCAGAGGCATTAATGATGGCAACCATTTAAATCAACAATTGTTTTTCCCATTGTTTTGCGATGTGACCACTCAATTGTCTCTTGATTGAATGGGGATAGAATTGATACAGAGAATTGACCCGAGGGTCATAAAGTTATGACCACAGCCAAGCCAATCAGCTTTATTATCAAGTGACCGGAACTAATGCAATCGTTACCTTTGTGGCAGCCATTTTCCACTCCAGTGTCTAATCAGAAATATGATTTAGTCGTGATCCCCTAGTTTGGCAATGCTTGTATTATCAATCAACATGGATATGCCTGGTTTGACAGGCTGCAATTAACTCCTATCATTGCTTGGGTGCTGTTTAGCCTGAAAACAATGTTTTTCGAAATAACGCGAGAGCCATGAGCAGGAGTGTAATTTGACCCTGAGCGAACTTCTCCCATTCTCAATATTACTCTTATATTGTAATATTACATCGGGAATATTACACACGCTTCTTTCTAGTCTATCTGAGAAAATGGATATGCAAAAAAAGTTTGCCATCAACCATTTATTCTTAGAATGACAAAGTTACCATGGCAACCGAGAAGCTGGTGAATATCTTGATGTGGCATGGAGAGCTAGGCTGACTGGCGCCATGTTGTCAACAGCGATCCCACCTGTTGCCTGGAGACGCATCCTGCTTCAGTCTCAGCAGCCATCTGAAGACCAAGCAAAATGCCCTGCAGAGGTATAAGACGCAAGGCCTCTCTTGTCTATATTAAACATGCAGTGGGTGGAGCAGACTGGCGAAGTCGCAATATGCAATCTCATGCATCATATATCTAATGATATATATGTCTGTTTTTTTTTTACTTTTGTCTAGTTAAATGCGGCACAACTTGTATGATTACCTTGTTTTCTTGCTTGCAAGCTGAGATGAGATTTGGATTGTTAGATTCAAATATTCAAGCCATCTATATATATATATATAGTTTCCCCTTCTATTTAGCTATCAGGTTTTGTAATCAAGAAAATACGGTACATATAGACCGATTTATAATGTGAAACATTAAAGAGAATGGATATATTGCTGTAGGAAAATTGCTCATAAAATTATGAAAAAGTGAAGTTCTGCTTCTAACCAAGCCCTGGGTCTGTATTTTCACCATAACTACATTTTTCCTGGTTTACTTCTTTCTTTTTTTGTGGGCGTGTTTATTTTAATAAGGAATTTAGTGGCAGATTGGACTGAAAAATGTCACATGCACAGGATATGTCTAGCGTACAAAGCTAATCACTTGAAATGACAAGTAATTACAAGCGATTTGGGCCTGCCTCCCATACAGACAGCAGATGTTTCGGGGCTCTGGCACAGTTATTCTGCCCTTGAAATTCTCCACTGTGGCAAGGCTTTTGATGAAGTTATCCAAGGCTGGCCATGTGTGCCAGAGGGACCGCCATTTAGATAGAATTACAATCGTTTTTTCTTCCTTTGCAACATTAATCCCCAGATAAAATTTGCCGAGCAGTAATTTGCGGAGTAAGGCAATGTAATCCTTGGTGGCCACGTGTGTGTGAGTCCATTGAAAGGTGTCAGGTATCTGTCTCTCTAGAATGATGGTTTTAAGGGCACAGATTGAGAGATTGGGCTAGTGATGCAACTCTTCACCCTCTGTACCCCTTTCTATTTTCCTGGGGTTATTGTGTTATTTGTGTGTGCCCCCCACTTAATTAAATTCGGCTTACTGCAGTCGTTTGATGAGGAGGGCGCATTGTACAATGTAATAGAGCCATCCAATGGTAAACTATAATGGTCGCCATGGGGTGAATCAGTGTCATTTTGTTCATTTCCACATTTGCCCATGCTGCAACGATGGGTTGATTCGATCATGGGGTGATAAATTTTACCCCCCAACCCCATTGACTGGCAACCCCCCGTCGCGCCCCTGACGCACTGTTGGTTTTTACGAAAAAGCGGAAAATGCTTCATGTCCTCCCACCCCACCACGCCACAATCCACCCGTGTCCACGACGCTGCCGTGGCATGACGTAATCACAATGGAACAATGGGACAATACCGTTTGTGGAGGGCACTGACTGGTTCCGGGTCACGGACCTTGACCCTATCTTTCAGCATGTAAGCCGATCCATGACTGCTTTTTGAAGACATGTAATGCTAGCCAACTACAGAACTGATATAAAAAGCGAGTCAAGCAAATAGCAGGCCTAATTGTTGAATACTTAGAGGGATTTTCTGCCAGGGATTTTTTGGTCTGGCAAGGTTAGTTTCCCTCATGCTGGGTTATCTGTGAAGTTGCGGCGAACCCCGTTGGCCTTCCATTAGCAGCAGAAACCTGAAGCCCTTGCCTCAATTCACCAATACAGCTTCATCTCGCCCCTGGAAGAGTGGCATTAAAGAATAAGTGAGAGAAAGAGAGAGAAAAAATGTCCTGCCTGACAATTTCAAAACATTGCAAAGTGGTTTTCCTGATAATGGCGCCTTGAGGACTATTAAAACGCGATTTAGCATTTGTAGGATTTAAATGCAGCACAATGTGTTCTTTTCCTTGCCATAATCAATTCTGATTCTCTTTATTATCTCAAGCGCATGTTGTTAATGTGCAAAGACTCTGTAAACACCGTGGCATGTTGTGGCAATTAAATGGGTATTGATGCCATGATGGCTAGAATCATGAAACCTCCATTTGCATTGTGTAGACTTCAAACATTGTGAAATTGTCAGAAATCCCAGAACAATGTGACAATTTGAAGGCGTTCGTGGTTAAAGTATTATTTCTTGCATTATGGATTGTAATAGGTTGAAGATATCAAATAATTGGTACTTTTTGGCGATACCATGCAAACTGGTTTGCCATGCATGTCACGATGTGGCAATATCATTATAGAGATGCATTCTTTTTAATTTAATAAATTAATATCGTATTTGAATAAATGAGCCTGATAATAATTTGGGAAGAATCTACCACTGAATTTTAATTTAATTGTCAAAGATGGCAGTTGTTTCCTAAATTAAAATAGCGATGATTGAGTAAAAATATTCTTAATTTAATACTGTTTTTAATAAAGCATTTATAGGAAAAATTCAACTACAGCATAGATGGTTTTCATAATAGGCCTGTATATAGTGTATGTGTATCATCATATAGCAGTGTACATGCAGTAACATCCTGTGAAAATGTAGTGAATGTACTGTTTCTTCCTGTAATGGTGCTGCAATGAAAGGACAGTTTGTCACACCCTAGCAACTACATCCCACGTCCTGGTCACCCATTATTCCTGGTGTCCCTCACAAAAGCCAAATATCGACCCCTCATCGCAGATATGTCCGATTTCCGCCAGGATATCGTCCCTCAAGGGCCTCCCATTGATTGCAGTTCAACTTCAAAGTCGCCAGTTCGATATCTGCAGCTGAGTACTATGTCATGAATGGAAATATGATGTACAGTCATTGCTAGTCCATAATGGCTCTGTCGATGAAACTGGTATAGTCAATGGCAGCCAATGACTTTTGTTCTTGCAAAAATTGTTACCGTATTTTGTTGATTACAAGCCGGGCCTGAAATATATAGACCGGTCCAGTTAGAGAGGCCGGGGTCAGGGTCTCCTTTGAAAATATAAATCTAACGTAAATTTAAATAGCAAATTTACATATATATGTAGGTCTCGTTTTGATGCTGGAATACATAAGGCTGGTTAATAAAAATCCAGCTCTCAATCGAGAAAATACAGTATATATATGCTGCATTGAGACATATATTGTTACAATATTTTTGTTTTCAATTTACCCACAAATTCATGTCACTGCTTAAAATAAACAAGGTCAGAAAGCTAAAGTAAACTGCATGGATATACTGCATTGATATGTCTGGTTGATGGTATATTCAACAGATACATATTTAGAGGAAGCTTTTCATTATCCTTCATCTGGCAAATCCTGTAACTCGCAGCTTTCACAATGGTTTAATATGTCCCATTTAAGAATGTAGCAAATGGGATGATTAATCAGCCGAGAATAGCTATCCCATTGACGTCAATACTGTAGCATCCATGATTGCCTTCTACCGCAGTGACATTTCAAGGCTGTAGTTCAGCTGGATACCGTATATTCTTGATTACAAGCCGGGTGTAAAATAGAAGCCAGTGTCACTTAGAGACTTGAGAAAGTCACCAAGTCAAATTTCAAACCTAACCACTGTTTGTAATTTTCCATCTCGAGCAAACACCATTCTCGTTTAGACGCCGGGGCAGGCCACATCTAATTTTTGGCCCCTATTTGTAATCAAGAAAATACGGTAAATGCAATTGAAAGGCAGAGAACAGACCAGGGAATCCATGTACAACTGAATGGCTGATGGTTGCCAGGATCTTGATAACACTGGCTCTGAATGTAGGATTTGCCCATATCATATCCACTGAGATTACAGAGCCTTTTGGGCTGAATGCTACAGGCCCTGATGGGCTGTTAAGGCTTACCAAGATTCAGCAGATACTATGCTCCTAAGGGAAGGATAGGTTGGGCTAGGCTGGTGGGTTGGAGGGGGTGGTCAGGACTTCCCATAACATCTATAGAAAATGGAGCCCAAGAGACGATGTACCTATATATCAGACTGCTGTAGACCCACATATGTATTCAATGCCAGGCTTGCAATAAGTAACTTTTCTATCAGTTTCCTTCTTTTTACGCCTTGAATAACAATTCCCTGATATCCGGCCCTACTCCAGACTTGGGTGCCATTAGCCTATGGGAGTTTCTTGTACATGGCAGCTGCGGTTGTGAATGAAAAGTAACAGTCCCTCAGCGTCATGTCTGAGAAAAATACAGAAACATTTCCCTCATAAATAAAACACCTAGAACGTATTTCGTAGCACATGAATGAGATACGTTAGAAACATGAAATGTTTTGATTAGGCTTACAGAATATCAGCGTGATATCAAATGGCAATTTATTCCGCTCCATGATTCTGCATACGTTTACAATTAGCTCGTATTAAACTCATGCCAATTTGCCACCCACCGTATTTCAATTAGAAACATTTGGCTGCAACAATAATTTTGGCGCTTTTGCTTAAGCTGGTCTCTTTTAGAGTCAATAATTTATGAAATATACCATGTAGTACTTTAACTACTTTGCTAATCTATTAATTATGGACCTACCAATTCTTCTACATATATGTATATTGTATTAATAATAAATCACCACTGTCATGTCGTGATAGTTATTACAAGGACTTCATTAACAAATTTCCAGCAAATTCTCTTGGCTCAACAGATTATAAGAACGACTTGGTGATTATCGCAGATTAGGTGAATGACTCATTAGGATTTGTAAACACTGCTTAAATTTATGATTCAACTGTTCAAATATGACAACTCGTTTATTATGATGTAAAAACTAGTTAATAGGCAACTTCAAAGTGAATTTATTATTCATAAAACATTCTTGTTTGTCTGTTGCAGATTCTTATTACCACCTGGCCACGACCGACCAGCCATGTAAATCATATGTGAAGGAGGGCAGTACTGTGGACCTAGTTTGCCAATACTTCGACCACAGTGACAAAGCAAGGGCCTGTCACATGACCAGTATCCAATGGCAACGGTTGGGAGTTCGTCGAATTAACAACATATCTGACTCTTATAAGTATGGCGTGTGGGAGGCTTTGCCAGGATGGGGTATGCAAGATGACGAGCACATTTCTCTGCTTCGAGTCAGAAATGTCTCCCCCAAAGACCTGGCTACTTATCGATGTGAGATCCAATGCATGGATGAGGACAACATCCCTTACAAGGCGCATCACTACATCAACCTCTGCCTCACTCAGGATGACACTAACCTAGGTAACGACCTTTTATGACCTCTAAAAGATGACCTTAATAAGTATGTTGCTGCCTCAATATGGCCAGAGGGCCTATTGAGGTCTTTACTTGTGGTAAACATAGAACCAACCAACTTTGATGATGCATTATTAAATGACAAGATCATATAGTTATGGAAAAAACCCCCACTTTATTTGATCCGTGCATAATTCATACGTTCAGTCAGCAGAGGATGGCGCTTTCCAAACATAAATATTATTGGAGCAAACTGCCTTTATACCAGATACAATGATCGATCGAAACGCATAGAATTTTAAAGGCAGTTTTTCCAAACACAGATAAAAGTAGCATTTTCTGGCGACCTACTTACACAGAATGTATATTGTTCTAAATCTAAACAATTATTACAGACCTAGAATGCAACAATAAATGTACTGGTAGGAGACTGCACATCAATTCAGCTGCAGTGGCCAGCAAGCCATGACGTTTCACAGATTGTCTTCTTCTGTTGAAATATTCAGAAAAGCCTTTAAGCTATTTGCTGTAGCCCAACCCAGGTTCTTGTGGGGCCCAGCAACGTCACAAGTGACTCATTAAAAAGACAAGGCAGGCACGTGAGTCCGCATCTATGACGCGTGCAAAAATGCAAGCCACGGCAAAAGCCCTTGGATCAATGTGTTACCAAAGAGACGGCGATCAAATATTATGGGTGTCTTGCATTATTGATCCGATCTGTGAAGGGAAAGACAGGGCGCATAGTATATTAGAATATGTGGAATAATGTTCCCCAAGGGTTGGTGTCACTTAGGAGTCAGTTTTTGATGTGTAAGGCAGGTTACTGACTTGCAAGATGGGCGAGATGCCTTCATAGGACTCCACAGGTCGCTAGAATTGAAGACCGCTGGCTGTATTGGTGCGCCTTCTAATAGCGCAACAGGAAACGGGAAGGAAGTGGCGCTGCAGCGGAAGTAGGGGGCGCTGCATGCATGCGTCAGGGGGGTGAGTCACCACAGACCAGAGCAGAGTCAGGGAACACCAGAGACAGACAGTCTGAGACAGACAGGCGCCAGTGCTTGAGAACGAATGCATGGGTACTCAAGAGGCACCCCAGGCCTATGCAGGACTTGTTGGCCTATCCTCACATACACAGCATAGGGCCCCTGGGCCCCTGGGGTGAGGCACAAACACTCTAGTCTATCTCACAGGCAATCTGCGCACTGGCCCACTGGGCTGATTTGAACGGGACTTACATTGAGTTAGATCAATCAATTGCTGATTTGCAACGTGTAGAGCTGTAGTCATGTATCCTCTATGACATTCCATGAATAATGATAGGAACTGGATTTAGGCAGATGGCTGCTTCTCATGAGGGCGCCACCAGCATCCTAGGGCCCTTGCAACCCCGTCCGCTAGGCGGCGTTGCTCAAGTGGCTTACCTGCAACACTTCACTCGGTGTTTACAACACACACAACATGGCAGGCTGCAGAGGCCAGAGGTGGACTTCGAGGGCTTAACCTGCACCAATCCTAAAACACTGATAAATCTGCATCAGCGCTCACCATAAACTGTTAGAGTGCTTCTTCAGAAGACCCCCTTCAAAGTCCCATAAACAACACAAGTCTGCCTCCAGTGTATAATTTCATATCTGCTCTCCAGTTCTCTGCGAACATCAGTCTTTATTCATGCTTTTCCTCTGATTTTAGTGAAAACCTGCTCCTATAATCCAGCGGGTTTTAAAATTTGAACCACATGCTGTGCACAATATTACACAATGTCGTGGAAAGTTCCTCTGTTGTACACTGGCTTATTTTGCTGTCTGCCAACCTGTCTGCAATAAGTTGTATGGCCCTTAGGTAATGTCAAAAACAGGGGTAATTTTAAGCTCATAAACGCTCATGTGGGTATTATGGATGTAAATGATTGCATGTATGAACAAATAACACACACACACAAAAAAAAAAATAGAAAATCCTTAAATTTGTACACTTGCCCTGATGGTGTCAGAATTAACTTATGCATGCTGAAGGTGTGAATATAGACCTAGCTTGTCAGCCTGAATATTTCAAATACAGCTGTGTAAGCGATATTTGTATGAACGATTTGTGAGAAATGTTATAGGGAGTATTTCCAGTCAGTGACTGCAACATGCAACTTTCGTGAAGTTAACGATGCAGAAGTTTGTACTGAATGACTGGATCAACAATTGTGGTAGATAAAAATGTCATTCAAGCGAAACAGTATCATATGGTGATGCATCAAAGGTTGATTTTGTATAAAAAAAATATGTTGGGTTATGTCTCAAGGAACACATATTGCCTGATTTATGAATGAAGGAAATATCATGGATATTAATCCCATCAAACAAGACATTGCTGGTTATTGCAATATGACCTAATGTTTGGCCTTAATGACCGAGGTAAAACTTAAGAGGAAAATAGAGATGGGATTCTTAATTGCCCCGTCTTAAATTGAAATGGAATTAGAACAGGATTTTAATTTGTAATAACTTTAATATTCATTCAGATCACATTATCTAGGAATTTGAGATTGCAAATGTAATATTGGGTCTGAGTTAAATGTATTTTGTTGGTCTTTCCAGGTATTTGCGCCACCTACATCGACAATGAGTTCTGCTCGGCCAACTTCCGGAACGATGTCTGTGACCTTGACTGCGAGACAGAGCGCCACCTGTTCGATGGCTTCGATTGCGCGGACCAGCAACAAGCCTGCCCTCCTCAATTCGACGCTTATTGCGCCAAAATATTCTCTAACGGAGTCTGTGATCAGAACTGCAATATGGCACCGTGTGCCTGGGATGGTGGTGATTGCGTCACAACCCCGCTCAAATTTGCTGACGATGACCTCGTCATTTTCTTGCCGCCCACGGGGTGGCGTCGTGGTGGGGCAAGCAACGATCCCCATAAAGACTTGAGTCGATCGCTGTCCCGACTCTTGCGGACTATCGTGAGAGTTTTACCCTTCAATTCTCAGGAAGCCCCTAGCTGGTCCAGTCAGTTCCAGGGCTTGGACAGTGCTATTATGGCTGCCAGCGATAGGTTTGTCTTGAAACTAGACAACACGAACTGTCAGAGGGACTGCTTCCGCAAAGCCGAGCGGGCTGCCCTGTTCATCCTGGCAGCGCTTCGGGGCAACTGGGACCCAGGCATCCCCATCGAGGCTGTGGCCGGTGAGTATGGTGTGCTTACGCTGGGCAAACATTTGGTTTGGTTGGATAGGATGTAGGTACACAGAGGGCTGAGTGCAGCAGCCATCAATTGATGGATGATACGTCGTTATTCTATTTTTTCACTGTTTACTGAACTCCCGCCATCTGCACTGGCCTAACTTTAAACGGTATTATTTTCAGGCACCATATTTGCAAAGTGATTTATGAGCAAAAAACATCAAACGAATTACAGTTTAGAAGACGTTATTAATATGGAACCCAAAGCAAAAAAATCAAGATGGCCCCCATTGAAGTCCAATGTAATGAATAAGTGACACAACGAGCGGTATTTTCACTTGCTCTCTGTCTGTGTGGCCCACGGTGGGCCCAGGGTGGGGCACGTTCATTTCCATAGACACACAAGTCCATTAATCGACCCGCTGATCCTTTGTTATCCATTTGGGCTGATTGTCTCCTGCCAGCCTGCTCTGTTGGGTTTGAGGTAACCAGAGATGGGAGCCAATCATTAGCCTTCAAGATCTCTGCTCAATCTACCCAATAGGAAGGCTTAGTGTTTTCTACCCATAATGCAAGTGGATGCAGGCACGTGCATCATGACTGATGGGGGCCCTTCATCACCCATCCATGTCCACTATGCAAACTTAAGTCATCATTTTTTCTTCTTTCTGGCTCCCTTTTTTATTTCCTCTACACTAAACTTTTTCCATCATTTCCCCTGGCGCCCCCATGCCTGCCATTCCCAGCCAATGTCACCCGCCAAAGATAATCTTTAGGCACATAATTCAACCTAGTCATTTTGCCCTTCCAAAAGCCCCCATTTGGCATCACTAAAACTCCTCATGAGACAGCCACATCGTTCAATCTCAAAACTTTTGTGTTTAAACTTCATGTTAGAATAAGCTTTGCATATTACATGTGCCTAGCCATTAGCTTAGTTGTGCATGAATTAAAAAGGTCTATGTGATATTCTAATGTCTAAGCCAACACATAATTGATGTGTTGCATAACTTTAGATTATATACCTAGCTAATGGCTTGAATATGCATGAATGAAAAGGCTTATAATGCATACATGAAATTTTAAAGCGTATTTGATGCATCGTATTTAGTTCCTAGATGTATTAGGCTAGGCATCCAAGTGTACACGAAAACTCCTTTACATTATTTTCTCTTATATTGTGTAGTTTCCCTTTAGCTTGGTGAGTGCAAGAACGGAGAATCTTAGAATACTAAGGAACAGACGAAAGCCAATAAAATTGTGATAAACAGTCGATGTATGACCACTTAGTTTGTAACACAACTCACAAAGTATCTTTATCTTGGTTACAGAACATATTTCTAAAACAGTCACTAAAACAGTCACTAAAACAGTCACTGGAAGATTTCAACGACACTTAATACGTTTTATCTGGAACAACTAGGCAATCTGCAAAAACAAGCTCAGACATTTGGCAATCTAGTGCAGGCCTTAGTTAGGACGTTAGGAGCAATAGAGTCAGACCATTCTTAACTGTGATCAAGCCCAGATGCTGGGCCTTTCATCTGGCCTGAGGTATTTGATTGATCAAGGCAATGCTTGGCATTGTTCCAGTGTAGACTTTTTTCTGTTGAAGAAACTCAAAAGTTACTCTTTGACAATCCTGTTGTCAGATACATCTTGCTACAGATGTGTGCTTTGGAAGAGAACTTTAAATGTCAGAAAAGATTAAAACAACCGTTAACATGTCTCTTTTCATTTATGTTGTCAATACTTTATCCTTTCACATGTCCCGGTTTCATAGAAATGGATGTCGTCAGAAATTGAAACTGACATTCATTTATTAATCCTATTACTTTAAAGACCAAGCCACAGTTTTAAAAATCCCCGAAAAAGTCGCCAACTTAAGGGAGAAAATGCACTTGTTTTCCCCCAAGAGAAAGTGGCATTAAGCATAAGGAGCAAGCCCATTTGGTCTCAAAGCAAGAATCTCACTTGGAACACACTGACATCTCACACGAGGCTATTAGAAAGGAACTTCCCCTCTTGAGATACCATTGTCAGTGTTTCATGTAAATGGCCCATTCACTTAGGAGACTGCACATATAGCATTTCTGTCATTTCTGTTTAGAGAGGCTGAGTAGTCGCCTGCAATTTTCTGCCACTTAGTCTGCAAACAAACCCTTTCCCTGCATCTGTGAGCAGCTGTACAAGAGACAACTGGGGGCTGCTGGGCATGTGGAGGCTCCCAACAATGTCTTTTACTTAACAACAATCCTCTCTGCCACACATGGCTTTAATTTAAAAATGTTAGGCAGTCTTGTCACTTGTTCTTAGAATTATAGTGCATCTCAGTGTGCAACCCACAGTGGAAATTCACTGGGACATATCCCAATTACACAAACTGTCAGACTCAGCCCATGGTCAGATGACTGCTTCAGACTTGACTGTGCTGTAAATCCCTGGTAGGCTCAATTTTCTATACTTGTTCTTGAGTACTTAAGAGTTTGATCCATCAATGGATGTAAATTAGACTACCAATGCACACTGCCAAAGTTTAGATCACCACAGCATAACTTTCCTCAAATAAAGAGACAGCAGTAAGACTATGTACTTGCGCTTTCCGAGGAAAAAGGCCTAGAGAGGAATTCATGTAAATCAACATTTTAGCAAATCGTCTGTTTTCGAACAGATAAACAGCCAAGTGAGATTTAAGAATATGCTTGCTTACATCGTGTACACATCAGTCTTTTAAAAGAGCACTGGGACTGATCTTTCATTTGATGGAAGTAAAAGCAATTTCTCTCTCTCAACTGAAGTGGCTGTGTGAAAATTAAAGAGCAGAACAGGAAGTGTGGTGGGTGAGGACCACTTCCTGTTTTCCTTAAGCAGCTGCAAGGTGCTATTTACCAAATGCAGGTGGGTTGACAACCAGCAGCTGCTCTTCTTATTAGTGGCATTCGACTGCCAACCTTTTTGGTTGTCCATTTTTAACAAGAATCATTCGTAAATCGTAAAAAGGTAGTTGACTTTAAAGGTAGTTCCATTTAAAGCCGCATAACCAGGCTATTGTCCAGCAAGATCGTTAATCCAGAGTTACACATGGAGAATAAGAAGCACATACTGCAGTTTCATTAAGGAACACACCATGAATCATGAATGAAAGACATTAGAAATCTGAGAAGCAACTACCTTTTTGCCTTCATCCAATTCAGGAGCAATTGTTTTCTCATCCAAAGACTCGTTGCATATTCAGCAGCTAGGAGGAGTATAGAGTCTACTCAGTCATTCAATAAAAAGGCAGGGGCTTGCTCATCTGACTAATGTTGCCTCAGCCATGCAAATCACACAAAGCAAAGAAAAGGACCAACTTAATGCGCTGATAAAACAGTGCAATTGTGGCCCTAATAGGATTATGGTTGGGTTGGCAGTTGTGAGTTTATCACACTCCCCCAGTGCATCTGTTCCATGGCCCAGCAGGAACCTCCTTTCATGACAGTCCTTTTGATGACTTAGTCTCTTTGGTTGTTGCTCTGTTGATTACCGTCTCTAAGATGCTCTTATGCTCTACGTATACGTTTGCCTATTATTGCGAATCCCTTTCATGGTCAGTTGCAGTCTTTGCCTAGATTTTGAGTTTCTGATCACTTGGTCAGGCATAGTGGATGTTCACTACCATACAGAAAGTAGTTAGAGTATTAAACATTTAGTATTTTGTCACTGATAAAAACGTTTCTCTAAATGACAGAGCCTATCTGGAGGGAAAAACTGGCATTCAAGTATATTGTATCCAGTATTATCTGGTTTTCTCAGATTTCTGGGTATGGAGAGATACAAAATAGTACTACATGTATTTCGTGCATCTGTCCAGATTTAAGATGGTCAATCAGATTTGAGGCACCCGCAGCCCAGACATGGTCAGTAAATACATGCAGGGCTGTATCAGAGTGAACCAGGGATGCATTGGCACTCACCCTAGGCTCCTTAAATATTTGCTCGGTGGTTCCCTTGCATTTGTAGAGCCGCCTGACAAATAGGCCTCTTGGTGATTGATGTAAACATGCAAAAACACTGCCCATTGTCCAGTCTATATATCAAACATTGCTTCGTATACACCAACGTTTTGTCTCCTATTTACCAACGTTGCAACATACTGAGGACAGAGGTCTCATCTACCATGTCAATAAATAATGAATAGCAGTGTTAATTCGCAGTGTAGTATAGCTGTAGTTTAATTACAACACTATTGACCACAGGACTGTGAATCTAATTTACAGTTAATTAAATTGGTAACATTAATAGGTAACCTGGAGTCAGGCCTGTTGGTGCAAGGTTCAATGAACAGCTTGTGTAATCCTGGATAATATTATAGTAAAGGGTGCACCCTGTAGCAATGGCTTTTGGTGGCATGGGAGTTAAGCTAGTGCTCTAGCCTGCATGTTGTTGACTGAGTGCTGTAGAAATTAATGACGTGATTTGCATGTAGTCCCTCTGCTATGATCACGATGACAAACATAGCTCATATATTTGCCCCTTATTGCATCTAGTCAGCGCTGAAATTCATTTCACAATCGACTTGTCCACGAGACATATTGAAATTCAAACATTGGAAGTCAGATCAAGCTTAAACATGTAGATCAAGCTTAATTGAAAAACTAGTGAAAACAGACGAACTTTGAGAGCGACCTTTGTGTGCAGGGACTTCCAGTTTTAATTGGAAGTTGTGAAAAATGGCGGGAAAGTAATGTTGGGAATCTGTGGAGCTATATTATTAGACTGACAATGGCTTTTGTTTGTTTGTTGCAGTGCGTTCCAGAAAAGACAAACAATGTACGCGGCAGAACAATACCATGTTGCAGATCAACCTGCGTCCGGTAGAGGGCGGTGTGATCAGAAGACGTCCGGGAGGCGGCGAAGTGGTCGACGGCCAAACAATGGACGGAGATTCGAACAACTGGGATCCAGAAATGAATTCTGGGAAAAACAGGAAGTCGGGACTTCCGTCTTGGATTTTGGTTGCCTCGATAGCAGGAGGCGTTTGTCTGCTTGTCCTTATTATCGCCCTGACACTCGTAGCTTGTCGTCTGCGTTCCTCTCCGGACTCCACTGAATACAAACACCCCCCTTACCAGCACGAAATCACTAGGATCAGAGACAAAAAGGGCCCCCCTGGCACAGATGTTTGATTGTATCAAGATGGTGGCTGCATACTCCACCATAAAACTATGAATAATGTCATGTTTATGGTTCAAAATTGAGTAAAACGGATTATTGCTCTACCCCTATGCAATTGCATCCCAGTGCCTAATTGACTTTTGGAGTCAATGCCCAGGAAACGTTCACTTCAACTCAATTCAAGACTTTGCACGTCTTTTTTGATGCTCTCAACTCTGAGGTGACATTATGGAAAGGTCGAGCCATCAGTCATGTCATTGCAGCTTAAGAAACATTAGATGTTGGCTCTAGTATTGTAACATTCCATTTAAACATCAACTGAACATAAGAATCAAGGGAATGGTTCTACAGCCTGTATTTGATTCACTCATTATAGGATTAAAATGCAGTTATTTTCAGTTGCTTTGTTAATTTTGTGCTTATTTTAAACAGTGTCTTGCAAAGGTATACATGTATCAACATTATAACATATGAAAAGATTGCTACATTAAGATACACAGGACCACACTTTGAACACTATATGGTGAATCAGTGGTGTTCAAATCTGAACTCTAGTCCGTCCTGTTAAGTATTAATTCATTCATCCATATACTCTGTGTGCATTGTATTTCATATTACATTTAAGACATCACTGAAATAAATTCTCTTTTATTATATGCTGCAAGACGTACGTAGATATAATAAGTGTAGAGGTATCAGAAGGTCCTGTCTCCTGATCTAAGGACCTTCTGATCTAAGGACCTTCTGATACAGTAACTAGTCATATTGTCAGCAGACATACAGTTACATTGTAGTGTACATAAATAATATAATTTGTATATTATGCTTGTAATGTGATATGTCTTCAAGTCAGTTTAGCACTATACAAAATTTGTGAAAATGACTGAAATTATCGTGAATAAGAAGACTTATCAGTTATGAAATGAACATTAATCATATTGAAGTTCTTGATTTTTGCCTGTAATTGTGCATCATCTGTACTCTCATATCCTGGTACATTATAATTGCTAGATGTATAGATTTCTACAGACATTGGTGTCTATAAATTGTTGTGTAGCTTTTACCATGTAGTTTCGTGATGCAATAAACATTTTTTATACATCGAACAGTACTTATTATTCTTACTTGGCCAAGCAATCAAATGCATTCATTAGGTTTTTCCTCACATAAACTAAATTTGAAGAGATGTGTCAGATCGTTTTACCAGATTTGAGAGTTGGTGAATAGCTTCACTGCCCCTTCATTATAGGCCGTCAACTCCTACTTGAGTCAGTGGAGACAAGCTGCAATAGACAGCTGAAGGAAGGGAACAGGGCACATGAGGGGGTGGAAGTTTTACCCTGCTCACAACTTTTACAATTTCTTCAGATAACATCGCCCATGTCCGCACAATTTATTTCTCTGCATATATGTAACACAATTAAGGAGTCATTCTTAACCATGAGAAGGCATTCGATCCGGTTCAAGCCATAAATAAAAGCACAATAAGAGTGTTTCATGCGGGGCTCTTAAAGCTCTAGAGCAAACCTCCTCCACTCCTTTCATTAACTGCCCGATAAGATCACTTGATAAAAATTCACTTTAACGTACTTAAGCCGGCATAAATTGAGGCAGATGAAAGCCCCATCAGACACAGTTGTGTATACGATTTTAAGAAGGCATTTATAAAATGACTTGTGCATTAAAGTTCTAAAGAATTTTTGACTCAAGTATAATATGCACTTTAATAAACCACCCGATATCATCTTTGCCTTTTAGCAACTAAGCGAGAAATTTTACAGCACACATGAACAACTCTTCCTAAATAATTACAATGCACGAAGCATTCCCTGGATCCTCAATTTCTGAAACAAGAATGTTAGCAAAAACTCACTAACAACCATCCGCAGTGACAAGCAAATTTGTACGAAATACGATTTGAAAGAGTCTAATTAAAGAGTACAGAGATCATTGGTGCCATCAATACAGCATTTGACTGTGTTGTAAATTCAGTTCGCCTATAACCAAACGAATGGACTTTGATATAAATGACAACGATCTGATATAAATGACAACGATCAGATACACCTATCAGCTGAAGCATTTGGAAAGAAGAATATCCACAAGACGGCGCCACCCGCAAGATCTCAACGTACAGTTCCATGGACTGACAGAAATGAACGCAGCAGACAACAAATCCAGTGCAAGGTAAGTATATACATTTTTCTTTGAACCCTCATAAAAGAGGAATTCAATGTAAAGGTAAAATTCATTAAAAACTGCGTCTAAAAAGTATGATAAAATCTGTTGAAAATGTTATCTGCTACAGGCAACCTAGCTTCTGAACTCCCTGAACACAGCTGTTGGTCTGCGTTATGAAATAACCATGGCATATTGATGTATCCGATGGGCTAGTGAATGGGACTCCTTGCGTTCTGAGCGATCGCAAAGTCATCCCCATTATGTAGCTCTCAGTAGAGTTACCATTTTGGCGGGGCTCAAAATACTACATGGATCATTTTCAAAAATCAGCCAATAACGGTAAAAATGTTTCCTTGATTACAACACATTAATATGACTTCCATCAGACATTAGGCATACTTCAGCTCCAACTTAGTGGATTGTGATGATTTAAGAAAATTATTTGGAGCAAATTAGATCAAATTATTAATAGAAAATGAACAATATATTCTTAATTTGTCTTTACCGTTACATGTCCCTTTTGAAAATGACCAATTCATACCTTTTCCTAAGGTACACCCTCCTGTGACTGGATGAGTGTAACTTTCAGGTGAAAAAGAACAAATTGTTTCCTTACAAAATCAACCCTAGATTATGGTTGAAACAATTATTTATTTTGATGGCAAGTGATTTACTTTATGGTCCAGAATTTAAATGGCTCATGTTTTTACCGTTACCAAACAAAGTTTCTGATACATTTTGCTTGTAATATTCATGGGATCCGCCAGAAGGCACCAGCAGGTAAGTGCCAGGATGTTTTTCGGCCATTTTGATGCATATCCACAAGGTTTGTCTGCTTGAGATTTGAGAAAAATTGACAATTAAAAGGTTGGTCATCAAATGTCACACTTTTATTGCGTCTTTCTTGTTACTACATTTGTCTAGAAACTTTTGGGCATACTCTTGCATGAAGTCACAAGTGATTTGAGGCCAATGAACTGAAATATTTCTGATAGATTTTTGATCGATCACTCAGATATCTGGGTCATGACATTCCATTTTATGTCTTTACCGTTACCTGCTGGTTGTCTTTACCATTACTTTAATGAATAACGGTAAAGACCTGTAAAGACATAAAACATAAGACATACAAATTTATATGCCTCACCAGAGACATAACAATATATATATATATATATAAACAGATTGTAAAATATGTATAAAAACAGGTTGTAAAATAATATTAAATCACAGTACAATATCATTCTATATATAGTTAAAAAGACCTCAACAAGGGCTTCAGTATATTTTTGTGTTATTAGAGAGCAGAGTGGTACATGAGTCCCTAATTAATGCCATCGGTTGTTAAATATTTAATGTCATGTATAGACCTTAAAGTGCCACATTAAACCAGAGGAAATCCCATTTCAGGATTTAGGTGTAGAATAAATTTCTGCATATTTCAGTGGTCAATCAGTAAATATGCAGTCCAGTTTAAAATTTCTTTGCTTTCCCCTATTTGGTTGCTTCCTTTTGCTTGATTTCCTTGTTTCAAAAACTAAGGGATCATAAATTTATTATTTTTCATCATAAAGTTGTCTATTCTAGAGAATTTACCAATCAGTCCTCAGACTAAATAAATGCTATTTTAAATAGCCCCTCAATAATCCACTCCAACCCTTTCTTTGTAGGATGCCACCGAAAAATAAATCAAATGCTGACAAAATGCTTCAGCACCGAGAAAAGATCCACAATGATCCCGAAGCCTACGCAGCATACCTGCAAAAGGAGAGGGAAAGGTATCAGAGGAGAAAGAAGCAAGGAAAAATTGTCACAATGCATACCTTGGCTAAAACAGATCAGCGAAATCTTCATCGCAAATGGCGCATGGACAAAAGACCGCAAAGAAAGAAAGCAAAACAAAATGTAGAGACGCACCTTGTGACACCTCCTGCCTCACCTGAAAACACATCAACACACAAACAGAGAGCTTGAAGAAAAAAACTAAGGCGGGAACAGAGGAAAGCGTACAGGACAATACAAATTCAAGAAAAAGTAATAAAACGTCTCAAAAGTAAAGTAAGATCACTGCAGCGAAAAATGAAACATACAAACATAAGCAATCATGTAATGCAATCCAGAAACTCCAACATCAAAGGCAACTGCTCTGATTAACAATGGAAATAGAGATCAGATTAGAAAAGAACTGACTTTTGGCTTCGCACTTAAAGGAGAATTCAAATAAAAAATAAATTAGAGGAAAGGGAAAACAAAACACTACACAATGTATTTGCAGGCCAAGTGCTCAGAAAATACCGACGGCTAAATAAAGTACAGAGAGATTTATCCCTGTCTAAGAATATGTTGAATGCTGCAAAATGTTCAAGTGATTTGGTCATCAGCGGGGAAGAAAGAAGATAGACAAACTGGGTTCCACTAGGGCTCTTGTGGAAAAGTATTTGTTGATGATGGCAAATTCAACTGCTATTGCTGGTAAAAAAGAGACAAAGACCTTTCAAAAAAGAGAAGAGACAAAGGAGATATTTATGTGATACAATGCTTAATGTCCATGGTAAATTTCTGGCACAGTATCCAAATGTTCACATATCATACTCCAAATTCACTCGACTACGGCCTTTCTATGTTTTGCCTGCCTCTGTACACACCAGGGACACCATCAAATGTAGAATCCACTGCAATATAGCTCTGAAAGCTATCAAACTACACTCCAGTAACATTTTGAAAACTGCAGATATCACTAAGCTTTTGGAACTGGTCGTTTGTTCAAACAAGCATGAATTATGTATGTATTCCAAATGCGAGGAATGTGCTTCAGGTATCAACAATATCTACACAGACACAATGTTCAAGTCCTTCCAAGAAGCAATTACCTACTATGAATGGATCAACTGCAAGTCAGCACACAACACCAACATTGTAAAGAAGACTGAAAAAAACTGATTCAATTTCAAACCTGCTAAAGCAGTTCGAAGTCGATTTCAGAAAACTGATGTCTCATGAATTTCGAATCTACACTCAGTACAGGGTGCTCAGGGAAATCAAGACCAAGATGACAGAAACAGAGTGTGTTCTTCAAGTAGATTTTTCTGAAAATTACAGCTGCAAGGCAAATACAGAAAAACAATCCATGCATTTTGGGGGCAGCAGGCCTCAAGTAACTCTCCACACCTGCCATGCCAGTTTGAAAAATGAATCTGGGCCTTATCCAAAGTGCTATTGCTCTATCAGCGAAGATAATAGACATAACCCAGCTGCTATCTGGGCTCACCTGGAGCCTGTTCTTGAAGATCTCCAAATGCTCGGCATTATAACGGTTCACTTTGTGTCAGACGGCCCAACTACTCAATATCGGAACACAGACAACTTTTATTTGATGGCAACATATCCCATTGAAAAGTTCAAGTTTCAACAAATCACATGGACACTCTTAGAAGCATCACATGGTAAAGGCCCTGCAGATAGGGTGGGGCAGCAATCAAAAGTAAAGCTGATTTACTCGTGGCAAATGGCACCGATATTCTAAACTGCGACAGTTTGTACAACAATTTGCATGGCAAGATTAACGTTACTTTGTACAAAATCACACCAATGCAAATAAATAGTGTCCAGAGATCCGTTGAAAGCAACAAATTGAACCCAATTAAAGGGACAATGCTCATTCATCAATTGCTGGTACCAGAGAAAGGTACTCTGTTCTTCAGAAACATTCCATGTTTTTGTTCCGACCACGGGGGTGGGTGGGTGGGTGATTAGGGTTTTACGTCCTGTATTTCTGCACCAGTTGGGCTAATTAGGACAGGCAGAGACCATGGCAATGAGACGAAGGATGAAACAGCCATCCAACTTAGGCTCGACCGGGAATCGAACCCGGGACCCAGCGGTTGGAAGCCCAGAGCGCTACCTCTGAGCTAGGCCCCTGCCCCCGACCACGGGGGCAGATTTTGTGAGTGCCATATGGAGAACGCACCAATCAAACTAGATTTTTAACAATACAAACCAAATGAAACTAAGGGAAGATCTACTTTGGCTTTAGAGAAACAACTCACAGAAGAACAAATTAAGCTCTTCCAAAAAAGGCTAGAAGAAGGCTATGATTTAGAGATAGATGATTTATCAACTTTAAGCCAATCAAAGAGATCTGATTACATATATTGGAAAGCATCGAAGGCATCAATGTTAGTAACAGAAAACAAGGATAAGGATGCCATCCACTCTGATGATGAACTGAGTGACAATGTTACAAAAATTGATGATGACTGGCTTCCAAGACACAGGTTAGAGAAACAAGCAGAAACAAATGAAACTGTGAAAGCTACAAAGACCAGAGAAAAAGCAGGAGTAACAGAATCCAAAAAAGGAACACCAAAGCAGACAGAGGTAGGTATAAATTGAACTGGTGTCCTACAATAAAATTAAGCACTGGATATTGTTGATTAATCTCTCAGCAGAGCAAACTGATGAACAGACCAGTTGGTGTTTTGCAGGTCCGGAGGAAATCTACACGAAAACAAGTGGGCAGACCAAAGACTCTCACAGTAGAAGCAAGACAAGGTTTGTGTGCTGCTGATATGTAAACATCCAACAATCCTATTTTTGTGTTAGTTGTAGCTTTTTGACTATTGTCCTTTTTTGTGTCAATTCAGGAGCAAACTCCGATGGCAGAAAGGGAAAACAACCATCAAAGAAGAGCAAGAAAAAGTCAGGTATACATATTGTCTGTATAGACCATGTCACACTGGGCGATTTAGCCGTAGTGAACCCGTAGTATTACGCAATTGTTACGCAACGCACTACCCGGCTCCAACCCGGCGGCTACAAAACGGCTACCCATGGTTCCCCGGCGATACCCGCCAAGCACCAGTGGGACCCGTGGCCAAGCCGGGAAACCTGGCTCCGGTAGCCGTAGGAATCTCCCGGGTGTCCAAAAAATGAAAAATACCCGTGGGAGCCGGCGGGTGTCCTGTAGAAGCCGGTTTATCTATTACCCGTAGTAAAGCCGGCGGCTTGTTGATGGGTTCCACGGGTCACCCGCCGGCTTCCACGGGTAACCCGCCGGCTTTTTGCTACCAGCGTCAGCGTAGGCAGGGAGGGGGGGTTGTATATACTTTAAAAGGCTGCTGCTCCTCTAATATTAGTCCGATTTTCGTCAAATAAAGACTGAATTGTAGTATAGTTCATACTGATTCCATACATATTTTCGGATCGTAAATAGAACAAATATTAAGCGAGATATTCGACTGAGAAGGTAGGGAGGCGGCAAACACTGGTGCTCCCTGAAGCGTCCGCGCCCGGACTGTATTAATATGCTTATTATATAATATAGAATATCTCGCTTAATATTTGGTCTATTTTCGATCCGAAAACACGTATGGAATCAGTATGAACTATACTACAATCCATTATTATTTGACGAAAATCGGACTAATATTAAATTCAGGGAGCATTGATACACTCCGGGTGCGGACGTGTGCGGGAGCACCACTGTTTGCCTCCGCCAACCTAGCTGCCTTCTCAGACAAATAACTCGCTTAATATTTGGTCTATTTTCGATCCAAAAACACGTATGGAAACTACAATCCAGTATTATTTGACGAAAATCGGACTAGTATTAGAGGAGCAGCAGCCTTTTAAAGTATATACAACCCCCCTCCCTGCCTACGCTGACGCTGGTAGCAAAAAGCCGCCGGGTTACCCGTGGAAGCCGCCGGGCTACCCGTGGAAGCCGCCGGGCTACCCGTGGAAGCCGCCGGGCTACCCGTGGAAGCCGCCGGGCTACCCCTGGAAGCCGTCAACTAATTGGCCGTACCTGGCGAAACCCGTAGAACCCGGCTGGTAACCCGTAGAACCCGGCGGGTGCTGCCCCGCCCTTTTTGCCGCCAGAATCCGTCGCAACCCGGCGGAAAAAGCTGTTACATAACCGTTACGTCACTCTATGGGTTCACTACGGCTAAAACAGCCTAGTGTGACAGGGGCTTTTATATATATGTCAATGAACATGAGGAGCATTACCAATATTAAAAGATTTAGATTAAACTTTTCCATTTCTCGCAAAACTTGATATGACATGGGTTGTATGATGTCTTCCTATTTAGCAAAATCTTTCCCCGCCATTGACTTTATTTACAGTTCTCTGGTTTACTTGCAGGAACAATGCTAGCTGATACCTCGAAGGATGATGCACAGGTTTGTAAAATTAGAGTTTGCCAAAAGATAAAACCGTTTACTTTCTATCTTGCATGGCACAGTATATACTTGTATTTTCAAAAAATATGTATAAGTTTATGACTTGCTCCCTAAAAGTGCACATCAATATTTCCAACAGGCTGAGCCATTGCCAGGATGCTCTCAGACTGGTAGACAGACTGCAGCTGAAGAGGAAGAGTACTTATGTGTTGTCTGTGGAGAAGAATACAAAGAACCCATTTTTGAAAATTGGGTGATGTGCCGACTGTGCTCAAAGTGGTACCATGAAAAATGTGGAGATCACATGCAATTATTCAGACATGTTTTAATTGACATGCCCTTGCAGTTATATCTCAAAGTTTGCTTAAATTTCATGATTGCATTCCCTACAGAAATTTGAGTGAAAAAAGCCTATAGATGTCCTAGTGCACAGAGGATAATTGATTATTGTATTGCTATTCACGGCAAATATTAACCTGTAAATTTGCTTCAGGTATAATGTGTATTTCTTGAATGGTTGCCAAATAATGGTGATTTTCTTTTAATAAATTCTTGCCATTGAAATTTATGTTGCCTTTGTTGTTATTAACATTATTTTATCTTTACCGTTAATACATTGTCTTAACCATTTTCCCTAATTTGAGGCGATAACGGTAAAGACAAAGATCTGCATCTTCAAATGCAAATAACTTCCATTTTTATTATGTTTAAGCTTTGCAGAGTTGATCACATACATTTTTTACACCTGGGCCTAGGTCTGTATCAAGTATAGAACTATCATAGTATGTTCTTTGATAGGCCAGGTATATTTACGAACGAACAGTCTGAGAAGTGAAAATTTATAGGTCAACGCAGCAGCAGCGTAAGCAGGGAAGAGGATAGCTCGGTTTCACATAATAGTCAAATTGCACACCATTAGAACCGTAATACAAACGCGCAACTTACACACCAAATTTGACAAAGATCTGACTAGTAGAAGCCGAGAAAAGTTTGATTATAGTACAAATTCAAGCCTGTCAAAATCCCTGATTTTTTGACGTCGTACAAATCGTCAACAGGATCGCTTAAAACGCCTAAGCCCAGCAGCAGCGTAGCCAGCGTAATCATGGAAGGGGTTGCCTACGCTATTATATATACATTAAAAGGCTGCTGCTCCCGTAATATTCGTCCGATTTCGTCAAATAAAGACTGAATTGTTTAGGAAAATGTATTTATACAATAGATAAACATAGCTTTCACTTATCAAATGAAAGGAAACCCATTTACACTACATGAAATCATTCATCAAATGTTTATTTGACAGTGATTTAATGTTGTATTACAGCTAAAGTTAAGATATAGTAGGGGTAAAATGCTAAATTTTTGGCAATTACATACACAAATCTTTCATAGAGCTTTTATTATGCTTACAAAATTATGCCAAGATGAAGTTCAAAGGTTAAATGAATAAATTTTAACCATGAAATGCTATATTCACACTGTATATGAAAGTTTACCTTCAAATAAATTTACTTTTCAACTTATCTTTCCTTTTTTGGGCTTTTTTTAAAAGCTAGATTTATATATTAAATCAGTGATCTTTTAATTAAATTTTTTTTTTTTGATAATTCTTTATGAAAACATTAATAATTTTTTCAGTTTGTTATTAACTGGCAGGGGGGACCAGTTCTCCTGCCCCCATGGCCTAGTTCTGTTTACCAGAAGGAAAACTGGGCCACTTTTTTCAGAAATATAGTTTTCTCTTTATACGAGAAATGGTTGAGAATTATTTCGAAAAGGCGCCTAACATTATTAGAGGAGTGCTTATATATAATTTGGAAAGGAAAATAGTGACTTTGCTTTATAATTTGAATCAGGAAAAATGTGATAAACGGCCCAGTTCTCCTTACTTTCCCCTACCCTTCATTTGATTGGGTCACAAAAGCTATTGTTTACTCTGCTTAATCATGTTTTGGTTCAGCGCATCCCAGACATGCTTTGTTTGCCTATTTGAGATGATCATTAGTCTATACTCACAAATCCAGCATGGCAGCAGTGCGTGTATGGGATCAAATTGTTGCCTTGAAAAATGCTGGTCTGAACTGCAACCAAGTGATGAAACAGTTGAATGTTTGCCAAATGTACATTTAAGATGTCATGAAACGTTTTAAGGAGATTGGCACAACCGTAGGCAAGTCAATCCCAGGCAGAAGTCGCCTGGTTCACACCAGGAGGATCATTGAAATGGTGAAAAAGGAAGTTAGAAGATATGCTCGCAGGAGCATGAGGAAAACTGCGAAAGAGCTAAAGATATCAGCAACATCACTGAGAAGGATTGTGAAGTATGATTTAGGGCTGAAGGCATACAAAATGCAACGATGACACTTAATTTCAGCAGCCTCTAAACAGAAACGCCTTGGCAGAGGGAAGAAAATGTTGGCAGAACTTCAGAGTGCCGCTGACCAAGTCTTCATTTGGTCTGATGAGAAGATCTTCACTGTGCAGGCTGTGATGAATTGCCAAAATTATAGGGTTTATGCAGCTGATGCTGGAGATCTTCCTGAAGGCAGCAGTGTTCAATTTCCTCGCCAGAAGCCTGCTGGTGTGATGGTGTGGGCTGCAGTCGCATCTGATGAGACCAAGTCTCCTTTGGTGTTCATTGAAGAGGGCTTAAAGGTAAACAGCCAAGTTTATCTTCGAATGCTTGAAGAAAATGTGTTACCTTTAGAGAGCCATTAGAGAGAAATATGTCTCCACCCAAGATGGTGCACCTGCTCACACATCCAATGTCACCCAGGCATGGTGCAAGAAACATTTCAGTGGCTTCTGGGACAAGAACATATGGCCTCCTTCAAGCCCGGCATCAATCCAATGGACTTTGCCATCTGGTCCATTTTAGAGAGTGAAGTTTCAAAGATCTCCTACAGCAGTGTTGCAGCTCTGAAGCAAGCTCTTGTCAAGTCCTGGTCCAATTTCGATGACCTCTCGTCTAAAGGCCATAATCAAAGCAAAATGTGGTCATATGGAATAATGACGGATTTTATGGACTCAGTATGAACATAGAACGTGTAGTCTTTTTATTGAATAAAGTTGAAAAAGTGATGGGTAAATCTTTATTGTGCACCCTGTAATATCTGCATTGACTCCATAAACAGTTCATTGATCTCAAAGCTGACCACAACCATTGGAACGCTACCATGCAGATCCTGGATTAAATATGCTACGGTGTGACCAACAGACGGATCATACTTCTGAAAGCAGGCATCCACCACAATGGCACCACATGGGTTAGCAATGTATATAAATCAGTCTTTAGCTATCCAGTCTGACAAGAATATATTACACCTACAATACCTTTGAGTGTATTTTGGTGATGTTAGTTATTCCCTCTGGAGGAACTCATTCATATTTCCAAAAGTTTTATGCAGCAGATTGCACAAGACTTAAATCTCTAATTTACCAACAACCAAAAGCAGCATCTGATAACTGCTGGTATTGCTGCTGGTGAAACTGCCATCAAAACCACTGTTTATGACAGTCACATACCAAGAGTCAAGCAAGGCGTCACTTTAACTGCCAAAAATTACAGTGTGAATGGATCAACTCTCGTATTAAAACAGACGGCTACCTGTTTGACAGTGCCATACAAGTGGCTGCAAGTGAAGATGCTGCAAGACGAGCCGAGGTTATCATCAATCCTCCCAGTAAAGTTCTGACGTTACAAGCCATCAAAGCATCTCCCACCAACTCACTAAAAACTGTGCAAGGCACGGTAGCACAGGTAAATGTCGCCTTTAGAATATAGTCAATACAGTAGGTACATATATATTAAACCAAGTGAACTTTCCTCATACATGCACCTGAACATTTCTCCTTGCCAATTTTGTTGTGACTTCCTATCATAAGCTCTAAGGATCAAGTACTTGTAATAACTTTGACCCTATTGGATCTTATCGTTGCCCTCAATATTACTTTTACATGTCTTATTTTGCAATATCTCATTATCCTCCTGAACAATTCAATAATTATTATGTATTTACATTTCCTGCATATCCATTACTTTTATATAATATGCCTTGTCTATATCCACAACTGTATTCCCTTTTTCTTAGGGTTCATCTAATTTCAATACAACTGAGTTTTTTCCTGCTTTCAAATCCACTTGTGCCATTTCATGTATTGCTCATTTGTTCAACCAATGCTCATTCTTTTTTCTCAAGGATGAATTTCCTTGCTCAGTCAATGCTTCAGGCCCTAATCGTCTCATCCCTGTCAGAAAAATCGCTATCTTTGACTCGACAGGATCCATCAGCATAGCTGTATGGCGAGAACATGCCAACTTCATCATCAGGATGGGAACTTTCATTACCATAACTAACACCATCCTCAAAACTTTCCAAAATGAAATATCATCATCAACCACCCGCTTCACAAAGATCACCGTAAGTGTAAATTTTGGCCACTACTGTAATATTTTCAACAAACTATAAATATACCTAAACACTATTTCAAGTACTATATATCGGTCATTCCACAGAACGGTGCACTTTTAGATTTTCGCATGCAACAAAATGTCTTTCTAAAATCCATCAACATTAATAATAAATCTCCATACATTTATGTTTTGCAACCTGAAAATAAAACATTTTTTATATTTTATCTTTGAATATATTACAATTAATTGTTCATGTGACTTGCTATGTCAGCAATTATGCTGACAGGACGGACACTAACACGATCGTCATTTAAGGAAACTATATGCAACATCTAAAAGGGAAATCATAGTAATTTCGCCAAGTTCCAATTTCATTTTGCTATCAGAATTACTTTGAACATATTTCCTGTGATGACTAGATTCATCGTAAACTTGGTAACACGAAGGACACAACACAAGGTCACCCCATGCCGAAAAAAACCCTTTCTTCATATTCTGAAAATTAATTTGCCAAATCTGTAAGATATGTGAAAATTGTATGAAGAGGAAAGGTAAAGATTATTAGTGAATGTTACAACTAGTCAGCCTATGGAACTAGTTGTATGGATTTTGTTGGATTACAAACACAGTGGTGGTTACAACAGCAATCAGAACCAAAACCATGGCCAAAGCACTCATTGACTTGTTTGTCAATCATTAATTACAGACTTCCTCAAAGATTAAATTCGGACTAAGGAGAAAATTTAGTTGGAAAAGTTATCTCCAAAATGTGTGCCATGCTTTTACATCACCCTATGGGAAACGGACAGTGTGAGAGGATGGATCGAACTCTCCTGGACATGCCAGGTACATTACCAGATAGTAAGAATATAGAAAGACTATGTCAACAACCTAGTCCATGCATACAAGGAACGCTGTAACAGGGTTTACCCTAGACCAATCCATCGGTCCCTACATGTAGATGTAGGGACTGATTCCAAACCATAGGTTATTTTCAGTCGATGAGGCATTTTCAAAAATTAACTTTAAAGCCAATTCTCGGGCACAATCTCTTCGGTCATGAGCAAAGGCAATATATTTTTCTATTTCCGTGTGTGATAACTGGTCATATATGAATGATAGAAAGTTTGCAAAGAAATCACGCAAAAGAAGTTGCAATGGTCATGCCGTCCTCAAAAATATCAACAGAGCAGTGAATCGGCGGGGATGACCTCGCAGGAGATTCCTCATAAATTAACAAGTTGTGGCGTCACAGAACCATAATTTAACCATCCTAACGTGTTAAACATATCAATTGTAGCATAATAATAAATCCATCTGAAGTTGCGAATCGGTAGCGTTCCATCTTGTTTACTTGCTCGTGACGCAGCATCGTGGTGGCACGTGCAAGAATTTAGAGATTATAAATGTCAGGAAATACTGAACGCTTGAATGTAGATCAAATATTCATACCTAACAACACTTTAAAAGTCCACTAACACTCGTTTAAGATTGTATCTAGCATGAAGTATGGCAAATAATAATCTTTCGCTTATATGAAAGAGATTATCTATTCCCAGAGGGCGCTGCAGTGACGTGACAGGTGTGCCACCACCATGCAATAATTATCCTTAAATATACGATTTTTAGCTCTTAAATGTGTGAAGTAGCACTTATATAGTGAATTTATTTTATTGTAACAATTCTAGATCAAAATAAATCGAAAACAAGGTCCGTTTCTTAAAAAAACAAGTCGTCAAGTTTGTTTTGAACCTGTTTCATTTTAACGTAAAAAAATCACGGATTTTGAGAGGCCTGAATTTGTACTATAATCAGACTTTACTAGGCTTCTACTGGTCAGATCTACTGTAACGTTTTGGCTCTCTAAATACGAGTTAATTAAATGACTTCTCGTTGTGTAATTTTAAAACTTAGGCTTTACCAAACGTAATACTGAGGTCGACTGTTATTTAAAATGAGCCTACTTCGGATGGAGGACTACGACAAATATAAACAGTTTAATTTCCCAATGGGAGTTTTTATTAAATATATGAACCCTCTAATTAATTGTTGACATGCAATTTGACAGTTGTGGATTTGACATTTATACTCTGAACCCTTGGTATTGGTTAACAGTGAATTTGTCTGGCTAAATAAATGGGATGGGGCTAAATACTAAATATTCCCGAAGGGTAGAAAGCAACTTTTAGATCTGACTAAAATCTGAACCTGTGACAGGGCTTGATCCCAGCACTTATAAAACACACAAACTTTGAAGCGCCTGAAAGGCTAGAAAATCATGGGGACACTTCTTGAAATATATCTAAAATGGGCTTCGCCTGTTTAGGACTAGTTTTTAATCAATTTGGAAGACTCACCACACTTTGTGCCATTGTTTACTCTCTCCTTAAAACCGTTATAGCATCTCAGGATCTCTCTTTCCAACTTTTCGGAGTATGAATACTTATTTTCGAATGATCAGGTCACAAATAGTTCCCGGTTTTGGGTGGGCGTAAAAGTGGATTAAAGCTGTTATAAAATTCTGCAGTACTAGTGAAATTATAGTTTAGATGAGTATAAATACTTTATAAAGGTGTTTTAGGCCGAAAAGATTATTAACTAAATTGTTTATTTGCTTGGCAACACGGATCTACTTCTTTTAGTTTCACCAAAATCCCACAGGGAGCGTATTCGTCTAATAAGACCAAAGCGACACCTAGCGTTAATGATGCTTCATCATTACATTACCCCTTCCTAGAGTGTTGTATGAATTTTAAAGAATTACAACCACTCTAACTAAAAATATAAGAGATAAGAGTGCTTAAATAGGGGAGCCAGACAAACCACAAAACAAATGCTAAAAATACTGTTAAACAATGAGATACAAGTACTTTTGAGCAATACTGTAATTCTACATGACTTTAAGCAAGTTAGAACACTTATGGTGTAATACATTATATGTAAAGTAATTTGTTAAAGTTACACAATAAAAGATTAGCTTATAAAGTTTACAAAAACCAATTTTGACTAAAAAATCACATTATGTACAATAACATAATACTTTAAAGTTATGTTGAGAACACTTAACCAGGTGCAGTATATTTCATAGATACCTGAAATTTTACAAGCACTGCACTATCATAAACCTGCAAAGGTGGACTGGTATACACAAATGTATACAATAGTTGATACCAACCTTTGAACAGGAATTACATACCATACAATACTTAATACAAAATACACCAGTGTTGGGATACCGGTTTTCCCACACACTCCAAAGGACATGACACTTAAACAGGTTATTTTTACGATGTGACCAAGGAATGGTTAATCTAGGCAACTGATGCCAGCATCAATACTGTGTAACTAGAAATATTCAAAATACCAAAGGTCCCCCAATAACCATAAATGCATTCCTAAATCTGTTAAACTTTAACACACAGGCAATTTTAAAATATAGACACACGCAGGTGTTCTCATAAATAAGATAAAATACACCTAATACAAATAATCATTAAAGTATAACCTGAGTAAAATGTTCTACTTCAAAATAACAAGAAATTAATAGAAAACTATACTTGGATATAATGTACTTAACTGTAACATTAAGTTTTGACACCTCACAGGTAAACATTTTACCTTGAGCTTAAAGCTCCACTATATAATCGATATAATATAATCATTTACAGATATAGATTAAAAATACAATTTAGTTCATTACGATGTTCATTATATTTGGAAAACAGAACAGTGAAAGACTTAACACAAAACAGTAAAAGTCTTAACACAAAACATTTATACAATATATACACAATCTGATGATGAAGTGAAGGGATGAGGTGAAGATCCGAAGGATGGTTGCATCAACATAGTAACGTCTTATCTTGTGCAATGATGAAATCTACATCACGAAAGTCTGTGATAATAGATAAGATGAATGTTATCGAGATAACGAGTCTGTTATTCGAAGTGAAGATGGTCTTGAAGTAATGGTAGTGATGTGATGATCCGAAGGATGGATGATAGAAGTTCCGCAGGAATTTGCATGGACTATAATGCTGGTCGACAGTCACAGCCTCACAGGCTACCCATGCAGTGAATGACCTCCTCTCTCGCCTCAGAGAGCCACCCGATCAGGTTACCGGTCATGTCCGTGAAGGCCATCATTTCCCGACGGGAATTAAAGGGGGACATTACTGGCCTAAGGTAATTAATATGATGTAAATTTCCGTGCCATTGGAAAAATACACCCATCGGGGGCGAGGTCGGCACTGGAGCAAGGAACCCAGGTGGTGCTCTCCCTTGTATACAGGCCTCCGGTTGGACAGGGGGTGAAGAACGCATGGGCGATGGGGCACAGGGCCGTGGAGTAGTATCCGGACGGTTTGGAGGGGGTGCAGGAGTCTGCAAGGAGGTACCCGGACGGGTTGTAGGGGGTGCACAGGTCAGCGATAAGGGATCCGGATGGGCATGAGGGCTGCATGGCGGGGTGTCACGTGTCGACAGCCTGGCCACAGTGGTCACCATCTCCTCCGTTACCTGCTTGACCACCTCCCGGTCGCTGCATCTACCACTGCCTGACTGGCCACTGTTTCCAGTTAGTACCATGGGTGGAAGGAGATTCCCGGGTGGGAGAAACTGGTCACAGTTGTTCCACCGGAACTGTAATGGTCCTCGTCGCACCGTGTTCCTAACCTCCTCTTTCTTCCATCCATGTTCGCGGATCAGATGCTGTTCCACATGGAACGGCTCCATATGGCCCCAATCGCACACCGTGCAGATGAATGCCGGCCCGAGGGGCTTATGGCGTTTGGCCCAGTGTCTCCTAAACTTTTGGATAGACGGTATATTGCCATATTCACATCCCCGTATGGGGCAATCGCCTCCTCTCGGCACCCTGGGGCGGGTACCCTCCTCTTTGTCCGATGGACCTAGGACTGTTCCATCCTGGAATGACCATAACCCGGACGACCACCTGCGGTTGTACACGGCTGGCCATCCCCCGCGTATCGGCTGTCGTTGCCAACTGTTGCTCGGTGGTGGGGTTTGTCAGCCTGACGGGCATCCTTCAGGGCAACCTGTTTTGTTTCCGCTTTTTTTTGTCGTTCGGCAGCTTTTTTCATATTTGCTCTTGCTATCTGGAAACCATCTGTCATTGATTCTTTCACCCACTGCACGTATTCGACAGGACATCGATCTTCTTGTCCTAAAGGAGGACCAAACATTAGATCCAATGGGCCTGTAACTTCCCTTCCTAACATCAGGAGATTTGGACTGCAGTTGGTTGACTCTTGTACTGTTGCTCTGTATGCCATCATGACATAAGGTAGATGATCCTCCCAATCTTCTTCATAACTTTCTGTTAGAATAGCTAGCTGTTGTTTGATGGTCCGATTGCATCTTTCAACCAATCTATCAGATTGGGGCCTGTAGGGTGTGGTTCTGATTTTGTCAATATCCAGAGATTTGCATAGGTACCTGAACAGGTCAGATGAGAATTCTGTCCCTCTGTCCGTCAAAATTTGGTAGGGAGCACCAAATCTGGAGATATACTGGTTGACTAATGTATCTGCAACAGTCTGTGCTCTGTGGTTAGGTAGAGCATAGGCTTCCGCCCACTTCGTGAAGTAATCACACACTACCATGATGTAAGCATTTCCATTCTCAGTACTAACCAACGGTCCCATGATGTCTATGGCAATTTTCTCATTTGGAAGTCCTGCTGCATCTTGCTTCAATGGAGCTCTGCCCTTACCAGGACCATCCTTCCGGCGACTACACTGCATACAACTTTTACACCAACGTTCAACATCCTTTCTCATGCCAGGCCAGTAGAATCTGGACTGAATTCTCTTGAACGTTCTGGTAATACCAAAGTGTCCCCCGGGTCGGGTTGAATGTAACATTCTCATAATTTCACCACGCATGTTCACAGGGACAACTAACTGCAAATTGTCACTCCGAGAGGGAGAACACAATTTCCTGTACAGGAGATCATCTTGCACTCCCAACAAGGGCCACTGAGTGTATAATGTCTTGATCTCCTGACTTGCACCTTTGATAAGTTCATTGTCTGGCTGATTGACAGATTCCAGCTTCCATTGCCTAATCAGCTTGATCCCCACATCCTGTTCCTGCCACTGACTAATTTGTTCTGGTGACCACTTATCCACCCATGCATTTTCTTCAACCACAGCTAAAATAGCACCAATGGCTGCTTCTTGCTGAATCTTGGGGCCACCATGAACTTCAGTGCAGTCCTGGACAGGACAGTGATATTTATCCGCGGGATGACAATCTTGACAATCTGAAATCGGACATCTTCGGACATGAGGTCTTCTTGACAGTCCGTCAGCGTTGCCATGTAGGATTCCTTTCCTGTGCACAATCTTGAAATCATATTCAGACAGCCTTGTTAACCATCTTGCAATCATCCCTTCAGGGTCTTTGAATCGTGATAACCAGATAAGAGAATGATGGTCAGTTCTTAAAGTAAATGTCGACCCATACAGGTAATGTCTATACAACTTTACAAATGTCACCACTGCTAGCAGTTCACGATTTGTTGTACAGTAGTTTCTCTCCGTCCGGCTCAGAGATCTACTGCCATAGGCTATCACTCTCTCTTCCCCCTCGACCATCTGTGACAAAATGCCAGAAATACCAAAACCACTTGCGTCCGTATCCAGAATAAATTCTTTAGCTGGATCAGGGTAGGCCAAAATGGACTCAGTTGACAATGCATCCCTTAGCAGGTCGAATGATTTCTGACATTCATCTGTCCAGGCAAATTTAACGCCCTAATGTGTAAGGCGAACAAGTGGGCTTGCAATCTCTGCATACATTTTCACAAATTTCCGGTAGTAGCCAGTGAATCCCAAGAAGGACTTGATCTCCATAACAGAACGAGGTCGCGGCCAACTCTTAATCACCTCTACTTTCTTTGGATCACACTTGACTCCATCTTCAGTCACAATGTGACCTAGAAATTCCACTGATTTCTGGAAGAGTCTACACTTGGACGGCTTCAACTTAAGGTTTGCTTGTCTCATTCGCTCGAACACCAATCTCAGATTTGTGAGTGCTTCCTCAAAGCTAGCCCCCAAGACGATGACATCATCCAAGTACACTAATGCTTGTTCATAGGTGACATTCCGAAGGACCAGTTGCATCAACCGTGCGAACCTGCTAGGTGCATTACATAACCCGAAGGGCAAGACATTGAATTCATAAGAAGAGTTCTGAATCGCGAAAGCTGTCTTACTCTTGTCTTCTTCTTTCATAGCAACCTGCCAGTAGCCACTCGCTAAATCCAGTGTACTGAACCACTTGGATCCTCCCAATGACTCCAAAGCTTCATCTGTCCTTGGCAAAGGAAAACTGTCCTTTATAGTGTGTTTGTTAAAAATTCTATAATCAACACAAAATCTGACCGTTCCGTCCTTTTTCCTAACGAGCACAACAGGTGACGCCCATGGGGACACACTTGACCGGATAATATCTTTCTCCAACATCTCTTTGATTTCTTCATCAGCTTCTTGCCTCTTTGCATAAGCCAATCGCCGAGGTCGTTGCTTGATAGGTACAGTGTTCCCAGTATCAATTGTGTGCTCAGTTAAATTAGTTAATCCTAACTTCCCATCAGGTCCAACAAAGGAATTGCTGTACTCCATTAGCAATATTTCCAACTCAGTGGTCTCCTCTTCTGTCAAATTTGGTCTGGCTTCTCTTATCATATCTTCGAGATGACTTGGAATTCTGTAATCAACCTCTTTTCTCTCCAAGAGTGAAGTTGATACATAGTTCATATTAACTGTTGGACTGCTATTGTCCAAAATGGAGATCCCTGTCAGGGCATATGCAATATGAGTACCTCTATGCAGATACACAGGCTTTGGAGACACATTAACCACTGCAACATTAACCGTCTTGTTGTCCGATTGAGTAACAGAGTGAGGAAGAAACAAATGATCATGTGATGCCACTTTACCAGCTGCTTGAACTTCCACATCATTCCCAAGCAATGAGATGTCGGCCTTGCATTTCACAAATGTCAGAGTGTTCGCGGACACGGCGACCGTCTTGGCAACTCTCACTGGTATATAATTTGTGCTGTTGTTGTACATTTGAACCGTCTGTCCGTCCGGCAGTTCCATCAATCCATTAGGCAAATCCAATTTACAGTGTTGGTTCAAATAGTACACTCCTAAAATTCCATCCAAATTTTGTAGGTGACTCACAATAAATGGTTGACAAGTATTGTTGCTGCCCAATGACATAGGCAATTCAATCTGTCCTTTGGTAGGTGTCAAACTTCCAAATGGACCTTTCAGATAAACCTTAGCAGGCTCCAAGTTTTCATCTTTTTCACCCAACTGGGACCAAATTTTATCACTAATCAAGCTAACCTCTGCTCCACTATCCACTAAGAATTCTACTTCTTTTCCTTTGATAGTAACAGGAACAAACCAGCAAGATTTCCTTGATCCAATATTGGCCACAGTGACGATAACCGGATCCAGTTTACCATCCTGTTTATCCTGGGCTTCTATTGTAGAGTGAACTTTATCCTTGGCTGGCTCTATGCCCTCTAGGCCAGCCCGTTTGGGTTTAACTGACTGTCATTGGTTTCTCCTTTTTGCTTAAAATGTCCTGCCTTAGGACATTGCGCCTTGAAATGCCCCTTCTCCTTACAAAGAAAGCAAAGCTTCTCTGCTCTGGCCTTGTCCCACTGGGACTGATTCGAGTGATTTCCACCATTTCTCTTCCATGAGGAAGCTGACAATTCCTCGCACAACTTCTTCAATGTTTTCACCAGCTCTGGAAGATCTCCCATTCCCGAGCAGGAATCTACAGCATTTATGTGGACTTCCGTCAGGTCCCGATAACTATCTGTTGCTTTACTCTTATTCTTAATGGCTTCCAAGGTTTCAGCTGCTGAAATAGCTGCCTGCAATGTGTGCGGATCTTGACACTCCACATGAATTCTGGTGTCTTCTCTCAGCAGACCGTTGCAAAATTGATCAATTAGCCAAGCTTCAGGTAGACTTGCAGCATTTGGATATGCTCGATGAGCTAATTCTCTCAAATCATAGGCAAATGCAGTAGCAGATTCACCTTTCCGCTGTTTTCTGTTGCGAAATGCAGACTTGAAGGCTGAAATTTGCTCTGGTGGAGCATATCTACCAGTCAGGGCTTCCACAATAGCTTCATATGAAGGGTCATCATCCAAATGATCCACAACATGAAGTGCTTCTTCCGTCAGTGACATAATTAAATTTTGTGCCTTCTCCTGTTGTGTCCAACCATTGTATTTGGCACACTGTTCAAAATACTTGCTGTAACATTTCCAGTCGGATGATCTTGGGTTAAAAGAAGTAGGAATCCTTTCTTTCCTCCTTTGATGAGCTGATCCACCAGAGAAATTCTCAAAATGAGGTTCCCTCTCAAAACGAGGCATATAATCTTTCCGACTGTTACGCTTCACTGGAACTTGAGGGTATCGTCTCAGCTTGACAAATTTTGCTGACAAATGCGACATCTGGCCCTCTAGGTCATCTTCCAATCCAGGAAAATTTCCTGGATTTAGCTCCCTTCCAAGACCACGGGTGGGTGTGCTAATTCTTGGCACAAATCTCTGTGTCTCCCGTGCGGAAAATGGTGTGGACATAGGGCTCCTGAATCTCGGTTGAGATTCATGATCATCGTCTAAATCTCCCATTCGGTATGACTCATGAGTGGAGAGAGACAAATTGTCATATGGTAAGGTTTTATTCAACCATTCATCCTGAACAGGAATTGTGTCCAGTTTTGGAAAAGTGACAATGTTTGACCCACTCCCAGACCTTGACATGTTCAACTTGCAAGGTCCTAAATAAATAAATAACAATCCTGGTCACGGCACCAAATGTAACGTTTTGGCTCTCTAAATACAAGTTAATTAAATGTTGTGTAATTTTAAAACTTAGGCTTTACCAAACGTAATACTGAGGTCGACTGTTATTTAAAATGAGCCTACTTTGGATGGAGGACTACGACAAATATAAACAGTTTAATTTCCCAATGGGAGCTTTTATTAAATATATAAACCCTCTAATTAATTGTTGACATGCAATTTGACAGTTGTGGATTTGACATGTATACTCTGAACCCTTGGTATTGGTTAACAGTGAATTTGTCTGGCTAAATAAATGGGATGGGGCTAAATACTAAATATTCCCGAAGGGTAGAAAGCAACTTTTAGATCTGACTAAAATCTGAACCTGTGACAGGGCTTGATCCCAGCACTTATAAAACACACAAACTTTGAAGCGCCTAAAAGGCTAGAAAATCATGGGGACACTTCTTGAAATATATCTAAAATGGGCTTCGCCTGTTTAGGACTAGTTTTTAATCAATTTGGAAGACTCACCACACTTTGTGCCATTGTTTACTCTCTCCTTAAAACCGTTTTAGCATCTCAGGATCTCTCTTTCCAACTTTTCAGAGTATGAATACTTATTTTCGAATGATCAGGTCACAAATAGTTCCCGGTTTCGGGTGGGCGTAAAAGTGGATTAAAGCTGTTATAAAATTCTGCAGTACTAGTGAAATTATAGTTTAGATGATTAAAAATACTTTATAAAGGTGTTTTAGGCCGAAGAGATTATTAACTAAATTGTTTATTTGCTTGGCAACACGGATCTACTTCTTTTAGTTTCACCAAAATCCCACAGGGAGCGTATTCGTCTAATAAGACCAAAGCGACACCTAGCGTTAATGATGCTTCATCATTACATTACATTAAATTTGGGTTTGTAAAGTTGCGCATTTGTACGAATATCTCGCTTAATATTTGGTCTATTTTCAATCTGAAATTCTGTGTGGAATTAGTATGAACTCTACTATAATTCAATATTTATTTGACGAAAATCGGATTAATATAAATGGAGCAGCAGCCGCCGCCAGACAACTGCCTTCTTAGACGAATATCTCGCTTAATATTTGGTCTATTTTCAATCAGAAAAACTATGCTACAATCCAGTCTTTATTTGACGAAAGCAGCAGCCTTTTAAAGAAGCGCTCAGCCCTTCCTGCATTGATACAGTCCGGGCACGGACGTCTGCGAGAGCACCACTGTTTGCCTCCGCCAACCTAGCTGCCTTTTCAGAGGAATATCTCACTTAATATTTGGTCTATTTTCGATCCGAAAACAGGTATGGAATCAGTATGAACTATACTACAATTCAGTTTTATTTGAGGAAAATCGGACTAATATTAGGGGAGCAGCAGTCTTTTAAAATTTATACAACCCCCCTCCCTGCCTTTGATGACGCTGGTAGCAGTCGGCAAGTCACCGCGGAAGCCGGTGGGTTTACCCGTGGAAACCGCCGGGTTATCCTTTGAAGCCGCCGGGTTACCTGTAGAACCCTTCAACAAGCCGCCAGGTTTACTACGGGTAACAGATAAACCGCCGGGTTCTACGGGTCACCCGCCGGCTCCCACAGGTATTTTTCATTTTTTGGACACCCGGCTACCGGGCCCGAAACTCCCGGCTTGGCCACAGGCCCCACGGGTGCTTGGCAGGTATCGCTGGGTATCCACGGGTAGCCGTTTGGTAGACGACGGGTTGGAGCCAGGTAGCGCATTGCGTAACAATTGCGTAATACTACGGGTACAATACGGCTAAATCGGCTAGTGTGACAGGGGCTTTAGGGTTTTACGTCCTGTATTTCTGCACCCAATGGGCTAATTAGGACAGGTAGGGACCATGGCAATGAGTGTTTGTGTGTGTGATTAGGGCTTTACATCCTGTATTTCTGCACAAGTTGGGCTAATTAGGACAGGCAGAGACCATGGCAATGAGACGAAGGATGAAACAGCCATCCAACTTAGGCTCGACCGGGAATCGGAACAGCGGTTGGACCATGGCAATGAGACGAAGAATTAAACAGCCATCCAACATAGGCTCGACCGGTTATTGAACCCGGGACCCAGTGGTTGGAAGCCTAGCGCGCTACCACTGAGCTAGGTTTCCAACTCTATGAATTTTGCTGTAAAATTAAGGTTACACCATGTATACCGCTAATTTTTTTTAACCCCAGAGTGTATTCAGGAGCATTGTGTGATCATTGTATTAATTCCTTGAGTAATGCAGAAATTAAGTAAATTTAAAAAAACCCTCTAATTTTTTCCAAAATGCACAGAATAACACAGGGGGTGGGGGCCCAAAGTTTTTCTTTAGCCTAGTCCCCCAATGACCCTTATGGCTGATAACTATGATATTTGTTTCAGTAAAATTCAGATGGTTCATGGCATTCAAAGTTTGATGAACTGGAACTTCACATGGTATTCCGATTCTCTTCCTGAATGTTTAAGCTGCGCCGCTAACACCATCGAGTTTGACCCTGTCACTTCTGTTCCAAGGCACCAGGTATGCACTCACTTTGAGTGTCATTGCTAGGCAAGGTGAGTTTGGTAGCCTGCACTTCCAAGAAATAAATAAAGCAAATGAAAAAAACTAAAAATCCTTCTAGGCAGACAGATTTAATGATGCATGACTGAGTAGAAATGGCAATTTTTGTTGAAGGAAAACATTTTTGAGGTAATTCAATTATGTATATGCATGTATAGTTCTAGTGCAGTCAAAGAGCCACCTTTGTGAAAGTTATGTTTTGAGTGGAAAGTGTGCTATATGTGTGTATTGTGCTAGGCCATAGCAAAATTGAAATTAATTTATACACTTAGTTCCAATCCAAATATTAATTTAGTTCATTACAGTAAAGCTTTTTAAAAATCGTTTCCACTTACATTTGCCTATTGTTTTTTAGGTATACCCTCTATGGATGCACTCAACATAGAAGAGAAGGGGGCCGTTTTGTAGGCTACATTCGCACCCCTAACAGTAGCTGGTTCAGAAACGATGGATTGCACAAGAACGAGTTGCTCGCGTAAAGAAAATCAACTTCATGGTGCAGTCCATCTAGTTTATGTAGGAAATATGACATCTTAGGTGAATTTCAAAACTTTTGAGACGTTGCTTATGTATGACCACTATCCTCAAATTGTGTGTTTTCATAGTTAAATTTGTTTGGGATCATCGGTTTTTATCATCGACTTGAGGAAAACACAAAAACTTATTGGTTTTGTTTTCTTTTAAGATCGTGTCTCTGGTCTAGGATTCTAACTTTAATTTGAATTTTGAAGTATTGTAAGTTCTCAGTCCACATTGACATGCTGATAGCGCTTTACTATTTTTTATAGGCTGACAATTGACTTTATTAATGAACAACATTATTGTGATACTTGTGTTTTCTGAAAATAATTGTCGAACATTAAATTAAGAAAGGACAATATTAGTAAGTTTTAGTGTGTCTCTTCTATAACTCTTCTGAAACTCAACACTCAGATGTCTGATGGTGGTGAATTAGGGTTTTATGTCCTGTATTTCTGCACCTGATGGGCTTATTAGGACAGGTAGGGACCATGGCAATGAGACGAAGGATGAAACAGACATCCAACATAGGCTCGACCGGGAATTAAACCCAGGACCCAGTGGTTGGAAGGCCAGCGTGCTACCACTGAGCTAGGCCCTCACCCCCTCAGATGTCTGATACTGCATAATGAATAGCATAATGAACATTATATTTTTGATACAGACGGATATTTGTATCAATCATGCGTGCATGTTTTTTGATCTGGCGTATTATACTGAAATTGCATTGTTTACTGTACACTACATTTTTATAAACATTTGTATGAACTTTGAAAATGCCTATTATATTATGATGTGAGGATATACCGTAATTCATTTGTGTACTGTCCCACTGAGTTACAATGATACTGTACTTCGTGTACTATAATGCAGTTTTATGTCAACTTTTTGCTGTTTTTAAGACTTTGAGAATTTTAAACAAGAAACAAATATGTCTAATATTTTGAAAGGTTTATCTGTTTAAATGTGCAAAAATTTGCCAACATTGCTTCTGATATCCAACATTCAGATGTCAGATACTGTACTATAATTGAAATTGTTTTGAAATTTTATGAAGTTCTGGTGGGAAAGACTGGCGGAGCATTGGGGGCCTTTGGTGACCATTTCCCCATGACCCGACCCCTTCTCCCTTGCCCGCCTGGTAAATCTTAAACCATTAGATGTTCATTTGATATTCGGTGTAGTGGAGCAGGAGAATGAGTGGTTGGGCATTGGAGGCCTTTGGTGATCATTTCCCCATGACCTGTCCTCTTCTCCCTTGCCCCCCCCCCCCCCACGTGAATATTAAATCTTTGAATATTCAATGAACTTGACTGTTCGTTGAATATTCAACGAATCTCCAATATCAAATGAACTTTACTGTTCTTTTAATATTCAACAAATGTCCAATATGCAATATCTAATGAACTTGACTGGGCTAAGAGAGCAACAGGAAGGCTGAGGAGTGGAAGAGGGCAGAAGCAGAGAGGAGAGAGAACACCGAAGAGAAGCAGGAAGGGAGAAGGAGAGAAGGCTGAAGAGGAGAGTAGTAGTAGGTTGACATATTAACCAACAAGGGGTCATTTACAGCAGGATTGGTACGAAATAGGATGGTTAGACTAATTAAGGGCCTTTTACACTGTCACGAGCAGGGATGGTGAGTGAGCGCGGAAAACAAAAATTCTTATACTCCTGCTTATCTTAGGTCTTTTTGCATGGCTAGATGGTCTGCCTTGCTGTGAGCAGGGTTTAACTAAATATCTATATACAGTTGGAAGCAGAATTATCCAATGATATTGCAATATTTTCATCACAATTAACCAGTTGATGACTAGAAAGGAATGTCCGGATAAAAATAAAGCTGATTCAACAATAGCAACATGTCCATTGACCATAACAACCCCCTACCAGAAAAACAGAATGCTTTAGAGTTCATACAAGCACAGGTTATGTAACATTATAGCAGTTGCAAAACACGAGTAATATTAGCAAAACATGGCACCTTATCACATCCTCAAAAATTGTGATGAGTGCATTCGTCATTTAGGTCCTGTGTAATAATATTATTATAGTTGACAGGGCCTGCATGCATAAGCTGACTCGTCAGTGTTGGTGAGCAGAAGTGTGTGTGTGATTAGGGCCTTACGTCCTGTATTTCTGCACCAGTTGGGCTTATTAGGACAGGAAGAAGCCATTGCAATGAGACGAAGGATGAAACAGCCATCCAACTTAGGCTCGACCGGGAATTGAACCCGGGACCCAGCGGTTGCAAGCCCAGAGCGCTACCTCTGAGCTAGGCCTCCGCCTGTTGGTGAGCAGAAAATGGATACGTCTGGCACAAAAGCTGGGCGGAACTCCATAGTAATGAATAGGGTTGGTCAGAACAAAGTTGGATTACTCGTTAAATAATGGATATAACCGAATTATTTCAACTGTTGTGGCACAAGGACATCCTTAACCATTCCCGAAAATCACAAATGAACCAAAATACTTGCTAGATTTTTAGTTAATGACCAGTGGGAAAATGTAAGCAAACTTTCCACTGGGCCATTTACTAAAAATCTAGCGAATATTTTGGTTCATTTGTGATTTTCGGGAATAGGGTTGATAGGAACAAAGGCAGATTACTCATGAATTTAACCCGGGTTAAACTAATTTTGCCCAGCCCGGTGGGTAAAACCTGTGTTTAACCCGGGTAAAACCTGTGTTTAACCCGGGTAAAATGGGTTTAACCCGGGTAAAATGGGTTAAAAGCGGGTAAAACCTAAGAAAACCCGTCCGCGAGCTGATGTCATGAGATCCCAATGTAATATAATACATGCATATATTTATGTAGAGAAAGAGAAGATGCAGTTCTTCAAGCTTTACTTCAATGGCTTATTCAGGAGCTGTAAACAATGAATATGGATTTATAATAATTTAAAATAAAATTGGAATTATCAATTGAAAAACGCAATTCCTGAATAATTGTGGCAGACTTAACTGTGAAGCCACCCCATAATAGAAGTTTAATTTTGCGGAACCTATTGCATGCTTTATGGGTAAAAGGTCAATAAACTCCTTGCATGTTTGAAAAAAAAATAAAAAATTGTTTTTACAGATGATACTGTTAACCCCCGTCACACATAGCCGGTTTTGCTGTAGTGAACCCGTAGTATTACATAACGGTTATGCAACAGCTTTTTTCGACGGGTTGGCGACGGATTCTGGCGGCAAAAAGGGTTCTACGGGTCACTCGGCGGGTTAAACGGGTCACTCGGCAGGTTCTAGGGGTCACTCGGCGGGTCCTACGGGTCACTTAGCGGGTACGGCCAATTAGTGGAAGAATTCCACGAGAGACTCGACGGCTTCGAGGACTAACTCGCCGAGTTGTAGGAGTGACTTGCAGGGTTGTAAAAAAGACTCGCCGGCAAGTCAATCGTCGAATGATATTTTGTACATGCAGCAGTGAAGGGGGGGGGGGGGGGGGGGGGGGGGTTGTATATATTTTAAAAGGCTGCCAATTTTTTTTTCCCAATTTCGTCAGATGCAAGAAATCAAGATACTCTATGCACCTTTATCAGCTTATATCCATCATTGGCACACATAAAATATCCTGAAATCATGTTATATTAGTTGCAAGAATAAGATAGAAATCTGATCTTGGCCGTAGAAAGCACTGATTATGTTAGAGCAACATTAACCTAGGTGACTGTGTTTAAAGCGAGAATTGGTCCTAATAATTTCATGCGTTTTCCCCCAGAAGTTTGCAAATGAATGTTATTCTGGTTTAGCAGACAAGCACATGAACAGTGTTCTTCAGTTGGATTTTATGTATTAACAATCACATCTTGGTCATCTCTGAGAGATCAAGCCCCTTTTCCCAGATTAGTTGCCTCAACACTGTGGCCATCATATCACTCCTGTTGGAACTCTCATTCACGACACCATGTCACTAAGCAAGTCTGGTTGACCACTGGATCCTGTGAGTGTTTTTTGTAAAACTTGATGGCACAAATGCCATATGTGTGGATTGTGCAACATTGGTCAGCAACAAAATTGAGTGCCTTAGAACACACAGGAATCATTGTGGGTGGGTGGGTGATTAGGGCTTTACATCCTGTATTTCTGCACCAATTGGGCTAATTAGGACAGGCAGAGACCATGGCAATGAGACGAAGGATGAAACAGCCATCCAACTTAGGCTCGACCAGGAATCGAACCCGGGACCCAGCGGTTGGAAGCCCAGAGCGCTACCTCTGAGCTAGGCCTCCGCCCACAGGAATCATTGTCCTGGCATAAAGAACCGTGAAGATGGCATACCTGGTACATCACAACCTGATGTTACTGAACCACCTCCACCTAAACCTCTCTGCCCTGATCCAGCTGCAGAAAATTCCCCTACAGCTATGAATACACAGCCAAAGATAACAAATTTTTCAGTCAGAACTGATGCCAATACAGCGACAAAACTGAAGGACAAAATGGCACGTTTCTTTTTTGCCTGCAATATTCCTTTCAATGTAGCTGAACACAGTGCTTTTAAAGAATTCATGCAAGAGCTAAGGCCTGGTTGGAAACCAGCAAGCCGCAACAAAGAACTGCCAGATGACCTTCTTGATGAAACCTATGAGGACCTCACTGATAACATTAGAAATAAACTTGAGGGCTGCGATGTGACTCTTGTACAGGATGGGTGGAGTGACATCCATAACAATCCTGTTATTGCATCCTGTGTTCACAGTGGAAAGCAAGCTTTCTTTGTCCATGCTGAAAATACTGGCACTGCAAAGAAAACAGCAGCTTACTGTAATGAATTGGCTCAACAAGTCAAAACTGAGGTTGAAGACAAATATGGCTGCCAAATTAGGGCTGTGGTGACTGACAATGAAAGGAAGATGGAGGTGATGCGCGGCTCATTGAAAGAGTTAGTTAGTTAGTTAGTGTTATTGTTTAACGCCTCATCAGCACCTGAGTGGGCTATGTAGAGGCTCTCTAGGGTAAGATTGATTATATAGTTGGTAGTAGAAACCAGAAGCATGTAAAAAATCAATAATTGTCTGCGTTGGATAGCTGCAGCAGCTTGTGCAATGCGCACTGTCCTGTTTTAGCCACTGGGGATAGAGGACTTCACCCCAAGTGTTTCCACCCTCGCCGCGTGGAGGCCCAGGACCTTCGAGGGTGGTAAGAGTGGATTAACCAAGTGTGACTATTTCTGGTGTTCTGCAGGCACCAGGCCATTCCCCAAGGTTAAGTTGAAGCTTGTTGTCATAGGTGATAGACCACCTAGTTTGCCATTCCTAATCGATGTACTCCTTGGCACACCCTCCGAAGTCTGAATCAACAAGTTCATTATCATATATTTGGACATGGCTGGGCACCCAGCAAGGCAATATAATTTCCGGAGATTCCTGACGCAGTCAACTGGATAATCGTTGCAATCGTTTCTGTCCGACAGATGGCCCACAAGTGCTTGAAAAAGGGGTTTGTCCAGAACCAGTGCCGTGCCCCAGGGCACACTCCTGCACGGGTTCACTTTTGTTCCTAATATTCATTGACTTGGTGCAATGTTTTCAGTAAAGCTCTTTGTGGATGATTATGATCCATGAGAAATCCAAAGCAACGCAGACCATCTAGCCATGCAAAAAGACCTAAGGAGTCAATAGTCAATTGGGAAAGAAGACAGAATGCGGTTCGAACCCAAAAAAACAATGTTAGGAAAATCAGCTGAAAACACTGTCCATCTACCATTACACCAGAACCAGAATGCACATGGGATGTGCAGAGCTCTGCCCATTGCAGCAGGGAGTTAGATTACAATGAAGATCCAAATAACGGTATTTCCCATCACTTTTGACAGCAGGTTGCATATTGGGACAAGAGGCGCATTGGGACTGCAAGCAGGCGAGGCTTATACAATCTTTGCATAAATTCCCCAAGATTACACGGGTCCCAGGCCAGTGGACAACGGCATATACAGGAGGTTGTAGGAAAAGTGTATATAATGAAAGGCATCATGCCAGGTTTAATGGATTGGGTAAAAACTGTAACCTCACTGAATGTGGAGAAATCATAGACACCATGTTTTGTTCTCCTGGAGATTACCTTAAACTGAAATTTTGCGAATGCAATTTCTTTTGTCTTGCCCTATATTTTACCTGAAATAAATTTCAGGTAACCGACCATGGGTTTACCAAGGCACATTTTCAGGAGAACGATGTGTGGGATACCATCTTTTTGCTTACGCTCAGGCCTGATTCATTTTAATGAAAGTCACAAGAAACAGGGCAAAAACAAGTCATGTAACCCTGTAACTCTTTCATAAGACATTAACAATTCCATGTATTTCATGATGCAAGAACATCATCGCCAACATTTCATATATACACAATAATTTCTTATCTTCAAATTTAGTTAAAACAGACTATCAGTTTTAACATTTATTTACAAAAAAAAATTGTGAATATGTACATGCATGTATTACACAAATGTAGATTCTGACATGAATTCATTAAAAACATTTACCTCAGATATTAATCAACCATCAGTATCAAGCAATTAGCAGAATTAAAATTCTTTCACAATTAAAATATTATATTTTCAGGAATTGATTAACTTACCTATAATAAATAAATAAGCAATAAATTACTTGGGATTATTAAGACACTGAGGTTTAATATTTAGTGTAGCATGAGACAATGCATATTTATATCTGAGAAGGGTCACTGAAAATTGCATACATCAACCTGGTGCTCTTGTGACTGGTATCTAGGGACTCACAGACCTGGAAGAAAATAATCAAGCAAATTCATAGAAATATGCTAAAAGAGGAAATTATTTCAGCTCTCAAAATGATTCTGAAGTCAAAAACAAAGACATTCCCAAGTCCTCCAAAATGAATGAACTCTGATACAAGACATTTGTAGCAGAAAACAAGAAATGAAAATAACTCCCACCTTGATCTGGACCTAGACTTGTGTTTGCGACTGGACTTCTTACCCGCCTTCTCTATTTTGTCCTCATACTTGCTTCGCTTCTCCTTCTTAGTCCTCCTGTGCTTTTCACCTGGACTTGACGCTTTGCTCTTTTTCACCGACCTTGGTGACCCATTATCACTCCTGTCACTCACCGGAGACTCACTCTCCTCCTGTTTTTTCCTGCGCCTACTTTTGGATTTGCTACTCTCTGAACTGTCTTGTTTTCTATAATCTTTGGATTGATTGTCAGATCTTCTACGGTCCCTCCTGTCCCGTTCCCTACTCCTACTCCTTGATTTACTTCTATATCTACTTTTAGGACTTCTGCTAGAGCTTCTGTAGTGTTTGCTATAGTCTTTACTTCTACTGCTTGACCTACTGTAGCGTTTGTATTTATTGTCCCTACTGCTGGATCGACTTCTATACTTGTCATCCTTCTTCCTACCATTCTTGTGTCTACTAGAACTAGGACTGCGACTTCGATCTCTGTAACTGTCTTGTCGTCTGTGGTCTTTTTCCCTACTCCTGCTTCTACTCCTGTGTTTCCTTCTGTCTTTTCGGTCACTATCACGATCTCTACTCCTATCTCTACCCTGCTTTTTCTTAGAAGAGTCACGACTGTCTTTGTGGTTTCGAGATGACTTGTCGTGTTTGTGATCTCTTCCTTCAGATGACGAGGAAGAATCAGATTCACTGTCAGAGCTATTTGAAGAAGAATTTTCAGAATCGGAATACTGTCTCTTTCTGTCTCCCTTATCAGAATTAGATCTCTTGTCCTGTCTGCCACTGTGGCTGTCTCGTCTGTCTTTCGTCTTACTACTTCGACCTTTGCTAATGTCCGTCTTTACGTCTAACCCAGGTATGGAATCACTTTTCTTGTCGATGAACTTGTACTTGTCTTCACTGTCAGAATGCAGAGGCTTCTTGAAGACTTCAGCAGCATTCATCTCTGTAATAAAATCCAAGGGTATATTTATAATGTTGTACTAGAACTCTCAATGGTAGGTAATATTTTAAAAATAAGGTACACAACAAGCTATAATACCAAGTTCTTCTTGCTCTCTCATGCGTCTTTCAAATTCAAGACGTTTGCGCTGGCTCCGTTGTAACAGGTCCTCTGGCTCAGAATCTGACTCTTCAGGTTCACCTTCAGCATCAGACTTCTCACTTCTCTCCTCCTCATCCCCGCTGCTGTCCGAGCCATATTCCCCACCTGAGGAAGCAATTTGCCAGTTCTTACATCACGTCACAACATGTGGCACACTTCTTTCATCATGTCACAACATAGAGCTGCTGTTTAATTACTTCAGAAGTCATAACTCTTTAATTTAACAAACTGTGATTAGTAATTTTTTTACATGATGTTAAATAATTAGAGACCAGTTTGATAATTAGCTAACAGATACTTTCTAGTGAAAGCTGTTCCACACAATACCACTAGTTTCAACTTTTTGTGATTTCAATGCAGTAAATGCTGTGAACTTGCATCAGGTGTTTACCTTAAAATCACTACACCTCTATGAGGGTGTAAGCAGTGCAAATTGCAGAGGCTGAAAGAGAATTAAATTAGAAAAGAAACAATACTCACACAGGCCAGTGATAGAAGCCAAAGCAGAGGACTTGGCTAGCTGCTTTGCTGGAGCTTTTGCAATCAACACATATAAACACATTAGTGACACATAGTCTAGAATGAAGACCCAGGCAGTGACAGCCACTCCGTAACTGCATTCTATACCTGTCATTGCACTGCCAATACATATTGCTGAAAGTCTCAAACTTATGTTAAACATAATTCACAGAAAATTTACAACTTGTGTATGCTTTAATTCTACAAAATAAATCACAAAATATACTTTTCTTTCAAAAATAGTATTTTTTATATCGCACAATACTGTTTTCCATTGTCCAAAGTCAACCACTATTGAAAGAAGTCTCTTACAATTTAATACTTCTGGTAATGATACAGTCTGCACAGAGCAATCAGATTTGATCAAGTGGAATGTCAAGCATTTGTCAACAAAAAGTCCAACATCACAGACACAAATGAAGATTTTATAGTCAGTTCCTTCAACCCTTGCCAAAAGGTCTACTTTAGGCATAATAGAAGGCATGTTTGAATTTCTGATAGATAAGTTTGAGGAAGACATGGTTATTCTCCTTGCATGGAATGTTTTGCTGACAAAAGCAGCACTTGAAATAAGGCTACTTGTTAATCCTTCCCTCAAAGAAAGTCTATCCCACTGAATGATACCTTTCAATGCCCGAGTTTTGGCCTTTTTATAAACCTCTTCACTCAGTATTTCTAGTTCCTCATCGGTCACTTCCATAAATATTTCCGTCAAAAGCCTCCGAACTTCCATGACCTACAAAAGAAGTAGTAACGATTATTACTTATAGCCCTCCAAACCACATAACAATAGGCCTGTATAAAGACCTGCACACAACAAATGAACCTACAATAATAGTCTGTTTCTCCTCCTCAGTAAGTTCAGGTTCATCATCGATGGTCTTTGGACGTATTTTTTTTTTGGTGTCCTTAGAATCCTCTTCACTTTCCTCACCTTCATCTCCAGATTCCTCCTGAAATATTGTCCGAATTTAATTAGAATCAAATCTATATGACTTCCATGGACTGTAAATTCAAATTAGTGAACAGATACTTACAAATTTACTTTTCTTAGGAATGTAAAGAATTCCCTTTGCCTCCGCATCCTTCTGTCTTAACAGCTCTTCCTCTGCCTCCCTCTCTGCTTTTTCTCGAGCAGCTTTGGCTTCTTGTTTCTCTTTTTCTAATCTCTCCTTTTCCTCCTTTTTCATTTTCTCCTGCTCCATCTTCTCCAAACCTTCTCTGATCCAGACTGGTAACATCCGCCGTTTGTTTGCATCTGAGGTTAATAAAAAATGCTAGCTGAAAATAACACCAACAATATCAGCAGCAATAAAAGCTGTTATAAAAAGTTCAAAACAAACCTAGACCACTGTTCATGAGAGGATCCTCTGCAGGAAGCATTGGTGGTGGGATAGCAGGGGGTCCATGTCCATGAGGTGGGAAATGACTACCTCTTGCTCGACCCCTCCATCTGGGCACATGGCCTCCCCTGTTCCCTCGATGATGCGGAGGACTAAACTGAGGAGGTCCTGGAGGCGGCAGTGCTTCTGTGTTGGGAGGTCCACTCCAGTACTGGTCATATCCTGGTTCTTCAAAATCTTGCTGCTGCAAGATGGAAATGATGTGTTTGGACAAACAGAACAAGTATTTAGCAACATCCACTTGGACAAACAATGATTTGTTTAACAATACAACTGAACTATTACCGGAGGCTGAGCTGGAGGAAAGAACTGATCCCCTCCATGCTGATAATCATAGCGCATCCCTCCTCCATGTGAGTAGTCAAATGTTTCATTCTGACAACAGAAATTTTATTACATATTAGTAACATCAACATCTATTACTTCAAAACACTGAAACATTTGTTTCAAAATATGCATGATACGGTGAAGGTATTATGTAAAATAATTTCACAATAATTGCTCGTTTCTTGGGTCTCTTATGCTCCCTATATAAAAGAAGGTCATTTGGTGCATCATACCTTAGGGGGGCCAGGAGCCTGCCAACCCCATCCAGGAGTTCCTTCTTGATCGTTCCATCCCCACGGCCCTGAGTGATTGTCTTCACCAGGAGGACCATCTGCAAATGATAGTCACTACACGATAAGTAAATGTGTTTAATTGTGAAAATGTAAGATATAAGCCAGAATGATCATTGAATTCTTGTACCATCATCAAGATCCATAGGAGCAGGTCCATCCTCATGATTTTGTCCAGGTGGTGGGGGTATTGAGTTTTTATGAGGAGGCGGTGGTTCGGTTTCCTTCTGAGCAATCCATTGTTTTGCCAGTGCTGCCCAATCAACTGCAAATGAAGACAAGTGTCATATTATACTATTAATGCAAATTTATTCTCATACCTCAAAATATGATTTTGAAATGAACTCAAGGTTTCTCATCACAAACAAATCATACCTTCTCCAAGGGAATTCATGAACTGGTTTGGCTGAGGCCATCCTCCTCCAACCCCTGGTCCTGGACCACTGGGTGGCCAACCTGGCTGATTAGCCCACATAATCTGTGTGAATAACAACAATCATTAATCCTCTGTTTTAGAAACAACTTTAGTGTGTTTTGTTTCTACACCATTACTCCATGTTAAATCTAAGGCTATGAGGTAATCAATAGAATAGGCTGCTTGTGAGCTTTCATCCTGGGGTTGATCCAAACATTCTGTCAGAGTGATTTGCCAGGAAAGTGAAGTATCTATCACCCTTATTAAAGCCCGCAACTGTGCGGATGGCCAAAATTTTGCTGACGGGCACTACATAGGGAAGTCTAGGCAGGCAATAAGGACTAAGAAATGGAGCCATAAGTAAATCACATGTTGAATTTACACCATTCTCGATCAGTGCAGTACACCCACAAAATAAATAATTTGGAGGGATACCTTACGTACGGCGCTATGTTCCACTACGGAAACTCCGATTGCCAAAGGACTCGATCACCACTGATCACTAGTCGAGAATTAAATGCTAATTTTGTGTGTAGCAAAAATTAGCCTATGATTAGGAATACAACTTAGTACATGTCAGAAACGAAGCACCGAAGGCTCGAATCGGCTATATGAACGGCGGCCGTGTACGCATGTGTGTTACAAACACGGCCGCCGTGCGCGCAGGCGCATTATACGCACGGCGAGTCTGAGCGCCCTCTACCTGCACTGTACTCCCCCTAGTGTTGAGACTGCAAACATTGCCGAAAAATATAAGATATTGCTTGATGTGTTATTTTATTTAGTTCAGCTGAAATCTTAAGTGCAAGTGATAAATCAATCAACTTGACAGCAATGATAGCTATTGGTAATGGATGATTAAACCAGTGGTGTAGGCCTAGGTCTCATTGCAATTAATAATGATTATAAGAATGACCAATTAAAGAATATGTGTGAAGTAAAGTACGAAATATACTATCATTATGAATATATGTTATTATTCCAGAGATATTCCAATTGGTTACATGTGATGTACAAATCTGCTTTTTAATGGTCATAAAATTCTGTGATTTTATGTCATCCAATGATTTTAAATTATTTATCCATTTTACATCCATCACATGTACCAATTCCATATTTACATAATTATATAGATATTTTATGACAATTGAATAAAATATCTATATTGTAATTATTAAGAGTGTCAATAGCACACCCTTACATTCACAATAACAAAAAGTTTGATCATTGTTGATATTTTTTCCTGATTTTTTCTGGAATATGAAAACAAATTATATTCACAAAACTATATCAATAATTTTCCATGAAATAAGATTCATATAAAAAATATTTTTTTAAATATTTTTCGTATATTGCTAAATGCTTCAACATTCCTGTTGGGGGTTTACAGTGCTCGCAATCATCCATGCGTAAGCCAAAGGGTTTACAAAATTTATAAGTTTGAAACCATGCGTTTCTATATTCGTTTTAGACAACAACTCATTTATACTCCCACTAACTCTAAAACAAACATGTATGTATATTACGAAATAATATTCATCTATAATTTCTATTAGGTCAAACTTTAGTTAGTACTTGATATTGCTTTTTTCTACCTGTATACTCTAGTAATTATGTAATTTTTTTCTTATTGTCAATTAGTTGATCTGAGTTAGCTATGTTGATTTAAGCCTTTTAAAATTGTAACTATTAATATTAGAATATCTTCAAAATAAATAAATTTTATAAAATATATTACTTTTTTTTTGCTTTGTGAAACCATAACCATTGCTACAAGTTTAGAAATTGCTAGAAATTAAGTTTTTGTTTCAGTGAGTTGGCAGAGAAATTTAGAAAAATCTTTTTTTTTATTTTATTTCATAAACTGTTTACTGTGATAGTTTATACTATTCGTCTTATTCTGAGCATTCAGAATCTGTTTAAATTTGGAAAACATGTTTATTGGAAGTGAAGTTATCAGTATATCATATAATACTAGCCACAGACCTATTTAGATTAAACCGACGGGGGTACGGCGCACATACGGGTGGGGGGCAAGGGCTCGCCGGCAGTTGATTGCCGGCCCTGAAACTCATTCCAGATAAAGTAAGTTAGATAAAGTAAGTTTTAGATCTAAGGACAATATTTATTGCAATCCTACAAGACATTATCTGTCATTATACTTCAAAAGATAGCATAAATCTGTCATTATAATTAAAACAAGTAGCATAATCCATTTTTTATTTCAATCAATGCAACGATTGCAATTAATGCAACACAGGGGGTGGAGACTTGTAGTACCACTCTTCTCATTGGTTCATCTTTTAGTGGTGAAAGTTGATTGCAATTATAACTCTACAGAAATCAAATAAATTGTGCGGATGGGGTTAACATTATCATTCGAATTTTATATTCTGGCCTGTGTGTCAAGGGGCATATATATGCCAGGAATTTTTTTTTGACTGGGAAATCTTTGTGGAGCACGGAACTGCCTTCACGGAAAACTGCCAGTCGAATACTACCATGGAGTGCAAACTCCCCTCATCAGTTCCAGCTACAGGTAGTTGCGAACTTGCAGTTAATACTACATTTGACTCATTTGATCAATTTGAAGCAGCCTTGAAGAAGTACTCTACAGAGTATAATGTTCAAATTGTTAAAGGTATGTCAAAATTCACTGTCATATATTAATATGTTCATGTAATATTATGGTGTGGTCACTTCAGAAGATGAGAGAAGGAATTTGGGACAGTATCATTAATTTATAAAGTATACTAGATCTAAGAGCTTGTGAGTATCTAGAATTCTGTCAAAAACTGAATGGTCAGTCAGATATGGGCTAACGATTCCATTAATTTCTAGAATATAAAGGAAAAACAAATTTTCAGAGAGGGAAAGGTTGAAATGAAGGAACCCCCCCTAATAGCCCTGTCATCAATGTCCCGGTATTAATGCATGCTTTTTTTTTAAAATAATAATAAAATTAACAGTCAAGATGAAGGGCTAAATCAACATATATGATCAAGTAAAATGTGAATTACCTTTATCTGGCAATATAATTTACTAAAATTGTGGTGTATATTACATAATATGCTTCAATCAAAGTAATTTCACTATAAATTTAGCTCAATCAAGGTAAATATTCATGACAAAATTCGATGTAGGTCTAGCATGTACCTTTGTTTGGAAAGAGATATAATGTGGTCCTTTCTAATATTTTAATATTACCTCAATTGAGGTTAAAAATTGTAACATATCATATAAAAAAAGAAACATTATATATGGAAATTTTGTTAATTTATTATAGATTATATTATTTAATTTCTAACATTTAAGGCAGATTTAAAATTATATATATGAGAAAAAATTTATTGAAATTATAAGTATATTATATAATTGTAAATAATATACTTTTTCAATATCAATAATTATTGTCATCGGTCAAATTTACTCAGAATTGTGAAGTCCAGTTATATATTTATATTTTTTATTTTTTGCAGTGGACACCAAGACAGTCGAATCTGCCAACAAGGGAATTCCAGAAGTATTTCATATACAGAATAGCAATCTGCCATGTCAATTGCTATTAGCATTTTGAATGATACAAAGAATGGGGTAAATCATGCTTTTTCATCATTGATAAATATGTAAATATTAAAGAGGGATATTGTCTATAATTCGTTTATATAATTAGTTTTGATCATGAAAATCCAGTTATTATATAAATTATTAATATTTTGTTGTTGTTGTTTCTAAAAAAAATCCAACTGGGATTAAAATTGCATGTTCCATATGCTTTCTCATTCATCTATCTTTTATTATAGATCATGTATATACATCTATAGCCTATATGACTTACTTAATTGTATATATTTCATTTTATATAAATTAAGAAATATATACTATTAAGTAATTCATATAGGCTAGATGTATATATATAGTATAGAATAAGATAGATGGATGAGAAAGCATATAAAGCTGAAAATAGTACAATTGGCCGTTTTGGTAGGTGGCCGTTTTATCCTTTGGCCGTCTTGGTATGGTGGCTGTTTTTGCGATTGGCCGTCCTCGTATATTGGCCGTTTTATATTTGGCCGTTTTGACCAGACCCCCATTGAACATAGATAAATTCTACACATTTTCATGAACAATTCTGTTTATAAGTATAAATCCCATCCCTGTCGGTGAACGGCCGTGTGTATTGCTCATATAAATACACGGCGCCGTGTATATTGTACAGTAAATACACGGGCCGTGTACAAACTTTGTTTATACACACGGCCCGTGCATATAGGCTCTTCCCCGAAGGCTAAGCCCAAAGGACGAAGTTCGCGGCCGACACAACCGATGACCACATCTAGGCATCTTACTGGGAAGGTCAAGCGGGCATTTCGAAGTCCAGAAAGGCCGCAAGAAACGCAAAAACAAGTACCAACATTTAGTCACTCAAGAAACGGCTTAATTCAACTAACCGTGGCAATTTTGGGATCACCTTCTCTCAGTCCCTCTGCGTGAAACGCTGCCTTTGCAAAATGGCGCATCCCATAGTGCATTGCGACGTTGCTAAAAATAGATTGTTGGGGGGTATCCCAAGAGGGAATTCCAAGCATGGCTTCTATACTGTCAAGGAGATTATGTTCCTCATTTGTTTCAAAGTTTCGTGGCAGTAAATATACAGGACGATGTAGCTATAACAGGACACAGTCTAGCTTAAGGTAATCTGCCTGTGTGCAATAATTTCCCACTGATGGCAGTGATTCGTGTATGTTTTTTTAGTGGTCTCATTGATTCATTGAAACCAATGTCACAGCACAGGCGTTTTTGCCAACATAATATTATATAATATATGTCATTGCTCAGTGATGACAGCACTTATACTTACTAATAGCAAGGCTACTGACTGCCTTAATTCGCTTCTCATCTCAAGAGGAAGCTATGTCATTTGCAACAGCCAATCAGAAAAACATTAGGAAATTCCCTGAGCTTATGGCAATTATTTTGCTAGTTTACCAATTACTGAATTAGACTTAAATACAAAAAAAATTGCCAAATAGTCAAACGGCTGGCTTATGACATGGAATGTCTAACACTTTATATGAAATTGCATATCAATTAGTTTTGTTTGCATTGAGTACACTCAAGTCTTAAACAAAGATTGCTCAGTTAGGTCACTAAATTGGCTTAAAGCTGACAGCACACAGCGCTTGAGAGATATTGGCCAATCAAGAAGCATCATCATGTGTGTAGATCTATGGTGAAATAAGCAAATTAGCTGCCATTGGAGATGAGAATTGAACATTCCCAGCATACAGGGAAGGAATTCCTCAAAAATAAGTGGTAAATACCCATCGATAAATAAAGTTATCACTTAGAATTAAAAGGAAAATTATTTTTGTATATAATATGCCATTTTTTGAAGTGTTATATGATGTTATTGACGGAAACTGGCCCTATCCTTGAAGGCAGTTGCACAGGGGGAGTAAAAGCTGTTCTTGACAGTTAGTTTTGTTTGCATCCAGTACATTGAGTACAAATCATCATCATATGACTACTTCATGAGCTGGATATATAGGACTTTAGTCCTGCGTCCAGTAAACTTACTAAACTAAACTTGACAAAGTCAGTAGCCTTGGTCTTATTGTATGCAACTTGCTTGTGCTGTCATGATGGCAAACACCTGTGGACACAGCATTGCCTTACATAATTATTGACAATATTGTTTTTGTCTCCCACAGCCATGAAAGTAATGCAGATTCTAGGTCAACTTTTGATGAAGAAGAAGTTAAAAAGTTTGAAAGTATGGCTAAATCATGGTGGAATGAAACAGGTGATGCAGCTGCACTGCACACATTGAACAGACTGCGCGTGCCATTCATAAGAAACAATCTAGTACAACAGGGTGACGCAGGACCTCTTCCCTTGCAGAACCTCACTATCCTGGATATTGGATGTGGTGGAGGTGTTTTGGCTGAGGTGAAATAGCTTTAAAATAAATCCATCATCAACATATTGTTTTGATATGTATTGCCATGCAATCTCTCAACCATTCCTGGAATTAAATTGATCTTTCATGTGGGATTTTTTTTTTCTTCTTATAGCCTTTGGCTCGACTTGGTGCTTCCGTACATGGAGTGGATGCACTAGAAGAGAGCGTTCGCACAGCTCAGTGGCATGCTAGTCTAGACCCTGCTGTAGCCAAGAGGCTGTCCTACTCATGTCAATTGGTAGAAGACATTACTGAGGAGAATGAAGCAGCTTATGATGCAGTTATCTGCTCCGAGATAATTGAGCATGTTGCAGATCCTTCAGAGTTCATCAGTGCTTGTTGTATACTCCTCAAGGTACCACTAATAACTAAAAGTATTTATAGAGCTCTGAAATAAACAAGCTCAAAAAAAAAATATGATGCTTTTACTGAGAAGAAATTATGCCATTTATTCATTCTCTGATACTTTTTTTTCATAAATCCAGCCAGGAGGATCAATTTTCCTCACCACTATCAACAAAACTGCTATTTCATATAGTCTAGCAATTTTAGCAGGGGAGTACATATTCAACATAGTTCCTAGAGGCACACATGACTGGAACAAATTCATATCTCCAGAAGATTTGCAGCGCATGCTACGCTCAAGTGAGTTTACATGTCCTCCAATGATGCTTGCTGTTTTTACTGAAAGCTGCCTGACAACACTGCCAATACTAAAGGACTAATTTTCTTTACAGGTGGCCTGCAAACACAGTTGGTACATGGTATGTGTCTCAATCCGGTCACACTCACTTGGAGGTGGGTGAAAGACACCAGCATTAATTATGCATTACATGCCGTAAAACAAGACTAAACAAGATACTATTGAAATGGACTTTCATTAAGAAGATCATAACAATGTTATATAAATGTTTCATCTTTATTTTGGTAAATTTGCAAAGTGATAAAATCACAATAAACAAGTTATTAAAAAAAAACTTGTAAGTGAAATAATATAAAAGTAACACAGACAATAACCATTATTTAACTACACTTGAACACTGAGGTAAAAACCACGAATCACATGTACTTCAACAAGTAATAACAATATTTGGTCACAAGTGCACATCTATTTTACACATAATATACCTCGAGCATTTACAATAAACGTGTCAAAATTCTGCATAAATTTGATCTTATTTCGTCTGTCCAGAGACAGTGCCAAACCATTGGTAAGTTCATTAAATGCTTTAACAAGTCTCTCATAATGGAACTGGTCTGTTTGTAATCGAAGCAGCTCTGTAACCAATTCCTTGTAATGTTCCTGAAAGGAGAAATTGCAAGTTTTACATGTTTTAGTACTAGTAAGGGTGACATATGTGTATATGCCCTATTTACTAAACAATGTTTGTCTCATTAGATTCATCTACCATACAACTATACTGAGATTGAAGTCCAAATGGCACTTCGTTAGAAGAGAGATTAATTTTATTTGTTACAATAGGAATCTAAGGCATAATATATAAGGGCTGTTCCATGTTTAAAACAAGGGGCAGGGGTGGACCTGAAGACTTTTCAGATTTAAATGGAACAGCCCTAATGGTCAATTATCAAAATTGATAATTCACAAATTAACGGGAATTTACCTGCTGACAACAAATCAGTGCAAAGAGAGTTGAGCTTGCCGTTTCATAGATGTCCATATCTTCTGACTCCAGTAAAATTTGTTGCATGACAACCTGTAAGAGGAAATGATTTGTTGTAGAAGTTTACCCATGCTGTACATTACGGCTTGAGATAAGGACATGTTTAAGTACAAGTCACACCCATACCTTTAGAAAGTGGGCAGTAGCCTGGTGAATGTGCGAACTGGACTGATAATGCCCTTGGAATACTTGGCAGGCAAATGAATTCAGAAACTCCATGCAGAGTTTGCTTATGTCAAGAGTATATCTGAAGTAAAGCAAAAGAGAATGAATTACTACATAGAAATGCAAAAATGCGGATAAGAATGCGAGCTCAAAACTATATAAATCCACTTTCAAAAGCAATTCAATTAGTGACACCTACCCTTTCAAGCCAATTTCAATGGATTCCAGGAGTACTTGCAACTGCAGTTGAGGCATGGTTATAACCTTGTCAGGATGAACTTCTACCAGATAACCCACTAGACGAAAATAAGCTGTACATAAATCTGGAAACTAAAAACCATTATTATGTTAAAGTTGGGGAGGTTTCGGTTGTAAATAAATCTGAAATTCTGTGTAATGGCCAATCTCCTATCTTGAAACAAATAAATCAATATTTACCTTTAGAACCTCTGCATTCATGAGAGGAATTACAATTTGCAGTCCCACAAGTACAACATCTGAGGCAGTAACTTCGGAGGATTTGATAGAGGTGCTATCAAAGTCAAGGAAGTCCTTTGTTAACAAATTTGTAAGCAGTTCCATCATGATAAGCAAATCTGTGGACCTCTCTTCCTCTCCCATTGCAGTTATAGCCCGTCGGCCTGCATGAAAATATCTAATTACTGTCTCATTCAGGTGAAATTGGTAAGTTGTTAGCTCAGCTGTCAATGGCCATCATTTGCCTCTAAAACTTTTGCAAAAAAAAATAGTGGCCGAAAGTATATATATAAATTATATGGTTCATGAGTCATGACAGTATGTAGTCAGAATCAAATGCCTTATTGTTTTAGTTAAGTAAAAAACTAGTTTCTGGAGCATTATACCATAGATCATCAAATATACATACCCATATTATGTTTACTGTACACTTGAATCATACCCATACATGCCGACAGCAAGGTCTTTGTTTCTTCCTGTGAACAAGAGATGCATTTGTAATTTATCATATACACTGTACTCAAAGTGTGAGCAACTGAAAACATAACCACAAGGAATATTTATGTCTTACCTCTCCAATGTAACATATCAGTCTGTTGGCAACAGTGCTGAAGAGTTCTAGGACTAGCTGGACTATTTCTTCATATGCATGATATACCTCTGAAAGGGCCAATGTAATAAATCAGAGTATGAATAACAACCTAAAATATCTTCTCATCACTGCTTAAGATTTAGGGTTAAAGTCACAAGACTCCATGACCTACCTAGGACATGAGCTACATCATTCAACATTGAAGAAAAGAATGAGAATAGGAGATCTACGTTGTCAACTCGTGCCGCCTCCGCAACCCCACACATCTCTTCCAAGATATTCATGACCTCCATCTTTACTTCTTCTTTCATGTAAACTTTTTTCAGGTCTTCACCTTGTCCCATTTGTCTAAATCTATCGTGAAGTGACTGTAGAACCTGTGGAATATGCAAAAGTTGATCAGATGTGAAAGCCTACTGCACCTGACAGTTGGATAATAAGAGCAGCTCATTATTAACTAGCAAAACAGGTACGAGGAAGGCTAACCTGTTTAAACAGATCAGCCAAAGGACTGGAAAGTTGAGATGGAGATCTGCTAGTTTTACTTCCCTCAGACCTCAAGGAATATTGCACTTCTCCATTCGCAAGCCGTCTAGTTTGTACACTCTAGAAACATATTACATCTGACCTTATTCTCTACTTTTGAAACTATCATAGATTTCTTGAATTACTTTTTCCCAATGAATAAAATTTCCGGTAGGTGTAAGAAATATCGTAAGATTAGTACACAAAGTTTCTCACCAGTTGCCAGAATTGTTCCTTAGTGTCCCCTTGGAATGAGGCTGATCCAGCCAGTACAAGTGCCTTATAGAGCTGTCTTTTTGCCCCAGGGTGTATCATACAAAGTGGTGCTTCATTGGTTGATATGTCCCTTGCAAGTTTCCATAAGGTGTTGCATTTGATTACAATGTCACATCTGTAAATTAAACTGTGTTTTTAATCTATTCAACAATAGTGATAGTTAACTTCTATAACTGAATTAAATTACAAACCTATTTTTCCTTTCTACTAAGGTGATCAGGAGATTAAGTGTGTCTTCTACAAGGTTTACTTCTGAACTCCAGGCATGGAGATTTGAAACAATTTTTTCCATAAGGAAACTAATTGTCCACTGAGCACCCTCAGAATCAGACCCAAAAGCAGCATTTATTGCTGGGCTTATCTGAAATTAATAAAAAAAATTGTTTTACTATATATACTTGCTGAATAACATTCACATCTACAGCAACCATCTTCAATCTCAAGTACAGAATGGTTCGATTTGCTAAACATTGACAATGGTGGCAAGAAACTGCCTCTGATAATACAATTGCAGTAATTTTAGGAGAAAAGTAAAAACCTCAGTGTAATGGTTTTCATCAGGAAGGAGAAAACTTTGTGCCCATCGACTCAAGAACCACATCACACTCTGACCCACTTGTGGACTTAGTAAATGAGCCATATTGGCACTAGCTGCAAGTCTTTCGACCTCACAAAGTCTAAATACTGCAGAGATGAGTCTTATCACAGGATCAGTAGAAGAATCACAGCCAGGAATAGACGTTGCCTCATGACTTGGAGAGGCTAGCACCTTCATGGTTGTGTGCAGATCTATGCGAGATGCTTGGGATATGGAATACCGCATGATAGGAGAAGGAATCATGGGTGTCTCTCCAACAGCGTCATCTGTCAGAAAATGTGCTGAAAATAAAGTAATATTCATAATCATAAAGCAATCTAATAGTGGATTTTTACGGAAGGTTCTCTGTACTTCCACCAGGTGGCTAAAACAGAATACTATTCTATTGGCTGTGATTGGCTGAAGCAAAGTGCATCCTAGCAGCAGTATTTTTATTGCATTTTAATGTATATTTGACTCTTTATCATTTAGTTGATGTTTGTTATTTTTCTGAGAAAGTTATATTTATGGAATCAGTTATTACCTACTGTGTCTGAAAAGCAAAATGAGTGACAAGAGGAGAGGAAAGATTTATGTCCTGCTGAATTCAGGGCTGTTCAGTGAAAAGACTCTATTCAGCAAGTCGTTCCGATTATTATTTAAGAAGTGTGTACATCAAGACACCAACCTGTTACTAATAGTAACCAATGCAAGTCCTCACTGATAACATTAAGATATCTTTGGTCTGTTCCATCACTAGTCCCAGGCGACAGGTGGTGCTGCTGTTGACGTCTTAGTTGTCCATGTAAACGACTAACACGGTCCTCTAGCAATCTGGAGGGATTTAAAATTGTGTGACACTTCATCATCATATAGTTATAACATAGAGAAGGTGTACATAATTCCATGAATTACCCTCAACCCCAATAAGCAACTGGTGCCCAAGGCAGATAAATAAACTAGAACTGATGTTTTCAATTTAACAATAACCATTTAAGAGTAAATCACTCAATGAAATGTGAGAGTAAGTGCAACATTCCCAGCTTAATGTACTTTTGCAGCTTAAAGCAATTATCAGATGAGTTCAGTCTTGTCATTAAAATTATATTAAAATTACATTAAAAATGATTAATTACAATTCACCCTTGGCACACTTACAGTGGCATGCTCTCAACAAAGCTCAAGTGCAATTAAAACTTTATACAAGTCACATGGTCAATTGCCCTAATTGCAATTTATCTGGTCTGTCAATCATTTCAATAGAAAGAACTAGTGATTGCACTTCTGGACAAATCTGACAAGTTGGGATCCAATTGGATCCAATTTGCGGTGTTTCCCACCATTTTTGGCGCTTGAGCCAAAGCCTAAATTACTGATCTCACAACTTCAGTATACAACAAATTTGCTCCCTATATTATTTACCCAATGTAGCCCAGTTCTCCACTCTTTCCAAGACAAACAAGAGTTTCTGTTCAGTAGGCCTAGTTCTTATACTCGCCACCAGGGGGCACTGAGGTGGGTTGCATGTAAAGCCAAGAGCCGTAAAAACGGCAAAATACCAAGAAAATAGCCCAATTTTTGCAGATTTTCTCAATAAAGTGCTGTTTTTCCAAAATCCGAGGTATAACGGCAATCTACATGCTTAGTGGCTCAGTTTAAGACCATTCTGGCACCCTCTCGCTTGCTCCCTAAACAGGGGCTAGATTACAACATTATCAAAACAACCCAAGCTCTCACCTCTCATGTCAGAAAAGTAAATGGAAAGACAGAGACAACCCTGAAGGGTTTCTCTGTCAACAAATGAATTATATTTTGATGCATAGTTACTATTTAGCCAGTAACAGTGAACCATTTAATTTAAGCAGTTGGGAATTAAGGTTGCTGGTTTATATAACTATAATTTCCAAGTTTATCTGCCAGTGATGGATCCTTACTTAGTAAGTAGAGCAACAGCATGATCTGGGACTTCTCTCCCTAAAGTTCCTATACTGCACAAGTGGTCCTTGAATTTCTCACGGTCATCCTTTTCCACCTCGTCGTACTCAACATCATCTATGCTATCCTGAAATTTTCAGAATGCATGCTTGTACAGTGCTTTTAAAATTAATTTATTTTACCTAAATACACAAAAACAACTGCACAATTAAGGTTACAAGGAAATTGTGACATCCGCAGCAACTACACAGCAACTACAACTACCTCCTACTTAATTGTTCTATGTTACAAGCTTACCTCGGTTCTAGTCCCATCTGGAGGTGCTAGATGACATTGCAAGAAGGAATTGAAGATTTCCTGAGCACATGGAGCAAGAGCAGCAGGAGGAAACTCAGCTGAGTCAACCAAGATGTGCATCCAGGAATCCATCATTTTCGCATATGCTTCCATAAACAATGTGTCGTCAGAATGCAACTGAAAAATTACAAATTTACAACAGGGATGTGATTGATCATCGATAAAAAAAAAACCTCAAAATTTCAGGATCAGTAAGTGCGAGTATCAACACTTTTTTAACAAATAACCAAAAATAATGAAATTTCAAGCTATCTGAGGGACAACTCCCTCTGATGAGAAATACGGGAATTAAAGAGCCAAGTTGAAAATGGAGCTCCACAAGTCCGGCGATACTCATTGTCATAGCCAACAGTGAGACATGCAGTGCCATCTAGTTTTAGTGCAAAGTTTCCTGTCTCCATGCCATATATGTAATTAAAACAGGCAAACAGACCAACCATTGTGAGATCACTTCATCTAGAGGCGACATCAACTGCACTCACTGACTTCACTGTAATACATTGTACTATGATTACATCATTCGACAATGGTTGGAAAGTGTTGCTGGTGGCTCCCTCTTTTAGTGACGAGAAGCCTGATATCAGAGCATATGGTCACATGAGGCACGCACTAATTAAAGCAACAAAAAAAAGAAAAAATTCCTAAGATAAGATTTTATTTACAGGCGGGGATGACAAATAAAACAAATAACACAAGTTATGAAGCTTTTGACACATTCACCAAAATATCCACTTACTGCTTCTTCTCCAGCAGCACTCTGACCAAAGCTGCAGGTGATTGCAGTCATGTTGTTGAAAAACAATTGCAATAGGTTGCTTGGTAGCTTTACTAACACAGACACTTGGAAGAACATTAGTAAAGAGTTGAACACATTTGCAATTCCGAGGGCTTCATAGTCATGGCGTGGATTACTGTAACAAAATTGTGAGAAATATATTCATAACAGTTCAAGGCTGTTCCATTTAAAACAGCCCTTATTAAAAAAGACTCAGAAATCTAATACTGATGGCAATATTTTTAAGCTTACTCACACAGACAGCAGATTCAGGAATGCTTCCAAGAAGTTTTGTAAAAAGACCAGTTTTAGTTTTTCATCATTGAAGATAGGTCCATTCAATGACGCAAGTTGGGAAATGCACTGTAGTGCATGATGTGACAATTCAGAATTATGACGCACTTTCATATAAAGCTGAAAAAGAGATGCCAAACCATATTAAAACTGCCTAAAATACTCCTAGTAACATAAATATGCAGCTAATAATTTGAACTTACTCGAAACAGCATATCAATAAGTTCTTTGTTCAGTATTGTGTCCTTCCACTTGATAGGTGGTTTGAAAGAAAGACTCTGATTGGACAGAAATGTTCCGATGTACCGTCTTGGCACTGTTTTGGGTTAAGAAAATTCAAATAATGATAACAATAACCGCACACTTTACATTGAAAATTATATAAACAGAGAATGTCCATTGTTATAGCTGCAAAAGGATACAATTCTGCGGCACAAATTCCCAGGTAAATATTTGTTCTGTAATGGACAGAAACTTGCTGAAGACAAGAGTAACCTCAGCTGACCAGGGTATGGGAACTTTCTCAAGTTCCTGAAGTACTTGTAGACTCATATTTAAGATGCGATTCATATCAGTTTTCTGAAATACAAGGACTGAACATATGAGTTGTTTCATATCAAAATCTTGTAAGTTATGTTGTTATTCAGGATTTCTTCTGTGAAATTTGCCGGCTTTTGTTATCTGATATACACAATTGAAAACACAATTTTTTTTTTAACCCTTCTCAAACACAAAAAGTGTATTTTTTTTAGAAAAATTTGGAAAGCATGTGCTTAACTGACTCATCGTGCTAATATAATTTAGATTATAGATAGGGTGTCAACAGCTTGGGAAATCATAATCAAATCATACTTTCAAATTTCGTTTTGGATCAGTTGACAACAACAGTAAATGAAGTTATATCCACCACTAAATATTTCTTCAAAGAGACAAAATTATTACCTCGAATTCCAATTTGCAGCGATTATGAAATTCCCAGGTCAAGCCCACACTACTGGATCTGCTTGTACTCGAGTACTCGTTCAGAAAGGCAGTTAAGACTGAACACGCAATCAGTTGCTGAAAATGAATATAGTGTTGATATATCACAACAATAAACAGAATTGCTAATGCATAATTGACGTAACATGTAACACATATTTACCATGGTAAGATTCCCAGATGTAATTAGACAATTAACATTGTCCAGAACATTCTGTCGAACCGATACATCTTGATCTAGGGTCCCTCGCTTGACCATAACAGCGAACACTTGTAAGATTTGCTCCCGTACATATCGAGACAACCTGAAAACAAGATATCATGAGTATGATGATCCATGAACATAATAATCCACTATAAAATCTTGTGTAATCCAATCATAAATGAATCGGTGACAGACACACTTACCCTAAATTGTCAATACAGTATTGCAACAAAAACGACCGGAGAGAGTCTATGTCAGAAGCTAGAAGCAGACTCCATTCACGAAGCACACATTCCTTGGTTGCACTAGCTACTTGGAAAAGCACATAGTCATTTTTGCATTTTTCTGAAATACAAAATGATAATAAAATCAACAAAATTAAATAACATAATTACCAATACTGTAATCAGTGGATTTGCACTTTTTCTAAGTATTGAATATTATATACCCACCAAGTATTTCCCTATATTTAGCATAGGGCATCTTTGATTTGCGAAGATTAAGGAAAACTTGTTCTGCAGCATGTCTTTGCTCTGGACTAACAACATCAGGCGGTGCCTACAAATGAAGAGAAAAGAAGAAAAAAAATTTGAATCAAGATTTTAACTTCTTCTAATGAGCAAACACAGATGAGCAAAAAACAGTCCCATTCTATTTCGTTTTTTATCATAACTAGACTCAGCCCACAACACCCCAATCCAGCAAATTAATCTTAGCAGTATTTAAATGACTCAGCGACAGCCAATTAGCAACACATCCAGGTTCTGATCCAGAATCAGACCAACAAGTTCGTTATATGCAGACAATGACATGCATAAAATATTTTTGGGTATATACTTGATCCAACTATATATAATGTGAATGTTTAGTTCATGTATACGTAATGAACATATATGTTCATGCAATGATTGTGTAATATGTCCCATTCTGGCTGGGTAGATCTTTCAGTGTGTGCACAGGCCAGGTGGCCAGTCTCACAAAACTGTTCGACAAGCATTTGTCATACATATTGCTGGGGAGGAGCAGGCTAAATGCCTAAAACCTCATACGTCTTATGCTTATGTATGAAGTTGATACTTGTTATATCTGCTTTCTGACTGGTTAGTGGTTACAGAAAAGCATGTTCCAGGCAGATAACTCCACAACTGCAAAGGCTACATACAACCTGAAAATTAGACTAAGAGGGCAGTAGAAGTTGTGATTCATGGAGCTAAGATTGCTGCAACAATAGAATATATCTATCCAACAAGCTTGCTCATGGATTATATATGAAGGGGCCCTAGCAATAGACTCTGCTTCCCATTGTGAGCATTTCAATCAAAATTAGAGGGTATCTGTGCAAATTAGATCAAAGCTTTCCAACAAGCCCGGCTCAGCATGTAGATCACATCGCCCATGCAAAATGCAGCCCTCTAAGGCAAGTTCTTGCTGTTCATGAGGGTTGATTGATGAGGCAAGAGAGAGGAGTCCACCCTTGTTACACATTTACCCCATGGGTGGGGTCTTGCCTTAACCATAGACACCGAAGACAAAGGACTGCCAATTTAACACGAAGTAAAACGAAGATATTATTATCTTTATTCATAATTATTAGTATACAAACATGAAATAGGAGGAAAGATTAAAATATCAGTTGAAAAGAGTCATTCTATACAGACATTGGTAATAATAGAGTCTTATTTGCTCTCTGGTCAATTGACACTCCATCATATTGTCTCTTGCTGGTGACAACTCCCTTCACAACAGAAGCATAACAGTTACAGTTCACATCAGATTTTCATATTTCGTTGCAGGCGCATCTGAACCAGCTCGTTGGATAGACTGATAAATTATTGTAACTAAACAATCCAAGATCGGTGAATAGCGACTTTGTATTAACTACATTCAAAACAACTTTGGCTCAGTGAATAACTTTTGATAGATGGCTATTCAACCAGCCAACTCGTTGAAGAGTACGGAGCCCCTGAGCGGAAATGAAAAAAACTCCAGATCTATTTTTGTGATACCTTGCAAAAAATTGCATTCTCTCACGAAGTTTGCGTTCCCTTGCTCTCATGAAAAAAATGTGTTCCCTCACGATGGTCGCAATCCTTTGTGATAATTGCGTTTCCTCACGATACTTCGCGTTCCCTTATAAAAATAGCAATTATCAAGAGGGAATGCGATGATCACGAGTCAACGCCATAATATGGTGAGGGAATGCAATAACAATGCGATGATCACAGAATTTTTTTTTTTTTTACTGACACGTCCTCCTAGGGGCTCCGTCAATTTCTCATCGAAAGACAGCGCTTGGCCGGGTCTATCATATAAATCATGCAACACATTGTGGTATAGAGTGGGTAAAATATCGTTGCAACGGATATGAAAACCATTTTAATGACGTTGCAACGCTTGTTCAGTCACATTCACGAAAATAGTACCTCATCCAGTTGGGTAAAATTCTTGTGTTAAGTTGGGCAAATTTGTCTTGTAAAAAAAGTTTCACTCTGAAAGCAGTTTAGGTGTGAGTAGCTTCTTTCAGAAAAGAATTTAGGCATATGAATTGCACTACTTTCCATGCAGATGACGCACATAATCCTTTCCCTCCCTGATTTCAGGGGAGCGGCAAATCTGTCATGAGAAAGGCCAGTGCTTCACACCAGATCATGGGGCCGCCTTTCAGAAACTGGATGTGGTGGTGATGGATTAGGGCTTTACATCTTGTATTTCTGCACCTGATGGGCTAATTAGGAAAGGCAGGGACCATGGCAATGAGATGATGGATGAAATAGCCATTCAACTTAGGCTCGGCGGGAATTGAACCCGGGACCCAGTGGTTGGAAGCCCAGCGCGCTACCACTGAGCTAGGCCCCCACCCCCCTTCAGAAACTGGAGCTCCGACGAACAGCTTGGTTTTCTTAATTTTGTGATAGGGTAATTACTAATTAGTTTCAATTAATTACTGACAGCGCACCTAGCTAGAGCTCTGCAATTGTTACAAATATATATACTGCATGTGCTAATATCATGATGCCCAAGTCAGAAATATTGAACAGACAATTTTTATCGGTCTTCACAAGGTAAAGGTAGAGTGGTGTTCACTCAATCGTGGCACCGTTGCAGCCTCACACTTAAGCTGAATAATTACACTGAACCCGCCGGCAGACCTGTTCAAGCATAAGCCTTTCTCAACTCCCTTACACAGAATTACCTGCAGGGGGCTAAGCACTCTACAATCGCAATCACTATCCATAGTCAGCTCCCCATTTACACCTGGGTGGAGTGGAGCAGAGTTACAGAGGATCTGCTCAGTTCCTCCATGCCATGGTAGGGGCTCAAACCTACAACCTTATGGTTTGCAGGTGAGCACCTTACCACTAGACCATGGCATCTCACAAGAGAGGATACTGAAAACATGCCAACACTGAGCACGGCAGTCGTATCCCTGACATGCCAGGAATAAATGTAACCAACACTGGTGTTGTGAAGCTGCTAAAGGGCCTGAAACCACACAAAGCCAGCGCTCCTGACTGCATACCAGCTAGACGACTGAAAGAAACTGCGCGAGAAATAACACCAGCATACAGACTACTATTTCAACCTCCATTAACCAAGGAACAGTAGCACCTGACAGGAAAGAGGCCAATGTCAGCCCAATCTTCAAGAAAGGAGACAGAGGATCAGCAGCAAACTACCGCCCAGTATCCCTAGGTAACTTCTATAACATGTAAATTACTTGAACACATTCTCCATTACAGCATCATGAGACACCTCAACAGATTAAACATCCTAACTGATGCTCAACACGGCTTCCCGAAGCAGCCGATACTCGCCGTACAGGACCTCGCCAAGAATCTAGTGTTCCTGCCAGGATTAGATTTGGGCGTGGCACATAAAATATTAGGGCACCCATATGGGCTACATGTAGGGCACCTGGCAATAAGGAAAAAAAAAGAAAAAAGTCTTCACTTCAATTCGGGCATGGCTCTGACAAAACGGGCATGGTGCGAGAGGTTTCGGGCAAGGCATTGTGCCATGCTCAAATGGCCTAGCGGGAACACTGATCTTGACAACAAAGGCCAGACTGATGCCGTTTTACTTGACTTTAGTAAAGCGTTTGACTATGTGACAAATAAACCCTAACCTACTACACAAGCTACTATCATACGGGGCATCTGGAACAATCCTAAAGTGGATTGATGACTTCCTCTCAAACCACACTAAACGGGTAGTACGAGAACCAAATATTAGCACCAGCAAAAGTTATCAGTGGCGTCCCACAGGGCACCGTGCTAGGCCCATTACTCTTCTTGGTCTACATAAATGACCTCCAAACTCTGTACCATCTACAGTCAGACTGTTTGCAGATGATGCTATACAGGTAAATTAAAAAACCCGAATACTGCCATATACTTCAGGAAGACCTGAACAAATTGCACTTCAACCCCGATAAGTGCGAACATATCCGTATCACCCAGAAGACCAAGCAGAGAGTACACTATCCATGGCCAAAAACTGAAAGAAGTCAACGAGGCAAAATACTTCGGCATCACAATAGATAGCAAGTAAAACTTCAACAGCCACATTAGAAGTATCCTAAAAAAGGCACCTCACACTGATCATAATATTATACAAGATCCAAGCCATCCAAAGACGGGCCGCAAGATATGTCATGAACGACTGGACAAGACAGAAATAACGGCGGCAGGCCATATCAAATGCCGAAGCACCGTAAGCAGGGAGATTAAATAGAGAACAGAGCGAACCACCATAATGTAGAAAATCATTAAATAACGAAGTGGACATCCCCTCGACCAGAAACAACTTCATGACACTCCATCAAGTTGCGGTCAACGTGAAGTTTGACATTAAGATCCTCGGCAAGGTTTCTATTCAAAGCTATTGATGTGACACTTTTAGTTTAGGTCCGCAAAGAACTTCTAAATTTTCTAGGAGATATCCTGCTGGTTGACAGGCTAAATCAATGTCTGACACTGACACTGTCGCCAAATTGGTATCGCCGAATGGTCCACACCGGGAAATACTTGGACCCCAATTATCGCTCATGCGCAAATTCCAATCCCATAAAATTGCGTTTATCATAATACATGTATTCCATATCAACTCCAACCGCTACTATTCTTAAATCCGCATTTTTCAGGTGAATCATTGAATTGTAATTATTACCTGTACAAGGAGGGAAGCATTTTCAAGCTCCCTCATCAACTCGGCCATTTTCCCGCGAGCTGAGATGTTTACTTCTCGCACGTAAGGAGGATTGGCGAGATCAGCAAAATGGCCTCTTCGGAAGGGTTGCCGAAATGGGACCCAAAGGAAATGTATGATATTTCGGAGATTGAGAAGAGAGCGCTCGAAGAACGCGCACAGATGCGAGCTAAACTAAAGGCCGAATTCAGGAAAAAAGTCTCCAATCCATTCAGAGGAACCATAGGATACGTGGTAAGACTTGGCAGAGTGACCTTGTCAATGTTGTCTTGCCACAACAAGACCTGTCAGTGTCAGCAAGGACTGCTAAGTTCCTTGCTGTCAGTGTCAGTTTGACAATGGCATAAGTTTAAACTTTGGGAGTGTCTATTGGCACTGTATGTGCCATACTGCATATGCAGTTGGAAAATGGCTATTGGCACTGCAGATAAACTCGTAAAGTGTCTTAAGACTTACATGGTTTTGGCTATTGACACTGCAGATGCAGGGCCCATACTCTGGCCATAGTCATAGACTTTTTTGGCTATTGACTACAGGTGGCCTCCTCACGTGCTATTGACACTGCAAGTGGCAATATAATTTTGGCTATTGGCTCTTAAGGATGGTAAGGCACCCTTTGGTGAATGGGCTGTCAATTGAAAATCGCCGGAAGTTTGATGGTCACGTCTCCCACCCTGTCGCATGACTGAGAGGCTTGTTGGTGGGGAGAGAAGGACGACTCTCCCGGAGCCAGGACACTTGGGTCCAGCCGTCTTGTCGAAGGCCCCAGAACCTTGGTGGGATCCCAGAGGGGCATCCACCTTAGCAACTACTCGGTGAAAGGGGCGGACTTGTTTAGCAGGGCCAACCTGTCTTAAGTGCGGGGGTTAGCATGCCTCAGACTTCGGTGAAGGAGCCAACTAACCTTCTACTTGAAAGTGCCAACCAAACTTTTTGGTGAAGGGGGCAACCAAATTTCTCTGTATCAGGGGCAACCAAACTTTCGGTGATGGGGGTAACATTATTTAGGTGAATGGGGCAAGTTCAAGTCCCCCCCCCCCCATGCATGAAGATGCCCCCTTCACCTAAATGTCTGGCCCCTTTACTGAGATGTTTTTATGATAGGGCACTGGCAACTACCAACACCCCCCTTCACGGAGAAGTTTGGTCGGCCCTTCACCTGGAAGGGGCAACTTGGGTTTCTCTGGACCTGTCTCTCCAGGAGGGTTGCTCTTCTCCCCCCCCCCCCCCCTTCCTCCCTCCAATGAGAGACGCTCATGCGACAGGGCAGGAGATGCATCCATCAGCCTCCCAGGAGTATTCCTGGCACCCCCTTTTCAAATGATGGCTCCTTCGCCTAAGGGTGCCTTACCATCCGCAGTGCCATTAGCCAAATTCTATAGATGCAGTGCCAATAGCTAATTCAATAGACACTGCATCCGCAGTGCCAATAGCCAAATTCCTATAGCTGCTGAATCTGCAGTGTCAACAGCCAAAATTTGTCTATGGCCACTGCATCTGCAGTGCCAATATCCAAAAGTTCTATAGCCACTGTTTCTGCAGTGTCTATAGCTACACCCCTTTGCCTACCTGGATGTTCAGCCCAACACAGGCTGCTTCACCAAGTAGTTTGGGCCCTTTTAGCTCCATTTGGCTTGTCTCCAACTAGGCAGGCCAGACCTTTGCCAGGTAGATAGCTCCAGCTCAGCAGAGGCTGGCCCGCTCACATGGACAAGTAAGATGGGCCTGATGTGGATGAGCTGATTTGCCTTTGAAAAATTCTGCAGTACTTCTATTTCTCAAGTGCAGCTCAAAGGCGTTGAAATTACATTTTTCTCACAAAGCTTGACTCACTTGTCTATCGTTTTTTTATGTGAAATTGTTGTCATCAGTTCATAACAACAAACCCAAGGCTAGTTTACTCTCATAAGGCAAGGAATCTGTCCTTGCCGACGGTGCCATTTTGTGTAAACAATGCATTCTGGGAGGAGCCTAAAATGAAAACGAGGGGCTGACGATGACGTCATGAACAAACTACATCACTTTAAGTCTTAAGACAAATGAGACAAACATTCTGACAAATATTTTTCATGTAGATTGTTCAAAAAGCTTTAATTTTCAATAGCAAAAATTGTTTAATATCTATCATTATCAATCATTTGGAGGCTCAACACCAGTTGTCTTTTCTTGCAGTTTGATCCAGCAATACAGAGATATGTATCCATGCGTGCAAACCATTGGGATTACTTCAAGGCTACACCCAGGACCTTTGCTTTCGCTGTCGCAACTGTGTGGCTGCCAATTGTAGCCCTAGGATACTTCGCAAACAGAGAACATGTATGTACTTAACCAAAAGACCAAATAATTTAGTCCTTTAAAATAAGCTTTTGGTAACACTAATGTAATGTTCTTATATATGTGGTCATCACTTGTCATGCACACAGGAGCACACTATATAAACTTGCTGTTATTTAGGAACCAATTGTTGCTTTCTTCTTGGAAGTTGCTCTTGATTCTATAAATTACAGTGCTGTAATCACAATTGTTTCGCATCCTCAGTCTCAATCCACATTGTATCACTACTGTTATGCTCCTATCTCCTACTTCGTGTTGCATTTGAATTTAACAAACTGTCCTTGGAAATTTCAGGAAAAACAGGAGGCACAACTAAGAACTGGACAAATACCCTACAAGGACAGAGAGTGGAAGTTTGCATACTAAATCTATTTAATTGTACATACATGGAATAAAAAAAAAATTTCCAAAAAACATGAGATTTGTCATCTTCACAGTTTACATATATATATAAGTTGGCCTGGAGTAGCATCCACAGGCCGACATTGAATGACATGATAGCCAATAACTGACATGAGCCTGCAGGCGTTATTAAGGGATGCTATAACACATTCAACTTTAATATAGGGCTAGGGAAACTGTTAAAATTACACAGCAATTATGGCAATGTTGTTTGTGATGTGTAGTTCGGTATCCATATATGGCTGCCACTAGGTCCTAAAGTTTATCACATCTATAAATCACCCTGACAAGTCAAAGCCTTGACAACACGGCACCCTCAAACAGCTATACCAGGTCAAGTGATGCATATTCATGACCACCAAGATCTGGCCCCACCTCCTGACAAGCCAGCTAACACGTGTTATAAACAATGACTGCACTGCCTCAGGGTTGTGGTCAACTGGCTAGATTGAGTTTGTGGTCAACTCTGACTTTTTTCTGGCTAGATTCTGTCATTTTATTTCTATCTATCTATTTATCTATCTCAATCAATCAATCAACTATCTTTATAGCAATCAATCAAGAGTTTTAGCTATCTATCTGTATCTAATCATTATCAATCAATCAATCTCCAGGTTAGCTAGCTAGCTAGTGTTATAACTGACTCTAGGCCTATATTTAATTATGACTTAAGTCATTATTGAAGATATTGAGAACATTGGCCATCCATGGAGTGTTCTGGTGGCTCCATGGTATTTAACAGTTAAACCTTTATTTGAAAATTCCTTTAACCCAAACACATGGCCTCATTGGTCAGGCTGGCTAAGACATCTGGGGCACCCTGCATATATTACTGCGTAGCAAAATCCACCAAACGCTACGCTGGAGATCTGATTGGCTGGTCATTAAAACTGGGTTGGATATATTATAGTGGCCTGTGTAGGGCTTGTGGGCAGTGTAGCTGTATGGGAGTATGCAATAAATTAGCCTCACAATTTGCTGAAGTTAACATCAAACAGCTCGAATCTTGACTTTGTTGTTGTGCAGAACCCAAATTTAAGTTATGAAGCCTTTTATACAGCTAAAATTTATTGATGACACGATTTATATGAATGGCAATGACGTCAATGAAACTGAACAGGTGACACCTAATATTTGGTGAATTACTGCTATGAAAATACACAAATTGAATAAGTGACTATAAATTAGAAAGGTCTACAATATTTTTTAAAACCGTTGTCCATAACCAGATGTTGAAGTTTGAGATGTCGAAGTCATAATTTGTTGATTGTTACTATGCAAACCATGAACTTGTTTCTGAAAAAGGAAGAAATGTCAGTATCATAAATAATGCAGTGATCCATTATAATTTATAAAAACCGATTTACATCAAATGCATCAGTGAAGGAACATGTGCTCACCTGGTTATCAAAGCCTATATTACCGCTGTTGGTCGTAGGTGGCATAACCCGTACTCTCTTGTTTGGTGGTTGGTTGTGATCAGAAGCCTGTCCCTGATTACCTCCCTAGAAAAACATTCAGGGTTTTTCTAAACTTATGAGACCAAAAATACACAGAAAATGACTTAAAAATCGTATATGTATCCAAGAGTAATCCATTCTTAAATAGTCTTCAACGCTAGGCCAGTTTAAGTGTGTGCTAGTGCTAATTAAGAATTGACAATAGAAGTAAAAGGTGTTAAATTCTGCAGGTTCAAAATTTACACCACACTTATTACAAAAACCATGCAGACAAGAGTGAACAGAATGGTCACTAAGAAAGTTACACACCCAAGTCATGGTATGTGTAGGTTGTCCAAGAATTAAATATATACACCGATATAGGTTATTAACTACCAATCAATTACCACCATGCAGTTGTACGTAATAGTCAGTGCTTTGTAAACAACCATGGTCACAATACTAAAGATAGTTCGGTACAACAATCAACATTAACATATTTCATTAGAGAGTAATCATCAGAGTAGAAGGAACAAATGCAGAAAGTTGGCATGCTTACTTTTTGAGGACCCACCTTACTGGTGCCTGTATCAGCTTTGTCTTCGTTGTCATCCCCAGATATGAATTCTCGTTTGGGGTAAGGAATGTTTTTCTTGTCGAACACACTTGAACACAGGACATAATGAATTGAATAGTAGATACATAAGTGGCACACATGTGATAACAACCTTAAATTCTGCATTAAACAACATCATAAATATTAATACAATACATCTGACTTACTCCGGTGTGGGCAGTGGTTCTTCTTTGAAATAAGGATCTTCCATTGCCTGCTCAGATGTTATTCGTTTGGTGGGATCCATTATCAACAATTTTTGCAACTAAAATTATAACAGATTAAAATCAGGTTAACTTCGTGGGCATTAAAAACTGATTAAAAATAAGTTATTTGAGCCATATTCTAGTAAACCTTACCAACTGAAAAGCTCTTGAATCAGGCTTAACTTTGTGTTTTTCCATGTACTTCATTAAGCTGCAATTTAAATAGCTGTAACAAAGAGACAAAGATGAACATGAAACAAGGGCTCCATTGTCCTCCAACTTTCAAGAAAAAGGTTTTTTTCTGCTTACTTACTTTCCCTTCTTGAAGTCCTTCATTAGAGTTGAGTGTTCAGGCATTTTCTTTATGTCCTCCCAATCTTTTTCTGAAATTGATAGTGTCACTGCTTAAAGACAGTTTAAAGACTTTAACTATTAAATAAAGGAGCATGATAATTTTAAATTAAGAGCAGTAGAACCTTGAACTCAGATGCATTTGTTTGGACTAATACAAGGGGCACAGTCATGCCAGTTTCCAAAAGGTTGTGGGTTGTAGAACACAAATTTAACTCAACATACCATGTGGAAATCCCATGACTGTGAATATCCTATCAAGTTGATCATGATGATATGGGTTACTTGTCTTAATATCTTCTTGTCGACAGTGGAAAATTGGTTCATAAGTTAATAATTCAGCAAATATACACCCAATGGCCCATATATCTGTAAAAAGAAGATAATATGAGTATGATTGTGTACTAATAGTTAATAATGAAATGTTACTGCCAGTAATCAATGTAACAGTACAAGTTATGTTCACAGTATAGAATTACCAATGGCTTTTGTGTAATGCCTAGCACCAAGGAGAAGTTCTGGAGCTCTGTACCAGAAGGTCACAACCACAGGATCAAGATCAGCAAGAGGTTTTAATGGAGAGTTGAAAAGTCTTGCAAAACCCATGTCAGCTGCAGGAAATAATGATAATAAGGCACCATTAGAAATCCTACATTACACAGAAATATACAATTCATTTCAAAGATAAAATTATTAATTATGCATTTCTAATATAAAAATTTGAGATTTGCATTGCAATACTTACCAATTTTTACACGTCCCCTCTCCACTCCTTCGCCCATTACCAGAATATTTGCAGGTTTCTAAAATATAGTTTTAATGAATTCTTAAGGATACCGGTTACTTTGATATGTTGATCATGAATTACATAAGATTAGGTTGATTACACAAGTCAGAAAAGACTCACCAAGTCCCTATGCAACACCCAGTTGGAATGTAAGTAGTGTATACCATCAAGAATTTGATATAACAAAGACTTCACCATGTTTGGCACATGAACTGGTTTTTTGTTCGCCTTTGCTGAACGGTGAAACTTGATGATATGCTGGAATTAATCAAACAATATTGATGTAACAGTATATATATATCTCAGTGCAGGGGGTTGGGGATGGGGGTTAATACTGACATTACTTCAAAAAGTTGGGCGTAAGAGGGCAGGGGAAGTTGGAATTCCTTTCCAATATTTTCCAGTCACACTTTAACAAATCTACACTATATTATAAAAAATACTTCAGGTATGATAGATCATTGTACAGCACTTAAATTCTTTTCCATTACTGGTGATGGACATGTTTATTGCCAGTCCAAATTGAGGTCAAAAGATAATTCTCAGAATGATGCGTGTGAATAAATTAAATAATCTGCAAATATATCAAAAATCTTTTCACAGTGCACTACTTATTTAACTATTGAAAAACAAATACCAACGGATATTAATAGCCATTTGCTTACCCACAGATCATGTTCTGCATAGTCAAAAAGAAGCCATACTTTCCTATCAGAATGTGACAGAAAGACTTTTTGCAAAGAAATCATGTTAGGATGCTTTAACTCTCGCAGAAGCTGGAACAGACAAAAAGATGCAGTACATAAGTTGTCGAGAATGAAATGACCAATCTCATTATCTGGATACAATATACAAAGGAATTCAATAATATTCATATCAGTTTCCTACACTGTATGTTAACCTCTTTATTCATCAATCACATTGCAATACCATAGATGTATATAGTTTTATTGACAAACTTGATATCAGGAATTGATACATGTGTCATATAACATTACAAAACAAACAACATTACAAAACCAAGTCTGGTGTCTATATCTAGTGTATACAATCTATAATCTACTAGTATTTCCAAAAATATTTACTTGATATAGGCAAGTCGGTTCCAGTTTTTCTTAGTTAGCAATCAATTAATGGATGATATAGGAATATAAGTATAACACTTAAATTGGCCTCTTACATATATGCATGAATAGAGAAACCATATCATATTACTACTCTATAGACTGACACTATGCCTATCCTATGGCAATACTCACTGCTATTTCTCTGCAGGCTGACATTGAGATTCCAGTTCCTTCAATGAGCTTAAGTGCATACTCTTTTCCGTCACTCCTGCAACATCATGTACATCATTAGTAAGCTTAAACATATTGTTAAATACTCTTATAATTTATTTTGCATTTCCTAGCAGTACATGCACATGTAAATATTGTCATTTTTGAATACACAAATGAAGCAGAACTTACCCATCTTTGCTCTTGGCTTTATACACATGGCCATAAGTTCCCCTTCCAACTTTCATGCCCTCATATTCAAAGAGATCTTCTACTTTCTGCCTTTCAGCAGCAAGCTTGGTTTTAAACTCATAATCCATCCTCTTTACTGGTTTTTCCTATCAATGGTGCTTCTCAAAATAACCCATGTTTTGATGGACAATGCTCCGCGATGCAGCCCACTCGCCAATCCGCCAGTCAATTCGTCCTCGTCTCCTCCACCAAATCGGCCTCGTCAAGCCGCCCCATGCCGTCGAGCGTATGCCATGGAGGCAACTGAGGTGCGGATTTTCTCACTACGTGAGGTAAGTTAATATACTTCACTACATTTACCCTGTCAGATCCAGGACCAGGAACAATAATCATTTCTCTGTGGCATTTTTTTTTAAATTTAATTGAGATATTTACAATCTCAAGCATATTGTTATCCGGATACAATATACTATAATCTGGCAATTAAGTAAATAATACTCAATGAGTATTAACTCAAAGCATCAAAAGCCTGACAAACAAATAAGAAGCCATTATCTTTGCTGGTATTATATTTCTTTATTTCAGTTTAACCTCCCATGCCTTCATAATACAGTATAGTTTATAATTCAACTGTATTCAAATACAGCAGTTATTTAGCAGTGGATTTATAACTAAAAAAAAAAAAGTTGTGATATTTTTCATGTCTGCTTGCCATATGTCATTTAATGACGTGAGTATTAAACTATGAATTGGATGTTTAACTAAAAAAAAAATTTTTTTTTTTTAAAGTTGTGATATTTTTCATGTCTGCTTGCTATATGTCATTTAATGACGTGAGTATTAAACTATGAATTGTGAGTGGACATCAAATATGATCAAAATAAAATTAGGTTTTGCAAATTAAATATCTATTGTAATAAACTAAATTTTTGTTCTTCTAAATCACAAAAACGAAGTTTGTAAACTTTGAAAGTATTTTAAATAGCATCATCCACATCTTGGCAACAATTGCAATTCACCCTTTTACAAGCATTTACAAAGAGCAATTTATACAGTACAAGGTTAAGATTTTAAAAGCGACTATGTACATTATCAACATTGATGAAATCATACTGCAAAAATAATAAAGAGCAGCAAAATACCCTGTAAAAATTGAAAAGGTGCAATGTATAGACATAAATATAAATATATATAAACAAAGATCCAGTGGTTAAATTAAATATCTTTGGAGTTCACTGCTATACATTTTGTTCTGCTGACAAATAAAAGAGCAAAAATTCAAAATCAACACTGTGTTATACAACATGTAGCAGATCGAAGATATATTACAGATGTTTTAAAATCAGAAAAAACATCTAACTTCAATAACTTGATTGTCTGAAATCGCATTTTGTGAGTCATATATAATATAATGTCTTGAAAAACTTGTGATCATTGCACAAACTACATTTACAGCCAATGAGCATAAAGTAACTGCTAGGATTTCACTGAAGATATGGTATCAACTTTACGTGGGCAACAACTATACAAGTATCTCAAAGGTAACATCGCATCAGGAAAAGCTGATGCATAACCTTTATCATTGTTTATAGTCCCACAACAGGTGTTGATCTTATCAGTGAAAAGCATAACGTATAACAGCAAATTATAAAAAATCTTTTTCAGTACACATGGTTTGCAGAATGGATGTAAGTTTCATGTTTAAAAGGAATACTGTCTACATAAATGAAAAAAAAAAAAAAAGGACGCCCACTAAAGATGATATTAAACAGACACAGACAACCACTTTACAGTCTATTTGAGTTAAAGATTTAAATATTTCATGTCCACTGAACTAGCCATTTTTAATCATTTAAGGAAACAACAGTTTTTGGAAAAATTTATACAACTTATACAAGGCAGGCAATGATTCATGTGATAAGGCTGACAAAGACCTCTACCTGCATAGTCACATTACCTAAAAATGCAGAAGGAAAAATTACAGTCAGATTATCACTTCCAATTACATTTAGTTCTTCAAATATTATCCTTGCACAGGAATTAACTGCTTTCTTTGGCTAAGAATATCATCTAACAATTTCCACTGATTTGTAATATCTTCCCACAGGTAAATAACATTAACAATAACCATCAATACACCTACAGTCACGACACTGGTGTACATGTACACACACATTTTATGGCACTTGAAACATTTACAGAATAAAACTGTATTGACATAGTGAAATGTTGAGACTATAATCTGGCAATTAACTGGATTCAATATCATCCTGCAGCATCAGTTTTCCTAAGGAGTCTACCATACTTGCTCAATCAAATGATGAGGTCACAAAAATTAACCACCAATGGGCTAAGAAGTTCATCAGATCTTACTCTAAATTTGAAAGCAGCTTCAAACAGGAGCCATGGTAAATAGATAGCACTCCTTAAAATGACACTCATTTATACTCCTCATTTGAGCAAATATAGCAGTCAAATTTACACAGCTCATAAACAAGAGCTGGATTTTACACCGAGCTGCGGATATCGCCACACAGGAAGTTCATTTAAGAAATCAAGGGTCAATGTCTATGTGTGGCACTGGGTGCTGACACGCTTGTAGGTAAAACAATGAACATTTCTCCCCAATTAATTAATCACATAATAATTGGATTATGAAGTATCACATCACACAAGATGCAGGCATCCATACAAATCCATACAATACGCCAATAAGGACAACAGCGGAATAGCATAGAGCGGTCACAGGGTAACAGGGTAGCAGCAACTGCAGTGAATACTTTCCTCCCCACAATGAGTATGACGTCATCAAGCACCACTCGGTTTGGTGGAAAATCTGTATCTGCCAGATTAGATCTGTGAAAAGTGTAGTCGTACAAAAATTGTAACGTGAGAATCGACTCCTCTTTTAGCAAAATATTGTACTAATACATCATGGTATAACAGCGCAGCATGATGACCAATGTGTCCTTCCTTGACGGCGAACCAGCTTTAGGCCGTACGTTGAATGGAAAAGCAGTTTAGGGCCTGATAGGCTGTCAAGGCACTTGAGTCAGAGTAGTCTGTGTGCTGTTTTGTTCGATCTGTTGGAGTTGGGCCAGATTCCTCAATGCAGGAGACAACTTGGTCTGAATATTTTGGATGTATGACTGAAAGGAAATCAATTATACTTAGTATGCAGTACAATACATTTCTTTAACACTGGCATTCATAAAATTGTTACATGTATATCTGTTAATGATATTAAATGAAAATACATTTGTACTTGGCACTAATCCTTACATGTTTCACTCCATTGCTAATCTACAACAAAATCCATCATTGCAAATAGACATGGGGCTAAGCAATAGGGCTAAGCAACAGCTAAACACATCAAGCATTGTGAACGAGCTGGTGATTCTGCATCAATATTCTTTGTTCATTTGTCAAGCTTCAGAAGCATAAACAACACCAAAGTAGGACATTTAGTCATTCATCCCCTTAAAACATGAATGTTTAATTACCATGTACTTATTGAATGTAATGCTAATGTAAATATCATGTCTGAAGACAGAAAATTAACATTTTTTAACATTTATGAATTTAGCAAACCAACATGCTCCAGAACAGCATTTACAACAAACCTATGTTCTGATTGAATTCTTAACTATGTCACACAACGTGCATTCTGAAATGCTACCTAAAATTAATAGGTACCTAACTAATTCCAAGTCAGATGCAATCTATTGGTCTGTTATTTTCAGTATATTACTACCATACAGCTCTTGATCCCATGTACCATACCACAAACCCGCCGTTATCGAACACGTCAAACCAAACAGTGAATCAGAAGTCCACTACCAAACAGAATGGAGAACTGCAATGTCCAGCTACCTGTATTAATGCTACAAACATGCCATGCCATAAAACAACAAAAATAAACAGACTAAACTGTCTGCCGAAAATAAACACAAGCGAAGTCAGAAACGGGCACTTAGGAGATGTTCATGAAAAATTAATCAGTGCAAAATCTTGCATTCTATTTTTATCTCTGCATCATTATGTGGCAAAGATTGGTCCAGTCAAGACAGACTGGCAGTCTGTTCAATTTATATTTTCTGACTTCGCTCTACAGATGCCAATCAAGTGACAGGACATTCCATAGAACATACTTGGTTAATTAAACTGAACAGTACCATACCAATTAGTAGTGAATCCTTATCTACTTCCTTCATCCAGAACTCTTACAAAACAGCCAAGCAAAAGAAGAAAGGGTATACATTACATCATAAAATATATGTGGGCAGCGATTCATACCCGACATATGACATCTCCATTCGACCGGCGAATTTGGTAGAGGTGACGGTAACGCGAATGCTGGGCATCACGTCGTTCCCTTGCTCGCAGTCTCTCTAAGTTTAATTTTTGTTGCTTCCTAGAATGGACCACTGAAAATGAAAACAATGATGCATTAATATATAACAGAAAAACATGTTAATCAGCAGCTATTTCTATAAGAAAATCTAATTAGTTCTCAATTAATGGCTCATGTTGCTAGAGTACACATTACACACTAATTAGAAGTTACATAACGTAACATAAGACAGGTGGGTATAAAAATATCACAACTTGAACTGGTGCCAATACAGACACTTCAAAACCGAGTTTTTCCCCCTTTTTGTAGCAGCCATTAGCAGTATATTTATAAACAAGGAACCAATGGTAGTTTTCTTGTTTTTCTTTTTAAGACAACAAAAAATAACCCAATTAAAAGACCCGGAATTGCCAGAGTGTAAATTCTGTGATTTACATCTTTATCTCACATGGACACTGCACCTGATCAGTCTTAAAAAATTATAAATATTGGTTGCTGACTATTTAGCTTTGAAAATTAATATCAAGTAGGTTTTGAAATCTATTTAACAGAAACTTTTGAAAAGGAAAAATGATATCTCTACAAAAGATTCCAAATGACATTTTACAAATGTCAAGGTTGGGATAAAAGCTTTAAAACGGAGTCTCTGAGCAACATTGACCTTTTGGCTTCCAAAACCTGAAGTACACTCCCCTCAAATGCATGTACAAACATGAAGTGAATATTATCAGAATTTAATGAGCTGGTAGTTCCTGTTAAATCTTAAGGCAAAACCACTCGAACTTTCTCAAAACAAGATATATATTTAAAAGCAATTTATCCACATTTGTCTTTATTGCTGTTCATCGAAAATAATTGAATGAGCTGTGCATCTAACGCTACAACTCAAATGACAGTTGCTTTTTACAACTCATTCTGTGGGGGAAGTAGGGCAGTTGCACACAAAGATACTCTTTTTATGCTGCAGCTTTAGTACACTTACTGTCAGCTGTTCTTACTTTAGTCTATTTTTTGTCTACATCAACACAGCAGCCAGAACATTAACACCCATGCTTAGTTTATTGTGCTGGAAGACTTCCAAAACACGGCAAGCAAACTTCCTCACACCAAAGGTGGATTATGACAAACGCAACCTGCCTGCATTCACAATTAATGTCACTGCATGGTATAATTTACAAAGCAAAAGGCAAATGCAGCCAACTACACGAGCTAGACAGAAAAAAAAAGACTTTATCCTCACCCTCCACAGGAGCAGCCAGGTTGGGCTTGTCTCTGCTCCTTGGTGTTGGTTTGTTGTCTCCTGAACCAGAACAACAATCGATCAAAATAGCACAGCAAGATCAACATAACAATTAAATGAAGCAATTAGTTGAGACTCACATAGAACAATTAACCGTCATTTCAAGGTAGCAATACATGATATATATGATAAAGCAACAGACTAAAACAAGCTTGTTCATACAGAATCATACTCATTTAAAACAAAACACACTGTATGAGATGCCATTCATCATGAAGCAATGAAGCAATGAACCATAAAAGGTTTAGCAATCATAAATGATAGTGAATGAAGCGAGAGAAGCATTTGCGCCTACCTTCTTGGTGGTCAAACTCTTTGCCTGTGAGGCACCACTGCGTTAATATTCCAAATAAACAACTTAAAGGCCATAGTCCCAAAATAAGCCAACTGTACCAGCAGATAGGCTTGGCAGGCTCAGCTTTAGTCCTTTCCCACACATAGTAGATCATCATGAACTGCTCTGAGAAATAGTCAATGGCTGTGATCATGAGTGCTGAACCGAACATAGATGTCCCTAAAATTGTGAGGCCTTTTTGGAAGTAAAGACTGAGTAATCCCAGGATTAGGCCACCGCCGAACAAGATGCCGATTGGTATCCATTTGTTCTCTGGGTGGTAGAATTGCTCCATAACCACCAGAGAAGAAATGCCCAGCAATATGCCGAGCACCAGGCCAGTCATGAAAAGACCAACATATTGGACTAACATGGTAATGAGTCCGCAGAGCACCCCCGCAGCGAGTGCTACGCCTATTTTGCCCTCCAAGGGCAGCAGATCCTCCTCCAGGCAGATCAAGTATGTCAAGACCGACCCAAAAATGAATCCTGTCAGGAACATGGTGGCCTTGAAAAATCTATAGCCTGCAATAGATGCAAAGGAAATGAGTTTTAGTACATGCCATTATAACTGAACTTCCATTCCTCTAAGCCAACCAGGCAACCACCCCAACATAAGTGTCAAAATTAACAACTATTTGTGCCATTATACTGAGTGAATTGACAGAACACTGCAAAACTTACCAAAAAAGCTGTAAATTATGCCAAAGACAAAGCACATGCCACAAATGACAGAGGGTGCAATCTGATAATGACGACTGATGCGACTGCACTCTGGGTTGGAGGGGGTCCCATTGTAGGCCATTGTGAGGGGGCTGGGGATGGGCAGGGCTTGCACCCCCCTGCTTCCCTCTCCTTCATCCATTAACTGCAAAAAGGAATTCATAATTCAGACAGAATTCTTGACACTAGAATGTTAATCATACATACTGTATAACATACATAATTTGTGTTATACATATTTGTGTATGTATACTCAGTTCTATAGGTAAATACACATCGATCGGAGTCTATGTAAATATGGCAATATCTCTTGCAACAGTCTATCTTATCACAAGAGACTGAAATATAGCTAATTCTGTGCTAAGCTTATCACGGCTTATTACTGTTAGGAATCAATTGTCATACGGATACAGCTCTAGCTGCTCTACTATGTAGCAGTTGTTAAGAAATTGCACCATACATTCCAATGGCCACCATAGACAGTTTATCTACACAATCATTTAATCTGGACATATTAACACCCTTAGCATCTGTCAAATGCTAAACGTTACTAACCTAATGGGAAGGACAACACTCTCAGTGCATAACCATGCATGAGGCTACTTACACAGACTTAATGCGAGGTGTCAGCTGTGGTCACAGGTGATGCCTACACTGCTGCAAGTCGTCATCTCAACACATGTTCGCCACTAAGTGTATTTCTCACATCCATAACTGAAATTATTTAAGGCAGACTAATCAAAATACCGAAGAACTGACAGGCATGTAATAAATTCATAGCATACCAGGTGTGTTAAATGTCAAAGTTAAAAAAAAATCATAATAAGGCACAAATATTCATTACATACTGAACTATGAACTATGTTTAATTAAAACATTTTCCCCTTCATTTGAATGTCCTCTGTGGTAACATACTACAGGGAAATACTAAACTTATGCAAAAATTTCCGAGTCCAACAGCACCATGCACATGTGTAGCTGACATTTTTAACTTGATTAACATACACAAACAACTATTTGATCTTGACATTTGAGATTGCTGCCTGGTGCACACTGTTTAGTACAGATCCTGTTGGTGTTTTGTTTTTTGTTCTTTCTTGAAAACTAGCAAATATGATAACTGATCAGGCATCAGAACACTTGATACTAATATTATACAACAAATCGCTTCCTATTAAATTTAATTTACAAGAAAATGCTGTCATGTTCAATTATCCCATCACTAATTATCCTTCCTCATATCAAACAAACAGGACTGATAGAAGATTAGTTATCCAGTGTAACATCTAACATTGAAGGAATATATCTTTTAATCATTGACAAATGTAGTAATCCAGTGTAATCACTTATGTGTTCGGCATTATTTCTAAATACTGTTGTATTACCACCTTGAACAAGCACAACGTCCACAAATTCCACATGCAGACTTTCGTGTTCATATGGAAGTACACCCAATTACACAACTACCAAGGCAGTGAGTCATAAATGCTATTAAAATACATCACAGCGGTGATAATTAGCATTCAATTGTCTGATCAATGGCCAGATAGATACAAACATAATGTCATGAATATAAATTCATGTCTGTGCAGAAGTAATACAAATTGCAAGGCAGCAGTTTTTAATTTGTGCACAAATTGTAATCAATTCAATGCCATATCCAACTGTTTTTAAACAACAGATATCTTATATGAACCCGAGACTGCCAGACAAGCTGGCCAGAATGGAACCACTAGACTGACAGAAAAAACAGCTCGATTAAATTGCTTGAATCTGACATCACATCATGCAGTTTTCCACTCTAACCATGCTAATTAACCTGAATTCATCAAATAGCAAATTTATTTTCATGAGGTCCAGATACTAGAATGGTACTTGATAGGGTTGGTAAAAAGCATGATTTCTTTTTAAAAATACATGTATTTTAAAAATATTTATTTATTTATTTTATTTTATTATTATTATTTTTTTTTTTTTTTTGAAAAAAAAAATCAACTGAAAAAAAAAAAATTTAGCACTTTCACATCAGTGATGGTATGCAATTTGTTCACAAGTTTGTAATCTTGTCTTCTTTGGCATTTGTTTGACAATCTGGTGCATAAATGTAATTGTAATTTTCTAAAACATCAAACAAATTATTCGTAATTTAAAAACAAAGAAGAAATTACACATTAAAAAAATTAACAGTCTCACTATCATGTCATTCAAGGCAATCAAGCAAGCAAATTCATCATTTATACAAGCCCATTATGCGGTTTGATGTTTCTTGTAACACATTGTAAACTGCTTTTAGTATTCATACCACTTTACAACAAGTCAACTACATCATTATGACGTCCAGGGGTGCATGAAGAGAATGATAGATAAGGGCCTCATCTTCAATCTTCTCTGTCACAATGTTATGGATCTGCCCCTGGACGTCATTATTATAGCCCCTTAACTCTCATCTGCAACTTTGCTGTCAGGCAGTTCAGCATACTTTTTGATTGTAATGTGTCATTGCACTACACCACTTGAGTTTTTGCATTGTAATGATTGGTATTTAGTTCATTACCATTTACCAAGGTTTCCAGTGCCCAGCACCTGTGTCTAACTCCCTGAATCAGTACACTGTGAACCAGCTGTTTATAGTTATTACCAATATGGCAATAATATCACCAATCACTTTAAATTAAAATTCTAAATTACATTTTTAACTAATTAATTAATTAAACGCATTCATCAAAAGTATTTATTATCATCAGCCTAGGGAATTATGTAGATTACAGGTTTTTGCATTTCACAACCATCAGGTCACTCAACCAACAGACATCAGTGTTGTTAAATGTTGGGGTATTTTACATTCATTGTGTTATGAATGTGTGCATTGTAATTTGTATGTCTCTGTAACTGCATGTGTCATCCTAAGCCTAGGGAAGCTTCTGTTGATACAATTTTCCGCCTTTGATACCCTTCAATGTGAATCTAAATCTACAAATATGTCAGAAAACAACATATTTACTACCTACCGGCCACCATCCAGACGTATTTTAATATTTTTCACTTCCACATTCTCTCACTTCTTTCCGCTGGCAGCCTCGCACTCAGGTGGTGCAGCGCGATCATTGGAGTTCGTAAAATCTTAGTTCTCAAATTAAAGAAAGAGGGCGTTTAATCACTGATCAATGCGCCCTCAGTCGGATAGTCTTGCCGGTTAAAATATAAGGAAACTGGAACCAGGCACGCTTGAGGAAGAAGAGGCTGACATAAGTGTAGTAACACAAAATAACTATCAGCCTGCCAAACATGGAGCTCGCAGTTCCAGATATTCTGAAGGCAGTGCTTGCTTTTCTTTGGATTATGTATGTTTGGGAATCATACCTCTCATACAGACAGGTATCAATTATCGCTCTTACTCTGCTTATGCTATTTATGTTTTTTGTACAAATACAATTGATATATATGACATATGTGTTCATGATTTGAAGATCAACCTCTCCCCTACCCCCTCAAATTTATGCAAAACATTTTCGACAGATTGCCCCGCGAAACCCCTATACCTGGCTGCTTAGGGTGCCCACCTTTGTCCTAGTTGGTATCAAGTCAATTCGTCGACGCACAAAATGGTCGACAACCAACCTGTTGTAATTGTCTCTGTTGAGGTAATGGACAAGCAATAGTCAACTCGCCGCCTCTACCAACTCACTGCCTGCTAGTACTCACCGCCCATATTTGGAAGTCACCGCCGATAAAAATGGGCGGTGAGCTGACTATGGGCGGTGAGCGGTGAGGTGGCATTGGCGGTGAGTTAACCTGATACCGGACAAGCTATCTATGGTCAACAGCCCCTGTTCTCTCAATTGTATTGTAAGAAAAGTTATGCAGTCCCAAAAATATTCCATTTTAAGTGTGCCGGGGCAGCCTTGGGAATCAATTTCCAGGCAGCTATATCATTGTATATGCAGTCGCAGAATACCCGCCCAGTCCCTCAGTGGATGTGTCATAATCACAGGGTTGACTACACTCCCCTTACATGGTTATAAAATTTGTTCAGCCTTCACCTAAACTGTATATTTTTTTGTGTCTGCAGAGAAAAATCTATAGAACAGTGACTAAAGTGCCAGCTGAAGTAAAAGAAGTATTGGATGAAGAATCGTTCTCCAAAGCCAGGTTATATAACCTAGACAGAAGTGTCTTCTCCTTTTGGTCAGGGTTGTATTCTCAGTTTGAAACAACTGTAAGTATATTTATAAATTCCCAGCCTCAATAATCCCTTTCTGATTAAGTTATTACAAACAACCATTTTTCTAAAGGCAGTAAATTTATACACAAAATTTGTATATTTTCATCGCAGGCCATTTTGCTCCTTGGAGGCATTCCATTTATCTGGTACAAGTCTGGAGAATTCCTACAAAATCATGGGTATTCTGAGGAATATGAGGTGAGTATTAGATTAAAAACACAAAGTACATTTCTTGCTGAAACTAACATGGCTTAACAAGATGGGAAACAATAACACAATATTTAATCTATAGATAATATTTCACTTGAGTAGTACTCTCAATCCAAATGAATTGCCCCCTTCTTCTTTTTCTTTTTTTAGGTACGTATTTTTTTTTATTAGAGTTATATAATATATTAGTCACTGGGGTAAAAAACAATCTTAATCATTTCCCTGTTATTTTCTTCAATTTTGTAACAATTAACTTTGTGATTTGCAGATCCTCCAAAGCAATGTCTTCCTCCTGGGAGCAACTTTCTTTGGACTAATTACAGGGTTGCCATGGAGCTTGTACAGCACCTTTGTGATCGAAGAAAGACATGGTTTCAACAAACAGGTACAGAACATGTGATCCCAGATGATGCAACAATTTGGTGGGGAGTCTTAAAAAATATATTTTGGGTGTCATCCATGACAACTTCTTGAAGTGGCTTTTGCAATATATAAAATTGTGAAAAATTTGCAGTTCCAGTAACATTATCCATTTGTTAAGGTTTGTCAACAGAATCAATGTCCCTCAGGACTGTTACCATGGTATTAAAATGCCGCTAGATGAAAAACAAAAATTGTTAGGATTGTGCACTTTTCAAGAGATAAAAGCACTGATATGGAGTAGTATTTCAGGATGTCTGCTTATCTTACACATTTCAAATAATATTTTTCAATATTGAAAAAAAAAAAGGCTTTGTATTGGCAGGGGATGACTTTTATGCGCGCCATTCCTGTTACCAAGTTAATGAGGAAGCTATTTCTCACGAAAATAGCTTCCATGCAATTCTGAAAGTATTCCTCTATTACAAAATGGAATGGAAACCTCGGCGATATTGCCGGCATTCCCTTTCAGATATTGTATAAAGTTACCTTAAATGTCTATTCTGTTACTGTTCTTCCTGTTACCATAATTGCTGACACAACAGGACATATGACCAACCAATTAAAATATATGCAAAGCTAAAAGATAAAAATATTGTGTTGTCTATGAAAAGAAAATTTGATGGGATTTTTGTAAGATTGGAATTTTTTTTTTTTTTTTTTCACTTTAAATGCCAAAAGTGTGCCGTTTCTGTGGAATGACCCATATTATTTTATTCATTTTAACCACCATAAATATGGGATTTGAGCTTATAGCATTCAACCCAAAATTTTTACCTTATTTTTAAATTCAAAAGTTCTACACTTAATCATCTCTCATTGTTTTCAAATCAGAAATACATTGTACCGTTGTATACAATATGAAAATATCTATAATACTCAGAAATTGTTAAGGGCTTTCATTGGAGTGGTAGTCATTGAGTAGAACAAGTTGGGATGTCAGTGCTGTAAATTGAATGAGAGCAATTTGCAATTCGTTAGATTAGAGAGGTGTCCTGTTTTGGGAAGTAGAGAGAACGGTCCCAGTTTAGTCAATCCCCAGTGGAGTGTCCCTATGCGTAATTGAGGAAATAGCCCATTCCCCCCCCCCCCCCAAGGTAGTTCTAGTTGGGTGCATGCATGGCTGCAGTCACAATATTTATAATCGTAACTTCCCATGTCAGTATAGTTTTATTTTTTTGTTTCAGACTCTAGGATTTTTCTTCAAGGACCAACTTAAGAAGCTGGCAGTGACCATAGCACTCAGTATACCCATCACTTCATTGCTAATTTACATCATCCAGATTGGAGGGGACTACTTCTTCATATATGCTTGGCTCTTTGTGTTCGTTATTTCATTGGTGAGTGTTTTAATGCCTCAATGTCAATGTCTCAATGCTACTGGGCCTGAAGCTTAGTCAGCATATATGACCAGCTGTCAGAGGCAGACATAATGATAAGATGATAAGGCTGGGAGTCCACACCATGTTACACATTTACCCCATTAGTGGGGTCTTTTAATTACGCGCCTCAGCATGGAAACCGAGTACAAGGCGTCTACAATTTTAAGTCTCATGCAATGGACATCCAGCTGGGATGTAACTCATGAAGAGTGCCCGGGCCGGGGATTGAACCCAGGACCTTCAGCAGAGCTGGCCGAAATGGAAATGCTTTGATAATTTCAACGATTACCATTTCTTTGTGGGCATCATTTTCATGCCACATGATAAAACATTACTCTTTTTTTTTGTCCAGGCCTTGGTAACCATCTACGCAGATTACATCGCTCCCCTATTTGACCGTTTTACACCCCTGCCTGAGGGTGATCTTAGGACCAGGATTGAAGAAATGGCTGCCGGTATAGACTTTCCATTGAAGAAGCTCTATGTTGTAGAAGGTAAGTTAAAATTGTTAACAATGTGATTCATTACCATATTTAATGACTCTAGTCTCACCTAACTAATGAGCCACCTGTCAACTAATCATGCTAATCCTACAAAGTTTCTAACTTCATCTAGTTGTCTGCCATTGTAAATGACTTCACGAATGTAGCCTTGAGGCTGTATATTAACACTTATTGATTTCCTACTAATCAATACTTCACTGTGCAGGGTCCAAGAGGTCATCTCACAGCAATGCATATTTCTACGGATTCTTCAAAAATAAAAGAATTGTGCTCTTTGACACTCTGCTGGAAGACTATGCTCCCATGAACCAGGAGGACAAAGACAAGAAAACGGAGGAGAGCAAAGAGGATGGGGATGAGAGTGAGAAAGTAGAGGACCAGGAGGCAAGTGGCGAGGTACTTGTGTAGTTGCAATACTTTGGCAGACTGTGATTAATGTTTTTATGGTAGATTAATTACTGAATTGCAAACAAAGTTGTTCACTAGATACCATCAAATATGACATTGCGTCTTTTTATAAAGTACGCAGAGGTATTGCTTTGTATTCGTATGGTTAATATAAACAGATTTACACTGTTAAATTCCTTGCTCCCCCCACTCGGCATCTTGCTCGAAATTATCTGGTGTTGACCCCTAGTGGCATAAAGTTGTAAACCTAACAGAGGGTCTGTGTGTGGAGGAGACTGATACTTTTTTTAAATGCACTTTAAGTACATGGTTGTTATTGCTTTCTAATTAAACAACCTCAGCTCTTTTTGTCATTAAACCATAGCAAAGTGTTTCTGTTTACTAACCTCGTTGTCGAAACTGTCATTATTATAATATTCCACCTGCCTGATGTTTGATCTGTCGCTTTGGTTTTCAGAAGTCTGAAGAAAACTCCGACAAGAGCAAGAAAACTGGGTGCAACAATGATGAAGTGATGGCTGTGCTAGGCCATGAATTGGGCCACTGGAAGCTGAGTCACAATCTCAAGAACCTAGTAATTGGACAGGTACGTTATCATTTGTTAGAATTTGCACACCATTCTTATCGTCCAAATGTTTACAAAGCACCGTCAAGGCCCCAATGGCTACGAAAAAATAAAGGAGTTATGTCGTCGTGTCTGTATTTCTTGAATTGCTAATCATCAGTAACTTTTGGTTGTTATTTCAGGTGAATTTGTTCCTCTGCTTCATGGTGTTTGGATTCCTCTACAATAATAAAATATTGTATGAAGCGTTTGGTTTCAACACCATGCCAACCCTGATTGGGATTCTCATTACATTCCAGTTCATATTCTCACCGTATAATGAGGTACGATCAAACTTTGCATCAGAAAAGGGTTGATAGAATATAATACAATCTGAGATGGAGTGCGTTATAAGTTTGCCACGATCCAGTTTACTGTGATGTCTGCATTCTAAAAACGACAGGTGGCAGCACCATACAGACATGCTGAGTGAGAGGAGACTACCATCACGGTAATCTGTGGATCACAGTAAACTGACAACGCACTCTATCCAATTGTAGTTCTAGGGTATCACTAAACATCCTTTCATTTGTTGCAGCTTCTGTCATTCTGCATGACTGTCCTGAGCCGGAAGTTCGAATTCCAGGCAGATCAATTTGCTAAAGACATGGGACGAGCAACTGAACTCAAGTCAGCTCTCATCAAACTTAACAAAGACAATCTTGGATTTCCTGTTACGGACTGGTTGTACTCCACGTGGCACTACTCTCACCCGCCTTTGCTCGAGCGAATCAGAGCACTGAAAGCTTCAGACAAGAAGGAGAATTGACATCTGGAGTGATTTTAATAAAAGAAAAACTATGACATAAAAAGACAATTTGTTGTTTCGTTTGAACAGTGATTTTCTTAAGTGTGTCTGGGATAATATGGTTTCTGTTATTGAAGAAACGGATTTGTATTCTTTGCTTGTGGCGTCTGTATTTATATGCTTTATTAAAGGTATTAAAGAAACCACCAAAATATTTCAGTGTCTGATTTAAGATGGGTTACACAATTTCACCGTTTTAAAAATGCACATACAGCACCGTGGTTGCTAGATATGTGCAGATAGATGGGACTGATGTCATCTGAGGCGAAGAAGTGGCCACAACTAGTGTGGTCAAGTCAACTTTATTGCGTCCACAAGAGTCCACAAGAGTAATGTACAGGTCATATATTCTTAGTTTCATGTGAAAACCTCATTAGGAGCCTTGCTGTGGAGTGGTCTAATGGTAAGACACACACCTTGCTGTTGAGGTCTTGCATTCGGATTCCAGTTAGGGAAATGTTTATGAGGTCATATCAAACATGATTTACACAATTTTAATTAAAAAAAATAAATTGTGAGGAGTCTCTCTGAAGACCAGTCACTGTAAGGAACTTGAAAGAAGCAACCCTATCAAGGTTGAATGCCATTATATTTTTTAAAGAATCAGTAAAATCGTCATAAAGATTGAGTTGTTTGGTATTTAATTTTGTATTACCAACAGTTTCATCGCTGCAACCCAGGTGACCCTGTGAATCGCTACAAAGGGCCTTGCCTAGTGAATAAATATAAATAAAGAACCATAACCAATTAAATAATATATAGTATACATTACACATATTTATTGATTGTCAGGACAATTATATATACAGGTGTGGATTGTAAATTTGTAATACTTCCTTTACATGCGAGTATAAATACATTAAGTGCAATTAAATGTCCTATTAAGGGCAAAATGTAAATGATAAAATTTTAAAATACTGAAAATGTCAACCATGAGCCATATTTCATTAATGACATGTACACAGCATTATATTTAAATGTGTGGCGGCAAGTATACTTCGGTCTAAGAAAGACCAAAAAAAAGGTATACGTCTACATCTTGTATAATTTCCTTCCTTATTTGAGGTTTTCCAAACAACATTGCTTGGGCAATAAAAAAAAAGACTTAAGCGCTGAAAATAAAATTACTTGGCTTTCCTTAATTTTCCTCATATAATTTTACTTCGCTAAACTCCCATTATTTGTGGTCATTAATCACCACTGCATACACAACTCAGTTAATTGACATACTTATTCATTTAATCTATTGATAAGTTATATTTTGCAGGTGTAGACAGACAATCAATAACTATATATCACATGAAGCTGGTAAAAATTTTAAAAGCCATCTCGTATATGTCACAGTATCAAAAATATCTGCAGGTACATTCCAATACATCGTAAATGTAAAACCAGTCTCGTCTTTGCATGCTTCACAATGTGTGTAGATGTGGAATTAACTCATGCATGATAAATACAATCAGACCCATGACAAAGGTCATAGACTAGGAACCGATTTTATGGCAATTTTTTAAACCAGATCCACAAATAATCAACTCTGGTTATAGCAACACTTTTTGAAAGTCCTAAAGTTCATTACGAGCAGGTCTGATTGTACAAACACTTAATTATACGTTCATCACTTGAAAAACTGAGCAAAGTCCAGTCAACAGAGGGTCAAGTGCTCATGATGAGCTAGTTCTACAAGCAGTTCTTCTTCTGGTGGTTCCTGTAGCCCATCTCTGGAAACACAAGTGCATCACACACTATATAGGTATAGTTACTGATTGTGGCATAGCATAGTACTGTAACACATACTTATGTTATAAAGCTGTTACATTTAAACAAACTTAGGGCAAGAACTGCAGCCATAGTAATGTGTTAATTAACAAAGAACTCTCTGACAGCAGTGTTGATAACAGTACGGCACTGGGTAGCGTCTATTATCTGGGCAGCACTGTGCACATGTCTACCAAATCAAGACAAGTTATTGAACCTGCAACGGTCGGTGATCTTAAACAGATGATATTTTAGGTTGGTGTCAAGAACGGACCAATGCTTGATTATTACTACATGAGCACAGTACTGTGTCAGCAGACACTCTGTAAACTTATTATGCACAAAAACATGTATATTTATTTTGACAACTAACCTGAACATCTCATGAAGGGTCATATTGCGGGTGTAAATGGTATCTCCAGAATTTTGCATTTCTCCGCGATGATGCCTCCATTTATCCCACCGCATGATGAAGTTCTGACAATTTCAATGAACCAGAATTAGTCATATGCAAACAAATATTCTAAAAGCCTACCATTTTACTTTTATTTCATTATTTGGAGGTTAACTCAATAGTGATATTATTACATGTATCTGAGATGTATCCTCCGATTTTACAGAAATATCTGTGGCTATTGCAGAAAGAATAAAGAAGTTTGGATTTCAAGGGAATGTACATATATATATAATTCCATTAATGGTCCTGAAATTTAAAAGTACTTATAAAATCACTTTAACAATGTTTAACGTTGTGGTCACAAGCCACAGGCATAACATAGAACTGGTACAGTATGAAAATGTTTATGAAATATATGACATTGATGGTTTACCTCTAGAATGAGAGCTGTGAACAGGTTCATCACAATAACAACTGAAAGCAGCCACCAAATGATGAAGTATAGCTGAGTCCACCTGGAGTAAAGTATATATGGGATATGCTAAATATTAGCAAGAAGTATATAGATGTACAAAAAGGTTTATCCACTTATAAGTTTTCAATGAAAAAAGCTGCAAATGTTTAATACAGCATCAATGTTGTGCATTTGAAAACACCAGTTAATTTTCTTAATTGTATTGTTATTATTACAATATTATATCTATAAGAAAACAATTAGTAAATCAAGAAACCACAACCTACTTGTTAAGATATTTCGAGTAAGCACTGAGAAAAACATGCCAGTTATTCACGACCATGACATCCCATAGTACAACCAATGCTGACTGGAAAATTGTAAATTATCAAAAGTCAAAATTAATACTCTCGGCCATCTTCCTAAAGCAAGCCTCACTCCGCACAGCTACAGCGTGTGCCTTGCTAGAAATGGGCTTGTCTAGCTGGTTTGTGCATATTCAGTTTGATTAGTTCCGGTGATCTGTGGAGCGCCAAATCAGAGCCATTGTTTATGAAATGTATCTATATTTAGCACACCAACGTGGCCTGCAGTGACGATTGAGTCTGTTGACCTACTTTCCGACGCGTGTATTTACGGCTAGAGGGCTACAGCGAAAAAAACCACAGCATTATGGTGAAATAAGACAAGGCCATGCAGCAAGCTGCTTGGGGTAAGTGGACATGCCCTTGGAAGATGACTCTCAGCACACACAAGGTGAATAAAATGGGTGTGGAAATAAGTTGGATATAATCACTCACCCCAAAGTCATTGAAATTATTAGCCCAGTAGTTCAGCTGTTCATAGCTCCCACATGGATAGACCCGTGTGTCATTGGGTGGAGGAGCTGGAATGGTGTCTTTGAAAATCTCTATTCCGATCAATGCATAGGTGTAAAATAAAACCTAAACAAAAGAAGTTTTAACAACATTATTTATAACAAATCATTATATTAACAAAAATTAAGAATATCTTCACAGAATTTTTTTATATTCAGAAATCATCACATTGAGGCCCCTACAATCAGGCAGCATTAATGTTTTGGGAAAATATTTGGAAACTTACAACTAGAACGCCAAAGAATGCCTTCAAGTTCCTAAACAGATCTACCATGGTGCGAACAACAACAAGCATTGGCTGAAATAAAGCATAATATTTAGGGTTATAGTTATAGACTTAATGGCAAGGATAACATTTATATAATTTTTTTTTGTAATTTATTTGGTTTCACACTGAAAACCCATGCATTATGTCACTGTCCTATACATAAATTATTTATATAAGTATCCTTATGGAAATCGATTTACATATTATACATTATATTTATCTTCATAATGTAACAACAACAACAAAAAAAAGGTAAAAAAAAATATAATATAATTCCTTCAGTCCAAAAAATTACTGTTCACACAAGTCCAAGCAAAAGGAGTCATCAGCAGTAAGAAAGTCTGGTGTTGCCTGACAGGTTTACAAATTAAATTGACAAGAGATAGGTGGAATGCATGAAAGACGATTGCCTTACCTTTATTTGATTAACAATGCGGAATAACCGAAGAATAATTAGCATATTGATAACTCTGACAAGATCCCAGAGGGTCACCGGGTTGGCCAAACCCCCCTTCTCACTATAAATGTATAAGTATAACCATTAATAACTAGAGGAATTCATATAATGTTGAAATGAAACTTATCGAAGCAGTCTGGATGTAAAAATTTTTAATTTGAAATTATCAGCAACTTACTGTCCCCAATACGGAATGCCGTAAATGCCAAGGTAAACAGTCTCAATGACCTGTAAAAGGAACGTAACAAAGAGCAATGTTAAGAATTACAACAAAAACAGTAATAATACTGCATCATGCATTATTGTACTACATCTTTAACACGTACAACAAGCAAAAGTGTAATAAATCCATCGAAGATATTAGCCAATGACCAGCAGTATAGACGCAAACCAAGGGCCCACAATTTTAGTATCTGCTCCAAAAGGTAGTAGATCACGAACAGCAAATTGAGAATCTGAAATGACGCAGAAATTGATGTTGGCAATTGAAAGCATCTTGTACAATGTTGAACAGGAAAATAAGGGCTTAATCAGCAAAGACATACCCCAAGAATTGTGTTATTGGACTGTTGAATTTGGTCATATTCCATCATGAGTTCTATCTAGATAAAAAATAAATATAATGGTGATGAGTAGCACAGTCATCATCAACAAATTATACTCATAAACAATGAAATTATAATAAATCATAATGATTCACTGCATAATTTCCACATACCGATATACAAATGACATTCATGAAAGCAATAAAGCAACCCAGATGAGAGAAATAGGGGTGAGCAGCAAGATTCTGAAGTCTCCGAAGGAATGTATATCGCGTTTCTTGCATTACAGGTTGCTGAAATAATAAAATATTTCTAATCAGGTAATCAATAACCTAAATTGTACCAGCATTAATCCTCTAGCAGCCTTGATGAATGTTCAATATATATTGCAATAAAATGTCAAAGAACAATTAAACCAGATACAGAAATATCACAAAATTGAGACAGGCAGCTGAATTAAGAATTGAAGAATTCTCTATAACAGGGATGTGGTTGAATTAACATCCTTCATGAATCATGATATTTGCCAACCTGGTCAGTGTTGAGATCGATCTCAAGGATTCCAAAAACCTCTTGAAATTGGGCAGCGTCCAGGAAACCTCCAATATTGTTCTCAAGCTCCTGAGATAGAGAGTAAAATTTTACATAAATTGACAAGATATTCAATTCAATTTATTGATTCATTCATTCGACATCACATACATTTGCCTTCACAGTCAAACATTCAACACATTCCACATTCCAACCATATATTCATAAAACTTTCACACCTGGTCTTAATTAAATATAAATAATGTATGCCAGTACAAATAAATGCGGCTGATACCATTGGTATTTATGCCCTTGATTATAATAAATGTATTGATACCTCTTCTATCTTTTCCAATAATATAATGTTGTGTGAATTGTATATATATATGTGTGAATTAATTATGTTGTATCATTTACTAATTTTATCTGTGATTTATAATTTGTAAAGATTAAAATTAAATAAATAATGTTAATGTGTACTCAGCTTTTATATACACACCTGTGACAGATTGGAATATTTTTGTTTGTGCGTCTTGTCTATGTATAAATTGTGTGTGTTATGAATCTGTATTTATAAATGTATGTAAGCTTATGTAACATTACCTGTTACGAATAAATCAATTTAAATTTCAATGTGCATATGGATATAAATGCTATATTTTCAATGTAAAAGCTCGTTAATACCTGCAAAATCACATTTTTGTAAGGTTTATCCAATTTAGTTTGCACGACCACCATCTTCAAAGTAGACACAGGTACTCCTTTACTACAAAGAAATGAATAAAAAAAAAATCCTCTTATCCATGTGAAATCACAGTAATATAAGTATGACACTGTTTTGATTTCTTAAAATCACGCAGGTAGAAAACCACAAACAGTAAAAGATTCTGAATGTTAAATTCAGAATTTCTTACCCCAAAGGATCCAAGAGAGACTGGTGCTTAAAATGAAAAGGTTGTCTCCTTAAAATTTCATATGCGGTTCTTACTGCGAGTCTTCTGCGGAACAAACTAGCTTGCATGGAACTCTGTTGAAAGAATACAAGTTACTAAAAGACATGATGCGAGTCATACTCATTTAACATGCCATATCAACCTCACCAATTTAGAATGATGACTTACAACAAAATATCCTCTGAACTGGTTATACACAACTGCAGTCAACATATTCATGAAGCAATAGAGACCTTCAAAGAGAAATGATTTGTCAGAATATAGCTCCAAAACTAGCAAAGCAAAGACATAGACTGAAAAGTCGACTCAACAAATCACTGATATCAACTTACCAATACTTAGGAAGACAACAAAATAAATGGCGTAAAATCTGTTCAATGTGTATGCAGGCATTGTCACTGAAAAAGGAGATAATCTTAATTGAGCATAGTCAGTATTTATGAGAAAAAAAAATAAACAAGAAATACACTTCTCTACTAAATTAAGAATTAATTTTCTGTTGGACTATCTGGAAGTAATGTTGTTGGCAAGACTGGTCCAACTACAATAAATACATACATCGTAATAGTTTACTCAGGATTTGGTAGAATGCCGTAAAAATAAACTGTAATTAGCATGTCATCGTTTTTTTGGACATAATTGTTAATGATTGGAGGAATATAAAATATATTATCATTTATTATATAATAAAATATAATGTACACACCATCTGGGTTGTTTGCAGTTGTCAATAGCACCAACAAGTTTACAAATGAATCTACCAAACTGTCAAAATAGATTCCTTCACTTTCAGGTTGTTTCTCTGTTGAAAACTGGAAAAAAAAGAAAGAAAAAAATAGAGATACCTTCCATAAATATCCATGCATGCGAATACAACTTTGTGAGTATTTTTTCAATCCCTCAGTACTGTAACTCACCTGCATACTTTCATTTTGAGTTGAATTACCGTGGCCCTGAAACAAAGATTTTTATAAACTCATAACACTTGTCAATTTTTCATGATTAGTATTAAAAGTTCAGGAGTTTTTATTACTTGTAAATGTCCAATAACATTTTGTGTTACTTACTGACGGTCGTGGAAATAACAGCATTCCAAAAAGAGTGAAGAAATATAAATGCATGAATAACAGCAACAGGACACTGAAAAAAAAAAAAAAAAAAAAGGCAAATTGAAAAACTATCAATACAAATTCCATGACTCATTCCAAATCTACAATATAATGACATAACCTAGCTACTACATTACAGAATTTTGGTTCTTGATGGCAAAGCGATCTTAAAATAACGGGGAAATAAATTACGATGCCCTCCATTAATAAGACCACTTTGACCAATGTGTACATTGAGACCATACAACAAGTCAGTGGTCTTCATAGTAATATGGTCTTATTAGTTATGGTCTTAATAGTGGATTGTTTCATGGCATAGTATTTTGCAAATTCACACATACGTTGCAACCTGCGGAAGTGTCCGCCTCAGGCAATTGACCGTCTTCTTCATTATACTTGAATGTTGTAACAAGAAAAATGGCCGCAACATCCTTCTTATTCTTACAACCTGAATCCATAATAACATTACATCTGAATCATCTTAGATGTGCATAGGCTTATTTGAAGTCAAGAAGCAACTGATTCACAGACAAGCTGATTTATTACACAAGTATATTCTGACAAAATATTCCCATTGTATTGTATCTATAGTATTCTGTTTAATACTTCAGGACAACAGTGTATGGCTCATATACTTTGAGAAATTGTGAGGAAAAACGTCACAAGAAAAAACATTGGTAATTCTTAATGATTTAAACGACAACACAATATGTTGCATCATTATTTTAGCTGTTTAAAATTTCACATACCTTAGAACATCCCAGACCAAGGGATACACACCAGTCGACAAGAGAGATCACAATGACAAGAGCGTAGGCCCACAGCCACTTACTGGCTACAAATTGTTGCCTGCCTTTCAGATACACCTGCAGTCAAAGTTAAAGGTTACAACATGCATTGCCACAGTTCAGCAGTTGTAGGTAAAGAAACAATAAACCAATAAAAGCAGTTTACCTTCACCACCAAGTCAGTGAGGAGAAGTAGCAAGCACAACAGTTCTATAGACTCTGTGACACCACATGGCAATTCTGTAGCATCCTTATTTCGTCTTGGATCTGTTGTGTCAACCAACGATGATGGTGCTTCGATAAAAGCTAGGATATGAAGGATGAGGATGACCACATCAATAGTTCTGTGTAATTAAAGAGAAAGAAAATATATGTTTCAATTTGTACTTACACGCATGCATTTCTATTTCATCTGAATCACATACAAATTAACGGTTTACCCTCACGGCCTCACCTCTGGACAGGTACAGAATAATACCAGCTGTACAAACGAAGAGATCTTTCATCAACTCTGTGATGAATGGAACGGTACTGCAATATATGAAAATAAGCAATGCTCTATAAAATAAAGTCTATATGTTCCAGAATATCTCACCTTCAAAAATTTACATTTTGCCTGGTGTTATACCTGAATTGCATCCTCAAGGAATGTACTGGCCTGTAAAAGCAGGATTCGATCTGCAAGCAGAAACAAGTAGCTATGCAAGTATATATATAATATATATTGCATCATTGATATTAATTATAATATTAATGTCTTTAACTTCCTTAACTAGCCTCATGGTGTTTGGGATTTCTTAATTGCTTTCCAAGACCTGAAAGGATTCAGATGATTGCATAATGAGCTGGAACTATTCTCAGGGCCTGTGTGAGAGTTGAACAATTTGATGGCCCTTCGATCACTGCACGGCCAAGCCATAAAAATTTTGGGAAAATCACATTTGATGTTAACATACAACCTCTTCAATGGTTAAAGGTCCTGCTATCACATGTATGTCCAATTATGACCTAATCAATTGCCATAGACCTGCAATTATGCTACCATTCTACAACTATCAATGACTCATAAAAGTACAACTGTGACATCATTATCTAAAACTTCTAATATTTGCTAAAGCTTAGTTCTTAATCATACTTTAATGTGTATATATGTATCATTTTCTCTTGGTAATTGGAACCAGGAATCAGCTTTAAGTAATTACTTAAATTTATATATAGTGTAAAATGTCAGTATTAATCCGTTCAGTACAGTTAGTTTCATAAAAAACAGTTGACTCTAGACGGCTGTAGGTACTTAAACCTGACGGTGATCTAAACATGCTAAAGCCAGCTGCTTCTGTCCACTTCTGTGTGACGTAGTTGTAATTGTAGTTTATTTATTTTTTATTTTTTTATTAACTATATGACGAATGTATCTTATCATGATGAGAAAATGTCAATAAAATATTATATATATTATCTCTGCAAAATTTGTTGCCAATAAAGTATATTGCAGGGTGCACTAAGTTTTTAATTTAAATGTACTAGACTAAACGGGGGTTTAAACCACCTAAACAACCCCCCCCCCCCCCCCCCCCCCGGTCCACCCTGAAGCATTACTTATGGGCATTGGGCATAGCTCTAAGGATCATTATGTAGTATTTGTTACGGTTTCTACAAGTCTTAGAAATTTATATAAATAACAGCTTGTGAATATATTAATTACTCCATAATGACCATATTATACTTTTAATTAGCAATAATCTGATAATAGTGTACGGATGAATGAAACAGCTTTTATTTGAAAAGAGACATCTGTCACATTACAACAAATGAATACCTGCTCTACTGGGTAGTTCGAGGGATACAGAATCCAGAGATGCAATGGACCCATAGTCATCCACTGTTTGTCCTTGGCCCAAGCCTTGGACATCTTGTGGATTGACGTTGACAGATCGTGAACCAATGTGACTGCCCCCTCCCCCTGACAACAACGGATCTCTCTCGGCAGCTTGCATGACCACAGTTCATGTCATCCGTTTGTTGTTTTCACAGTTTGCTGCCAGATTCATGCTGTCAATTCAGTCAATGAGGCGTTGATCTTGATTTCAGTCCTTGTTGTTGTCGTTCACTTTCCGGAAGCACAAATCTCGCGACGCCCTCCAAAGGGAAAGTGAAAGCAGTGTCGAGCAAATACGACAGAGGGCGCCAGCTTACAGTAATCCATATCAAAAATATCAGCATGTACTCAGTGCTGTGTGTTCTGCCTTGACTGTAAGTGTAAGTAGCAATAATTACTATTGTCCATGGCTGCATCCAACCCTTGGCCCATAAGTTTCATTTACTGAGGAGTGAGGGGTCCAGAAATTGTATGCACTTGAAATAGTAGCTATAAGTATTAGTATTAGTCAACTCCCCCCCCCCCCCCCCCCTCCAATGTGCACATTTTTTAGGATCCCTTTACTAATGGTCTATTTGCATCCATAATTCATGACCTGGATTAAAACAAATAATCACTGTTCAGAGTTTAAAAAGGTCATACTCAATGTCAATGAGGTAATGTGACGTGCCATTCAGCCTCATTCTGAGTTGCATTGGGCCTTGGCAACACTGATGTGAATGGTTGCTAAGGTGCTGCGAGTTGCAAGACTGGATGGATCATCCAGTCCCGACAAGCACAGTTGGGGAAGTCATGTGACCCACAGGCAGTTGCAATGGTGCCACAGGAGCTACACCCATTCAGCCTCTTTCTGGTTTTCCTTTTATTGAAAACTTAGTGGGCAATCTGCCACCAGTGGCATGGTAACCATAGCGCAATGGTTGAGTTTTATGTGCGTTATACAGCCAAAATAGTTCCGAATGCCACATTTTTTCATATTGAGAGACAGTTTATTCGATAAGAGATGTAGTGATTTAGGCAAGGGTTATGTCTTTACTACATTTTGTACAATCCGGTATCAATTTGCAAAACTCAGAACTGGCCTGGTGCATCTCGTATCCCTACCCACGTATTAATTACTTATATATATATATCTGAATCGCTCATTTAGCTGATAGTTTTCAATGGCATAGTTACTTTAATTCGCAAAAATGCTTGAGGTCAACAAGGTTTGACCCATGGCGTTTTGCATCAAGCTGAACACCTTCCTTTAGGACCAGCATCATGTCACTCAACAGCACTAATACAAAATATCAGGTCATTCATAATTTTTATTAAATATCTTGCATACAATGTTTGTCCTATTCAAAATATATATGTACACAAATATATTAGAACAACATACTCTAAGGCTCTCTGAAATGATTTCATGTACAGGAATATATTAATATAATAAATTAAATTAAATACAACTTTTTTACATCCCCATGATTATCTTACCGATTATCATGCAACAATCAGTGATAAATGTGAGTTTACAGTTCATAAGCTTCAATGAAACAAAAAATTCCTGTAGACCATGCCTTACAAACTCGTTGAACAGCTTTTTCCCCGTTTAATACATTTAGACATGCCCTGTATTTCCTACAATTCATCATAACAAACTGTACAGGAAAGCACCGCAATACCACAACAGAACTGGTGCTCATTTCCAGCTGCATACTCCTAACATACACATTAATTTAATACCTACAAATTGTAACATCTGGATTACAATACCATAACAATTTCTCTAGAGTAATTATGTACAAAATTTATTTTGAGAACATGATTGATGCATATACCTCATTCATTATTACTATCATTATGTATTACTTAATTATTCAAATTATTGGTGCAATCACATTTTATATTATAATAACTGTTTTACAATTAAAAAATACACTATTAAGTTACCATGACAACAAACAAATGCTACAAGGAAATGGATCATTGGAAGCGACTGAATAAAGCAATCAACATCCACAGAACTCATGTAGCACAGAACAGGCAAATAAACACAGGACAACACAGTAGAGGAAAAAATTATATCTAGAGTAAAGGAAAGAAACCTTCACTTCACAGCTTTTCTAATGTTGGAATACTTTCACAAATTTTAGCGAAAAAGCACATGACAATAGTCGCAATACTTTCTATTCTAACAATTTTTTCCAAGGGACTTTGGCAAATAAACTAATCAACAGTAAAAAAGGCCGGCAATTTTTTTAATTGCAATAATCATAAAAGGCAACGTGTTTGTTTAGCACATTGTGGTCAGGAGTTGGGACTTTAGTCCTAAAAATGTCTGTGGCATGACTTACGTTTAAATTTTTTTTACTCAGCACAGATCAACACATTATTTTGGTGAAATAGACGGCAAATGATAGTACAAATATTTCAAGTTTAACTCCAGCGGAACATGTGGATGAATAGACACTATTGAATGAATGAACATATCTCGTGCATAAATATGGGACCTTATTCACAAAGCAACGCTACCTGTAATGTACACGCAAGCTAACAACATGCAGTCTATAATGAAACCTGCATTTAAAATATTCACAAATGGACAAACTATCAACAAATATGGATGTATAATAATAATGATATGATTCTTGTGCAAGGCAAAAAAGGTCACAAATGACAATGTTCATAAAATAAAAATAACACAACAGTCAATGAAAAATTTGTGTATATAAATAGCAGGCAAATTAAGTCAAAGTGTGTCCACGGTGACCTCAATGCCCGGAGAAAGTAGCCAGATGAAGAATGAAATGAATGAAATGCAATACACGATGAAGTTCACGACTAGATGAAAAAGGGTCCGGAAATTAAGCACTCCTAGGACTTCTGTGCGAGGATTGCGCCTAGCGTCATGATTCCCAGAGCACCAACAGCGTATTTACAGATATTTGTGAGAGAGGGCCATGGCGATTCTTTGATTCTTTCTGGTCCACTCTCAAAAAATTCCACAAATGATTTCTGAAACAATAAATGTAACATCGGTTAGTACGACTGACAAGAAATATATATACTAAAATGCATATTCTTTATAATAGGTGACATTGAAATGTATTATTGGAATATAGCCAACTTTTGCAGTATTACATTCATGTTTTATATCACTGACTGAATTCACACATTCCATTCAGTTCTGTCATTTCAGCAATTTAGAGTGAATACTGTTTGTACGCCGGCTGGCGCCCTACAACCAATGCCCTGAACTCCCAGTTCATAATGTGAAGCAAGTGAGTAAGGTGAGCAACCTGGCTTCCCAGGGTCTATCTATATAATGAACAGAAGAAACTTGAGCAACAAGTAAACCCACTATAATGGCACTGTCAGGGGTACAGGGAATGCCCCAAAATATGCTCACTCAACAGTGCTCAAGAGATAGTACTATGCATATATGATGCATATATGTATTAAGGCAAATTACAACAAGATTTAAAGACCTTAAAAATCAAGATTTCATTAATAATGCAGTGTTTGAATGAAAACATCTTGCGTTGTAAGTAAAGTGGTACTTTTTAGGACGGACTTAACAATTAGTATTTGATCCACTCCAGAGAAACACTCAAATTTACAGCAGTTTTTTTTTGTCAGACGGCATTTATTAAGTCAAGGTCCCCCACCAATGGCAAATAAATATTTGAATTATTTTAGAAGCCGATGTAAGCTCACATTTTTCACATGCCTCCCAGACCTAGTGACAAGCTGAGACGCAGTTGCCCTTGTTGCGACATCAGGGGATTGCGCAATTCTGAAGGTCCTCAGTGTGAGGTCATCAAGATAACAGTGACGTGGCAATTACGGTTTGGGTAATAATAGTCATTCAAAGGGGCATGACGCAAGAGTGTTATTTAATGTGCACAGTTGGACACAATCGCCCTTTTTGATCAAACAGCCTCCGAACAGGTGGACAACTTTCACTGAAATTCTTTTCGGCAGACGACTTGAAACGCTCCAAATAGCTTGGCGCGAGAAGAATCCACAATAGAATGCAAAGCGATGGCTAAAGTTGCCCCATCAGATTCCCTAACTGCACCTGTCCCTTATCAAAAGAAACAGCTGACGACCAGAGTGAAAGGCGTCAAATTTATAGAGCGATGAAATGAAAGCAATGCAGTCGAATGTGCTGACCTCGGTCCTTTCTCTCGTTTCATGCAAATTCCACCAGAGGGCCTGTCACCAATTTGCTCTGCCAGCCTGGCACAGAAACTCCCTATGCGACCACAAACATGCGACGAATGCCAGATTAGAAGGTGCACAGGCTACGCCTTTGTTGGGACTATTGAGAAAAATTCACATATTGACCAAATTAGATCCAGCGAGACTGACCTGCAGTCTTTGTAAAACGCAAAGGGTTAAATGCAGAGGGTCTGCGTCTGTGTGGTCAGCAAGACCTTATAGGCAGGCCATTGCATATGATTGTAAGAAAAAAGATTAATTCCAATAAGAGGCGTATGTCATCCTTTCATATTTGTTCTCACATATAAGCTACACAAAGGAAGCAAGCTATAGCTTATTATCAATTTATTAAATACATTTATGTGAAAGTCGTCATAGGACTGATTAGCAATCGTGTGAATGCTGTCTGTCAATCATATGGCAGTTGGAGAATAATATGTTTGGCTGGCCATCAAATCTTTTGCTGAGGAGGGCACAAGGGTAATGTGGGTGGGTGAACCTCGTACCCTACCCCAAATGAATGAAATATGAAAACATAATCGATGTCTGTCAGTTGCTCCCTTCTAAATAGGAAGTCACGGAGACGCTGGCTGGGTGCCTAGTAGGTCACCCAAATATCTTGAAATGCCAGGGCCCTACTTTGGCATGGCTGCATTCGCCTATTAGAGGAAGGCCAAAGGGCATCTTTAAAAACGACCTGCTGATGTTCTTTATTAGGTGCCCTTGACATTGAAGGCCTTGATTTGTAGGGTGCATCATTAACCCCTCCATGTCCCTCTGTCATCCATCAAACCCACTGAAGACTGTTCAATTTACCCTGGGGCTGCACCTGACGGCCAGCTTCACCACGTCACCAAATACATCACCATGGCAATACTGCCAATAGGGTTCTTTAGAAGGGTTCTGAAAAGGGTGGTAATTAATCAACTATAAGCACGGAATAAATTCCATTTAAAGAGTCGTATTACAGTCAACCAAAAAAAGGCCAGATGGACTTAACATGCATTATGCATCCATCCATGGGTGTTTCTCACACCTTGGATCAAGCTCACACCTTCCATGTTCACGTACTCGAACCAGAATAGGTCGATGCTCGAACCCTTCTTGCACCCAGCTTGCACCGAATACATGCAGGTCATCTGGACAGTCCCATCAAGTGGTCACCTGCAATTGACCTGTCAGCACAGGTGGGCATCATATCGACAACTGCATGTTATCCATTTCGCCACCTGGTTATGACACAAACAATGTATACTCCTAGGTATACTGAACCATTCAACCTACTATATGCATGCCAGATTGTATCTTTGGAATAATGCATACTTTCAGATGTGAGAGATGAGAGATTTTTTGTAGTATATTTTCAAAATGGATGGTTAGGACTTGTAACTGTTTTAATTTCCAAAGTTGAACCAAGAATAGTAGGCTATAGTTAACATCACTATCAATACAACACACTCCCCACATCAGAGCTCTACATAATTTATGAACATAACCATGAGAAATACCAATATTTCTGTCAATAAATGTAATTGGTCCACTGCGATGATGCATTTTGATAAAAAAAATTCTAATGTTAATTCATGGATTTTCTAAAATAAACCTTGGCAGAAGAAAACCTTGACTGAATTACTAATTTACTACCTGCCATAATTAGCAAATATCTATCTAAATGAGTAATTTGCCCCAAGGTTGCATAATAGTGACAATTCAGACTGAAGAAGCACTCACTAGCATATTGCTTGCAGACAGCTGCACCAAATTATCGATAAGTTTGCTAAGTCTATGAATTTCACAAGGTTAAAGAGCATTTCGCATAAATTGATTATTTCTTCATAAAGACTTTTTGTGTAATTTATGTAATCGTTTATAATTTAAACAAGCACATGCTTTACTTTCATGTGAGAAGTTAATGTGGAGTTGCCAGTTAGTGAACTTCCTTGGTAATAGTAAGGGAGGAATCCTCAATGGAAAATACCAACTCCCACAAAAAAGCATCTGCTGTCATTTCCATAATTAATGTATGGATTATGGGAGGCAGATATGCGCACGCAACGTTGCGCCATGCATTGCACGCCTCTGCACGTGGAACGCACGCGCAGCAGCAGATATGCGCCTCCACGACACGAGGATTCATGTAGTTCTCACTGATTTTTGCATGATAATGCCAGCAAATAAGATGGTAATTTAGCACTGATTGTTGTGATTGCGTGTGTTTGTCTTCAGTTAAATTAGGTCAACTCCAACCAACACCCCACACACAAACACACACAAAAAATCTCCAACAATCTGACAGCTGGCCAGGCCACCATCCATAATATAGAATGACTGAATGATGAATTTAATGGGAAAAAAGACAATCACATTTACCCCAGACATCATCCCAACAACAAATTATGCTTTCATAACAATGCTGATTTCATAAGGGTGATAAAATTCCTCCGAGGTTTCCCTTTGATTTACGCCCACTAAATATTGAAACCTTTAAAAAAAAAAAAAAACCTTCATTCACAGAGGCGTAATTATTAAAGACCGAGCCACAACTATAAAAGGGGATAGCAGCTCAGAGGCCTCATTTGGTTCCAACCCCTCAAAGGGACTCTTATGACATAATATAGATATTATATTATCATGTGTATATAGGCAATAGCAAGGATGCATGCAATTCCACTTGTATCTACATAAAGCAGTCTTACCTTATTGAAAAATGTAACAGCATATGTGATCCCTCTATATATGGTAATTCCCATGGTTAGATAAACATGTACTATATGATAAAACAATAGTCTTGTCATTGCCAGAATAAGGGCTTGGTGTGAATTGTCCTGAGGTACAACTTAGACTGACCAAGAGTTAATGGACTGACTGTCTGTAAAATCAGCTCTGTTACACATCTTGTTTCAAAGGCAGTATCAACTGATTTCATAACTGATATTTGGAGTCAAATTCAAATATTTCTATGATGATGCAACATGCATTGTTCTCTACACTAGATTACCCCCAACAAAAGCACAAGAGTTGGTAGTCACTTCAAAGGAAACCCCACAATCTATGAAATAAAGATTAAGATTTGCATACAGTTTGCAATTTAATAAATGTCTAATTATATCATAACAGCTAGATGTTAAATATATATCTTTTATTTTACAGCTTCATTTCATTCATTGTGTCACAATGTAAACTGAAAATACAAAGTAAATGACCTACAGTAATAATTATAGAATAATAGAAAAGTAGTACATAAAACTAGGTTCAAGCTATGATAAAGATTTGTTACAATACAATAGCAACATAATAATAAACACTTTTTAATTAAAGTTCAATCTTGTTATATCTATCTATATATATATATATATATACATCTTACAGCATTATCCATATCAAATGCTGATAATGTTCTTTTCTTCAAAACCAAACTATTAATGAGAAATATCAAATGTAGGAGATTACATTTCATTGTGTTATCCACTCAGCTAACTGACCAGATGTAAACAAACCCTGTTCAGCCAAGCATCAAGATAGAGGGGGGTGGCTTTATTGACCCCCTTACAAGCCATTGCGTAAGGCGGGGCTAACTGCCCAGTGTCCAGCAAGCAGCCAATCAGCGTTTTATTGCTTTGCGGTGGCAAATTCGACCTGTTGCAGCTCGGTCTTTAAATTGAGACGACCTTGATCAGCTGCAATATGCGCTGCATGCAGTTGAACTCCATTTTTTTCCGTCAACATGATCAACTGAGTAACAAAAGCATTCCGTCGCGCGCGAAGAGGTCAATCACCTTTGGCGCAATCGAGTTCATCCCAGGAGAAATGGACAAAGGCTTTTGCATGATTCTTGCATGAGACGCCTCCAGTCTGGAAGGCGAGAATGTGCGTTCGAAGATTTCGAATGCAAGATCGTCTGCTCATGATGGGAATGATGGAAGCATTATTGCATGCCCTGACAATATCATGTTTTGATTTGCAAACTTGACAAGACAAACATCAGTAAATGATGGATGGGCGTCAGGAAGACCTAAGTTGTTACGTAAGAGGATGAGTGATTCATTCGTGCAATTATTACGATGCTTCAGCAGCGTTTCGTCAATGCAACATAATTGCTTTCTCCGATAAAATTCACACTTTATAATTTCAATATTTCATCAAAATTTACGTCACTGAAAATGACCGATCACAGCTGGGCCTACTGCGTAGGCCTATTCGTATTTTGCATATGTTTTGTATAGCTATTCCTGGAGATATGGGACCTGGGCGTTTGTCATGATTTTGGTGAAATAAACAATCATTTCCTAAGATTATGCCCACTTTATCACTTTCGCACCATTTCATTATCTCGCCTTCAAGATTTGCTAATCATTTCTTCACATGATGATACACGAATAAAGGCCATAATTGCCTAAAGCGGGCTTTTTACGAGCAGCAACTCTCTGCTGAGACCTCCCAGATTTTTGTCAATCTTGGTCTGATTACCTACATCACACTACGTACGACACCCTGGGCGGGAAACTGGAGCGCCATTATTGCGCGACGCTTTCAAGTGATTCAATAACAGGCAAAGAGATCCAAAAATGGTGGGGTTCTAAAAGAGCTTGATCAACGGGGGGGGGGGGGGGGAAACAGCTAGCAGATTTAATTTGGGAGGGGGGGGGGAGGTTATAATACCTTCAAAACTGATATTTTTCCCTACATGAAATTCGAAGAACATGATATGATGTCAGCAGACTTGATGCCTATAGGTTCAGGCCTACTCTTGTTACTTTTTCTCCGTCATATCTAACACTTGAGGAAGCTTTGCTAAACAAAGGGGAAAAAAACCTTTCTCGGTAAAATTTTTACGATCCTGTGTTACGTTTACGTAGTCATTGCTGGATGTTTACACTGATTTCCCGTTATGATAACAAACAACAAACTAAATATGTGACCACATTATTGAAGGACGGAATATTTTTTTGCAATTTCCCACCAAGCCTTATCCGAAAAACAATGTGGTGTGCGGTCTTGTTAGTAAACAAGGTCGACAACACACAACTACACAACACAAAACAAACACAGATAAGCCATACTAGCCCATGTGACGTAAAAAAAAAAATAATAAAAAGAAAAAAAAAATTAACGAATATACCAGTTATGTCAGTGTTAGGGATTTTTGGCTCAAGTTTGACTATTGGGCTGTCAGACTGCATTAAATCTAGTCATGAGACACTGCCAGGAAGGCCTGGAAGGGATAAAAGAAAAGAAAGAAAAGACGGAATTTTGGTTGGGGTCCAACACGAGGGATTAAAAAAACAAGAGGGATTAAAAAAAATCAAGTCATCACCATGCATGACAGCCAACAACCCTTATCCAGCAAATGGTGTAAGGCAAGCCTGTCCGGATGATTAAGCATCTTTCAAAGGCCAATTGGGGGTTTCACGTGCCCAGTGGGTTTTGATCTACTGATCGTCGGTGGGTATTCCCATTGATAAAGCCCGGTGTTGTGAAATCAAAGGACCTTGCGCAACAGAGGTTTTTTGTTTTTTTTCAGGTTCAAGAGCAGGTGGTTCAAGCGACTCCATGGTTCAAGGCAACTGGATAGACAGATTTGTTAGAGCCATCCAGGTACACCTTTGACTGTGTGTATGCATGCATGCATGGGGCAAGCATGGATGTAAGAGTCCCCAAATTGCATCTAAAAAAGATGGTTATGCAAAACAGTCCTTTAAGAATAGTGTTATAGTCTTACAAATCACTTCTGATAACCAGAGATTTGGAATTTTCTATTTGCATTTCTTGTAGAGGCCTTGTACAACTAATATGTCAACTATATTAATTTTGTATAGTGTAGGTATCTCAATACAGTTCCCTAACCACGAAATGACAGCACTGGAAAATCCCTTCTAGGTGTGGGGGGGGGGGGGGGGTTCGTTCACCCCATTGACCAGACTAAAAATTATGCACATTGGCTAAAACATAGTAAACCCCAGACTATCCATAGACCATAAAGACAATGTGACCAGGTGTGAACTAGCACACCTGGCCACCCTGTACCACCCTCTGTATCCGGCATCTGCCTCTGCATCCTGGATACCCTGAAGCACAGTCACTTGTTATGGCACCCAGTGCTAGATCTATAGACTGCTCAGACTGCTGTTAAACATTTTTAAACAACCACTCTGCTTATCTGCATATCAACCAAGAGCCAACTTGACTGCCAATGTACACAGCCAATAACCGTTACAGACTCACTATATCAGTGGCCCTAATCATACCCTACTATATCACAAAATAAGTAACATTGGACAAGGAAGATTGCTTCATATCAATTCATTGTTTTTTTCCCCTCATATAATTACCTAATCACACTTTACTTCACAATATTGATCAGTTATCACAGAAGGAAGAATGATCCAAATTAATTCCCATTTTTCTTTTCTTTTTCCTAAATTTTACCCAAGGGGTTTCCCTTTATTTTAAGCTGATATACATATTTCACCAATCAAACAAAAACAAGTGACAACGAAATGATTTTCAGTCTTTTTCCCCCCACAATTTTTTATCATTTTCATTTTTCCATCAACAGTCTCCATGGATTAAGTCTGAATTTCTTGGCAGATTGATGTGCTATGATGCTAATGATGTGCACTGCGCAGCATCAAAACTGTCAGTGTGCAAAAACCGCGAGGATCTTCGAATTCACATTTAATACGGATGAATGAAAGAAATATTGCAGCAATGATGTAACAGACATGCAATTTTCCTTCTTTCAGCACTTCTAATGTGCTAAACTTCCCAAGATTTCGTTGTTAAGTCTTGACTGCCTGTTTGTTTCCACTGAGCTAATACAGTCCTACTCATTAGCTGAATGTGTCGAAAGTCATTTGTTACCCATTACAGCTGCTGGACCTATCTATCCATCCATCATTGAACTCGGTTACAACTCTGTTTGTCCCTCCGTGTAGCAACAACCTGTGAGGTCACCGATGAGTCACGTGACCGCGGGCGTAACACAAGGATCAAAAGAATGACGTATTGAAATTCTGGCAATCAGCCTTCTTAACAAACTTAAAATAATACGTTTGACACCCCAGGTCACGTAACTCTCTGAAAATGGAGATATCATTGACAATGTAACACAAACAATTAAATGGAAACAATAAACATTTACACAAGCTGTTAATGAGTTATGGCACGCCATGTTTCAGTTCATTATGTATTGTCCACAAAAAAAAAGCAATCTGTTGGCAGTTCTTAGCCAATAATCACAAAATATATCACTTTCTGACTTTAATTGTGTGTTATTTTTGTTTTGCTGTATGATATTAGATATGTCACAGATTGTGACACCAGCAGATAAATATGTTACTCTCGAGAACATTGACACAAGAAAATTCTTTCTTCAAAAAGATAATGTGTGTCTGGGGAAACAAATATATCAGCATGACATCCTGTTTGCCATTTTCCAATTCTCTCTATGTAGCTCCTCGCCTTTTCTTCCATCAAAAGGCAAAGCTCTCTCAGCAATAAATGACATTTTAGACAAAAGAAACAGCTGTCAATTCTTCTCTGTCAATTGCTGTGAATAGAATACAGCGTTATAGGGAGATACTAACCATGATTATGTAACTTGAGAACTCTCAAGATTTTCCCCATATTAAACATGAACCCCATCAACAAATTGTTCAGTGCAGAAATTTCTCCTTGTTTAGTATTTGTTTAATTGTGTATATTACGAGATACGACAATTATATAGAATCATGACAATAACCATGATGACCTACAGCACTCCTTATTGTTATCATGGATGTATAAGACAGGGTTCATGTTGTTATCTTGTACCTCTTGCAGGCTATACTATCTTTTATGATATAATGTATTATCTAGCTCAGATCTGAGTTATGCCATCGATCCAGGGCCAATCCTACAACCTTTGACAACCATTCCATAATTTCTTTTATCGATGTTACTCCCTCCCACGCCACTTTGTTTCCTAGATACCAGGAAGTTGACAGACGTGTCAGCACCTGCAGCAGCAACTCCCATCACCAACTCCCATCACCAACCCGCCCGGAGGTCCAGAGATCAAAGGATCCAGCATCACAGACCTGCAGCCGCAGCCAGACACCCATGATGTACGACGATGACCTAAGCTTCACTAGATTAAACCAGGTTCAAGTGCCATGTTATAAATTACTTTTTGACGGTGTTATATGTTTTAGTTAAAAACTTTACACTGCATCTATTCTAATTAGACTATACACTAGATATAAAGACAAATGTTAGCGTATTCTTGACCCCACGGTCAATGTCACGTACTAAATTACAAATTACATTACAAAAACATGCTTTAAATCACCAATTTCTCTTTGTGCCTTTCATTCTTCAAACTGAATCAGTTTTATCACGGCAGTGCCACCTTACACATTGCATTCACAATCTGTAACATGACCCAATTCTCGAAGGACATTTTTACTATCAACATTTGATCAAATTCTTGATTGTCATACTTCTGTCTATCTTGTTCTGATGAAAACTACACACATTGTGCTTAGTCCATAATTTACTATCCTCAATTTGATCACCAAGCTTCTTTATTTTTCCGATAACATTTTGGTTGAACAAGAGTTCAATTTGCTATAATGGGTGAGTACTACATTCCGTGCAGAGTCTACAACTCAGTCACACTTGGTCGCAGTTCATTACAGTACATCGATATCACATTTCCAATTACTTTAAATGTAAACATTCACACTGAATCAACAAATTTGCTCAACACAAATGATCGACAAATCGGGAGACTATCTCTCAAAATCTCATCAGCAACACGAGATAAATTAAACACCGAAGCATGGCCCACATGTTACTATTCTTTCATAAATTGATGATAATGTCACTTGGATTGCACAAGAGAACAGATGCTTTGGCGCTAAAATGGTTAATGAGAATTTCAAAATGCATCATGAGGGCGTCACGAGACCATTAAACCATTAATCAGGGAAAAGGAAGCCATCATTGGTTCATTCAATTAATGAGAACAGGAAGTGACCTTTGACCTTTCGATTGTTTCAATGTCACACTTGCAGCAGAAATACAGAGGGGTTGAAAAAGGTCGCAGGTAGAGGGCGCTGAACAAGACCCCATGGAGGGCTCAGTGGCTAAAGGGTCATTGGTCCAAGACTGCAAGCATGGGCTAGGTGTTCAAATCGTGGTCACTTATCAAAAGCACTCACCATGACCTCTAGAGGTCGGGCCATTTTCTGGTCAAGGTCATGGCAAGGTCAGAAGTCCCATGACCTCTGCACAAGGTCGTCATGGGTGGCACTGGATGGGTATGATGGGATGGCTGGCAGCTGCTGCTCTTGGAACGAACGCACTCTACTTATAATTAATCACGCCAGATTAGACTGACCAAAGTGACCAAAACAAGGTGATAAGCATGATCTATGTGTTTATATTCGGTTAATAATTAATCACAGAATCACAGCTGTACTCTATTTCCCTGGTGAGTTTCTACTACGTCGTTATAACAGACTTGTAATGCAATTTGCCTATTATCAGATACGAACAGAAATTAAAGATAGGAGGATCCAGTAAAACAGCCACTACAGATGGACCAATGTTTTATAGTTCCTCTAATCTTGCACACTATTAGGCTAGGCCTACAGCTATCTGCGACTGGAATACACCATTAATGATTCATTATACACGTAATGGTCCGTCCCCCTTGCTCACGAGCTCATTGAACTGTGCAAAATTCATGAGGCAGAAAAAGTGACGCAAAACGTAAAAAGCGTGGGAACAGCTAAGTTAGCAGGTATCCATGGTTTTCTGACGACCTTCAACAGTCTCTCATAGTCAGTGAAGTGTTGCGAATGGCATTGACCATTTAAAAACGCAATAGCTAATCACAGGCCGTAACTCGATGCAAATCTGTACATGGTCCAAGGACTCTACGAGGGCAGGGGAAGCAATTACGCAACACTAGATCAATGCATATACATCATAAATATTGTACAGTCAATACATGTCTATAACACATGCATATTGTGTACATACAGGCCTGCTTAGTTTGTTATTCCACACAACTTGAAATTTTTTGATTTTGCCAGAGTCATTGTAACATTCAGAATAGTTTAATTGACTTTTAAATATAATTATATCCATATCCCAAAAGACTGATTATCAAATACAGCTGTACTCCAAGTGACCTACAATATTACAGGTAGCTAGGTTCCTATATATTACAGAAATGACAACATAATCTGCTTATAACATTAGTCTGCTTAGGTTCAGCTGCTTGAAGTTCTGATTATATGTTAACATTTCACATACATAAATGTAATTGTGACAGACACAGGCTGATACATACAGATACATAAACGAATTGTAGGTGAATTGTTTGAAGGTTGCAGCTGTTTCATTACTGTATATCTCAACGTCGCAGAAAACGAGCAATTTCACAGGCATTCCTGATGTCCTACGCATTGAATAAAGTGACAACATTTTTTTACCATGAACACGAAATGATAAAACTATACTGTCACTTTACCTATAAAACGGAATTACACAGAACTGAAGTGCAACATGATCACTCCTCGATATATGGGAATTCATGCAGGATACCTTTAGTACACAGCTAGTCGTTTCTATTTGATTAAAATCTTGTCTTATTTTACACATTTTCAAAGTCAAAACAGCCCTGGCCTCGAGACAGGGATGTATGTTTGACCATGGAGTGTCTCCATGGTTAGATCAGGTTTGTTATTCAGAATTATATAGATATTTCAAGTACAAGTGCACCATATCAGTATGTTCACTCAAGGGTACATAGAGTATACATATCAATGCCCCAGTTCTGTCACCCCAAACAATTTCACGTATGGCCTTGTAGAGAGGAAAACACTTCTGAACTTGATCGGACTATGGCCTTGTGTACACCTGTATGCCGCTTGTATCATTCAAGGCGACTTTTAATCCACATGTTTAGGGAATTGTTAATTTAAGCCCTTGTTTGTCATTCCTAGTCATGTTCCAGGCTGATCTTATTGAGCTCTGACCTTTGTGAAATGTTAATGAGAGTGATTTATTGCGCAGTGATACTGAGTGACTCCATGGTCCCTACAGTTTCTGTAGAAGACCTTGTAACCCGAGACACACAATCATTCAGGGGCGTATTTAGAAAGACAGGCCATAGGTTTCTCCATGGACAGGTCATCAGACGTATTCAACATAAATTGAAATGTTTTGGATACGCCTTTGATTGTTGCAACATACGACATGAATAAAACATGTGACCGATCGAATGGCCCCAGTGAAAAATTCACAAAAATTCGTTCATGTTAATGCAAACTTCGACATAGACTGTTATTTAGTTCATTCACAAGCATTAAAGCTTATTTTATGGATCAAAGTCATCAAACCGTGAACAACATTAAATTATGGTACGCTTAATTACCACTAAAAAATCAGGCCGTTTGTACATACATTATGCACAGAGCTGGCAATGCTTAACTAGACAGCTTATACACAGCATATTTACATCAATAACTCGAGAAGCAGACAAAGAATTTCCTTGGACACGTGGTCATACACAACAATGACTATCCGCACGTTCCCCTGCATCAGTCGACAGGCAATGACCTCTCTGCGCAAATCTGGCTCATAATTATGTAAAGCTGACAAAAAGACAGCCAGGCAGACTGTAAATATACATTATATTCTTGATTACAAGCTAGGTCTATATTGGAAGCCTGTCTACTTTAGAAGTTGGGACTACGATGCATGGACATGATAAAAAGTCGTTCTTGGTTAGACCATGGAGCTAAGAGTAGGTGTTTTGACGCTTGGAAAATGGCCTCCTCTAAAATTGTAACCCCGGCTTGTATTCGAGACAACACGGAACATGCAATCCAGCAATAATGACTTAGAGAGGTGAGCTATGACATCACACCTGCCAACCATGAAAATGCCCCACTGTCATATCTGTTGATGGTTGTTACAGCAGTTGCTGCGTGAATCAACGCAAAATAATAAGGTGACCAACCAGGCTTTCTTTCCACTGATAACAGCAGGAGGGCAAACAGTCCTTGCTGCAGGGGCAGACCTCAGCAGCATCACTGGTCATCCAAACATCCCCAGGCTGCTGCAGCAGGCTTCGATTACCACTCCACATCCCAGTCAGCCAAGGCCAACACTCCAGTACTCCACAAACATAGGTTAACCCTTTTCTGTGTGGCTTCCTCCATAAACACCACCACTACTGATGAATATTTACCTCGAAGGAATTCGACCTACACCAAGAAATGACTTCCACGTGTTACAGGGCATAGCAACTTACACATGCACTCCATTAAGTATAGATACACTAATTTTTATTCATCACTTCCCGAACTATTCTAAACAATTATTTATCGCACATCATTTTCCCAGAATTTACAAAGTATTCCTCCATCACCTTCCTAATCAATTGTAATCAATCTAATTATATCCATCCCGTTTCCAGAATTTCAGTGTGTAATCCGGAATGATTGATTTGACTCCAAAATGTATATAAATTGAAACAGCACTTAATTGAAACAAGCTGTTTTGTTCCCCAATTTGCTAAAAAATAAATGGCAACAAAAGAAAAACATGACAAATATGACATGTTTAAAATCATTGGGGAATTGAAGAGCTGGATGCATTTTTTTAAATTTTAACCACAGGCAATTTCAAACGACGCCTTGTGCTGGCTCATCACATGTGACTGTGAGTAATGAAAATTATGAAATGCACGAGGAGTGATGATGCAGTTTAATTTGCCAGTTCCACTTGATGAATTGTTCAGAATAAAATGAGCATGATGAGAGAGCTGTGAACTTTGATGTTGTGACACGAATTGTCAGCTCGTGACTACAGCAACAGCATCAGTCGAAATGATGCAACAGCATGTGATGAACCCGAACTCTTTGAACCCTGCAAATGCAATCTGAACCCTCAACTCAAGAACCTCATGATCAGTCAAGCCCAGAGCTATTATTTCTAACATCCTCTGGTAATTACAGCAAATTCGTGCTCACAGTGAAGGAAACTAGACCCTGCTCAAATATTGCACCAGGCAGCACACAATTGACTGAATACATTCTTTCGGCATTACTACACTAATAAATTATTTCAAGGAAGTGGTTTCATTGTAGCTTTTAACTGAACATCAAGAGATGCTAAGTTGCAAAAATGTATTCCAGTTCATCAACCCTAGTTTATCTACTCCATAAAATCATGGCCGTATTACACGTAGCTGATTAGAGATGTCATTCTTATTATTACTTTAATCATGCATATAATTCTGGGTGAATTGAAGAAATGGGTGAGCTAATATATTGCAATCCCAAAATGACAACTAAAATGCTTCCATTTTAGATATACATGCATACCTCATTATTATTAACAAACTGCTCTTTTGACATTTTGAAGAACTTTGATAGCTCTCCAAATTTCCAGTCATAATTGTGAACATCCTGTTACTAAGTTCCAATTATGGTTGCTATGGAAAATAGTACGACTAAACTTCGGGATTCTACTATTCTAGTTACGTACATTTTCAAATTTTTTGATGAATAAGCAAAATCGAATCATATCACTTGCATTTTTTACCACAATTAATAATTAGCACTTTCAATGGAAACTCCCAAAATACTCCCAATTCCCAAAATACACCAAAATAGAATGGAAGCATGTTGAACATGCAACTCATACACCATGATGTAATGATGCTTTTTTCTGTGATTTTATTAAATTCAGCACGTGATGGGCAAATGTAACACGAATATAGCATCTATTAAATTACGAAGTCCAATCTCAGGACCCAGACTGAGGAACATAATACACTTTCTACATCTGGGAAACGGGCAATTTGTCATATAGATATAGCTTGGATCTTGGGAGAAATTAGACCTAATTAATTTCTCCAAGATTGGACGAATTCATCCAAGGATATACGTTACATGTCAATGATGGCATACACACCACTAGTGATATCAAGTCCCTGCTGAGCACCTGCGTTTTACCTGTGCATAATGCATATATATGATAAATGGTTTCCCTGGGCAAACAACAGATCTCGACGTCACTTGTACCTCACAAGCTCAGATATAGTGCCTGAAGAAAGACTGGTATTACAGCCGAGAGACTGTTATGCTGCTAATTGTGTTAGCAAACCTAATATAACTTAGTAAAGTGGTGGGAATTGGCAGGTGATCCAGGAACAAGTCTCTGAACTGTGTTGAGATTTCACAGGTCAAGGAGGGCCTGTAGAGCCTTTTTTCCCCCAGTCTTTTTTAGTTACCCAGCTGGGAAAGACGAAAATGCTTTTGTGGCACATAAAGAGGCACTTCTCATTTCTTCATGTCTGAATCATGTAATATAAATAAAACTTCACAAGATGCAAGACAAGTCTACAATTGTTCACCAACAATAAAAAAAAGAAATTTTCTCTCTCTTATTCGCCTTCAATTGGTAAATTCTACACCATATCTAAGGTTCTTTCTGTACTATAACTCAGGTTCTATTGTGATTATTAGATGAAGTCTCACTCCCTGACGGCATGACCTCTCTTTCATCCACATGCATTTATGCATAAGCAAACTTTGACTGTTTGGCTTGAAGAGATTTTGACTCACGATGTCATATCAATGACAATATCTGAAGAGCAATTAGGGCAATCACTGGTGCAGCTAGGAATATTTAGAGAGCTAGCCCATCTAATAATTTGTCGCGTATGACATTCATCAGCCATTAGCTAATTAATGAGAAGGAACAGCCAGCCATGTGATAATAAATCTAATTTATGGCCATGAGCTAATGCAGCTGTTTAAGGCAAATGTTTGAGAACCAAGCCCTATGAAAGACTGTACACAACCTTGTACACAGCACCCAAACCACACAGGCAGGTCAACAAATGCTGTCAGGATATATCAATGCACAGTGGAGAGCAATGACCCAGCTAAGTCAATCTATTGACCACTGACCAAAGCTTACATTAATACATAAACAGATTACATTTTCTGCTTCACTGGAGCACTCAAATTGATGGAGCAAAACAACAGACTTCCATCACATCAAATCTTGACAGTGCTGACTTTTCATGCCACTGGATTCGTAAACAAATCTAAACGAAATCTATTCTAGGCACTGCATGTGCAACTATAGACCTTCTAGATATACTCCTCATACACTATTTACACTAAAGCCTCTCAATCCATCTAGATGCACCTCCCCCAAATTGCAAACCCCTGCAGCACCTGATCTACAGCAACCTCATCTACAGCACCCGATCCCCTGCAGAGACTTCAACTGACTGCAGGTCGCAACAGCCAGCCCCCTTGACCTCAGCACGATTTACAAACAAGCAAAGTGAAAGAAGGCCTTCCCAAATAACTTCCGCTCCGTCAATTTCTGACAACCACCTCACAGAACATGAGAAGAATCCTCAGATAAAATAGCATTTCGTAAGAACTACTTTGTCATTAACAGATCTAGTGGAGGGAGGTACTGCTAGTCAGTAACCCGCAGAGATGAAGCAAAGACTGCTGTGAGCTCCACAGACCTACAGCAGATAATGCTGCAGATTCATGAATTACGCATCTGGGATATCTATCTCTATACATTGTAAGCCTCTGATTCAGAGCCATAGTAAATAGGATCATTGCAAATGTCCACTATATCACTAGGCTATCTTCGAATCCACAAGTTTTCCAAGAAAGACATTTACCAGAGACATTGCTGTCAATGCCGTATAGTAATGCAAGGAACGTCTTCAGGTAGACCCGACGCTCACAATTTCCTGTGCTGTCATCTGAGCTGGGCTTCCCTGTATCACCTGCTGAAGACCTACGATTTTGATGAAACAATAAAAGTCACTTTGAAGTACACTAGAACAATTTAGACATTGATCCATGGAAGAACTCGGCAGAGGGACGTTTTCAATTTACTTGGGACAAAAGACAGAGCACTGGTCAAAATTGCCAATATGATCCAATTTTATTATATTGCACTATTCTTGACAACACCAGCAATAACATCATGTTGTAAGACGTAGCAGCCACTGGTCTACCACTGGTCAGGCATCTAATACACTTGATCTAAGATCACTGGAAATCTATAGGCAGCATCAAGGCTATCAAGGAAGCATCAGTTTCTATTGTAATCGACATCCTAGAGTTGAAGAGGGGCATTTCTTGGTCATTTCCACACATTGAGTTCCATCAACTCTCCATCCCCCCTCCATAATCTTTGAAGGGCTAGATGACATTATTAACAGACTGGATCAACCCTATTCATGTAATACAATTGTGAAAGGCCAGACACCCATAAAGCAGGCTACTGGCGTGCATTAATCATTAGATGCCATCAAGGTCAATGGCTTGTATCAAGTGCAATGACTTTGTTGATGACAGTTTCATTGATCCATGTGTATCATTGTACTTAGTCGCTAGTACATTGTAGTAAGAGCACAATGCTTTGTTCTGTCAGTTGTTTTGTCACTTTTTGGGCAAACAAACATAGGATGAAACATGACCACTTTGCAGCTTTGGGGTTCCAGGAAAAACAAAGCAACACACTAACATAGGGTGGGCCTATCAAGCAGCAACTACCTGGAAACAAGTGAATGCAACTTCTAGCAGACTGAGAGATCCAAGAGGCATGTCTGGCTTGGCACGACCTTGGCCAGTTCGAACCAGACATTATGCTTGTTCAAGTCCTTTAAAGATGCTACCCAGTTACAGCCAAATTCCAATATCACACAATACAATAAATGAAGGCCACCCAATTACGAATGAAATGAAATGATACTATCAACTCGTATCAAGAGCCATCTGAATGACTTTGAACCGAGCTGAATGACTTCGAATCAAGAAGTGCAAAGATGAGTATGCACCACTGACTAATAACTTCATCTCATCATTTTGGCTTCATCAATCGCATCACCACTGATGGAGCTTTGATGAAGTCATTGGGGGGGGGGGGGGGGGCACATGAGCAACAAGATGTCATGCAAGATCATTGCCACACTCCACAAGCTGACCACAACAAAAACCGTTTAGTCCCCATGGATATTTTTGATGAATCATGTCCCTCTATCGAATTAATAAGTGCCCCCAGAGATGGAGCCAGAGCAATATAGTGGCATCAATTAGAGGAAGGAAGGGCTCGGGGTCACTCGATCGATAGGGTCATTACAGCATGCGTTATTAGTTCAATATTACACGATTCAATGGTTTGGTAGCAGCAGCCTTTTTGCTGTAATTGCACATATCCCTGTCTATTGAGACCACTTGTGTCTTTTGAGAGATTTCCTAGTCTTGCAAAATGTCCTAACATGACTTGCGACAAGACAGCTTTTCTCTTGAAATCATGACAAATTACTTCAAAGAGATCAGAGGCAAGTACAGCTGCACACGGCTGAGAGCTCAGATAAGGCAAATGGTCCATGTGGCCACACAATAACAATGGCCACAGGGTAATGGGCCCTAATGGGCGGTTGGCCACCAGTGACCGCTGGCTTGACCTCTGAAAGGGCACAGGACCTCATAATGCCCTCTTAGCGCAGGGCTCTTTGTCGTAACACACAATCACTGATAAAGTACATTGTTCATGACTGGTGCAGTCCAGTGCTCTCGCAGTTATACAGTGGTTATCCCACCTCAATGGGTGGGCATCATGTGAGGACAGCCCACTCACTCCTGCCTGCCTTATCAAAATCTAACAAAGGAGGGGAGAAATGCATTCCCAAGAGCCATAAAACAATAATAGATGACAATCAAATCAACCCCGTGGACAATTGCATAGTTCATCTGTGATAAGGTTGACTGCTTCAAAATTAGGCAGAGAGAGAAAAAAAAGGTTCAATAGCAGTGGTAAACAAAAACATCAGTTCCTTTACAAGCTTTACACAATGGCCATTAAATCACTCTTGGACCAAAAACGGCACTATTGTGGTTTCTGACAATAGATACCAATAATTCAGAGGCTCTTTGAGGCTGGGTACCCCTAGCATTCTTGTCTGTTAAAAGCAACTAGGGACCAATGCACCGAAAAACCCTTCCTGACAGTAGTAGGTCAGCCTGACACAGAATACATCCTGCTACAGCCGTTGTGATTCAAGCCCTTAGGTCCAACTGACCCTGTCAGAATCCTACAACAGTAAATATCACAACAAAGGCATTCTGACAAGGTGTCATTTGTGCTTTGATACCTGTCAAAAATTCAGACCAAACATCTAAAACAAGTTAGCTGGCACAGCCTAGAAATATATATTGTAATTGTGAAAATATTTGCAAGCCTCTGTGTCTACTTTGTTTATTTTCTATTCCTTAGCTGTTTAGTCTTTTCACCTGCTTCAGTTTTTTGCTTTCAGCATCTGCACACAACAAGCCCTTTTTTCCCCATTTTCCCAACAGCAATTTCTGAACATTTGGCCTGAAAAAAAAAATCCATGATGTAACACCCCCTCCCCTTGGTCCTTTGCAAAAAGTGTTATAAATAATTTTTTTTTTATGTGGCGCATAAATCAGTGTGCCTCAGGGAAATATTCATAATAATCTACACACATGCGTAGGCAGTAAACAATACCTACTAGAGTGGATAAGTTGTTTTTATCTTCAGTTATGCGCATAAAACTACAAATTCATCACTCTTCACCTCAGTGAATAGACCCTAATAGCACTAGTAAATATGTTGTAGTAATACTAGTTATCAGCAATGATCTTGACCCAAGTACACGACTTCAGTACATATTTTCAGCTCAATCCAGGGTATTTCACACTAGCATTAACTTGTTCACTAATGTCAAGATCCTTCATCAAATTATGCGTGCAAAAAAATGCATCTATAGGATGTTGCAAAAATAGTAAAACATAGTAATATTCCTGGCATGCCACAAACATTCATTCAAAATCTCCACACTACTCCATGTTCACATTGATAAATATGATCCTGCCAAAACAGATAACAGTAATTTGATGCTATTTAGTACATGTGTCCCTGAGGAATGGCATTCATAGTGTAACAACACTGTACAAATACATCACACCAGTAATTACGTTACTATAGCTGATCATTGATCAACACCACTTTAATATCCTATTTCCCTAAGTTCCAGTTCTCAATTAGGTCATCTTTCTAATAATAGAAAAGAGACTAAAATCAAGAGCATTCTGAATTGATTTATGAATCAAAATTCATTGGTAGATGACAAATTGTGGTATCTCAATTAACCAAATACCCTATTGACATAGGGTGTTGACAATTCTGATTTGCACTAAACCAACACACTAGTTTAGGAAGTCACTCAGTAGAGCTGGAGGAATGGGATTTTTGTGTGAGCACATTGTACACATTGATCTGGCACATTCTGAGATGGTGATGCTGACAGCCATTCATGCCAGATATGCTAATGAGCTCGCTGCTGCACGCACGTTATGATAATGAAGCCACTTGTCAGGTTGGGCCAGTTTTGTTTGTGACCATCTTGACCAGCTGTGTCGACTTTTCAGACGCTGGTGATCAAGCAATAACAGATTCCCACCCTACTTCCTACACACCAAAGAGTTCCTCAGAATGTCTAGTTTACGATGGTATTGGCAAGGGAAGGCGTCGAGCCGGCATTAAACTGATTAGCATGCAATACGTCAATAGAATCGTAGTGCAAAGGAAGCCATGTTGAATTTAAAATAGCTCTCTTGAAAATTATGAATGAACTTTACCGGCATGATCTGATTATGATCATGGGACACTTACCCATCCTCCCTGTTCCATGATCCATGATATCAAATGTTGGTCCACATAATCCGCGACCCAGTCCACAATTTGGTCCACAAGAGGGGGCATCTCCTTCTCTACACACTGCACAGCAAGAGATCCCCCAAACGAAAACAGGGCTACCACCCTGCCCCATTTGATACCGTCACTAAATAGTTCGTTCACAATCGCTGTGAATGTGGGATGTGCAGTGTCCGGAGAGATATGAAGCTGGTTGCACATTTCCTGAAATACTTCTGTGTATCGATTCTCGAATTCTTGTCCCAAAGCTCTCATAGTCATCTCGATTTGGCCAGCAGGAGCCAAAGATGGACAGTTCGCCCATGTCAAATTGCTTTTCCTTAGTCGAAAAGACACGTAATCAGCTACCAAATTCCGCGTATCTACAGTAGTCATTTTCTGGATTTAGCGGGCAAAAAAAATCTACGGTAGATTCAGTGGTGAATGCATGCTTATCCGCATCCTAGAGACCCGTTCACTGTGAAGCTCTACACGATACTGTGGCCATAGTGAGCCTCAGCCTCGTTCTCGACTCAGACTGGCCGGAAAATGCAATCACGTGGGTTTGTTTACAAACTCCGACCCACTGCTACAGTGCAGTGCTACGCGGCCTGTCAAACTGTTGTCAGCCTAATGTCAGGCCGGTAAAAATGCAAAGGAAGATCAACCTAAAGTAAAATATATCCAGAAACTTATTGAGTGCAACGGTAACTAAATAGCTGAATAATAATTATGAAATGATCTCATGCGATCTTGTGTTGTGTTTGACAGCTAGCTCGTAGTACTTACCAATCTTTCAATTGCATGGTACTTTTCATTGTGTCAAATGATAATGGAGAGTCATTCTAACTTGCACCGCAGCTGCCCATAAACACTTAAATTCCTTTGAGTCTATATTAGAATGCGTAGACTACCATATTATTATGATGGTAGTGCATGAGTCACTCAAGATAAATTTGCATTAAACTTTTATTTATAACAATGATTGTTAAAATTCTTATTCAGGATCTTCTTCATTTGCGTGAATAGATCACATTTTCTTCAAATAATACATTCCACACACTTTCCTGATTCCCTTATGTATATATTACAAATTTATTGCAATTCAGAACAGCATTTAACAATCAACAACAAATACATGCACAAAGTACAACAGCATCACATGGGTTACGTTTCCATAGCCTCATTTTGTTGATCAGTCAATGTTTTGCTTTGCTCTTGTTTGTTTGAAGCCTGTGCTTTTTTTCCGGGTCCATCTCTGCACTTTTGTTTTTTCTTGTTAGGTTTATCCATAGCAGGAGGGTCTAAAGAACTGTTTCCACTTCGTCTAGATTTCCTATTCTTGTCTTCCTGCATTTTGTGTCCAGATGCATTTCTTTTTTCATTACTTTGATGAATTGATTTTTTCCAGAAAGGGTCAATATTGCCTGGTGCCTGATACCTGGTAAAGTAAATAGACTAGCTGTGCTTACAAACAGTTCATATTATGTCTCCATAAGACAGATTTGTAATTAGTACTAATCCTTGGATTCATATATATATACATAATGTATATATATCTATAGTTAAAAAAGGTAAAAATTTGATATTATTCAGTTGGTGATAATTTAGTAGGTGATAAATCATACCCAGGCTCATTTTCATCCAGTGGTTCCAATGAAAGCAAAATTGTTATGCTTGGGACATCGTGGTTTACTTTAAGTCTGAAAGGAGATGCTCAGTCACATCAATCGATAGAAGCAGTGATCAATGCAAGTGCTGCCACCTGTTATTGCATTATCTTGCACATGCTTCCCCCTGGTGTTTACTTCCAACTTTGATAACATCTGGCAAGATTCATAATTATACATACAGTCAATGCTAATTCACTTGTTCTCCCAGACATATACATAAAATACTTTTTAAAAAATTACATAGTTTTGCATTTAATTTAAACTAAGTATGTACAATTCTTAGCAATTAAGTACTTTTCTAGTCCTTCTTGCTTGGGTTCCCAAATTTCTTCTGTTCTGTAAAAACAAATAAAAGTTCATTATAAGCATGATAAGTGGAAAAATGTGTTTTATCTAAATCTTCCAGTACATAATATAACATTAAATGTAAAATCGCAAACTTCTTTTTCACCTTTTGAATCTTATTTTAGTGATTTGATGAAGACCCTGCAAAAAATAAAATTAACAAATAATATATTATATCAGTAAAATAATAAAAATCTGAAGATGGTATGAAAGCACGATGCTGTTATGACCTGTAATAATTAATACCTTTATTTTTCTTTTCATAATTTCAGCACAAGAAATAGTTTTAGACACAGCTGGTCCAGAGCCATTCCATGTAAGCTGCTTCATTCCTGGTTCCTATAGAAAGATATATATATATATATATATATATATATCATACCAGGGGAGGGGATGAGCAAAAATTGATAATAATTAGGCATAACATTTCCAAATCTTACCCGGATTTTTTTTAATGCGAAACCCATCAATTTTTGAATGTTGCTGCCTTGTTTTACTTTCATGTGGATAACATTAGAATCAAACTGTAGTCCACTGTCATCTGGCAGGTCAACTGATGCCCCCTTTTCATAGTTGTCCACTGAAAATAATGAAAGCATCAAGGTTTTTATTTATTTTTGGCATTTCGATGTCGTGGCGAACTTCAATGTCGAATGTAATATTGGGCGTTGCTGAAGATTATAACAGCACTTTATAGATTTTGTAGTAACCAAAGTGCCAGTGGGGGTGGGCGATAAAACCTTCAAATAACCCCATTAAGTTGCACCCACCACTCACGTTGAAGTTTGATCGATACTGAAAGAACATCAACACAAATTACTAGAAGCACAGTAATATGTACGCCATTAGAAACTACTAAGTCATACTTCTGCATGTCAAAGTCCTTTAAAACAAGGAACGTGGTTCGATCATCAGTGCTGCTGAAAGTCTTGTACAAGCATTGGGTGAGCGTAAAACGTTGATCATGAAAAATAGCGGATCGGCGGGAAGGGGTGGCATATGTTGTTTGTTAAGTTTGCGTTGTACATTGAAGCTTAAATGTGCAACGCAAACTTTACACCACGAAATACGAAACCTTTTATAGGTAATAAGTGAGCGTGAGCAGTCAAAAATGCAAACTCTATCTAATAAACGCCATTTTATTCTGGACAAACCCGCTGTTTGGCTACAACCCGCTTTTAATGCTCCTTATTACCCACAATTCATTGAACACCTCAGAAAAGAGGTGTTTTGGAAAAGACGCGGGTTTGGGTGCGGTTCGGCGATCAATTAAGAATGTTATATCTATATAATTTGACAATTAAGGTAACTTTGATTTAATATTTCTGTTATTTGTTGAATTTACATCATTTAGGCACTTTTTGACTGCAAGGAATAGCTATATTGTGCAGATGTCTGCCAAAATTGGGATACAAAAGTGAAGCCAATGCTGCATGGCTCCTACAAATTGTAGTACTACATTACAATCAAATCATGCACCTGTCAAAGTGGCTAAGACTAAGACATTATTGTTATAAGTGATTCTTTAATTGTTAAACAACTGAATCAGTATCACTAGAGCTTCAGTGTATTGGTCTACTGTTCATTCAGCCAACAGCTAGACAATACAACACCTCTGCTCTGGCTCAGCAGACAATACACCACAATAAGTCAATGTTGTAGACTCAGTCAGTGTGGGGTTTCAAGCATTCAGAAGTGTGAGTTAGGATTATTTATCCTGTTTTGGTATACTTTAAAAGAAGAGGAATAGCATACATCATGACTTATTAGGCAGCCCTATTATATGGCAGCCACAATTTCAGTGTAGCCTTCCTTGGTGGCTCAAATTAAACCATATATACTAAAATTAATAATCAAAAGTATTGTAGTTCACCAAACAGTGTACTTCTGACCACATACAATGTAAAATGACTGGCGGTACCATTCTTAATGTCTAATTGTGATGTATGAAATGACTGACAGGGAAATCTTTCAATCCTGATTATGACCCCATCCCCATAGAGTCAGGGCTGGATCCGCCAGTGTGTAAAACCTGAGCACAGAGGTTCTTGACACAGCCTGTGCTCCGTGACATTATAATATGTATAATATGTATTTAAATGTTTTTTTTTATTGGTGCAGGAAAGGCCATTACACTGAAAAGCAAGGCTCGGTACAATGAACACAGGTGATGAAATTTTGTATTTGAATGTAACAAACATAAAGTTCTAGTATAAGAGAGGTATATGTTCAATGCTCTGTAGTATATAAAGGACTAATCACACAGAGCTTTAAGCTTTGGATTTTATTCAGCAATTATTGTGATCGATTGCTGTTGTTGCCTTTTGTTGTCACACATACCATGTGGGTAATATTTTAGATTTTCATTTCAGTAATGTCGACTGCGAGCATGGCGAGTTCGATGCTATTGGGATCTCCCTCAGTTCAAACTGGGGAGGTTCCTTTGACGACCTTCAAGCCTCACATTGTCCTCATAGCAGACTCCACAACAAGTAAGTAGTCGTCAGAATTAAAACTATTGTGGTACCCAATCGTCATGTGAATTGTCTTAACTGTTCATAGGTAATACGTGTATGTACTTAATATGTACTTACGCCAAATATGTAGTGCACATGCAAAGTGTTCTCTATTCTCTCAGTTCATTGGTGGGCAACATTATGAACTCATTTATAAGACACTTCTGCATATACAGAATACTGACAAATAACCATATGGGACCACATCTGTATCATTGTTCTCACAGTGATTGGTTTTTCATTTGAGGCGTGACGAAAATTTAATCTCAGAACTCTCTCCTCCTGTGTCCTCGGATATGTAGAGTAGAGGGAGTTATGACAAATTTGCTGATAAGATCTGACCTCATTAAGAATTAATCCTGATTATGTTGTTTATAATGAGAGTTGGTAACAATGTGTAATAGTTTGTTTTTGTGTATTACAGTTGTTGAGAAAAGGCTCAAAGCAGCGCAGGAGTTAAGTGAAAACTTTGAGGTGAGTCATAAAGTTTTCCATAAGATTAATCATCAGAAGCCTGCTTTAAAGTCCTGGTTCATGATACAGAATGTTGTAGTCATGGATATTTCTCTTGCTTACAGACTGTGGTGTCCTCTCAGCAATATCCTCAGTTTCTCCAAGATGCAATGCGAGTCTTTATCAAGGTTCTTCATGAGGTTGAACCTCAGTTTATTGCTGAACAACACAGCCAACAGCTGCGCAAATTACTGCTTGAGATTATGCACCGAATACCAACCAATGAACATCTGAAACCTCATGTTAAAAACATCCTTACTCTCATGTTCCGTCTGATACAGGTGGGTTATATGAACCTGTGTTATTTTTTACCTGAAAGATCCTTTTCTGTTATTTTCATGTCAAAGATAAAATTCATGAAATACTAATAAATATATTTCAGCTGGATAATGAAGAAAATGTCCTTGTATGTCTGAGGATAATAATTGAACTCCACAAACAGTACAGACCCCTGTTCAATGCAGAGGTAAGGAAAGTGTTGTGTATTGTAGGTCTGCAAATGAAAATTATGGCCAATGGTGCATTTATCAACTAATAATTGGCATTGCAAATAGTGCTTGATGAGTTTAGGTTATGAGTAGCTATGGTATGGTCTAAAATTGTGGATAGCTTGATTTGAAGTAAATATTAAAAGTTTTTTCTGGCTTTTTTTAATAGATCCAGCAGTTCCTGCAGTTTGTGAAGGACATCTACAAGGAACTGCCAAATCACCTCAACAAGATCTTTGATCCTCGTAGCCAAATCAAAGTGAAAGACATCTCTGAAATTGATATGGATTCTATTCTTACCGAGATGTTCACAGTGACAACAATTATGACTGACAAAAAGAACCATGACAACCAGCCAATCACAGTAAGTGTGACAAAAGTTTTCATTTCCTTTTTAAAATGAATTTGAGAGAAGAACTCAGGGTGCCCACAGTATTGAGAAACCGGGAATATGAAAACCCTATTTTCCCGGCTGGGAAAAAGGTCGGGAATTTAATCGTAAAGTCAGGAAAATTGCTTCAGCTGAAGATCGCTAGTTCTGCTATGCCTACCAGGGTCGTTCATTGTATTTCACCAGCTGCCCTCTGGTGGATTATAGCTAAACTGGCGCCAAATACTCTAGGCATAGGTCAGAATTATTATTATTGAATAAATCATTGTATTATTCCAAAACTAGTTTTTATTTTTTTATGGGTATAAACTGTTTTTGGTCTGGAAAAATTAGGGAATTCCCATTGGAAGAAAATGTGATCACCCTGAGAACTGTTCCATGATCTGGATGTATTGCACTTTCTTTTCAGTTTAACCTGATACCCAAGGCTGTGCTGTCACTGAAAGTATTGGCAGAACTACCCATTATTGTGGTACTGATGTACCAACTTTACAAAGTGAATGTGCACAACGATGTTGCTGAGTTTATACCTCTGATTATGACAACCATTACGCTGCAGCCAAATGCTCAGCAGAGGTAAGTCAAATAATTTATTTTGCACTTGCTAATACAGCATGTGGAAAAAAGATTTAAAAAGTGTTATGTCCATGACATGAAATATGTAAAATTTTTAATTTTTCTCTCTTAGAATGAATCCTGCTTTCAACAAAGAAATCTTTGTCGACTTCATTGCTGCCCAGATAAAGACATTGTCCTTTTTGGCCTACATCATCAGAATTTACCAGGTAAGTCTTATTTTGCTGCAAATCCAATATTACATGACTTTGGGAACATAATCCATTGGCTCCCATAATTCGTTAACTTGCATGTGTGACTTTCATGGTTACAGGAGACTGTTAATGCCCATGCTGCTCAAATGGTGAAAGGCATGTTAGGCCTCTTGACCCTGTGTCCACAAGAGGTTGCACACTTGAGGAAAGAGTTGCTTATTGCCGCCAGACATATCTTGGCCACTGATCTAAGAAATAGTGAGTTCTTTAATTACTACATAGCATCTGGTCTGTTTCTGTAGTTTCAATTAGTCGGTTGGCATGAATACTCCCAGTTGATTCCTGACATTGACTAATTGTGATCCAAAATTTCGTTTTCAGAATTTGTTCATTACATTGACAAGCTTTTTGATGAGAATATCCTCATCGGTTCCGGCTGGACCACGTATGAATCGCTCCGTCCATTGGCTTATAGCACCTTGGCCGATTTGGTTCATCATGTTAGAACAAGTTTGCCACTTAATGAGTTATCCCTGGCTGTTAATTTGTTCTCCAAAAATGTTCACGATGAATCTCTGCCAAGCAGTATACAGACTATGTCATGTAAGCTGTTGTTGAACCTGGTTGAATGTATCAGATCCAAGAGTGAAGCTGAGAATGGAAATGTGAGTATATGTGAGCCTATTTGACTTAAAGCTCATTCAAAATTTAATGTATTCTGTAAATTCACATCATGACATTCATTCCAGGGAAGAGAGCTGCTTATGAGAATGATGGAGGTGTTTGTGTTGAAATTCAAAACAATTGCTGAAAATCAGTTGCCTTCATTGCTGCAAAAATGGTATGTTATTTCATTTCTGGAATTTAATTCATTTTGTCGGGCTTGATTGGTATGATATTGTCAACTGATTCTGTGTGTCCATGTGCTATTTCAGTCGAAATCAAGACACTAATAATGCAAACAAGACAGCAACAACATCATCTAATAACTCTTCAGCGAGCAATACCTCCAGCAATTCCTCCAGTGCAAATGCAACTGCCCCGTCCACACCCATGCCCTCGACCCCAACAAGTAGCAACGCCCCAGCCTTCCCTCTGCCTTCATCCTCCAACCAAGATGTCAAACCAAATGTGGAACCTAAAGAAGAAGTGAAGAATATTCTGCAGCTCATTAGGGATGAGAAAGAGAGCGCAGATGCAAAGGTGAGTTCCCTTTTAGATGCAACATTACACCATAAGTTACAAAATGCTTGGATAAAAAAAAAGCTTTAATGTTTAAATTTTTTTTTTTTTCCTCAGACGAAGATGGGTTTCTTGTCAGTTCAACCAACCAGCTATTCAGTGCCAGATTGTCGCGGTCTGGTCAAAACTCTTGTATGTGGTGTGAAAACAATAACGTGGGGCATTGCATCATGTAAAGCCAATGGAATGGGTAAGGATGCTTGTGTGATGTGATTTTAATATGTCTCCTTATCAAGAAATGGCAGAGATCCAAGATCTTCTGTTCTAATTGCAGATCCATCCTTTACACAGAACAAGCAGTTTTTCCCAAGTGAGACACTTGTGTTTGTGAGACTGGTGGAGTATGCCCTTCAAGCCCTTGACATTTATACTATCAATGTCACAGCTGCTGGCCACACATTCATCAGGCCTGCTGCGTAAGTGATGCACCTACTTTTAGTGATATGAATAATATCCTGTCAGATGAAATTAATGGTTCACTACACTTTAGTATTGTATTTTCTTGTTGCAGGGTGCAAACTGTGAGGACAAAAGAAGAAAAGGAAGTTTTGGAACATTTTGCTGGGGTGGTGAGTCCAAATTTTTTTGCATATCACAAAATCGGAATGATTTTCAAAAGATGGTTTTAAGCTTGACTTAAGGTCTGATATTTTTTGGATGTACACTTGGGTTTTGCATGGATTTGTTTTTGTTTGTAGTTCACCATGATGAATCCACTGACTTTCAAGGAAATCTTCTCCACTACAATTGAGGTGAGCATGGCAATCGTGTTATACAATTTAACTAAATGAGCTATGCTGTGTGTTAGCAGTTGTCGCTGAACTCTTTTTTTTTTTCGGCAGTTTATGGTGGAAAGAATACACAACAATTATGCTCTACAAGTTGTTGCGAACTCCTTCCTTGCCAATCCCACCACATCTGCAACATTTGCGACTATCTTGGTGGAGTATTTGCTAGCCAGGCTGGAAGAGATGGGGTGTAAGTATAACAATGTGCCATTAGTTATGAAATCTGCATTTGCGATGTTTTATTGGAAGCTTTGCTCTGTAGTGAATGAGATGTCACTACTGGACTGCGCACTTCCATACATAAATGGAGAATGTATCATGTGGTCACTGCAAGTCATTTGGCTTCATATTAGTTCTCCTACACAATTATGGTGCTGATGTTTTATTGGAAGCTTTGCTCTGTAGTGAATGAGATGTCACTACTGGACTGCGCACTTCCATACATAAACGGAGAATGTATCATGTGGTCACTGCAAGTCATTTGGCTTCATATTAGTTCTCCTACACAATTATGGTGCTGATGTTTTATTGGAAGCTTTGCTCTGTAGTGAATGAGATGTCACTACTGGACTGCGCACTTCCATACATAAACGGAGAATGTATCATGTGGTCACTGCAAGTCATTTGGCTTCATATTAGTTCTCCTACACAATTATGGTGCTGATGTTACTAATTTTCATTTCATTTGTGCATGAATATCGTAATGAGAAAAATGTTTTACATCTTACAGCTAACATGGATCGATCTAACTTGTACTTGAAACTCTTCAAATTGGTCTTCGGCTCCGTTTCTCTTTTGGCTGCTGAGAATGAACAGATGTTGAAGGTATGTTATGGATGACTTCATAGCATTAATTGAATAAAACATCTAGTTATGTGTTAAATAATGTTGTAATAATTTGTGCCTCTTTTTTTCAGCCTCATCTACACACTATAGTAAACAGATCTATGGAGTTAGCCCTTAGCGCAAAAGAACCTTTCAATTACTTCCTTCTTTTGCGAGCACTGTTCCGTTCCATTGGAGGTGGAAGTCATGATCTGCTTTATCAAGAGTTTCTTCCTCTCCTGCCTAGTCTATTACAAGGTGAGTTGACTTAATTCATGAAAGGCATCTGATATATTAAGTTGCTGTTAAGATTGAACTTTGTTGAAGTTGTGGTATTTAGTGGTTTAAAAGTTGCATGGAAGATCATCTTTGTCGGCACATGCAATATTATTTGTTTGTGCGACTGAATCGTCCTAGATTAATAGAGGATCTCTGAGCTCTTGTCAGAGATGTTGACTTGAGTTTCGTTCTCCCTCTGACATCTATAGTCATTTGTCATCAAAATTCTAACTTCAGCAAAAAAACAAAGTATGTTAAATATATAGCAAAAAATGTATTTTATGAAAATGATAATTTGTGATAGCTTATTCGGAAGATCCTTTTTAAGACACAAGCAATGTTCATTTGTTTGTTATTAGATTCTTCCTAGATTAATAGAGGATCTCTGAGCTCTTGTCAGAGATGTTGACTTGAGTTTCGTTCTCCCTCTGACATCTATAGTCACTTGTCACTAAAGAATCTAACTTCAACCTAAGTATGAAAAGTGTCTACATTACTTTGTTGTCAAACATATCTATTTGATGAGAATTGTATTCAATAGAATTGAACAATTTGTGATAGCTTAGTTGGAAGATCTTTTTTACGACACAAGCAATGTTCATTTGTTTGTTGTTAGATTCTTCCTATATTAATAGAGGATCTCTGAGCTCTTGTCAGAGATGTTGACTGGAGTTTCGTTCTCCCTCTGACATCTATATTCTAACTTTAGCGAAAAAAAAAGTATGTTAAATGTGTAGAGCCAAAAATATATTTTATGAAAATGATTATTTGTGATAGCTTATTCGGAAGATCCTTTTTAAGACACAAGCAATGTTCATTTGTTTGTTATTAGATTCTTCCTATATTAATAGAGGATCTCTGAGCTCTTGTCAGAGATGTTGACTAGAGTTTCGTTCTCCCTCTGACACCTCGTAGTAGTTGCTTTAATTATAAGGAATTTATGAACATTTATTGAATGCCTAAAAATATGGCTATATTATTTTGAACAGAAAAAGTAACCTGGTCATGTCCTTATCGTAGAAGTAATGTATTTATGGTGGGGCGCAATATATTTAAAGAGGTCTACATTTATTGTCAGCTGTCTTCTTTTGTTGTCTCCAAGAACAAAGATGGAGGATCTCTGGGCTCTTAGCTGAGATATTGCTGTGAGCCTCGTTTTCCCTCCCACAAGATGTCATCAAGGTCATAAAATGGATCTTAGACTGATGTTGATTTTGCTCATTTTATGTTAATTCTTCTCGTGATGTTTTCAGGTCTGAACAGTTTACAGAGTGGACTGCACAAACAGCATATGAAGGATTTATTTGTGGAGTTGTGCCTCACTGTCCCTGTAAGACTGTCTTCTCTCCTGCCATATTTGCCAATGTTGATGGACCCCCTCGTATCTGCACTCAACGGTTCCCACACACTCGTTAGCCAGGTAAGGGGTTTGGCCTTTAAAGTTTCCATCTATCGTATTTTATAGGTATTTACAGGAGATCACTACACAGGTTGGCAGAAGAATAACAAGTTAATCTACTGTTACTGTGACTCCTAGAGAAACCAGACTGGTCACTTCCCCATTCAGCACTGAGCTGGGCTGTGGGGTTCAAGCGCTGAGTTTAACAAAACAACCAGATTTTAATTTATGTGCTTGTTAAACTGCCAAAGTGTATTTTATGAGAATCAGTTAATGACAAGGTTTAAAATCAAATTTGTCTTTATAGGGCCTGCGAACCTTGGAACTTTGTGTGGATAACTTACAACCCGATTTCCTATACGACCACATCCAGCCAGTCAGAGCAGAACTCATGCAAGCGCTCTGGAAAACCCTTCGTAATCCCAGTGACAGCATAGCTCAGGTGGCCTTCAGAGTTCTGGGCAAGTTTGGCGGTGGTAACCGCAAAATGTTACGAGAGCCACAAAAGGTATGATCACTAGCTTTGCTCTTTGGGTACTGTCTTTTTGATCAGTATATATTTGAATTGTACATATATTTTATAGATCTTTTCTTTGCTGAATTTGTAGCTTAACTACAATGAACGAGAGATGTATGGACCCTGCCTCAACATATACTTCCAAGATGTGAAGACGCCAATAGCCTTCCCAGTTGAAAAAGGAGTTGAGACCGCACTGAACATTCTCAAGTCCAGTAGCGTAGATCCATTCTACAGAAAACAATCTTGGGAAGTCATTAAATGCGTTCTAGTGGCGACAATGAATTTGGATGATGACAAGAAGGTGTTGAGTCATCTGTTTTCATACTCAAGGTTTGTATCAATTAAATTTTCATACTGTTGAATGATTCATTTGTACGCTGTGCTATAACCGAACCAAAAAATCTGCCTTTTTTCGTTTCCAGTTTTACAGAATGTGACATTTCTACTATAGTTGGAAATTCTTCATACAAGTGCCAAGATACCCATGCCAGAAAAGTGCAGGAGCAGGCCCTCACAGGAATGTTTGGTACGATACTGTAATGTTTGCTTACAGAAGTATGAGTAGTTGGCTTATATATATCGCAGATTACATAACTCTTTACTGTTTGTTGTTCAGTTGCTGCAGCCATCAAAGACCTCCGACCACTGGTGCTTCCTTTCATGGCGTCCATTGTCAAACACTACACCATGGTGGCCATAACCCAGCAGTGTGGTAAGTTGGATATTCAAATGTTGATTTTTCTGTGTAAATATAAAAAGAATGCAATTCTTTGCTGTTTAGCATCATGTACTGTGTAGCTAAGTGATATTTTGGTGTCTTCCATAAGGCCCATTTCCGCTAAGCACTGAGAAGCAGGCTAAACTCCAAGGCATGGATCCCCAGGTGCTGATTGATGGTCTGGCCGTCATTATGGGACATGAAGAGAAGGAATTGTGCAAAGCGGGTCATCTTGCTCTTGTGCTCATTCTTGAAACGGCAACCACCATTCTTGGAACCAAGGAAAGGGTGGGTGTCTTGCATCTCATACTAGAATAGTGCACTCACAGGGTTCCCACAGTCATGGAAAATCCTGGAAAATCTTGAAAAATTAGTTGTCAGGAAAAGTCATGGAAAGTTTAAAAAGGTCATGGATAGGCCATGGAATTTTAGAAAGACAAAAAAAAAAAGCATGGTCTGCAGTGAAAGGGATGTTAAGGACGACTGTAAGGGGTGTGTGGAGGGTGTTATAATTTGCAATAGTTGACTTTGTTGTGCAGATTTTATCAAAAGAAAGTCAGGGAAATTCTGTGAATAGTCATGGAAAAATCATGGATAAGTCATGGAATTTAACTTCATGATTTCTGTGGGAACTCAATACGTAACTGTAAAAAAAAATTTTGTCCTGACTTAGTGCAGTAATAAGATGATTTATACTTGCAGGCCTGTCAATTACCACTCTTTGAGTACCTGGTTGAAAAAATGTGTGCTCTCTGTTATGAAAGAGCATGGTATGCCAAACTTGGAGGGTAAGTCTTTTAGTGTTAGCAGCAGCTATATAATTTTATCTTACATTGTTCTTAATATTGGATTGGAGTCACTGGTGTTATTTTGTTTGCAGATGCATTGCCATCAAATTCTTAGTTGAAAGGATGTCCTTCAAGTGGGTTCTTGATCATCAGTTCCCATTCTTGAAAGCTCTTCTGTTTGTAATGATGGATTTAACAGGAGAGGTAAGTCATGATATTAAATGGATCCTTGAGTTACACCTAAAAAGTAAATCTAATCTCCTTTCATATAATAAATTGCTGTTTTGCACAGGTTTCCAGTGGTGCCCTGGATATGGCAAAAACAACACTGAAGCAAATGTTGGTACAGTGTGCAAAGAAACTGCCCCCAGAGACGGACAATGAAATCCTAACATCACAAAACAAATCACTGTATGATGTTGTTCATGAATTGGTACGGCAAGTCACTTCACCCAATACACTTGTTCGCGATCAGGTGGGTTTTCTTCAATAACATATTGTAGGCTTGTGCATACCTGTGTTGGGTTACAAGGTTTACTTAGTGACTAATTTAACTTGCAGGCTATGGAGTCTGTGCAAACAGTTGCTGCAACGATGGAACGCAGCATCACGGATATCATGGAGCCTCACAAAGATGTCCTACAAGATATGATTCCTCCCAAGAAACATCTTTTACGTCACCAGCCAGCTAATGCTCAGATTGGCCTCATGGTATGATGATGATGATGATGATGTCTCAGTCTCATTGTGATGGAAATGATAGAAAATTTGGCCTGTTTTCTTAAAATTCATTGACTGAAATTTGCATTTGCAGGAGGGTAATACTTTCTGCACGACTCTGGAACCTCGTCTTTTTACCATTGATCTCAACACCGTGGAGCACAAAGTTTTCTTTACTGAGGTTAGTTCACTGTTTGGTTGCATTATGTGCTCTTTAAAAAGTTGTGTATGGAATATTGATTTGCTAGTCCAGTTCAAATGGGCCTTTTAGTGTAATCTTTGTAACTATTTTTCAGTTGCTAAGCTTGTGTGAAGCTGATGATGCTGTGTTGCAAAAGTTGCCTTGTTACAAATCTGTGACGAATCTTGTCCCGCTGAGGAAGAGTGCACTGAGTAAGTGAAACAATGATTAACTTTGACATGTTATTTATATGAGCTTAAGTTTTATGTAATCAAGAAACCTAAATTGTAATCTCCTTTTGCAGAGGCGCTGTCAGCTTGCCATTACATCATCCAGTGCCGGGAAAAAATCTTTGCAGTTTTGTACAAAGCATTGAATTCTGAGAACAGTGAACTGCAAGAAGCTGCTTATGAATGTATGAAAAAGGTAAGGAAATTATACATTTATTTAGAGTTTAGAGTTTATTTATTTTTACTAATCTCAGCAAATACAATTTTATATGACTTAATGTTACGTAATACATGAATATCACAAAACTGACTGGTAATGGGGGTACATCCAAGTTTAACAATATACAGTAACCCATAGGGGGGATGCCCCCCAGTTGATATGGTGTTTGAATTCTCTGAATTGCCCTGAATGGGGATAAAAAAGTAACAGCCTACAGGGGGCACTACCACCGTAGCAAATTACAAAGACAATAAGATGACGTCACTACACCATTGTTACATGGATGAGGTCACAATATAGATGACGTCATTAAACAACATTGATCTGCTGCAGTGGCAGTGACCTCTGTTGTTACTTTTCCTCCCCATTTTTTTGTGTACATCTCTCTGTGATAATTGTGTTTTTTGTTTTTGTAGTTCATTGCTGGTTTTACCATTGACATGGAAGTTGTACACACTGCCATGAGACCACTGCTGCAAAAATTGGGCGATCACCGCAATTTACAATTATCAGTCATTCAACGTCTGACTTACCTTACTCAACTGTTCCCCAACACTTTCAACGAAAAGTTCTGTGAACAGCTTTTGGTTAGTAATTGCATATTTTGGTTAATTCAAATTTTGAATTGCTTTTTAAAATTATATTAGAACATTAATGTAATAATTCTGTCTTTTTCAGACTCACTTGAAAAAGCTTGTGGAACTTGCGATTGTATCTCAGAAGGGAGGTCAATCGCGCATCACTGGTCAAGTCATTCCAGATGTAAGAAATCAACTAAGAAAAGTTTATTGATAATTGTTGAAATATTTCCTTGTAATTGCATTAACTTACTGTTTCTTTGTAACAGGAAATGAAGAGGTGCTCTGCCATCATCAACATGTTACATCTCATCCCGGCAGCATCTCAGAAGATTATTGATCCACTTGTGGCCATCACATTGAAGGGAGAGAAGGCTTTACTGGTCGAGGTAATGTAACAAACCATTTCTCCATTTCTTATTATATGTATATTATGTAGATGCATAGAATGATATAAGTCATAATGAATACATAGAATGATGTGCGTCATAGATTGATTTCAGTATTAAATTTGCTATTTCTTTCCCTGAAGGCTGGAAGTCCATTCCATGAACCTCTTCTGAAATTCTTGCTCCGTTATCCTTCCCAAACCGTGGAGCTTTTCCTGAGAGAAACTAAAGAACCTTATCCACAGTGGTATCGCTTCTTTGAGGTGTGTGATCATTCTTTAAGTTACTACACTTTAAGCATTGATTTTTTTATGAAATGCTTCAAATGTAGACAATGTTTATGTTCTTGTTCGTAGAATATCATCAGCAAGGATGATGGTAAACCATTCCGGGCAATCCTCCAGGCTAATGCATCAAGACTTGTTGACATGGCAACTGGACAGGTATGCGCAGATTACTTTTCATTGCTGTGAAGGATACTTGTTTCTCCTCTAGATGTCATAATTTAAAAGTCGCAATTTCTTCTGCAGAATGCCACTGATGATGCTGTGAAACTAGAGTTGGAGTTCCGGGCTGTTGTGATCATCAATATCCTTGTCAAATTTGAGAACAGTTGGATATCTGGACAGCAACAAATCGCGATCACCCTGCTTCAGATATGGGTGTCAGATGCCTTCCAGCTGCGTCATCGTAAAGTGGTATGATTAAATCTTTCATTACTCTATGATACTGCTTCCTATTTCTATAACTCTCGGTTTATTTTAATATTTATTGTTCATGTTTTACTTTCATTATTAGGAAGGAGTAGAGTATGATCATTGGCAAGAACCAAGATTGTTGCTTGAGGTTCTTTTGGAATATTTCAAGTAAGTCCATCTGGCAGTTCTTATGAGTGCATGCTTTTAAATCTGCTATTAATATCACTGTGGTTCTTATTGAATTACACAAATTAAATTCACATTATTTCATTGCAGGCATCAGACCGATGAAGTTGAACTTCTGTTCCACATGTTGCGTTGCTTCACTTCTCGCTTTGTTCCACAGTTTCAATTTTTCAAAGAGTTCCTTGACAATGTTGTGGCTGAGGTATGTAATATTATTGATATGACTGAAGACATTTAATCGCCCATAACTATAATTTGTGACTTACATTTTGGCGATTTCTTTTGCAGAAATACTCAGTAGACTGGAAGAGGAAGGCGTTCTTCAAGTTTGTGGATATATTCCATGAATCCTCTTGGTCACAAGACCTTAAAGCTAAGGTTTGTTCTAACTTCGAAGTGAACTCCAATCAGTATAATCAACCATTTATCTTTGCTTCAGTTGATCCTGTAATTTTCATGTCACACATTAATTGATATCCATTGCACTTTCAGATTCTACAGTACATTTTGATTCCATGCTTTGCCAATTCCTTTGAGAAAGATTTACACGAAGCATTGATAGGTAGCCCTCCTGCACCAGACCAAACTAACAACAACAACATCATCAGTTTGTTCATTGACAAAGTCATCGACCCACAGAAGCCATTTGGCACTTCCGATGCTGTCCGTATTCTGTTGCTGCAGTTTTCTTGTTTGCTGGTTGAACAGGCTGCTCCTCACATCCATGATGCTGCATACAAGTGAGCATGTCTTAATATTTCCAAATAACCATTAGGAGATCGGCTACTTGCCTTGTGCAATTTAAAGTATACACTTAAGTTCAATGAAGAGTTAGATTTTTAATCTTCATTTTCGCAGGCGTCAAGGAAACAAACTAAGAAGATTGATGACATTCGCCTGGCCGTGTTTACTTGCTAAGAACTGCGTGGACCCTGCAACTAAGTACCATGGTCACATGTTGCTGGCTCACATCATTGCCAAGTTTGCCATTCACAAGCGCATTGTGTTGCAAGTGTTCCACAGTCTACTGAAAGCACATGCTGTCGAGGCTCGACAAGTGGTCAAGCAAGCTTTGGAGATTTTAACCCCTGCGATGCCTGGCAGGATGGAAGATGGCAATGTAAGAAGATCTAGTAAATCTATTTCAAAGCATTTAACTTGCTACATTGTGCCTGATATGTTCAAAATTTTCAGTTTGTAATTTGTAAATATATCTTTCAGAGTATGTTAACTCACTGGACCAAGAAAATCATCGTCGAGGAGGGACACACTGTGGCGCAGCTTGTCCATATTTTGTGAGTACTTGTCAAATTGATGATGTCTTTGTACACACGTATATTAATAGTTGCTCTAAATCTTATGACCAAATGATATGTTTGTAATTTGAATGCAGACAACTGCTCGTTAGACATTACCAAGTGTACTACCCTGTTCGGCATCAGCTCATCCAGCACATGATCAACTCCATTCAGCGGCTTGGATTCACTGTCAATGTGAGTTTTATTGTGAAAATTAAACTTGTTAATTGCTAACATTTTCATGCTTAGCTTCTGAAATACTTACCCATATATAATCTTTCTTTAAAGGCGTCTATTGAGCACAGGAAACTTGCTGTGGACTTGGCTGAAGTTATTGTGAAATGGGAGGTGCAGAGGATATCTGAGGATATGGAGGCATCAAGAGAGGTATGTTTTTGAAAATTGGTATTAAAAAACAATATTGTGACTTTTGGTGGTGTCAGTAGTTCACTTTGTAGTCAAATGAAATTATATTTACGATACTTTTGTTCTCAGCAATCAAGCCCGTTCCAAGGCTCTGAAGCCCTAGCACAAGCTTTGCAAGGTGGTCTACCGGTGAAACGATCCGCATCGCTGGACGGTCCTCCAGACCCCAAGAGACCTAGAACACAATCTGTTAGTGTATTTTGCTACTAAATGAAATTATTTTGTTTGTATGTTATGAAATCACTGTTTATTAATGTTCCTCTTTTCATTGATTCAGCCTGCTAGACCAGGTGCTCCGGACTCCAACAAACCAATTGACAAACACTACTGCGATACAGTAGTTAACTTCCTGCTCAGAATAGCCTGCCAGGTATGTGACCTTTTGTAACGTACTTTAGTTTATTTCTGGATGAATGAACAGGTACCAGATTAATCTCAATGAACTTACTGATTGCTCACTAATTGCCATTTATTTCTTATCTAGGTAAATGAGCAATCAACCACCATGGGTTCACCAGGTGAACAGTTGTCTAGACGCTGTGTGAACCTCCTGAAGAATGCTCTCTCTCCTGACGTTTGGCCTTCAGCGGAACTGAAACTTGGCTGGTTTGACAAACTTCTGATGACTGTGGAAACCCACCAGCCTAACTTTGCTAACATCTGCACTGCACTGGAGTTACTCTGTTTCTTATTGGGCATTTTGGTGAGTTTCGGCTTTTTATCATATATTACCAGAATGTGTAATTCTCTGTTGTGGAACTGGCATCGACATGTGAACTGCAATTTTTTCAGAAAAAGGATATCATCCTCTCCAGTTTCAAACCTTTGCAAAGAGGCATCGCGGCTTGTATGACTTGTCCCAACACCAAAGTCATCAGATCTGTGCACAGTCTCTTGTCTCGGTTGATGAGCATCTTTCCTGCTGAACCTACTCTGTCCAGTGTCAGTTCCAAGTATGAGGAACTTGAATGTCTTTATGCCTGTGTCAGTAAGGTGGTTTCAGAAGGCCTCAGCAACTACGACAAGTAAGTTTGGCATCATTAATCTGTTTTTGAATTATATATAGGTATGTAATGTATTCAAAGTGTTTCATACTTCAATGGTCTTTTTTTATGTCAGGTCAGCCAGTGGTTCTCCATCCCAGCTATTTGGCACTTTGATGATCCTGAAAGCAGCATGTATGCACAACCCATGTTACATTGACAGAATCATCGCAATCTTCATGAGAGTTCTACAAAAGATGGCAAGAGAACACCTTGCCCCTACCACTGCAGAATCCAGTCCGAGTAAGTCAGAAGTTAACTTCTACTTCTCTTTAAGCCAAGCTCTTCCATTTATTTACCTAAGTGTTGTATGTATAAAATTATGCCACCTTTCTTTGCAGTTGCCAGTGAACTACTTATTCTCAGTTTGGATTTGGTGAAAAACAGAGTTGGAGTGTTGAGTATGGACATGAGGAAGGGTTTTATTGGTAACATCCTGGTGGGTCTCATTGAGAAAACCACAGATGCCAAAGTCATGAAAGCAATCACCAAAATGGTGGAGGACTGGGTCAAGACTAAGGTAGGTCACAGTCGTTTGCAAAACTGAAATAACTGTCCTGTGATTTCAGAATTGCCAAAGTGCATAATTTACATCTTGGATGATTTGGTTTTCTTCAGAACCAGATAGCCATCAACCAATCACCATCTCTACGAGAAAAGGCCATCCTGCTTGTGAAACTGATGCAGTACGTGGAGAAACGATTCCCGGATGACTCAGAACTCAATGGCCAGTTCCTTGAGCTGGTCAACTCCATCTATAGAGATGACGCCCTCAGTGGGACTGAACTGACATCCAAGTTAGAACCAGCATTCCTTTCAGGACTTCGATGCAGTCAACCGCAAATCAGGCAGAAGTTTGTGGAAGTGTTTGATAACAGCATGAAGCGTCGAGTGTACGATAGATTGCTTTACATCACTTGTTCTCAGAATTGGGAGGCAATGGGAAGCCACTTTTGGATTAAGCAGGTAGGAAATCTGATTTACCTGAGATTATAGTAAATTGAAAAGAGAAAAATGTTAATGTAGCCCCCAGTGAGGATCGAACTCACGACCCCTGGTTTACAAGACCAGTGCTCTAGCCACTGAGCTATGGAGGCTGCTTAGTTAGTGCAATTCAGGTGCTGTTCTTAAATGAGGTGTGCATTTAAAGTAGGTGAACAGATGGCCTTAATACTTATGATCTGAAGGCTATTTTTAGTAACTCGAGTCATGATGCACATCTGTCAGTTATAACTTCTGTAATTGGTATGTTAGCTTTTTGATAAATTGATTACTATAAATATCTACTTTAGTTATATCTCATTTCATTGATATTGATTTATTGTAAAGATTAGCTGTTTGCAGATAAAGAGTAAATGAGAAATCAATAAAAGCTATTTCCAGTGTTTAGTATATTGTCCATACCCTTTTATCAATTTATGAACAACAATTTGTGAACAAAAACTTGGAAAATGGATGTTAATTTTTTCTTTTTTGTTACTTCTTTTTTCAACAGTGCGTTGACCTTATTATGTCAGTCACCATGAACGGACACAGTATCCAAAGTTCTAATGCTCTGCTGCTGCTGCCCTCTGTCACTAGTGTTGTGAATTATGCCGATAGTAGCGACAAGGCAACATTTGCCATGGTAACAAATATGAAAGAAGAACCCATGGATGTTGAGTCCTTAGATACCAATAAAGATGAGGTATGTCACTCTTAAAAGTGGAAAGAATTTTCAAGTTTCAGCTATAAATAATCACTCAGAAGTCTGGGTAAACCGCACTATGTCACTAATTGCTTTGAATTTGGTTTAGGAGGACATAGACATAGAGTTGTCCGGTGAGAGTGAGGAAGAAAGAAGTCTGCAAAAGGATGTGAAAAAGGAAAGCGCAGATCCTAAACAGAATCTGCAAATATTATTGCAGAGGCAAGCTAAATTCCTGGAAAACTTAAGAGAAGTAAAGGTATGTTGTCCATGAGTTTTCATTGATGTCTGGAGCTTTAAGAAGAGGAATAGGAGGAGACAGTAACTTGTGATTACAGCATTTTAGATATCTTTTATGGCTTCTGTTTGTAGACACAGTCCCTCCTGAATGCTGTAGTCCAGCTTTGCCATCACAACACAGACTTAGCCCACAATACTTGGATCGATCTGTTTCCGCGCATATGGAAAATTTTAACGGAGAGACAGCAACAGGTAATCTGTCGATATATGTTTCTGAAGTTGTTTGTATTTCTGCTGATTTCTTTATTGTATACATATATAAATATTACTAAATTTAAAAAAATTTTGTTGCAGGGTTTGGCAGGAGAGCTGGGACCTTTTATCTGTAGTGGAAGTCATGTCATGCAGAAAGACTGTCATCCGAGTGCAATTCATACTTTTGTTGAAGCTGTTTGTCAATGTGTCCCTCCCACTCCTGTTCGACCATGTGTTTTGAAGGTAAGTGAAATAGCAACTTGTTGTATTTCTGTTGTTCTTTTCAAAAGTAATCATCTGTATTAAGTGTTGCAATTGAAGTGAATGTGAAGTGGTGTCCTATGACCATTTGAAATGATAAATCTTTTCTTTATTGCAGTACCTCGGTAAAACACACAATGTGTGGCATAGGGCAGCCCTGGTGCTTGAGCAAATGACAGTTGAGAATGGCATGAATTCACAGTTCCTCAAAGCCAAATCAACTGTCAGTGAATATGAATTTGAACCAGTCAATTCACCCAGCCAAGAAACCCAAGATGCTCTTTGTGACCTGTATTCTTTGTTGAAAGAAGAGGACATGTTGGTTGGACTCTGGCTAAAAAGGTCAAAGTTTGCAGAAACCAATGTCGCTCTTGCTTATGAACAGCATGGGTTCTTTGAACAAGCTCAGCAATCTTATGAAGTGGCCATGGCCAAGGCTCGGCAAGATCACAACGCTGGTCCTGCCTCATCATCTGTCTTGCCTGAGTACAAACTTTGGGAGGACCACTGGATAAGGTTAGTATTTTTTAAGGCTTGCCCATCATGTAGGGCTGGTCAGATCAAACATGAAATACGAAATTACTTAATTAGCTTAATGACTGATGATGTCATCTGGTATTGTGCATTGGTGACCTCATGCGTTGTGCTGTTATTTCCCGGTCCTAGGACACCCGTGAATTGATCAGCCCTGTAGATTCTAACCCTGGTTGGGATGAAATATAGTAATTGTGATGAAATATTGTAACTGATGAAATATTGTAACTGGCTCTATTTTATTCTGAACAGATGTTCGAAAGAGCTGAACCAGTGGGACCTTTTGCTGGAGTTTGCCAATTCAAAAGGGAACACCAATCCACACCTTGTTCTGGAGTCTGCATGGAGAGTGCCAAATTGGCAGTTGATGAAGGATGCTTTGGCACAGGTTGAACTGTCATGTCCGAAGGAACTTGCCTGGAAAGTCAACTTGTACCGAGGATACCTAGCCATCTGTCATCCTGACGAACACCACCTCAATTTGGTATGTGTTATTTCATCTGAATTAATTGGAAATACACAAGTAACTTAAGTAGTTTAAATCACCAGGTCAATTTGTTCATGCTAATGTTGTTTATCTGCAGATTGAAAGGTTGGTAGAAGCCTCCAGTAATTTGGCAATAAAGGAGTGGAGAAGATTACCAAGTGTTGTGTCCAACATCCATGTTGGTCTGCTACAGGTGAGTTATTTCATCAGGCATGCATCCACCAGGTTACTGTCAATAAACGCTGCTGTTACTACAGTTATGAAATATGTTACTTCTTTTCAGGCTGCCCAGCAAATCATGGAATTGCAAGAAGCAGCCCAGATTCACCAAGGGTTGCAACCTGCTAATATTGGGCGCAATTCTTCTTTGCACGATATGAAAGCCATTGTCAAGACATGGAGGTTAGTACGACCATAAACTGAAAGTTACTGAAGCCTACCACTGGCTGATATGCTTCTTAATTTAGAAATGTGTGATTGAAAAATGAAATAGAAAAGCGCTGTTATTGGGAATCTACTAGAACGTTGTTGCTATTTTTCATTGCAGAAATCGGTTACCAATGATCTCTGATGATCTGTCCCACTGGAGTGACATCTTCACATGGCGACAGCATCACTACCAGTTTATTGTGAACCACTTTGATACAGCAGCCCAGGCTGATCAGGTTTGTATTGTATTATGCAGTGAATTATCACCTTCCTTTTTGTATATTCATGAATGACAGAGAATCTGTCTTTGTGAACGGTCTGGATATATTTTATATGTATGGAATAATTTTCTCTTCAATATCAGCAAACGCCTAACCAGTCCATGTTGGGTGTCCACGCGTCTGCCCAGGCCATTATCCACTTCGGCAAAATTGCTCGGAAACATAACTTGATTGGAGTTTGCCTTGATTCTTTAAGCAGGTATGCATCAGTTGGTGTTGAAAATGATTGATATTGCCTTTGTTGGGTATAGTGCAGTATAGTTGACCCAAATGTATGACCATATTTGGCATCATAAAATATAAAATATATCGTTATTTTGACCAGCACTCACCAAGTTTTGAAGCTGTATTACAACAAGAATAACATTTCTTAAGGGTAGCTGGGTTTTGGGGCAAAATAAACATCGTTCTTGGGTGAAAAATTAAAACTGCCGCTCTTTGTTTGTGATGTCATTCATTGAAGTCAGGCATTTGACGTCATGTATAGCAATGAGGCTCGCTAAATATAGTCATATATTTGGGTCCGCCATACTGCACTTTTTCCCCTTTGCTTTTTGGAGAGAATTTGTGAAAAGATAGTATAAGATACTAAGCATTGTTGTGTGTTCTTCAGGATTCACACAATCCCAAGTGTCCCTATTGTGGATTGTTTCCACAAGATTCGGCAGCAGGTGAAGTGCTATCTGCAGATGGCTGGAGTGATGGGCAAGAATGAACTGCAGGAAGGTCTGGAGGTCATTGAATCCACAAATCTGCGTTATTTTACCAAGGAAATGACCGCTGAGTTTTATGCCCTGAAAGGCATGTTCTTAGCACAGATTGGCAAGTACGTGAAAGAAATGGTGCAGTTTGAATTTGGCTTTAAAGATTAATCTGAAAATCCCTGCAGGTAATGTTTATCGCCTTTTTTCTTGTAAACATAGGTCTGATGAAGCAAACAAAGCCTTCTCTGCAGCTGTCCAGATGCACGACGTCCTTGTACGAGGATGGATGTTGTGGGGGGACTATTTGGAATCCCTCTTTACAAGAGAAAGGTTGGTTCTTAGGCCATGTCATTCAAATACTTCTATTGACCTATTTGCTCGTAGCAGTGGTTAATATCAAACAGAATAAAGATATACCAGTAAAATGGTTTCTTCAATGAAGTAAAATAACTTCTGAAAGTTTTGTTGTTGAAATATGAGTAGTTACAAAATGTGATTTTGAAAGAATAAGTGTATCTTGAGTCTTTCATACAGTTACCAAAAAGGTAATCATCTAGAAAAATTATGTTCATTAAAAATAAATTGTTCTTCACTAATGTTGTTTGTTTCACAGGAATATCAAAATTGGAGAATTTGCCATCACCTGCTATTTGCATGCTTGTCGACATCAAAATGAAAGCAAGTCTAGGAAGTATCTGGCGAAGGTCATCTGGATGTTGACATATGATGATGAAAAGTGCACGTTGGCCGAAGCTGTTGACAAGTACACGGTGGGAGTGCCCCCAATCCAGTGGCTGCCCTGGTCAGTTTGCTTTCACTGTAAAAGATTTCATTATATTTGCTCTGGGGCCCTCTACAAATAGACATCTGGTACTAAATTGGGTTTATTGTTGCTTTCAGGATTACACAGCTGCTGACCTGCCTGGTGCGTAATGAGGGCAGACTCATCCTAAATATACTCAACCAAGTAGGACGCATGTATCCACAAGCTGTCTACTTTCCCATCAGAACTCTCTACCTGACCCTTAAGATAGAGCAGCGTGAGCGCTACAAGAGTGGTGAGTTATCTGCCTCAGTTCAACAGGGCGCAGGTGGAACTGGATCCCCGGCAGTTGTTTCTAGTCCTGCAACACAAGCAGCTGCTTCTCCCGATGTCAGTGGCAATGCCACCCCTACCTCTACATCATCTGGCGGTGCTCCATCCTCAGAACGTAATTATCATTCTACCTTTTCTTAAGTCCTACTCTCCTTTACAAGAACAGTTCAGCTCATTTGTTATAAAAATTTGTAATGTCTTGAGTGGCTGTGTTTTCAGGATTTGTCAGCCAATGTGTCACATTACAATAAAAAGCACATTGCACTTTCTCAATGCAACTTCCCTCATTACTTTTTGCCAGAGAACCAAGCCAACAGTTCAAGCAGCACCACTGATGGGGGTCCAATCAGGGCCACAGCTCCGATGTGGCGATGTAGTCGTATCATGCACACTCAGAGAGACCTTCATCCTACGATCCTATCCTCACTAGAGGGAATTGTGGACCAGATGGTCTGGTTCCGAGAGAACTGGTATGAAGAAGTTCTGCGTCAGCTCAAACAAGGCCTTGCCAAGTGCTATGCCGTGGCCTTTGAGAACAGAGCAGCAGGTTGGTCACAGAACTTCTGGACTCTTTGTGCCACTTGATCCTCTCAAGCTAGTCCGTCTTCAACCCAAGACAAATTAGCACACTTGTTCTTTTCTCACAGCATGTATTTATTCTTTAATGTGATGGATATTTACGGAGCAGGTACATGTAACTAACCTGACATGAAACTCTTAACAACTTTTCTTTAAGAACTCAGTCATTTAATCTTCAGTCGTGATTGCATGACTAACTAAAAGTCCTTTAAATGTTAATGTCATTTGCATATTTTACCTGTTGTTGGTTTATTGATGGCCTCTACACATTTTTTTTCTCTGTCATGCATAATTCCCAGTTCGGTTATTTCCTGAGTATTGATTTTCTAATTGCAATTATTTTTCAGTGACAGATGCCACCATAACACCCCACACCCTAAATTTTGTCAAAAAATTAGTGAGCACTTTTGGGGTGGGCATTGAGAATGTATCCAGCGTCAGCACGACCTTCTCAAGTGCAGCATCCGAATCTCTTGCAAGGAGAGCACAGGCAACTGCTCAGGACCCCGTGTTCCAGAAAATGAAGAGCCAGTTTACAACGGACTTTGATTTCAGGTTGGTGCTTAATTGGATGACTCAACAAGCTAATGTGACAATTGCAGTAGCAGCAATTTTGAATTGGAATTGGGTGTAGCAGAAGTGTGTCATGTTAAGAGGGATGGGAGGCAGCTTGTCTGATAGCTTACAAGAGGAGAGGAAGCCTAATGACCGACACTCCATTTGATTGATGAGATTAATTAAGATTGATCGTAACTATTTAATTTCAGAGGAAACAGTTTAAGATTAATGGGTGCAAGGAAAACTTGCTGTCAGTGAGGCATGAAGATTAGCGTGATGAAAAGATGTTGCCATGTTTTTTCTCTGGGGTTTTTGTTGAAAGCTAAAAACTTGATTTATATATTTATCCTGCCTTTTTGTTCTTTGCTAATCCAGCGGAGAAGCGTCTCAGTCACCAGAGTCATTCAGACATTTTAATGTGCTCATTCATTGTTCTCAGCCTTTTCGTTTGCTCTGCTTTTCAGCGTCCCAGGGTCCACCAAGCTTCACAATTTGATCAACAAATTGAAAAAGTGGATAAAAATTCTGGAAGCTAAGACAAAGCTTCTTCCAAAGTACGTTTAATCAGTCTCTCTAAGTTTGGTGATAATTGTTTTATCTTCATTATATTTCAGACCTAATTTTCAAACTCGCTTCAACCCTGTAATATAAATTACTTTATTGATTCAAATGTGAAGTGTGCAACAGTGCATGCTAATTTGATTTATAGCTGTTAGTTGGAGATAAAGCATTTGTCAACAGCATGTTTCCACAGTAAAGTTAGCATCAAATAGAAAGTGCCTTAGAAATTTGTTTGATAGATTTTATTTCTGTGACAATGCTGTTAGTTCTGCCATCTCTAAAGTAACTGGTGTTTAAGTCTTTATCAAGTTATGGTTGCTGTCAAATACGATTGTCAAGACTTCAGTAAATGCAGATTTAATAAATGTAAAGATGAATTTGGGAGACTGTTAATTCACTTTTTAACCATTATTAAACTTATTGTCATTTACAGATCTTTTCTGATTGAGGAGAAATGTCGATTCTTAAGTAACTTTTCCTTACAAACTGCCGAAGTTGAACTTCCCGGTGAATTTCTTCTCCCCAAGGTTAGTTCATTATTTAACACAACTGACCACTGATAATTGTTGTACAATGCATGTCACAATGATAATGTATGGTAAGTTCATTGCAACTGCATCTTTTCTCATGTTTTCTAATTTTTATTGCAGCCAAATCATTATTATGTGAGGATAGCTCGGTTTATGCCTCGGGTTGAAATTGTTCAAAAACACAATATGGCCGCCAGACGGTTGTACATCAGAGGACATAATGGAAAGGTTCGCATTTTTCTGTTGTCTTTATACTTCTCTACTGCAGTGTTCACTGTCTTGTCAATTCATACATTATAAGGATCTATACTGTGTTTCAGATTTATCCTTACCTTGTTGTCAATGATGCCTGCCTAACTGAATCTCGAAGAGAAGAACGAGTTCTTCAACTTCTCCGAATGTTAAATCATTACTTAGGGAAACAAAAGGTCAGTGTGCTTCATGAGCAGTTAGGATTTTATCTCATATGAGTGAAATTTTGCCTCTTGATAATCGAAAATACTTTTAAAATGTTGAGTTTGTGTTTTCTTTACAGGAGACCTGCAAGAGATTACTTCACTTTACTGTACCAAGAGTTGTTGCTGTGTCGCCACAAATGCGCCTAGTGGAGGACAATGCATCTTCAGTGTCGCTACTTGATATTTACAAACAGGTGAGTTATTGTAGACATTCAATTAGTAGTCGAAGTAACTCTTAAGTTGACAGTTTATTTTGTAACATCCAAATTTACCTTAAAATTGTTCTCAATTTTTTTCTCTAACAGAGATGTGCAAAGAGAACAGTTGAGCATGATGCGCCCGTAGCCCGCTACTATGAAAGGCTAGCAACAGTGCAGGCTCGGAGGTCCCATGCCAGTCATCAGGTCTTGAGAGATATTCTCAAGGAGGTACAGATCAACATGGTGCCCAGAGGACTGCTCAAGGAATGGGCAACTCACACATTCCCCAGTGCTACAGACTACTGGACATTCCGTAAAAATGTAAGTAAAAGAGATTTTGCTCACCAACTGTGTAACGTATCACTGAGGTTTTGGAAGAAGAATTTGCATGCAAATTTGACTTTTGGTTTTTTTCTGTTCTAATTTGGACTGAATTGTCTTATTCTCCTATGTAATATCATGCAATGAAAAACAGCAGTGAGTATGTGATATTGTGTTTGTGTACTTCATTAAGAATGTAGAGATATCAGCAATTCACTCGCAGCCAAGAGTTTACAAAAGAACAGGCTCGAGAGATGCCACCGAGTTACTGGTCTCAAGATCATCTAAAGTTAGTGGCATTGGAGATCTGTTAATCAAGGAATCTCTTATCGCCTCAATTTAGTTGCCGCTATCGTTCTAATCCATCACAACTTCTCCGCCAAGGGACTCGGTTGAGCTCTCCTTGGTGTTATCTATAATCAATATCTTATCAAGGCTGACAACTAACGAAGTCACAAAAACTGTGGAATTGTTATCCTGCCTAATGATATCGCAACATAGTTTGGTGCATTAATTAGTTACAACTAGCATTAATTTTACTGCTGTTTATTGGCAGAACTGCAAAAACTTTCAAGTTTGGTGAGGAATGAGGCAGAACATGCCTAACTCCTTCCTGGGTAAAATGATCCATCAAATATTACTAGTCCCTAATGAGACTTTGGTGTAATGAATTAGTGCAATGTCACAGCCATTAGTATTACAACCCATTATGCTGTTTGTTTGTAGTGTTGTCTACTGCGCTTCACTTTAAGATCCCAGCTAACGTTTGCACACATTTTATGTCTTGGTGATACAGCAGGCTAAGCGTTGGCTGTACTCTGCTGCCGATGTGATGGACGGCCACAAGTAGTGGCCCACATGCTTTGCTAGCTTGTGAGCATGAAAGAGATTTTGCACTAGATGAATAATAGATGAGAAGTATGATGTATGTTGTGTACATGTGTTTTGCAGTTCACCATCCAACTTGCCTTGTGTGGATTAGCCGAGTATGTGCTGCACCTGACCAGATTGAATCCTGACATGATGCATCTTCATCAAGACAGCGGTTTCCTCAACGTGGCTTACTTTAAATTTGATATTGATGACACCACAGGTAGGCAAAATTACATGTATAAACATGTTTTCTGTGACCTCATAAAATCAGTATCTTTGTTTCAAATATGTTGTAAGAACACCAAGAACATTATCATTTCTTTGCCTGCTTTCAGGTGACTTAGACGTAAACAGACCTGTACCATTCAGGCTGACTCCAAACATCGCAGAATTCCTGACGCCAACTGGTGTTACTGGTCCTCTCACAGCCTCCATGGTGGCTACAGCTCGCTGCTTCGTCCAGCATCAGTACAAGCTACCAAGTTTGTTACGAGCTGTTTTTAGAGATGAGTTCATCACTTGGCACAAAAAGGTTTGTTTCTGTTGCATTGTCACTAGGGCTGTACACCGATTCTCGATATACAGTTTTACTGGTAGAAGGTTAACGATACAAGTATTGATAATTGTTAAGTAATAATAACGATACGCTTAAATGGTATGCAGACAGCATTATATAGCAAACAAAACACCTGCTACCAAGATTTTACTCTTTTACTACAATGATGTAACACAATAGTTTGCAGTTATTCAATGAAGATTTGTTCATTAAATCTGATAGTCTCTTGGCATTATTTTAGGTTTATAATAAACTTTTATATATATGTACTAAATAACTTATTGACAAAGTTTAACGATACATATCATGATACGTATCGTATCGGTTTTACTGTATCGTGATACGTATCAAAGATCAAGGTATACAGCCCTAATTTTCACACTTGTGTGATTTATATTTGAAGGTGGATTTCATGATGTACTTAGAAAAATGTCTGATGTATTATATAAGAATAAGAACTAAGCTGTTATTTGTGACAGAAGCAAGATGAGACGAGTCAGGGAGGTCAGCCGGTGGAGATGGAAGGAGATCAACTCATCCAGATGGTCAACAAAGCGGTCTCGGCAATCATGACAAGGCTTCAAAGTATGTATTCTGTTTATATTTACGCAGCCCTGTATGTATGGTTTGCATTAGTAGGCAACACATTTTTGAGTGCAACTGTATTGTGAGCAGCTGTCTGTATAAAATATGCCATAGGGACCTAGTCACTAGAGCTGCGCAGTCTAGCAATGGAATACTTCAGCCGCTTAGCTCCCTTGCAGAATTATGTCAGAGAATTTGGCTGCATTCTCAGACCTAGAGGTATTTGCCCCTGGATATTGGTGGAAAGCTTTAAGAAATGGCCAAATGGGAGGTGGTCAAATGGATTGCGTCAACCGCTTGATGCAGTTATATTTTCTCTCAAGTGCACATAGAGACGGGGTAATTCAATAGTGTGCATGTCTGCCACCAGGAGGATTCAAACCAGGCTGTGCTGGATGTCTGAGCATTGATCAGTCATTTCTGCAGACTCAGCATTCTGATGAAGGACTTCATAGGCTGTATTGATTGGTTGCAGCCGCAGCAAGGGCCCTGCTGTGCTGCTGTGGCTAGTGCCCCCACCCTCCGTCCCATGCAGCTAACCCTGTTTGTCAATAGTGGGGAGAAAATTATGAAAAAACCAAGTTTGTGCAATTGTTCAATTAGAAATTAACTTCTTCACAGCCAGTGGTTTCATCCATGAAATGTAATCTTTCCCCAATTTGGATTCCAGCAAAAAGCCTCTCAGGGGAGGTAAAACATTTTGTTTTGAGATCCCCCACTAACAAATTGTCAGAAACAGCTAGAAAAGCAGTAACTCTATCTGAGGCAATTACTGTTTATTTTCAAAATTGATTTGAAGAAGTCGAAGGATTTGGCATAGCGTAGGCATTCATGTTACTGGAGGCAGAATGCTTTCAGGCTGCCTAGCAACTCGACAATTAAGTTGAGTCTCTAATAGAACGAAGATAAGATCATGTTGGGCTCCTTTGGCGTGGGGCAGATGGTGTTATTTGCTGAGATGAGGTGCTGGTTGTTCATACACAGAGGTATCTAAGTGCGCTGACTCGTTAGAATGCACGCTTTGTGCAGTTGACTGGGGCCATCAATTATCTGGGCCTTCTATCAGATCCTGCTTTTGTCGATTTCAAACGTGACTTGGTGTTCCAAATTACAGATGATGGTTGAGCGGGAGCTGGTTGTTCACCAGTCGGTTGCAGCTGCGGGTGGTAGCAGGTGATGGGGATTGATGCAGTTATCATTGCATGTGAACTGATTTAGCAGGAAGATAGATGCTGAACAAGCAAGTGAGAATGGGGCGCTCAGGAAATTTTGTTTCAGTAATCAGTTAAAGAAAGAAGTATGTTAGGGACTGCTGTTACATTCATTTTGCATGCCTTGATGTTATCTTAGCATTAGCAGCTGCAAGATGAAGAAAATGTTATAGTGAGGATGACATACAAGTCAGAACATAATTTGCCACTTGTTAGGGTAGAACAGCGCAAAGAACATGATTGTGTAATGGGGGAATGATAGATGCGGAATCCCATGATCATCACGTTGTCATTGTGTCTTGCGAATTCTTGATGCTGCTGAACAATTACACTTTGCATCAAAGTGCATTTTGTTATTGAAATTAAAATTAGATGAAGCTATTTCTTTTGTTTCGAAATCTTCAGAACAATTGGGAGTTGCTAGTAATTGCTTTTAAATATTGAATTATGTTGCATATGAAGCTGATTTGATTGATTATATATTCATATACATTTTGTGTATATACAAGGAGATTGTGGGGATCCTAACATCTGCGTAATGGCTCTGATGTCTGGATCAGTTCATAAATATCCACTGCATGACTACCGTTGTAAAGATCGTCTCTGATACTCTTTGTTGGTAGTCCCATTAAATGACTATGACTAAGTATATAAATGAGTCAATACAGATTATGGCAGTGACCTTCATTAGTTTGTTGCTTTATGGCCACTTTGGAAGCTCTCCACTCTTATCTTAGTCCCTGTGGTGGTAGTGGTGGTGGTTTTACTCCAAAGAATTCATAGGACGCTGTTACGATAGAAGCAGTTTTTCACAGGATTTTGGTGGCCTGGGAAGGGGGTGTTTTTGTGTCGGGAGATGAGAATGGCAAAGGAATGCGAGATGAGTGGTGACATGGCTGGACCAGAGGCAGGCGATGTAAGTCAGCTTCAGCAGCCCTGTCCCCAGTGGACGTGGTCTGCGATGTGATGAGCCTGAGGAGCCAGAGAGGCCTATCTTTCGGTGTCCCCGCTATACTGCTGTATTTTTAACCCTGAAAAAAATTAATTATTGAGCCTTATTGACAAAGCTATGAAACGCAACTCACTAGGACTAGAGCCTCAGAAGGCGAGCCTTTGAAGTTTTTTTTGCAAGGCACTGGCCTCACCACATGACAGATATGGTACAGGCTTTGATGAGGACGTTTTCACCTGTGATCTGTCGTTCTAATAAGTGCCACTAGGTGTGTCCCCCCACTGCCCTGGAAGTATATTGACAGGAAGTATTGTCAAGCCTTGCAACTAATGAGCACCAGTCTTTATGACCATGACTGAATTTGTCACTTCGTTATTGAAATCATTATTAATTTTCCCACAATTGTTCATGTATTTTGCAAGACCCACCCAAAATAAAGGCTGCTAATGTGATCATTTCAACAGTTTTGCTCATTTTAGAGGACTAATGATGAATCGGATGATGTCTTTGGCTGCAGACAAATTCGATTCTTCTCCTGGAAATGAGCGACGTTTCACTGCAACCGCTTCAGGCAGTGGCCAAGCGCTTTTGTCACCAGGCAACATCTGTCTTGGGAACTCCTGCCTCGAAGCACGCTGCTAATTGTACTCCCTGAGCCAGGAAATGGTTGCTCTTAATTTAGGTCTCCAGTCACTTCTTTGTCTAAATGCTATTCATATGAAATTCTCAGTGGTGCTGAACACCAAATGTCAAGGTGAAAGCTGCCTGTCTTGAAAGCAAGTTTAGCTTAGCATAGTGCCGTTTTGACTAAGCTTGGTACTGTAGAATCAGGATGAGGCTCTCTACCTGTTGGGATGAGGAGGAGAGTAGAGGCATGTATGACCCCGGCTGGCCCACCTGACCCGTGATTGACTCGTTCGCCGAGCGCTGATTACTCTGGCATCCTGATGAATTGCCGCCTCTTGCAGTTTTTGACACTTAGCCTAATGAAAACTGATGGGCTGGCTTAGCAGACTCCAAGGCAGAAGCGGCCTGTATCAGCCAGCATCCTCGCCACAGCCGCTTTCTTTATGACACAGTTGCAGGTTTTTTTGGAGGAGGGCAGGACTGCAGGAATGGGCATTAGGCCCTGATGGAAAGGGGAAATGCAGCAAGGCTGCTTTTTGTGTTTGTACTGTTCAGTATGATGGATGCCTTGCAAGATGTCCACCTCAGATTATGGTTGGTTGGTGCTGGTGGGACACGGACTGGAGGTTGTCTGCTGGCGCATTCTGTGTCACACCTAGCACCCTCTGCTCGTGTCGTCCTTCTCCCTCCAGCTTCTCTTTGTTTACCAAGCATTTGCTGCAGTCTTGTTGGACTCGAGTGGAGGTGAGCACTTAAAACTGGTGGAAGAGATTGATTGACTGGGGTAAGAGATGGAAGAGCAGAGAGGCTGGCTGGCTTAGATGATGGCTTGTTGACTGTCGTGCTGCTGCATTGGGCTGGAGACTGAGTGCGATTAAGATGGCCAGTGGTCAAGAGGTGGGCGACAGGCCCAAGGAGCTCATCGTCTTAATGTGGCTTGATAGAGTCGCTCCTTGGCAGTGACGGGATGGAGGGCTAGGTCTGCCAATGACATGGCCCACCGTCATACACAGGCGGCTGCCTCCAGAGGTCTGCCCAATCACCCTTTGCTGAATCCCTATTAGAGGCAGCCAAGTGGGATGAGAGCAGCCATTTGCGTCAACACAATCAAGCAGAGATTGTCAGTTGGGAGTTGGCAGTTTGCTCTGGCCAGCCGAGGTCATCCTGTGCAGGCCTAGGGGTCACTGACCGCCAGCGGTCACTGCGTATCACCTTAGATTAAGTCTATCCAGACATGTTTCCCGCAGATAATTCAGTTAGTCCAGTAAAAGTTGGTAAGCAAAGTTGATGTTTGGCCATCATGCCTGGCATCATTGCAGCACTCATTTGTCTGGCTGGCAGCTATTGAGTGTTCCTGCATAGGACTAAGTCCCATGGGGAGACACCCTGCACCCTGACCCAACACCCTGCCCTCTAGCGTGCCTCTGACGTATACGAGCTATGACAGGCCAGCACGGCATGCCTCATACTTAGCCTACTGCGGTATAACCAAAGAGGGCTTTGCCTGCCTCAGCCTCTGATGCTCTGATGGCCTCTTCAGCCCTGTTTGCCCATTACTTCAAAGCATCGGTGTTGGCTGATGCTGCGATGAAATGAATGCCTGGCTATTGTCACGCGCTTATGTAGTGACTGTGTTGAACTTTTTTAATCCTAACTTCACATAACTTTGTCTCTCACTAGCCCTTAGTTCCCTGTTCTGATTTTAGTTTCTCATCTCCTATCATTATGATCCGTTTTTGGCAAGGATCCATCTCTCACGCAGGCTCAATATGTCATGCTCAGATTGTGGTTGGAACTTGAAGAAGAGAAAGCAGAAGAAGAGCGTGGAGTGACAGAAAAGTAACTGCCGAGTGATAAATCTCCAAGAAGGGTTGGCCCCACTCGACTGGCAGTATTAGGGCCTGGCAGACTGATAATATGGATGGATTCGAGTGAGCGAGCTGTGTGCCCAGCACTAGATGCAGTGATTGAATTTGGGCTGGCTAGCCTGTATACTTCATAGCTGAGATTAACTTATAAAATATGCAATAATGGAAAGTCGTAGAGGCGCCTATTGGCCTGCTGCACAATGGCTGCTCCGGGCAGGTTCACCAAAAAGCGTCCAATAATATCTGCTGGAAATTTACCGTGTCAGACCGCTGTATTCATCATCTGTGTTTATACCTCTGCTTATATGTGGTTCCTGTGGATGTTGCATAAGATGTTAGCGTCACATATTGAAGACCAGAAGTTGTCATATGTAATCTTAAGGTATTGAAGCATTGTCTCTGTGCTAACCATAATGTAAGGGCCTCAAGATTAAATGGGGAATGGGCTGATAAACTATTTAGTAGTTGGGAATGAATCAGTGACTAATGACATTCCAGAGATTGTGTAATGACGAGAGGTTACAAGTGTTGAGAGCGGTTGGCCTCCTGTTATGCAGCGAATTTGGTATTCCGTGATTGGAGCAAGTAATGGGAAGATAACATGTGCAGGATCGATGCAAATCCAATCGTGGCTCTGAGATGTTAGAGAAGTTGAGTCATGGCCAGCATGGATTGGTGTTGGGGCTAGCAGGAAGCGCGTGATAATTGCAGCATTTCCACTTCTAGGTTCTATTGTAGGACCCTGAGATGCCCCCTCCACATCTTAGGTGGCCCTGTTCGGCTGAGTTGCCAAGAGCCATGGCCTGTCCCCAACCAATATAAGCAATATGAAGATGGGCAGATGAATTGTCTGCAGTTGTGAATTGACTTTGGGCAGCAGATGACCTTGAGAAGATGAGGGTACATTGGGATGCGGATGAGTGGGACACCAGGGGGGGGGGAGCGCATGGACCAAGGTGCCTTTGGATGGTCCAGTAAATGGCGTTATGAGAGGATGGTGGTCCAAGGGCTTCGAGAAGCAATCAAAGCGCACTCCAGTGGCCAGCGTTTGTAGAGAAGTCAGTATGGAGTGTCAGGGCTTGCTCCCCAGTTGGCTGATCTTGTGCTATTGGTGGCAACCTGCCCAGTGCCTGTGACGTGAGGCTTGGCAGTTTGTTAAATCCCTGTCATTCGCCAGTCACGGTAATATTGGCGTGTCGTGCTGGCTGCTTGTTAGGATCTGAGCAAGCCCTGCAGACTGCAGACACCGTGGCTCCTAGGTTGGCACTGATAGATGCCGATGACAATGCATGACCCTGGCAACCCACTCTGTGGCCCACATGCCCATTATGACTGTGCATATTCCCTGCATCCCATGAACGTCATCTGTAGCAGGGTGGCCCAAACATCTCTGGCCTCATGCAACTTTCTTAGCTCTTCTTTTGTGAACTCTTGCAAGTTTTGTCTGCAAACTTCAGCATCTTTGAAGGGTCTGACTGACACTGATGTTAAGATATGGATTTGTGTTTCGCAGCTAACACATCTGAACATCGCGTGCCCTGGGTCCCACCTCGCCAGCAAATTAGAAGCGTCAGGTCCCGAATATAATAGTCAGCAGACTTTGTTCCTAGTTCATTTAAACTTCGATACAAAATGCATAAAACAGAACAAGTTTCGTGAGGCACGCACATTGACAGATTATGAATCCTTTGACTGGAAGTGTCAAAGGAACGGCATGAAAATAATCAGACCCGCTGCCAGAGGTGGTTGTCTGTCTGTTTGGTGCTAAAATCGACGCTTGTACATTGAATAGACGCAATGTGAAGTCAGACGTTCTTGTTGTTGCTGAAACAGCAGCTGTTTTGATTCCCAACATCTTGCTTGTTAGTACAACTTCAATTGTCTATATGAACTGAAGGGGGAAAAGGAGAGATAGAAGAACTAACAGAAACGTCTCATCGTTATGGACATCTGATGGGGAATGTAATAGCACGAAATATGGATTCATGCAGTTCGTCATTTTCTCTACTTTCTTTTGTGGTTATACAATTCATGATGCCATGCAAAGTAATTAAAGGTGATCTATGTACATGTTCAAGGTTCATCTAGGATAGCCTGACTCATACTATCATACAACCGTGCCCTAAGAGCCCATGTAGACTGGAGCTTGTGCACACAGGTCTGACAGAGAGACAAGGCTGTGTTGAGCTTGGAGTGGAGCTGTGTTGCATCAGCAATACAAGAGTGGTTGGCTATCAAGGCAGCATTGCCTGTGTTTCCCATCAGAAAGTTTGCCCAAGCCTCTCAGCTCCAGCCCCTGAAATCAATTGAAGTGTTGCCTTTCGGCCCACAGCTCGGACGTTGACCAACCTGGTCAGTGTCTGGACATTGGCTAATGACTTACCACCAGGTTGTTACTGTGGCTGCCTGAATGACCACTGTCTTGATGATCAGTCTTGGCTGCTTTCCAATTGGATGGTCAAACCTAAAACTGGTTTAAATGCGTCTTGGCTCACTAGGTTTACCGTTGAAAGTTTTTGGTGACTTTCTGACTTTTGAACAGCTGTTGTTAGCTTTGCAGCTGACAACGTGTGTTGCGGGTGTTGATTTACTGTTGTTTCAGAAATCAATAGGGAATGATTAATTACTGGCTGAAATGTTACTATCACTAGTGGCAACAATAGTTGGTGAATGCGTTGAAACTGGACTGTTTAAAATACATATCAATGGTATTTTTGAGCAGCTCGGTGGCCTAAAGGCATGCCAATTCCATGTTGGCCAGCTCTGCTGCAGGTTCCAGGTTCGATCCCTGATCCGAGCACTCTTCGTGAGCTACATCCCAACTGGATGTCGATCACATGAGACATTAAATTTGGGGGCTGCCTTGTATTCGATGTCTTTTGCTGAGGCAAGTAAAAGACCCCACCCATGTGGTAAATGTGTAACATGGTGTGGACTCCAAGCCTTATCTCAACATAAGTCTGCCTCTGGCAGCTGATCATATAAGCTGACTAAGCTTCAGACCCAGTAGCATTGAGACATAAACCAGATCACGTAATTTAGATTATGAGTAATAATTGTCGTTAACAGCGTCTGGAGAAGTTCCAAGACTGAAGTTTTCCAATTCCATTGATGACTTGAATGAGCAAGAAGCATCTTGTTGCATTTTTTTTAGATTAGGCTGTAACAAGGGTAGTTGGCTGCTTGTGTTTTAAGTCTACAAGTTAGCGGCTGTGTCAACGGAAGCGAGAGGGCTGGTGAGCTTGTGGGGGGCTTGCCTCTGCAGCTGGTCACAGATGGGTAGATGCAGGGAGCAGGGATTGTGCTGCCTTATCCCACATGAGATGGGAGAGGACTCTGCTGCTACTGCTGCTGCTGCAGGCAGATTAGAGCCAGGTCCTGCCATCCATCCCAGCATCAGGAGCATCTAAGGGTGACAAACAGGCCCAGCAGAAAATGAAAAACTCCCAATATATGTGGAATAAGAAAGGGCAAGCACGGGGGCTGAGGTCATTTACTTGGAGAGTATTGGGCCTGCAAGAGCTTTCCTTCGCTTAAGGACTTGCTGGGAGTAGGGTGCCGAGGAGAGGGGGGGGGGGGGGGTAAATGGATGGTGAGGTCGGTCTAGGATGGAGCGAGTGAGATTGAAGGATGAGGAGCCTGCAGGGGAAGCAGCAATCGGGGCCTTGGCCCTGCAGGTGAGAAGGACTGCAGTGCTGGCATGCGCCTCCTCGCCGTCTTCTGGCTGTCCGGCTGATTTAGGGCTTGGTGTCTACTTACCCCCTTGATTGAAAGCCTTTGGTGTGCTAGCAGGGTGGCTCCATTGATTGGCTGCAGGGCAAGGTGACAGAGGGCCGGTGTCAACCAAAGGGTGCTTGTATCACCCATAGAGTCCTTTGCTTCGCTGCTTTTAGGCTTTCTTCTGCTTCTAAAGACAGGATTTCTTTCTGCTGCTCAGGCTAGCCATCTTCCCTGGCTGCAATCTGCGGCCAAGGTTACTGCTGGGAGCGAAGAACTATGGAGGTTCACCTTTAGCTGTGCCTCATACATTAGTCAAAAGGGGCGTTTAGCAATTAGGAGGGCGACCCTCGCTGCTTGAGGGAGTAAGGCAGGGCGGTTCCCACAACCAAACAATCTGGCTGCACCACTGGCATCCACTGGCATTGTCAGAGAAATGTGCAAGAGGTCCAGAAATCACTGGGTTCCCTGACCCCATATGCAGGACAGTCCTGGACTGGCATGGCTGCCATGGCTGGTCTGTTTGTGGCAATCGTTGTAACGGGCCATCATGGACCGCCAACAAGTCTGTTTATAGTGCTGGCATGCGCGCATCACTTGTGTTTGATGTTGGGCCAAGTGGTCGCTAGGTGGATGACAGGACGTGCGGGGCACGTTTTGCGGAGCGTGTGAATCACGCATCTGACTTTATGCAAATATCCCCTATTGGTGTTCCATTGGCTTCGGCTTCTGTCCAGTTTGCATGGCAGTGCTTGGGTTAAGGCTCGTGTCTGGCGTATTTGTCAGGTCAGCTAAGATCAGGCCAGTTGTCAATCAGTCTGAAAGCCATATGATGTCAGGTCCGCCCTGGCCTGCTTTTGCTGGGGACAAATCCTGCGCCATGTCACCTGTCTGGGGAGGGGGGGGGGCTGTTTTGAGGGGAGGGGACCGGGGGGACAAGCCCCTGGGAGGCATGGTCATCCTGATAAGACTGGCCAGCATGTTGCGTGTGATTGCTGGGCACCTGTCTACAATTATCTACCTGCCTCTGGCAATTAACGCCGTCTTGTTTCTGCCAATGCTGTCTGTTGCCTGCCTCTGCCTGTTGCCTGCCTCTGCCTGTGACGGGGGCACAAGGACCCTGCCCTCCTGACCTGCTGGTCACCGGGCCAATTGTGCTGCTAATTGCTTGACCCACACCAGCATTCGTCATTTGCTAGGCATTGCTCCTGACTAGCTTCTTGATTAATCTTCTCATTTATCCCAATTTTTGTCCAGCTGATATAATTTAGCCCTAATTACTTCCTAAGCAGGGGTCATCCCTGTGCATATGTCAACATTTGGTGTGAACAGTCTGGTCTTTCCGTGGAGTGGGTTACGTTTCAGTTAAGTCCAAATAGTGGCACTACGTTGTAAGCTTGCACGTCCAAGCAGATCTTGAGGAATTTATGTATACGTTATTTTGTTTTAAAAAAAAATTAAAAAAACTTGTATGATAATGATAGAAACTGGGTTAATTAGACTTCTTCAATGTAGGACATATAATTCAAGTACTTAAGCTGGTAACTTTTGTGAACTGACCTCAGTGACCTTGTCTTACTAAGGGAGTACAGTGAACGGGCAGTTGTGACGCAATGTTAGATCATAAGGGTCATTCAGCAGGAAGCTTTTGTTGGGCATCCCTTGAGAGGGGGTCAGGGTCGTGAGGCCTGATTGATGTCTTTGGGGCCATGACTTGTCCTAGTGGGGGGACACAGGGACCCCCTTCTCCCAGCCCCCCCCCCCCCTCGTTCTTTATCTGGTCTTTTCAGCCTCAGAATTAGCTTCATAGTAACCAGGCTTCTTCACTTACAAGGTTGTTCTTGGCACTTCATCAGTTTCCAAACTGTCCCCGGGTCACTTCAATATCAGCCCGAATGCCATCCAATACCGGGTTTTTATTAAAGTCCGGTCAGAAATCACTCTGGCTCGCCAGCAAATTGCCTGTGGGTCAGCAGGCCGAGCAGATATACAAGCCAGTTTTGAGTAATAAAATCTTAAGAGGAGGGGGATACCGGTGGGGACTGTGAGGACTAGATTGGAAGTGAAGCGTTGTTAGAGGACACCCAGGATGTTTATAGCAGTAGGGACTGTGACACAAGACGCCTCCACCACGAGCACCACGTTTCCCTCAAAAGCCTGACCATTATTGGCTCAATTACCAGTTGCTAGCGCTGCAGCCCAATTCATCACCGACACTTTTTGTCTGGACCTCTGTATGGAGTATTAAGGCTGTGTCACCCGTCTGCAAAGCCAAGTCTAGCAACGTATTCAAGTCCCCTCAAGTGGTATGCCCAGTAACTTGTCAAAAGATTTTTGCTCTCAGCTGGCCCCGAGCTGCATAATGTAACCTGTCACAAATGCTTATGTGTGCCCTCTAAAAAAAACTGTGCTTATTTATATCATGTTTGTTTATGTGTTTCAGATTTGGCCCTGTTCGAAGGAGCTGAAAGTCGAGTGAGCACTTTGGTTGCGGCTGCGAACAACCACGACAACTTATGCCGGATGGACCCTGCCTGGCATCCTTGGCTCTGAAGAGCACAAACAGAAACAAAAAGACAGTTTCAAAAGTATATTGTGTATCACCAAGTGACTTGTTCTCCATTTCACCCATGTGAAAAAGGACTGCAATATTCCAGTATTGAATCAAATGGGGAACCCAAGTTCTCAGATCTCATCAAGCAATGCAGAGCGGATTCACCAAACCACACATCTGACTTGTTCACTCATTGGGTACTACGCACTTGATTCCTGCGCCGTCAACATTACGTTGTGGGCACAATTGTGACACTAAGTTGTGTAGACTTGTTTATATCCCAGTGGGAGCACTTTGTGCTATTTTTGTAATTGCATTTTCTTGTTCTAAACCTGAAACGAGTGGATAGAATTTGATATCCAATCATGAGCATCATTTCTAAGCCTGTTTATCACATCTATTGTTGTATTAGATTACATGATGTTGTAAATGGAAAGGATAGGCAAAAAGTGAAGCCATTAAGGCTGATGTGGTGCTGACAGATGAGAGCGCGGCAGAGTGACAGGAAACCCATTGTTTTTGAAAGATGGTGCTTGTTGAGCCATAATTTCACGAGATGACATCATTCGTGGAACAAATGACAGTTATCGACGACCGCTGATTGTGTTGAACGCTGTGCTGTTATGTGGTTGTAGTGAGCGAGTGCTGAATTTTTAGCCGTTGGCTTGTGGTGATGTATTTGTTTTATAGATGAAAAAGCCAGATTGGGTGACATGTATGACAGATTAGTCTTGTAAAATTTTCCTAATGTGAAATAGCACTGCAAGTTGGCCCTATGCATGCAATAGAATCATCCACTTTGTGACAAGTCGCTTCCGAAATCATGCAAAAACACCAAGATTCAAAGTTGCCCAAGTTTTAGAGGCAAGGCTCAGAACAGTAACTGCTGTTGATGTATTCGCTTCAAGTGATTTGCATGCCTGCCTGCCCTGCTGTTAGCATCCGAATAGTGGATTTGTCATCTAGTTGCTTTTAGCCGTTTCGAGGTTGCCAAGCGCTGTGGAGCTGAATGTGGGTAACGGCCATGGGGAGGTTGCTGTCATATGTTTGATGGATCGAGGCTTAGGTAGTGCATGACACCCTAAGATGCTCACTGATATGGCACTATGATATGGGTGCAAGGACCTGGAGAATGCCTACAAGGCTTCTAGCAGGCCGTCTGACTTTGATGGAGTTTATTCCATTAAAGAACACGCTAGTCTATCACCATCTAGTGTTGTGGAGGGGACAAGCGTGGCTATGGCATATTGGTGACCGCCTTGGTGTGGAGCTGCTTCTAATGACTGTTCGCCAATTCCCACCTTTTATGTGGAAGAAGCAGTTGGGTGATAAATGAGACCCAATCACCCGGCTCGATCCAACACAGAGATAAGAGGCTGTCCTTCACAGAGTTCTGTCATGTCACAAACATCGCTAACGATCCTCATCCTTGCATCCTCTATTGACCGAGCACCTTCCAGTTGATTCTCCTCTTTCAGTATCATCTTTGCTGTATTCGGTTCTATGTAAATTTGCATTGGAAGAGTCAGCTTGCTATCCGGTGAGAGTATAACTGATTTTGTGTGCTATTGAATTAATGACCAATGATCACTCAACCACAAAAATGTACAGTGTGTGCTTCATTTGTTAAGTGTAAATATGTATCCAGATGTGGCTTAATGCCACACTATGTTGGTTAGTGTGTGCCCTTGTGATATTTATTGACCTGTTACCGCAGGTGCACCTGTGTAAATATAATGTTTCTCGCATGTAATTGTTATGACAGTGCCTGTTTGTACATGTAATATTTATAATGAATCCAGCACATCTGTCAGCTGTAGAATGGCAATAAATACATATAATATATGGTTAATGATTTTGTGTTGTGTATTGAAACTATAAAGAAAACAAATTGAAAGAAAGGAAAGGAAGGAGAGGAAGGAAGAGCACTATTATGTGTGTAGCCTTAACTGCTGTACTTCCCATCTGGGAGGACATCACATAATCGTTATGCTGACCTTTCCAGAAATTTTGGCGTGAAACAGTAGCAATCAATAACTGGAATCCGCTTTACTCTTTGGCTTGTCTCATAATTCATTTCTATGAGGAGGCTTTTCTCTGTCCATCTCCTTTCAATCGATGGTGGCCACAGTTGGAGTCTTGACCTGCAGACCTTGGATGCTGCACCAAAATGAAGCAGAATAGCATCCTCGGAATGGAAGTGAACTTGGCAGTACAAGGAAGACCTTTGTTGGGCACAAACCGAAAAAAATGGAGATGAGTGGTCCTCCTATGGCCTTGCTATGAAACCGAGAGGATTGAGGGGTGTCTCCTTTGATTGTCATCTAATGTTTTCCTTCTAAATTGAACTTGTCAAACTTGGGCAGACTAAGGCGATGACCAAAGCCCTCCATGTTTCTGCTCAACTGGCCCTTTTCTAAGACCACCACGTTCTGTTTGGATCCAGGCTGCATTGACCAGAGCCTTTTTGGAAGGCTGTCCTCCTTCCTGCTGACCGAGAATCTCCCTTTGTCTGTGGCGAAGTTGACTTTTCTACTTAGTGGAGGTGATGTTGAAGAAGGCCATAAGGTTTAAAGAGCACTGGCTCAAGTAGGCAACTCAGTCGAAGTTGGAGAGACAAAAGAGGTGGGCTTACCAGGCTGCATGCTTAGCCAAGTATTATGCCAGCCAAGCCTTGGACTGCCTTCTTCTTCACTCAAAATAGACCTATTGACTTTCTTCACATTTTCTAATTTCCTGCGCATGTGTCATGTCATTATGGTAGTCGGTCATAAACACCCAAGCGACCCAACCAGCCATGTAGGGCCCCAGTCCCAAGACTTGGTGGTGAGCCTTTATTGATCAGCGTCTTGAATAGAGCAACTCAAAATACTTGCTTGAGGGACTGCGAAATGAGCGAAGTCCACTGTGGGCTGCCTGCTAAATACCCAACTAACGAACTGGCCACAGCATCTTGACTTAAATACATCGCCTGGGCATGCAGCTGGTTTTCGCTGGATTACCCAGCTTGGCAATTGTGGGACTCGTCAGGGTCAGCCAAAAGGGCCGGGCAAGTCTTGCCTCAGTGGAGCAGGACAAACAACGATGGGCTCTTGGGCCCAGAAAGTGATCAGCGTTTGATTGGAGGCGGACTGCGTGGGGCCAGGGAAAACAGCACGAGGATCATCGGGACTGCGAACTCATGTCTGACCGACTTCCGTCGACAAACTGGCCGTCTCATAAATCTCCTTCCAAAGAGAGTGATTGCTACGTCTTCCTGACCTCACAAAGCACTGGCCTCTTAGAGTCGAGCTGCTATGCATGTCCCTTGGACCCTTTATGCCATATTACTCGCCTGAATGTCCTCTGTAGGGCACATGGCCAACTCATCGCGTTAATATCCAGCCACTCAATGCTGCCACTCTTGTCTCAATATTAGCACCACGACCTCCTACTTTATATTGTATGCCTGAGTAAATAAGGCTATCAGGACTGCATGCATGATACTCTTCTGCAGTATTTCACACTCTTGAGTCATTGCGCTTAAAGGCTGGACTATGATGTACCAACTATGACATAAATCCAGTCCAACAAATAACAGACTGGAGGTACTCTATTGTCGCAACAAATTTATGTTTAAAAAATTTCGTCATGATAAAACCGCTTTGAATCATTTCCCAGATAAGCTGTTCTTGGCAAAATGGCCATAAATTTAGTACTTGACACAATACATTTTGCTTTTTTTTTTGTCAAACAAAAACTTGTCTTGTGGCGCGGTCCTTCACAACCGAAGCACAAAAGCTCAACCCAACGGCAGAGGACTTGAGCATGACTTAAGACATTAGTCGCACCAGTGACAAAGCACCCTAATCTGCCTGATGACAATATTATCACATAAATCAAGGCCAAAAATGAAAATCGTTGTAAGGGGAGTTAACAGCTAGTCATTTTGGGAGTTTTGTTACATGAAATCCCCCATAAAAACCAGCAATTGACCAGTTTTATGGCTTCTAAGTTGTCTTGAGCTGACGATGGTAATTTGGAGGGTCACGAGCTGGCAGAAAAACTGGCTGTCTGCTCGATTTATGCTTTTGTTCTTAAAGACGTATGGGGACATTTTTGCCATCAAAAGATCTAGATTAATGTGGACTGGTCGTTCATACTGAGCGCTTTGTTCCAAGCTTCAAGCGAGTTTACTTTTATATAGCTACTTCACAGAATCAGATGAAGCCAGGAAAGACTTAGAGGACTTCAGTGCATTTAACATTATGGACACTAATAACCATAACCTATTCTGAACCAGGCAATGCTCTTAGTGTAATGGGCTTTCAATTCTAACCAAGGTCACATTTCATCATTCTTATGTCTTAACAACTTTACTACTGGCTTATGCCGTGTCAAGTTGACATTGGAGCTATGGCCTTTGTTTCTTTTTATGGCCTCCATTACTCTACATTCTGCTTTGGTGTCAAGTAATTGATGCAGATGATCTGAGGATATAACGTAGAATTAATTCTCTTTGTCCAGGATTAATAATTATAAGTTTCACATGCTTCTCCCTCATTGCTTTATTTACAACATCATGCCATCCTGCTAAAAACTTTAGCCAAGGCTGACACGTATATAAGGCATTAACCAACTATAACCCAAATCGCGCCTTTTTGAACTACACAGGAAAACTAGTTAACTGAAATGTATCCTAATTTTTCTTATTCTGCATTGTTGTTACAAAGAAACATTTTTAATCACGTCTTTACTCACTGGTCATAGGGCACTGATAGATTGTATTGCATAACTTTTATGTACAACTTAATTGTAACGGGAAAATAGGCATATGGGTTGGTATTTGCCATGTGAAACTAAGCAAAAGTGAAAATACCAATCATGGACCATGAGGTTCAACCGAGGTGCGGTTATTACTAATTGAAAACTATACTGAAACTAAACTATGTATTGGGGTAAAGTTGGGTAATCTCACAGAAACTGAAAGCCATCAGTAGTACATGCTCACACCTGGTGAAATTTTCAAATTTATTCGTAGTCATCATCTGTAGAGCAAAGAGCACATTTGAGGCAGCTATTTTTTTCATGTAATGTAGACTTAAATATTTACCTGTCATTTCTTTTGTACTTTTGTTTAGGGGAAAAGCCTGTAGAATATGTTAATTTTGTGTAGATATGTCAACCTGATTATTTTTTTGTGAATACTCTTTTCTTCGATTCTCACTCTTTTGCAATGGCCATGAGATGTCAGCAATTCTCAGAGCAGCCTAGAATGCAAGGCGCACATTGTTGGGTAATATGGGCATAGGTGATTTTATGCTTTCTTTAGTAAAACTCATTGTCAAGCAAGAATATCATGCCAGCAATGAAACATTTAAAAAAAACTATCAAATGTGGATAACATCAGATACAGGTGTACTGACATGACTTTTGTGTGTAGGATTATAAAGTGTGCAAAATAAAAATAAGCCCATAGTAAACATTTATTTTGCCCATACTAAACTGCATTTATAGATTAAATTAGTATAGCTTTATATGGGCATTTTAGTGCTCATATTTTCAGAATGAGGTCCCCATAAAACCCCACTGTGGTTTAATATGGGCACTTTTTAATTTTTTTCTAAGCCATACTATGTCAAAACTATTATGGATATGCATATTATATGCTTAGCATTTATAGCTCATTACCTAAATAAAAAAGAATTATGCATTTTCCATAGTAACTTTCATCACCGCATTAGCGAGATAAAAGTATGCCCATATAACCCAACTTTACCTTATATCAATGAAATCATATTTAACAGTGTCCAGGATGACTGACTTCCATAGCCGTTCTGACTAACTTGTAGTCATTTAGAAATTAGTCATCCTTCAATATGGCGTAGAATGACATGTATAAAAATGGTTAGTCAGAATTTCTAGAAATTTTGTTCAATTATTATGATTCACTTTTTGTTTATTATTCTTTTGAGGGTCTCTTCCACGTGTTGTTAAAAGTCAAGTGAGAGTTGTACAGTGCATGGTATCTTCATAAATACTGTTTCGTGGGTTATTTAAAGTTTACAGAGTCGAGCCTGTGTACGTTCTAGTACTGCACGAGTGACACTCAACCAACCAAAACAAAGCCTAATTGGGTGTTGCGTAACAACAATTATAAGTGTCACGGAATTATGCGGGTTAAGTTTTAAGCAAACTAACCGCATTACAAGGCATGTTGTGAATTAAAACACATCAGTGTAGATATAAGACCAGCTCTGTTTTTAACTTTTTTGTCCACTAAGGCCGGATGCAAAATAATAATTCTCCATTTTGCTGAAAAGACATATATTGTATATTCATACCAAAACGCTAAATATGTTTATAATTTGGTATGAGAAAAATTTGATTATTATTTATCAATATATATAATTTTTATTGAACGTAAAATATCATCCAACCAAAACATGCACATGTATGTGTGACACACTGACACTCACGACATTTTTTTTGGAATACAAATGGCGTGCAAATGTCATAATATCAAGTAGGCCTATATTTTGTAGCATTGTCACATTTGGAAACCCCACATGAAATACCACAATGACCCGCGACTCTACAATACATGCTAGGCAGGCGATTCTAATAGTCTATTACTGCTGCCGCAACTAATGTCAGAAATATTTCAAGCAGAATGTATTACAATAGGTAGACAACTCGGAGCTTGTGAATGGTTTCCTTTTTCCCTGATTAGTTCTTCCTTCATGCAGCTTATTATTGGTAATTATGCTGGTCCCAAGACGACTGTCTGCTAACAGGCCTTGTGTAATTAGGCATGCTATATAATTACAGGTAATAGAGAGCTTGGCTCGCTGTGTATGTGGATAATTTCTGTGGAAAGTAATGAATGTAAACCTCTAGCAAGCAGACTCTTTTTTATGGAATTATCAGAATGAAAATTTTTTGTTCAGGATGTTGTTTTTAAGCCTTTAAATTGACGTAGTGTTGTTTATGCCTTTGTCTCAATGATACTGGCCTGAAGCTTATTGACATCCAGCAGATATATAACTAATGAAGTTGAAACCGAGGATGCAGATTAGAACTTGAGTGAAAATATAATTCCATGTTTCCATCTATGCGGGACAATTTCTTCACAGTAAATGATGCATGTATGATGCATGTATAATGCATGTATATTGGCCGCGTTAGAATCGGCTCTGAGTTTTGACAATATATGGGTCAAGGCAGCAGCAGCGTAGGCAGGGAGGGGGTAGCGTCTTTTTGTTTAGGGAAACCAACATAACATTAATTACGAGTTCAGCTACGAGTTTGTCTCACTTACTAAACCTCTCTGTCCCAGATTACAGCAGCCAAAACGATTGAAGGAATCATGTGGGCCACAGTGTCCCTGACGACTTCAAGCCTGTCAAAATCCGTGATTTTTTGACGTCGTACAAATCGCAGTAGCCATCATACAGTGTTTACATTGTAGGCCTAGTGCTGCTGGTATTCTACACACAACACCAGGTATCTATTCTTTTTTTTAAATAGAATATTCTTGTTAAAGGGGGCTTCATTTTCTTTGACAGTTCTCTGTGCGTCTCTCCGGTGTTTTTAAGTCTGTCAGTTTATGGATATTTTAGGATTAATTAGAACTTGAGACGCGATATCTGAGTCATTTGATATTCTAATAGCCACAATTAGCAGTAATTTGACATCATTGTAAGCGATTAAAGAGAGTCTTTTGCGGAATGATATATTTTTACATTCTGTCATTTTAAAAGGCTAATACTGATATTTGTCTGCAGTACTTTAGAACTGTCATTTTTAATAATGACTTCTTTTATCTGTCAAGATGTTGTTAACCTGTATAGTTTGAGTTGATTAATATAAGATGAAATTGATAAATTCCAGCCACCATTGACGGTCTTTGTTATATAACATTATTATCGACTGCTTATTGAGTGACACAATTCAGATTTTTTTGTTATATTACAAAGCGTTATAACCTAATACCTGAATTATTCTATGTCTCTGAAGTCCCAATCCTATTTTTCCACCATGGTGTGACCTGAAGGGCTTTTGCCAAAGACCTGCAAATGAGCATGCTAAGCAGTTAAGCCTATTAGGGAGTATGGTCACAATTCTGTCCTGCTAATTCCTTGGCTTTATGTCTCGCTGTCCAATATAACTATCAAAGCTCCGTGTATATAAGCATATGGTCTCTCTAATGTCAATCAGCGTTCAATTTGTTTCTTTGTATAAACTTTTTGCTAGTCTGTCCGTCTGTTGTGTGTCTCTGTGTCTCTGTGTCTCTGTGTCTCTGTGTCTCTGTCTGCTATGCTATTTTCTGGGTCTCTATTGTGTCTGTGACCTGAAGCACACATGCAGCAGCTGGTGTACTCACTTATATACTCAGAAAAGTTTATTTCATATACACTAATGGACTTTAAAAACGCATAACTGCGGGTTTGTACATCATGTTTTACCTATGCGTTTTTTAAGTCCATTGGTGTACATTCAAAAGAAAAAACAAATACAGGTGGAGACACCCTTATTAGGATAGTCCACTATCGCTACTAGGGTGCCACCAAAAATATTCTTTCATCCAGATCCCTGCAGACCCTACCAAACAGATTTCACCATTTTAGATATTATAAATTGATGATGAAAGTAAATTTTTAGTTTGGGAATGACAATGAAAGACATTGTATATTGTACCTATCTACGTATTGCCTCTTTATGTATGTCGGTATTTGTCTGAGTTGGCCTAGCTGTCCGTCAGTTTGGCTGTCTGTCATTCTGTCTTGCTGCATTGATCACCTGATGTCTCGTCTTTGCATCATCCCCCGGCAAGGCTGCCAAGCAGGAATAGGAAACGGGAGTGAGCATCAGTTGTCACAGAACTGAGGCCAGCCATAAATGTCAGCCAAAGGTTGTCTGCGCTAAGTGGGCCTGGCATTCATTGCTAGAGACTGTGATTCCAGCTCTATCCCGAGCCCAACTGTCATGTCTGCTTAGCATAAAAGGCTACATACAGGCTATATTATTGGGTAATTACTGTGATGACATTGTAGCTATTGTCGTTATGTACTGAACTGTAACGGGCATGCAAGCTCTCAACTATCAAATGTCCCCTGTGTTCCTTATTATTGTCGATGAAGGCAAATGTCGTGCACACACATACACAGTACATATGGTATGACCAATGTGCGTGGTTTGCCTGTTGTGAGAATGGGCCTTTGGACTAGTTGGTCATTTGCCCTCAATTTGTTAGAATGGAAAGATGGTAACGCTAATCGAGGCTTGTTATTGTGGCCATTTTGCACTCGCCTCTATCCAGCTATCTTTTCCTCAGGGGCAGTATGGGGGGGGGGGGGGGTGGCATGGGGGCCAATGATGGCATTTGTGGAATTCTCCCTGTTTCTCAGACAGAGCACATTTTGCGGATCGGCCACTTTGGGAATCAAATAAAAGTTAGCTTAGGAGATTTTCTGTCTGCGGTTTTCTTAAGCTCCGGAAGAAATCTTGCCAGACAAAATAACGGTTAATGGAGGGAAGGTGGAGGCTTATCAGGCAGCCCCCCGACGATTTGATCCAATCACTTATGGGAGCAGGCTGACTGGTCCCCTTGCCTTGGTCAGGCTCAAGCAGGCATTGGCGAATAAAGACGCTACCAAGGTGTTGCAACCAGATCTCTGTGCTGCCTGTCAACGACAGAATGAGTGTCTGTACGAGGGCCTGTTCTGCCAATCCTCACATATTGAATAGACACTGGGGGTGCCCAGCTCAACTGCATTTGGGCGATGGCGGTTTTAGGAAATTGTCAACAAAATTGGGGACCAAATGAGACGTGGAGACTTCTGGAATGCAATCCGTGACAAGCTCCGGGGATGGAATCTGATGGATCGATATTAATTTGAAGTTCGCGCCGAGAATGGTGATCATTCGTCATTAAGAAAGTGGAAAGTGACTTCAGGGTGGATGGGCGATACTGTGATGTATGGTACCATAGATGTGATTGGTGCTTTGCAGGGCAACTTTTTCGAATTGAATAAATGCACATATATCGATTCAATGCTCTTAACTTGCCTTCTCTACCCTGGCTTTGGTAGGGGACTAACTCCCATGACCAGTCTTCGGCCTCATATATAGATTTGGCAGAGGCATAAAAACAAGATGGTGCTGGTCGTTGTGCGAAAGAAGTAATACATTTCAGGGGGTGGCGGGTCCCTCTAATGGCTATTGCTTGAGTAGATTGTGCTAGTTTGCGGCAGCTGGGTGTGACTCGACTTATTTATGGTGCCGTTTGTCTGCTAAGGCAAATGCATCATAACACTACTGCTCCCCGCCAAGAAAGTTTTACGATGCAAAGTTCTAATCATCTTCCGACCTCAGTGCTTGCCAGAACGCCAAGGAAACAGATACTGAGCATCCTCATCTTGTGCTCACACTGCAGCAGCTGCAACAGAACAATGCCTATACATTTGGCACTCTATGCCTTACACTCCATTGTGCTGTTGTAAACAATGCTTCCATGCATATTGTTTGCCACATCTCAAACTACACTTGCTGAACTACGCACCCATTGTAACTGCATTTTTACCCCGTTAAACAGTCTAATATACAGCGCAATACACCCTAGTATTCACGGACTTCTGTATAGTACCAGCCGGCATGAAGAAGACCGCTCCAAGGCAATATGTCCGTCTAGTCTGAGAATGGTAAATAGGGTCAGTGCATAAGGGTAGGATAAACACTCACCCTTATCACAAAGCTGTCCCTATAATAGAATTAGTCCTTAGCCTGTCATAGTGATAACCTGTATTACTCTAATGTTACTTATTATAAGGTCTTTCTGTTCGTCAGATTTATTTTGCATTGCCTTGAAGGTTGTCTTGAAAAATTGGATGGTCTATGATGTTTGTCAGATGATATTTACCAATATACAGTTTGTTTCATTAAAAACGGCCCGTCAAATTGAAACTAGCAAAGCTGTCATAGCTGGCTACTCAAAACTGGATCTAAAAGTAGATATATATAGATATAGATAGAAACATTTATGATATATTAGATTAATTTCTTACATTTACCAAGGTTTATATTTTTCTGGTGATAGATGTAAGCCGATTATTAGCGATAGAAGTGGACAGAAGCAGCTGGCTTTAGCATGTTTAGACCACAGCCAGGTACAGGTCGCTACAGACAGCTAGAGTCGACTGTATTTTATGAAACTAACTGTATGTACTGACTTCAGCTTTAATAGGCCTGCTATCCTCATGGCAGACCATACATGTTATAATGGTAAGATGACCATCGTTGTGAGGTAACGCAAATGGGTGGGGGTATAGTTTGTTGTTCAAATTCAAATGGTCTTGTTTTTTAGGTTGCCTTATATAGCTATACACAATTTTTGGCAGATACTATTTTTCACTTTAGTTTTACTGCTAATTTGAACAGAAATGTTCGCAAAAATGTTGTGTTGTCACATTTTGGTTTTACTGTATGCCTGTTACAGTCCTCTTTTTAATCCTGCTTTTTATTGACTTTCTGCCATAGACAGCATTTCCAGTTTGAGACGGGACTGTGTCATCACTTCCTCTTTGCCAATAGACTGCGCATCTCGGCTCAGTATCAGCTGCTCGTTGCTGGCTTGTCTTAATTTCCAGAATTGATGAAGTCTTTTGCTCCCCTGCCTTTCAATCACACTCCAAGAGAAATTTCTTATCTTCACAAAGGAAGGGTTTGGGACAAAACACACTGCTATCTTAGTCTTGATACATCATCTGACTTGCAAGTGAAGCTATACAGTGATGGATTATAACATGGTTCGCAACTGTCCAAAACAAGATGCAATTAGCAGGCTAATGGCAGCTACAGAAGTTTTTAGCAGTCCTAAGAACTGTGTCTGTGTTTACAGAAAAATATTTCAGCTTTTTGTGGGTTGTTTTTGTCAGGGGAATCCCATGGCACAAGTTGTGCTTATTGCAAACACTGCAAACAGGCTGAGCATGCATCGACTCACAGGTCACTGACACTGAGCAGCCATTGTGGTATAACGAAGCAGGATCTAGGGAAGAGAATGTGTGAAGTTGGTGTGAACACGGGCACAGAGAGCACCAGAGCCCTGCACGGGGGCTTTCTCTCCCTCCCAGCGCCTTTTTTCATCAGTATTGATCAACGACAGCCGCTTTGACGTCCGTGCCCAGGCAACTGTGACGTCATCAGGCAGACGTTCCGACTGCACCTTGAAAACCCGTCCCGCCACAAACACTTCAATCAATAGCCTGACCTTCCCCGAGCTATTTTTAGCCGCCGAACTGCAGGCGGTCACCCTGTGAAGCCAGATTATTGATGTCTGAGGCCCAGAGATTCCCTTGCAGCTGGATCAGAACGGATACATCCACAACAAGACTCTACAAGCAGAGTTTAATTACGCACCCATAGGGTCTACATGTCGCCTCAGAAGTGTCCCTTTGACCTTTGACCGTACACGTGACACTGTCACCGAACTCCCCACCCTTTCCCACTTCAGCCTTTCCCTATTGTTTGGAATGAAACACCCTCAAGCTCAACAGTGAAGTTCCAAGTCGGTCTTAGCTCCCACCGGAAGTTGCAAGTCCTGTATTTCCGGTGCCAACCGATTAATTAGAGACTCAACGGCATCACAGCATGCAGCAGACATCGGGACCTTCGGAGCCATTTTCTCGGGGTCTATTTTTGCTTTATTAATAATAATGCAGCGCGGGCTTGGCGCAATGACCCGCGTCCCAGGAGGAACGACCCGATGTAATAAAACAAATCTTCAGCCGCCAAATGCCAGCCAGCGGCTGGGCGCTTTCCTAATTGTTCTGCTATCCCTTTTAGGGGAGCGCCGACCAAATGAAGGTCTGTTGTCGAGCTATTTCCGCTTCCTCTGCCTCTTTCTGACACATCGGAGGCGAATATTCTGTCGTTTTTTCATTTATGACCATCGCAGACTGACAGAACTGTCGTGTGGAAATATTACGTTTGTCAGCTGTCTGCTCGCTACAGTATATTGATGCCTCTAGCAAGATATTTCCATCCTTCTACTCTCAAAATGACCCTATGGGGCATATTCCTGATGAACTCACAACTCCAATATTCTAACAACTTTTATAAGAATGGTAATTGGAAATTCACAGGTGGTACACTTTGCTATGCAGATGGGTCTGAATGTTGTTGGACCATAATATTGCTTCCACAAATACGTTCCCTCTGAACAAACACTTTTTTGTTCAAAATGCAAATTCGCTGACGTCTTGTTATTTCTGACCAACGGAGTCATGACGTCTGCTTTCGCTTCGCCTGCTCCAAGGGTGACCCCACAGCGCCCCCTATCTGAGTGCACAGGCCCTTGCGAAGTCACGTGATCAGCTGCGGACGTCATAGCGTCACGAGACAGGGCCATAGAGTAACCATAGGTCCATAACTGATAGGCAGGAGCAGCTGACCACAGGCGTCCAGGCACGCGCTGGACATGTGTCCCGTGTTGTGGCAGATGGGTCTAGGCCTAAGCCTATATCTACGCCTTGCAGTACACCTCGAACACACAATGCAGCAGGCTGCAGCTAATAAATGTGATAAATATATGAGGACAACCTCTTAGCTGTACATCTCCTAGTTGTATGCATTGAAGGTACACTGAGTTGCTTTCGCCCAGAAATGCAACATCAACAATGATTATTTAAGGAATGCCATAGCTCTGGAAAATGGTGACTGGCATAAATTCTGCTCACGTCCAATGCTATTTACGATCATGCCCGGCCTTGCTTGTCGGCTTTACTGTCTGCTCATCCTGCTTCCAAATTATATGCCTCGTTCTTTGGTAAAACTAAGTATAGCATGGAATTAACGTTTCCGTCCATTTTACACATGGTTTTCCCTAACATCAGCCAAATGCATTTAGCCTTGCGGGTGATAGAATAGTTACTGCTGCCAGGAGGTGCAGTCCAAACTACTATATCTGAGAGAATACTTAGCCTTATATTTAGGATATTAATTTGGTGCATAAGGATTGTTATTACTGGCGATAGTGAATACAGAGAAAGTAATAGATTACTTCAGCTTATGAGGCGCCAATTTCATAATCCATTTCTATGACAATGCTAAGAGACTGTGAAGACACCAGTTTGCAAGGACGGAGATAAGTGGCGCAATGCAAGCGAATAATCTCTTAGATTCAAAGACCTTGAAATGGTGGTCTCGCAGGACTGATGTTGAGAAGCCAAGCTTCTTCAGTTACTGCCTTTGCCAGACAATAAAGACATTAAAGTGTACATAAGGCCCAGTCATCGCTGTCTCAGATACTCAATGCCTCTTAAGCCTTTTCTTCTAATGAGACAGAATTTCATCCAGATGACACTGAAACGTTTCCAATTCATTTATGCGGATGATTAGGCACGGATGATGGGGGCTGGTGGATGGGGGGCCAGAGGAAAGGGATGACAAGATTCAGCAGCAGGGGAATTGATAGACACGGACCAAAGAGCTTGGGCATGATTGTGAATTCCATGAAGTAGGATCAAGCAGGACGGCAGCTGCAGGATGTGTCAGTCTGTCAGTCAGTCTGTCTGTCCGTGTATATGTCTGTCTGTCTGTCTAGCTGTCTGTCGGTCGATCGCGCTGTCTGTCCGTCTGTCGGTCGGTCTGACTGTCTGTCTGCAGGATGACTTGTCTTGCAAGGGCATCTGTGCATGCTGTCTCCAACTCCAGTACCTCAAGGTCGTCGCCATCACGCATTTGTGCTGACGTAGCAATTGGGTGTAAAAGGTGTCCTTGTAGCACACCATGCCATCGAGTTTTATGAGTCTCCATTGTTCGTCTGACGTGCATTGCAAATTTGCAACTGGTCAGGCGATTGTTGAGCATGCAGTGTGATAAACAGCATAATCTCAAATGAGCAGACAAGGGCATCTTATTGTGCTATGTTTATACCACAAAACCTTACCAACGTGGTTGATTCATCATGACATATGCTTGTGGCGTCATGTCACATAAGCTGACTAAGCAAACTAGTACTTTAATAAAATAAGATACCAAAATACAATATCTTTACTTCGCATGATTATCTGCATGACTTATAAAATTCTTGCTGAGTTTTGCATTCGTTTATTACAAACTTGCCAAGTACAAAGTGGTCAGACGATTGTTTGTTTTGCTTGGTTTTATTTTTGTGGTTACCATTTTGCTCCACCGAGTTTCAGGCACGACAGATCCTCTTTAGCGTTGTGCACTGTCTTTACTGACTGCCACATTTTAGCGTTTATTTGTGTGCAGGACTGCGCGTCCGCTCAAGCCTCAGCGAGTAGGTGCCTCCAGCCGAGAAATAAATCAGGCAGATATATGGAAGAGACTGGGCCAAATTACACGCCTGGGCTATTTATAGGCAGTTGTACATACGGCGGCTGAGTGGACGTTGTCCGGCACTTTCCGCTGTGTCAAGCAGTCGCACATTCATCGCCGACACAATCCTAACAACGCGTCCTGTCTGTCGCGCGCTTCGCCAACTCTCGCTTAACTTCCGACGACCCCGAGACACCCTCGGATTCACGCTGGATCTAGAATATACGCGACTCAGTCAAGTCAGGGAATTGATTGTTTATGAGCCGATGTCAAGGTCCTCTCTTGTCTCTCCTTGTTATTGAGGGCACGTTTGAGGCGCACTCAGTTGCTGCCAGTATTTTGATACAGTCGCCCATCACTCATCTCGTCTGCGCATGTGACGCTATCCCGCCAATTACTCGGCACCCGGCCCCAGTTTCCCGCCTTTTCCCCGGGGCCCTGTCTGTCTTTATTGCACAGCGAAGGAGCCAACGCTACTGGCATGACAGACCAACCACTGGGACATGTGACCGGACCCTGATGACGTCATGAAAGAGGGTGTCTCTCTGAGTTTCATCATCAGAATTCTGATGCGTTTTGGGGCAACTTTATCCCCTCATTCTTTCACATTCTGTACAGGGCCCAGATGCACCCTCCCCGTTGTCATTTATAATTCATATCTAGATAATATCCTTGTTCATTCAAATTGCCTTGTATCCCAGCCCTGTGACCATGACCTGCCTGTCAGGCTTGCTTAAGATTCTGCCTTATTGAATGGAAATACTGACCTCGATGACATGATGCTGCCCTCCCAATATTCACTCACGGAATACATCAATTCCAAGAGTTGTGGAAACCTAATACATTTACGTTAGTGTATCTCTCTCTAGTTTCATGTTTAGTTTAACACATTCAGGTAATCTTCTGAAAATGTGAAATCGTGTAGCTTGGTAGATAGAAGGAAAATATGGTGATGAGGTTTTTGGGCTAATCATGATGAAAGAGTTGTGTCATGTATCTGGCATCATACGATAAGGTTGCATGTCTTGACAAGACACTAATTGGATGACACAAAATATAGAACTGTTCCCATGTTTCATTATCTTATGAATCGAAACACCCGAATGGAAGACCTAGTTCTTTGCTACTCAGTGTCACGTTTACCTTTCTCTTTCTTTTTTTTGTCTTTTTTGAGTTATGCCTGTTGGGGTCTTAAAAAGTAGTAAAACCATTAGGATCAGGTTCAGTGTTGGCTCGTTCAGCGGTATACATAATGCATTTAGGATATGAGGAGTTTGAGAATTCAGAGCAGTGTTTTGACAAAACACGTGTATGTTCACGTTGCAGTATTTGCTTCTAGACAGGATTGGTGAACGGAGCACGTTCTCAGTTGAATGTTTCATAAAATATGTGTGCTCAACGATCAGGTGTCTGGGCTGTTTGTGTCTATGAATGCTCACTGGAAAATATGCCTTGAGGCAGCAAGACCAAGCAATTGGCAGGTGTTTTCTCCATGGCCTATTTGTGGCTGCAGTGTTTTGTGGCACATTGCTGTAGCAGTCTCAATAGCAGTATCAAAGGCTGCCACTTTGATCCACACACCTCTTTTTATTCATTTAGTTTCTCTTTTTAAACCATATTGGTTCTTTGCATCTGTATTTTAATCCCCAAGACTGCTTGAGGGTAACACACTAATGGCAATTTTGATCTCAGCTTAGCCTTTGCTGCTTGTTCAGTTCACAAAGCTCTACGCCTTGGGCATGAATATTTAGTCACCATGCAACAAACTGACATTGAGGCAGACATGGATGATTCTTAAAATACTTTTTATGTAGTTATTGATTGATAAACTACCTCCTACAATAATGAATTGTCACAAATACAATTGATACCTTATTGTTGTAATTACATGCTAGATTTGTGAACTATTTAAATATAGAGAGAAGGAGAGTTCTCTATCGATTCAACACTACAAAAGGCCATTCCTGAAAAAGAAAATTTCCAGTTTAAAGCACACACAAAAAAAAAAGTAATTTTTATCTACAGAATGCAATGAAGTGCAGTCCGATTCACTTTGCAAGTGTACTTACAACCATTGTGTTGAATGATCAATCCCAAGTCATCCACGTGTACTGGTGATGTTCTGTTGTTTGAAGCCAATTATAGACAACCATTGGCCCGTTCAAACGATGTAGTTGTTTGCATCTTGTCCTTAAATTGACTTTAAAAAATGCCTCAAGTAAGGCAAACTGTAACGTCACAAGACAATGTTTTTGAATCGGATCTGGCTGCACTTCGTTGCATTCGGCTGTAATGAGTGGTGTTGGCAATGGCCGTAGCCTCAGTAATCTACCAATCTATAAGAAGTGGCAAACAGTTTTTTTTTCTCCTTTTTTTTTTGGATGACCAATTGCACTAATCTAAGCAGGCTCCATTCAGTGTCTGCCAACACTTGCTATTTCAGGTATGTAAGTAAGAGCTTAATCTTCCCAAATAAGATAAGTGACTTGTGGGTGGTATTGACCAGGCGATTATGCTTGCTGCAATCTCAGGTTAATGACCACTAAATTGCCAAATAGGTCTATGTCATTCTGACACACTGGTTTCAATGTTAGCTTCTTACTTAACGCTGGTTAGATTTGAATTGTTGTTGTACAGCATGAGCACAGTGAAAGTAATGTTGCTTCATTGCAGAATATATTACACACAAGGTTCATTTGTTGTACTAGAAATTGCCATTGCTGAGATGTGGCTGATTTAACCGGTCTGACGTCAGCCTTACTGCCTTCAAAATTGCACACGACAAGAAAGAATCGTTAGATTGATTCATAAAGGTAGTCGTTCATACAGCACGCATACATTTTGTCAGTCTGAGAGCCATTTGTTTGTGCATTTTGTACTTGGGTCTTCCGCACGAAAGAAACATTAACCTCTTGACTAGCACATCCATAGACAGTGGTTGTTTGTAAAAGCTTATGGTTAGAAGAAGTAAATTTATATTTCATTTAGTGCAAGAGGCTTGAAGCGACACAATTTAGAGCTTTCATTCCTGTTCTTACAAAGAATTTTGGTCTCCTTAGAGCTTTCTTTTAGGCGACATGGTTCCATCATGTCATATTTCTCATGCTGTCACATGCAATGCCAAGCTTGAGCGTTCAATTTACAGACGGCACAGTTGTTTGGATCCAACAATTGGAATGGCGTTATTTTTACGACTAGGAGTATGTGGATTTGAAGTCATGTCATTTCTGATGGGCTGAGTATTTATAGCACGACATGAGAAGTGGCATTCTAAGCCGACTGTCGCCCGTTTGTGCAGCGCCTTTGTTTTGGTAGCCTGGGAAGATGGCGGGTAGACGAGAGAGTTGGAAGAGAGATTGGTGCACGGTCATTCACCATTGCAGCTGTCCCAATCTCTGCACGCCTGATTACACCTTGTGATAAGACACTTCTGACAACTATGCATTACTCAGAATTATTGCATCCCCTCAACTCCCTGTCCGTTGCCTGCACAAAGCTGCTTCCATTCAGAGGAATCGCAGCCCTGACAAGTCATCAACTTTTAATCCCCTACTGAATCATGCTCTAATGAAGGCTGGATGAAAGGCGGAATTTCCCTGCAAATGCCGTGGTTTGAGTCGCCTCACAAGTAAGATTTGGAGGCGCTATGTTAGGAATAAGTTAAATCAGGGAGGGATTGAAGCTCTTAGCTTTTAACCGAAGTTAGATGGGAGGGAATTCATTTTATGTGACAATTAGACTGTCAAAAGGGGATGTACATGCTGCTGCTGCTGCTGCTGCTGCTGTTGCTGCTGCTGCTGCATGCCGATGTAAAGAGTTTAGTGATGGTAAAGACATGGTAGCCCACTTAGCAGCGCCTTCTTCTTGTCCAGGCATCTAGGATGGAGGCTTCAAAGGCAGGGTGACGTCACTCGCCTAAATACGTCAACTGAGGCAGTTTGATTGCCGCGGGAATCGCACCTTGCCATCAGAGCTCTTGTTGTGCACACCCACATGCCTGCCAGTCTGGCTCTTGCAGATCATCATGTGTCTTAATAAACCGAACACAACGACCATGGGCTCTCCACTGTCCCTTTTTATGGAGCATGACGTTCTACCTGCATCCTTGATCATGTGATCACGTGATCGATTTCTTGTTGGCTGCTGATGACGACTTCACGTCTTAGGAGCTGAGAGGCCCCGACAGGATATTCCCTTGCATGCTCATGTTTACAATGGGAAGCATGGCTGAGCAATTCAGATTAATACCCTTAAAGGCAAACCTGTGCATTTGGTAGACCTCTCAGTGGATGTCTCTATGATGTTAGGCATATGTAAACAATGAGCAGAATTCTGCGCCACATGTCTCTGCGACTCATGACAGATCATGCGTTAAAACTCAGGCTGATATGACGTCACTTTCTGGATCCCCCTGCTCCTTGTTGGAGTGCTTGCCTGATGGTGCATAAAGCAGCGGAAAGAAAGACAACTCGTTGAATTTAACGGTTGTTCTCAAGAGCAGCAACTTAGAGAGATGCTAACTGCTACCCGTTGGGCGCCTCTGCATGCTGCTGCTGATGCTGAGCTGCTGATGTGGGGATGCCCTGCTACCGACCAATCAGGAGGCTGTTCGAAACCCAAGCAATCAATGCTTATGTGGCGCACCCAACTTGGCGGGGAAAGGCGGGCACAGTTCAATGTGAGAGGCCGCCCCACGCTTTTGGAGGCCCCTATAAGCTATGCCTCCAAACCGACTCAATCAGAGTCTTATGAAACCGTTCGTGGCGTTGGCCGTACCAGGGATGTATCTTGTCTATAAATACAACCAGTTCAAGCGCCAACAGCAGGAGAACAGCCGCCGAAAGGTAGCCGAGAAGGAATTGGCACATCTCAATTCTAAAATCGTGAGTAAAAATGACCGGGCTATTTGACGGCATTGCTTGTTTTTCTTAGGGGCTTGGAGGTCGTGGCTGTGGCGGTCACTGGGGAGTTAGCGGGGTCGGGGCCTGGACGGGGCAGGAATCAATAGAGACACGTGGTCCCCCGTAGTCTCCCCCCCCCCCCCTTGGTCTCCCATGCAATGCTACAAACATGTGCCTTTGTTTTGCTTATGTGTTAGTTCATGTATGCTTGGCCAGCTGTCACCTCCTAAAACTAACTCTAGACTCTAATATCAACAATACTCCCCTCAACATATGTTCGACTTCCCAAATGTTTGCATTTCCAATACTGTCAATCCTAACAAATTAAATGCGATGTTAGCAGATTTGTCTCTGTCGTAGCATAGCTCTACTGGGTTTTATTGTTAGCTAATGGCACCCTTACTCAGTGCGTGTCCCTTTGTTGCCAAAGAGAAACAGATAGTGATTGGTAGTTGTCCGTTATCACTAAGCACTGCACCAAGACAGTAAACATCTAGCGGACGATGGTCTTTGTTAGACAAATCACGTCCATAGAATTGGAAGCAGAACATAGTAGCCCTTCTGAATGGCTTTACAAAATAAGCAGCTAAATGGAAACTAGGAAATGAGCCCAATATTTGGGCGCCATCAAAGAGGTCCGATAGAGTTTCTTAATTCTTTTGTTTCATTTTGAGTGAGATTGGCAGAACTCTCTTCAAGTGAGAGGACGCAGAGTTGCGGAATGTGCTCCGTTCTTCATGGGCAATTAAAGACAACGAGTGCATTAAGTAAGTGCCTTCGAGTTCACTCTCACCATCGGCTACACTCAGCAGCTTCACTCAGCAGCTTCACTCAGCTTCACTCGGCCTGTTTACCTAGCTTCCTGTGAGGCATTGGCTGGGCTATTTTGATTGAAGATACTTTCTTATTCTCTGCCTCTCTCAAAGCTCAAACAGAGCTATGTTTTTTGAATGCGCTGTGCAGTTTTGAGTTGCAAATTGCTGGCAGTTTCTTGCAGGCGACTACTGGCCTCCAACTGCATTGATCTTGCTAGGGGAGCCGAAAGAAAGACATTGGTGTTCCCAAGGGCATGTGGGCTGCCTCTGCTGCGCTAGATTTACGGTCGTATTTTGAAGCATTTTGAGGAAGGTCTCCAAGGACTCACTCAAGGTTCCTTGCTGCTCCCTGCCTTATTTACTTTGCACGCTACTCACTCGCTCCATGCCGTTGGCTGCTCGACTGGTGTGTGTATTGATGAGTGTGGTCACTCGGGTCCAGCAGCAATCTGGTCAGCAGCATGACGTTCTTTCGTGTGCTGGCGCTGCCCTGCTTAATTGGCTCCATCTTGTTCCTCTTGGTCATCTAGCCTGGCCACTACGTGACTCCCTTAGCCTGCTACCTTAGATGCTGGCTGCTAGCGAAAACAAGGGGCAAGATGAAACAAGACTCAAGATGAAACACACCCCTGTGTCCACCTCGGCTCGTGCCTGCCAACTATAGTCGCCTGCTATAGGGATATCTTTCAGTCAAACTATACCCTCAGCTCCAAAATACTAGCTAAATAGATTCTGCCCTCTTTCCATAGTCAATATCATTGTTATTGTACAGCTGTACTATATTCTAACTTTAGATAAAGGACAGTCAACCGTGTACACAAGCGAGTCGAAACAAGCTGGTAATTTTTGGCATGGTCTGCATTTAGCAGTCGGCGTCTGCTGTAATCTGGCTGTGTATTACCAGTGCTGTCTTTTCTCCTTGGCTCAGCACCTTGGCTCAGCACCACGCCCTTTGTGCCTCCATCACAACATGCCTACTTCCATTATCCCTGCCATGTTCTCCCATCCTTACATTGATTAACTGCTACTCTGTCGATATCATCAAGGTAAAATAAGACATGTCATTAGCCTCATATAGTGCGTGCCAGCTTCCTTCACCTCTCATTGTCATCTTGTTTTGATTCCAGTTAGACATTTACACCAGCCACGTGGTTGGTCTGAAACGTCAACAAAAGATAAATCGAATGAAAGAAGATCGCAGTTCATTACCTTTACGATTACACATTGTGGCTCGCCCACGATTTCTATGCAGACGGAAGTATTCATGTACATCTTCATTTAATTTCAAAAAGATGGTTCTTTCCTTGACAGGAGTGAGTTTTTTATTGTATGCTATCGTGTTACTGTCCTAACAGTGCATAAATGGAAGCTAGAGTGGGACAGGTCGTGACGTGAGTATAATGTATCAATAGGAAATGGCTGTTGTAGCGGGTGTCAGGCGTCAAGGTTAGCTGTTGTTATGGCGATGAAGGGACATCCGCCTTCCATGGCCTTCAATGGCCCTCCTTGCTTCTTGCTAAGATACATTCTTGCTGGGCAAACAGCCAGATGTGCCGGCGCATCTTGAGCCCATCAATTCGTCGGTTGAGCAGCACTCCTTGGCTTTCTTCAATTCCAAGAGGATCAAGATCCGCCTGCCTCGTCCGTCGTTAGGGTCTGGGACCTCTTGGAATGAAAGGCATCTTGGATCGCCAGCCTTGATTCATAGGGCCGTGGCTAGGAGATGTCTGCCTGATGCGCGGCTGAAAGCAGAGGGACTACAGCCGAAGAGCTGAAGGGGTGGGGGGGGGGGGGGGGGCAGAACACAGCGGTGTTTTCTTGGGCGAAATGCAGAGGCGAAATAGCCTGTCACAGGCTGATCTTCCATCTAGTCAGTGATTGATCGCCTCCGAGGGAGAGAGGCAGGCAGGGATAACAGGGCGACCCTGGACTCTGGCCAGGATACAGAAGATGCTTCCAACCTCTCCGCTGAGGACTCCTTTAATGGAGACGGCATACGCTGAGTCTGCAAGGGCCTGGCGCTGCCTTATGTATGATCCGCGGTGCATCACAAACGGGCTCCCAGTTCAGTTAATTGAGGCACTTAATGCAGTAATCGAGGCACTGCATGGAGGAACGTGGCTCGGTCTTGCTCCGGTCTTGATTGACCTGCCTGGCGGTGTCCTGTGCCTGCAATCCTCATTGGCAGTCATGCGTCGATAAAGGCGACAGGCAAGACAGCCCATCGGGGACTTATGATTAATAGAACGGCCCTATCCTCTGCATGTATCAAGTGCCGAGTCGATACTTGTGTTGTAGCTCCTTCTCTAACCTCTGGCTCGAGTCTAGCAATGAAAGAGCCATCACTCATTGATCCGGAGGTGTTTCAGGCCCAGTCTCTGCCTCAATCTGTCCAAGCTATACTCTTGACCTCCCTGGGGACATCTACTCAGGCTCTATCCATTTCCTTTGAGCTTTAACTTCGTCTGATGCAACCAAATTAAATACAACTCACAATATCCTTCAGTTGACCCCATTTTCCATTTGACCACAGTGCGGTGCTATCTGTCTTTGGTTTGCACTCTCTACAGACTTTTAACTCTTGTTTTCTCAGATTGTTTGCTCTACTATCAAGGAATTCCATCTGCAGTCTTCAATTCAAAACACGAGAAAGCTGTAAGTACACTGCTCTCCAGAGTGGCCAAGACAAACATCCATACAGATGAGGCTTAGAACCAAATGACTTCAATTCTGAGCCCCTCGTTTTTTTTCTACTAATCCTTTTTCTTTAGCGTTGAACAAGCTTGGCAGTTGGAGTGAGGCTTGGCAGGCAGCTCTGCTAATCGGGTCTGGCCAGACTGACGGTCTATCTTGAGCGTCCACTCTGGGCAAACACGTCCACAATACAAATCCTATCGAGTTAAGGCAAGCAAAACAAACTGGACCCTGGTCTACTGGCGAGTCCCGTCCTCATCTGCGCTCCTTGGCCCTCTCCACTGAATTACTCCTTATGCTATGCGCATACCACTCCGCTTGCCTCCTGCCTAGGCAAAATAGGCCCCACTTATATGGGAATATTTCTTCGTCTCCTTGGACCAAACTTCCTCGATTAGTTTTGGCTGCATCTTCCGCTCCAATTGGGTGGTCCACCTTTCTGTGTTACAGCTTCTGCATTGAGTTGTCGGTTTGATTTCTTTGCCCAGCAATGTGTATCAATGCCCAGGAGTACCTAAATACAGATCTACTGATAAAAAGGAATGGGATAGATGTTGCAGTGTCATTTGGACATTGTTTTGTTAATTGAACTTAACACCCAACTCCTGCGTAACATGATTGTGACATGGTTATGACGTGGTGTGGACGTCTTCATCACGTGCTCTCAGAAATTTGCCATTAAATGTTGTTCGTGACTAACCGCTCAACAAAACCACCAACAACAGCAACAGAGAAAAAACTTCCACTCACAAGGAAGCAGTAGCTATAAATATCACAGCAACCTGTCGTGTCTTTAAACATCCACTTCTAGGATCGGTATTGGGATCCTAGGCCCTCTTCGTAGGTTGCATGTCTTCGCACATGTTCTATGGAACCTGAACTGAGACTCAAAGAGCCAGTTAATATTGCATGAAGAACGATTACCAATAAATAAGGTGGGTGTATTATGCCCATATTGATCACTGGAGCCATTATCTGATAATGCGTTGATAGTGCAGTATGTAGGAATCTGGATCGTTTCGTTTGCATTGAGTGGCTTCTGTGTATATATTGAATCTGCATGGAGAAATTGGTATTTCGAGATTGTTTGTCACATGCGAAAGATAGATATTTATTTATTTGATGGGTACAATTACAAATTCCTACACACAAAATTCAAACATACAGAAGCAAACGGCCACACTGACACACACATACATAGTTAAATAACATATTGTCAAAAACCCACCAGGAGAATACTAGAGCCTACATAGGCTGTGACAGTGTCCACCTCGGGAAAAAAATGTTATGGAGTGGTGGAGTTTAACTACATCTCACAGCATATACAATACATGTGAAACATTTTGTATCGTCAATGACAAAAGCAGTTACGTTTTAATCAGTTAGAATGCACCTAGTTTATTAAAATGTGGGTGTATAACATACAGTTAGTTTCATTAAAAAAAACAGCCTGTCAAATTGAACCTGGACAAAGCTAGACAACTTCTGCTGTACGACAATACCTGTCACTAAACAGAACTGTCTGGTTATAGCTGGCTATTGAAAGCCAGATCTAAAAGTACATGCAGCACCATTTGGTGCATAAGTTGAGAGTTGCGCATATTTGTCTTTTTTGTTTGTAGAAAAGATACGTGACATACATATTTATGAAATATTAGATACATTTCTTACATTTATCTAGGTTGATATTTTTTCAGTGGTGGTAGACATAAGCTGACTATAAACCAGGATTATACAGAAGCGGCTGACTTTAGCCAGTTATATCTACAGCCAGGAATAGGTTGCTACAGCTGTCAAGAATCGACCATATTTTATGAAACTAACTGTACATCTAATACACTAAATCTAAAACCTACAAGTTATACCTTTGTCGTTCTTGATCTTGTTATTCTTACCAGACTCTACATTAAAAAGAAAAAACAAGAAAATATTCAATGTCTTAGATCCCTGGACCTTGTATACTATTCCATGACAAGTGTCAGTTGTGCCAAACACCCGACAGGAGTCGCTGACAGCTGCAGAAGGTCCAGCTTGTCACTGCTCACAAAGGGCTGTTGTATGACATCTCTGTCTGTTTTCTGATGTTAACAATTCATGCATAGAACAACACTGGGCAGTAAGCTGACAACTTTGTGCTCTGTAATGCAGCAAAAAAGAAGTGGTATACTCCATCAGTTGTATTTGGTGCAATTTGCATAGGTTGACATTCAGATGACATCAAACAACACATGTACTTGTGAATATTTAACCACACCACAGTTATTGTGTAGTTATGAAACATCAAATGACGAAAGCAATGCATGTAACAATGAGTCTAACAGCAGCATCAGATCGATCTCTGTTCCCAAAGACCTTCGTGTGTACGATGCGCTTCTTTAGCTCTTTTAAAAAAATTGCTTGAGAAAGTAAGGGCAAATTGAAAGCAAAGAATATATGAAAAATCTTTAGTGAGTTCAGGTCTCTTGATTGATGCCATATTGCCATCAAAGACACTCACGGTGCTTTGTCAGACTTGCCAAGTGAGGGGATTGTTTGGTCAACCTGAAGCTCTCTTTCACTCTTACAACTCGTGCAACTTTGAATGGAAGCCGTCAATCAGAATATATTTGAAAGTCGATTTGGCCATTTTTTGCACCAGCAGATACCTCTCTTCATTACTTAGGCAATTATTCAAGGACTGTGGGATTATTTACAGCGAAAATAAGTGGTGGATGATGCATAAAAGAATTTGATAGGTGGCGTGAATGGCTCATTGGATATTTTCATAAATCTAGATGGCATTTGCTGATGTGCTTATTTGTGCTGGGAAATATACCGGAGTGGTGGTAAAGCGCTGCAAATCAATAGCCCTGGGCTTATCAGGTTGGCTATACGTGTATTATGCTGCGAAGGGCTTTTCACTGTCTCTTTTCTATGTATCTGTATGGGGATTATTGACAGGGGCCCGCGTCACTCTGCTGGGGCCTTTTTGTATTCTCAAGGTCATCCAGGACACTGTAGAAAGGCGGCGTGGTGCAAAGGAAAGCTGCAGCGTCCATGGAACATGCAAGGATGCCTTGGCCCATTCTCATCAATGCAAAGATGCCAAAGAACCAATCTGACCCTGTTGGCCCTCTTTGTGACATCATTTAACAATGTAAAGATCGTGTGTCTGTGAGAGGCTGTGTTTTCTGTATTTTTGCATGAGCAGTGGGTGTGGTTTGCTGGTTTCTTTTAGTCTGGCTGCATTTCACATCTGATTGCACAATCTCTATAGAAAGAAAACAGGGAAACGAAAAACAAACAAAAAAACACGCTGCGTGCGAGACCTTGTTTTTACTGAAAGGAAGAACCAAAAACTGCATTGCCATGAAAGGCACCATGTATGTTCATTTGGAGCATCTGTCGTTCCATGTAAGTCTTAAGACCAACATTGGAGACAAAAACAACTGCAACATTTGCACAGCAGCTGCAACTATGCCAAGACTCATATCTTCATGTCTGTAAGAACATGTTAGCTGAGTTATCGATCGCCCCAGAATCTTACACGACCTCCATTTTGTGGGTTGAGTGACCTGGGTGTCCAGTCGGGTTAAACCTCCCCCCATCAGGGTGCCAGAAGATGCCCGCGAGGGGTGCAGTGACGCACTACCCCCTCATTCCATTCCCTTGCAACTCCCCATTTCCCCCCTCGCTTCCTGCCCATCACATTTTCCAATGAACAGGGTTCTCCTTCCACCCCAGTTACTGTTTGCCAACCCCCTACAACGTCCAATGTGCATTGGGCAGTTATAACTATATTGGTGCCTCCATACTGCCACTATGAACTATAACAGCTGCTCTTTTCTGCTGCAAAAAAACTTGCAATCGATTAGTCTCACCTGCATTGGCAGTGCTCGATATGAAGGGCATGTTTTGCACAAGGGACCTGCTGTAGATTTAGAGTATTCAGGAATAGTTTGTGGGGTCAATATTTTTATTTGAAGCTTGGTTGCCCTCTTTGTTTGCTCGTGAGACACTAAGAGAAGAGCCTCCTCAAGGAAGTGTGTTTTGCTTGTTTAAATATGAAGAGAAGATCGACAGAACTGGCACTCATTTCCAGCGACCAACATGTATTGACAGGTATGGATCTGCCCCAGCTATGTTGGCAATGGACTTCTCTATTGATCCTCAACAGCTCATCTCCGATTTTGTTACACATGATAAGAAGCGATGAGGCGAAATGGTGAGGAGTCAAGAGCCCTCAATGCCAGGCAACGATGCCAGTGCCTTGAGATAATACATGGGATCATGCTAATCCCAGGTTCACTGCTTCCCTCAACTCCATCAATTTAGCCAAGCAGCGCAAGCATAATCATTAAAGATGGCTTTTCGACTTGCCATTACAAGAACAAATCATGCATACACCGACAGCCAAGAGGAAATTTGCTTTAAGCTGCTGATGCACGTTTTGTCATTCATCCTCCACAATAACTGATAGCCATCTTACGGCAAAGAAAGGCATGCATGCAGGCAATAATGGATTCCATTGGCAGTTTGGTGTCTGCTATAATTCTTAATTGGGAAAGCCTGCGGGGCGATGTACATTTTGATGGTGCTTTGAGATCTATTCTTATTTTGTGCAGTTGTTTCCTTCACTAGATGCATCTCTGTTGCGTTACCTGTTAGGTTGTCCATAGTATTCTACCTTCCCTAGTGGAAATTGGACATTAGCTCTCTATGGCTTCAGATTCGATGTTGACCCCGACAAACTAGTTACACGCCTAGCCTCACATGTTGAAACCTGCCTTTGTAGGGCAGATGAATTTACGTGGTCAGTGCACATAACTGCCTTATGGTGGATTGGGTTTCGTGATTTTTATCAGCTCTCTGAACGCCCAGCCAGCAAGATGTCCATTGCTCCATCTCCCCCACCTCAGATAGAGTGACACTGCCTGACACGACAGAAGCAAATGATGTGTGTCTCCAGACGACATTCGGCCATTTCTAGGTGGCACTGAGATGTTGTTTTGCCCCAGGCTGGATGAGCAACCTTTGCACCAGGCTCTGTGTTCCCTTTGCGTGTGGACCTGCTAATATGACGTCTTGATGCTGTGAAAAGGAGAGAAAATGGAACAGGAAAAAAGACTCGCTGGTTGCCAAGTTGTTGCTGATAGTTCTCGGGTAATAACATAATAGTCGTGGTCTATACCAGGCACGCTACAAAGTGCCTTTGGAGACCTTTGGAAGTGGTAATGAGCGTCTCATCATGTGACGTGTGACGTAGGGATCACGTGGTCAGGGGGGACCAATAGCATGACTGCGTGAGTCGATATCTACTTGCAAAGGAATATTGGAGACTGGAGAGTGGCTAATCTGTTAACTCTCTCCAGGATCATTTATTCTCCGTCAGTCAATATGGCGTACTATAAATCTCTCCAGAGGTACTAATACACGAGCATCGATCCTGGTCCACCACGTCCCACTTATTTACACCTGTCACATCGCGAGGTAGCACTCGGTTGCTGTCGCACTCTGGTTTCACAAGTACATTGACAAGTGTAAACTTGCAATGATTTGGCAAACAATGTTCACACGCTAATGTGCAGTAAACATCAAAAGCCAAGTACTCTTTAGCTTGTTTATTTTAATACTCATAATATATTTTTAATGGAGGAATCAATTAAACATGAAAAATACTCAGGAAGTTACAACTACTCGATGCCACAGACTTCGTGTGGAGTAAAATACTTTTTTTCCTTTCAACACAAATTGCCATTCTGTCTGTATATTTGTGGTTTTTGTTTGGTCCGTAAAGGAGTGACACTAATGGATTCCAGCACACACAAAAAAAAACCAGCTTTGCCTGAATAGGTCTAATAGTCAGCATATGCATTGTAGTCTTGGCAAAGGTATTTTTGTTAATTGCAGTTTATGGCACTCTTTGGCTAATCAATATTTCACTAAGGTCTGAGTGTTTGAAGCGTGCCCCATTAGCCGTGATTACTGTGTCCCTGAGGGGAGAAGTCTGCTTGCATTCACTATCATGTCTGGAGCAGACGTCTTAAGTAGGCACAATGAAAAGACATTGTGAATGCTTAAAACCTTTTCAGCAGCCTCAACCACACAGCAATGTAACATATTCTACAGAGGATGCTGAGACCTGCCTCCTTTGGCTGCTTTTCTCGCCTGCCTTTCTTCTATATTTATTACATTCATATCCGGAGCTCGACCTAACTCTCCACATTCTGTCTCGCGTTTCTTCTTTGAAATTCTAGTCTATTTCCAGTCTCCCGCAGCTTGTGCCTACTGCATCCAGAGCTCCTCAGTTCTGACTTTCTGCCTTCCCAAGATCCCATCTTCGCCCGGCGTCAACAGACCCAAACAAGGCAACTGGGTAATCATATTATACCGGCTTCTCATTAAAATTGAAATTGTTTGCGTTTGAGGCTCTTGGTGGCCAATTTCAGGCCCAAGCATATTCTCGTCTAGGCAGGAACACAAGGAGATCTTATTTCGATCCCTGCTTTGATCAGGCCCTTTATCCAGAGATGTTGACGATGTTTTTGGCACGCTGGTGGGGAGGGGACTGCTGGACTATTTTTTAGAGTCTATTGAAAGGTGGCTCAATGAATACTTCTGAATGAATTTGAGAAGGAAACATCCGGGCCAAAGATTGGGAAGCGTCCTTATTGACCAGTATCTGTGAGAACGACAGACGTCACCTTAAGACAAGTCCGGCTTATAGCGAGGGTTCTGTCTCCTCCTTAAGGCCATGCCCGGGGGTGCCCCCTAAGCTTCCGGAGTTTTGTCTTACCCTGGAGCCTTAATGCAGATTCCATGTCTTTCCTGCCAAGCAGTGCCAAGCAGTGCCAGGCTGACCTCTTTGAGACGCACACTGCTCGATTCTCCTCAAGCACATCACATTTGGATGACCAGCGTCGCGTGAGACGTCATTAGATGATGAATGACCAGTCAGACTGTGGACGTTGTTGTAGTTGAATGTTGTTGTTTAATGTTATTGTTGTGAGGATGACCAGGCATTGGCATTGATCATTGATCGAACCCTTGATCATTCTCTGCTGTCGGCTGTAATTGATGCTGTGCCTGCATCCGCAGCCTCGCTGCCTAGGTTACCACTAAACACCCCGGATTTACCTGATGGAGATGGATGGCACCCTCTGAAATTAGATTCATGTCTCCAGTGAAAACTGGGCCAACGCAACCAGACACGTTATAGAAATTGTTCTGACGCCTTCGATCCCAAGGCGATCATAGGCCTTCATTGAGTAGTGTTGGCGCTTCACTCCCCATATTCACATCGCCTTAATTGTATTAATACAGCCTGACACCTGCTGCCTCCACTCTAACCCCGCCATGTCTCCTCTCGCTTTTCACAATATACAGCATGTTGGAAGACAATGCTGTGGGCCGCCGGCACCTTTTTTTATTTCCTAGTGATCGGGCTTTAGGAGCCAGTGGCACGGCCTTGCCCTGCCTTGTTTATGGGCCAAGCAGACTGGCTGAATGGTCATGTGGGTCCCTGCACCATACTAACGAGCCTACATAGCTGCTACATCCTCCCAATGCCCCCCTCCTGGTCACGACCTCACACAATTATCCACTTGCAGGCTGCCCTACGCCACCTGTTGCCACCGGCAAGAACTAGACAATTTTCGGTGACGTCATTATTCAAGCATGCATTAGATGACCACAGTGGTTATTTTTTTCCCCCACTTGCCTTCTTCCATACAACCTAGTTTTGGAGCTGTGGCTGCAGTAGGTTAGGTACGATGTCCTACTTGGTCTCCTTTTGAATAAGTAATGTTTCATCAAGCAAAGCCAATTATTATTTACGAGATCACTGAATGACCAGCCAACTCCAATTATACCTCTGTGCCCACCTGAGCTGAAAGGGTTGTTTTTTTGTCTGTTGTGATACTGACATCATCTTGAAGCTCATACCTATCTACCTTACTGTGACCTCTAAGAATCTTGATTCAAAAATTGAATATATTAATCAAATTTTGCACTTGAGACTGCCTTTGTGGCACTGGTCTTAATGCTGAGATGTCGTAATAGGGAGGTGCTTGTAATGCAGGATTCCATTGTACTTCAAAATGATATGTCAGTACCGTGCAATCAAAAATTCCATCACCCTTTTTTTTAACCTTTTCTTTTTCTTATTTTATTTTTTTTAGTAACTGTAATGATGATATATTGTCATAGCTGCGGTGACCTGTGTTGGTTTCAGACAAGTCGAATGCTACCATGTTGTCACTGTTGTTGTTGTTCAGAACTGTTGGATAGTTTTTGTTTGTACCAGAAAGTTCACCATGTACATTTTCTGGTACTTCCAATGGTTTTCCCCTATTAGGATTCATTTGTATTCAATACAAAACCATTCACTGCAAAATGGAATACTGTATGCCTAAAGGCCATTGATCATAACTGACCCTTCAGGCTACAACTTTTTTGCCTGATCCTCTACTGATTTAATAGGCATCTGTGCTGTTTGCAACCAGCCCTACATCAGTTTACAGCCCTGTCAGGGTATCCTCTGAGGGTGACCCACATTTGGTGCTGTGGGTTGTTTACCTTCCACTGGATACAAAAAACCAGGCAGAGCTCATAGAAGGGGACATAGAGAGTTACTCACATACCATGGCAGGCGATCAATACTTAAGTTTGCTTGTGTGAAGATTAACATTTCACGAGGCAATATTGATCTGGTCTCGGGCGCAAGAAATCTCCTGGCACTGGTGTAAATTTGTTTCTTTCTGATTACGCTGGGTGGATAGCTGTGGCTCTCAGTGCTGTGGTGGGACGGTTGCTGGCAGATGGTGTTTGGCAGTGTTTCATAGACATGAGGTATTTTTGGACTGTCCTGCTGTACCTCATCTTTGTCTGTCTCAGTCTTGGTGCACCTTTCATCTTCTGCCTTAAAGCGGAATATATGAGACTATACACTTAGACTTAATATCATCCTTTGGTCCTAAACACATAGTTAGTTGGTAGCATGCTTCATATATATATACGGTATATAGATCTGTTTCATCTTGTCAGCCTCAATAGCAGTTTGTTTCTGCCAAATGTGTCTAGCTGTCTTTACTGCCAGTCTGTCTTCACTCCATATCTGTGCATCTGTCTGCTGCCCTCTTATTTATGTCTCTCTCCTTGTGGGTTCCCGAAGCGAAATGAACCCAAAAGAACCCAATTAAAGAGAGCCACCCCTGCCCCCTCAGCATCTTCCATGTGGTCGTTCAACTTACAAACAGCTCCTGCTGCTTCTGGCCTTGGAGGGATCTGCACCAGCCCTGTTTGCTCTGCCTTCTTAAATGCACTTGGTCGCATTCAAGGCTCGGCTATTCAAGGCTCCGCTAGGATGCACTCACCGATTTCCAATGGCAAGCCCATCCTGTCGATTCAGCAAATATTGAAGGATCTGTCCAAAGGAATCCGAGGTGACGAGTGCTACATGGGCTGTCATGGATGCCCAAGGGGGAAGGGGGGTTGAAAAGGGGGTGAATGAGGTTTTAGGAGAAGACAGCCTTTGCATGCTAGAATATGAAGTCTTCTAGGCAGTCCTACCCTGCTAATGGAGTTATGTTTCTTTTGTGAGAATATTTGCCATTCTTTCGAACAATATACTGTGGTAACAAATGTTGGCAGAGCCATACATTTGTCAAATATATGATATATGTGGACTTAAACATCAAAGAAGCAAAAGAAGCACTCAGCAATGTTCTTGGGAAGGAAAAAATTAATCCTTATTTATGGGAACTCAAAATCTAGGTTAGACATACATTTTATGTATGTTCTGGCTATTCATTGTGTGGTTGTAAATGGACCCGAAGCAAGAAATTTACTCTGAAGCAGACTCAGCAGAAGCAGTTCAGATGTAAGCAAGATGATTATACAACAGACATCTGAGTGGACTCTGGGCGGAGAAGTGTGTGGGCAGTGGTCAGTGGAATTCACCAGGAACCCCAGCTGACCATGAAACCTGTGTGGGAAACCGAGTTACACAAAGGCAGATAACGACCAGGGCAGCACAAACCAGCTTAGGAGTGGCCGCCTAGGGTTATGAACTTTGAAGGCAATCTGATTGGAGCACAATCTCTCGTTAGGTTTATTGTGTGGCAATCTGGGGCTGAGAAGCCTTGCATGGAGGGTCAGAGGACCAGGGATGGCGGAGTCTGCCCTGTCAGTGATGCCAAAAGCAGCATTATAGGCTCTCCATAGACTCCATACAATCGGAGCATCTTCAATTGCAGCCTCAGCAGCTCTGTCATGCTATGTCACATGTCATCAGGGGGAAACCAATTCTAGATGAATGGATTTTAATTAACTTTCCTCTTCTGCTCGCATGTCTGGTAGTCAAAATAGTTTTATCTAATTCATGCCCATCCAGTTATAGCAGCGGGGATATCCAGCCAACATGATGCCAACATGACATAGCTTCTTAGTTGACAGTTGCTGACGCCAGGCTGACTTGACACATGAAACTGGAGCCAACAAAAGATGGCAAACGCTGCAGACACTGGGCGCCCCTTGGATGCCCTGTGGATGCCAGTGCACCTGGCCATAACGCATCAGTGAGTTGCTCTTTGGGAGGCTGAGGAGACTGCAGCTGCAGACTGGGTGCCTGCTCAGACCTCAGCTTGACACTCAACTCGGACATGCAAGCATCAAATCACTCAACACATGCATTGAAACAAGGCCAGCTGATATACAGATGGAATGAGAAATTTATCAACTTCAAGACAAACATTGGCCTCAAACTTTCCAATCCCAGAAGTTTTGTCAACTGTTTAAAGACTTTTAATGTGACCATGGTATCGTTTCCAGGAAAATTGTAATTACGTTGTCGTTTTTTCAAATTTTATTAATTACCCACCTGGCATCTGAAGCATGCAAGACATTAATGTCAGAGCTTGCGGAGAATCAGTTAAAGAAAAGTTGAAAGTGAACTAAATGCCAAGCTCTCCTTCTCATTTATTGAATTACTGATATTGCTTTTTTGCCTGCAGTTTCGTGGAAAGGTATAAAACATTTTTCACAAAAACTACGCACATGGTACAGTTAGTTTAATTAAAAACGGCCTGTCAAATTGGACCTAGACAAAGCTAGACAACTTCTGCTGTACGATTCTATCTGCCACTAATCGGAAGTGTCTGGCTATAGCTGGCTGTTCAAAGTCGGATCTAAAAGTACACGCAGCAGCATTTGGTGCTTAAGTTGAGTTACGCATATTTGTAATTTTTGGTTGAAAAGATGCATGTCTATTGTACATGCAAATTTACGATAAACATGTATTAGATAAATTTCTTACATTTACCAAGGTTTATATTCGTTCAGTGGTGGTGGATGTAAACCGACTATACGCTAGGAGTAGACAGAAGCGGCTGACTTCAGCCAGTTATAGCTACAGCCCGGAATACGTGGCTACAGCTATCTAGAGTCGACCATATTTACTGAAACTAGCTGTATGTTGTTCAGAAAGAAAGTGTGGTATTCATAGTTTTTCTGAAATGAGAGTTTTGTGTTTTACAGCAACATGCCACATTGTACCAAATTGACTTGGCCATCCTGAAGCTGTTGATGGGCGGTGGTCATGAGGCAGGAGATGAGGTTTTGGCAAATGAGAGTCAAGTCGGTGGCAGAAGACATGGTGAGGGTCATTGAGAAATGCATGAAGTGGTCGAGGAACTGGCATATGGGATGACACCGAGTGGCTGGACACATGGCTAAAGGACGTGACAGGACGCATGAGGCAGCGCTAAGAGACAGTGACCAGTGGTCAGTGAGTGGACACAGGGATTAAGAGAGAGCCTGGTCCCCTGCTCCTTAGCCACATCTTTAGCCAGGCTTATGGTGGGACATTTACAGGGACAAGAAGGAATTCTAGAGTGATCAACGTCACTGCCGACTCTGTGGTGTCCCACCTTCCGGTGGGACCTAACTACAGCGCCCTCTGTCAGAATGTGAATCAAAATGGCCCCTGCATCATGCAGCAGATTATATTTGTTTGAGGTCGCTCGATAAGCCGTATCAACACAGCAATGAATCGATGGAAACTCCGGCCAGGTCTGTCAGGTTACACCGCACCCCGTATAATCACGCTCCCTTCGCTGGCCCCGCTATTTACTGATAATGAATAATGGGTCGCCCACTGAAGTTCACGGCAATTTTAATCCTGGAAAGGGTTGTCTATTCTGAAGTAACGATTACAGCTAAGCCAGCAACAGTCTGTCATGATGATTGCTCCCCTTTCCAGATTGCTCTGGCATTGATTTGCTAAGTGCATTAAGTGGAGTATTTTGTCCGTTCAAAAAAAGTAAATTGCTTTTAATTTGCCTCTAAGGGTTGCATGATCTGTCTGTACTTTGCGTGTGTCGGCAGAAAATGTATGTCATAGCAGTGACAGATATGGCTTGTACTAGCCTGGTAGTGCTGTGATTGGGTCAGCCTCTCAAGATCTATAGATGATGTTTTCATCTGAGGCGGAACATCCCTCATCCATTAACTGGGTCTACCCATCTTGTTTACATCTGTGAAGGAAACTGCATGACGTTTTTGACGCACCATGTGACGTGAAACTGGCTCTGCCGGACGTCATAGAACCTCACAGCTTTGTGGTAACGGAGATTGTGACGCCCTGTAATCAAGACTAGATAAAGTCTCTTCCATGATGTGGACACTGTGCGTTAAGCGTGTCTGGTGAATGGCATCTCCAAACATGCGTTCTCCCCGTCCCTTTGAAGTTGGTCTGTTGGAACGGGGACTAGCGTCGGGCGGCACGTTGCCTGTTCCTTTGATCTTAGTCGCCAGTCCGCTCGGCTCCTGAAGAGAGCAGCTTACGTCAGACTTTCCTCATGGTGTACACTGCAAGGGCAAAGAACATCATGGCCAATCTGCACCAGCAAAGGACACAACAGAACACCAAAAAGAACAGTAAGAATAAACAAACGTGTCTTTGCTGCTGTCCAACACTTATTCTGCTTGCCAAAAAGGGATAAGTGTCCGTTGACAACCTGACACTTGTACAGATCAAACAGCACCCTTTTTGTTTGTCAGAACACGCAGTTTCTGATCAGCACACCCTCTATGGTCTCTGCTGTCTCCATTGGTCTCCCTTAGACTCGCTCCCAAGTTCTCATTTCTCTGTTGCCATCAATAAAGCAAATATGACGAGAGCCGTTGCACTGATTCAGCAGCTGATTAACACTTGGCAGTCAATGCAAATCCATCCATCCATCAACACTCTCCTGCCTTTTCAGATATCACAAGCTCTTGTTATCGTCTTCGGCTGTAGTTCCAAAGCTGAACCTACTTAACCAGCCACTGTAATTTCCCCCCAACACTCTTACAATATTCATTGATTTATGCTTTGATCATTTTACGACCACGCAATCCTAAAATGACTCCTTTGAACAAAAAATTTATGTATACAACAGAGGAACTTTGGCAGATAAACAATAGCTAACCAACTCCAAAGTCAAAGCCACTCCTAGATAATAAAACCGTAGCTCTCACAAACATGAAATATTTTTCTGTGATATCAGATTACTGTGAAATGTCATTATTAAGACAAAATCACTGCCAAATATATTGATACATGTGCTCGTCTAACTAAAAAGCAGATATTATAATGTGAATTACGAAAGGTAGAAGTATGTTGTGTCTCGTATTATACGAGATTCATGAAATATCATTAGACAAAGGTGTATACAGTGTCAATAAAGAACCTTATAATCTGGTGTTCTGAAACTTTGGGAGTTTCCCAGAATATATGATAATTAAAATGGGCTTTTCCAAGAACTGGTTTTCAGAAAGTCGTTGGTTTTGTACAAAAGTATTTCCTATCGTATTAAGATACAATCTCTATTGCCGTTCCTGTGTGTTTTGTTTGCTTTCCGTTCTGAATATCGCATCTAGTTTAAAGTTCTAAAACCCAACACACAACCAAAAACATATGCGTTTTTAAGGCTATAGCTCTGTCAAAAGCTAGACTGCAGTAGACGTTAGTATTCAGACCAATGCCTGCTCGTCCTGACCTAGTGTAATGTTTCACATTATGCTGTTTTTTCTTACTGTTTTCCCTATTGGCTGTAGAAGCACGTAGTGGTGCGCCCTGAATTACACCTTTGTAAGGCACGACCCTCGCCAACATTTTGCCACACGACTTATGCTCTGTATTTTGTTTCTGTTGCAGGATAAATTGTTGGCAAAATTAGACGACCACGATGCCGAGATTCAGATTTCAGAAGGAGAAGAGGTATGTTTTACACAAATGTGACATATTGGAGTCTTTCTGTCAATTAAATGTAATCCTGTAATTGTTATGAGCTTTTATTGGTACCTGATGCGTTGATGCTGAGATGATGGGTAACATTACTGTATGAAAGGTGAAAAATATGAAACCTAATCTGGTTTGAATATTACTATATTCAAGAACAGGACGAGGCATCTTGTTTCTTTCTACTGCTAAAATGAACTGCATTGTTAAGTCCCATCTGCAGTTATATATACCACATGTATACAATTCTATGGAGGGCCCATTCATGTGGGGGACACCACAGAAACATATTTAACTCAGCAGGTGCATCTTCTTAGAGAAATTAGAAATGTCACTTGCATTCAAAGACCAATACTTCAGTTTCAGTCGAAAACTGCTCAATTTGGCAAATTGGCTGAAATTAGGGAAATTCATTGGGCTTTGCAATGAAATTCCTGGCAATGGCTAGAACACATTTAGAAAACATCTGTGGAATGCACCACAGTGGAAGTTGTTTGGCTTCACATTCAGTTGCAGTTTTAGTGTTGTTGTGTCTATTTTATGAATGAGATATGACAGTTGTTTGTCACATTCCAGTGGAAATTTCCTGATGGTCATAAAATGCATTTCTATGAATTTTAAATGCAGAATAACACTATTTTGCAAATGGAATACTAATGCTTTCACTAAAATACAGCCCTTCATGTTTTTTTGTGCTCCAGTTTCAAGTCTATCATGCCCGGACCAGAAGATGTACTTCAGATATATCTGTCATCCATGCGTAGGCGGATAATTACCACCTGTCATAAACAAACGTCTTTGATGATGTGACCGGTGCGCCGTCGTTACGCTACGTCCTGACAACAATGTGTCATTGTTGACTGTCACGTGGGTCAGACAGTCCAATCTGGTGGCTCGTGTAGTGGAACTGTAGAGTATTGTGATTCAACACCATGTGAGTCAGCCATGGTGTCCACAAACACTTTGGTGATTCACGGTTATTTACGGCTCTTTTCTCTGGTCAAGTACGTTGCAGAATCATCATTCCTGCAGGATCTTTTTCTGTCTGTGGTTAGTTATGATTAATGGATCTTGAGGTGAGGACAGGGACAATAATTTTGTCTGGCTTGTCAGCACGAATTCCAGAGATGACGTAGATGGATACATTTAGTTCATGCCATTTATTTGTGTTATGACTTTATAGGCTAGGACTGGAGACTCATTTAAAATCATTCCATAAATGTAATCGAGCTTTTTCCATCCAAAGCACTTGCATACTAACATAATTTGACAGTTCTTTGACTTTTAATTCTTCAGATCCACCAAGTGAATCCTACATTGTAAGCTGGAGTGTTCAGTTCTGAATCTCACAAATTCAAGGCTAGGATTATGTTATGGCTACAAAGTGAACATTGCAGTTTCTGGCAAATGTAGCAATGTATTTCTGCATCTCAATTTCCCTACAGGAGACATCTGCGTCCATTGCAAATTCATGGGATTTTCCTGGGCATGTTTCAATCCGCAACCACAGAGTGTGTTCTTGACAGACGTGTTTGCAGAGCTATGATTGAATTTCTGGCGCACTTTGACTCCTGAGTCCAATTTTATCAGTTGCAGCAGCTGATAAGTGATGCGGTCTCCACGTTTTCCTGCAGATGCGGATGATTTGTGGGGGGGGGGGGGACTGCAAAGTAATTATTTCTGCAAGACCGCCAACATATTTACGTTTCAAAGTGTATCCGTCAGTTTCTGGGTCATTCAGGCGCGTGATTTAATATCAGCAGCCTCCTGAGCTTGTGTTGACAGCATCAGTTAAACTTTTCACCATCTGCATCCTCTGATGGCTAAGGTTGCTGCTGCTGAGGCCGCTATTGCAGATCTCTTGATGTGGGCGCCTCTGTGAAGTTCCATGAGCACCAGTGTCTAGTTTCAAGAGTGGCAATTTATGGCATCACGATCAAAAGTTTAGATTAAGAATTATCCACCAAAGCAGCATCCTCTAGTTACTAACATGAACATGCTCTGCGTGCAAAGGCATAGAATCATAATATAGGCAGCTTGTGATAAAACCACGAGAAACAAAATTTTTGGAACTAATCCCAAATTCAGAGCAAACCGTATTTCATAGTAATGCGCATTTGTGTTATTCTGTCATTGTTTTAAAGATTACATCTCAGAATAGAACGATTGTTTTTTGGCATCCAATGATGACGTATAAGAGCAAAATATTGGAGCAGTTTGAGTGAGAGTGGAGAAAGACTCTAGTTACCACGCAAGCAACTCGTTTGTTGCAACAACGTGCGGAATTTTCTCTGGTCCTTCGAAACAAGGCTGCAGTCCATAACGGAGATGCCTGTTGTCCTTGGTAGTTTGAGCAGTTTGAGCAATTACAGCAGCCAGAGACAGGTAATGAGCAGGTATATCGACCGCTCAAAGCTGATCCCTTATTAGGAGCCGATTGCAAAGCATCAGGAGAAATTTCATGTTGCCAGAAGAAGTGACGTCATGATATTGGGAGTTTGATACCCGCGCCATCTTGGAAGACCCTTGGTGGGCCGTCTGTCTGCTGCTGCTTCTGTTGCTCAAAGACAGACTCCCTCTGGCTCCTTGTCAAAGTCCTCCATTTTAATCGGTCTCAGATAAATACTGATCACCCCCGGGGGGTTCTCCTTTACACCCCCTCCCCAGGCCCCCAAGGGAGCTGCCTCACCTGCCCAATCAAACGCCTTGGTCCCAACCCCCCTGAAGTTCACAGGAATTTCATTAAGATCAAAATCGCTAATTAATTATTGAAGGTCGGACCAAACTGCCAGCTTTGTATCGTTGGACAGGAAGAATGGATTTCTGCGAATAATCTGGGCGAATGAATCATGCCATGCGCACTAATTACAAGATGTCGTTGCAATCGTCGATTAAAGCTCATGAGAAAAGCGTCTGCAAAAGGGAATTCCATTCGTCACGTGCAGCTGTGCAACTGAACGCATTATCTATTTCCAAATGATAAATGTAGAATGGCATGGATTTGTGGGCAAGGACTGGCGGAGACCCCAGAGCACTGCTGTCATCAGAGGACAGAAGACTGCGGCTTCTGGTGGTGGCATTCGGTGGCTCTTGGTGGCTGAGGTAGCCCTGGGCAATACCAGCCTGTTATCAGTCTTGTAGACACCGTCAGGCCCTGTTAAATTAGCAGAGGCGAGGAGCTAGTCGCTGGCAGTGCTGGCGGTCACTGCCTCAAGCAAAAAAAGCTGACCTTCATAGATATGTAGGGGCAGGCTGCAAATCCCGCGATTACCGAGCGGAACACCTCCTATCATGTCCTACAAATCGCAGCGGAAGTGACCAAACCCACTTCCGATTCACCTTGGGCGACTCCTTGCAATGGTGCTGCCCTCTTCCTTTGTTGCTCTAGCGTCTGTCGCTGCATTCAGCGTTATTTTCTTCGCTTCATTTGTATTTGAGGAGTGTCTTGATGGCCCAGTCTGCTATTTTGCCTTGCACCTCGCAGCGCTGTGCCTGCTTTCAGACTCAAAATCCCCTCCCCCATCTTTTGCATGATAGGAGGTCGTGAATGAGCTCATCACGCCTGCTACTGCTGCTGCTTATTGCTGCAACTAAAAACCACTCCCATAAAGCGTGCAGCAGCTACGTATAATCTAATTCTCAATGGCATCATTACGTGAAAACGTGGCATGCACACTAAGAAGTCTCTTAATTGGGATCATCCTTGCTATTAACGACGTGGCTGCTTGATCAGCTCATTCGTCCAAGATGTGTTTTGCTTAGATGCAGCTTCGGTCAAGGACATACCTAATAGTCCTTGTATCCGATTATGCTGACATCCTGGCCTTCATTAGGTAGACTTCGTTATTTGCAAAAGGTATTTACTGGTATTAAGGAGACTGCAAAGAATGGCGGTGGGCGTCTTTAAAGGCCTAGGTCATGCCAAGGGGGCGCTGCAATCCCTTTAATTGAATGATATTTACCTTTTTGTCTTATTAGGCTCCAATTTGTTCTTTGGGTCATATAGGATGTCGTGACTTAGTTGCATCATGCAAGTAGAAAGGGCATTTTTTAGGCCGTTAAAAAATACGCAGTTTTGAAAGTTACAGAGTAAATTCAATTGAAATTGCACGATTTCCATGTTTTAGATATATAACAAAACATAGTAATCTTTCTCCTAAAGCGCTATGTATCCGTTATATTTAGATGTTATTCAGATCTTTAAAAGCCCTTGACAATATTGCAACGTATCCAAATTCTTCTTTTTGCCAATTGCCTTTGTAAGGCAAAAAAAAACCGTCCGCTTGATTTTTGGTCTTATTTTTACATTATATATGTCATGGAGAAGCACGAAATGTATGTACATGTAAATGTTACCAAAAGGTCAAAGCCCAACTTTCTAACCCATACAAAAGCCTCTCTGTACAAATTAACTTCAAGTTCCCTATCTTTGCAATGACAATTTTTTGACACTTTTTCATCACTATAGCCATTTGTTATGGTTGCAACGAAAAAGCAGAAATTACAATGGCAAAATTCTGGTTATTTGGTTCCCAGAACAGATTTTATCGGCTAGAAAGTTGGGATTCGAATTGTTGAGAACATTTTTGTCCATCTTGTGTCGCTCCATGTCATGTGGCAAAATATGAAGAAAAAAAACACAAACAAAAAAACAAGTCGACATTCATTATGGATCCTAGGATAGTTGTTTTTGTCCGTTTGCAGGCTAGAACATGAATGTTGTCAGTAAGACCCGTCCATATTCCATATTATTCCATATTCGCCAACTGATTGGTCGTGTCACTATGACAACCATCCATGCCATTCTTACATATTGCCGAGCCCTGCATCGACGAAGTTTTCAAGACAAACAGCAATCTTGGCAGAAGACATTTGCTGCTGCAGAGAGGCAAGGCTGTCTTCTGTCTTTTTATTTCCTCCTGCTTGGTATCTCGCTGTGTGAAGACAAAGGCTGCCTCTGCTTCTTTTGTTCTCTGCGCTTGATGAACTTGTGTAAAATGGCAAATTGAAATAGAAACAGACCCATTATCAAACACAGATTGTAATAATCTTCGATTATTTCATGTTTTGCCATTGTTACTAAGTGCAAGCTGCTGTCTGATAGTCATTGAATAATTTTGCAACGTTAGTTCGAATTAATTCATAGTACACTTATCAATTTGACCTCATTTGCATAGTAATGTCCTAGTTAATTTACATAACAGCTGTAGTGTATGTTTATTAAGCTCATTGGAGTGAACTGGTTGATCTATTTTAAACGCCAACTCAATAAGGGCGTTGTAAAGTAATAATGATTATTTTAGTGTCTTACTGATAAAAAAAAAAACACTGTGGGACTTAATTGGTAGCAGATCAATTTCCTCAATTAATGAAGATGTCAGCAAAACTCGTGTTAATCAGTAGCACGTGATAGTCATTAAGAATCTCTTTCACAGGAGAGTGACACCGTGTGATTGGAAGATTCCTGGAAGAACTTCTCACGCACACAGGTTAATCACCTCAAAGTGGGCTGTTCTGAAAGAGATAACATGCCAACCTATGTTGGCTCCTGGTATAAGTCTCTAGCTGTCTAAAAGCTATGACGTTCTGCTCTACTGCTTACATTTCCAAGTTGCGCTCGTTTCTTATATCGAAATAACATTTTGTCACAAAAGCCTGCTTCACGAAGTTACAGCCTTTATATTAGATTGTGCTGAAGGGAGAAACAATTTGCACGTCAGCAATGTGAAATCAATTTAGGGGGAAGAGAGGCAAGGAGGCGCTGAAGCATTCTGGTGATTAGTGAAACTGCAAGCCAACAAATGTTATCTTGGCTGTTCAGGAGGCCTTACAATATGTTCTTCATATATCCTGCCCTCTATTTCTGTCTGAACAATGACAGTAAAGAAGTGGCCACATTGTGTTGTATGTTCCATATGACCTGCAGCACTAAGGGATTAACTTTGATATACACCGAAAGTCTGGAAAACCAGTCATTTAAAAGATATGTGATCAAAAGCAGAACATTAAGCAAGCGCCAAGGACCATAAAAAGTGGCTACAAGCCACAGTAGTTGTTCATTGGTGCGAATGACTCGCAGTCCTACTTACTGTATATTAATGCTCCAATTTTATGGCCCTTCATTTCCTTAGGGCGTTGTTTAAATTACCCAGGTCTTTATTATATACTGCATTGAAACTTACATGAAATAGGTAATCCTTTTCTGAACTCCTATGTAATAAGATTGGACATGTACAGTATCTTTCTTGAATATAACTGGTATGATACTGTTAATTTTGACATGGTGCTATTGGTGTTAAGTCGGCTTACTCCAGCAGGTTGAGATAGATGTAATGTTTTTTTTCAGAGATGGATTGGTATTCATGCTGTGTCACCTTTATATTGTAGTATATCTGGGGGTTGACCACAGGCTATTCCACAGGCATCACAATCGCCCCCATCCCCCCCCCCCCGGATCGCTGCTTGCTATATATTTATACCAGTAGTAAGTATTAACAGTCAGCGGTCCGAGGGGGGGGGGGCACCAGGCACTACCAGAGGGCGATTGTGATGCCTGTGGGCTATTCAGATTAGTGTTTTAAATAACTTAACCATCTCGCTGACCAAGCTAGATGGGGTATCTTTGATGTCTCAGCATCAAGATTCGTGGTATATATGATGTTTCAGCACTATTTTTATATATATATAGTAGTAATGGGGGTACTTTGTGAGGCCAACGTCTATAACCTGCCTGAAACATGACACAGCTAAATGATGTTAGTTTTATCATTTTGCCCTAGATGCGGTGACCTTAATGATTTGTGCCATAGTCATTTGCCAGATATGTGTCACAACTGTGATATCACAGATCTTTTCCAAGGCTTTTGTACTTTAAACAGTCCACTCTAGCACATTCCCTTGAGCGTGGGCTTGGACTAGTGAAGCAGTATGCAGGCCGCATCTTGCATAGTGACTGAATATACTAGCCTGAAGGCCAAGTGTGGTTCAGTGGGGACAGCCTGGTGTAGGTCTGCATACAACTTGAGAGTGCTGGTAAAACAGACACGAATAATACTGTGATTACTTTGGGCTGACGTGGGAGTGGGTGTAAAGAGAATGTATATGGGAGGGGACACATGCTACTGTTTAGTATCACCAGCAAACCTCCTAAGACCTATCTCGTGTTGTCTGCCCTCGGTCAAAGTGATTTATATGTCAGCTCTTTAACATTTGGTCACGGAAAGCCCTTTGCAGGCAATGCATTATTCAGGACGACTGGTGCGGTCAGTGAAAGCTTTGTTTGCCTCCAATGACTGCACGGCCTCCCCTGTTTCCTAGGTAGTCGATATCTGTGTTATCTGAACACTAGAACAACGTGTCACACTGCCCACTTTATTGCACTTCTCAGCCTTTTTTTTATATATTTTTAGCATTACGACCAGCCAGAACGAGATGAAAGATATATGGACCTCTTGCGACGGTGTTGTTGGCCCTCAGCTCGTAGACTCACCGCCTTGAAACTGTAGCAGCAGAACTCTGGCATTTGCTGCAGATCCATAGTGCCATCAGACATGTCTTTCTCAAATGTCAATAGACAGAATTAGGCTTGATTATCTAACGTAGCGCTCTGTGTGCTTTTTGTTTGCCTGCGGATGACAACGTTATTTAACAGCAGAAATAGCAGCCTACTGACAGAAGCTCAGCAACTGACACCATGACTGTGAAATCTGCTGTAAATCGTGAGATTGAATTAGTCTGCGTGGGATTACAGCGTTTTCCACTTTGAATATTATCCACGTGGTTTGCCGTGTTATTTATACTGAACAAGAGTGTGAAGTGGCGTTTTACCACTGACTTGGAGCACCCATCCGTCAGGCCGACTACTCATAGTGCTCGAGTGCCGCGCGTCGTAAATTTGCGAGTATGGATCTCTGTGCCTGCAGACTAGGCAGTAAATTCTCTGAATGGCTTAGTTTAAGAACCATTATGCTAATCTGGCAAGATTTTATTCGGGGATTAGTAATTCTAAATGTCCCACAATAGCTTGAGCTATGAGTCTGCTTGAAGAAATCTGTAGCTGCATTTGCTTTCTCATTCACTACAAGGATTTGGTGACAGGAGAGGTTTATGTGAATGTTCACAGACATCAAGTGATTGAAAGTGGAGGCGTCGGTTGAGGCTGCATTTTAGGAGCTGTCAATCGTTAATATTTCAAGGGCAGGAGACGAAGCGAGCGAGCAGGGGATCAGTATTCACGTGTCCGGATAGCATAGCTGTGATCACAGATGATGGATAGGGAGTCAGCCATTGCCTGTGTGTTGAATACTTAATAATCTCATCTGCATGGCTGTACATGAAGAGCACGGGGCTAATAGAATGGCAGAGGAGTGCATCGGCATTCTGGCCACGATGTACTTAGCATGATGATGCTAAAGCGAACTCCTGGTGATCTCAATGTTTGAGAGTCTCTTGTAGCATCAAAGCTGCAGGGCAGAACTCCTTCTTCTTTTTTTTTTGCTGCTCATCTTTTTGGTTTATCTTTTTATTTCAGTGATGATGAATCAGCGTCGCTTAAAGTTATAGAGGCATAAAGTTGAAGTCGCCTCAGGGGAAAGTAGCGCCAGCTCAATCTGGGCATTAGTTATGAAGGCGATAACAGTAGAGAGCAGGACATGGCGATGAGGCTGTGGTGGCCAGTGTGTTGGCTGCTCCAAGATGGGTAGTTGATGATGCATTAATCCGTGGCCCCAAGCGCCCAGCAGCAGCAGCAGCAACCACATCCGTTACATCATGCCGCCATGAGTGCTGTTACTGCTGTTGCTGCTGCTGTTGCTGTTATTACTGATGCTGTAGCGGACTAGTTGTTGCAGTGTGGTCTCTCATAGTGATGGCAGATGAGGCCAGAACTCTCGTGTAAGGGGCCGTGCGTGTCATGTTAATTGAAATGCCACTCTGCCTCCCTCTCCAAAATTATGTCTCTGCAATCACTGCCAACACACGGCCTGCCTTCTAATGACACTTACAGTTGTTTTAGAACACTTGCCGTTACACTATGCGGTCAACAATCACACGATCCTCACATGGTTTTTATGCTGCTCGTTGTTGGCCACACATCAGTTCGACAAAAATTCTGTTGAGAGGGAGAGGGAGGGAGCGGGCAGCTGCGGTGGCCAGTGGAGGCAGCGTGTCAGCCGGTCGCTTCGGCCCCATTCATCACGTCCTTATTAGGCAGATCCTTTGAATATTGCAGAGCACAATGGACAGCCCTGCCAACAGACACTTCACTCCTGACGCTTCTGCTTCCTATAAATCTCACACTTCACTATAGCCAGCCTACCAAGCACCTAAAATTAATCCCACATACCAAGGGCGTTTTTTACTCTGAAATATGACTTTTCATTTAGAGGCAAGGACAGGATATTGAACGCCAATATAAAGCCTAGCACGCCCCCTGGTAGCAGACGCCCTCCTAGATTCTTCGTAATTGAAACACGGCATTGAGCTGTTGCAGGGGGGAGAAAAGAAATTCCACTTGCTTCCAAAGTTTTATGAAGTCCACTAGGGCTGCGTATAGAGACCGTGTATTCTCAGCCGCCAAATGACTTGTCAATAATTGAAGTGTATAGGATCGCAGGTTGGGTGTCTAACTCCCAAAAGGAGGCTTGTTGGGGCCGACCTTCAGGGGGATGCCACTGGTCATATTGAGTGGGCCAATAAAATCAACTGGCCCATCGCCTTGCAGCAGAATTCAATTCCACATGGTTGGCCCGGGCTTCTTCTGATGGGATTTTTTTTTCAGCGTTGTAGACGGCTGATAGTTAAGCACTGGAGAATATTGTCCTCTCCCCTCAATATGCAGAAATGTTCAATCTTGTGAGAGAGGGTGTGCTTTATGTTCCAGTCAATCTTGGCCGCGTACGTTGAGTAATTCGCCTGATGGAAAACAAGCACTTCCCCAGCGGCCTGTGAAATTGCTGAGCTGGGCGACAATTTAGAAGCCAGCTCTGCAGATTTAGAAGGTTTGACCTTGGCAGCGAGCTTTGACCTTGCCAGGGGAGAGGCCACTGCGACTGTTGTCTTTACGAGTGTCCGGACATGTGTGGATTGGGGCAATGGTCGGCCATCGCTCGTCCATTGGTCGCCAGTGTAGCTGAAGTGCCAGAGACTTACTTTATTAGGGGGTCGTAAATTGCGGGCACTTCAGCTAGCCTCAGCTGCAGACAAAGAAGAAAGTGATTTAAGGCGCTTGGGCTGATAGCAGCGTTGATTGAAGGGCCAGGGCTGACCCCCTGCAGCACCAATCCCCAGCCTGGGTCAGTCCTCAACTAATGTCATTGTCTGACCCTCCGACTCCATATTCTGGTAATTCCAAATCTCAATAGAAAATCAATGGGACTGTTTTACTCCGCCCTGGGCACTCATATTGGGCTGAAAAACACTGGCTCCATCAAGGACAATCGTTGTCAACATCTTGGCTCACTTAAAGCCTAGAGGTTGGGAGGGACAGACTAATATAGCAAGATGAAGACATTCAGGGCCTTCTGTAGATATGGAATTGCAGACATTGGTTCTGCCCCGTGGTAGCAGTGTGCTAGAGGGCTGCCTGTTTGTGCATTAGCCTGCTGGTTTGCCTCTTATGATATGGGTCTGCTTGCCGGAGGTGGTATAGTTGAGTCCAATGGATGCTTAGTTCCATTCTGTTCAAGTCCTCAAGTAATAGTGATACATCTCTCTCGGGTTCTTGGGAATCAGCCAGGGGCGTTTCATAATCCACCTCGTTTGGCTCCTGGAATATATGAATATACGACTGCCACCCCAGTATTATTGACAAATAATGCGATTCACACATGCTTCGCAGCAAAGATAGCGCAGCACCAAGCCCCAGATAGCAGCCAGAGAAAAAGATTGATTTTTTTTTACATCATAAGCAAACAGCCTCATTTCAATGCAGAATCAATGGCAATGGGGATGATGCTGTCTGTTTAGGCAATGTTTAAGAATCGCGGAGCTTCCGTCCATTTCTATGTCAAAATTGAGCTCTTAGGGAGGAAATAGCTGGGCTAATAAAGCTGCGCTCGGATTTGGAGGCAGCTGCATATCACTTAGTGCACATTTAGGGATGGCGCTGTGCTGTGTGCTGAGCTGGTGTTCCTAAGTGGTGGACAGACGGATGAGGTGGTCTGAGAAGGGAGACAGAAGAGGCCATGGAAGCTGCGCGACAGACACATGGAGAGACAGCTAGTAGCTCCTACATCGATCTTCAGCAAGCCGTGAATATTTCACAAGAAGCCAGCAGGACCTAATTAAATTTGCCAGCGTCTTTCATTTCAGACTGATGCTTAGTTTTGCAGGCGACCGCCCGCCTCGATTTTTAGCCAAGTGGATAACAAGATCTCCTCTCCTCTGCTTCCTAATGTCCACTGTGGCTTCTGGGCTGACTAGAACCCCCGTCTCTATAGCACTTGGTGACTCAGAAGCCCTGGTATCTATCTATGATCTCAGCTATTTATATCTCCATCTGATACGCCTTTCTTTACAGTAATCTCGTTCACAGCATCATGCAGAAGCTAGACAGCATCACCATCCGCTACACTCAATAAGACGCCAATTAGTCACCTCTGCTATTTATAGCCCTCTCAATTCACTTGTCATATTGCTTGCTGCGTGCTATTTTTGGAATACTGGGTTGGGCTATTTATAGCGAATTCAGGGCTTGGTTTTTGCTGCTACTACCGCTGCGGTTAACAATGAACTGCTGTTCTGACAATGATGTGTCTGATAAATTACCATCTGACACGTGATATTATATCATTATATCATCATATTCAGTGGAATAACAGCACAATGTGTTATTTTCACATTCATTTCCATTAGATAATAAAAATCGTAGTCATTACTCAGTTGAGTGTCTATGTGTACAAGTAGTGCACGATGTGGCTGCTTTTACACTCAAGGGATCACACATTGTAATTTCATCGAGCTGTGTAAAGCAGTGATTACTTCCAGGTGTGTGTTTATCACAATTTAAATCCTACCTTCAGGTCTCTTATGGCCTAGTGGTGTACTCATTTGTAATTCTGTTCTTGAGCGTTCAATAGATTCAGCAAATACCTCAGCCAATGCAGTGATTTATCTGAATAACAAAACACTACTTGGACACAAAGGCATTATAATTGTTACCTTCATTATTAATGCATAATTACATTCTATCTCAACCATCAGCCCTGCAGCAATCAAAGTGATTGTTATTTTCAGCAATTAAAATTCGATTTTCCTCAAGGATGAACGATCCCAGGAAAGCGCACAGCAAAATACCAGAATTATTAAATTTACTGGACTCAAAAAGTCAGCGAGGAATCTGCTTTGAAAATTGGAAATCATTGAAAGCAAGATAGTTAATTAATGTCCCAAAGTCCTAACTTTATCTGGCAAAGAAGCGGGCTTCTAGACAAAACATGGATCTCTGATTACAGGGGGAGAATCGGGAGTAAAGCCAGAGAGAGCATTGTCATGCTAGCTCTGTGCTCGGAATAAACTAGCTGTCTAATTAAATTGTTGGGTTTGATCAGTCCTTCGCCACTTGTAATGGTTTGTGTGCTCAGCATGCAGTGGGTCCATGAGCTCAGAAATCACGGGGGACCACCAGCGAGGGTTTTTTGTTTCCAAGAGCAAGCAATTAAGAGAGAGCCATCCTCTGGGGACAGACAGCCTGCAGCGACAGCCAGCCTGGTTAAAACAATAGGTTTAGTTTAGGAAATGAATATACCCGGAAGGATGAGGCTTGATCCGGCTGCGGAGCTTGGCTTAGGCGGAAGGAGAGAAGCTGGCGTGGTCCAATGTGTCCCCAGCCCTGTTTCTCAGCACCTAGCCGTCTTCTAAGGGCTCCTTAGAGCCTCGTCAAAAATTCCCAAATCTGTTTACAGCCGCGTCTAAAATGAGGCATCCCTTTTTGGGTGTCCCTTGAAGAAAGCCGGTTGCTTTGAGGTGATACGGTGCGCTATCGACGCCTCTCCTTTTGAGCTTGCTTAAGCTTAGAGTTTGTTGGAGCCTTTCATTCTATTCTTAGATGTTTTTTGGCATCTTCCTGCCCTGCCATAATAGCAGAATATAAGGGAAACGGAAGCGCCTTGCTCGACTCTTGCCCCTGCGCACCGAATGCTACCGGATAAGGATGTCATTCCTTCTCTGGAGCACAACAAATGTCATTACAAAGAGAGACAATTTTATTTACCGTTGTTTAATAGCTTAATGCTGTAGCCATTGATTCCACCCTCTTTGAAGCTATACATCTCTTAAGATGAACATCATTTATTCACCATGGTATGGTAACTCTATATTGCGCCGTCTCTAATGCAATTGCCGCAATTACATGTTTTATCTCTTTGCTTTATTCCAAGGCGCGGTGCCTATTTCACTCTTGCTCAGACGCAGATGCTTCCAGCATGCAATTTCTTCGGTTCAGACGTGCTCAGAGTAGACCATTAATCTGGAATCGGGGCGCCATGCAGGGAATATCGAAGTGGGCCCAATTCTCACTTATCTTGTAATCACAGAACAAAGGGGATGTAGTACAAAGAGGCCTTCTAGCTGTGTGTGACTCTTGTCAAAGCAAGCCAGTCAATAAGTACGAACCTAGTTTGTTTTGCTTGGCTTCCTTTTTCTCTTTCTGTATAGGAAACATGCATGGTGTCCCACCATTCTGTCTGCAGCCTGCAGTGCAGTAACATTAGAGCCATGTGAGCAAGGCTTATGAAATCAACTCTAATGTAGGCAGAGTATAAAATGTGTGTGGTGGGATCCCTCAGGGAGGGGGCTTGTAACCCAGTGCAGTTCTGTTTTATTTTGCTGCGCTTGCACTATCCTTTGCTTTGCATAGACCAATGGGCAAGATGAAGCAATGCATGTAGTAATCAGATAATTTGCTGTCATTGTAAATCAGGGCTGACAAAAAGGGGCTGGGTGCACGACAGGGCTTGTAGGGGCCTTCGGGGAGAGGACTGCATGGGCAAGTCTTGTGATGCCATGCAATTTTGATTGCTCCATGAGTCGCATCAAAGGGCCAGTCGGGCTCACTGGCAGAGACATGTGAAGGGTGGATCAGATGTAATGTAACATGATAAAGGCAGCTGGCTGTGCTGTGTCACTCTGTCCAATCATGTAGGCAATGGTCGGTTATCGCGGCCTGAGCACCAATAAGCAAGATGTATTGTTCGATACTATATTGATTGCGTGCCCTGCAAGCTTTGAGGGACGGTTCGGGATAAACAACTTCTATATTTAGACCATTTATATTAGCACATGCCCTAATCTCCAAATCTGTGCTTGGGAATATTGGAAATATGGATTGAACATAAGTGGATTCAGTTGCAAGGTTACATGCTATTGGTATCCCACTGGCAAGCAATATATTATATAAACTCCTTGAAAACAGCGAGAGCAAAAGAGCATGGCCGCAGCATGAGACATTGATGAATGCATTTTGTCTGAGACTTTGTTCCCTGTGGGCGAAAAGAAGTTAATGGCCTTGAAAAGGCAAACTCGTGATCGGCAAAGCCCCACGCCACATCAGCGATGCCCATAGACAATCCATTATCCCTGCCACATGCAAATGAGACGCCTCCGAGGCCCAGCTTCTGCCATAAACAAGACCTACATGTGTTTCATGACCTATCCATGGCATATTTGGCCCTTTATTGCTGGTCCAGTGAAACTGGATTAGACTGGGCTTATTTTACTGGCATTTTATTGGTCCAGCATGAAGACACAAGTGACCAAGGCCTGAAGGTCTCTCTACTGTTGAGTGCTCTTTTCCTCTTTCCCATTTCCACTCTGCGTTGTTTACCACTGTTTGCTTATTGCTTCTTCTCCACCATTTCCAAGCTCATGTACTTTAGCTTCAGTCTCTTCTTTTGGCCATTAATCCCTTGTCTGTATTCCTCCTCACTACTTCTTTCAGCCTGACACTAACCACAGCCACATGTAAAGCAAACACAGTCACTAATCGAGCCCATCCTTTCTGCTTCTAAATTTTGTGAACATTAAGTCTGAAGCAAGCAATCGATCACTTATAATTACAGACGGAAAGACCAAAAAAGCATCCATTAATCTCATTAGCTGAGGAAGTGGCAGAGTATTGCGGGTGTGAGGGATGGGCCCGTCAATGTGTCTGCTGCAGAAACCCTCCACAGATCAACCGTCTTCATAACCAAGGGCCAGCCAGTTCATCCCATGACCATCCATCCCAAGATGACACCAACCACAACCCTTGCTTATCTAGCCCAAGAGGACACCAAGCTAGATCTGTTACTTCTGTTTGCATCCCAATGTAAGGCACCAAGACGTCTTGTATGATACCTCCCATCACTGACCCAAAGGACTGCCTCTCTCTAACTTGCAGCATAATGGCGTTCTGTCCTGTCGAGAGATGGAGCCACGACCACACAGGTCTCGCAATTGTTCAATGACGTCATCAACAAAAGGTCAATCAGTGCATTTGATGACGTTACAATTGGATGACGTCATTAAACAATAGCAAGACCGGTGTGGTCGTAGCTCCATCTCTCGACAGGACAGAACGCCATTCGTTTGTGGCTTGTTACTTTGCAGAACGTAGTTATAATGTGCCTTCACTTACCCTATAATTGCTTGATAACCACTTTTAATCTGAGGAATACGTATCTTTTGCTGCAGCAAAAACAACACAACAATAATCCCAAAATGGCCGGCAAATATCTGAACCAACATTACATTATATACCACCGATGTGAGTGCCTAGCATATTAACAACAAAAAACCCAGGTCTGAATGACATTCATGAGCTACATACTATAAGCGTTTTCAATACGACACGTATAATATATAATGCTGTAGTGCTACATTTTATATTTCCACCAAGGGCATTAGGATGCTAAGCAAGAGATGTATGACATTGAGTTGAAAGTATTCTGACCATTTGTTTAGGATAGCTGTTTATCACACCTTTTCCATTATATACATCGGTTTATCACAATTTGGCCAGATGCATTGGTTTATCACACTGTCGGGCAGATACATCGGTGGGGTAACGCAAATTGTGCGAACCTGCCGCCCATTCATTATATTGATGTATATCTGCTCATTTCAGATAGGGAAAGTTCTTGCCCGTCCCAGCCACAGCTGAATGCCAGTGCGGTTTGAGCTGCTGCTTTTTTTTTGTCCTCGAATGTGGTTATTCATCTGTGTTATACGTACAAAAACCTAGGTACATAAAAGGCTTGCAGCAGTTTCAATGACAACGCTTCGGCGTGTTCTTTAAAAGACCCCATTAGTTTATACAGGCCGTAACTGAATTAACAATGAAGAGCTATTGATCACATTATATCATGGGAGTTATTTATGGACAACCTTGGCTATGGAATTCCGATACATGTAGGTGGGCCATTTAATAACTGACATTATCACCATATGTTAGTGATGAACACGGATTTGTCTCTGGTAGAGCATATAAAAAGCGTATTAGAGGCAATTTTTCTTTGATATCAGGCTGTTGCATGGCAGTCTGGTGCCCTTGTATCCCCCTATCGTTGTGGAGCACTGGTCTATTTAGCTCATCAGCGGAGGTTTATCAGGGCGAGCCAGTTGAGGTCCTGCCGAGGGAGGACTGAGCCTGGGCGGAAGGTCAAGGGCGCCTGCTGCCACTCTGCTTTCTCCCTTCGCTTCTAATCCACAGCCACCGGGCCCTGGGGGACTCTCATTATCACTCAACTCCCGCAACAGACTGGCCCAGAAGCCAGAGAACGTGTATCTTATTATAGCCCAGGAATGTCTACCAGCGCTCAAGGACCCAGCTTCTCTAATCAATAGGTCCAATTCAACAGCGTTGCAGTTGCTAGTATCATGCTGCCCTGCTTGCTTGCTAGTACCTTCTCCCTACACTTGATATGTGCATGAGATGTGATGCACCACCACATGCATGCTGTTTACAATGGTATACACTCTATGCAGTGGTGTACAGTGTAGACTGCTGGCTACATTGTCATGGCCTGCATTTTCTGCAGTCCTTAGTATAGAAGCGAGTGATATAAGGCCCTCTGTGCTCTGCCTGCCCTATATATTGCTGCTGTTTGCACTCTCTGCAAACACATTCCTTTCTGAGTACAGAGTCTGAAGGCCAATAGCAGCCATTTCTCTGCATCCATGGCGTCGGCATGGCAATGTCCTTTGTCCTATATGAGAAGGGACAAGACTTTGAAAAGCAAGCGACTGCAGGAATATTAACCAGCACAATGGGAGAACGGCCAGTGTCCAGGCCGCAGCTGACCGGCCGATGACCACGTGGCTGGATCACATTTCGTGGTGGCAGGCAATAGATCAGAGACAAGACTTGTCAGTACGTCAAGAAGAAACGCACTTAGTGGATGCCAGGCGCCTGCTGATGATGAGCGTCTTATGATATAGAGGACAGCACCGATGGCTCAGCCATCTACCCCCTGTTAAGAAGTCTCTTAGAGCTGCTATGTGCTCTTCTTTAACTTAATATATGGGGCATCTCCAATGGAGTCCATCTGATGGGCTGATGTATCTGTTTCATGCACACCAAACCCCATGTCACTGTATACATCAATAAACAGCATATATGTATTGAATCAAGACATCAGGAGATGATGGATTCAGGCTTGCCCAGGTCCTTCTTGCCTAATTGACGGGGTGGCAGCTCAGTAGTAGTTGGTGGCAGCTTGGTGGGTGCAGCTTGGCTTGAGCTAATCAGTGCACTGGCCCACCAGCAGCTATTTAAAGGCCAGTGAGGCTGTGCATTAAGCATCAACTTGCGGAGTCGTTGGCGCCAATTTCCTGAACACCAAGTAGACCGGAGTGGAGCGTGATCCACATGAGTGAAGAGACATGCTCCGTTCTTCTCTGAAGAGAGATGTCCCCCTTTTCCCAGGCGCCCGTCTGGCCTTTTTCCATTCTCCACTCTCTCTGTAATACTGCCTTCAGTATCGGGTTTGTACTCTTGACAAGAAATTAGCAGATTGTTTTTCAATCTCGTCTGATTTAAGAGACAGGCCCTGGGGTTAGCTCACATCCATTTCCAGCCCACGAGTGTTGTATTTTAAGCTGCCATTCCATGTGTGAGCTCCATGATTTCTCTTTTCTCATTCAGAGAGACCATTAACTTGCAGCTCCGATAATGCATGTTAGAACAGAAACATGTATTATTCACATTATTTACCCTGTTATCATACTGGTTATTCCTGGCTAAGCCTTGTACCGGGTTTTCAACACACCGTTCGAGTAATCCCGCTACAGTTGTATCGGCGTATAAATTATAAAGCCAATCGAACAATGGTACTGTGATAATGTGATTGCATGTACATGGTATGTGATTGGGAATGGTTTTACCTGAAATGCAGGCTAATGCTTTTGAATAACAAATATAGTTGGCGTTATTTACGTCAAATAGAGTGAAAGGTATATAGAATTCAGCGGACTTCCTAGTGAGGCGGTTTTAATGATGATGTTATACAAGTTTCACATTATATCAACTGGTAATGATATATTTTCTTTTTCAGTGCGTGGTCTGCCTCTCGGCCAAAGCGACGATGCAGACATACCCTTGCGGTCACAAGGTCGTCTGCCGGAAGTGTTTCGTCAAGACCATCCAAGTGGCCGTCACCCAGAGATGCTTGCCCCTGCGTTGCGTCGTGTGTCGGACGCGCATCCTCAAGCTCAAGCAGACAGCCCCTGGGCGCAGCAGCAGCAGCGGGGCTCCTACGACGAAAGAGGGTCACCATCCTTCCGCCTCCTCTCGTTCTCACAGCGCAGGGCGGGGCTCCCAGTCCATACGACAGACGTTAGCCCCTGGTCAATCGTCGCGTTCCTCCACTAGCCACTCAAGCCGCCAGCAGTTGTCCCGCCAAGCGCAACAGGTGGCCAAGGACATGTGGGCACATGGCTTCTCCGTGCCCAAGGACTCGCGCCATGGCACCCATGCCAGCCATGCTAGCCACAGCACCCATGCACCCCACACCCCCAAAGCATCCCATTCCACGACACATACCAACAGCCCCCGCACTAGCCGTGGCGTCCACAATAATAAGACTCCTCAACATGCTGCCATTGCCACCAAGGCCAGACGAACTCCCATTAAACAGTAGTAGTGGGTGCCAGCTCAATGCAGCACCATGTTCATTGCATTCACAGTTGAGCGTTCGGTACTCATCTCTCTTGTTCCGCTGAGTGTGCATAGCAGACATCGTGTGTTGTGAAGGCGAACTGTGCCAAATTTCAGCTCTATCACGAATTGTTTGGTCAAAATATTTCACGCGCTTTTGAGTGGTGGCATTGGTGGCTGGACAAGTGTCCTATTAATCAAGCAGTCACCAGACCAAGGTGGCAAATTAATCATTTTAATCATCATGAAAGCAATTACTGCGATGGAACAAAGACAAAGAGAGAGACACAAGTGATACAAGAATTTACCCTTTCTTTTCATATTGATGAGTCAATTTGGGTAATATCAATGCGTTAAATGTTGATTGTTATTCCCATAGATCCCACAGATATATTATGCAAAGACCGCCAGCTTCAGAAGCAATACAACAAACGACCGACCAACCAGAACGTCTACACAGACTGTAGCAACGTCCATTTCAGTTGAACTGACCACAGGCCGAGCTAGAGCTAAAGCAAGGGCCTAGGGCCACCAGTCCAGCTGCTTAGCTGCTTGCCCTTAAGTTGTGTCTAAGAATAGCAAGAGAGTGGCATGATGGAGGACTGCTGAGCTATCCGTGGTGGGCCAAAGTTGCCTTTATTCCACAAAGAACCTTAGTGATCCACTTGCCCCGCTGTGTTGAATGCCCCTAAAGCAAATCCCTTTAATTTGCCAGGTGCATGTGTTGTGACATTCTGCTCTCCCGTTATTTTCATTTGCGCTTGGCTTTGATTCAAAGGGCAATGTCTCATAGTGACCAGGTGGCTGGCACTTGTGTTCTGCCCTTTGTGACATTTAGTTGGGAGTCTTCAATTAATTCATCTGGGCTGGCTGTCCCAGCATGGGGTCTCCCCTTGTTGTTCATATGTTCACTGTTCATGCTGTGTGATATTAATAATTTCGTTTGCTGCTTTTATGTGATCGACGCTTTGCGTTCCAATTTATCCAATATCTTTCAGATGTTTTATTGAATGATTGTTATATTTAATAATTATTATGATGACATCCACTTTCGTGCATGCTTGTGATGATCCTAGTTAATTTCATAACATTTACCATTGATTACATTGAGTTGAGCATCCAGTTGTCACAGTTCTATAGAAGCTTCTATGCAATTTCTAGAGAGTGGATCAATCCGTGAGCTGCTGTAGTAAAAGGCTAAAACCAGGCATATCAGAGCTGCGATAGTGGCTAGATTTTGTACGTAACATTTCCTGTAGACCCACTAGACCATGTGATCCTCCCTCCCCCTTCGTAGGTCTGACAGAGTGAGAGTGAGAATGAAAGAGTTAGTGAGAGAGTGAGAAAGTGAGAGTGACCTAGATGGATGAGTGAGAGTGGCTTAGAGTGTGTGAGAGTGATTGAAGTACTGCAGAAGGCTCGCACCCTAGGCCAATCAAGACTGTGCTGGCATCATGGCTTCATGTAATTAGTCGTAAATTGTTATTGATTGATAAAGGGAGAGCTTTTGACTCTCTTGTCTTTTTTAATTTTTTTATATATCAGCCAGTTGAGCGCGACTGGCTTTTCGTATGGGTTCCTGCCAGTTTCCTCAGTGGACTGGTTTGTATTTCACACACGTACCATGCTCTGAGTGGACTTAGGATCGTATTTCATACATTTACCATTTGCTAAATGGACTTCCTGGAGAGCAAGGTGTACATTGTATTTGTATTCCAAACATGGCTCTTTGCGTGTGATTTTGCAAAGTAAATGGGGATCACCTTGGTGAGGTCAGACCACAGGGCTCTAGTCCACCTGAACTGTTATATTATGTTACTCATAGTAAAGTCAGCTGTGCTCTGCCAAGGGGTCCATTTGTGAATGGTGCTGTAGGCGTATAGACAGTCCACGAAGACTGGTTAAGCGATGCAATAAATGCAGACGACCATTGCTCCTAGCAAGGAGCACCGCTTGGTCCAGTACTATTTTGTAGTTTTACCAATGTTCATGTTAGATGAGGGATGTTTTAATTACAGTCCAATCCGCACCACCCGTGTTTGTTGTGGTTCACGCTGATAAAGCAATGTAGTCATAACATGATGCCTTAATCCTGACAATGATGACATGTATCCATAAACATATAATGTAGGTCCTAGGGTTTCTTTTCACAACCCGTAGATTTTTAATATCTTCGAACTGTGCCAGAGGGCCCCAGTGCCTGTGTGTTCCAAGACCATGCCCTCTCGCCCAGAATCCTGTGCCGCCGCCGCTCAATCCTTTTTTGTAGTACTCAACATTCCAATTCAACGGCCGTCGTGACGCAACGTTGGAACGTCGTAGCTTACGTCTTCAAAGAATAAAAAAGACGCTTGCTTGTACGTTGCTGCATTATTAAAGAGGCCAGTTGAATATGATTAATATTGAATAATATTGAATAATTAAGAATCAGTGTGACTAGATGGAAGCCTCCCTGTCTAGCGTATAGTTGCCACAATTGATGACGGGACTCTGTTGTTTATGACATGATATATTATAGAGCAATACTATATATTTTGTTTTGATTGTTCAGAAGACTTTCATGTTCAAGCAGAGCTGGTTATTCGTTGCCCTTGATACAGTATTCACAAGTAGTCGTACAGCTCACAATTTACAATCATGATTATTTAACAGAAAATTTCAGTAGTTCACTGTGCCAATTGTGTCTCAGCCATTTATGTACATACCAATAACGTTATATTCCATAGCTCTGTCTGGAACATGATATATATTGTATTGATTGGAAAAAAGAACAGTGAAAATGCTATGTTTATTTTCTTTATTATTATACATAGGAACACACCACAAAATTGTAGTCTTCCCGTACGTATATAGGGTACACTAATGACGTATTTTACAGATTTAAAAACTGTTTATTTTGGGTGAATGTTTCTAAAGTTGTCTCATTTACTTTCTTTACATATGCCATTATGATGAACAATCGTGTTTAGCATTGTGTGAGATTTAGGAGGCCCAGAATTTTTTGTCATATCTACTGATTGTGTGGATGTTTTTGCACGTAAAATCTAGAGAAGTGATCTGGATTGTAATTGCAGTATGTATTAAACTAGAAACAACCACATGAGTAATATTTTTGCATAGAGGTACATACTAGTTGTGAGCCTTTCCCAGCTTTAACTGTTACAAAGGAAGAGAGTTTTGTAAGAGACAATACAAAAGTAATTGAAGAAGTTTGAAGATTACCAAGTAGTGTTTGTTTTATTTTCAACCTTTTCTGTTAGAAGCTAGAAAAAGACTTAGGGATGATGCATCCTCTGTGACAGATCAGTCCTCAACAAAGTAGAGTAAAAAGTAGTTCTTGGGTTAACAGTGACAAATTGTGTTCGGGTCTTGTTACTTCTCAAGAAAATGATAAACACATATCGTTGAACTGCATTTTCAACAGTTCATCGTCAATACCACTGAAAGTTAGAGCAATAGGAAAACCTTAATAATTAAGGCAATGGAGGCAAATTGATTGATTTTAAGTATGAGATGTATGTAAACAAGAACCTTTGTCATTGTATAGGGGAAAAATGTGTATATATACATGTCCATGTATATAATCTTGCCATTTAGGTGAGCTAAGTGTTATCACCACCAACAGACAGTTAACCATGTCAGTTTTAATGGTATTTGTCTAGGAAAGTATTGATGAAATTATTAGCCAATTAAGAATTCATAATGCCATGATTTGTTATTGTTGAATTTATGTACACTGGAGTCATCTGGGGATTTAGGGAATTCTTGATCGTAAGCAAATATCTGAACTTCATTTCATTTCAACATAATCTCATTATTACATTGAAAACAAGAAAATTCATTATTTATACAAAATAAATGCCTGCCAAACATGTTGCATGCAGATTTCGTTTACAATCAACGGTTCAAAATATTTACAATTCTATGTCTCCATGAAGAAATCTCCAAAAAAACCAAGAGTGAAAATCTCAATGAAGCAAAATGATTTTTGTACCTCTGTGGAGGTAGTATTTAGTGAATTAAAAGACTATCATAACATCGCGTAACCTTAATATTTTGTATACAGCAAAATGCGAAGGAGAGACAATGGTAATCACGCAATTTTAATGCAGGATTGGGAATCAGAATTATATAAAGGTATAGAATGACTTTTTGTAGTAAATAAGAGAATAAATCACAAAATGTCACTTGAGATGTGTGTTTCGTTTTACTTCCAAATTTACAATGCATTAGATGCGGTGTCAGATAAACGTAATTGCACCGTCTCAGACGTGTGTAGAGTGTTGCTGTTGTATGGCAGTGGGTCATACATCACGCTTTTGAAGATGTTTCGAAGTTATTTTCATACAATAATATAATTATCATAAGAATTAAATTTAGCTCCATTATTATAGAATTTCGCTGCAAGATCAATACAGACATTAGAAACCAGGCATGACTATATTCTACGAGACTTGTGATGTGGCATGAGACAATCCGACTGTACAACTAAACGTTGATGTTCGTGCTGTTAAAATTCGACACCAAAGAGCAACATTGAATTTTACAATCATGAAATATGCACACCGTCTTTGTTACAAAAGACACTTATTGTACAATCAATACAGACCAAAGCTGGCGTCACTCATCATTGACTATTATTGACTGTTATCTCTTTTCACCAGACAAGGATTTTTGTCAGCATGCTCTTTCACACATCAGCATGGTGCATCTCGACATTGATTAATTTTCCTGATACTCAAACGAACTCCCTTCGTTATTCGAGCAAACATTTGGTTGAGTGACAACAAAAGACTTATAATTCAACGACCATAGACATGAAAACCTTTTTTTGACAGAGCATGACATTGAATTGATGATAAAAGGTGGTACACTAACTGAAATTCCTTGATGGAAAACTGGAATTACGAAGCATTTGATATGCTGTAAAATAATTTGAAAATAGGTAACATAGCTTTAATCTGATAACCACTGCACATCTACATACAACCTGTGTCGTTCACATATTTGATTTCTTACTATGGATATGATGATAGACTCCACCAAGGAATAGTACCCTGTACCTTAACTCGTAACATCTAATTCGATAACACTCTGACAGACAGGCTGACAGACAGCTAGATAGACAGACAGACTGTACATTTGAAATGACCAGACATAAACAAGTACATGTAATGAAATTTTTCCAAAAATTTGTTGCAGTAAGGTCAGGAGGACACTCATTAAGTCTTTGGTAAGACGCTAGCATGAGTGTCACCTTCCCCAACCTACATTCAAGAAATTGGTTAGTTCGCATATTGAAGGGGAAAAAAATGAGATAGAAAGAAATGATAAGTGAAATTTACTCCACCTGATAAGTCAAGCACTTAAGTGTCTATGATTAATGATGATAATGAGATGATTCTATATTAGCGAATTTGATCTTGATGGGGGGATCTACCATATACATAGCAATTGGCTATAACACAACTTTATTCATAACCATTGATAAAATTATTCTTCATATAAAGGGTATACCCAAATTCAGAGTGTGTATTAATTTGATCTAAAAATTGTAATTTCATTTTTATTCAATAGACAAGGGAGTTTAGATCTGATGCAGCTTTTTGTAAACTTATGTCGTACACAGGGAATAAGAAAATTCTTACCCCTGAGGCTGTTCAAAATCGCCGTCACCAGGGAAAGTATTTGACTTGAAGGTATGGTCACATAATGGAGTAAAAGAGTGAGAGAAGGAAATGTGACAGAAGTCAAGGTGGGGTGTGGCCCAAGAAGGGGGTACAAGGGGCTGGGATGGATGCAGATGGCGTCCTGAGAAAGTTGTGTCACTGGTCCAGACGATGAACCCCTGAAGATAAGCAGGAAACAAATTGCAGCTGACAAAATGGCTGACTGCTCTTGATGCCATTTAAATCATCTACGTCTGAATTTGCCGGGGTGCTCACAATAGAGATAAGAGGGGCTGGTCGATTCTAAGCCGACTCCATCACGACCAGCTCAATGCGAGTTAATCATCAAAAGAAGGGCTGGTGCACTTGCGAGGGACCGCCTCTGATTTACGTTTCTTCCTGCGAGGTTAATGAATGAAACGAGCCTGGTGGAAACGTATGGGGACTGACAGCCCACTGCCACAGAGCACACAGCTCCCTGGCTAAGTGCATTAGCAGCAAAGGAAAGAGGGGAAAGAGCTAGGCAGGATAGGAGAAAGAGGCGAGCCTGTGTGATTTGCTGGACCAGGGACCATCACCTCACCATCACTAAAACACTTCGGCTCAGTAGACTAATGGGTGCCAGTCTGCATCCTTGCCTTTGCCAATGCTCCAATCCGATGCCCTGAGTGCTAAATATGCGTCAAGACAAAGAAAATTACTCGGAATCGATTGCATTCCATTGCTACCCCAGATACCAGACCAGTTTACAGTCTTTGTGAGTTGTGGTGTTGCATTACACATGAATTATTTGTAGCTAAGTCCTATTCTCTGCCAGACTCCCTGGTCATAAACCTTTCACTGTGCTATTTTTACGACCGTGACATATTGCTGAATGTCAAAGACGAACTAAGCAAAAAGCAGAGGGCAGCTGCACCACCACTGAGGTAGCATCGGCCGCACGAGACAATTCTGTGGCGTGTTTAATCTTATTTTACGAGGCTTTTCTTCTATCCCCTTAGATATATGGAGATAATATTCTGATGGCCACCCTAGGGAGATGTCTTTTATCTTTCATCGCTTTAGTTTGCATGTTTAAGAAAGAGGCTGAGAAACCTAGAATCCCGGGTCATCCATCATGGGCTGTGTGTTTGATGTGCAGCCCTGGCTTCGGGATTTGTTGAGGGAGGACGCGTGACAAGTTAATGGAAGACACTGATACCCTGCATGCGAACTGAGCAACGAGTGTTGTTTCCAATGTAAAAACCACTTGACAACCTAATAATTCAACCTTGACATTGTCTGGGGGGAAAAACGACGTGATTGCTCATTCCATTGATTAAAATGGATGTTGGACCAATAAACTGGACCTTTCATGCCCTTAAAGTAGCAATGGCATTGAGCAATGAGGTGATTCCAAGGGCTGTAACAAATGTACTCCCTCCCAACAGGGAGAGGTCAGAAACTAAATGCATAAAGGGCGATGAATGACAAAAATATGACCAGAGCTCTCAGGACTTCCACGAGTTCTACATGATGGCCACAGACAGTATATTTCAAAGGGCCTCTGCTCCCTGTGTCATAAATATAAGAACTCTATGATAAAAAGAAAAAGAATTGGGCCCACAAAAAATAATGCCTATGCAAAAATACTGTTTTATAAAGTATTTGCTGCATCGTTACAAACGTTTAAAGTAAAGTAAAGGGTAACAAGCACATACGTCAACTTGATAAACACTGTTCCACTGCAGAACCATGGACCCACTTGTTGGTACAAATTTAGTAGCTTTTAGCTTACAAATGTTGTCTTCTGCCGAAGAATACTTAGGAAGCAGGAGAGTGTAAGCGATCAGTCCCTGTTAATTCAGTGGGCTGTTCTTAGTATGTAATCCTTGGCTGGCAATGAGCCGTTCATTAGGATTCAATGACGCCAGCATCAAGTCAGTAACGTCATGATATCCTAAAGAAATTAACCGCATTTACATACAAATTGAATAAGCAGACATCTGAGCTGGAGATATATTAGAGGAACGACCCAACTATACTTGGTTTCCTGAAGCGTATGCAGAAGGACAGACAGAAGGGCATACAGCAAGGCCTTGTTATTGCATCTTGCTGAGTTTGCTCCTCTTTGTTTGACCAAGTTGCTCTCTTGTCCGATCTGTGCCATTCTGTTGGGTGCAAGTTGCGCATGGAAATGCATGGCAAACACACTGCATACACAGATGTGTATGGTGTACAGGGATGAATGACATTGTTTGATTTGGGAGAATATTGACCAAGAGATGCAGAGAAAGGTAGATGGGTGGCTTGGCTGTCCTGCATCAGAGTGCATGAAGATAGCATTGGAAAAACACACTGCACAAATGGAAGGGGACCATTCTGTAGCACTGGGATCCAGCAGCAGCAAGTCAGCTTTCCTTGAGCTTTGCATGACTCCCTCAACAGTCAAGGCTGCCAAAACACTCCCCAACTCTTGCCATTTTCTCCAAAGTGGCGCTAATGGCCTCTCCCACCCAACACACTTCATAATTGTGCCTAGTGCGCAGTCAGAAATCTCTGGGTTTGTGTGCTACCACTGGTGACAATGTCAGAGATATATCCAGCCAAATAACAGCAGGCAGGCCACTAGAATACATACATTGCCAAGAGCTGTATGGGCAGCATAGGGCTACTGTACATGACCTGGGGCATGTGCCATTTATCATACAGCAGAGACGTTTTAGAGCACAGTTTGCCTAGATGACATTTTCCATCAGGAAGACCTTAGAGGACTTCTTCTGGGTGACACTTGTCTTGATCCACTCAGGGTGCTGCCACATCAGCAGATTCAAATGACCATCACTTAAATTGCTCTCCATAACTGGGCGACAGAATGAAGGAAATTAAGGCGGGATATGGCATGGCAAGGGCTCTTTAGGAAGCTCTATCAAAGACGCATGTTTTGCAGTAGGACCCACTGTCATGCAATCACACCATAATCGCCGATGAGAAATGGAGTCCCCGCAGACACCGTCTTCTAGGAAAACAGACAACCTTCAAGTGGGCTAACGTCATCATGTAATGACCTTCGGGTTTATGACGTCATAAGCTGCCTTCTCATCTTCCAGTTGAGGGCCCTTGCCAGTAACAGGAACTGGAGCTGATAAACTGCACCTTTAAATCCTTGTTAAGTGGATCTCGCGACGCATTAAGTGCACTTTGACCTCACCGGGGGAATAGGTCACTTGGGGAAAAGATTAGGCAGTGGCCGGCTCATTGGTAGCAGAATTTCTTAGTGGGGAATTTATAGATTAAATCTGTTTCCAATCCAATCAGGCTGGCTGCGCTCTTCACCTTCCATCAAATATTCAGGAGGAAGGTTCAAAGATTCGCCCACCGGTCAGTCTGGTCACGATGTTAATGCCCGAATTCCTTTTCAACAGTTTAACCATAAAACACACCTAAACAAAGAGAGCTAGTGTTTATAGCCTGTCTGCTTTAAAGAGAAACCACTGGGAAGTTGACACTTGGCTTTCTTTGCAAGTTAGGCAGAAGCAGAGAGAGAAACTACTGTTGTCTTCATTAGACTAATACACTCTGGTGTGGGCCGTATTTCATTCCATCTGCAGTCCCTGAATGAATGTGTCATTACCAAGTGTCTACTGTAAGGAATTAGGTGCCCCTGGCACCATCTGTTTCTTTACCAGAGTTTCCCTTATCTTTCATGTGGCTCTTATTAGGAAGCAGATGAAATGTTGTTCTTCTCCTACTCCTCCTTGCCAAACCCCTTGCAGCCATGGTGAGGGAAGGGGGAAAAGGCAGCCAGGATGCTGCTGGGGCTGCTGCGTGGCTGGCGAAGTGGATGAGAGGTCTCAGTAGATTTTGTAGGAGCCAGAGGGCCCAACTCCACTTGCTAGGTGACGTTTTGTCATGTGAATCCCGGAGCTGTTTCAGTCTTGATAACGCTGCAAGCAGAGCTGGTAAACGATAGAGGACAGGGCTGGGGAGGACTGAGACGCCCTGCACCACGCCAAGATAAGAGGAACACTTGCAGCCGTCTGTCCTGCCCGCTCTTCAATGGTTGACAGTGTGTGGGGCCACAAAGCAAGCAAAGGCCACCAAAGCGCTTTGATAATGCTAGTGGACATTCTATTGATGATCGATTCATGAAAAGATCTCAAGTTGTCTCTTATCAATATTATCCCATGTCTTCTCAACCAGCTTTGCAGTTCTTTTTCATTCCTATTTTTAGATGCTCACTTAGAAATAACAGACGAAGACTAGTGAACAGCATCCCAAGTTTTCTTATGTTGTTAATCCCCAAAGTTCTCATGGGAGGTGGCCTCGTGTCCCCGCTCTGTCTTTAATTGCCCGCCCCAGGAAATGGAACCTTGGAGTTGTGAGGGGAGGGTAGGAGGGCAGAGATGTATGTCCCCCTGAGGGTCTTAATGTTACCCCGTTTTGCAGAACGCAGTGACCACCAGGGCGTTTTTCATCATCACCAGCTGGACACACATGCCAGAACCCTCATCGACCTCCTGATTGCTCTATTTTTTCGTCAGTCCCAAGGCAGTTTTGTGCTTGAGCCAAGACATTTCTTCAGCAACAAACACTCATGAGTTTGCAGGCATCACATTGACGACATGAACCTTTGCACTTCGCCGCACTTTGCAGAGCATCTTGTAACACAAGACAAACACACGATGTCGCGACTTGAAATTGCTTCACTGTTCACTGTCGTGTTTTGCCATTAAGCTTTTGGCGTCTGAAGAATAGCTTCCATCCTAAATGACTTGGCCAACTGGCTATTTTGATATGAGATGCAAAACCCTGGGATTCACATTGAAGTCCCACTGTAAATTGTGGAAATCCACACAGGAAAAGATAGGGGATCAAGATGGATAACTTGGCACAATAAAAAGGGCCATTAGGCAGCCCATTCCTAGTGGGCTTTCTGTTATCTCTGATAAATGATGCTGCCACTACGAACGTGTCTTGTGCAACTCCTAGTCATCCATCCTTCTGACGTCGATGGAAAGTCCACGACATCTGTTTTCACCATAGCACTCTCAACAAGGTAGACCAAGGACCACATGAAACTGCAAAAGGTTACACTAGGGTACATTGAAACAATGATGCTGTGTCAAAGACACATTACGTCTTTTAAACAAGGTTCTACTGAGCAGTTACTGCATTAGGCGAAAATACATGCCACAAGCTTAGGTATTTCCTCAGAACCGAGTAGTATGCATGAATTTTCATGAATATTAAACGAAGATGGAGTAGTTAGGTTTGCAACTTAATGATGTTGACATTGTCAGCTTGTTTATAGGTCCATGATTTTTAAATTGCCAAGTAATGTGGTTGTGAATCACCAAGCTCCACATTTGCCAATTTAAAAGTTATAAATCAGAAGTAAACTTTGAAGAGCTGCTAATGTTAACCACTTAGAAAAGTTAGTTGGATTTTATGAGTTTACAAACGTTACTTGCAAATTTTCCATGGAGACTCCCGAAGTTAGCCCGAACAGCCTGCATCGCACAACGCAAGCCAGTCCCATGGGGCTACCCCCAGTAGATCTTATGGAAATAATACCAAGCTATTTAATGAAAGACATTTACATGTAGGAACATGCAATCGGAAGCTGGTCAGTCAGCGACATCTCTTGGACAGATCTATATTTGGAAGCAATGGGCATGGGCCACAGTCTGTTGGACAAAGAGAGATCGGGTGCAGGCGATATGAAGACATGTCAAGCGACAGGAGAAGTTGTAAGGGGGCAGCAGTGTGCCCCGATAGAACCTTATCAGACGGCAGTTCCGCTTGACCCAGCTGGCTACCGATGGACACGCTCAAGTTTTAATTTCCTGCCAAGCATCGATCGCCGTCGATTCAATGGATATCAAGGGCCGATCTGACAGACCTTGTCGGAGCAGACGACCCAGCACGCGCCTTTTGACGTCTCAGTGACGTCACTGCCTTGACATTGCGCTAGGTGTCCCTGCTGTGACAGCTCATTGGCGCCCTCCAGGAGAACCATTCAGAAGCTTTGACAGATACTAATCAAGTAACCTCGCCCAACTTAATACCCAAGTCTGATCGACCAACTTATCAGCATTATTAATACGGCTAGCAGCCAGTAGCTCATCCCCTGATGTCTACATCAACGCTCATTGCTAGCAACACAAGACGGCTAGATTGAATGTCTTTTGTAGAAAGGCTCAAGGACCCGAATATACTGCCTGGGGATTGGGATTCATTGGCCAAAAGCACTTGACTGGCTTAGACGGAATCCCTGTACCTCCAAGTAGCTTCAAGTTATGGAAATGGAAGCTTCAGGGTGATAACAAGCTCTGGCTGCTACTAATTTGTAGGACTTGAAGCAGGGATGATAGAAATATACAAAGCACAGCTGGGACAAGCGAAGTTGCCTTGAATCCGTAATGGCAACAAACAGGCATAAATAAAATTGCGTTTTTGAAATACTGAAAAGGCATATTTATATACATATATCTAATACGAATTTTACATTAAACATAGGGGGGGGGGAAGGGGCATTTGCCCACAATACTTTGACAAAATACATCTTTGACTATAAAAGTACTATGAACCGCAAAGATATTTCTGGAGCCGCCACTGCTTTTAAATACACATTAGTCAGTCTTGTAAACCAATGAACTGACTGACTACCAAGAGTAATTGAAGTAAACCAAACACCAAGACCTTTGAAAAACCAATTAACCTGCAGTTGACACCCAATAAAATATATTTCCATTTTCTGATTGATTTGGCTTTGGTGTCTGGTCATCTGCCAAGCTATACTATACGTTAAAAAAGTACCAGCTGCTGAAATTTGTAAGTGGAAATAGACTGTTCTCACTGAACCTATTGAAACGGTGTCCTCCTTTCAGAGAAATTAAAGAAACAGGCAGTGGATTTCTCTATAAAGCAAAATCAATTTACAGTCCCTAAAAATAGCCAAATCCTTTGTCGAGGGAGCTTGCCTGGTCTTTTCGCAGGAGTGCCTGAACAAATACGGAATTACAGCTGTGTGATCCGACTGCGATGATGTATACACTGGCTTTGTTAAGAGACACACTCAGTGTTCTATGTATCTGAATGGAGAGTTGCAGATACATGCAGATACAATTCATGCATTAGCTTGGCTGCCTTGTAAGTTGCTTGTGTTCGCTGTTTATGTAGTCTTCTTCTATCCATCATTTGAGAGGTGCGAGGGGAGCAAGGATGCGACTTGGGTGGTCCCCTGCAGCAGCAACCGTCCCAAACAATTACCCTCCAGAAAGAACACAACTGCTAAATCCACCCTCAGCCCCTTCATAATTGATGTTTCTGCCACGTCACATTGCTATTTTTGCCCCCTTTTTTCTTCATATCCCTCACCATGGTGCTGCTGCCATTTTCTAACCCTGAAGGGCTGTATTATGTTTCCTTTTCACTTCACCACAAATCTTAGTTAAGGTCATTACACTGCTGAAGGTCCACAGATGGGCCCAGAGGTCTTCGGTGCTCCTCATATCCTAGTGCCAGGTCATTACAATGTCAGTATGTTATGGCAAATTAAATTATAGAAGAGTGGACCTTGTAACCGTCAGCTTGAGGCTATCTGCTCATGAATTTACTGGCGGTTGCATTTGTTTCAAGAGCACCTTCTATTTTCTTTGCAGACGAGACAGCAACTTCTAATTGCAATTTAGACCTAATGTTTAAACTGGCTCAGTGGCTATGAAATTTACGTAGAACGTATTTATTGAATGTATATAAAGATTCGGATAAATTGTCTATCCTTTGGTATTCTTCTTTATATTGTTTGTACAGTTTTTGTTAAAACTTTCCTGAAATTTAAAAATAATACTTATTTGACTGTACATATAAAGCTTCAAATGTCTGCCTTCCATTGTCCTGTATATGTGCAATCAGTAAATAAAACACAACCAATTACATCATGCAAACCACCATTTGAGGCAGCCAAGTATCAAAATCGAACACCGCCGATCTGCTAGCACAAAGACCCACTGATGCTGTGCAAGCTGGGCAATCTTGTTTGCCAATCGGATGCCACCAACATCCTTTCCCATCCCCAAACGACCTTGGAAAGAGATCTTTCTCTGTCTCCTCAGTAATAACCTGTGGGATCGATGGCCAGAAACAAGGCTCACACAACAGAATTACTTGCAAACTACACCCATTGATGTGAATGCCAAGGTTTGTGATCAGACATCATACAAATGCATTACCAGATGACGTAGTCACATGGCACCATTACATTTTACAATGCCAGCATCAAAATAGGGAAATGATTTGGTTAGAGTGCAAGCTTGAGCGTGTCACACAGCAAACTGAGGCATTGGGACCTTGCCAAACTGGTATTTGATTGTTTTGGTCGTAAATGGCTAACCAATATTGTTTGGAAATGTAAAACGCCTGGAGCCGTATTCTAGATATAACCCCCTTTTTCAGGCATTATCAGCCCTGGTTTGTACAAAGACTGTGGGATTAAACGAATTTGGCTTGTGATCGTGAAAATATAAATAATAAGGTAATGCGTTTGGCTGCCCTGCTAAAAAAAAGTCGCGGACGTTATAGGAGACTTTCTGTCGTGTTTAATTCAAATAACACCAGTTTTCCATATTGTTCAAAATTATGAAAACAACCAGCTGACGTCTGTGATTCAATAATACATACATATATATTTATATGTGGCCACACTTCACTTAAATGCAATATTATAAGTTATCACATGTTTTTTTTTTTTAGAATACAGGAATTTATTCCACGAAGTTTTCATACGGCCAGGTCACAATCAACCTGTACCCAGCACTATTTTCAGCGTTATACTCAATTATAATACACTACACATGAATATGAACATCTCAAACCAGTTATTCATAGCAAAGGGTATGCTAACTTGATAATGCAATGTATTATTGTTGATGGAAGTTCGTATGTTACCTGTAACAGGTACAGCCAGGTTTTGTTCATTATAAGTACAAAATTAGGCGTTACGCACGGCCAAATAAAAAACTTGCATTTTTCAAGTGTTGTTTTTATTATATCTAAAAGCATATAAATTTAATTTTTTTTTTCCAATTTCTATAAGATGTACTCTTTCTTTTGAAGGTCATTGCATGGGGTTAGCCCTACTGTGACCAATTTTACAGCAATATGAACAAACCCTGGCCGTCTATATACATTTCTCCATTTCAGCATACTACTTATAATATGTAATGACCTTTTATTTCATAAACATATGTAATATTCGGCCACAGTTATAGCTTCAAATATCATTCAAGAACTAATACTGACTTCTGACATGTTGGATGCAAACCGTGGATGCTGCATGTTCTGAATATGTGTAGTGTTCCATACCCCCTGGCACTGAGCACACAAGCTGTATCAAAACTGAGCATAATTGCTTTTCATGAAGTGCCATGGGGTGTGCAAGAAAATACATGTTATAGTAGAAATATAAAAGCGTTTAGTGCAAGAAACAGGACCTGTTATGTTATAAATGTAGTGTCCATACCCCCAGAATGGAAACTGAATTTATTTAATACTTTTATGACTAGACTTCATCATGATATATAACTAAAATATGTATCAAAATGATAATTTCTTAATTTCATCTCACATAACTCATATATAGTGTATTGAAACTAGGTTCTCTGATAATGCGAAGCATGCGAGCATGCAAGTACATACATTTGAAATTTCATCCTCATCTTGACTATCTCCTATTGCGTTGCTGATGTTTTCCAAACAATTTTCACATGTATTTCTCATAGGAAATATCTTACAAACTGAAATATATGTGCAAGTAGTGCCTTTCCATTGGTTATATTTTCATGTAAGTTGTCTTTAATTTTAGCCCTTTTTTTTTTTTATAAAATCCACCTGATATGAAATAAAAGATGAGGAACCCCGAAACATTCAGAGAATCACTGAAAATGATGTATGTGAGCTTGGTTCATCAAGGTTCATTTGCAAATAAAAGTTCAGGCCTGCTAAATGATAGGGGAATAGTGGCATCCTACAGAGGAGGTATGGACACTGCAGTTTTGAAATATATATGCCTCTTGGCAGTCCCAGTTCTTCTCTTTTGGAAGGAATGTGAGCAACCTTTCAAAATGAACTCAAAATATGCTACAATATGTATGACTGATGTATCTGAACACTTTCTGATGGATTTTGATGAATTGTGCTTTGTATATGCACAATTTTAATGTCTCTACTTCTGCTCTACACTTCATTTACTGATGCCATTGCCACACAAAAACTAAAAATGGATGCTGAACAATATATGGCAGAAAGTTGAAGGACATGATAGGCCACACAACAATTATACTCACAAAGTAATTTGTAAGGGTGAAAATATTTACTTCAGTGTCCACCCAGGGTACAGGTTGATTGTGATCAGGCCGATATTTCACGAAGCCGAAATATGACAACTGAGATTTTATCCTCTGTCCCTTCCAAACACCCAGTGTTGGATCCACTGTGAAATCTCGGTCAAACGGCGATGTAAATAATTGTCTTCTCGTCTGCTAAATGTCCTAGAAATATAATTTGCATGGTAATTTTATTATTTAATTTAGAAGGCGTACATGGCCAAATGTGCCACGTGCGTTTTCCATGAGAAGGATAAAAGCATGGAAAACGCATGGTTTTTGCCTAATCAAAATGTGAAAACCATGCGTTTATCCAAACGCATGGAAAACGCACGTAGCACATTTGGCCATGTAGATACCACGTTTTTGACTGTACTCCCATCCGTTATTACGGAGATACAGGCGAAAATCCAAAGCCAAGTCACTGTAAACATTGCTTTTCAGTGGTGGTAAAACGAGGAATACTGAAAATATCCGCGGAGAGGGTGTGGCTAAACTGACAATTTTGTGAATACAGAAAAATATATCTATCAGCTCTTGATCGAACAGCGATCTGCATTCGGCATTGACAGAGGATTACATCAGTTATATCAGACTGGAATAAATATTACCAGAATATTAAATCTGCTTACAGCATTGAAATCCAGACAAACAGCAACACCACTGAAGTTCTTTGACCTTTCCGCTGTTACGCAAGTTTTGTTTCTGTCAATTAAATCTTACGTAACTGCCAATCAGAAATTGTTTTGCTCAAACGCGTCTCGCTTCAGCAGCTTCTGTAAAGGTAGACATTTGTATTGATTTAAGGACGAGGTCATAAATCCCAGTTACTTTAAATTATGATATTATAATTGCTAATAAATTTCTTTAATTTCATTATGACAGAGACATTGCTTTGAAAAGAGGTTCCATCTGAAGACCAGAATTTAATTAATATAAAACAACAAACATCAATTTTGTTGAACGCAAATATTTAAATGCGCATTCTATTTGAAATGGAAGATGTATTTATCTGAACAAATGATGATTTATTTTGGATAAAATTGATAAAAAATGTCACCTTGAAGCGTGCAATTGATTACGATGGAACGACAAAAATAAGGGAAGAATTTTTTTTTTGCCGGTATGATATGTAGAACGCATTTTCATAGAAAGTGGTAGGCCATAAGTTAAAACGCTTTAATATAGTTGTGGGTACGAATCCAGTCTGAGCAATTTATTGTCAAAGGGTCTACCAGCCGTCTTGGACAAAACATCAAACAAAGAAAGGGGTTGTCTGAGAATAGCAATATCCACCCATTTTCATCCAATATAGGGTGCCATGTCTGTGGAAATGCCTTCCCCCAGAGAGCTGCACCCAACCGTATACAATCACATGGCTTTGTCACTTTGCATTTGAAAGACTCTTCTATTAAATTCACCCGGGAATACCCCAGCCCTATAAATACACACAGTATCCTTGACCTTGTGACAACACTGCAGGATGCTCATCTTCAATCTAGTCACACCTTATTTACATGGGCAGCCGTGTAAACACTTTGCTTGGCTAAACTTGTTAATTTGACGGCAATGTATTTAGGTGGAAGGGGAGCCAGTAGGAATGCGCAATGGATTCAATATTCTAAACAGGCAGACAGAATTAGCGCTATGCAATTTTTCAAAATTGGATTTAGCGCTCTGTATCATGAACTGATATCAGTATATTCTCATTTCTGAGGAGCATTTTACATGAGAAGAAAGGTGCAAATCTACATTATGCACACAAGTACAACAATTAACATGTAGTGCCAAAAAGACACAAAGAATGCAAATAACATGCAAGACCTCGGCTCTCGGGTAATTTTGGTCATGGTCAGATGCCAAGACCAATCAGACCTCATATCCCTGATATGTGTGTAGGGCCGGCCTACTGTGGGGCCTAGGAAGCCATGCTTGTTCTGCTAATTCCTGCCTGATAGGTCCTACTAATTGTATTAGCTCAGGACAACCAGGGCCACCAGGGCCACCACGACATGACTTACAGCTGCTGTTGGCACACATATTCCACTTCCGGTTATTCTTGAGCCAGCTTTGCTCGGTTTCCGTAGCGACAAACTCCTTCCGGTTTGGATCAGGTAACGTAAAGATAGGAAACTAACCATGTGTATAAGTATGTAGATGACTGTTTCAAAGCAACTCTTAAAACAAATAGACGTCAGTGTGACTAAGGTAGACCCTTTTGAACGGTCAACCTGGCTACATTTTGTAAATAGTGTGTGGTACTGGACTTTGTAGATTACCTGTAGTCATTCTTACATTTTCCAAAATCGAATGTGTTCATTGAAATGTTTGGCTACAGTTCTCTGCATTATTTTGTAAAGCAGACCAATGGACAAGTCCAGGGGCTTTTCATTTGCATGTCCACGAGTTCCTATCACACACATGAAGTCTTGAAAATGAGAAGAAACATTAGACTGGCTGAAATACAACCCCAATTTCAGATCCCACAACACCAATTCATCAGTACATGCCCAGATAGCATTCCAAATGATGTTGTACCGACGGCGGCCGATATAGAAACAGCGCTGGCCCGATTTGGAACGCTATCTGGGATGTAATAAATCCAAGTCTACATTACAAACCTGTGTCACTGTGTTTGCCTTGGATAGTTTTTACTATGGCGGCCATGTTAGACAACGTCAAGCATCGGTTTTTCCTGATGGTGATTCTCTGTTGTTATTAAATATTGATAACAATTCTTTTTTACAAAATTCTACGTTGCATTAGAAAAATGCTCTGGATGTAATTTTTTAATGTTACAACTATACCTACACAGACCTCTCATTGCTGAATTTCACTCCAATCCAGCTGATTAGTGGAAAGCACTTCGGTAGGACTATGTCGGGTAGGTCATTTTGCATATCTGCCATGGAACCAGACACCATTAGAGCAAGGGCATGACCTTTTAATTAATTCAAGTTCAACTGTGATGTATGATATCATGTATCAACTGACCAGGTTAACCTGTCTGCACGTTGTTGGGGAAACGGCAGTAAAATGTAATCAAGGGGAGAAAATTAAAATGAAAGAACGTGACATGATTTAATAAAACTGCTTTCTTACAGCAACATTGATATACGTAGATTCTTTCAGTGACCTGCACTCCACAATTGCATCCGCTTGCAATGGTCAAATGGACAGTAGCTGACAGTGGATGAAATTTCTTGGAGAGCTTTGGGTGCCATTATGAGCTGTATCGGGGCCAACACGAGGAGCCTGGCTTTTCAGCATTGTTCATTTCATGGGGAAAAAATGCAAATGAAGGGATGAGCCCCTCACAAATGGACTCGCCAAACCAGTGACATTGTGAACACAGTGTGGATCATTATGGGGGACCCAGCTGACCTGCCCAACACATTAACTGAGGCTCTTCTGGCGATGCTGTCTCCTGAGTACATGTGCTCTGTTCTGGTAGCCTCCATAAACAATCTGTGCTCCAAAAATATCTCTCTTGAGTGCCTCTGTGTCCTGTGACTCACAGGGTCTACCAGATGCATGGTAAATAATCGTTTCACGGTGCTTGTAAATCCATGACTGGTTTGAGTCACCTCCTCCCTTTATTCCCAATTTATATGCTCTCACAAATAACGTGTAGAGGAGAGAGAGAGAGTGTGAGAAAAAAAGACAATGCAGTATCAATACTTTTTTTTACATGTGTATTTACTGCATTATAGAGGCCTCAGTAAACATGGAAACTTTTACATAGCAAAAGCTACAGTATAACCCATCATTGGGATTATTTATCGAACTTATTTATTGTCTCAAAACGTAATTGTGCAGCACAAAAGTGCACTGATACTGAAGTACAGTTAAGGTTGTTCATGTCACAGTCATGTGCCTAATTATCATATTATGTAGCGAATTTAATGGTGAGGTGACCGAAGTAATCAGATTTATTTATTTATTGAACATATTTACACAGGGTGTATACAATCAGTTAAACTGTTTTTCATGTGGACCCTGTTAAGAACATCAATATAAATATTTAAAAAAATAAAAATAAAATAAGCAAAATAATATAAAAGCATAAGATTGACATTAAAATATAAACTTTAAGTGCTTTTTTGAAATAATTTAAATTATTAATGTCCTTCATTTTGTCAGGTAAAGAGTTCCAGTAAATAGCACTACAATAAGCAAATGTTCTTTTGTATAAGTCACAGTTTGGTCTTGGCACATAAACATTCATAGGATGGCTTCGAGTCGACAAGCCAGAGACATTAAATTGCATTGTAATGCTGTCGCATAAATAATTAGGACAGAGACCATGTATACATGTAAACATTAATACCATTGTAAAATAAGTACATCTTTGTCTAATATTCATCCATTTTAACAATTTTACAATATCTAGTCCCCTGCAATTAATAAAGTCAAAGTTGTTCGAAATAACTCTTGCAGCTTGGTTTTGGAGTCTTTGAATTCTGCCAATATTTTGATCAGTTGTTTGGCCTCAAACACTAATAGCATAGTCTATACATGGCTGTACTGTACTGTGATATACTTTGGCTAATCTGCGTAATTGTTAAAGCTTGAGAGAAACATTACTGCACAGTTTGTTTACATAGATAGTCTTAGATGCGGGCTTCCCTTGTTTATATCTTACTATAATTGGTTTACCAGTGTTTTGTTTTTTTTCCTATGTCACATCGAAGATGAATTGACTGCTAGATTTTGGGATCAAATTTGATCAGCTACATCTTGTGATAATTATGTGTATTTGATTTTTTTTTATTATATTACTCAATGTGAACTTCCTATGGTGAGATTATATGGAATACTTTGTATTGCCTTTATTGGGGTCCATTCTAGTCTTGCTGTCATAAAATTTACGCTAGGTGGCGTTCGTTTACAGAGAAAGCGGCACGATTCCCTGGCGATTAAACCATGGCTTACACTTTTCTTGTGTTTCTAAGCACTACCTTTTAACTGACTGCAACTAATGTATATTTCTATTCTCGGATAAACCTTTTCCCAAAAATGTACAAATAGTATTTTAGCAGATTTTCAGTATTCTGTAATGAGGACTATTATTATAATAAGTTTGCAGTTGCCTCAGAATGGGTTTTAAAAAAACACGAGCACATGAATAAACTTTTATTCATATCGTGAAACTAGAAATACAGGACTTATTGTTGCAATTCATACATGTACATGCAATAAATTTCCAATTAGTGTAACATACTTGTGTCACCAACTTATTTGCAAATGTTTAATTAACAGGTAATAGGTAAGTTGGTCTTTGAAATTCTTCTGTGATCTAGTTTGATTTGTGTATTGAGTGTTCGAGGGCCAATTGCCTCACATATTGGTGAGCAAAGTCAATTGCAATACTCTTTGACACGGTAGGCTTGAGTGATTCAATCTTAACAATTGCAATCACGATGATTAAAGAGTTTTAGAATAGCAATGCTGAACAATTTCAATTATGCATTATACGTCATAATATCTATCATTAATTGTTATCAACTTTTGAATATTTACTTGTAACTGTACGTCTTAGTGTAAATACATAATAAATAAAAAAGAAGGAAATATATAGTAGAAATATCTAATATCCAATTTAGGGATTGCTTCACAGATTGCTTCACAGCAACACTCAATACACAAATCAAAATATTTTATATCACAGAAGAATTTCATATGATATTATATATAGCCTCATAAAACAGTGTACGAAACATAAAAATATCTTAAAAGCCTACAGTCATCACTAAATATACCATTAATCCTTGGAATAGCAATGCTTTGTCTGATTTTATATTGTACATTCCTTTTTCTCTGCATACTTGTAAAATGTTTTATTTGTGGTTCACGGCGACAAAATGCTCTTTTGAATGAGGTTTATAAAGCAAAAACTACTGACCAATCAATGTTAAACCTATACCACGATTAAGTAGATTTGTTTTTTTCATTTAAAGTATAATATATTATTATACCATGTACGAATTATTGCAGGTTAGGCTGGAGGTAACATTCTGTGGTTATAAACATGGAAAATGTAAATAATACTGATGTACCTACTTTTGTCTTGCATGTAGTGTAATTCAAATATATGTAATACTGACATATAAGTGGATGCAAATTCTGTACTTGAACATTTATGCCTTAAGTCTAGACCTTGCCTTATCATGATATTTTGGTGCTAATAATATACACTAATGGACTTTAAAAACGCATAACTGCGGATTTGTACAACATGTTTTCCCTATGCGTTTTTAAAGTCCATCAGTGTACATATATTAGTTCTAGAAATGATATGGACCTGCCTTATTATGTCCGAAATAAAATCTTTGAATTGAATTGGATATATACATATATTTACCAGTATATACCAGTATATATTTGGTATATACTTCATTCAGTGAGATTAAACAAAATATTGTGAACTCTTTCAACGTGAATTTTACTTCAACAGAACGTATGTTTACGTAAAGTATGTTTGCATTAATTTGTAGGCATATTGTGTATTGGTTAGATTTCAGGAAAATAACCAAGATTACATGTAAAAGATTACAGACATATTGCATTGTGATATTCTTTGTTTGAACAAACTAAAATCGCAATCAACAAATGCACGTGCTCTCGATTGCAATTGGCGGCTCAGTTTGAAATCTGCCAGGCGATTGGCTGGTTAGCAACCAATGAGAAGCCTTGTGCAGCCATGTGATCAGGAATGACCAATGAGAAAACTGCTCATTGATTTGAGCAGTTCTTGATGGTATACTTAAGGTTGAGAAAATGTCAAGTTATTCAGATTAGCTCATTCTCTCATAAGGTGAGTTAGTAAAACTTAAATAATCAGAATATTTCGGAGATTGAATTTATCATAATCTTTGTTTTAAATTGTAATAAATGTCTAAAGAAAGACTCTACACATTTCATTTTAATAATAAAATTGAATAATGTCGTGTACTTGTTCGTAAATAATATGGGAAAGAACGATAAAAATGTTGTATGCATCACCAGTATGTGCTATATGACTTGTATATATTTACTCATGTTATTTTTCTCTTTTTCCAGATATTCTTGAAAAACGCTGCATTACACTATTAAAAGCCCCAGAATGAAGGTCCTCAGATCCGAATTTGAGCTGCAGTCTTCCCAGACAAAGCAGAGGTGAGCATTAATATCATTTGTGAGCTTGAAATAGCCAAATATTATCTTATCAGAGTAAAAACAGCAATAGTCAAAAGATGCGTAAATATAGCACAAAAACATTTCTTGTAAAACAAGCCTAGACCTACATATTAGGCCTCCTAGTAAACCAGTAAAAGTATTTTCATGTTAATTAAACCTATTTCTCCTACAAACTAAACCTATTTTTCCTACAAACTTAACCTATTTCTCCTACAAACTAAACCTATTTCTCCTACAAACTAAACCTATTTCTCCTACAAACTAAACCTATTTCTCCTACAAACTAAATCTATTTCTCCTACAAACTAAACCTATATAGTTATACATATATTTAAAAATGTTTCCAAGAAAATTGTGATGATGGCATGTGTCAATTATGTCCTGTTTATAATTATAGTTTCTTGCTATACTTAATATTATTTGCTAATTATATGAATTGTTTTTCCAGTGATCCTTGCAACCAAGAAGGAAGTTCACCCGTAGACGTTGACTCCCTTTTGACCGACTTCCCAGACGCCCTACGGGACTCGTGGTTAGAGGACGTCCTCTTCGCCAACAACGCTCTCGTCGACATCTTCAAAGCCGACAACAACGTTACTGACGTCACGGCATCTCCACGTCGCTCCGCTGACGTCACGTCAGATGTTCTACCTAGCCCTATTCCTCACAGACGTAGCCGACGTAAACTTTCGCTCCAACTTACCCCGTCTCGTCTGCAATCTACCCCAGTTCGTTCCGACTGTGCAAAGTCTCGACCAGTCTTCGCCGAATACCTCTCGGAATGTACCGAGAATCGTCAGACGAAACGCCAAAGGAACAGGGCGCTGCGTCCAGCGTTCCATCCGTACCTGATGAGCACCAAACTACCGAAACGTTCCCTCTTCGACGCGCCATCGTGTCCCGCGCCTTTGCAGGACGATTTTCTCGAGTTTCGTCTGGGTTTTTGAGTGTCATCATTTCAGTGGACTGTTGCTTTGATTAACAATTGTTGCTTGCTGCTTAACTGTTTGTTTTTTTTTGTGATTGTTATTTGGTTCTCAATAAATTATTTTGAATCTATATGTGTTGATTGTCTTCAGATTCAGATTCTTATTCTTTTTATTTTGCCAAACAAAAAAATATTTACAATTTATTTTTATATTTTCATTTATAAACATTAGTTTCGCAAGGAGACCTCACAAAGATAAATATATTTTATCGCTAGCGTGAGGCCACCTGGAGAGATCTATTAATATTACATAGTGAACATTAAATCAAACACAATATGGAAATTACTCTCATCAGTAGTAGTCTCATCTACGTTACTGATCTCAAGTTAAAGAATATATTGTTGAAAAGTATTATGAAGAACCAGTAGGATGAACATTTATACATATATAGCAATTTTCAATACTGCAGTCTGTGGAATAAGATGCTACAATGATATATTTTTCACATATCTTCAATTTCATCCTCCAACTGAAAGTAGGACAACATTTTCTACCAAACACGCTACACTGTATAAATCAAGCATGGGGCCATGGGCCTTACCCTGACTGATCTAATTGGCTTGTCATGATATATATTAAAATTATAGCATTATGTTAATAGTCAATTTTGATTTAATGAAAAAAGAAGAGACTTCGGTATTTATCGTGGTTATTCAAAAATTTGAATTGACAAATTAGTTTTGCCAAAATTAAGCTTCAAAAGTAACTGTTAATGTTTCAATTGTTGGCAATCTATTCCGTATGTAGCAATTACTGAAAGACCTACGATTTCTCATAAAATAATTGCTAATAACAGTTTAGGGGCTCCATGTTGCCATTGTGCCACAATATGCTTTACTGACCAACTACATCATTCCCTTTGGCCACATGGATAGTTGACACAGAGATAGGTGAATCATCATTGTACTGAATTATTGGTAATGTATCCTGGCCCACAGCAATCAGCCCATCTTGCCATGATGCCCAAAAGGGTTTGAACTGGAGACAATCCAGCCATTCCACACCATTCCTTCTTACTCAGTCAGCTCCATTCTTCCTTATCACTAGTGTGTTTTCTCCTTGGTCTGACAGCATTTCCCGGACTGCGAGAAAGTGACACTGACATCAGAACAGGCCATGACCCGGAGTGAGTAGGATGTCTTCCAAGGGACTAAAATCTGGAACTGATCCAGCTCTTCTGACTATCTGAAATGAGCAATTTAGCACACATGCTTTTGCAAGAAAATCAAAGTAAAGCAAATCGAACAACTGCGCCCGCTGAATAGTAATTTGCAATAGTAATAGCTTATTACATTATACTGTGTACATTTCGCAAATTTCTTTTCTTTGCCATCCTTTTTTTTTTTAATTGTAAACTAATGTAAAAAACCTTTCAGATTTATACCAATTAAGACTATAATATCAAATATTATAAAAATATCAGTCAGTAATCCGGTGAATTTAAAAGCCTATATCTTTGGTTAAACAGGTATTACACACTCAAATTGTCTGATAAATATAGCCTTGTTTGTCGAAATATTTCCAGTGGATCAGAGTTTATGATCTAAACCACGTCTACTTACCTACCTTCTGGTTGGTGAATATTCCAGAAAGCAAATGTGACCTAAAGAGGGAGTACAAATTCCATGTAACCAGCGTCTCTGCCTTCTATTGGGCCAAATTGTAGAAGTTGGTCAGTGACACTGGTCCAAAATGGTCCGAGTTCCCCAGAGTGCAGAACTTGCGGGTGTTCCGCTAATATATCTCCTCATAATGAAAAACAAACAGCTATTTAGGAAAAATGAAGGCTATATATAAATAGTGTTTTACTGTTATTGAAATTTGGTGTTCCGTTCTATTATTGATTATTTGTTGACCTGTAGATGATGCCCTGATTATCCCAATTCCAATGTTAAGGATATAACATTACTCTGAAATTGAGTGTCTGATGTAAAGGGTAGATAGTTGTACCATTGCTGCCAGCCTTGAACACATGTGTTTTCTGATAAAATAAAAAGTTGTTAGATCATTATTAATTATGTACACTCTTCAAGGTCCTCCCAAGGTCCTCCCAAGGTCCTGTTAAGAATCACTTATAGGCTTGGAGTACAGGTCGTGTTCTCTGGTTACTTAGATACTCATATGAATATTGATGAAATAAAATGACAATTTGTTTCTTAGTTTACCTTCAAATGATGAGAACTGCCAAGTAGGAGAGAGTGCCATGGAGGTGAATTAAGTCAGTTGGAGCAGAGTAAACCATGATTCAATTCTCACCGACTACAGGCCCTCCACCAACCTGAAAAATAATGTACATTTTCTATAAGTATAAAAAATTGATTGCCTTGTTTGTAACACACTACGAGATTGTTTTAATTAGGCCTACATGAAGTTTAGACTTGCACAGGGCCGTTATAACAGTGCATGCCAATCACACGACATTCCACAAACCAGTCATCCACACTGTTTAAAGTTATTGCATAGTGGATGTTATTTACTATTTCAATATGCTGATTAATCAACTACTGCAATTTTTGTATTGTGATATAGAAATGTGCATCTGGATAGTAAGATTACCTGGAAGAGGGGGTGTGGCACTTGAAAATCAATATTTTGTCGTCTGCATCAAGATAACCCTTAATGAAGGTTTAAAGATCGTTGATCTGTTTGCGTTGAAAGTGAAAAAAAACCATAGACATTAATTTCTATGGGATATACCGCAGCAATTGTAAATTCATTATTTGAAATTTCCTACTTGCAACACGATTTTTTTCATATCGTGTAACCGAAGCAAATGCACTTCTTTGAAATAAAGCGGATAACCATTCCAAGCAATAGTGGCAGAAAACTTCCTCATGTAAGGAAAGTATTGCAAAACAATTTACAAGTTTTGTAATGTATTCATTAGTGTTGGGTTTGATGATCATGCAATTAAGAGTAATGTTGAATTGTACGGGATGTAATCAAGAGTCTTAAAAAGGGGCAAAGCTAATACATGGCACTGCTAGGCTCTTTAGTCTATTGGGCCTGCTTATTAGCACTATGGTTTTACATGATATTAGTCCTAAAGATCTGCTCCTTGGCACCGTTATTCCAATTCCTAAACATAACCGGTTGTGTATTAGTAATTCAGACAACTTCAGAGGGATATGTCTGCAAAATGTAATTTGTAAGATCATTGATTTAATTTGTAAGATCATTGATTTAGTTATGCTGAACATCTGCAAACCTCAGACCTTCAATTCTGTTTTTAAAGAGGGAGTATCTGCTACTACTGCAGCTGCAGTGGTCCATGAAGGTTGCAAAAATCCAAGGTTGGTTCTTGGATCTCTAAATATTCCTAGTCTCTAGTTCATCCAAGGTTGGTTGTCATGTTGGTGATTGCTATACAGGTGTATTGCATACGCTGATGTGATTTTATTAGCTAGCTCCTCAAAGCCTAGTACTTAAAATGTTGCTGTAGAGATTTTTTAACAAGCTGTGCCTAGTGTCAATAGTATTAACTACTTAGGACATACAATTAACTGTAATAGAAGTGATCCTCTTGTGGACTATATTAAGACGGACTTTATTGGTAAATTACCTCAGCTCTGGCTGACTTTTCATGTGTAAACTCTTATTTAAAAAGCTTGTAGAAAATTATTTAGAAGTGCTTACATGAGGACTTTAAGTATCACGTGGCATAAATCTATACGTAGAACTTGAAATTTGCTTTATAGAACTCACAATAATCTATCGCCTTTCGTATGTGATCGTGTACCTATACATACAGTTATACATTATAGATATCACACTTTTTTTTTTCAAGAATTTAAATGATAACAATGGTGTGGTTTTATGCATTTTTGAGAATGCCATGTGGTCACAGTCTCGATTAGGCAATAACTATCGGTATAGTATGGCGCAAACAATGTTATATTATTATGGTTAGACAAATGTCGTTAAGAGGATGTTGATACAGGTTCCTTTATTAGAGATCTAATCAGAATGAGGGATAGCCAAAAGATAGACAGCGAGGCGATTATTGAACTTTTTGTTTTTACTGTTTTACATGTATATGCCTATACGAAATGATAATAATAATTACCCATATTACGTTGGGGAGCAATTTGATCCAGAATGACCTCATTTCATTTGCTCTCAGGATGCCAGGAGGGAGTGCTTGAACCACCAGTACAACACCGCACATATCGCGCATTATCTGAGTCACAGTGTTGTTGTTCACTCCAAACCAACAGAATACACTTCATTGTCCACTTGTTTGGAGAGGTATCCATGCTTCTGCTTCAGCCTGAACTCGCAATACAACACTGTTGTCAGCTCCAGGAGTCATCCACATCTGACCATGGTTCCTGAGAGGCACACTGGTTAGGGTGCCAATGAAAATTTTTCATGGTCTCACCCCCTAATTAATATTCCTTTTTATGAAAATAAGATTATTTGCAAAAATTCAGTAAAATCAGATGATATTTAGAGGTTGCTCAAAACACATGAAAAATAGCAGCTTTACTATAATGCAATCTACAACGATGTAGTCTGTGCAACAATTTTATTGTACATAAAAATCATATTGAATATGCTGATATAATCATAAAGCATATAGCACCCTTACAATTGATGAACAATGAAACATTCAAACTCCATAGTATAGTATGCTATATATCTTATACGTTTCTAGTCAATAACTCTGTACATGATTTTACAATTTACTTATTTGTATATGGGAACATTTTAAGATGCTCTCCAACCACTTAAAGAAGATACTGTTTCTGATGTTCTTGAATGGTCAGATTGTTATTGAATGACTGAATCAGGGCAACACTCCTTTCTGCAGCATCATTGACAACTTTGAGATGATTGACAATGGTTTTACCCATGATGTATGATTCATCTTCACTCCATGTCTCAGGTGATTTTCAAGAAATGTAGCATTTATGCTCAGGCATGACAGAAGATCTTGGCTGTTTGTAATGATGCTCACAAAGTTTAATGCGACTTTCTGGTACAGCTTGGCCTGTTTTATTTGAAGCAGTTACCATTACTACTTTATCATTGCTGGACAAACGCTCATCGAACAAAGCAAGACCTATCAACCTCTCACTGGCATACCACAGATGATTGGAAAATCCCTTGGCAGCCACAGATGAAACTTTGGAATTATATGCTTTGTATGCAATTAGATCTTTGTACAGCTGTAAATCATTATACGGAGCATATCTTGCTACCTGGCAAGTGTACCATGATTTCAGGTATAATTTGACAACGAAAAAGTTAAATTCTCTGAGACCAGACAGCCCCTTGGCCTCAGGTGAAACTGATCTCTCAGAATATATATTTTGAGACAGTATATGAGTTTTGCCATCCAACCTGGCACGATGGTATGCCCCTGGGGCTTAAATAGTGATATTTCCAGTGTCATCTGCTCCAAGAAATAAGATGGCCAATTCCAACAGCTCTTTGTTATCATCCATCGGCTGAATTTGTGAAAGCTGCTCTTTAAATGTGATAATTTCAAAGACATCAGTAAGCTGCCCTTTAGCAGCAAGTTCTTGGAATGCACTTTCTGGGATCTTATCAATAGAATCCCATACCTGTGAGAATCTTTCAAACAGTTTAATATTTGGACCACTATAGATGGTTCCAACAAGGTTTCAAATACCTTTTCTACAATAAGCTCATGCATATGATGCCTGCATGCAAGATGCAACAGATCCCTATGGAGCTTCCTCTCTAGCAAGACACATGCGAACCCAATATTCCTAGCAGTGTGGACAGCATATGGGGTGGTGTAATTTTTCAGTTCTATCCGCACTGGGTCAACTTTAAGTGGACCAATCTCATCTAGGCGATGCACAAGTTCCATCTTACGAGCTGCTGTATGACTCGCAACTGATTTGTAACTCCAATAATATTGCATTGGAAAGTGGTACCCTTCCGTATCATGATACCAGGGAAGCTTCCTTTCACAGTCAGTTTACCTCCAGGTGAGTTGAGGGTAGCATTAGAAGGACACAGTGGAGGCCTGTCCTTCAGAGCCCAATAACTGTTTTTATTGATGACAGAAACGTCTGCCCCCATGTCAATCTTAAAGGAAGTCTGCGTTCCGCACAATGCCAGATTTTCTAAAAATTAACAATCATCTTCAATCACAATGGCATCAACTCAAGCCTCCATGGTACTCTGGTCCAGCCCAGTGACACTTAGGTCATCTAATTCAAAATAATCTGGAAAGTTGTACTCACAGTCCTCTGAGTCTGCTGTCCCTTCCTGAATTCTATTTTTCTTGTGCATCTTGACGAAATGGGTCTTCCCCTGTCAATAACGACATGTCTGGCCACTTGCGGGGCAACAACGATCGCCATGCTGGTATCCACAACGTGAACATTGTGCACTTGAATTTTGCTCTGCGACATGCTGTTCTGCGACTGCTACTCATGGCACCTCTCTGACTGTGCACACGGACCTGGGATTTCCCCTGAGATTGTCGACGTCATGAAACTTTGTCAGTACTGGAAACTGCATTCATCTCTTTCTTGACCAACTCCGACTGTCTAGTTGCCGTCACCACTTTCGAAAGTGAGAGATTATCTAAAGGGCACAGTCTCTGCTTTAGTTCATGATCAGCTAATCCAAATATGAATTGATCACATAACTGATCTTCCTTGTCCACAAATTCACAATATTTGGCTGCAGAGTGCAGCTCCCTTTTGAATTCCTAAACAGTCTTTGATCCTTGAGTAATTTCATGGAATTGTTGTCTCTCAAAAGTTATGTTTTCGGGTGTAGTTATCGGTAAATTTCTTTACAACTGTATCATATATTACTTGGCTTCCTCAGCAGTCAGGCCCGAAACTTGCAAATATTTCCTCACTGGCATCTCCCATTGCAAACAGAAGGTAATCAACCTCTCCTCCTCTTCGCTGTCAAGGTGAGCTGCTCGCCTGTAACGAAAGTATCTTGTGATCCACGAGGACCAATCTTCTGGCTTGAATGAAAACTTGTTTGGGGGTGGAAGGTGAGCTGAAACTCGGGTCTGATTCGCCGGCATTGCCATAGGTGTCAATGACAATGACTGAACTGTCAAACTCAAGAGTCAAGGTCACTCCAATACAGACGAGCCAGGAAGTCCAACTCCTAGACACTTTCAGCGAAGAAGGCAGCATGAAAAACGAATGGCAATGTCCTTCAAGGTTTGCCAAATGCAGCTGCAACTGCTGCCACCAGGTTTAAATTATTACAAAGAATCTGGTCAGGAGATTATCCAGTTTATTCCAGCAGAAGTACATACATCAGCAAGCATAGCAATGGCCTCAGTCAACCTTCTACCTCATTAACATAATCCGGTGAGAGTCTCGTAGATCTAACAGTTGTAGGCTGATTGTACAAGCACTAACTACCTAAGCAGTAAGTCAGTTTATCCATAATTCCATCCATTTCTGCACATGAACAGTGGTACCAGCTTGCACAATCCTTGCAGCTGATCCAGTCCTCTTCCCCTTTCGATCAGAATGACTGCCAAACGAAACCTAATTTACAGGGATATATTTTTGCATTTGGTTTTTTAAGCTTTTGTTACTTTCTGCTTGGTCCCGTTTTCTGACAATGGGCTTTTGTTGCACGGGTCCTTCAAAGGGTTCATTACTTATTTTTGTGGTGACATCATATTCTTGGACTTCAGGCACTTAAATCCTCTCTTCTGGAACAGTGTTTGTTGCAAAAGCAGTTGCTGGAGAATAGTCAGTTGGAGCATGTACATCAGTCTGGATAGTGATTGTGTTTAGTTGACCTGCCAAAATCAGCATTTCCATTCCAAACAATTCATTTTCAAATTTCTCTGTTAAACGTAAGTAGAATTTCCCGATGATGCTGCCACTCATGGGGACCACTGGCTTTACAAAGTGAGTGTTCATAGTCCCTGGTATTGCGATATCATCTACAGCCTTAAACAGATTTTCAACATGCAGTTCTTGGGTCACACTCATCATCTCATCTTCAGATACCATCTAGACTGTTATAGCTGTGTTGGCATGTTCGAGGGCCTCTGCGAATGATTTCGCGTTTTTCACTATCCACTTCCTGGTCATGACCAGCCTATTAACTACCCATTTACTGATGCCTACCACAGCATCTACTGGGCTCTTACCATGCCCGCTGCAGAATAATTCCAGCTCATGTTGATGCCATAGTGATATTGCATTTTTTTAAGTAGAGCAAACATGTATTTGTTTCGGAACTGTGAACTTGGTCCGTTTGTATGACTAAACAGGAAGCGCTCTCCAGTTTTGTTTGTCCAGAATATTATCTCCTCAACATTTGGAAACTCCTTTGAAAGCAAATCAATAATTTTCTTCAGGTATACCGATACAGTTGACTTGTCGTGACTCCTGTTGTCAGAGACAAGGACAGGACTTTACACCTGAACTGGTCCATATGACCACTGTGAATACGGTGACCTGTCTTTGATTTCAGTGTGCTGAAGCACACTCATCCTGGTAATGGCAACTGTAGTTCTAAAATCCATTTGGACTACTGCTGTTGTACTGTTAGTTGCTTTGGCCCTTTGTTTGTCTTCTTCATATGCAGCTGACTGATGCCTCTTAATAAGAAACGTGCCACAGAAATTTCGGCATATTATTTACAAGATCTTGCAGCAGCTGTTCTTTCTTTAAGGTAACCTGTGTAATTTTTCTCCCATTGAAAATATTTTTGGTCATTCACAGCCAAGATCTTTTAAGTGGTTTCTGAATAATTTTTCATCTTGGCATGTAGTGCAATAATTTGTCATGCATTTCTAGTTTTTTAACTACAGACATATGTCTGAAGAAATTCCTGTGAGTAAAGGGGAATATGTATATATTTCCTGTGCAATGATTCAAGTTGCAGTTTTATGTTCTCATGAGTGATGCATACACATTATGCAGCATATCTTATGCCAGCAAGACTTCCTTTGGCCGAAGAGAACAGAACGTTGACCGTCCAACATCATTACATTTTACATTTTCAACAAAGAGAAAGCTTCATCCAAGGTAATTGTGAGGTGCCGTTTTTGTTTATGGATACGCTTTCCATATTCATTGATCGAAATTATGTCCGTCTTGCCTTCCTTGATCAATGGACCAGATTTCTTCCAGGCTAAACATCTCTCTACAGCTGATTCAGAGTTCAGTCAACCTCCGTAACTTGTTTGTTAAATGCTGCACTTGCTGCTCTATTATCTTTTTCCTCTCTTCATATCTCAACTTTGTCTTGGTCTTGCCTGAGGATTTGCTCCAGAACTCAGGGTGGTAATTTCCTAAGCCCATCTATTCTTTGCTAACAGGGCCGGATTTAGGGTTCCATGGGCCCCAGGAACTTCATCATCTTGGGGCCCCTTTCCCCCAACGTGGCTCAGTCTTCTGGTTATGCAGATACCACCTTCTTTGCAGCCGAAAACAATTCACTGGAACCCATGCTAATCTCTGGTAGAAAACCATAAATTGAGCTTAACTAGTATTTTTTGGTATTCAACTGGGTTGTTGCAGTTCTAAGACTTGGTTAGGGCCATGAACAACATGACTAGATCCTGTATACTGCTCAACAGCTTGTGCAGGAGATAAGGCTGATGACAAGGACACTGAGGGCCGACTCTCTTACCCAAGATGCTATCCTTTCTGAACTCATTTTCTGACATTCTTAAGCTTGCTTTTCTCTTTCTCCAACAATGTTCCATAAAATTGACATTAACATTGTATCTATTTCCAAATTTCCGAATTTAATTACAAAATGAAATAATTACATATCAGACAAACATGTTTGTTAAATATTAGAGCACAGAGACATACATACTACCGGTTATTTGTTATGAATGGATGAATTTTATTTTGTCATAACATGTATATTTGATTTAAATGTATGTTTATCAAATTTTCATCATTACAGAGCACACACGAAACATGATATCCATGTGATCTACATCAAAATGTTATATTTAAGAATTTTTTTATTTCTGCACATTCCCTCTGCTCTTCATAGCACTAAATTTGGGATTTTTCTTCAGGACTGTGGTAAAAGGACAACAAATGTTTTAATTTTTCCATTCCTTAAATTGGTATAAGCTAGGTTAATAATCAGAAACAACTAGGACAAAGATTAAGTGTGGACAAATGAACCATTTATTGGCTACACAACATTCACTCAGACATACAAAATAAAGTGCCACAAACCAGCAACACAACTCAAGTGGTTGCTCTTGTGGTATTCCCTTATAATATCAAACATGCAAACATAATTGGAACAAGAATTACTCATACAATTATGAATACAAACTGTAATTATGGCAAAGCGACTGCCTATATTATGACTGAAATTTTATAGCAAAAATGCAAAACAAAAATAATGCTCATACCGTATATGCGATGAAGCAGATAGAAATTTACACTACCTCGAGCCTAACGACCCAAATCTCAGAACAATTGAGATAATGATAGAAAATGAATAATAGAGTCAAGCTCTGTAATTAAATAGAAATAATACTTGCAATTGAAATTCAAGCCAATACATCGATATTTAGAAGAAATGATCAATTCTTTATTATAATATCTATAAAAAGGGGTGGGTGGTTGGGTGAAGAAATGAGAGCGAATGACTAAACAGGAAGCGCTCTCCAGTTTTGTTTGAATGATTAATCGGATTATTTCGAAACGAACGCTATTGGCCTACAGGTAAGGCGCCGGCGCCTGAAAGCAGATTGCCTCAGATTGCCTACTGATTATTAACCATATTTATAATTTAATAAATGTAATTTAATAATCAGAAACAACTAGGACAAAGATTAAGTGTGGACAAATGAACCATTTATTGGCTACACAACATTCACTCAGACATACAAAATAAAGTGCCACAAACCAGCAACACAACTCAAGTGGTTGCTCTTGTGGTAGCCCAAATCAAGTCAAACCCAGGAGCAAATATGAAAGTGTTAGGCTAAAAGATTCACAGTATGATTTGTTAGTTGATGCGAGTGCGAATGAGAGTATGTGGGCCTGATGCTAATTGCGCAGCGATAGAGGCAGTCTGATTGGGTCTTATATAAACCTTGTAGGCCTCAGACCTCCAGCGTCCGAGCCGTTGAATCACGGACTCGGGCAATTGCATAGCGGCCGCATCTGTTGCCACACCCGCTCTTAAAGAATGTGGGGTAATATTGCTTGCAGAAATCCCTGCAAGACGAAACAATCTCCATCAACTAGAAAAATTGGCGTGAGTAAGAGGAGAGCCATCTTGAAATCGAAAAACTGGCTGAGTAGCAGCCGCCCCTCTAGCAATCAGATACAGCTTCATGCTACAAAAGGCACAGATACGTGTTCCGGAGCAACCTATAGTTACTTGGAAACCTTTTAACGAATTCTTAGAAGATGCTACTTTAACTAACATGAAAGGAATTGATGCTCCATGAAAGGAGAAGGCACCTGGGAGCAAGGGTGGCGACACTGACAGATTATAACAATATTCGGCTGCGCGCAGACACCCAAAATATGCTAGCGTCATAGCGCTTAGCAACATAAAATTATTATATGTAAAATCAAGAGTTACATTGAGATGAGCCAGCATGGAATAAGATACTGGCCTCACTTGCATTGGGCAAGGCGCAGAGCGTTCCACAGATTTTAATGCCCATTTAACTCTAACTGTATAGATATTGGGTGGGTGACACCCCAATGATATGAGCCAGGCTCTAACACCTGATAAATACACCCTAATAGTGGACAAAGCCAATCTGGCAGATGACAAATATGTAATAAATCTAAGAGCAGGCAGCTTAGAGAGACCGAGAGGATCGAGCGAGTAGACCTGAGTAAACCTCAAATACCTGGTGACAGCGGCAGAATAGGACTTGCGAGAGTTGAACCCTAGCCCCGATGTTACCACACCAACTACCCTACAATCAAGCTCTGAAAGAATATAAATAAATCAAATAAGATTCCCGAAATAGCTGACTCCCGCCGGCCAGATACGCTCCGGCACTACATTGCCATTATGAGCAATGAACTCATCTATCCTGCCCCGACTTAAGAAATCTGCATCAACGTTATTGTTGGTGGCTATGTAGACTACAGCCACAGCGACAGAGTACCTCTCCACCAACAGACACCAGCGCCTAACAAATTCCATAAGTTCAACTACAGGCATATACAGCTTATTAAGTATGCCACACACAGCTGAGTTGTCAATGTGAACTATGACCTTGGCCCCCGAAAGGTCATTGGCCCATGTTGCCATTGCTTTTACTGCTGCATGCATTTCACGTCAATTGATGGAATGCAGGACAAGGTCAGCACACTCCCCTGAGTATTTCATTGAAACCAATGCCTGCCAAGAACCCCACCATAACCATAGTCACTGGCGTCTGTATCTAAATGATTTACCTGACCTACTGACCAATCAACTTTAAACAACTGCACCCCATTATGGGTGTCTATACATTGCTCCCACCAAGCGATGTCTGCGCAGGCCTCAGCTGATGATCATAAACCAGTGGCAGTAATTTCTGCCAATATTGTCTATTCAGGAATATTACCGACTTTAGGTCTAGGTTTGCTGCATCTGACACAGGACTTAAGCCCCTGGGAACCACCACATCTAACACAAACATGTTTTCTCTTACACCTTGCTCCTGACTTACAGGCGTCGTCCTGGAAACGGTAGCAGGTTTCGTCTGAGACCTGTGACTGTGATTGGACCTGGACTTGTGGCTGAGATTGGCTAAATTGACTAAATTTTCTGACTTTGGACAGAACGCTTGCCTGCCCTGGGCCACGAAAGGGATATTTGGCGACTTGATGCTCAACTGATGAACACTTAGCGCATTTAACTACATTACGCAACGCGGAAGAGTCAAAGGTCAGCACATAAAGCTCCCGATTTAGACGTGCGACCCTTAGCGAACTGCGAGTGCCTAGCATCTGATGATGTTGAGTGTCATACGTAATAACGAAAGGGAGCTTATATTTACTAAACATGGTAAGAATAAAAGATCTATAATTTCTCGAAACACCTCAAATCCAAAATGACTACAGAGTATAAATTCATAAACACCCCAGGCTTCTAGCCACTTAAATGAGTTAGAGATAGCCTTTTTACTTCGTTGATATTTAAAATTAACAATACCGTTGTTATCCACGAAACTTCGGAACTCATCACAGTCAGCAACACTATTACTCAATAAGTCTATTAGCTCAATGAACTCACCACAGAGCGCTGACTCCTGGACACGTTGTGACACGTGCTCGGTCCCTGAAGCTGTAAGGTAATCTGCAGCCCGATCGTGGTCACCAGACCGGAAACGATGCTGGCTCATACCAATGTCAGTGTGCGTTCAGGCTGCCGGCCATTCCTCGGTAGAAGGCCCGGATCCAAGATGGCGGCCGTGGGTGGTGTCGTCATAGGAAGGACAAAAATGGTGACCATCAACCGGAAAATCCTCTTGCCTCTGAAGGGGCTTGATGTCCATGTGCGCCAGCGACTCATGTGACCATCCACGGTGTGCGTTCGTGCATTCAGGGCCGTCTACCCAACGTAATCTGGACTGCTGCAGACCAAGGCGGCTAGGACCACCAGCTTCCCAACTTATACGATCACCTTCTCGCTCTGCTGCGTGGGCAGCCTGACCTATGTTCACATAATCATTCTCTCTCCCTCTCTCTCTCTCACTCACATTAGGGACCTCACTTTCGATGAAAGCACCCTCACTCTCTCTGCCATACCGGTATATAAATCGCACAATTCTCTCACGATGGCGTGAACCTGGTGCCTCTGAAGGCATTTGACTCCTTTTCATGATCTCTGCTTCATAAGCCAACCGATAGGCCTCAGCACGACTAATGGAGGAACCACTGGCTACTGACAAATTTCTCTCCTCACTCCCAACTTTTTCACGATATCGGGCGAATGCCCCTGATACCTGAATTGGCATCCTACTGAAAGAGGCCGAACCTCTCTCGCCACCAATGACTGAACCCAATAAAGACAAACCCCCTGCCGTGTGCGTTAATGCTGCCTGACATTCTGGGTTGGTTAGATTCAGCCAAAAATTCGCTCTCTCGTGACACTTCATCTTCTCTTGAGCCCTGACTGTGCCCACCATAATCAGAATTACATTCATTCGTGGTAAGCCTCCCCCCCCCCCTTCGACTGTGCTACCAGCTCCATTCGATACTGCTACAGCTCTGCTTAAAGATGGCGACTGACTGCACTTGCCAATCGGACCATCGTGATTCCTTACGGCTCAACCATAATACAGTACAACTGCGTACCTTATTCTTAGGACGCCCTTTAGCCATGACTTGCAATATCCAACAGCGTTATTCTTCTGTCTTCAAAATATAGCACTTGAAGAGGCTCTCCCACTAAATGTAAACCAGAAAACTTCTGCACTCACGTTGTTGATGGTCAGCTTAGAGGCTCAGACGTAGCAACAGGAAGACGGCCAACCAGGACAATAGGCTGAAGCGGATCAGAGACCTATTCTCGGCTCAAGCAACAGTCAACTATCAACTGTCAACAGCATCAGGCACAGAAACTCTTGGGTGCAGTGGTGCGTAGAAGTTTCTGACATGAAGTGAATGAAGAAATGAGAGGGAATGACTAAACAGGAAGCGCTCTCCAGTTTTGTTTGAATGATTAATCGGATTATTTCGAAACGAATGCTATTGGCCTACAGGTAAGGCGGTGGCGCCTGAAAGCAGATTGCCTCATATTGCCTCAGATTGCCTATGATTATTAACCATATTTATAATTTAATATATGTAATTTAATTACCAGGTGCTGTATGTCATGAATGCACATGAGGAGAGTGGGCCTCTTAAGGGCTTGTGCGTTCTTGTTTCTGTGACTTGGTGTTAATAGTGTGAGGCCCTTGACTTGATGGGACCCCTAACTGTACTATCTTTTACAATATGGTTAATATTTTCTTGACTTTATGCAAGGCCCCTAGAACTGACCATACTGATGGGCCCCTTACTTTTCGTGAACTTCTTGTTCTCAGAGGCCATGACAAAAAAGCTTTTACTCGCATTTCTTTGCAGCCTGGACCCCCTGAACCTCCGGGTGCGGGAAATTGCCCCAACTGCCTAAATCCAGGACTGTTGCTTACTATTCCTAGTATTTATTGATGTTAAAAGCTTCTTCTGCATGACTTGTTAACCCTTCTTAGGAGGTGATTCATGGTCTTCATGATTGGCACATTTCCGTATTAGTTATATCCCTCATAGTCGGGAGTAAACTAACAATTTTGTTTGTTATATCCTGAAGCCAAAATTACTATTATAACTTATAATCCATTAGGCATATTTACTCATTTGTTTGATTGTTTTGTTGAATGCCTTTATTACCCATTACAGTTCAGTTTGCACTCAGGAGGGACAAACTAACATTTTCGTTGGACAATAGAAAAGGTCAGGTGGTGGATTATAACAATTGTTATTCCCAGTGATTGTCACTGTGGTTGCCATTAAATTTTCTCCACCTTTTCTAAAATTAGGATATTTAGGCCCTCTTTGGTGAAGGGGCCTCATTTGAAGGGGAAACACCAAGAGTAAGTACTCTGGCCATTGGATGTGTCTGCCAACCCCATCGCATGAGTCTCTCGATCATCGAAGGGGATCGTAAGAAGGGCAGGCTTCCTGGGAAGGCGCGTCCGGCAAAACTGAATCCCTTGAAACCCTCTCATGTTCCCCTTTCTGGAAACGGGACATCAAGTGAATTGCAGTCCAATCTTCTGCAGGGGGTCCACCTCCCACCACCACACCAGGACCCCAGCATATCCCAGAGGGGCACCTCCACATCAGCACAGGCCTAAAGTACCATTCACCAACTTTGGCACTTGATTTATTCATACGGTTAGTTTCATAAAATATGTCAACTCTAGTCAGCTGTAGCAACCTATTCCTGGCAGTAACTGTAACTGGCTAAAGCCAGCCGCTTCTGTCTACCTTATAGTCGGCTTAAACTACCACCACTGAAAAAATATAATCCTTATAAAATGTAAGGAATTTCTAATATATCACAAATATGTGCAATCCATCTTTTCAACCAAAGCTTACAAATATGAAATAACTATCAACTTATGCAGCAAATGGTTCTGTATGTACTTTTAGTTCTGGCTTTGAGTAGCCGGTTATAGCCAGACAGTTCTGTTTAGTGGCAGGTAGCATTGTATAGCAAAAGTGGTCTAGCTTTGTCTAGGTTCAATAATGAAAGTAACTATAGTAACCAGAAGTTGTAAGATCAGTAATTTATGCCTCTGACCTCAGCATCTACCCGGTGAGGTAGTTTGTGTGACTAGAAACAAATTATTGTCTAATTATAAGGACTATTCTGTAAGATCTATTTTCAAATGAAATGCTCATGCAGAATCTGCTTAGCAAGGAGAAATTTGAACTCATTTAATAAATACATTCATAAAGGGACTTGTTGAATGGGGCCAACTTGTCTTAATTAGCACAGGGGCCATCGTCAGAGTCTTTCAATTAATGGGACCACCCTTCAGGTGAAGGGGCTAACCAAATTTCTCTGAATTGTCCTCGGGCTCCAGCTATTAACCGCCAGTAACGCCCTTCAAAACAACAATTGGATAACTGGCATTGCATTAGTGCATTGATTGTGCATGATTGTGACGCCACAATCTTCATGGCACCATCTGGAGGACAATGTCCAAGTGCTATTGTCTGGAGTGCCAATGTCTATGTAGACAGTGGAGTCAACATGTGGTCTGAATTTTCCACTCAGCGTCGAATGCTGATATTTATAGTAATGAAGCTTCACCATTAATGATCACTCATGTGGATCTATTTTCAAATGAAATGCTCATGCAGAATCTGCTTAGCAAGGAGAAATTTGAACTCATTTAATAAATACATTTATTCAACCAGGTTAAACACAGTCACCAGGAACATAACATGTAAACACCCACAAAAATACCACAATTACACTTGCTAAATTCCACTAAAAATTATACATTGCAAAGCCCATTTCACATTGTACTTAAATGACTGAACGAGCCACTTCCAATAAATTGCTGTACAGGTAAGATTAAAAAATAAATATAAAAAATAGCTTTATTGTGAGATCTTGCTTGAGATTAAGGGTTGAGGTAGTATCTGCGACTAGAACAAATGTCTGAGACTAGCGACTTTTCTGGGAGTCTTCCAAAAGCATGTCTTCAATTGTCCTCTGTTTGTAAGATTGGCATAATTGCATGTTTTGATAAAACTTCAAGACAGATGAATCAGCCTTGACACAGCTGGAATTGAAATCCAGAACTCGCAAACCATCTAAACTTTTGGCCCTTGAAAGTGCCACATACGACTGGCCACATTCGAACACTCTCGATAATGACATCTCTACACAATCGAGTGTCATACCCTGGAAAAAAAAATCCATGATCAGATTGATGACAAAATTACGACATTTTTAATTAACAATGTAACATCTATTGCTTTTTAAATGCATCAACAAAATCCTATTTACCTGACTTTTATGAATTGAAATGGCCCAAGCAAGTTTAAGTGGCAGTTGCTTGCGTGTAGCCACCACCCCTCCAGAAAGTCGCACACTCCAACGATCATGCCTGATCACCTCTTCTTGACCACTCATGAATTTTATCACTGGAAATCCTGAAAATTCAAAAAGATTACTATGTACCTATCACATGCTATGCTTTGAGAGACTTAACTAGAGGAATTGAAGTTTTAGCAAAATCATAACATCACAAAATTTACCTGGAGCATCATTATCAAAGCTGACGACGACACCTCTGGCTCCATTTACCAATCCCCGTGAGATATCAAGATTTTTGGTGAGCATCACTTGAGCACCAATTCTCAACTCTAGGGTGTGAGGGACTGGACACAAAGCATCCAAGGTTTTCTGGACATTGCTGTCACTGTCAGTTCCAATGAAAACTTTCTTTGTGTCTGGAAAATGACAATAACATGAAACAATCTACTGTGTATAAATTCTTTGAAAGCTGCAGGTACACCTCAGTCAGGCAAACTAACAAAACTATTAAGGAATATTACCATTTAGTTTATTGAGGTGAATAAAGTTGATATGTTCCACGTCTTCCTTGTGTGTGCACAGACGAGTTGCTAGGATCCCTTCCTTCTCTATGCTGTTACGACTAGTCTTCATCAAGACATCTGTAACATCTTTGGGGCATCTGCAACAATGAAGTATAATTAATTAGATGATAATAAATTATTCTATGCACGACTAAGTTAATAGACAGATTAAATTTTTACCAACCTTCCAAGTCTAATGTTCTGAAGGATTTTGATGAATTTCATGTCAGATTGTCTCTTCACTTCAGTCAACTCAAAGTATTTGCTGATGCAGTCCCTCCAGGATTTTGCCTATGAAAAAGAGGCATGAAAAATAACTTAGCCACCTAAACAATAAACTACGTTCAAAAAGAGCTCTACGTTCAACTGCATACAAATGAAATACCTACCTGGAATGTGAAGATCCTTTTTTCTTTGTTTTTGGTAACAGGCGGCAATTGAAGAAAATCGCCACAAAAAATTAGTTGGATACCACCAAATGGTTGGTCATTCTTCTTCATTATTCTGACATCAGAAGAAAATTGAGAATTTTTTTTTTCATTAAAAAAATGTTTTATCCACCCTTTTGAAGCATTTTCAAACCAGTGACTGTTCCTAACTTTTGTTTTTCCACATTGGATTCCTACTTTTAAATGATTTATTGTTGGTAAAAATAGACCAGTGTGGTCATCAAAGGGAATTGATTAAAATTTGGCTATTTAAAAAGAGTGGCCATTTAATAGAGAGTTAAAAATGCAATAAAAAAATTCAGGGTAATTTGAATGAGGACATTTACAAAAGGTGACTGTTCTATACTAGTGGCCGTTAAAGGCAGGTTTGACTTTGGCCAGCCTAGGTTTGACTGTACTTATTTTGTAATCACTTGAATGGCCGAAAAATCTATAAAAGTACATACCGTGCTACAGTCTCCATTTTGTCAAAAAAGTCACCATCAATCATGGAGATTTCATCGATGATGAGATGTTTGCATTTTCTCCACTGTTGCGCAATCACTGGTCTTGACGCCAACTCCACACAGCCAGCTAAATCATTTTTCCCAGATCCTATTCCTGTAAGTGAAATATTATTAAATTTACAATGAGTCAATATATACCATTTAATTAATCTATGTTGGAATATTGTTTGTACTAAGTCACAAACCTGCAAAAGAGTGAAGAGTAATCCCTCCAATGTGGCAAGCAGCAACCCCTGTGCTAGCAGTAGCGAAAGTATGCTGAGGAGGAAGACAACCTACAAAACATGGAAAGACCCAGTAAGTAAACTTCCGTTGGACAGTAATTACTCACCATTATATCTACTTCAAAAAAGGGCTATCCTTACCAATGATTCTTTTCAGTAAATAAGACTTGCCAGTGCCCGCACTGCCAGTGAAGAACATGTTAAAGCCATTGTTTACAGCTTGAAGGATCCGATTTTGCTCCTTTGATAACCGTACCATATTCCCGAGTGAAGGTGCACTGCTACAAATTTTGTTAGTGCCGCAAGATATGCTTTGCCTCATAATTTTGGGAGCCTGTATGCAAATAACAAAGCAAGACTGTCATAGAATACTATCATAAAGGCATTGCCTGACAATATAAAAGTTACATAGGAACCTCACCATTGAGAACAGACCACCTTTAGTGCAAATTTGTATAGGTCTTTTTAGTGATATAAAATGTAATGGACCCAAAACTGAGTGGTTATAACAGTAAGGTACGTCATATCTGAATAAAAAACTAATTTTCATTGAAGAAACATCAGATATGAAACATAAAATAACCTTAGACATGTTTTCTTTCTCATTGGCAATAGCACGCTTCCTCTTTGGTGTAGTTCGGTCAGAATTAGACTTTTCCATCGCTTCGACTCTCTTTTGATGAAGGAGTTTCATCTCTTGCATTTGCAGTGGACTGATTTCTTGAAACACTTTGGGCTGATTTGACATAAGCCTGTTTCGACTGGAAGCAAATCTGCAAATAGTAAAAAATATGCAAATGAGGACAAATGACCAAGATTAACAAAATATGCAAGACAGCTGAAAATACAACAGCTCACATCACATACCCTTTGACCTTTTGGCATTCCAGTTTGGTATCCAAAGCTTTCAGAAACAGCATGAGTTTATCGGGAGGACAGTTGGAAAGCATCAGTTGCACCCTCTGGGTCATCAGTTTCACAGTAGCTTTACCTTCTTTGACAAAATTTTTGTAAATTTGAACATCTCTGAAAGTTAAAGATACCTTTGTGTTACTGTCCACATGATATACATTTACTTCAAGACAGGAAGCTACATAATACATAAATGCACATACATACCGAAGGACATATTTGTTGCTGACTTTTCCATGACTAACTTTAAGTATGACATCACGGAATTCATTTCTACCAAGCTGAAGTTCAGCATTGCGGTGGATAACCTTTTTCACGGGAAGTCCAGCGGGTGAGAAATTTTCAACAACAATGGAACACTGCAACTCCCCAACTTCAAAACCGGACATTTTGCTGGAATTAGACAAATAATGTGTTTATCGAAATGTCAACGCAGCAAACACAGACCTATTGGCCGATTCCTCTCTAACTAAATTATTTGAATGTACTAAATCTGGAGACAAACAAGCTCTAATTAAGAAAACCTTATTTAAATTAAATTACCATTTTATTCCCAGTACAAAGCGGGGAATTTGTTATGGACTTCACTGTATATCAATAATAATATCGGGCCATCACCAATGGCAATGACACCATCCAGCAAAAGGCAAGGCACTGCAGTCACTGTCACAGGCCCAATGGCAATTTAAGCTCTCCTGGTCTAGGTTGCATATTGCTCTATCTGCTACTTGTCTTTATCTACATGCATGCATGTACCAAGTTATTCATTTTGCAGCACAGTGTAAACAGCTAGGTAAATTACCATGCATGTGTGCCCTCGCGGAATGGCTATATACACGACGGGTCGTGCACGTTCATTGGTTATATGCACGACAGCGCCTAGATGTGTCGTGCGCATTGATTGGTTATGTGCACGACGAAGATTTTCACACCAGATGGCGTGCTAGTAGGCCTGACAAGTCCATGCTCCTCTAGTGGCAGAAATTTCAGTATGGAAAGTTCATCCATATTAGAGTGTTTTTACCGCTAATAAAGTGTAGCCAACTACTTTGGATTGGTTCTGGGGGTAGGGTAATGCCCAAGACATTAATACCAAAAAAGGGAGATCTTTAAGCCTGTATTTTCTGTGTACTTTATGCAGTATAAAAAAAAAGAACTTTGTTTTACAATGTAGATACTCTATGACATGAATAGATCTAATAAAACAAAATGATCATTGAAAAAAATGAAATATAAATTGTATTTAATACAAAGTTTTACTTTAAGATGGGGTGAATATAATACAATTAAATACATTTGCATATATCGTAATCATATGATAATCGGAGGAATTGGTAGTTGAATACGCAGATAGAGCCATTTGTTGTGGTCAAAAGAAGCAGCAGAAATTACAAGGAAGAATGTTGCATATTTCAAAGTAATATCTTGCCCAGCTAAGTAATTTCTGAAATTATTTTGTTCCTTATTAAAAAAAATGTGGCCTTTTATGATGTTATTTATTATTCCAACCACCAGAGCTAGAAATTAAATTAAAATAGGATACAGGTAATACATGGAGGAAGTATATTGCGGAGATAATTTTCAAACACACTGATCATTTAAAAAGGTGGAATACCAGAAAAATGTATGCCTTAAGATAGCCCAGGATGACACTTTGTGTGCTGCAGACACATCCATGAAACAAGAATAAAATAAATAAATAAAAAGGGAAATATCAGCTGGCCTATCAATTAAAAGAAAGCAGTCAGGGCTAAAAAAACATTAAAAATAAATAGGCCTAGGTAGGTCCTAATGATGAACTTTTTTTTTCAGTGAAGATACTGCAGAGGCTATAGACCTGTGAGACTATTGTTAAGTATTGTTAAGTGACATCTTGAACAATGATCTAGCTAGGAATGTTCAGTGTCAGCAAAATTTAGTTGCAGATATTATGGGTATTCAAATCATTGGAGAGTCTTAAAAGTCTTTGTAGATTTGAATACCCGGCATATCTGTAACTCAATTTTTACTGACACTGAACATATAGACGTTTTTATATGTGTATTTTCATAAGATACAATTTTATGTAATTATATGATATCAGGTATTTTTTTGGTAATTTAAATTTTTTTTATGTTACCCTTTTGTATCTAGTGCTATGTTTATGTATATAATTATATTTTTGAAGATCGATATTGTTCGTCAATGAAGTTACTTTTTTTTTATAGCAGAAAAGATTTTTTGTACCCCGTTTAATTTACACAAAACTATCTTTGTAGGCCTCATGTCAGGTTCCATCCCGGAGCAGAGAGTTCTAGGAATATATATATTATATTAGAAAAGGTGATTGGGAATTTTTCGAGGAAAGTTTAAGATATGTGGAGTTGAGGGAATAATGGCTGGTTTATAAGACTGTAATTTGGCTGAGGAAAATATGAGGACAGGCGAGGCAATCCCAAAGTCAGGGTAAATGGTTGGGCAATTCGGGGATATCCAAGGTTAATTGGGGGGAATATATAGGGTTAATTTGATGGTATTTGATATTTCCGATATTAAAAGATATGATGTGGGGGTGGGGGTGTATCCTTTTATGAGGCCTCTTCATGAAGAGACAGAATTGATAATTCCTTAAACTTGCTCAAGAATGGATATGAAAAATTTTTTTTGGTCAATATGTGGCTAAACTATCTACTACTGGGATTTTTGTGAGACAAATGGTTAATTGAGAACGTGTTTTATCTTTGAATCCTAAATTTTATTTTCTTGACGTCTCCAGATGACTTGTAATACTAAATATGTTATTACCTATATGTGACACCTCCCATCCACTAGATGGACATAAAAATAAAAGAACACCTCAATGTGTGCATTAGGTACATCTCAAGAGTTTTCCATTGTTAGTATTGTTTTTCTCATAATTTAATGCCTTTCTACGGAAGCCATTTAAGGACATGAGAAAAAAAAAATTAAATATACGAAATACTAAATTGAATATACAAAATACCAAATTGAATATACGAAATACCAAATTGAATATACGAAATACCAAATCGTATATACGAAATACTAATATAAGAAATACTAAATCGTATATATATATATATATATATATACGAAATACTAAATCGTATACAAAATACCAAATCGTATAGACGAAATACTATTGTATATACGAAATAGTAAATCGTATATACAAAATACTTGACCTGATTACTTTCTATTACTATATCGTTTTTACAATTTAGATTTAATTTTTTATTTACTATTTCGTTTTTTCAATTTACTATTTCATTTATACAACTAAGTATTTTCGTATATACAAGTTAGTTGTATATACAATTTAGTAATATACAATATACTACTTCATTATTCATATATACAATATACTACTTCATATATATATACAATTTACTATATCGTTTATACAATTAAAAAAAAATTTTCTCATGTCCTAAAATGGCTTCCTTACCTTTCAGGTTAGGATATATTGTTAATATTATTTTTATTATTATTTTATTTATTATTTTTAGCTAATGCTATGATGTAGCTAATATATCGTGCACACTAGCAGTTACGCACGACACGACGTCGTCGTGCACACTAGCAGTTATACGCACGACGTCGTCGTGCACATTGCACGACGTTGTGTATATTGGCTACAATATGCACGACGTCGTGTATATAAGCGCTTGTATACACGACGTCGTTCGTATAGCCCTAGCCGTGCCCTCGGTGTCTTCTCGGCCTTTTAAATCTGGTGCTCCTATCTGAACCAATCACACACCGCGATACATTGTGCACTCCAAGGAACCAATCACAGCCGGCATTTTATTTCAGTGCATTAATTGTAATACACCAGAGGGCGACATATTGATGGTGCGCCACCTGTCCATACTCCCACATGCAGTTGATTTGTCAGGGTGCACCTGTCGGAATACAAAGAAAGTATTTATTCAATGGCTGTCTTTGGTTATGGTAAGGCACATGTGGTAAGAGGAAACAATGCAATGTTATGCGATAATTATGTCATGACATAACACAGAACCCCAGCTAACCACTTGCAATGCATTGTAGCATGATGTTGTCTACTTCTGTAATTCTGACTTAAATCAATAAGCGTTATTTGTGCCTTTTTAGTTCAGTGATTTATCATATGTTTATGTCAGAATTACAAAACGTCAGAAGTAAATACTAGTTGTCTAAGGCAAATACCATTATGGTATTTTTGCTTGCACAACATAACATACTTCAAAACCTGATATACTGCGACTCATCTAGTCACCTATTCAGAATTTCAGATTCCGATCTATACAAGTGTGAAATTCTTGTGAGTACACATGAGCAGTTTCATTCAAGTACTAGGTTGTTTGTGTAAATAATAAAAAGAACTGGGGACAGCAAACATCCCTGCGGAGCCCCCGGTATTCAATGTTATGTTAGACGAAACTTCACGCTGTGTCTTCACATGTTGTGGTTGATTACTCAGATAGTTCATAATCCACAGCAGCAGATTTGCAAGTGCGTTCAACTGCTCTAATTTTCGAATTAGGTTTTGTGGTTGTATGAATTGTGTTAAAAGCGAAAATATAATCAATGTATGGTGTTCGACACTGTTCGTACAATGTTGTTAGATGACCGATCGAGATGTTCCGTAACTCTGTGGAATGTGGATCATGGTGCAAACCCAGTATTCAATTAGACGAAACTTCACGCTGTGTCTTAACACAATCCGGTTCAGGGTGTGTTATCTGGATTGTAGTTCATGACTTTCTGCTTCTAAATTTGCGCAAGGCAAATGTGTGAAGGAGCATTAATTGAGTGAGGTAGGGTTTTAGTTGTTAAAGTCCTGCTTAAATATTCTGTATTTTATGCTTTTATTGATATTGTCTAAGCTGGTATTTGGTATCTAAGCTGGCAGTGTTGGTGACACATTGTACCAGAAATGCCCGAGAAGGCATATTATATTATTTTCAACATTAAGTGCAAACCAGGCCTCCGAGGCCCAGTCTGGTTTCATTCACAGTATTGCATCAGCAAAAATTACTTCAGAGTAGGTTGAAATCACTGTCTCCTAATCATGGAAATAAATAAATTTGATATTTCTAAAAAGAATGGTTCCAATTAACAAATATGAAGAAGGTGATGATGATTTATCCAAAAGTAGTGGTTCCGAGCATGCACCTGATGCTAGTGAATCACATCGCAAATCTGATGACTCTAATTCACCTGATTCATTAGAAGATAATGGACCACACCATTAAACCTGAAACACCTACCAGCTATTACAAGAATGGGAGAAATTAGATGATTTGCAAGCAGCCTCAGCCCAATTAAACCGCAACAAAGGAGCATCGACAAAGGTCCTCTTTAGAATATGACCTATGCCGATCATCCATGTTCGGATTGTCTAAATTTGAACATGATCTGGCAGATCAACAATATTAAATGTATCTAGTGCATGTTATGCATGAAGAAAATGGCTCATAGAATAAAACCCTAGGATGAGGGTGACCTTGAACCATAATATTCTATTCACTTTGGTTGAATTCTACTCGAACCTTGTATAAACAGTAACTTTAGATAGGTGTATAATAATTGCTGAAAACATGCCACTCGCACTGATTATCCGCTTCAGAAAGTCTTTGGAAGCCTTCGCAGATGACATACTTGACTTACTTGTAGGGTCAAATTCTACTGGAACCTTATACCCTCAACTAATGATAGACTTGGTAGATTCAGGTATATTCTTGCTGGGATTGTGCAACTTGGACATATCTCTATTTGCTTTGGGGAAGACCTTGGATAACTTCCAAGATGTGTGACCATGACCTGTTTCTGAGGTCACAGACATCACATTTTACCCTAAACTTTTAGGAACAATATCTTCAGGTGCAACTTGTAGAAATCCTTATAGGAAGACACTTGGTAACTTTGAGTAAGGGTAACCTTGACCTATTTTTGAGGTCACAGGGGTCAAATTCATGTCTAACCCTTTTAGATATAACTTCTGATTCATTGCAAAGCGGGACCATTTTCCTAGGAAGCTATGTGGTCCCTTGTTTTGAGCCCAGGATGCACTAAGTATATGTAAATAAGCCTACTTCTTGAGTGAAGCTTTCAACCAGCTTCCATTGGGCTTTATCAGCGGTGCTTAATCATGTGATCCGATTACATCATGTCACGTGACTGACATCATTACTCCTTTAAGCCTACTTAGAGGTGTGTTTGTATATATGTGGCAGTATCCATTGTGGTGGCATTGATGCTCGTATTGTGGTTCGCAATGTGTTTATGGTTAATTATGTCTCTGTCCACTTGGTATCTCTAAAAGTGTCATCAGTGATGATTTTAAAACAGATTGAGCATGCGTGTTTTGCATTACATAGTGGTAATAAATCCATAACATTACATCCATGTATGCAAACCAATTTTATTTTATACATGTTCTGAATTTTGATTGTAATTCACAATTTCACAGATTAATTAGTCCTTAATTAGTCCTTCTTGTAGTGCTAGTTGATGGAACAGAGAATTGGCATCATTCAGCAGCTTGTTTGTTTCTTCGAACTCCACGATTTTGCCTTTTTCCATAACTATGATTCTGTGAAAGAAATTTTCATAGAAGTATTGATTTAATGCAATATATTACCTCTTTGGCAGTGGCAATTTAAAAATTGGAATGTAGTGAAAAGAATTTAAGCACATAGGTTTGCTGATATATACCTGTCACTGTCCAATATAGTGTTGAGTCTGTGAGCAATTGTGAGGACAGTACAGTCCTTGAACTCCGTTCTGATGGTTTCTTGAATGAGACTGTCTGTTTCCATATCAACCGCAGCTGTAGCCTCATCCAGAATCAAAACCTTGGATTTACGAAGTAATGCTCTAGCCAAGCACACAAGCTGTCTTTGCCCAACACTGAAGGAAATAGACAACATATATTAAGGATTTAAGTGTTTAAATGATGTTTTTGAAATCTGAAAGAGGATGATCAGGTCTTGTGAGTTTACCTGAGATTCTGACCACCTTCTCCGCATTCATGGTCAAGTCCAGCTTGAAGCCCTTCCACAAATGTTTTCAGGTGGGCTCTACCAAGAGCCCACCAGATTTCTGCATCTGTGTGGGTTGAGATTGGATCCAAATTCATCCTCAAAGTGCCTGAGAACAGGACTGGATCCTAAAAATATCAAGGCTTAGAAGTAGCAAAGATATTTTCTTCCTCTAATTTATAAAGGGTGCCTCAATAGTTATGAGAAGTAATCTTCATACCTGAGGCAGAATTGTAAGTTGGCTACGAAGGTGATGGAGCCCTAACTGTTGAATGGGAATACCATCTATGGATATTGTTCCAGTCGCTGCCTCGATGATTCGAAACAGTGCAAGAGTTAATGTGGACTTGCCTGCTCCAGTGCGACCACAAACTCCAATCTGTGAAATAGAAACTTTCATGTGGATTGACAGATAATAACTGTTTCTCAGATAATAACTGAGTAATGGTGAAAGCTTCAATGTCTCAATGAAAGAAAAAAAGAGAAGCAAGAATGTAAGTAAATAGTAAAGTAGAATGTTTAAGTGAGAGTCTGCTGCTGGTATACCTTCTCTCCAGCTTTAATCTGTATGGTAATATTGCTGAGAGTGTAATCAAGGTCTTGTCTGTATCGGGTTGCATAGTTGTTGAATTGTACCATTCCGCGATCAGGCCAGTAATGAGGGGGTTGTGTAGCTTCAAGGACCCAGTCTGCCTGTAAGAAGTAAGAAATTGCATATTTTGTTTTTGGTTCTCATTTATTCTAGGACAAGTCAGCATTCAGTAAAACCTATTTTGAGTTAAATAATTCATATGGTGAATGCATAAATTTACCTCTGGTGGCAGATCAGAGTATTCTCGAATTCTTTCAACAGCAACAACACTCATTTCCATAGAGCTTGTCATGGTGACCAACAGGTTTAATTCACTTGTAGCCTGTAAAAGCCATGTTCATGTTACAAGATCTGTACACTGGGTCATGTAAATTATTAGTCATACCTTGTTTCAGTTATAAAAAGGACAGTTTTAATATTGTTTCAATAATACCTGCAGGGCATAGGATATGGACAATCCCACTAAACCACCAGTTATACCAGAATTCTTTTCAACCACAGCAAAGATGGCAGAACCAAACACTACGCATGCACCAAGTAAATCCAGGCGAAAGTTGAGCCACCTAAGAAACATTATGAACCAATAGTAAAAGGTGCCCATTGGGCATTGTATGTTGCTACAATCATGTTGAAACATAAGTAAAGTACTTGCCTATTTGATGTTATATTTGCAAAGTAGAAAGCATAATTATGGTCAATTAGATCCTGGGATTTGTCTTGAAATGCTCTTTGTTTCTGAAATGCCCTGACTGAAGATGCGCCAGAGATGGTTTCGCTGAAGTGAGCGTAGATGGCTGACCGTGTCACGGACTCCAGCCTCTTCAGTTGTCGCCCAGTTGGGATGTAAAATTTCTGGGAAGAAAGAGTATTAGGACAATAAGGTTCACCAATCTGATGATTGATGAAGTTGTTGTTAATGGTTCGTAACTTTCTTGTTTGAGAAATGTAAATCTTCTGTATGACGGATTATAATCAAATTTGGATGCAAGTTTTTTAATTAGTAATAATTACCTGAATGAAATAATACAAGATGCATAAAGGAATGATGACAGCTGTAAAGTATGGGGTTGCAAAAATAATAACACTGATGCTGGCAATCACGACAAATCCTGCTGCAGCCCATGTTGACATTGTTTCAGGCAGTGAATGGTCAATGGTGTCTATATCTTCTGAAAAACGGTTGAGGATTCGACCAACGGGTGTGGTGTCAAAAAAAGACATAGGACTTCTCAGTATTGATTTAAGCATGTTTGAGTGAAGGATTCTTGCAGCTTGTATCAAGGCATGTGCAAACATTACGGAATATAAGAAGATCAAGACTCCTGCAATGGAAAAAGTGGTAGAAGAAAGTTTCAACCTTGGCAACGAAGAAAGAATATTCTCTGGTAATTTCATTTGACGAGTTAAGTTTAAAGTGACCTTGAATGGCTCCTATTCCTCCATAAATACCCAAGTAGGAATCTCTCTTGTGGATGTAGTCTGTGTTATTGGAAAGAATGGAGGAATTAGAGAGAAGTGGATCATCAGCCCACTTGCTTAACCAGATGTTTGCCATAACGGAAGATGCTTGGTATAATGTGTAGAGAAAGAGCACCATGAATGTGTTGAATCCTCCCACTGCCTTCAGGTATGCCATATAATCGGACAACTTCACCTGAAATACACCATTCGATTGTTCGAAAAAAAATGTAAGCTGGGAGTATTTACTAAGTTTGTTATCATTGATACTTACGCTACCAGTGTTGGTTTTCTCCGCAGTTATAAGTTCGGCCAGCTTCTTCTTCTCCTGTTCATGTTTTAATGCAATAGCTTCTTCCTCCGGTGACAGTATCTTGGTTACTTCATCTGGTTTGTCATGGTGTTCATAGTGCTCAACTTGGGCGTGATGACCGCAACCAAATGCTGCAGCATCACTGTGATGGTGACACCCATTTGCATTGGTATTGTCTTTTGAGTCATTCTCGTGGTGGTCTTCATGTTTGGTGTGGTGATCATGGGTGTGGTGATCATGGCTTCCATGGTGTTCATTGTCATGTTCAAAATGATCATCACCCTCATGGTGGTGATCATTATGACAGTGGTGATCGTGAGAGTGGTCGGGATCCTGGGAGTTATGGTGATGGTGATCTAAGTGATCACTGTCATGATGATGATGATGTTGATCATCTTCATGGGTATCATGATGGTGACAGTCTTTACTGTCATTTTCGTGAATGTGATGCTGCGAGAAAGTCTTTAAGAAGTGAGCAAAAGGTCCTCTTTTTTCAACCAGCTCTTCATAAGATCCTATCTCTGTAATTTGTCCTTTATCAATTACCACAATCTGGTCTACCATTGGCAGCCATTGTACCCCATGAGTTACAAGAAGTCTTGTCTGCAATTATTCAAATATACTGAATTAGATTTGAGCAACAAACTCTTGGTAAAAAACATATTTAAATCTGTGGAACTGCACTTATTGCTTTACCTTGTTCTGGAGTAAGCCATTCTGTCCTATTATATTTTCAAAAATGTGCTTGCCAACATGAGCGTCCACAGCTGACAAAGGGTCATCCAAGAGGTAGATGTCCAGATCTTGATAGACGGCTCTTGCCAAGGCCACTCGCTGTTTTTGTCCTCCTGATAGGTTGATTCCCTACCAAAGAATTGTCTTTATATAAATGGTGAACTGGGTAATAAAACTTACAACTTGCATTTCTGCTGTGCCCTTCGATGGCAATTGTATAGTACTCACCTTCTCGCCAATTTCTGTCTTGTCTCCAGCTGCTAAAATTTCCAAATCTGTGGTTAGCGCACAAGCTTCTATCACTTCTTCATACTTGTTCTGATCAAACTGCTTGCCAAAGAGGATGTTGTCTCTCAAGGTTGCATTTTGGATCCAGGCTTGCTGAGCGACATAAGCTGTACTACCCTGAAATGGATGAATGTTACAAATAAATGGCAGGGAAGTTATAATATCTATAGAATTATAGTTTGACAGTTGTGTTTATGGCAGATTTGACCCACTTAACTTACACTGATGTTAACAGAGCCCTCGGGTTTTTCCATTTCTCCCAAAATAGCTGAGACAAGGGAAGACTTGCCTGATCCTGTAGGGCCAACAACTGCCACAAGTGAACCTTGTTTAACCATCAAATTAATTCTGCAGAACAGTAAGGTTTTGCTTGATACTGAATCCATGGCCAAATGTATGAAATATGCCATGTGACAACAGAAATACTTAATTACCGTTGCAACACGGAAGAATCATCCTCTTTCCCGGTCCAAGTGAATGTTCCATCTTCTATTGCAATTGCATGATCTAAAATACAATGAAAATTAAGCCCATACCTGCTTAAAAAATTGGATTAATTAGGAAAGAGTTTAATATAATAATTTTTTTACAACCTTCATAAGAACTGAGAGTAACATTTGTAGGATTGATATCTGGCTGACACAAATATCGTCCTATTCTGCTCAGTGATACCTTCGCCTGAAAAAGGATAGAAATCGTCACTGCAAATCAGCTGATATTTAAGCTGACATATTATTCATACAGTTCTTTAATGGTTTCATCAAAATAAATAAATATGTATTATTACAGTGATTATGTATGAGTAGAGCATTGGTAGTTGGTCCAAAGGAAACTGTAGGATATTGAAAAGTGTCAGAGCCACAAAAGCAGTTTTTGCATCGAGTTTGTGTCCAGTCATCACGTAAGTTAACAGTGTTGCCAGCATCACCTACAATGAATATTGCTTTATATTAGTGCCACGTTTTAAAGGAATAAAGATAACTGATGGGTCTTATGCAAATCTATCTGGTAGTGCAAACAGGTTATAAATACGATTGGTAGTGTTTATTGGCTGATGCCATAAGCCTCTGGTGTTCCCTGATTTATTGATTACTCGCCAAGTATGGTGCAATCATCCAAGACAGACTGCACACCACTGACACATACTGGAACTGCTTGATGTTAGCCAGTTCTAAGTTTCTTATGTGGTCCACTTTCTCTTTGAATGAGAGTTCCCAGGCATAGAACTTCAGGATCTGAAGAATGTGAAAAGTTAATAATGGAATTAGATATCTACATGTCTTCCAAAACTGTATTTGAAACGACAAGACAGACTGTTAATAGATAACATTGTGAAATATGATAACAAATTCTAGTGTACATACTTTGATTCCATTTAGAATTTCATTCATTAGTTTGATCCTTCTGTCTTTAAGTTCCATTTGCTTCATCTGGAAAATACAAAGTAGTTAGTAAATATTTACTAGGTTTTAAAAGATTAATTTAGTGCATTAAGGATAAAATTGTGCACCTCTATGCCTTCCCAAATGTTGTAGAGGAAACTGTTCATGGGCAGGAAGATCAAGAGAACGGCCAAGCCAGCCAAAGTCGCCACTCCAACAAGTCGCCAGAGCAGGAACATCGCGATTGTGATTTGCATTGGGCAGGACCACACGAGCCACAAATTGGTCATGACATTTTCGATGTGCTTAGTATCCACTGACATCAAGTTCACTATCTCGCCAACTGTTGTGCCTTTCCTTGACTGGTTGCTGATGGTCAATGTCTGAAAATTACATGTATTAATACTTTATTTACACAGAACAATAAAGGATTTTGACAAGTATCATTGTTGTTAGAAAAAGATCTTTCACCTTGCTATAAACAGCGCACATCAGAGCACTCCTCATCCTCATCCCAAGAGTCAGACTGAGATGATTAAGTTGTTGAAGGAATACAGACTGAACTATCGCCGTGACAAAGAACAAGGCTGCCAAGAAGTAACCGTGCCATAGAGGTGCTTCGGTGTCATCGGCGAAATCTATCAACTGACTGTTAGAGAAGAAATGCCATTTATGATATATCTTTGTACATAATTCTTACTTAAGAAGCTGGTTTTGTGAGATGTTTCGATACATACCTCTGGATTAAAGGACCAGCAAATGTGAGACCTACACAGACCACTTTGCATAGATGGGCAACCATGATTTGCCAACCGTAAACCGAGAGCAACACTCTGACCAGTGAGGGCCTCTGATCTTCCGACAATGGCTGCTGATGTGATGGTGACCGAAGGAGAGGTCTGCGATCATCTGATTCCGAATAGTTGACACTCATTGGCTCACGGTGCTCGAAGATGTCCTCTGTAGTGTGCACTCTTTTTGTGGCATTTCTGTAAAGGAGATGCAGATGATTATTCATCGGGTGATATGTTGATGATCTGATCTGCTAACCATTATCAAATCAAGATGAGAAAAGATTTTGTCGTTTTAGAAGATTGGGTTTTTCCTAAAAACCTACAGTTTGCTCTTATTCAGTTTTTTGGTCAATTCTTTTTGAAATTTTGGTGCTGTGTTTTTAGCTTGATCTCTGGTGTGCAGTTCGAACAAATCATCTTCCTTGAGTTCTCTTCTGAAGCCTTGGACAATTAGTCTGAAATAGATTACATTTGTATCAATATTCAGCTGATTATAGAAATTTACATGTCTAAGTCATTTCTAGTATTAGAAAATTTGAGATTATATGATTTTACCTTGTGACCCACCAGTATGTGATTCGTGACAAGAAGGAAGCCTTTGCTTCTGGACACATTCTCTGAAATTCAAAATACAGGAAATTATGCTGATGTTTGTTTGGTAACAGCTGATTTTGTATATGATTGCAGAGAGGTGCATCATTAGTCTAAAGGACCTACCGCATTGTCTTCAAGGTCCGGATGAGAATCCGCGAAACAGAGCAAGAGCAACATCAAGCCCACAAGAGGAAGATGGACGAAGAAGGAAACAATCCTGAAAGTATCCTCATGTGGCCTGTCCTGTGATAGAAATTGATGATGACAGCAAGGTAAGTAATGTTAAACGTGTGTAATTAGTTGTGTGTCAGCTGTTGCAATTTGCATGCTGTTTTAAGTAGAAAGGACTGATTGTGTTGATACAATTAGTTTCATTAAAAACGGCCCGTCGAATTGAAGCAAAGCTGTAATTGCTGGCTACTCAAAACCGGATCAAAAAGTACATATTTATGACATATTAGATTAATTTCGTACATTTACTGAGGTTTATATTTATCTAGTGATAGATGTAAGTCGATTATTAGCTATAGAAGTGGACAGAAGCAGCTGGCTTTAGCATGTGTAGACCACACAGCCAGGTACAGGTCGCTACAGACAGCTAGAGTGGACCATATTTTATGAAACTAACTGTGGATATGGTAAACTTTTCCATATATATTTCTGATACATACATATTTCAACTCGATGATCTGCGCCGCAAATTTGATCACTCCAAAACATAGCAGCAGCAAGTAGAATACAAAAAGAAAGCCTGATGTAACAAATCCTTTTCTCCGTTCCACTACCATGAGGATCATTGAGACAAGCTAAAATTGGAAAAATATGATGTGTGTATGTCAAGTGCAATTTGCAGCATTTCAATTCACTTCCTTAAGAATTAAGCAATCATACACTTACTAAAGTTATGCCAAGAATCAGTGGTGATGCTACAAGGACGTATGCAGAGTGATCGCTTGGTGACTTTTCGGTGTCCATCACAAACATAATGATTTCACAAAATGCCAGAATAGAAAGTAGCAACCCTATGACCTGCAAAGAAACTTACATTGAATGAATATGTAATGCCTAGAGAACTAGAAAAAAAATATAAAATAATAAAGTGAAACTTTTAGAAAAAAAATAGAAACTGTCATGGTGTGAACATGTATACTTACCAATTTTGTAACATGAATTTTGCTGACTGGAGTAGGGGAGAGCGAAGTAGTGGAGGACAGAATGTAGATGTATGTTGCCAACAGCAACCAGAAGAAACCACATGGAATCCATATTGGAATTGTCCGTTGGAAACACAAGGTCAAATCTGGGGGTTCATTGAAGATACTCCATGACAGGGACTCATTCTTATAAAGAAAATTTGGTGCCACTTTAATTCATTAGATATCGGTCTTAAATAAACGCCAGTCTTGATTAGACACCGGGCTAAAAACTGCCTCTAAAAATAGAGGCCCCCGGCTTCTAATTGAGAAAATACGGTAATCCAAACATGAGAGGAGAGGGGATCTATGAACAATACAAAGTGTTTAGATATATTAATTTTCTGCAAGGAAGATTGTAAATATTTTCTGAAAATTTTCAGCCCTGCATAGGATATTATCATGCTTGAATGCTTTCTGAGCATTGGGTATCCAAGGGGAAACTTGACTGTTGCATAACCCAATGAAACAGTCCATTTTTTCCCTGTGTGAAATTTGTGAGTGTAAACAGTAATTCTTATTTTTATTAACTTTACGTACTTGAGTACTCCTGACACTATAATGATTTAATCTGACATTATCACAATTTAATATTGAATGCATAGCCCCTGATAGACATTGCCTCAATATAAGTTATTCAACAAGTTGAGATGGATTTTTCTATGGCAAGACAAACTGACAACTATTTTATTGCTCTTCTTTTGATCTATATGAATTGTAAGATAGATATTCAAGCTATGATATACATATGCAAATAATATTTACCAATCCACAATGTAATTATGCATTATTGGTAAGTCTGGTAATTTTATGCCATCACTCACCCAAAAAGGGCCGCCACAGAACTCAGTGAAATTCATCATTGGTCTTGAGCAATGATGCTGTGTAATATAGCCAAGTGATAGTCACCATGTGAGGATTGTCACTGGCATCTATTCATGGATGGCTGCCTTTTGCATTGCTGCCTGTTGTGTCATCCTGTTTATGTTTCACTCTCTGCAGAAACTCAATTGTATGTAGGTCAGTGTGTGCACTCAAAGATGCCTAAATAAATAACGCTATCAGAACTGGAAGTGTTTGTCAGTGTCAAAGCACTGACAGGTAGAAGTTGCTGCCTGGGCATGGTGCAGGCTTATCATGCTTATGGATAGTCGGTAGGTGGCATACATATAGGGGAACTCCCTCATTGTAGAATGTGTAGTAGTCAATTTAATTGTTGCTCAGCATCACAATATCTATTTCTGTTTGCATAACTGTGGTGCCATTTGATAAATTAGTATAATTTTATTATGAATGTCCTAGTTCCTGTCCACAGTTAACATGAACTGGAATGATTTAGTTCAGTTTATTGAATTGTGCCATTATAGGCATGTAATGATAATATTATGGTCAGTAAAATTGTAATCGGACTGAAGTTTATTCACAAATGCTTGTAATTTGTTTGGATATGTACGGTGTGTACTGCACCCCATACTGCAAATAACACGTTATGTCATTCTTGGTTTTGCTTGAATACTTCTCTATATTTATGTAGTAATGTGTGCAAAATTTGCAGATTCGTCATTATTATTTTTGCATGCCGATGCAGGTCATCACAAGACTTTTACTCTGGCTTGTGCACACAATTGTGCCTATACAGAACCTTGCACATCCTGTATATTTATGTTGTACCAAAATTCAATGTTCAATGATCTGTGACACTTCCTTTACTTTTTTATAAGTTCATTTTAATCAGATATTTTGTGTGAAGTAGATAAGATGATGATAACACTTATGATAACTATCGAGTTTCTTGCAAGAGGACTTATCTTCAATGTAAATCATTCAACAGTCCATTCAGATGTTAAGCTTGTTAAACAAGAAGTGAAATATATTTTTACAGAAATCTTGTTCATTTACAGTATCACCTGCCTCAGTGCAAGCAATTTGATCATTTGGAAATGATGAAATAACAATGGTTGCACTGCAAACATTCGCAAATTTCTGCGGCAGTGAGTTCTGGGTGAGTTCAGCATTAAATGTGTGCATTAAATGAGTGCACATTGTATATAATTCCATAAAAGACATTTTGCATTTGTTGTATTAGGCAACATGGAATGTTATGATCTCAATATTTTGACTGTAATGCAATCTTAGTATGAGAAAATTCTTAAAGAAATGTATTGCTATTATGAATTATGATTTAGATCAGAAATGGTGGAACTGTTAAAAATTAAACTTCAATATTGTTTCTTTCCAGAACAATACACTATCCTGGGACACACCTCCTGGGGTATTGCCGGACCTTTCCCAGTGTTTCCAGGAAACAGCCCTTGTGTGGGTCCCCTGCGGTTTCCTATGGCTTTGTCTACCTCTTTATCTCTACAATTTGTGTGTGATCTCATCAGCCTATCCTACTCCCATCAATAAATTTCACATATCCAAGCTAGTAAGTTTACTTTCCTTCAGGTAGTTATGACATTTTTACACACTTGTGGAGGTTTTTTACCATATTTATGAATTTACAGGTGTTAGGCATCATCCTTGTGATTCTCTCCTTATGCGATGTGGTGAAATACATCCTGGAATCAAAGCATGGAGACCAACCACCCCCAGTCCTACTTGTTTCTCCAGTCATTCTTGGCGGAACACTTGTAAGTTTCTTTTCTTGTGATGCATCAATTGATAGCTACTTAGATGGACTCCTAAAATGTTGCAGAGGCCTATGATCACAATTGATTTTCATTCATGATTGATAACATCAGAGATCCTCACTTGAATATGGTTTTATTTGCAGATAGTGAGCCTCATTTTGCTTTATTGGGAGAGGAGAAAAGGGTTTGTGACATCAGGTGTTCTCTTTGTCTTTTATGCCCTCTTATTAGTGGCTGGATCTTTTAGATTTGCTTCTCAGGTTATCAAACTCAGTCAGGTAGGACAGTTTGTTTTATGTTGGATCAATCTATTCAGACTTATTTCCTGAAAAAATATGCTTGTTTAGTTTTTATTTAAATTTATTTTTTGTTAATTGCAGAATTCAGGCGAGGATGATTTCCGTGCCATCACATTCTTCATATTTTATGCGATTAACATCTTAATGTTTTTACTGCTATGTGTAGCAGAGTCACATCCCAATTATGAAGTGGATCAAGTGAGTGAAATCAGATTTTAGCTACTTCTGTACATGTCAATAATTGACAATAAATGATGCTTTGCATTAGTTACTAAATTCGTTATTAGCATTCCTCATTTTTCATTGCAGAAAACATGTCCAGAGATTAAAGCATCATTCTCATCACGTTTGACATTTTGGTGGATAACCAGGTTAGCATGACGTTTTTGAGTCAGGATGTATATTTTAGTATTAGTATTATTTATTGACAAAATTGGGAAATTTCTCTTATATCATTGTACAGAAATCGGTAGTTCGGCAAAAAATAAATGAAATAACAATGACAAAATAAATATATATGGAAATTTGAAAAATGTCAAATATTTGAGATAGTCAAGCATTTGTAGCAATGTATTGCCAGGACTTCACAGTATGACTGCTTAAAGTTCATTAGTTACTGGATGGTTGTTGATGATGAAAATTGTCTGTTAAGGGTCATTCACACAAAATAAAACATGTTCTTTTGTCTGTATTTAAGAGCTGTCACATGGTCATACGCAATCTGTCTGTGTGGTTTAGGACCAGCGACCAGTCTCTACCTTCAGTCTATTGTGTTTTATGTATTCATTAATCTATATTTCGTATTTTCATCAAGATTAATCGTGCAAGGTTACAAGGAAGGTCTAACTGAGAAGAATATTTTTAAACTCAATCCGAGAGACACCGTTCAGAGGACATTGCCTAAGTTTGAAGATCGTTGGAAGAAACAACTTGTGGCATGCAAATGGTAGTTGTTGGCGCTCGAGATTTTGACTTTTCCTGTGCTTACTGTATCTCCAGACTTGCTGTATCAAATTGTGTAACCTTTTTTGCATTTACATCGATAGGAATCCCAATGCACAACCAAGGCAGACAACTGTTGTCGAACCTGCAGAAGGTGAAACCAGTGACAGGGCCTTGCTAATTAACTCTGAAGTCACAGATGTGAGAGTGTCCACCCCTCGAAAACAGAAAAAGCCATCCTTGTTTAAAGTGCTGTTCCAAGTATTTGGCTGGGATCTCTTGGTAGCTAACCTCTGTCAGTTGCTTGTAAATGCATTGACATTTGCAGGTCCGTTAATTCAGAGGTGAGTTTTCTTTTTAAACTATTGTTTATAAGTATGTCAAGCGTTATTTGTGGTTTAAAATGTGCTATAACTTTTTACAACATGCAATAATAACAGAAAAGCTGAATCCTAAGATGGTCCAGTTCTTGGGGGAACCAAAAGTTCTTGTCGTGAATTGTAATATTGGGTGATTGTAAGTAGTGATTTTTAATTAGTATTCAAGTTGTAAAACTATTGAGCTGAAGTTTACTGAACAAGGCTTGAATGCTCTGAATTCTGGTATACTTGGGAGAACCAAAAATTCTTTCGAAGTAAAATGTAATGCTATTGGTAGCACTATAATAAAGCAGATATAGAATTTGATAAACCAGCAATTGATTTGATTCATGTGCCATTTTTCTGCTTCAGCCGGTTGATCCACCTTGTAGACACTGTGACGGAGCCCACGTGGCATGGACATTTCTATGCAGTATTATTCTTTTGTATGGCACTTCTGCAGGCAATGTTGAATCAACAAATGTATCATATCAGTATGTGTATGTCAATGAGAATAAATGTGGTCTTAACAACGACAGTTTATAAAAAGGTGAGTAGTTTTATCCGCCCATTAACCCACAGAGAGACAGATGCATAGATGAATAGATATAACATGCAATAAAATATAAAGATAAATAAATTTATATGACCTGTAACACTGTGATAATCTGAAAAGTATCCGAAAACATGAAGTTGTTTAATTTCTTGACAATTAAAAAGGCTGTACATATTGGATTCATTATACTTTCTCCCTGATTGAGCTATTAGTAAATCATTATGTCTGACAGGCACTGACAATCAGCAACCAGGCCAGGAAAGAAAACACAGTTGGAGAGATTGTCAACTTGATGTCCGTGGACACGAACAGAGTGAAAGAAGTCCTGGAGTACTTGTGGATTGTTTGGTCGTGTCCATTACAAATCTCTATAGCCCTGTATCTTTTGTATCAGTTATTGGGAGTTTCTGTGTTCGCTGGTCTAGGAGCACTCATCCTACTTACTCCTGTCAATGGCTTCGTAACTAGTGTTATAGAAAAACTACAGGTTTGTAAATTCACTCAATTGTGCTTATTAACTCTTAATTGGTGCTATATTTAGTGTGTATTGGTTTGCTGTTATACTTTTATTTATTTGCTTAGTTGTTTCTTTTAGGTCAAACTGATGGGACTCAGGGATGACAGAATCAAAATACTGAATGAAGTTCTCAATGGTATCAAGGTATACTGCCACTCAGATTTTGGTTCTTGCTGATAGCCAGTACAATTAAAGTACACGTGTGTCAAGGTAGATACTTTATTTTTAAGGTGCTGAAGTATTATGCTTGGGAACTGTCATTCAAAGAAAAGGTGGATGCTGTGCGAAATATGGAGGTGGCCACTTTGAAAAGAAGTTGGTATGCTTGGTCGATCTCAATGATGTCTTGGATGGTTGCTCCCTTCTTGGTACGAAGTTTAAACTAGTTATAAATATGTCATTTCAGTAAAATACTTGACAGATTACCTTGGAAGTGATAGTAATGAATATTAATCACTGGTTTTGTAGATCTGTTTTCATAATACTTCTCAGTTCAGTAAATAAAGTGTTTCATGAAAGTTCAAGCTGTGTCCAATACTCATGTAACAAACATTAACATACAAATTTTCAGGTGATGTTAACAACATTCGTTACCTATGTCATGACTGGACATATACTGGATGCAAAGACTGCCTTTGTTTCTCTTACGCTGTTCAACATATTGCAGTTTCCAATAAACCTTTTGCCAATGCTACTTTCCTTCATGGTTACTGTAAGTATTTAACATATAAATCCGTTCATAACATTGATGGACAAATCTGCTGAGAATTTAGTATGACCAGCATTCAAAAATTATTTTTAGGCTGGAGTTTCTCTTCGACGCATTGGGGATTTTCTCAGACAACCTGATATTGAATCAGACTATGCATCATTTACAAGTAGCTCAGGTATGCTTTTCATTAATTTCAATTGTCATGTAACATATGCAGGACTCAAGACAAATATATATGCCCTACTACAATGTATGTTGTATATTTCCAGGATCATCAGTAGAAATAGAGAATGGACTGTTTGCTTGGGGAACCACAGAAGATGACTTGCCTGCACTGAAAGAGTAGGTTTAATCATAATGAACAATGCGATACTTTTAATAGAACATTATGTAATTGTGTTTTACACCTTTTCAGTATTAATCTGCAATTGAAGGATGGTTCCCTTGTTGCTGTTGTTGGGCTGGTTGGATCAGGAAAGTCTTCTCTTATTTCTGCAATTTTAGGGGAGATGGAGAAATTGGAAGGCCAAGTTAATGTTGATGTAGGTTCTCAAAATTAGGAGATTATGCAGAATATAATATTAAGAAGTGGTCTAATGTTCTGTTGAATTTGTGTATCCAGGGTAGTACAGCTTACGTTGCCCAGCAAGCCTGGATCCAAAATGCAACAGTGAGGGACAACATCCTCTTTGGCAAGCAGTTTGATCAGAACAAGTACGAGAAAGTGATAGAAGCTTGTGCGCTGACCACAGATTTGGAAATTTTATCAGCTGGAGACAAGACAGAAATTGGCGAGAAGGTGAGTGCTATACAATTGCCATCGAGGGGCACAGCAGAAATGAAAGTTGTAAGTTTTATTACCCAGTTCACCATTTATAAAGACAATTCTTTGGTAGGGAATCAACCTGTCTGGAGGTCAAAAGCAGCGAGTGGCCTTGGCAAGAGCCGTCTATCAAGATTTGGACATCTACCTCCTAGATGACCCTTTGTCAGCTGTGGATGCTCATGTCGGAAAGCACATATTTGAAAAAGTAATTGGCAAGAATGGTCTCCTGAAGGACAAGGTAATCTTGGAAAACAGTTTTTTTTTATTCCCAGTAATAAACTAAAAGTTCTGCTTGTAATGTGATCAAGAACTTTTGTACTTTCAGACTCGTGTTCTGGTGACTCATGGTGTCCACTGGTTGCCACTGGTCGATCAAATTGTCGTGATGAACAATGGACTTATTTCTGAAACTGGTTCTTATGAAGAGCTTATGCATCATGATGGGCCGTTTGCTCAGTTCTTAAAAACTCATCTCCTGCAGCAACAAAAGGATAAGGAAGAGGGTAGTCAGGATGATGAAGATCCTGAAGGTATAGTCAAGCTGTCATTGAAATGTCATTAATTGCCTTTTGTACTTTATACTTATACTTGGAAGTCATGAGGCCTCATAATGTATCCATTATTTGCAGTCATTGAAATGCAGAGAGCTGTGTTAGAAAGAGTAGCATCCATAAGTAGTGACGATGCGGGACAGGCAGCAAGTTTACAAGATGAGAGCAGGGGAAGTCCGAAGAGGTAATTGATGAATTGGAGCTGAGAATAAATTTAATTACTTCAAACTGTTGTAAAGACAGACCAATAGAGACACATGCACTCATAATGTTTGGCATAGGCATTCATGTATCTCTCTATTCATTGTGACGCATCATGCCGCCCACTATTTTAGTGAATATTAGGTTCTTATGACCATGTTGTACATGCAAGGTAATGAAACTTGCAGCAATATCATGATTATTATTATACGTATCATGTTGATATATTGTGAACAAAGAGACCTGTGGAAAGAGCGACCAGTTCTTCATTTGCATAAGCCAAAGCTGCCATTTTAGGGTTGGTGCATGACAAGCCCGCAGTGACGGTTTCACATCAAAATTATGAAAGGATTTATTCATTTAATACACTAATGAAAATAAAATAATTAATCTTATAGATTTATAAGAGAATCACATAATGAAACATTTTTTTATAGCTCAAAGTCAGTGTTTGACATTAATTTTAAGCCCGCAGAAATATGACATCACAATAGCAACAATCAAAATGATGTCACCTGCTGTTGTTATGATTATGACCTAATATAGCAAAGTACACTTATTTTCGCCCAAAACATACCCTGAACACAGAACAGGCTTACAGGGCGATGCTGAGTTTGCTCTGTTAATTGTAGCGATATCATTTTAGTCTCTCTCTTATGTTGGAAATGCACCATATGTGAGATATAAAATATGAGTGAAAATACAGTATTTTAAAGTAAAAATGTATTAGCTTATAAGTGTAAAGCATAGGGTGTACTTTATTTCAGCCTCATAACTCGACAAATATCCACCACAAAGACGGTCTCGAAAGAAGACGCCTTGAAAGAAATTCAGAAGGAAGAGAAGAAGGCGGAGGAGAGACTTATAGAAGAGGAGGAGGCTGAGACTGGCAGGGTATGGCGACTTCTCTTTTAATAAGAATATGACTGACCTGCATGACAGTGCATGTCCTTTATATTTGCAGGTTAAACTTGTGTTAAAATGCTGCTTATAATAATTAGTTGCTGGAAACGATGAAAAAGTTTCACCTTTTCATGTATAGTGGACTAATTAGGTATTAAATGGCGGAGAGGAGAGGCCATCCTGTTTTATTTGTAATTTTCAGAGAAAAAAAAAAAACTAGTTTTACGTAATTTCTGCAGGTGAAAATGATTGTACTGTGGTCGTACCTCAAGGCGTTGGGTTTATTTAATTCATTCTTCATATTCGCAACATACATACTGTACCAAGGCTCTTCTGTCTTTGCAAACATCTGGTTAACTCGCTGGACATCTGATCCAATACTGAGCAACTCTTCAATTGCCAACACGTCTGAATTCTTAGACCAGAGAAATCTTTATCTTGGTGTGTACGGAGCCAGTGGAGTAGGACAAGGTTGGTTTGATCTGAAACCCTTTCCGGAACGATTTCCAATTTTGCCTGTGATTTAAGTTATTCATATGTTATGTCAACATTGTATTTTTTTTATTTTCCAGCTATGTTTATGCTCATCTTTTACTTCATCTTGGCCAATGGGTCAGTTACTGCATCGGCCAATTTGCACTCGTCCATGCTGTTAGCAATATTAAGAAGTCCCATGTCATTTTTTGACACAACACCAATCGGACGCATATTGAACAGATTCTCACGTGACTTTGAGACGGTTGATGACACCCTGCCCACAATGGTCATGCAGGTTTTTATGTCGGGGTTTACTGTCTTTGCCAGCATTTTTGTGATCAGCTTCAGTACACCAATCTTCTTGGCATTGTTGGTCCCACTTGCTGTGATCTACTATTTAATTCAGGTAAGCAGAGTGCAATTCATGTTATTTCAACAACAAAACCAGCCAGACTATATTCTCGCTGACGCCAGATGTGATTTCACTACATAGATCTCACATCGTGACTGAGTTCAGTCGAACATTCTCGTATATCTGTAGTATCTTATTTCCAGAGGTTCTATATACCAACATCTCGCCAGCTGAAAAGATTGGAGTCAAACACAAGGTCTCCTGTTTATGCTCACTTCAGTGAAAGTGTGGCTGGGGTAGCAACGATAAGAGCCTTCAAGAAGCAGCGAGAATTTGTGGAGAAGTCTTTTGAACTCGTCGATCATAATAACATTTTTTATTTTGCCAATATATGTTCAAATAGGTATGAGTTATGTTCATGCATACTTGATTGGTTTTTCATCAAATTTGCTAGAAACTCTATTCTAGGCTTCAGTGAATGAAATGTTTTCGCTTGTTCTGTTACAGATGGTTAGGTTTTTATTTGGATTTTTTGGGTGGAATCATACTCTTTGGGGCGGCCATGTTTGCAGTTATTGAAAAGGACAGCTCTGGAGCAATATCTGGAGGAATGGCTGGATTGTCCATTTCTTATGCTTTGCAGGTATTAAAATTTGTCAATAATTATCCTATACTAAGTAATGTGATCATGTTGAATGTTTATTAACTGTCTCATACAATTCTTACTTCCACAGTCAACGCAAGAACTGAACTGGTTTATAACTTGCATCAGTGACTTTGAATTGAGTTTGGTGTCTGTGGAGAGAGTGGACCAGTATATGAAAGTGACACCAGAGGTAAATGCTTGATTATGAATTGAATTTACTTCCATAGGGTTAATTGTATCTTTCTGTAAACACTTACCTCTCACAATTTCAGGCTGAGTGGAGGAGAAAGTCTACCGAACCTCCTTCCAATTGGCCAGCTCAGGGTAGAATTGCATTTGAGAACTATTCAACAAGATACAGACCTGGCCTTGATTTGGTGGTAAAGGACATCAACCTTAATATCCAGCCACTAGAAAGGGTTAGTTTTTGTTTTAAATTCAGTTATGATTAAGTCCATCTGAGGTTTCACTTGGAATCAATGACTTACTTATCTTTCTGGTAGGTTGGCATTTGTGGTCGAACAGGAGCAGGAAAATCTTCATTAGCCACGGCCTTGTTTAGAATTATTGAATCTGCTATGGGCAACATTATAATCGATGATGTACCAATCAGCAGTTTGGGCTTGCATGATTTGCGCAGCAGATTGACCATCCTTCCACAGGTAAGATCTAGTTGCCGTTGTGGTTTATTGAAAGTTTTTACCTCCGATATGAGTCATAGACTCCAAAGAGATAGATGTGTGGTTGCAGCACTTACATGTTCTACACTTGGGTAAAGAAGAGTAACAAGAGAATTTGCGTAAAGTGATTTCTTGAGATGCACACACTATGAAAGACCATTTGCAAACATATCTAAGGTCAGCATCTTTGGCTCTAGTTCTCTCTTACCTTTGCAGGAGCCAGTGATTTTCTCAGGTACATTAAGGATGAATCTAGATCCGGTATCATCTCACACTGATTCTGAAATCTGGTGGTCTCTGGAAAAAGCTCACCTTAAAACATTTGTGGAAGGGCTCCCAGCTGGACTGGAGCATGAATGTGAAGAGGGTGGTCAGAATCTGAGGTATGTACACAGATTTATAATTATCAGATCAGTTTAGTCAGATCCATACACATATAATCTATTCAGTCTAAAACCTCAAAAATATACCTTCCTTCAGTGTTGGACAAAAGCAGCTTGTTTGCTTGGCAAGAGCGCTACTACGCAAAAGCAAAATTATTGTTTTGGATGAGGCTACAGCTGCAGTTGACTTGGAAACGGACAGTCTCATTCAAGAAACCATCAGGACAGAGTTCAAGGATTGTACTATTTTGACCATTGCCCACAGGCTCAACACTATCATGGATAGTGACAGGTATAGTAGTAATATTTTCAATCATGGTATTTTATTGGAGCTCATATAACAATTAGAATGGTGATGTGAGTAATCAATGTTATGTATTTTCAGAATTCTTGTGCTTGACAAAGGTCATGTTGCCGAGTTTGACACTCCAACCTCCTTGTTAGCTGACCAGAACTCAATGCTATACAACATGGCAAAGGAGGCAGGCTTGGTGTGATATATATGGTACACGACATATAATCAAAGCATGAGCACTGGAATAAAATTTTGCGCAGGGCTAACGATTTTGTTAATATCTTATCTAAAGTTCTATGTCATTTTTAGCTTCAGTTATCAGTTCATTTTGTAACTTTTAAGGGAAATCCGTGCTGAGGTACAGGTTGAACTCACTTCAAGTTTCTTACTCTTTATTTTAGATTGTATCATGTATATATATCTATTGAGTTGGTACCAATTGTTACTGCCATAAATTCAAGTGCTCTTGAATCAAAGTGACTTAGTCCCTGTGCATTGTTAGACAGTTTGAAGGACATAGTGTGCCTCTGAATAGCACTGTGATATGTCTAGTCATACACAAATATTGTTGGAAACCTTTTTTAGACACTATGCTGTGGTACGATGTATGTAATTGTATGCAAAGTCTGCTATAGGCCTAAGTACTTATTTCACTACATAGTTACTAATTCAACTTGTTTTCATAAAAAGCAGCAAAATCTATTATTTTTGCCTTAATAAAATAGGAAGTGATTAATGTAACCTCCTAATTTATATCTTTAACATTAGAGGCACTCTTTCATTAAACATATATTGCAGTTCATATTATTACCACCATCAGATGGCACTGTTCTATTGGAAGTGTTACTATTTTGAAAATTACTTTCTCACTGCTAAGCCTTCAGACTTAGTTGTTGTGGCTGGTATTCACTGGAAGAACTCACTCTACCATGAAAATAAATGGATTTTGTAATGTGTTCAGCAGTTACAATCTTCAGTTGGATTCGAAGCCACAAAGAGATGATTCCAAGTAGATTATATCATCAAAGAATGTGTATCTGAGATGCTGCCAGTGACTTCTGGTGGTACTCTAGTGATGGCAAATTGGTGGATCATTATGAATTTCACTGTTCATAGGTAAATAGTTTGTGGGGCTGGTATTATTTCTACTGTCAGAATACCACAAGCCTCTAAACAAGTGGCTTGGAATCATTGAGTTAAAATTTAAATGGGTCCTCCCAATAACCATTGTATTAAGGTGAAACAGCATTGTATTAGGGGTACAAAACAGCATTGTATTAGGGTGAAATTTATTTGTCCAGGATTGAGCCATCTCACTGTGATAATATTTCCATGAAGTGTTACTTTTTAAAAAGGCATTGCATTCAGGCCTACGAAACTCATCAAAATAACATTTCATGTTTAATATCTATTACTTTGCTAAAGTGGCCAAAATTTTCAGATTTCAGATGTGGTCCCTCCAATAATGATTGTATTAATGTGAAATTTATTTGTCCATGATTGAAGAACAACCTCCCTGCTTAAGATAATATTTCCATGAAGTGTTACTTTTTTAAAAGGCATTGCATTCAGGCCTGTGAATCTCATCAAAATAACATTTCATGGAGTGGCCAAAATTAGCATTTTCGGTCTGAATCTGGTCTGAAAATAGCTGGCCACAGTCTGCCATGGTGCATTCTGCTGTAATGGCCAAACTTGCCTTGGTTGGCAAATAAAAGCGTTTGTGATGTCTGGGAAATTTTGGTTAGGCTGGTGGACTATGAACTGGTAAAATGTTCTTCACCTGCATGTCACAATTTCTATGACTGATTTTGCAACTCTTCTCTAGCATCGCCAAAATTAGGTCAATTACTGTGCCCATTGATTTCAACATATTGCCAAATCTGGCGTTATTTTGGGCTGTTAAGCATGTATTGTAAGCCCCCGGAAGGTGTCGTCATGGTTGCGAGAATGGGTAGCAATCGTGGAAAGGGGTGGTGCGCCAGTGTTGCACGCAGTTGCTTTCTCTGGGATATTCTTAAGTTTGTAATTGGTGTACTAGAAGCCGTTGCCCTGTGGTCGCCGTGGGGATGTGGTGACGTGAGTCAAGTTCCAAGTTTTGGCAAAGTCTCTGAACGTATCACTAGAAAGTGTGGACTGTTTTCTGAGACGACGTGTTTGGGAATTCCAATTTCCAAGAATAGAAGTTTCAGGGGGTCGATCACAACCGAACTGGGGGAGGGGTTTGGGAGCCTGCTTACTGCTCCTTACCCCGTAAGGGGGGGGGGGGAGCTTTTTTTATCACTTTGTTTTCGCGATTGATGTCACCTTCTGGGTGATGTCACCTTCTGGGTGATGTCGCCTTTTCCGCCAATTGTATGCCAGATGAAAACACAAGTTAGTTGGAACAGTAGTCTGTGAAGAGGAGCCACTGTTTTTTTCCCAGATTCGAATAGGTCTGCTGCAACATGTGACCATGCACATGAGAATCTGATGTTGATACAGAGGCTCGCATTGCTGAGTGAATTTGAGCGACTGACACTGTGAGCAAGACTTCACCAATCTCAATGTCTTTGTTAACATTGGGCCAGAACATGGTCTCCTTAGCCAAGAGTTTTGTCTTTTGATGTCGAGGTGTACGGTTTGCAGCTTTGGGAGTATGCTGGCTTGTAAAGCGGGAGGTATTACAACTTGTTGGCCCTTCACTACAATGCCATCTGTGACAGACAATTGGTCGCGGACTCCAGTAGGGACGCAGACTGGCCGGCAGGTCCTGGACTATGTCGGGCCATTCTTGCACAATGACTTTGGTAAGAGAAGTTAGAGTGGCGTCAGACAGTGTGATCTCTCAGCTGTTGTAGTTTGCTGTCCGTAAAACTGAGAAAGTTGACTCGTATGTCTAGGTCGATTTCAACAGTGGTATCGCATGAGAGACATGAAAGGCCATCCTCAAGTTAGTTGTTGATACCACGTTGGTGTGTGAGTGTGAAGTTATAGCGTTGTAGACGAATCAGCATCCGCTGTAAATGTGCAGGTGCCGAAGCGAGAACTTTGTCTAGTATCATTACCAGGGCTTTGTGGTCGGTGATGACTTCGAAACATCTTCCGTAGAGGTATGTGTGGAAACAGTGTACTGTGGACACAATGGCTAATGGTTCACGTTCGATGCATGCATAGCGTTCTGCCGGTGTGAGACTTTTGCTGGCTTATGCAACTGGTCGTAGAACATGGTTCATGTCAGCTTGTAGGAATGCTGCGCCAATCCCACGTTGGCTGACGTCAGGTGAGCTTGCAAGGGTTTCGCGGGGTCGTAGTATTGCAGTGGGAAGTCAGCTGTGACTTCTGGTTTCAGCGATTCAAAACATGTGGTGGTGAGCTCCCACAAGAACATAGAGTTCTTTTTAAGTTTTCTCAGAATTGAGGTTTTGTTGCTGAAGTCTGGGATGAATTGCGATAAGTATGTGAGGAAGCCCACGAAGCTCTGTAGTTCAACTTTGTTGGTTGATTCTGGTTTTCAGTAGGTTTTGTACTTTCTGCGGATCGGGCTTGAAACCTTCTGCCGAGTATACATTGGAAAAGAATGCAATAGTTTCTTGATTTCACACTTGGAGGAGTTTAGCATGAGACCGTAATGAGCGGCAATGTTTATGAAGTGGAGCAAGTGTTATTCAGAACTGTCTAGAGGGTGCATGAGTGTATTACTTTCGGAGCAAGATGTGACTTGTCAGTTTTAGTTGCTTTTTGGATGTTTTGCAGACTCTCGCGCTTTACAGGTGCACTGAAGACAACTTCCTTCAAGGGGGTGTGCGGTAAAGGACTTCTCGACAGTGTGTCGGCCACAGGGATGTCTTCTCCATATCGGAACACCAGCTCAAAATTGTACTCCTGAGTACGAAGCAGCAGATTCTGTAGACGTTCTGGTGCCTTGTCAAGGGGTTTCCCATTTTTGGACACAAGTGGCTTGTGATCAGTACTTAGGGTGACATTAGACCATATAGGTATATAGGTATAATGATGGAATTTCGTCAGACTATATGGCACTGCCAGCATTTTTTTTTCAATCTGGGCATACTTAGTCTCTGCGGATGACATCGTTCTGCTTGCAAAGGCAATAGGCTTGTCATCTTGATACAGTGCAGCACCAAGCCCATATTTACTTGCATCATTTCCTAGAGTGAGCTGCTTTCGAGGGACATAAAATGCAAGCACGGATGCGGAGGTCACAAGCTCTTTCGATTAGGCGAAAGCAGTACGCTGGGGACATTGCTTTTGAGCAAATTCAAGAGAGGGACCATTGTGTCGGGGAGATTCGGCAGGAACTTGCCCAGGTAGTTTATTGTTCCTAGGTAACGACAGAGAGAGGAGACATCGGTTGGCTCCGGCATATCAACAATAGCCTTGACTTTTTCCGGGTCAGTGTGAAGGCCTTTACTACTATAGTCAGGGTTCTAAGCTCCAAAATTTGGCAAAATCATTCACGTTGTGATACAGCTCTGACACTGCAAAATGATAGAGGTGGGTCAATACCGTCATTATTAATATGGACCCACCTACAAAAACTTCCTGTTATGAGCATGGTTGCCATGGAAACAAAAGTTTTAATTTTTCAACATTACCCGGAAATTGTAAAATAACATGATTTCTAAAATTCACAGCTTCACCCAATGCTATAGAGTAATAACAAAGGGTTTAGGAATGCAATTTGGTAAATAACTTGGAGGTCAAAGCCAAAGTCACCAATCTGGAAATCTAGCAATACAGATTCAGATTCATTCATTTTATTTCACATTCATAAAACATATATTATAAATTTAATTTTCAAAACATTTTGTACATAATGTGAGGAGACCCCACTAAGAAGGTATCCCTTCGCTATCGTGGGGCCACCTACAGAGATTAAAGATTCATAAAATATTTTTTATACTATTTATAGGGTTCGATTCCCGGTCGAGCCTAAGTTGGATGGCTGTTTCATCCTTCGTCTCATTGCCATGGTCCCTGCCCGTCTTAATTAGCCCATCCGGTGCAGAAATACAGGACGTAATGCCCAAATCACACACAAACACACAGTGAGGGTTTGACCTTGAACAAATATAACAATTAGGAATATCACAACGTTCGTTATATGTTGCAATCATACTAAATTTAATAAACCTCTTAAAACCGTCTTGACTATGTTATTATTTAAATTATTTATGTACCTATACTTAATAATTTGCTAGGCAAATTCATGGATAACTAATGGCAATCTAAATCTATGTACTTGTCTTGTTTCATAATTATGATGCTGAGTTGATGATAATGGCAGAAGATACTAAAATATTTCAGGAGAATGTGATTTATACGTTTATAACAGCATTTAAGGTCATGCAGTGCACAAATGTCATGGAATTTAAGTAATTTCAGAGACTTAAAAAGTCCATTTGTGTGACTATTATAATTACTATTTGTAAGAAACCTTACAGCTTTCTTTTGTAAGCCAAATACGCGTTGACACTTCCAACCCCACAGTAAGACACCATAGGTCAAACGTGATAGAATCAAACAATTATATATGTGATTTAGAGTATAAAGAGGCACCGTTTTTCAAACGATTCATAACACCTATAGTTTTAGACAACTTATTGTTATCATATCACAATGGGGTCTCCAATTTAGGTTTTTATCTACAATGATACCTAAAAAGTTAAATTCTTCCACAAATTCTATGGTGCTATTTTCTATCTGTAAATGGGGATAATAAACTCTTGTTATGGGGTGTGGAAGGGGCGGGGGCCTAGCTCAGTGGCAGCGCGCTGGGCTTCCAACCACTCAATTCCCGGTCGAGCCTATGTTGGATGGCTGTTTCATCCTTCGTCTCATTGCCATTGTCCCTGCCTGTCCTAATTAGCCCATCAGGTGCAGAAATACAGGACGTAAAGCCATAATCCACCTACACACCCATGGGGTGTGGAAGATCATGGCCTTGGTTTTTGTTTTATTAATGGAAAGCTTGTTAGCCCTCAATGAGTTGTTTACCCTGACCAACTCATCATTTATATTTATCTCAATTGTTCTATCAGGACTGAAAAGTATTTAGTGATGCAACTAGAGTGTATCGTCAGCATAAACAATTGGATGAAAAGCTGAGGTTGCACTTACCAAATCATTTGTATAGATAATGAAAAGCAGGGGGCCTAGTATGGATCCCTGAGGGACACCAACCTTAAGAGGTAACTTTGCAGACATTACATCACATCATCAACAACTACATACTGTGTCCTGGTTGTTAGATAATTGTTTAATAGCTTCAAAGCAATCTGTTTTAAACCATAATATTGTAGTTTGTATAAAAGTACTTCATGGTCCAGTGTATCAAAGGCCTTTGATAAATCAAGATATATATTAATAGGAATTTCACTTTTATCTATCTCTTCAATTACTAATTCCAACATTTCTAACACTGCCAGCTCTGTCGAATGCATATGTCTGAAACCATATTGACTTCTATAGAATAGTTTGACAGAGTTAAAGTAATCATGAACTGGGTCATGTATAATGCGCTCAAAGACCTTTGATACACTGGGAAGTACTGATATGGGCCTATAGTTCTCAATTTTGTATTTTTCATCTTTCTTATATAATGGGACAACCTTTGCGATCTTCAATTTATCTGAGAATATTCTTACTTTTATAGACTGGTTAATTAGCAAGGTCACGACATCACAAATCTCCAGTTTAATCTGTTGAAGTAATCTACTAGACAAGTTATCAAAGCCACAGCCATCTTTTGTCTTTAATGAATAAAGTACTTTATGGGGCGGGGGCCTAGCTCAGAGCTTGGAGGAATTAGAGAAGGAGAGAACACTCAGAATTTGTTCCATGAGATCAGCGTCGCGCTGTTGAATCTCCTACTAATTAATATGAACTATACTCAGCAGAAATGGTACTGTTTAGTTATTTACCCAATTAAATGTATCTATTTCATTATCACAAAAGGGCGGGGGCCTAGCTCAGAGGTAGCGCTCTGGGCTTCCAACCGCTGGGTCCCGGGTTCGATTCCCAGTCGTGCCTAAGTTTGATGGCTGTTTCCTCCTTTGTCTCATTGCCATGGTCTCTGCCTGTCCTAATTAGCCCAACTGGTGCAGAAATAAGGACATAAAGCCCTAAATCGACCCACCCACCATTACCACAAAAGCTAGTTTTGTGTTCTACTATTAGATTCTTCTTTGGTGAAAATCAAAGCATTTTTGGTGGAGGTTTAAACGAAAATAAATGAGAAAGATTTAGGAATTTGTTATTAAAACCGTCATTACATAAAATCCACAAATACCCACACAGTGCAATTATGCTTAGATGAAACTAAATATTCTGGCCATCAAAATGATATAACCTACATTCACGGCTTCCTGTGGCATGTCTGCTTAATATTAGAATAAACACAAAAAATACTAATGACATTAATCCAGATATATCTTAATAACTAAGCATCTAAGTGAATTCAAATTTAAGTGTATTATCCACAAGATTGTTGTCTTCCTAATATCATAATCACTATGTATTTTTTAGTTCTTTGGTACTCAGAATAACCAAATTATGTGTATCATGCATTGCAAATGAATTTGTGAAAACGGATAAATATCTATATTCCATGCTTATTGTTGCACAATTGCCCCCCAATTAGGGGCGGTTCCTTTAGGTCATTAAGCTTTTTGCGCGACGGTGATTCAACTTTTGATGTACCTAAGTGTCCTCTCCTTCTCTAATTCCTCCAAGCTCAGAGGTAGCGCTCTGAGCTTCCAACCACTGGCTCCCAGGTTCAATTCCCGGTCGAGCCTATGTTGGATGGCTGTTTCATCCTTCGTCTCATTGCCATGGTCTCTGCCTGTCCTAATTAGCCCAACTGGTGCAGAAATACAGGACGTAAAGCCCTAATCACACACACACCTTAAGTACTTTATCTCTGTGTACTTGTTGAAGTTCAAAGCATTGCTCTAAAGGTGTATTTGAGTAATTTTTGAAATGACGCCATCTGGAATTCTTATTGAACTAGCAAGTTTTGATCCTATATTTACATAATATTCATTAAAAGTCATGGCAATATTTTGCCTATCAGAAGTATATTCATTGTCTATCAGGAAATATTTTGGAAACTCATTTTTCTTAACAATTTTAATTATTATGGAATTTATCATGCCCAAAGTCTTTTTTATGTCATTTCTAAATCTATTAAAAAAATGTTCATAATATGATTTCTTCGCTAAATGAATACTTTTTCTTAGTATTGTATTATATGTCTTTAATTAACCTTCAAAGTGTTGTAGTTAGGGTTATTTTCATCTATTGATCTAAACTTGATATACATTTTGTCTCGATTAGAGCTCTTGATTTTACAATTCCTGTGTTATACTAATGTGACCCATGAAGGCTATGGCAGACTTGAGAAGTTCCAGCTTTTCTTCGTTCATCTTGGTTCCGACTTGAGCACATCGATCCAGGAAAACTTTCAGATTGGCATCCTGTAGCTTGCCTTTAGAGGACTGGCATATTAAATCTTTCACGAAGCAGCTCTTTGTTTACCTCAGTGGGGTCCAAACAAATATGAATGTCACCAGACTTCTTGTGGACAATGATAGGGCGGGGGCCTAGCTCAGAGGTAGCGCTCTGGGCTTCCAACCGCTGGGTCCCGGGTTCGATTCCCAGTCGAGCCTAAGTTGGATGGCGGTTTCATCCTTCGTCTCATTGCCATGGTCTCTGCCTGTCCTAATTAGCCCAATTGGTGCAGAAATACAGGACGTAAAGCCCTAATCACCCACCCACCCTTGTGGACAATGACCACTTAATTAACCCAAGGAGTGGGCCCCGTGATTGGGGCAATGACACCTTCAGCCTCCATCTTGTCAAGGGCAGTTTTGAGCTTGTCTCGCAGACTGATTTCCTGATGAGGCGTTAAACAATAACTCACACACACACACACTCGCAGACTGATTGCAATTCGTTTGTTAGGCATAACAATGGGAGTATCATTCTTTGACAGTCGCAAACACACAGTGCCAGGAAGAGTTCCCAGATAATTATCAAACACAGATGACACAAATTCCAGCATCGATTCCAGATGGGTGCCACACAGTCCATATTCTCTTCCAACACTTGGATTAGGCCCATCTGTTGAGCTCCTCTAAGGCCAATGAGGGGTGTTGGCATTCCACAGACAACTGTGAACTCAACAGAGTACATAGTAGTGGAATTGTTCCACATTTGGAGCTTTTTGTTGGTGACTTTGACATCCGAAGCAAATTTCTCAGGCAGGATGTTCACTGATGCACCTGTATCCACTTAAAAGACAATTTCTTGGCCGTCAATGATTAGATTGCAGTTGAGTTGTCGCTTGGCCTCAAAATCATCCCCAACAGCATAGATCCACTCTTGTTCAGATTCGGAGTCCTCCATTTTGTTCACATTGTGGACTCGCTTGGGTTTGCACTTGGATTATGAGGACTTGGGAGTTGGGACACGTGTCAATATCCTCAGAATTTGCAAGATTTCTCCTCACTGGAGTTCTTCTGGCGGGCTGGAGGTTGACTTCACTGGTCAGCAGATTTGCCTTTGTGTCTGTTCATCGGTCTGGAGTCCAAGACTTTGTTGACGGACTCTTTGCAGTTTTGCAGATGTCAATGCATTTGCCCAGTTTGAGCTTTCGCACTTTCCTCGTTCTATCTTGAATCCTGCCTTTGGTGCACATTACCCTCCCTGGTTCCACAACAGTCGAGAAGCCGGATTCATCACAATTCCAAAATCCGGGTCACTGTAAATTTTCCATCATCCAACACCTGCTTGTATATTAAAAAAAAAACTCCTTAACTGCTTCCGTATTGAAACAGCTTTTTCCAATAGTTTTCCGAATTGATAATGTTGGATGTTTGCTCAAATTTTTTTGAGCCAGTCCTTCAACCATTTTTCTGAATCAGTCAAACATATGAAATGGTTCTTCTGCCAACTGAAATGTTAGTCTTCGAACATCATTTGCAGTAATAGAGAACATGTTTTTCTCCATATATTTAATACGTTCAACAATTCCTCTTCAATGATCCTAGCAATTCCGTTCCAAGTTTTTTCACTTTACCATTGGGCAGTCATAGTAATGGGAGTCGTTGGGGCAGTGTCAGGCGGCTTGTGGGGTGAGCCAGGGGCAGGGGTAGGATGCCAGTCATTGTTCCCCAAGGCTGGTGGGGCCAACAGTGTGGAGCGGTCATCCTGGCATCGTATCATTGGAGTTGCAGGGTTGACAGAAACAGGAGGCTGCCGGACAAGTGTACTCTGCTGACTCGTGGTGTGAAGTCGGCTGCGAAGATGGCTTCTGTTTCATCTGTACCGTCTGTTCTTCACGAAAGTGTGTGTTAAGAGTTCTGCTCTGGAAATGAAAGTGTAACGCCCCCCCCCCCCTGCCTGTCGGACAAACACTTAACAATTTTAGTGATGCATGTGTGCTATGTGGGATTTGCTGAGAGAGTTAGCTGCAGCGCAGCCTATGTTTTAAAGACACTATTTTAAAATTAAGCTGAATGTTTGCAAAGATATGTTTTATTATATTAATTGGTTCATATATTTATACGTTTTAAATTATATAAAATGTCTACACCTGGGAAGGCTTTAATGCATAATTTTACCACCAGGAGACCAACCGCTGGGTCCCGGGTTCGATTCCCGGTCGAGCCTATGTTTGATGGCTGTTTCATCCATCGTCTCATTGCCATGGTCTCTGCCTGTCCTAATTAGCCCAACTGGTGCAGAAATACAGGACGTAAAGCCCTAATCACCCACCCACCACCACCAGGAGAAGTTAGTCACTCTAGTTTACCAAGAAAATACCAGGGTCATCTTGGACAAGTATATGGGGAATAGTTTCCACGGAAGCCTGACTGGAGTTGGTGCAGCAAGTTGTATTTCTTACAGTGTACCTCAACTTTTATATGAACTGCTCTATCAATGATCTTAGATAGTTATGACAGTACACTTATAGGTCCGTAATTGCCCACCTCCAGCTTATTGTTATTCTTATGAAGGGGGGTGATTATTATTATTGGTAATGAATATTGTCACAATTATTATGATTAATTTGAGAATTGAGGCTAATAAAAACATTTATAACACTTGGCTACAGCTTGAACTATGTGCATGTTGTACATATCGAAGTCAGGCTTTTGCTACTAAATGCCAAATTGTAATTACTATACTATAGAATGCACTATCAACTCCAACATACAAAGAAATATGAATCTAATCCTATCACACACCATATTTCACACAAATTGGTATTTGTCAGAGCTATATGTAGCATACAAACACATTAAATTTCAATTGATCCTTTTGTATACTCAGTGACACTTATCATCCTCGCTAACCAAAATGTATCCTGATCTTTGAGGGCAAAATCATCCACTCTGTAGAAAAAACGGCTTGAACATATATAAGTTTTTATTGACATTTTCATTATCATCATTGATACATAGGGTAAACTTGCCATGAGTTGGACTCTGGAATGCTTCAAAATGTTTAGAAAGCTCATCTGTGGTTGGTTGGGAATGCAGCATAAATCCCAGGGGTATGAAGAGACAGGAAATTTTATTGGCTGTCACAATACCTGAATGTCCGACTCAAAAGTATTTTTCTAAGTAGTTGAAATCAGGAGGGAAATGAATAAGTCATTTTAACCATGATTCGGATGCCCTGTTTTATAGTCGGACACCAGTACTCCTTGAGTCGGACAGCAAACCTTGTGTCGGACAAAAGCGAAATCCAAGCAGCTCAGAACTACAACTATAGGCCTAGGCCTAGGCCTTTTCTGTCATAAATTCTAATAAAGATGGGTTTGGCCAACCCACTGATATTTAATTTTACTGCAATATTTAAAATGTATGTATGTATGTAATATACTTAAGCTTATTCTTAATAGGATAATCATGACATGGGAGTTATATATTTTTTCTGGAATAGGCCTATCAGCTGACTAACATTGCTTCATCAGTTACCTGATGAACAATGTGATTAGGCCTAGGCCCTATAATGTTCTCAAGTTCAAAAAGGGAAAAAAATGCAATTGTATCAATAAAGATATATGTTGGTAGTGGTGAACTGCCCTGGTCAATATCATGAATAGGCCTATATATGGCTCAAATTAATTCAAAGGAACATGAATAGGCCTATATATGGCTCAAATTAATTCAAAGGAACAGGGTAATGAAACTGCCTAGGCCTAATTATTTTATAACTACTAGGCCTACATCAATGATGTAATGTGATTTTGAGATTGGAGAACACTAGTAATAGTTTTGGCCATGAAAATCTGGTTCAGATGCATTAAAATGATAATATTCCAAAATTAAGTAGAACAAAACCCAATGTGTGCTGTGGGATGTATCTGCATGTGTTAGTCTAGACAATGATACCATCAGCAATATGATTACATCAAAACTGCATGGAAAACATAGTAAATTGAAATCCATTTAATTAGGAAGTGTGTAACATTTTAATGCACACATATGATAATATGTCCAGACCAACACACAAAATCAAATTTCATATTTTTTTTATTAGGCTTCTTGTCACTTTTCTTCTTTTGCATATTGTTTTGCTTCTTTGTCCTCTCCTTCTCCTCTTTCTCTTTGTGTTTCTTTTTTATTTCTTCGTAATATTCGTCACTAGTAATGCAAAATGAACTTTTATATTGTCTCTTGGATTGCTTTTGGGTTTCCATGGTAGCCCTGGCTGGTGAACAAGCTAAAAATAGAAAGTTGTCACATTTTATTGTTAAAAATATGCTCCACTGCGGATGTTAGTAAAACATACTTTAAAACTGAGATATTTTTTCGGCATCAGCTGCCTGTTCAAAATTTAAACAAGCATCTATAGGCTTAGGTAAAAACATGCGCTCTTACTATGCAGATTTTAAAATGGATCCTATCATCAGTATATTCAGTAAAACCGGTTGCTACTATACAGCTGCTATATGAAGAAATCTAATATGCATAGGCCTAATGCATAAATTTTAGAAATCTCACCTGTTCCTGTAGTTGTGGGATCAGAGTCCATTCCTAAGAGACTGCTGAAGGTCTTAAATATATTATCTGATCTTCTTGGCACTGCAGGTGTATCTTGCAATGCAGGTGTATCTTGCAATGCAGATGTATCTTGCCATGCATGTGTATCTTGCAATGCAGATATCTTGCAATGCAGATGTATCTTGCAATGCAGGTGTATCTTGCAATGCAGGTGTATCTTGTAATGCAGGTGTATCTTGCAATGCAGGTGTATCTTGCCATGCAGGTGTATCTTGCAATGCAGGTGTATCTTGCAATGCAGGTGTATCTTGTAATGCAGGGGTATCTTGCAATGCAGATGTATCTTGTAATGCAGGGGTATCTTGTAATGCAGATGTATCTTGCAATGCAGGGGTATCTTGCAATGCAGATGTATCTTGTAATGTATCTTGTAATGGCAGAGTTGTCAGCACCCCAGATTCTGACAACATGACTTATATGCCACAGTCTGTGAAATCCATAGCTGCAATTACAAAGAGATCCTGTGTTACCAATTTACAATGATACTTGAGAAAATAGGCCTATTATGCCCTGACCGTATTTCATTCAAGCTGTACCTCCTAAGAAAGCTGTTAACTTCCATGCAATTAAATATTCATCTTTATAGCATATAAAAGTTGCCCTGGACAATTTGGGATGAGGTAAAGCATGACAGACAGCTGATCTTTACAACTACATACATATAGCCTAAATTAAGGTAACCAAATGGCAAATGATGACATGCGATGTCACACTCACCCATTGAAGACAGATGATCAGTATCATCCAGATGATCTTCAACAGGAGATGAACAAGCTGTGAACTCTGGAGACATCGAAACTCCACTTGGACCTGGCTCTGGACCTTGAACAGGAGATAAACAAGCTGTGAACTCTGGAGAGAGTGAAACTCCACTTGGAAAAACTGGCTCTGGACCTTGAACAAAATATAAACAAGCTGTGAACTCTGGAGAGAGTGAAACTCCACTTGGACCTGGCTCTGGACCTTGAACAGGAGATGAACAAGCTGTGAACTCTGGAGAGAGTGAAACTCCACTTGGACCTGGCTCTAAACCTTGAACATAGATGAACAAGCTGTGAACTCTGGAGCTGGAGAGAGCAAAACTGAGGATGATCCTTGCGAAGAGAGCGATTCTGCAGCCAATATGTCCTCAACACGTCGTGCAAGCATTAAAGATGGATTTTCCATACTTGACTGGTCTGTAAAATAATAAAATTTTTATTAACGTGCATATAAGATAAACTTATTGAAAATATTGAAATTGATGTATGAAATCCTGTGCTATAATGTACCTTCATTTGTCCTGTACAGCACTGAAGGCGCATATGCTTCATCTGGCACTGCAGAAGGATCCAGTGGCCAGATGCCACAAGACCTGAATCCGGACTTGATTGTTGCCTCCTTGGCAGCGGAATTACAGGCTTGGTTGAAAAGGGTCATGAAGTTGCAATTCTTTGGGATGGATCCAGTTGTCTTGATGAAGGAATCTATTGAAGAATTCCAGGTGCTCTTCAGAGCTTTGAAGAAAGATCTGCAAGGAAACATTCCCAGCATTTATTGAAATTAAATTTTAATGGACTTATTTCAGAATAAGAACAGTGAAAACAGTTTTACTAAAGGCTGTTTAAGGGTAGCTTTCCATGTACGCAATCGTACGTGCGATAAACGCGCGCAATCGTCGTGGGCGTTTGCCACGAGGATCAAAACATTGAAATGTGAATTGTTCATTTCAATATAGGCGTTTTGCCACGCGGCAAAACGCCTATATCAGAGACAAATAATGTGGCAAAACGCACAAATCACTCTCTGAGCGATTTCAGAGATTTGACGTGCGGCGCCACCTCGCGGTAAAAACACACACATGGAAAGCTGGCCTAAATATCCAGTCATTAACACCAAAGCATATGATTAGCATTTAAGCATAATGATGGCTGTGTTTCAGGATAAAGGTTGTTGATTGTAGAATACAAAGAGATAAATAACTAATTAATCATTATGGGGTTTTACATAAAAAAATTTGTATTGGCATTAAGATAACTGAGACTAAATGCAATTGTAGAAAGTGTGGAAAATAAAATTTCTTAGGCTACAAACAATACCAAGTTCATGAAAATTAAAAACAAGAAAACCAAAGGAAATCAAGATTATTTAAAGCTGATTAATAACGGAACATGGAACAAAATCCAAAGCAACTTGAATCAAACAAATCAACTGGTCACCGATCTAAAGGCTGTAGCCAGTTAGACGTATGGCTCGGCAACAGAAGAATGATGATGTGGTTTTCTCGTGCTTTAGTAATTAGTGGAAAACTGATGTGTGACGAATGACCATCCCAAATGAGCAATTGTGGCCGCTCTGGGCCTATTGCATCCAAAAATTTGTGGAACCAAAGCATGGCTATTTCCTGGATGATACGACAAAGCAAACTAAATCACTCAATGGAAATTTTACACTAAGTAGCATCAATAAGGATTGGCCATAGCATTAACTATCACAACAAACATCAATGCTCATCAAAGGGCCCTGAGTATATCCAGTTAGCTATTCCCTAGTCTCAATGGTTCAGATGTTTAAAGCTATACCTTCTCAGCTTGCCAAATCTGCCAAAGATGATAACGTATTGCCAACATAATGTCTCTGTCTATCCTAATTAGCCCAACTGGTGCAGAAATACAGGACGTAAAGCCCTAATTACACACACACACATTGCCAACATAATAGCACTCTTTATTTTGATTTGTCCTTCTTTGCACTTGTATGGATAGAACATAGGTGGTCAAAAACCTTGGCCTTTTATAGAGTTTTTATACAGGGCTGTTTTGCAGTATGGGATAAATGTGTTGACTATTTCGCGTTATTCTACTCGTTATATTAGAACCCTATAAGAATATGCTATGGAAGATTGTTGGCAGCATTCCTTTCACAAACTTATGTATAGAAAAGAGCAACCTGTTGAACAAAAATTTTAGAAATTTAATTATAAAGTCCTAATTCCTTAAATAATGGTGCACTACTAGCCCGAAGAGGTGATGATGTTATGATTTGAACCATTATTATTTGTTAAGTCCAATAAGTTAGATAATGATACATAATACAGTAATAGATATGGTTTGTGGAGACGCTACACAAAATTCATGTTTATTTTTAGGCTTTAGTATGGACCTTTGCTTAGATACCAGGTCTACTGCCACGGAGAACACCCTCTCCGAAGGGACTGAAGTAAGCCAGTCTGGCAATAGTGGGGAAATCCTGCCTTTTCTCATGCCACTAGCTGAACGGTTCACCTGTAATTAAAGGTCAAAATTACTGACAATCTGTAGCATCTCGGAAAATCTCAAACTTATACTGCACTAATGACTGAATCTTTTTATTTTGAAACTTCTTCCTTAATTTTGGCATTTTAATTCCACCATCTCCATCAAAAGGCATTAAATTTATTTGGTCAAATTTACATCCATCATGGTCAAAGTAGCCAATTTGTAGGGTTGTTCAATTGTCAATCCTTGCCATAACATATCACATTTAACAAAAAATAATAAGAGACAAACTTACAGGGGAGGTCTTCTTGTGGCTGTTCTAAATAGCGCTTAATTTTTTCCCCCTCTGTCAACATCCTCAGTTCTTCTGTCGACTGCCATTGGTCAGCTTCCTTGTTACTTCCTCGCTGCAGTTCGTCCCATGATGATTTCCTTTTTCTTTGGGGATGGAGAATCACGAGCAACTACCTCATTCGGAAAAAAAACAATAAAACTGTTACAGAAATACTGACCTCTGAACTTGTATAGGTCTTCGTCAAATTCTATAAATGAAGGCGTGTACCATAAATCGAGGCGGGGACCTAGCTCAGAGGTAGCGCTCTGGGCTTCTAACCGCTGGGTCCCGGGTTCGATTCCCGGTCGAGCCTAAGTTGGATGGCTGTTTCATCCTTCGTCTCATTGCCATGGTCTCTGTCTGTCCTAATTAGCCCAACTGGTGCAGAAATACAGGACGTAAAGCCCTAATCACCACCCACCCACGTGTACCATAAATCACTTCCCCCTTGAGCATTACATGTATGCTGTGTCTAGCTTCATCATCCAAGTGGGTGAGTTTCAGAATTCTAGGATCGAGGACAGTAGCGAGCCCAATTTCATCATGGCAAACATTGTCATACCTCCTAATTTCTACTTTTATGGGCAAATCATTTTCCTGTTGACTATAGACTTGGATAAGACAGACCAGGATGGGTCAGATAAGAGACATGAGCGGTGAGCATGCCCTGCACAAGGCTACCGTAGCCACCTGCATGGGCTTCAGAACCTGAAAGGAAAAATTCTATCTTTTCAAACAAGTGCATTTCAAACAGTAAAACAGTTTAGTTTAGTTAAGATTACTGGACGCGGGACATAATCCTACATATCCAGCTTACGAAGTAGTGGTGGCGGTGTGGTGCATTTTGTGATGATGAATATGTAAAATTTTTACATTTGTGAGAAAGATATATACATATACACACACACACACCATGGATTCCATCGTGACGGAATGACAAAAAAAAGGGCAAATTTCATAAAAAGGGTCTTGCCATCCCTGCATCGTATGCATTTTGCCAGTTTAAACTCTTATTCAATTCAGATTATAGTCAAATGAATCAATTTATTCCAACAAAATTAATGTGCACTTATATTTATTATAATAAAAAAAAATCATTTTATTATTGTGACGGAATGACGCAATGTCAACATCGCTTTCTGGCTTGTGATTTGTATAGCCAAATTCTGTGAAGTGGTAATGAAGCCAAATTCTGTGAAGTGGTAATGATTCACCAAATTTTGAATAATAAATATAGATATACACATCAAACATCAGTGTTTGGTATCTGACAATGCAGAATTATCACATTGACTTTAACCTGGTGTGTCGTAATAAGTTGTGTGACGGAATGACAGGTGTTGTGACGGAATGACCAGTGCGAGATAATAAGTCAAGGAATATTGCAGGTATAGTTTATGTTCAACTTTATTGCCTTTCATTTGCTTTGTTGTGACATTTTAAAAACTTTTTTTTTGGCAATCACCAACACAACACATTCAGCACATCATTATATTCAGAAATCAACAAGAATGCGTTTGTACACATAGAATAGAGGAAATTTATATAATTATAATTGTCTCTGAGTTAGTAATTTAAAGTGAATCATCTCTCTCTCATTCTAGATGCTAGATAGGTGCAAAATGTACATATCAAATCATTTTGTTCACATTTTTAGTAAAAAAAAAATTGCCCAATATAATTTTCTGAGTCCAACCCAATTGGTAGATGCATTTTCAGTAAGAAAATATGTGAACTAAATACCTTACATACTGGGAATAATAATTATTAAAGGCCTACAAAGCCTCAGTCACAAAATTTACAAATAAATGTATTGCCAAGGGCAGATGAGCAGGAGTCATGGGCCCATTTGCTGCAAGATTGACACTGAACCCAGCCCTTGGTGGATCTTGAGTAGGGTTCTTGACAATATAGACAGTGTGTCATCAGTGGATACAGTTTTTTGTCTCTTTGTGTTTTTTGTTTGTCCTATTTTGGCTGGCTTGCATTTGACTCTTGTACGTCTCTGTCTAACGGGCAGCCCGCAAGCTTCTGCAAGTACTTCTGCCATATGTCTTTGTCCTGTCATGTCATCCCCCTGTCCTGTCATGTCATTAGTCGGTCCTGTCTCGTCATCCCCCTGTCCTGTCACGTTAGCAGTCGGTCCTGTCTCATCATCCCCCTGTCTTGTCATGTCATCCCCCTGTTCTGTCACATCAGCAGTCAGTCCTGTCTCGTCATCCCCCTGTCCTGTCTTGTCATCCCCCTGTCCTATCATGTCAGCAGTCGGTCCTGTCACGTCATCCTCCTGTCTCGTCACATCAGCAGTCGGTCCTGTCATGTCATCCCCCTCTCCTGCAACATCAGCAGGAGGTCCTGTTGTCCCATCTATATCATCACAAATTTCTGGAAGGTCAATTACCTGGGATCTGTAAGGTGCACTGCCATTGTAGTATCTGAGGAACACTTTGTCTGATTGACATGTGATATTGTGTGTATTTGATATACCAGGCAATATCGGCATATTAGCCCAAAGGTTCACCAGACCCATATTTGTACAAGCATTCATTATTTGTGTGTCAGTCATTACTGACACTTTAATTTTTTCATTGCAACAACGAACTGCATTGGCAAATTCGTCGGCATTCTGCACGATGGCTTTCCTGGCAAGCACTTGTCTGTGGACCAGGGCCTTGACTCTGCCTCCAAGGGCATCATTGGGTCCTTTTCCATGGGCAGTGGCAAAGTACGCCCAGGACAAGGAAACCTCATGCATTTGTGGCATTCTTGCTAATAGCAGAGCCACATACCGATTTTTGTATTGGCTTGATGGTCCATCTGTCCACACTTTCAAGGTGTGCACTCTAAGAGACTTAGCATATGAAACCACTTCATTTGTAAATGCTGAAACACTGTGCTTGTCGTGGACCAGCGAGTCAGACAAGAATATCCAAGATTTGACTTCTCCTCTGTAGTATGTCATGATGGTGTACACTGTGACTTGGCGTTGGTGCCAGTGCGCCGACTGGATTTCATCCTGAAACGATCATGGACGCTTATTATTGCTGATAAAACTGAGCAGGCTGAAGTTATTACGAAAGTTGCGCAATAAGATCAATAACTAAATTAAATATCTGTTGATGTACTCGATCAAACTACCATGATTCAATGTTGTATATATATGACAAACACATCAGGCGCATTGGTTGTTGAAGAGATAGAATAGTCTCTAACTACTTCAGAATCAGGCAAACATTGATGAGATATTATAAATCTCAATATTAAATCTATAAACACATTTTGAACTTATTTCATATAATATTATCTAGATGAAATTGTACCTGATGGACAGCTGTATAATTCTCAGCGAAGTCCATTTGGACCATCATTGTATCACTCCAGCTGCATAGCTTCAGCTTTGTCTTGAACATATGCATTTGATTGTTTTTCTTTAATTTGCAAATGCCAAAGGAAGGCAGGAAGTTTGCTTTTCAGGACATGCAACAACTCCTCAACTGTACCATGCTTCGATTCCTTCACCATGAAGCCATTATCGCCACGTTGCCAACTGTACCATTTCACATTTCTTTGAAAGATATCATCAGGAATAAGTTCTCTGCATTTTTTCATCAATAGTTGGCCTTCTGAGCAATTCTGGCAATTCTCAGACATACATTCATCCCTAGGATTTGTGAGGTCTTGTTCACAAATGCAAAGCTGAAGAAATTCCTGGCGTTTGTACATTGGTAGTTCTGTTTCTCTGTGTAGAGCGTCCATGATCAAGATTATGTTCTCGTGATATATACAACCACAAACGTTTCGGGGGGTTTTCCCGGTCAGAAGGACTTCAGTGGGCCTGAGCTCAGTAAATTTAGACTTGCCCACGATTATGTCTGGATAGTCCCTTTTGAAAGTTTCAAATTGTTCATCTAATGTCATGACCAAAATTTCCTTTTGTCTTTTCACTTTTCCATTCTCCGTCCGGACTACAACAACATCCGCCTTCCCAGGCATTGTGCAGGCCTGAAGGTGGTAGTACTCTTCAACAATTTGCTTTGTTTCTAGTGGTAAACCAGGATTGCCCGTTTTCTGCCTCTCAGTATTATCATCAACAATCCCAAGGACATCTTTTGTGAGACAGCGCACCACAGCTGCCCTCTTTCTTGGTGACTTTGGAAGAGCATTGATGGCTTTTTTTTTCGCTTTGCCAAGTGACTGTCTCGTTTTGAAAGGCTCAGTTTCTAGCACAGCTTGGGGATGCTCTGCCTCTAAATTTGCTTGCCTGGTTAAATTACTCTTCTGCAATCTGTACTTTCTTGTAGCTTTTAGTTCTCGTTCATTTAACTTGTTCTTCTGACATTTGGAAAGACTTTCCCTTTTTTCATTTTTCCTTTGTCTTTCGCTTGCTAAGTAAGCTGCATATTCAACTGGATCTTCTTTTAGTCTTTTTCTTCTTTCCTGCTGTCTCTCTTTGGCTGTCTTTGCCATATTTCAGTTGCAGTGAGTTATGGCACCTGATGAAATGAAAAAAGGTAATTAGACATACATACTTCCAAGTCAATTGTCATTCTGTCACTACTGTCATTCCGTCACAATCTATTTGTCATTCCGTCACAGGCTAATAAATACTGTGCAGTGTCATATTATCTAAATCTGGCAATATAATATTTTTCCTTTCATTAATAAATCACAGCAATTCATGTATACACTTCTATTGCAAGTACTGTGAGGTTTTGAAAAAATTAAAAAGCAAGAAAAATGTGACGGAATGACAACAATGGAAAATTTTCAACTTTAAACTATTACTTTAACTGCACTTTTCGGGGAAGATAAGCACATAGTTGTGAAGTGACTTTATTTCTTCTGATTTGTTAATTCCATGTCCTTTAAAATGACATATGACATGTAAGTAATAACAAAATACTCACCCCTTGACTCCAGTCAATATTCCAGGAAAACCACTTCCAAGAAAGATGGCTGCAGTGGCACGTGCCAGAGTGACATCATAACTCCAGAGCCTAACTCCTTCACTGGAGAGCATATATTTTGGCGCCAAAATGGTTAATTCATGCAATTAAGACTTTATATTATGATATTCAGGGGTTACAGACTACTTTGTGCTATATTTGGAATTTAGCTCAGAAGTTGACATGTTCGTGGAATTCATGACACACATTATACTGTATACATATTTACAGTCTTGATGAGAATGACTAGCTATTGGCCGCAAGTGCTGCCTCATCTTGTGTCATTGGCTGCAAGTGCTGCCCCCGTTCCCTGATGTCATACAAAAACAAATAATTTAAATGAGATAATTTAGGCCGCAAGTTCTCACTATAAATTCTAATACTGAAATAGTTTAGGTGTCGGAGATGCAAGACCTGCTTATTATACTGAAATGTATTATGTGTTAATGACACATTTTATTGGATGCTCAGTCCAATATTTATCCAGCCTGTTCAAGTCTTGAACATATTTATCTATGTGGTTGGACAGCACGGCATGGTTTGGGAGACTGTTCCATTCCTTGACAATCATATGTCTAAAGTATTTTTGAAGGTTGAGACGTATTCCACCTTCCTCATACAGATTTAGATCGTTCCCTCGTCTTCCTGATGTGTTCCTTGATAGGTCTAGACTGACTTGGCTGTCGTATAATCCTGTCATGATTTTAAAGGTCTCAATCATGTCTCCTCTTTGACACCTAAAGGCTAATGTTGGGAGGTTTAGATCCTTTAGCCTTTCCGGGTATGTTTTATCCTTTAGTACATTTAATTGTTTTGTGGCTCTTCTTTGCACTGCTTCCAATCTTTTGATGTCTTGTTGTCAGGGGGCTCCTGATGGTTTGGCCATATTCAAGGTGGCTTCTGGATGTATATAATAATAGCATGTAGCAGTAGTCATTGCTTTTTAAACATGCCCGGAAAAAAATTGATGCTCTAGGAGAATTGAAGCAGAAAAGAGCAATAAAACAAGGAATACTTATTGGAGACGTCAAAAAGGACGTTGGAATGTAAAAAATGCTGGTTATTTATATTTAATAGAAAAGATACGTGGAAGTGAACCATATTCCACTTAAGTATAGGTACACTTTTTGGTCCGACTGTAATTCCTGACAGTGAAATTTAGTGAGATAATTATAATAGTGCCCGTAGCATCATCAATTTACAATTTAACTAGTAATAAATAAACTCTTCTGTGAGATCCATCCATCTCACAATTGCAAGTTCAGAGTAGTTTAATAATTTCACATTTCGATTTACAATTTTCAATAATTGAATCCAACATATCAATGCTAGCTGAAGCCTTTGTTGATGTATTTTATCTCCTCTAAGGAAAGTGTAATTATGTCTGGTCTGTAGCTAGGTCCACTTGGCTGCTCCGTGGACCATAGTGGAGTTATTCAAAGTCTTTCAGGAAAGGTTTCTGTTCTATTTTATTCTATTCCATTGCACTGGTTAATGGACATGTTTAACCAACTCATCTTTATGCTAATGCTCTTAGTACACGTGTCGACATGATCATTTAGTCGTTTATATTCTTTACCTTTCCTCAGTCAGTTTTGTAAAGAGCACACGATACATAAGTCTCTTAATTCGTCATCAATTTATTTACAATTCATATCTTGGGCAATCCCTGTGCTAAGTGTCCTGTGCCTTTGGTGACACATGTATGGCCTACAGCGATGAATGTCTACATTTCGGTGTAATGGAATCTTTTTTTTCTGTTGAAATTATACCATAATTCTAACCCCAGGGTAGATGAGAGTAAAAGGCTAGCCAAACGGAACGACGAAGTTCTTAGAAGATAAACAAACTGTAGAAATACACCGATCACCTATTTGTGTGTATAAAGTACCTCTCAGTGAATATAAAAAAAAAATTCATAAAGTTACTGAATTTTTAGTTTGTGTGTATAATATACTTTGCAATTTGATGCAAGCTATGGCTTTTTGAAACATTAGTAAAATTTGAGATTTGATTTATGAACTCCATGATACAAGTATAGCTAAATATTTACAGTAGGATTTACTGTTGTTATTTCCTGTTATTCTATAAATATTTATTTATCGGGGGACTCGGGGGGAGAGGGAGCGACTCGTGTTGCTATTAATGAATATTAAGTGGCTTTTTAGCTTAAACATGTCTTTTATCATCCTCTATTCAAATGTTGCATCTCTGATAACTGTTTTAACCATGTAAATTGAGGTGCCAGAGGCCAATTTGATGCATTGGCGCGTGCTTGGGTGCAGACTGACCAATGGCCAGGGCCAAGTTCGAAGCACGTACCTCCTGACGCCGTGTCATCAAAGGATCGTCAAAGTCTCCAGGCACCCCACTTTGTGTTCATGCACGGACCACTAAGTTTTAAACCACTTATATAAAAGATGTTAGGACCCCTTCATTATTCATTACTTGGTATTTGTCTCTTGATGTTCAGTCTCATGATGTTCAGTCTCAGTCTCTCTCGCCGGAGTCTACTCTTGTTGGCTTCCATATCCCTGGCTGGTAAGTGAAATATACATATAGTCTGCTGTAGAAAGTCAAGGTCTCACATACATACTCTCATATAGAAAGACAGGTTCTCACCTTGTATTTCACGACAATTACAATTGAGTCAGAAAGGAAAAGAATACATAAGTGCAAATTCACTTCCATCTGCGTACCGTATATTGCCTTATATGGAAGTAAGATAATGAGTTATTAATACAAAATTTCAAATTAAAAAATTGAATTGAAAATACTTCTCTCATCATTGGTTTGGTGAATGTTAAACCATTGAGATCCATGGTTAAACCAATGAGATCCATGGAAGTCATATTACTTTTACGTCTCTGCCATAATTATTGATTTTTTATATGCTTCTGGTTTCTACTACCAAATATAGATAATCAATCTTAACCTAGAGAGCCTCTACATAGCCCACTCAGGTGCTGATGAGGCGTTAAACAATAACACACACACACACACACACACACACACACACACACACACACACACACACACACACACACACACACACACACACACACACACACGTCTCTGCCATAGAATTTAGTGCATTGTATCTGAATTTGTGCTCTACCATGGATCATGTTTATATAAAATGAGAATGAATTGTCTATTATGTGGTTTGGTTCTTTCAGCTGGAGCATGGAATACAGGAACAGGGGGAGGTAACAATGGAGGGTGGAATGCAGGCAATGGTGGTAATGGTGGTGGTAATGGAGGAAATGGAGGAAATGGTGGCTCTTGGTCCCCTGGCACGGGGACTCCCCCAGCCACCGTTGCACCTCCCCAGAATACAAACCAGCCAATTCCATCAGTGGTGCCTGGAGGTGAGTTATTTTCGTTAAATTTTTAGAGATTATCGTATATAAGTAGAATTATCTGTATTCCTTTTAATCTTGATAGTTATTCATTGTAATCACCTTTGAAAATAAGTAGATTGCCTGTGCTCATAAAACTTTATTAGGCACTCCCATGACTCACATAAAACTTACTTTGACAATTTAGAAAACAAATTACTTAGGAGAAAGTAGAACCAAACATTTGTCACTTCGCATGCTGCATACAGCTGAAACCTTTTTTAGTGACTTCCCATTTAACACCAGATGAGTGTGCACTATTTAGCCGAAGAGATAGCCTATCATAATGAACTCCTTCTCTATGCGCCACCTTGTGTGTTTGTCATGAATAGCTAAACAATCTAGGAAACTTTAAGCTGCGTCACATTTAACTGACATCTAGCTTCTGCCATTTGTGTTTTCAGTTAAAAACTAATTAAAGCTTATAAATGAGATGTCGAAATGAAAACATGGGATGTCCTCTAAAGATTTCTGTAGGATTTTGCCAAGTTAACGTAGCACGTGTGGTAATTGAAGTGATCAACAGAACATCAGAAGCTCGACTTATGACAAAACTGCTAGCAAGCCCTGCCCTTTTGCAGTTACTGTTCTCATCCAAGCAAAATTGTAAATTTTGTCTTAGTTATTCCAGTTAGAGAGAAAAGTCAGGGGGTCTGAGAAATGAGGGAGGGAATCTTAAAATGTACCAGACATAAATATTTGTCTATGTTGACTGACAAGCTATTGTGGCCTTTCAGTGGTTGTAGGAAGGTTAGCCAAAGCAGCGAACATTTTGACAAGATTTTGACTCTAGCTAGAAAGAATTACCCCTGTAACGTTATGTTAGTTATTACTCATAATGACTAATGATTAAAATGTTAAACAAATTTTTAGGTCAATTGTCTAAAGTGCTTGAAAAATCTGAGGAAATTCAGGTAATTTGTTTCTTCATGAAAAGCTGGCAATCCTTTGCATTTTGTTGCAGATGGTTGTGCCTTCGCTGGTCAGTTCTTACCTGTCCCTGGTGACCAGTGTACCTATTACGTGTGTGTAGTTGGGGGCCCATCGGACCCTTGGGCTGATGGCAGCAACAGGTACACCCTTGCTCGTCAAAGGGTTCCTTGTGCACCTGGATCTGGGGTCCCTGCTGGATACACCGGAGGAAATAGCAACCCTTGTGAAGCTCGCCCTGGAGCCTGCGTACCTCGTAAGTATTGTTGTATTTTGTTGTCTCAATGCCATTTGGCTGAAAGTTAGCTTCTGTGACCAGCTTCGAGAGGCTGACGAAATAAGAGTTTAGCTCGGAATGCACTCCATGTAAACTGTTTAGGTGGGGTAGTTTACTTGTCCCAGCATATACACTAAGTTCAGCTCCTGAAGAGTTACTGGGATGGGAATAAAGCTAAAGACCTTCCTTGTAGCAGACCAGGGCCAAAGACCTTCCTTGTAGCAGACCAGGGCCAAAGACCTTCCTTGTAGCAGACCAGGGCCAAAGACCTTCCTTGTAGCAGACCAGGGCCAAAGACCTTCCTTGTAGCAGACCAGGGCCAAAGACCACAACACCACTAAGAGCACCTGTGTCTGTGTAGTCACGAATTAGATCAGTAAAATAATTGTTGGTGGATGTCAGCAGAGAAAGCAAAGCAAGCCAAAAAATAACGATTTAGAGAGGAAGTAAGACAAACAATGTCGTTACCACATGGTAATTTGTGTATGCCTAAATATGTTCCACTCAGTTCTCGTCTCATACTCAAAAGGAACAGAGTGAACTTCGATTGATGCTAATAATGTCTATTCCACAGTATGTCTAACATTTTATACCACTCATTTCAGCAAAACCAACCGCGGGACCAGGAGGATCAACCCCGGGCCCTACAAATGGAGGTTCCTGGTCATGGGCCACTCAAGGACCCTCATGGCAAGCACCCCCAAAACAGTATGTTGTCAAGGTCGCCCCTCCGAGAGCAGCCAGAAGCCCAAGTGGACCACAATATTCTCAGCAAGAATTACTTCAGGCCTGGGGTAACATGCAGTCTTCAATGAAACAGTTGTTTTCACAGTTAGGCAAAAAGAAGTAGATGAGTCTTGCTCCTTAATTGCTCCTTATAATTGCTCCTTGCTTTGAGGTTAAAGGGAATATTTGGTAAATAGCTGAAGATCAGTTTTGTTGGAAATGTGCAATGAGAAATTACTACAATGGAATATATATCAGTAGATAAGACACATACAAAGCAAAGTATAACATAGGTTGTTGTATATTAAGAATCTCCACCATATTAAAGGGTTAGGATTTTGGTGGCTCGTAAATTTTAGGAAATTAACTACGTAAATTATGACATTTAACGCGGAGCCTATAGCTTGTAAATACTACTAAATGGATTACTTATTCAGTTTGATTCTGTTATAATGCATACTGCACAATTGGCCTAACTAGCGGCATAACATGTAGAGAACCTTCCTAATTAATTGTTTTAACTTACGCCAAGAACGCTAGGGGAGAGTGTGAACAGTGGAACCAAAAACTATGCAACCATTGACTGATAAATTTAAAGTAGTACGTAGCCATTCAAGCTCATGGGTGTGGCTGGGTATTTATTCACCATTTTTGTTAAAAAGATTGTCAGTAGCTAGGTTTTTTGTTTTTTTTAATCATCTTTATTTCTATTTGTTCAAAAGGGTTAAATTTTGTCTCGTCAATGCTGAGATTTGCATGAAAATTATTGTATATTGTGATTGACATTGTGCTTGATTTATAAATAAAATTATGTTACATAATGTGTGCTATCCCTTTATTCATTACTGTCATTAACTCATGCAGGTTATGATAGGGCAATAACTGTTAAAAGTGTAAATGATACTCTCCAGCAAAGGATGCCTGTTGCATATCCACTTAATTTTCTTGGGGCCCTTGAAAGGTCTGGGCCTGCTTATGGCAGTGGTATAGCAACACTGGGTGAATACCCAATACCAGTGGCCAACACTCTGTGCAATGCACTCCAGTTATAATATGCTTGTCCAACTATCTCAAACCTGGCACAGACATGAATGATGCTACCAGTTAACATGTCATTGACAATTTGTCATTATCCACTCACCCATTTGCTGGAGATGGTTCCATCCTATGAGAAGTACAATGCACTGATAGATATTATTATATTATTATATACAGTACAATGGAGCAAGGAGACACCCCAATGACAAAGGCTCTCAGCGCTGACATACTGATAAATTGTGACACTGGTGGTTTCCTGTGGTACTAGATGGAACTGTGCCACATTAAACAAAACAATACACGTTTCTGTGTATGGAAAAATATAAAAGCTGAGAAACTTAAACCATTATACTGGAAATGTTGCATCTTTCATTACCCAAAGATTGTAGTAAATTATTTTTCAGGAAGGGTATCCTAACTGTGGTTTAATATGGGCAAAAGACAGAAATGTGACACTGAGAATTTACAAGGTCAATTAGAGAGAGAATTGAATGTTGTATATTAAGAATGTACACGCGCTATAGAAGGCCATTCTGGGTTGAGACCAAAGTTTTCTTAAAAACTCTTTAATTTTAGCAGGGTCATGTGTAGTGACATTGTACAGATGGGGAAGGAATTCTACTGCTAGATATTAGAAAAAGGACTTAACAGTAAGATGTTTTTCAATTGAGACTGTCGCAGTTGTGAAAGGTCAAAAGTGACTTCGTCTAAAAACCAATTTGCAAGATGTATCAACCAATATATGTACACCTGTACTTGAAAATATGCTGCAGGTTTAAATTACAGATCAGTCGGAAGGAAATACAAAGAAATACCAACAAAATTGTTTACGAGCCTTTCAACTACAAAGCATGTTGAACAGTGAGAGTAAATATGTTTAAATATCCTTAGGATGCACAGAATGTCCAATATGCCCTGTTGTGATTAATATTATGCAACTAGTGGTCACTGGACAGGTGATGTAATGACCAGAAGATGCGAGGTTTGAACGTCAGCTGCTGAGACAGGCAGGTGCTTGGCCACAGATGCTATGGCTGGGCTCAGCTGAATCATTTTTACAACAGGTGCATTAACATGTCTTTGTGTAAAAAACATGCCACACCTTCATATAAATAAGTCGAGACGAGTAGATTGATTCATTGAGTTAATTAACAGTGTAACAAACACTTCAGCTGGTTTCAGGTGTGGATGATGTGAAACTGTTGACTTGGATTGACATATAGAGTAACTCATGCCAGGCGACATGGCACGAAAAATACTAGTTTATGCACTTGTTTATGCACTTGTTATCATACTTTTGGGATCAACTGTATCCACTGCTCCCACAACTCCTGAAACGCAGAAAGATCCCTCGAAAGAATCGAAGCACAGCAAACCAATGGATGTCGTCCATTCTTCTTTCGGTGAAGCCCTCAACGACTTGTTCAAGAGATTTGAGATTCAAGATGACGGTCCATATCAGCTGAATTCTAGACCGTACACTCCGATGACAATTCGGAAGAAAACTCCAGGTCCTCCAAAAGTTCCAGTTTTCCCCTACCACTACCAGGGCTACCCGTATGACTACACAGGCCGCAGGGAAGAAAGGCTTCGTAGTCATCAGCAGAAAGGCCACCCGCCTGTCAGTGTGGAACCGTATGGACTGCTTGGTAAGTCATGTATATGTACATGTATTAGAATGCTATTCATGATGACATTGTATTCCATTGTGATTATTTATTTAGTAATGCAAATGCAGTTATATAATATGCTTATTGACTTCGTTAAACAAAGAATTAACAGCAACCAAATGTGTCGTTCAGACACTTTTTTTTCAACAATTGTTACCGTAGCTGCAGATTTTGTCTAAATTACATTGGTTTACTCCCACCACAACTTGTAGGCTTTGAGAGTTGACCCACACCTATAATGTATCCTATAATATGCATGTATGTGTATTTTTCTTCTCATATGGGAGTATATAAATAAACTTTTTTGATTCTTGATCTAGTCCATAATACTACATGTAAAATGGTCAGCAGATCAATATAAGTTTGAGTTTAATCTTCAGAACAAACTTCAATTGGCTATACAACTGGCTGATTTAGTAGCTTTGGTACATGTATTTCATATTACTACTACTACTACTATCCATTCCTGTACTAATGCCTCCATCATTTTTTCCAGAGAGATTCCGCTGCATAGAAAACGGTCTTTACTACAGAGATGAAACGAGCTTCTACAGCTGTGCTTCTGGTCATTTCAACGTTCTGAACTGTGCGCCAGGAACGAGAAACAAGCCCAGACGTGTGTATGAGAAGAAGGAGTACACTGAAAGTGGAGAACTGATCAAGGTCGACTTCTGTTCTGTCAATTTAGTTGCTTTAGTGCCAAATCATCCCGATCTCCATTCTGACTATCCTTATTACTGAACTTGACGTTATGATTGTAAACTTCCATTTGTGCATGTCGCTTTTTACACTAGAGGGCAGGCCTCCATAATATTGTTTGCAGCGCCATCTGTTCCATAAGCATTATTCGTCTGTGCCAAAATCTGATGTATTATATTGATAATGAAAATAAAGTATTTGCTGAATACTAATAAACGATGGTTTTCGTTTCTTTGCCAGTCTATCGATTCTCCTGAGTTTTAGACAACTAGACTATCGGAATGTATGCCTGAATAGGACCTACATAGTATTCTCGAATATTTCTTTTTAATCCTTGCTATTAAAAACATATACTAGTTGGGAGAGACTATACTGTTGCAACATATCAGGTGACAGTTAATACCTGTAAGACACAAGTGGGCTTTGGCATACTGTTTTGATGATTTGTGAGAGCCTGCAGTATATCTCTGCGGATGACACCAATAGCTGAAGTATACATGGTATTCACTTCTTTTGTGAAATGGGGCATGAGGCATACTACCTTTTAATAATTACAGTTAGTTTTATTAAAAACGGCCTGTCAAATTAAACCTAGATAACTTCTGCTGTAAGATGCTACCTGCCACTAAATGTCTGGCTACAGCTGGCTACTCAAAGCCGGATATTAAAGTATATATATTTGAGATGTTTAAGATAAATTTCTTACATTTACCAAGGTTTATATTTTTCAGTGGTGGTGGGTGTTAGTTATAGCTACAGCCAGAAATAGGTTGCTACAGCTGTCTAGAGTCGACCGTATTTTATGAAACTAACTGTAATTGAAGATGTTATTGTAAACACTGTGTGAATGACAACTTAATAACTCATTATTTAAAAGGTGGCCCGAGTGATAAAAGAGTTAAGTTGCATATCATATTAAACCATATGAATAATTTTCACGAAATTATGATGATAAATATCAATTCGCTACTTGTAAATCCATCGAGCTGTGTTGACCACAGTAAACCGTACATAGAAATGAACAAGTGGTCAGTTTTAACTGCAATGACCAATAGATCTTTACAGGAAGAAGTGTTTGTGGCTGCAGGCTCAGTTTAAATGGACATATGGACGGCTGCAGGCTAATGAATATAAATAATTAGACAGCCCCAGGGCCAGCAAGTTCAACAGCCATAACTGGATCCCAAATGATAAGTCATGAACTCTGGCGTTTATCCTTACATTTTTTATAATATATATATGGTTATATTTTTTTAAACATACCCTTGTAAGGCTATGACGAACTGACCAGTGGTCATTCTCAACGTCCATTCATTCGACACTCCTTGTGTCCTGTCAATCGGTATTTGCTGGGTGCTGTTTTGTTTATTTATGTGTACACAGGCGATTGGCCTTGGAGCTATGATTTTGCTAAACCGCAAGACGGTTATTAGCCATACTTTTTGGACAGCAAATCCTGACCTGAGTTGTTCATTCAAGAATGACTGCAATGCAAACCGATTGACATTATTTTGGTAACAATTAGAAGAAGAATTGTTTGATTGTACCAGCTTTTGCCTTTCTGGCCTCATTTTGAACAGAAGCGGCATCGCACAAGAAACAAAAAGAAGAAGAAAAAAAATATGGCATTGATATGGAGTTCTTTTTGCAAAATGGTAAAAATACAATGACATTTGATTAAACTGAATGAGAGACTTTATGATACCGGAAATCTGTTGACGTTTTCATGCAAAAAATCGAGTGATATTCAAATTTTGTCCATAAATGAAAGTTGCAAGTACAATAGTACCTATAAAACTGTTTTAGTGCTAAATGGAATACAGTAAAGCTGCCAAGCAGCATGCTATGCTGACATTGTACATGGTGACGTCGCGCATGCCACAACAATGAATTGAGCAGCGGACAAAAGCCTGGGGCTAGAGAATTCCTACGTCAGCGCATCCTCGTAAAGAGAAGTATAGCTCATCCGGCGGACGGCCACTTATCTGCCTGGGGGAGGACAGTACACTAACACTGGAGGCAGCGGACAATCCCCTAGAACACCAGAGGCAAGGATTACTCCAGAAACACAATGAGGACAGGTCGGTTTTTCTTCAGTCTCGTGCTGATCGTCTTAGCAGCGTCTTTACCGTCGTCGTCCTCGGCCCTGGACCCCAAGACGTCGGGGGCGGCAGAGGTCGGCCTAGAGGACACGGCGGGCAACCAAGGCGTCCCACGAGACTCCCCTGCCTCCCCCGACGCCATTGACACCGATTCGGCACCTCCTAAGGATAAGCAATCGTTTTCCTGGTTTCACTTCCTCAACAGTCTGGGCAGCCAGAATCCTTTCTTGAACCCAACAGCAGGTATGTAACGTTTTGTGATTTATAGGCCTATTCTAAGTTCCCCAAATATTGTCTGGGATTTTGAATCACTAATATAGTTGTCAGACATATGGGGCTTACTGTTTTTATTAAGGTCTTGATTTACTCGTTATTCATATATTTCGTGAAGTCCACTTGAACTGGCACCTGAACTAACTTATATTCCAAACAAAACCAGTCCGTGGTTCGTCTCGATCTACCTGCTGCATGACCTCACGATCTGAAGTCAGTGCCACAATGAATAACGCATAAAAAGGTCACTCACAATGGGACAGTGACAAAAAGGTCATTAACATGTGCAAAATAGCTCATTTTTTCGAAGTGTACCATTTTTTTGCATAAAATGCAAATGCTGAAAAGAGCCATATATATGTAATACAGATAACATTCTGATGTTCTTTTTCCTACATCCAATGATAAATGTTACCTATATGTGCTTACACTAGTGTAGTCAGTCTCTACAGGTAACATTTGCTAATTGGAGGTAGGAGAAAGAACCTCAGAATGTCAGAACTTTACGAGGTGAGAAAATTAATGCCCATGCATATATCTATCTAGCTTCATGATGTCAGAGAGATAGATTGTGACTTCTTCGGGATTGGTATGTTTTAATATAAAGGACAAATGCTATATTCAACATTTTGGAGAAGTTACAATGCAATATCGTTTAGGTCGTCTTGACATCTCCCTGATTGTGAAGATGCAGGTTTTACATTTGCACTTTCTACTGTAATCATTGAGTGCTGTCACCCAGTGACCTAATTATGGACAGTTCAAAACAAAATGATTGGTTAATCTATGTAGTTCATAGGCTGAGTATAGACTTAAGAATCTCTTCTCTTAAAAGTACAAGAGAAATGGATTCATATTCACAGTTAAGGCAATTTTTCTGAATTGCCTGCTTGTCAGAGCAAGAATTGCGTAACCTCACCTCAGGAACATCTAATTAATCTGTAATTTCATTGTTAGACCTTTACTTCCATAAGCCAGCCTATAGACTATAAGAGAAATTAATTAATTAACTTCAGATGAGTAAACGAGCAAAACTGGTACACATTATTAGGTCGCTGGGGCTGTGAGGTGACGACACGCAGTGCAATGATTGCCCTAACACTTAAAATTAAGTAGTATAGTCTATATGATGTATTAAAATGATTACAACAGGCTGTGGTTTACACCTATGGGCATGGACCAATTTTTACGACTAATTTTTTTTTTTCTGTTTAGCTAATTGTTGGTAGCACGTTGTCCCCATTGCAGACAGGTCTGCTCAAATTTATGACACCGAATGAAAAAGTCTACCATGAAAACTGGGCGTGCATGTTTCATTGACCCAGCGACATTTGACATCAAAACAGGACAATTCCAGTCACCCATAAAAAGCCACCAATTAACCAATACCATACTTGTATATAATACAATATATTCTCCAGAGTATGGCTTGCAATTAGCTAATTGGCTTAGTTGTCATTTAATAGTATACATAGTGTGATGATACTTGAATCCTCAATCTGCCTCTCGTCTAGAGAAAGATAGGAGAAGCTGAACAGTTAGATGCATACCATACTATACATCCTACGTACGTAGGACATATATAGTCAGCCTAATTGCATAATCTTACCTGCACCCCAGTCGTGCTTATTATATGTATTACCTAGTGGTCTAGCTAAGTCTAGCTTGTAAAATACTGAACGTTTATTTTGATGAGTACTGTGTGTTTTGTCATATTCCCATCTCTGTCCACATTGTTCATCACACGAATCACCTGAGATGAGGTCACGGCCCTACTGCAGTCACATCCGCATGCATAACAAATCAACAGCCAAAACTAGCATCATACTTGGCTGCTGAATTCATGGATGTTATAGTATAGCTTCATAAAACCGAATTGAAACGTTGATGTGTATTTCAATGCGGACGACATCAGCAGATAGTAATTAAACAGTCGTCAAAAGACCGCATTGTTTTTTAGGTAAACATTGTATTAAAAAAACCTGTGAAGCCTCTTTTACAACAAACCAAGTAGCTCCCAAGTTGCGTGACTCCAAAAGTTTTGTCACAACATTGTTCGGATGTATCTGATCTTGTGAGAAATTGATGTTTTTTTTGTAGTATGACTGCAAACATTCCATACTTCCGCTGACATCCTTCAGGTGTTCCCTAACCTTTATGTCGCTGCAGACTAATTAGCGGTGTAAATAACCTTCACAATGTTGCATGTCATTTCATCAAAATTCTTTCATATATTGGTGCATTTGGTCTACACACAGTTACACAAAGAAAATTATAGTTGGCTCCACTGACCCTGAGCTTTTAGTTTTATACAAGGTATTGTGTACCTTCACTGCTAAAAAAAAATTGGTCTTCTTTACTTGACTATGATATTCAATTTCAGCGCGATACAGCAGCCTTGGCAAGCCAGAAAACATACCTGACCAACTTGAAAATTTCGTAGCGCCACCTGACGCATTTTGCAGAGAGCAGACAGTGGCTGGCCTTAAATGTAAGTAAATCATCTATTGGAATAACTATAATAAGTTTTAGCTTATAATGAGACAACTGTTGGATGTTACTATAGGAACTGTAACACATTTTCTAACACAGTGGACATTAGTTAAACATATTGCTGAATTTCTTATTCTGAATGCAAATTGTTTCAATTCTTATATAACTAACTCTTTGCATTTTCATTCAGCATACTGCAAAGGTTTAAACAACGGAGATTACGTGGATCCCTGGAACCCTTTCTGTGGCTTCATCAAGTGCAGAGAGGGTCGCCCTGAGAGGATCATGTGCAGAAGGGGAACTTGGATGGGAACATTCTCAGCTGAGTTGGGACAGTACAAGATGTGCAGGAAGAGCGTCACGCAGATCAAGAGGGATGCTTCCGTAAGTTGTGTTTGCCAAAGTTAAGATTGCAATAATTCCAATGACATAACATGGGCAATTGGTGGTAGATGGCTTCGGAAGGTTTTGTGGTATTGCTACCAATGCCTCTACCAGTTGAGCTAACAGGAAGTTTCCACTATCCAAGTGATGGTGGGCCCTATGTGGAAGGTACAGTTAGTTTCATATATGGTCAACTCTAGACAGCTGTAGCAACCTATCCCTGGCTGTAACTGTACTGACTAAAGCCAGCCAGCTGCTTCTGTCTACATCTATCTAATATTAGGCTTAAACTACCACCATTGAAAAAAATATAATCCTTGGTTAATGTAAGAAATTTATCTAATATATCGTAAATATGTATGTACAATCTACATGCATCTTTTCAACAAAAGATTACAAATATACATAACTCTCAGCTTATGCACCAAATGGTGCTGCATGTACTTTTAGATCCGGCTTTGAGTAGGCAGCTATATAGCCAGACAGTTCCGTTTAGTGGCAGGTAGCATCGAATAGCAAAGTTGTCGAGGTTCAATTTGACAGGCAGTTTTTAAATGAAATTAACTGTAGCAATATGTAGGTATCTGCCATTGGTGGAAAATACCATGCTGTGTGATATCATCCGCAAACATAAACATAAGTTTGTAGGATTTTGGTCTCATCAACTGCAACACACCATACAGCACTTCATTTGTTCAAGTGTCCCTATATCTTATAAAAATATGAGATTTTAATTATTATTGGTCGTTTTAGAAGGTCCAATTATGAACATATGTCATCGTATTGTTTTGATTTTGTTTTCAGATCATCGAGATAGATAAGTGTCCAGTAGGAACTGACAACCTAGACTTTTGTAAAAGTGCAAATCAGGCCACAGACATGAATGCTTTCGTAAGTCCTTTCTTTACTTTTGAATTTCTTGGTATGATCCTGACAATTCCTATATCCATCTCACGTATATGCTTTTAATTTGTTCCCAGACTAACTATTCTTTTCTTCTTTTTTCAGGTATGAAACTATATTTTTTAAAGGAAAACATTTTCATTCTGCATTTTAATATTGTATTTATAATGTTTGTTTACTCTTTTTTGTATTTTGTTTAAAATTGTGTTTGAACGTCGAAATTATATGTCCACGTTAAGTGTATTGTAAATTTAGCCTTTATGGAATCAGTATTCTAAACAAAAAAGGTTTTAAATTTGGATCTGAAGAAATCTAAGAAATGTAAATAATGACAAAGCGTCGGGTGGTGGATGTTTAAAATTAGAAATCTGGAATATTTCTTAAAGCCGGGTGGAAGTGCAAGAAAAAACCATGTTGTTTTTAAGATAACTATGAATGTGCGACTCATAGTTACCTTACTATAACCACAACACTCTTCTCATGTTATTATTGTGTATATGTTACAAAAGATGGTTATTATAATTATTAACAAATGTCCCGGTAGTATGTATTAAATTGCATGGAATTGTGATTCACGTCATTGTAATTATTGATACACGTGAAGTTAACCTTGTCATTGATTGAATTTATGTATTTTGTATGGAACATTAAGTTATATATCATTGGACAGATATGTTTACAATCAATTTATTAGCGATAGAATAGTAATGATGATTATAAATTATTTTGCACTAAGTCACGTCATCCAAGTCATATTGGTACTTAATTTGGTAGATTAATTATATTAGTATTTATTGTAGTTGTAGGAGTTTCAATTTAAGCTAGATAACATGGACATCGGCCCAATTCTGGCTCAGTGTTGGCCCATTCGACCCAGTGTTGACCTATTGGACCCAGTGTTGACCCATTGGACCCAGTGTTGGTCCGCTGTCACTCCGATTGGCCATGCTATAAGGGTAGCGATTTATTGTATTAGGTTTTACGTTTAATAAATTCGTGCAAAAACGAAACTGATTGTGTGTCTTTCTTTCTATTCTTATTATCAGTGTAATGTCAAATTATTGTAGAAGAACTTATGTTATGTCAGCTTTGTAAAAGTAAATTACACTGGGATGAATGAACAAAGTACTCACTGGCCAATACCTTAACCACTTGGCCGCTAAACAAAAAAATATATATAATTATAATTAATGTGATACTAACTTCTACATTAATAATTTTTGGTCATTGACTTCAGATCACTTAATGCCTCTCAAGGGCGAACTATGATTTTCGGTGATGGTTTGTAGTAACTTCCGGTTTGTGCTAAATCCAAGGTTCGAATCCATGTGAACAACCCCTCTGCATATTCAGTTTGGGTTGAAGAGTACCAAAACATTTACTTATATATTTGATGTACAACTGACAGCTGGGAAAAAAAATAGAAGAAAATAGCTTATTATTACTATTCTGTCAGCATAAATAATGAGACAAGTCTCATTACCAATTTAATTGGGGTTAATAAAGGTGAAGTGTGTGATAATTTAGCACAAATCCAGCTGGAAAGCCATGCTCTCCGAAATTAGTACCTCTGCACTGACAGGGCCTTGAAATTTGGTTAAGTTTTTTATCATCCACAATTTATGCTAAATCGGTTTAATTTTTATTTTCTACCTGTCTTTATTCAGTCTAGGCCCTAAATTAGTAAAATATAATCATTAAGCCCATATCAAATGAGAATTCAGCTAAGTCTTAACTTCTTACCGAAGAACATAAGACCGGAAGCCATCTGGTGTTGCTCTCCGACAATACCCTTGTGTTGATTTTGGGAACTTCTACCTTTGCTTTCTCTGTGGTCCTATCCACTAGGTGGTTAAGTAGTAGCCCTGTTGGTTCAACCAAGGAAACAGGCCTAAAAAGTCAATTCTAAAATCACGAATTTACTGTTCACTTAGCCATGTCTCTGACCCTTTCCTATCCATATGAATCATTCCAGGCCATTTTCTTTAGTAATTCACTAGTTTTTACTGGGACCATTGGTGACAATAGAACCTATAGGTCCTCTGACATGGGAAGCCATCATGCTCACCATTACATCAAGAAGGCACTGGTCAGAGGAAATTGCTGTAGTTATTCCTTACTACTACTCATGCTACTCTGACTATATAATTCAACACGTTTTTCAAGTTAATAGATAACTTGAAACTTCAAGTTGAGACAGGTTATGCAATTGACCTAAACCATGATATAATAATGCAGCATTTTAAGCCATCATATTCAGATTCCGAATGTTTATTCCACTTGTACAAAATGTGTTACAAGTGACTCTCTAAGACAGACAAGCCATTGCTTCTCAAGAGTCACCCCCTCAAGTACAAAAGCAACAATAACCTATTTATCACAAAGCACTTAATTCTGGTGACAGGTGACAGGGAAGCGATACTGGGACAAATGTATATGTATTGAAAGTAAGTACAAATCACTAAACTATAAATGGTATGATAATATAAGAATAAGTACCTATATTAGTGACAATAGCAGCACCTGGACATGTTTTAAGTCCAGATATGTACAATTAAAGACATGCACAATTAAAACCAAATGATTTCCTTGAAAAATGCACATCTTGCTGGTATTCAACGAGCCACTAATGCTGCCCTGAATTAGCATTTCTGTGGACCTTGCAAAAATAAACAAAACAAAAAAAGTGATCAGCCAATAACCTGCTCCTTTGAGAATGTTTAACCGAAGCTGAAAATTATTTGAGTGCCTTGTACTGTATCTATGATTTGAACTGTGTTAAATAAACATTGAATTAATCGCAACAAAAAGCTGCAGATCAACCAAAAGTATATTTATATTAAATATTATCTGCTATATTTGTAACATAGTCATTTGAATTGTTTTGCCACAAAACTAAAGAGATGTCTGTTTGATCTAAATTTTTAATTTTTTTACCTCAACTGTACATACATCAGTTGCTGGTTCAGCTCAATGTATTTAGTATCTCGCTCACAATTTTTACAGTGTCCGTCTCTCACTGAAGAATGTATACGGTTTAGTTATTGGAACCCTTGTTATTCATCTGATGTGGATGCAAATTCAAGATGATCATTTGCAACATAGTTGCCAACCCGGTGTGCAAATTTGAATATTTCAGTGATCTAATAAAAAGCACACCAAAAATTTAAGATTGTTTCAGTTCATTACAATGATGCGTCAAAAGCAGTTGAGTACACAAGCATATTTAATCTATTGCCAGAAATGTTAAAGCTTTATACAGTAGATGTCTCCCACATGTGCACACACCAACAACTGCTAGTTTAGTGGCAAGGATTTTACTCGGATACTTCCCCTGTCATGAATGGCGTGAAGCATGGTGGGGTTATTTCACGCACACCGAGCAGTGTGCAAGTCGCTGGAGAAGCTACAGATGACGAAGGCAGGGTGCTACAGGTCTTTATTTTACAGGATCAATAATCTGTGCAGTTGACCTTGTGCTTTTATCGCCAACAAAATTTGGATAAGAAATGCTCATAACACCCCGAACTTCCTCAGAAGGAACATGTACAATTGCCCAGAGACAACTAAATAGGCTGCCTACAAAACCCTAGTTCGTCCAGTACTAGAGAACTCATCAAGCGCTTGGGACCCAGGAGCAATTGGGAAGATCAAACAAATTGAACAAGTACAAAGGAAGGCTGCCAGATTTGTATGCAGTGATTGGGGTTACCGGAGTAGTGTTACCACCATACTGACAGACCTATGCTGGAGAGCATTACAAGAACGAAGACTCATTTGTAGATTGGTTATGATGTACCACTTGACAGCCATCGACATTCCCCCGTCATCTCTCATCCCGCCCTTAACCACGAAGACATCTGCTTCAGTATCTCCCGATTCAAGCGAAGATCAACACATACGCTGACAGTTTTTGGCCCAGGACAATACACAATTGGAATGCACTACCCACAGATGTCATTGAAACAACAACACCCCAAGCATTCAAGAACCTCCTCACTAAACACCTCACAGACGGAAGAATCAAGATAGCCAACAATAGGACATTAACATCGAGAATCACACAAGGCAGTAACACAATCATCATGCTTTAGCATCGTCCATAATTTTATCCTATGAAGAAAAATACCCCCCCCCCCCCCCCCTCCCAAAAAAAAAAACAACAACTCCCCAGCACAACATTTAATCAACCATCAACTTCATCATCATCACTACCATGCACCGTAACTATCGCGTGACCAGCCCCGGGCACATATGTCAAGACGACGACCTTGCCCAGTATCTTCATAGATGTAGATGAAACCTACGGTGGCTGGGAGGGGACATGGAATTTTTTTTTATATCTTGTTCCAACGAGATAATATCTCGTTCAAACGAGAAAGTAAATCGTTCTCATGAGAAAGTAAATCATTTTAACGAGATATTATCTCGTTAGAACAAGATAGTTTTTCTTTGGAACAAGATAGTTTTTCGTTGGGACAAGGTGTTATCTCATTAAAACGAGATATAAAAAAAAAGTCCATGTCCCCTCCCAGCCACCGTAGAAACCTTATTGCAGCATGACAAAATGCTTCTGAAGAATAGTAAGTGAGCTTCAATGGCTCTAGAATTCAGTTTTCTATATTTCATAGAAGGAAAAACAAACCTTGGCTCAAGATTAGAAAACATGGATTATGTGTCCACTTGGGACGTGACGTTAATGGAGTATTGGCCTCCTTTTATTAGCAAGTCAATATGTTCTTAATTAGTAAACAACATATAATGAGCTGGTCGCACCATGTTATACTTTGACAAGTATAACTTGCATCACTGTGATGTAATTTTGTTGCCTTATTAGGAAATCACTGTAACTGTTTTATTAGCTGACGTCTTCAGTGATGACACCTATCTGAATTAGTCATATACAATAGGTAATTACTGACCCAATTTTTTTTACATGACAGACAAACAGTTTATGTCCTCATATTGGCTCAGTTTTTGTTGACAGGATTGAGACCACCATCATAGTTAGTCACTCTTGTGTTTCCCAGAAGTCGTTCCTGCTGTTGACTCATGTCCAGAAAAGGACACATCTCTGGACATGGCAGCATGGGTCAGTTCCAGCTGGACCAGAGTCTGATCATGAAAATTATGCATGGATCCATTAATTATGGCAATTACGTGGAAAATTACTATCAGGTGATGACAGTTGATTGTCATGTTGCAGATACATGACACATGTTGCAGACAGGGTCAAGTGAACATCCATCACTCATTGGAGGCCAGAGGTCAACACCATCCCCTTTTTGTAATAAACTATTAAATAAACATTTGAATATGTTTGTGACAGACTGTAGTTTTACAAAAGATGTTTGCCTTCACCGTGGTGTTGGAGTTTGTACAAGGATACTTGAAAGTGGTGAGGTTTTGCGAGTAGTTTGCAATTATAAATAATTTCAGTGATTAACTGCTTATATTTGGCCTATGACGGGTTCCTGTGTATATTCTTCCTGTTGGTTTATGAGATTTCGAAATTAAAGAAACAATGTACCTTGGTACATAGTGTATACTTTTGTCTGTTTGGAGCCCCTGATGAAGAATTGAACTTTCCAAGAATATGCTGTAAATTTTGGACAGAGCTAAGACTGCCTTTTTCTACTTCCCTCCCGTTCGAGAGTCTACATTACAACTGCAGCAATGTAGTGGGCCCCAAAGAATAACAGAAGAGCAATGTATGTTAGTGTTTAAAGATGCAGCATTAAATTTGAAAAAAATATATAAAAATGATGCCACAGTGTGGTCAATCAAATTACATGAAACACTATCTTCCTCAGTTTTACAGATGTACGTAAAAGTTATAAATCAATGTAATTATTTTGTGTCTTTCATTCAGGATCCGCTTCTGCAAGTTTGTAGTACTTGATTTCGTGGGGAATGTTCTCCACAAGTGCCTTGTAAAAATGATAGTAAGAAAGACAAACCCAGACTTCTATGCAAGATAAATTTGTTCAGAGTCCAGACATTGTCAAAATAAAAGTGAGGCAAATGTTTAGTCAATGTAACATCATGCTACTTTATGAACTGAGACATCTGTGCTGGGATGAGGTGACTAAAATTTACAACAAAAAAAGAAAGAATATTCTTTTAATTTTTTTCTGACAAAACTGCCTACACCATGAATGGTTTGTGCACATGTTACGCGTGCCTCGTGAGTGCCACATTTATTACTTAATTATGACCACTGGGGTCGACCCGTCATGAATGTTTTCCAGCAGCTGGTCAGTTGTGGTCAGTTGTGGTGTCAGAGAAATTCAACAAGTCATTACCACACAACTTGCAAGATAAATATTTTTGGTCGCATTCAGAAAATGTACGGAATTAACGATACGAAATTCTATGATCTTGATTGGGATACATTTCTAAGAAACAATACCTGAAATTTAAACCGATTGTAACTCCAGAGATAGGGAATGTGGGTGCGGCTGTCTGTGTTTGCTGTGTCTGTATATGTCAGCTTGAGAGGTAGTCTTTCATACAACACTTTTCAAGATTTTTATTTTACACAGTATTTAGTTCTTTAATACAGTTAGTACATGACATAAACAATAAAAGACACAAGCATACTGTGGGGGATGTGCACTAGCTTATTAAAAAGCTGTAAAATTGTGCACACCCCTTACATTATAAATGAAAAGATTCATTTGTGTTTCCCAATATATACGTCTATTTTTAATAAATACAATAACAGTCTCACACTTTAATCTTTCTGGTGTTGAAAGAATACAGTTTATACAACTACAGTTAGTTTCATAAAATATGGTCGACTCTAGTCAGCTGTAGCAACCTATTTCTGGCTGTAACTGTAACTGGCTAAAGCCAGTCGCTACTGTCTACTTCTACCTTATAGTCGGCTTGAACTACCACCACTGGAAAAAATATAAACCTTGGTAACTGTAAGAAATTTATCTAATATATCATAAATATGTGGATCTTTTCACAGGCACTTGCCGAACCACGGAGGGCAGTCCGTGTAGAAGAGAGAGAAGGCAGTGGACTCCGTCAGATTGCTGATGCAGTCGTCTACAACTCATAACTTCTCAGCGGTCCACTTATAGTTAAAAAAAAAGTGATTGTACTATCAATAATATCGTTATTTTTACGGGAATACACGCTTGAAATCGTTCTCACTGCTAAAGGCAGTTTTCAGCGCTGTAGGCCAATAAATTAAACGGCCAATCAAAGCACCGCAACGCTATGACGACTGCCACTTGAAGTGAGAACGTATTTCGCAACTCCAGAACCTTCTCACTCTCTATTAACAGCGATCATTATAATGACTGCACAAGAAAATATTAAAAATATGCATTACTCTCAACTTTTGCACCAAATAGTGCTGCATGTTTTATTAGATCTGGCTTTGGGTAGCCAGCCATAGCCAGACAGTTCCATTTAGAGGCAGGTAGCATCATATAGCAAAAGTTGTCTAGCTTTGTCTAGGTTCAATTTGACAGGCTGTTTTTAATGAAACTAACTGTATCTAACTTGCATAGGGGAGATTGGGGTGATGGAGAAACCTGTTATAACGGATATCCATCAAGAAGAAGAAGAAAGTAAAAGGTTGTGGTAGTAGTAAGAAGGTGTAGTAGTAGTAGTAGTACTATTAGTAGTAGTAGTAGTTATAGTAGTATCAACTTTTTCTGCAGGCAATCTTGGTTTGTGCTTGGCCAATTGGGCTTCTATAGGTATCATTAGCTCAGAGATTCCTATCGGAAAATCCGCTGCTGTGTCATGGAAATTACCATTACAACCACAGAATATGACAATAATGTGTAGGTCCTGTTATTGTATCCAATGAATGCGCTAATTGGAAGTCAGCATTTATGTAATGAGTAAGGCGCAAGCCTCCACCTGGACCTGAGGCTGAGCACATCTGGTGAGCTGGCCTCCACTTATATAAAGAGGCATGCTGGCATTCCCGCCATAAACACATGTAACATACAAGGGTCACACATAAGGATCACACATACGGATTTACCATAGCATAATCATGTTGGCTCTTGTGGTGGTGATTGCTGCGCTAGCATCTGTAATTCGATCAGCTCCTGGTAAGTTCAATAATGATGTTATCATGGCATTGAAATCACTCAGCATCATGAAGTCTTTTATGACAAACATTTTCTTGTATGAGGGGATTTTTTTCTTCACTGATGATAGTGTCTTTCAAATTGCACATTGCGCATTATTAAGATATTAATTACGACTTATTTGCATTATATGATAGCTTACTATAATTAAAATCTTCATAGCCCAAAATATTAAGTTTGTATCATCCTAAATGCAACTTTGTGCATGGCCAGTTTAAGAAAGATAATTTGGGCTGTTTTTAAATGGTGAAACTTTGATTGCATATGCGCTTTAACATTGTTTTGATAACAGTAGAACTGTATGCCATTTTGATTACAGTAGTTTTAAATTTATCTTCTTTGTATTAATTTCAGAGTGGCATTTTTGCTACGAGTGCAGTGGTCAGAGTGCCCTGTGCCGAGACAGTGTGTATGATGGTCAATACCTGAGCACGACTGCCTGTTCATCCACCTGCTTCCTCAGATACGAAGGAGAAAGTGAGTTTTATGAGATCTTTATTAAATATTATATAGCGTGCCATGCTAATTTGATTATTTAATACGACAACCAAACAATACAAGGAAGAATTTACAAGTATATGTGACTAAAAATAGTAACTAACAGAACACCACATGTGTACCTTGTTATGGTCACCTAGCAACAATTTAAAAGAGAAAATGATTTAGATATTTTTGAAAACGGCAATTTTCCAAAGCTTGAAGCTTGGCCATACCCATTGGTGTGATATAAGTACAAACATCATGATAAAACTTGCCAAAAGAATTTTGATGACCAAAGACAAATGTTGAGAACATGATGGAAAATCAATTGAGACATCATGTACAGAGATTTTATGGGAGACAAAGGGGCAGTTTTGAAATAATTTAATGACTCATAATTAGTGATCATGTTGACGTGTGCTGTAATCCACATCATACTCATCGATGGATACATTAATCATATCATGACGCAAACCAAGATGACAGATAATATTGGCATGACACCTGTTGCCATGGAAACATGACATGGGATAATGTTATCAATGTGCTAGTCTGGCACCATTAAAGATAAATCTGATATAAATTAATTTTTAGATTATTGACTCTAACGCATTAATTTATTGCGAAGATGACAGTAAAAATATTGTACTTGTGTAAAGGACACTGTACCATAGAATCGTATATAACGACACAATAAATATAAATTGGTTTTTATTGTGTCTGTCATTGTCTGATTTCTTTACGTAGTTGGCATGAACTTTGTTTTTTATTATTTTACTGCTGGAGATAACATAAACAAAATTAAAATTGTTTAAAGGACAGTGAACCTTTGGGAAAGCCCAAAATAGAAATAAACTTTATTTTTGCAAATTTTAATGCCTGAAGCAAATTCTCATGTGATGTCAAACCATCATGGGTGTGTGTGAAATTCCTGTTGTACAATGAATCATAATTCAGAAGAGAATTCCAGTCAACAAGATCTAACATGGCTTATACGTCCAAAACAAACTATTTATAGCCCTCAGTGATGGTTTATAACTCACCTGCTTGGTGACCAAAACAACTTAACTATGGACCGACTTTTTACATTATTATCAATACACCCTTTTTGCGTGGCAGCCATGTTGGCATTTGTGCCTCATTGACCTCTTTCTGATTACATCATATATTATGGCATCATTACTTCTCCATTGTTCTTGCACTCTGTGACCTCACCATAGCCATTGTCTGCTGATGACGTCACAATACTTAAGCTGAGTGCAAAGAGAGGTCAATGAGGGAAAAATGGCAACATGGCTGCTCTGTGAAAAGAGTGTATGAAATTCGGAATTACATGTAATAAATTATGTTCTGAATTGATTTTACAAATAAATGTTCACATCCAAGACACTGTGTGTCAGCCAAGCGACCTAATTATGGACAAAATGATTGGTTAAACTATTGGCTGAGTATAGGCTTAAGAAATTGTCTCCTAAAAATACAAGAGAAATGGATTCATATTTTATTTTAATTTGGCTTTTTTTCTAAATTGCCTGCTTGTCAGAACAAGAATTGTGTATAAACTCAGCACATGAAAATCCAGTTAATCTGTAATTTCATTGTAATACCTTTAATACCAGCCTAAAGACTATAAGAGAAATTGATTAATTTACTTTAGGTGAGTAAACGAGCAAAAACAGAAAGTGTACATTGGTGTGAAAAAAGTTGAAGGGCACATTTATTCTGTCACATAATTCCAATTACTACTTCCCATCTGCCATCTGTCGTACTTAATTATCACTCACTTAAGTCATGCTTTATGTTGTTTTTGTCCATTAATTGTGATCTCTCACATTATTAATGTCTTGGAGCAATGTGCCACATGTTTTCTCTATTTCCATGTGATTTACAGACATTTAAATAATTGTGTTTTGCAGCAATATACAGAGGCTGCTTTGATGGATGGTTGGGAGGGATGGTTAGCCATGACTACCAAGGTTGCCAAACACAGGAATATTTAGGCGAGAGAGTGGAGTGGTGCTTCTGCAAGGGATATGATAAGTAAGTATAGAAAAATACATGACATATAGTGAACTCACATTGGCTTGATCTCGGTGTGACCAATCTCGAAGGAAAATGAGGGGACCAAATCCTCCTTTGATGTCTTTAGTAAACCAGAGTCAATATTATAGTTGATTGCGAAATTATTTTAGGTATTATTAAACGCAATGTACCTGATCTAGTTCATATGAAAAGTTTGGTACTTGATAGCTATTGAAACTATCTGATAATGATGAGTTACCCAAAGTTTCCTGTGTATTATTTGGGGCCTTTTACCTGGGAGTCCCAAGAAAAGAAGTTGTCTGCTTGAAGAACATTGATAAAATTTGTAGGTCCTTGATGACACCACCAGAAATCAATTTACCAGCACTGGTTTGAGTTTTGAAAACTTGACAGTCAACTTTTCAGACGCGGAAGCAAAATCATGGTTCTAAGTAAAGAGAAATGTCTAAAGCATTTGTTGTCTACTGCATTACATGCTGCTCTGGGCTGACTTTCTTTCTTATTAGCTGTTACATGTACCGGAGAACAACGGGGGGGGGGGGGGGGGTGGGCTTAGCTCAGAGGTAGCGCTCTGGGCTTCCAACCGCTGGGTCCCGGGTTCGATTCCCGGTCGAGCCTAAGTTGGATGGCTGTTTCATCCTTCATCTCATTGCCATGGTCTCTGCCTGTCCTAACTAGCCCAACTGGTGCAGAAATACAGGACGTAAAGCCCTAATCCACTACCACCCACCCACCCACCCACCCACCGGAGAACAACGAATAGCATTACGAGTATGCAAAATTTGTAACATTGGTCTTTTCACATCAACAGAGATCCTTGCAACGGTGAATCCAGGGACGCACTGAGCAAACTGGGACCACCAGAAATCAAGGAAACATCAAAGAACAATACAAGTGACGTCAGTGTTCCAAATGATGTCAGTATAACGAAAGAAAAGGACGAAAATGCTACCGCTGATGTGAAGAATGAATTTCTCAAAGAAATACCACAACCTCCGGAATCTCCACCAAATTATGACTATCAAGGAGAGAGGCTGGATGGCCCGTTGGACAATAATGACAAAACTAAATTCTTCCAGATAAGATATGAAGGTTGGTGTCAATTCATTTGTCATATATGCACTTTATAACTCTCTGCATTGGTAATCATTTCATAAAAGAGTGCAATGGCCTAATAGGTGGCAAGGTAATTCATAACCAAATTTCATTTGAAAGCATGAATACTTGCAAGCATGCTGACGTGTAGCCTCATATACAAGCATATAACTATCAACTTCATTAACATTGAGACAAACACGTTTACTTGCTGATGTAGGCAACTTGTTCAGACGCCATATGGAATATATGGTCAATAAATACAGAAACAATTAAAAACATCATTAAATGTACAGTGGTTTGTGTAAGACTGGATACTTTTAATTCTTTTTTTAATGAAAACTGTTCATTAATTATCCTCGAAAGATAATTCTTGCTCTTTTCATAGGGTTATGATCAGACAATGCTAATCGTAACAGAGATTAAGTGTCCAGATGTGTCATAAAGTGAGTCACTATATGGCTGTAATGAAGCATATACTTCCTTCAGTCTCACACAAATCAGTGTAATAGAACATTACAAAATACTAACATCTATAAATAACAAATAACAAACATGTCAGTTCATCACACGCATATTGGACGCATGGCTGTTTTTTCTATTGCGATCATTCCATTCCATGTCAGCTCAACAAATTGTACATGTCATTTTCACTATAATAAAAAAAAAACCTCAATCAAATAGTCTGACTGGGGTAAGGCTGATCTACAGTTGTAAAAAGGTGTAGCTTTGTTTAACTGACATGGGTATAAATCATTCAGGATAACGTGCATTTTATACACACTAACAACACATAAGGAATATGGACATACGTCATCACAAGCATAATGGTCTATAATTGGATGCATGGATTATAAACGGTGATGGGAAGGTAAGATATTTATTTTGCTTATCTGTTCTTACGCTACTTATTTTACTCATGGTGCATGGTAAATAAATTCTGAATGCAACGTCATCATCATCATGATATGCAAGTATTGCATAACCCAAAATTGAGCTGAGTGCACAATTAATATCTATTTGTCACAAAAAGGCCCTTGGTTGATGATACATGAAATTTAACAGCATAATAAAGATACTAAAGCTGTGGAAAACAAAGAACATTTCAAATAATCCCAGCAATCAATTTATTCAATTTATAATAGTCCATCAAATTTCGCAAGAATTTTTGTACAACGGATACATGTTGACTAACGGGAAACTGGGAAGTTAGTATGATACTTCAGAATTTTTCTTGAAATATATTTTTTTTCCCTTCAGACCAGCGTCAAGCTCCACTAGCACAAGAGTTGTACCCATCTTCTCAACCAATTGAAGAGATCACCGTTGACGATGGCGGTTACGGAGTGGAGAATGCGCTTGAAGCGAGCAAAATGGCCACCAAGAACTTTCAACCAATTCCTTCAGGACCAAACACATTCCAAACTAAGACTGACCATTCTCAGCCGTATGACCCCAAAAGTGGAAAATCAAAAGCACAATGGATGTGCACGGAAGAAGATGGGTCTTATCCGGATCCAGAAGACTGCGCGGCATACTACCAGTGTTCTCACGGAAGACCATATCACATGAGATGTGGAGCAGGCACAGTTTGGAACGATGCTCTTAAAGGGTGTAGTTTCACATACACCACAGCAGCTCCTTGCCGCATGCCTGTTGATTTCAAGAGACTTGTGTCCATTTGGGCTGGTTATACTCCATGGCAGTACATGGGTTATAGTTTCAACAATGTTGCCACAGATGACCCTCCCCAGTATCTGAGAAATGACCAGAAAGTATATGAGACTTTCGATGGTGATTACAATGCAGTGTAATCTCCAAGTAATTTTGTACATATCCCAAGCAACCAAAGAGAGACTATATTTTATTATACTGCAACTTTGATTCATCTTGTTTATTGCAATGACTGGATAATTGCATTGCAATTATGATGATGCTTGCCATGACATCAAAAGACTCAATTTTGTTATAAATCATTCTTCATGAAATCCAGACATGAACGTCGAGTTAACATGTCAATTAATTGCATCACCCCCACCAAATTTGAGGACTTGTACATATATCTTGAATTTTTTATTGAAAGAAGTGTGCCAAAACTATTTTATGTTAAACAGCATAACCTAAATATTGAATAAAAAAAATATTACTTAAACTGGGTGTGTACTCCATTTTCTTGCAAAAACCATGAAGTTTGATCGACGACGATTTCCAGAATATTTATCATGTGATCCGAAATAGGAATGGACGTCGTTCAATGTACGAGGGATTACAGGTGAAATTTGTAACATTTCTATACACAGTGCTCCTGAATAAACTTCAGAGTGAAACAAATTTACCAAACATTCTGCAAACATAGCTTATTAGTATAAGGTCTAACCTTCATTTTGATGCAAAAATAATTCTGTTGGAGAAATTTTGAGATATAGAACTGTTACATTTTTTATTTCGGTCCAGGAAATATTAATGAGATCTTTGGGTTTATCACACCCATATAAAAAGCACATTCCCCATGTCAAATTTCATTGTATGGTTGATTTCTGGCATTAAAAAAGACTTGAATACATTACTTAGATGAGTAAGCCTCAATGCATTAAAAAAAAAAAATATATATACTGTCATTATTGTTGCAAATTTTGTCATAACATGGGTCCTTTTGAATTCAGTCATATGACCACACGTGGATATTTTATTACTTGACCTTGCATCAATTATGGACATGACTTAACCATTGCTGACTCTATAAAGTTGCTGATTTATTGTTTGGCCCTGAAAGTCATTAGTGAGTGGTTGATGGTGGAACAAGTCGGTTTGTCAGTATCACATGCATTCAGTTGCTATATAGGTATTTTTCAAGAAAATTAAGTTTCATGTTGTCGTTTGAATCTTTACTTTCAGTATTTCTCACAAAATGTTGTTGTATATCAAGTCTTAATGCAAATTTTACCATTAATTTATCTTGGATACTGTAGTAAATAATTAAGTACTGTATCAATGATTAAGTATTAACTGCTTTTTCTTGGCCAAACCATAGGTTAAAAATATTCCCTTCGAACCAACACTTTTAATCCATGTGCATAATTGACGCAAGGAAATGGGACTAACTCATCTGAGCAATAGATTTTTGTCATTCTCAATGATAGGATTAAACTTTAACATGTTATTTGATTTGGAAGGTGCTTATAACATGGGGCGCCTTCATAGATTTCTTCGTAACTGTTTTACAATGAATGTCTGAGCATGAACAATCATTTTATGGAGCAAACGTGCAATTTCAGTTTTCTAAACCCAGTTATTGTGAAGCTCTCTGGGGTGTGATAAATCAAACATTTTAGTCAAATATCTCAAAATCTTCCCAACAGAATTTTGTACTTTTTGCAGTAAAAGTTTATTCAGGACCACTGTGTACACAATTTCTATATAAAGATCAGAATGAACGTATTTGCTGACAATACAGTTTCATAAGGCCCACGTCTATAGGCCATAACGAAATCATTCCTGAAATTTCTACATAAATTAGTGCTTGAATGACCAACGACATTCCTAGAATTGAGCATCTTGGCCACAGATGTAATAAACCAGCTGCTGAGACATATATTAAACAAGTGTTACGCCTGTCCAAACACTCTCCGCCCTGTCCTTCAAAACATCACAACAATGTAAAGCTTGCTCCTGAGAATGTCAAAGGACCACAATACATCACTCATTGTTGTGTTGTCCTCCATCAGGTAAACAGGCACATGTGTACTAGTTTTTTTAATAAATCATTCGAGAACACCACTTCGTTATAATCTCACTCGTCTACATGATAATATATGGGCCTATAAACATTGCCTCAATATGCACGACATAGTTGCCAACGTACACTGTACCAATAATTATCTCAGTCAATTTATTTAAAATATTTAGAAAATTGATAAAATTTACAAAATGTATTAATCTTAACACAGGCCTAAAGCCCTTTCCCCATAATTTCGTCAATTAATACATTATGATACAATTGAAAATTGCCATACTATATTCGATAAATTACAACAAAAACACATAATTTAATGAAGTTTATTGGATACAATTTTACAAGATGAATTGCATAGTCATACAAAGAAAATGAGATTTCTTCGTCACCTTAAAATATAACTGTCATACTTTGAAGGTATTAATGGAAACAGCCATGAAATGAACCACTGTTTGCCTAGAACTTCCCTGAAGTTTTTCCAAACACCCTGATCATAAACCTTGATTCCTGATTTTCTTTCAAATTTCGTTTGTCCGTTTGCTATTTGAATAACTTGTTCAATAATAAGAGAAGTTGACAAAAACATGAAAAAGTAACCAAGGAATGTGAAAAATGCTACAAAAAATGTGAAAAATGACAAGCGTCCGAGAAGCACTGCGACATGGGGAGCCATGATGGTGAAAACTGTTCCGTAATGATATCCACCCAGTTGATCTCCTACATAGTCATAGTTGAAGATGGTGCTGTACACCGCTCCAAGCCACACACTTACGATGATCGAAAAGTAGTATCGGTGGTTGTGAATCCCTACACAACATCCGCTGAACCAACAATGGTGGTCTCGCCTCATAACGCAGACTTTGCACACAGGGCAATGGTGAGATCGGGGAGGAAAGTAGTCCAAACAAACCATGCAGTATTTCCAGTTTTCCGTCCGTTGTTCTTCAAGTCGCTTCCGATTGCCACCTGGGTTAGCCTTTTTCATGAGAAACAGGTTCCCATAGCAATTGATGTAAATAAATGCCGCAAACAAATAATGAAAATAAACGACGCCGGGGGTTTCATTCTCATGGTAATAAGGCAGGACTATGTAGATTTCATACAACAAATAAATGTGACCTCCCAAAATGAAAGCAGTGATTGCTGACCAATTTTTCAAACTGTTAACAGTATCCTTTGAAACCATCTAAAAAAAAAAAAAAAAAAACATTGAAATTTTAGTTTAACAATAGAATGGATTAGATTGACATCAGAATAGCGGTAACAGATGTCTGACATCATGCTATCATGCAGGCCCACATTTACAGATATAATGGAATTTTTCCAATAATGCCAGTGCTATGAAATGTTAACAAGCCGTTCCTGATAGTCAAATATATTAAGCAAGTAAAGGCTTCCTAGTATATTCGCGCCAAGAGCTAACAAGATGGGAGTGGCGCTACGAACTGCATAGACCGTAATCGCCCCCTATTGATTTTAGACAGAACAAACTAGTCGGCATAGCCGCATATTATGTCATCGTTACCTTCTGGTTTTGACATAATTAGTCGGCACGTGTAGCTCTTTTTGTTCTCCAACATTTACTTTTTCCTTGAGTAGTCTTCAAGAATGATCTCACCTTTAATAGTCAATAATAGCTTGCATCAAAGCAACCATCCACTCCAACCGTTTTCACTCAGGCATGACCTAGATTCCCACCAGGTGCATCAGTGGCTCCCCACGTGTTGGGCACCTGAACCATGTCCATGGATGTTTAAGTGCCTGTACCAAGTACCAGCTTTTTTACTAATTGATGCAGTATGCCCATCCCTTAGGACTCATATCTGGAACTATAGTATAGGCTGCAGTACTTAAGGCTAAAAATACCTATATACTTAATAGGCCTATATTGGGCCTATAGCAGAGTTGCTAAGTTCTGAAGTGGTGAAAGAGTGAGATTTGGCCAGTTTTAACCAGTTTACATTAAAATGTTAAAAAGATTTATTCTAGCTCTTTGGGAGTGAGACAAATTAATATGATAGTTACATGATAAAATAATGTTTAGACTGGATGCTAATGGATAGTGTTTCCTAGCTTGAACCAACATTAAATGTAATATCTATCATCAGGCCACTGTAAGGCCATATTCCGTCGTTATCATGACATATGATATATCATGATATATCACTACCGGCTTATATTTATCATTCTGGCCTTTTTTGAATGAGGTTACAACACAATAACTTAAATACGAATCAAAACAAATGAGTCGTTAGGTGGAATTTGTATAATACAATGAAAATATCCCTTTCCTATATCTATGGGGCCTATCATATCGGTATTAAACACAATCAAGTTTCATGATATTGCTTATATAGTGTCAAAAATTGCTTATATAGTGTCAAAAATCAGAGACAGTGAGTGGGATACTGGATTCCTCATATTTCTATAAATATACATGTTACGTGACCTCTAACCTAGCTGAATCTTTATCGTCCATCATGAAATATGTAGTGTTAACTAAGCATTGTCAAAATTTTCATTGCTAGACGATTGGACAAATACTCAGTTGGATGACCCAAGGGACAGATTTGTGGAAGACTCTTCAGACGAAGATGAAGAATGTAAGTTTCTATTCTGTTCACTAACATTGTTGATGCTTCTGGCTATAAAAAATAAGAAACCTATAACTCAATATTATAATAAATGTTATTTGCAGTTGACTGTGTGACCTGCCATGACTCTTCGCCATTTTGCCAGGAGAAAGTGAAGCAAACGACCTATTTGACCTTGGCCAAGTGTTCGACAAAGTGCTTTGTCAGAGTCCAGGATTCAAGTAAGACAACTTTTCACCTACAGCCTGATATTACTGTGAATGGTCCTTCAGAGTTTCTTTATTAAGAAATTATGCTTGAAACTTGCATCATGGTTATTTGCCATCCATCGTAAATCGCTGATGGCATGGTCCATGCTTTTCGAAATTTCCATATACTTGTAAAGACCTATTTTAAAAGGTCAAAATGATCTTAGACTGTTGATAATACCCTCCGTTACGGTATTTTGAAATACATTTTACTGTCTTACTTACTTACTTACTCACTTACTTTAAGTTACTTACTTACTTACTTACTACTTACTTACTCACTTACTCACTTACTCATTTGCAGAAATCTACCGTGGGTGTTTTGATGGATGGACCGGGACCAGTCTTACGTCTGATTATGAAGGTTGTCGAGTCCAGAATTACATGAACACTCCTGTGGAATGGTGCTTCTGTGGCACAGGTCTCTGCAACACTGCTTCGATAGAGGAACTTTCTGGTCTGTCAGCACCTGCAGTGACTGCACCACCTTCGAGGCTCAGTTATGATGACAAACATATTGTGGAATCCAAACAAGGAGAGGTCGTGCATAACCCACTGGCAGGATACTTCGGAACAGATGAAGGTATAGCGTTATAACTTTTGTTTCCTTTAAAATTGGATACAATGAAACAATGGGCTTGGATATTTCAGTGATGAATGTTAATTGTTGATTTTGAGTACAATCTGATTCATAATTTCCTTCTGCTAAACATCTTTGGTTTGATATACAGAGGAGGTTTTTAGTTGATGACTTTCAGTATAATGAACTCATAGCAATGGATTGGGTCAAATGGATCGGTTCTAATATTGCATCCTAGAATAATATATCAGTATCTCTTAACACCACGATATTAAAAATTTACCAACTTCAATGCTTTTATTTCATCCAGAATCTCAGACTAGAGGCACTGTGGTGGGGATGTGCAGAGGTCACCAAGATGGCGTCTATGCAGACCCTTACGACTGTACTCGGTTTGTTCATTGTTTCAATGGATTCACCTACAGACGTCTCTGTCCTCCTGGAACCATTTGGAACAACAAGAGAAGTAACTGCGATTACCCTCACAGTTCCAACAATCCATGTACATCTCAACGTTGGCCGTTGTACTATACGAGGCAATATGAATGAAAACAAGACAGGAGGCCATCTTGAAATGGTTAAGAGACGATTGCTAATTTTAACCATTTGAGATTGGTTGCCTCTGACTGCCTTTAATAAGAGACATTTATTTATTACGTTTATTTAAGCATAAAAGGTAATCATTAATTTACTTTGTCCGTTTGTGACGTTAGTGACGTTCTATGTATTCGAAATGTCATTATTTAAATTCCTTGCATTTGAAACAAATTAAATTTTTATGCAAGGAGCTGGAGATGATTATCTAAAGATGGTGAATGTTTGTGGGATCCTCTCCCTACGTTAAAATATACATTGAAACTAGCTAAATTCTAGTCCTAAATTGGCCATTTTTGTAGATTTATATTTTTATAGTACTCATCGACCATTTTTTCATGGCATAGAGTATATCATTGCTTCACAATTAAAATATTCTTATCTACAGCTATATTTATTGCAAGAACATTGCATGAGTCGCCACTATTATATATTGCTTTTTAAAAATGTATTTATTATGTGTGTCTCCTCTCAATACATGAAAGATATAACATGCTATTATGTAACAGACATTATGCAATGTACATACATGTGCAATAAAACATATTGTAAAACATTCATGAAGTTATGCTTTTCTCATTCTCAAAAATACGATATTTTTTTCTGTGTAGAATTGTATTTTGTTCTAGTGACATCAAAGCGAGTAAGAAAAGTCAAAAAAGGAAAATTAAAAAAGAAGAAAAGATATGTATTTAATGTTTTTCACACTAGTTGGCAGTGTTACAGTCCTTTTCTTCGTTGATTGAGCACACTGCTTGTGGGGGACCCGAGCTCAAACCAAAGAGCTCGATGCTGCTAGGACACTGACAGACCTGACACCTGGAGGTGTGGATTGGTTTTCCAGCAGGGATCACGTGACCAGACAAAATACAGTTGGGCCCTGAAATGAAAAGCAGAGGAAAGTTAACCAAAAATAGTGTAGTCCATGGATGTGCTGCTGGTCTGACCCACATGACATCTGCAACTATTACTGTGTACATTTTCAAATAAACATTTGCTTGGGATAGAAATTTAAAAGGCAAAAAAACAAGTACTTCATAAAATAATCATTGTTCCTAAGTACATTGACAATTGTACTTTTATCTCAACACATATACAACTGAATCATAGCATTCACTGGAACTGCTGACCACGAAGTAGACATTTCATTGTGTGTTTTTGTTCTTTTATAGATTGACGAGTACCACGTCCCATATGTTGTTACAATTCTCGTTTTTCAAACTGGCAGTTTTATGTGTTTATGTTTCTGGAAAGCACTTGATTGGGTGACAAACTGTGCCAAGATCCAGGTTCCTTAATTGCAAGATTGGACCATGGAGAGAAGACGAAAGTTTAGAAACATAGGGACTTTCATAAAGAGTAGCCTGAGTCTGAATTCAAATAAACTATTGGCTATATTTAAAGGGAAGACGGCAGCTGCCAGAGGCAGATGTAATGATGACATGATTAGGCTTGCAGCCAAACCGTTGTACAGTATACTCATTACCCCATGGGTGGGAACATTATTAGTGGATTTTCACGGAAGGTTCTCTATATTTCCACCAGGTGGCTATGACCGAATACTGCAATTCTATTGGCTTAAAAAGTTCCCGCCCTTGGCTGTGATTGATTGAAGCAAAGTGCACCCTAGCAGCAATATTTTTTAGTGCATTTTAATGTATATTTGACATCTTATCGCTCAGTTGATTTTTTTCATTTCCCTGAGAAAATTATATTTACGGAATCAGTAAGTTATGATCTACTATGTCTGAAAAGCAAAAAGAGTAATAAGAGGGGAAGAAAGACTTATGTCTTGCTGAATTCAGGGCTGCTCAGTGAAAAAAACTCTACATGATATATATACACAATGAACAAGGTATAAATAATCATGGTATAATAAAGGCATTGCCATACAGTTCTGCAATAATTAGAATGTATATGAGTTCCAAACTTGACCTTTACCGGTCAGCTGTTTCCTCCACCTTGAATATATTTTAATAAGCATGGAGTCACTAAGACATAAGCTCTCCTAGATTATCCAAGGTCAAACAAAGTGACCTACTAGTATGCTATAAACATGTTCGGTATGTGCAGAGTAGGGTTTCTGGAAATGTTGTTGATAACATTAAAGGAGCATTAAACGACACCAGGAAACGCATGAAGGACATCGTGTAATGTAAATACGGCTGATTATGCACAACAAACTGTTATCAAATGGAGTCTACTCTTGACTCCATGTTATCGGGGTTCAGAGCATGGCTCAAAATACGCACTGCCAGAGAAAAAAATAAAATAAAAATGTACTCCCTAATTTATGGTTTCCTGTGAACAATTCAAAAACTCATGTATCTCAAACTGTGAATTCATCATCACACCTGAACATACAATTCACACTGACTGAGGTGTTATAATATAAATAAATAAATAAAGCTAATCTCGTAGGCCTACGGGTTCCTTTAATTCAATCTGTTGTTAATTTGCTACGACGAAACATGGCTGCCGCCTCAAAGAAAAAGAAACCGCCAGTGTGGGAACTAATTTACAGATATATTGAGGCGCATTACCACAAATCAATATTATCAAAGGGAAATTCACACGAAAAATTCATGAAAAAGGCGGGAAAGTATATTTTTACAGTAGCCCAAACAAACAAGGATATCATGGATATTATCGAAAAGGCTGACCAAATGGACTCTCAAAGTGACATCAAAGCCCTGAAGAAACATTACAATCGATGCATGGATGTGGCTCTCATCGCGCTACGGAAAAGAACACCTCTGGATGATAACACATTTGAAAATAAATGGAAGCATGCCGTCGGATGGAAAAAAAGATCTCGCAGAGGGCACACAAAGCAAGCTGCAATAGAACAGTGCAAAGAGCCTTGCAGAGCAGCACTACAGGACCGTGTGAGGCCATCCACCAAAGAGAAATCAGCCACTAAGCTCATTTTGCCTGATACCAAAGAGAAATAAACCACTAAACTCATTTTGCCTGATACCAAAGAGAAATAAACCACTAAGCTCATTTTGCCTGATACCAAAAAGAAATCAGCCACTAAGCCCATTTTGCCGGATACCAAAAAGAAATCGGCCACTAAGCCCATTTTGCCTGATACCAAAAAGAAATCGGCCACTAAGCCCATTTTGCCCGATACCAAGAAAAGTGCTAAGAAAATGAGGAAAAGGCCATCAAGAAAACGGCCAAATGCCAAGACAGCATATCAGGGTGTCCCTCACCACCAAGATCCCATATTTGACGACCAGATTGGTATTCCACCAGAACCTCAAGATTTCTGACCAAGGATGTAATCAAGGTTTGAAGGACGACCATTTCTCTGAAAAGTTTCATTATTCTAGTACGTTTGCCATGCCACATGATCTTCGAGAACCTATTGTGATCCAGCCAATACAGGATTACGATGAGCACCATGAATGTATGTGAGACAGGGTTATCACTAAAATCTTGGATAAACCAAGCTAAAATAATGATGTTGTCTTTGTTTGGACATAAAGACTGAAGACTCGTATGAATCATGAACAAAGGAACATATGTGATGACTTGAACAATATTTAATTTACTTTGCATATAACAGGCAATATATTGACATACATCTATACATGTCGTGAATTTGATTTTATCAGTCAGTGTTTGTGATTTTATATATATATAGTTGTTGTTTTTTCCCATATATTTTAGTCTATATGCAACAATAATCGTATTTGTTTATAGTATTGTGCTATTTTATTCTGATGTATATAGAAGATCACGTTTAGTGTTTTTATACCACAGGACAAACTTGTACTGCACTGTTTTCTATGATTGATTGATTATGATATCGTCGAACTAGATTGACATTATATAGTCATAACTTGTAATGAATTACTTTATGAATGAACTAGAATATCAAAGAACTTTGATAACACCAATCGCATGTGACTTCATTAGATCTAGTGAAACATTACCAACTGTCACGAAATAATCAATATATTATTTTAGACTTTTTTCTGTAGCATAAAATGTTTAACGTCTTTCTCAAATAAAGCTGTATATGTTGTTGTCTTGTGACCTGGATTCACCAAGAGCCATATGGTTAATGTCTTTTTTTCAAGAGCCCTCTAGATTCGAATGACCTCTGGATGTGTTGTTGAACCATAAAACCTACGTAATGACGTTTTGCCACTCAAATTGATTCTATGGCAGTTCAAAGACTATAACTCGTCTATATATTTCAGATCAAGTGGCAATTAGGGCTTACATTGTTTTGTAAACTGTCAGCTAATTATATTGGCTTTATATACACATGGAGCCACCAGAACATGGAGCCACCAGCTCTGGTGGCTCCATGATATACAGCTCTGTATCATGATAACTCTAGAAATAAGCAAAACTACATAACAATTAATACGATTTTAATGTAGTACACCTTAGTGACTATGCTCACCGATAGTTGGTAGTTACTATACTGTCATAATATCAAATAAAATGTAAAAAACATATACCATGGTATATTTTTTCCGTTCTTTCAAGCCTTGCCCATTTTTAACGTTGAACTGTGGGACACTTGAACTGATTTTTATTCAAGTCTGAAATGCTTTAACTTTTTCAATTTTTAAAATTCATTGTTTATCTACACTCGAATTTTTTCATGTAAACTGAAAGATGTTTACACTGTTTCTTCCGAGGTTTAATCCTGGATAAGCAGCTATAAGCCAGGTTTATTACACTGGGGTTAGAGTCATGTAAAACACTTAACCTACCATTAGGGCAGGAATAGCAGCATTCCCCGGGGCGTTTTACAGCATCCACGCAGAGGGCAGGGGGGCATCTGGCCCGGGCACAGACGATCCGGCCGCCCCCGGGGGGACAGATGCAACGGTCGCATTCACCGGAAACAATGACGCTGCGTGGTGGGTAGACCTTGCCGTCGCTGTGTAAGCATCCATGGGCCGCACAGCGTCCGCAGCATTCGCCATCTGACTTCTCATATCGGACACAGCTCTGTAGGAACTGGCAATCCTGCACAGCGCATCTTGCTCTCCCACCATGGTGAGGGCAATGGCAAAAGGTGCAGTCGTCAGGGTGGAATTTGTGGCCCGCTTGATAAGTCTCATTCTTGTACGAACAGGTGGCCGTTCTACCGGGGCTGTGCTGTACTGAGTGTTGTGTTACTTTGTCCTTCTTTCCTTGAGTTATTCCAATTAAAGAAACTGTGATAATCACAAAAATAATCCTCAATGTATCCATGGTAAAATCCGATCAGTTTTCAAACTCACTATTTGACAAAATTAACTTAACAGGTCCAAACTAAGCTCTCGAAATGACCAGCTTTGAAGTACTCTTTAGCTCCTTTTTCAGTTTTAACTTTCTCATTAACTTCAAGTTGGTCACATGTCGTGGGAGCCAGCTGCAACGTCCTCCTGTAGACTGAACCCCTCCAGAGGGTGCTCAAGATTACCCCCGTCTCCTTATCAACCCCAACATCAGCAGCCACGACACAACATCATCACGCCCTGCCAACTGACCTGCACTCCTTGCCCAACAATAAACTCAAGATTGGAGCCATTCAAACAGGAATTACACACAAAAACAGCCTGATAAGTTTCTCAGACTCTTATCATATCAAAGGCTTTAAATTAAAGTGTCTGTTTCATGCTGTGGTTTGTTGCACATTCCTTTGACTAAAAACCCATGGTGCACTATTGACTCTGATTGAGAGCATGCGATTACCAGTCCACTAAGACCATGAAATCAGGTGGTGTAGATAAGGTTTCCACGATTTCCTACTTTCTTTTCAACCATGTGATCTGTTTTCAGGCTTGACTCACTCTCAATTGATTTGTGACCATCCAATAATAGTTCCTAGGCTCCTGACCTAAGCTTTATATTGGTACCCATTGAAATACATTGTAGCCTGGATTGTGCATTCAGGGCCGTAGCCTGTGGTGGGGTGGGGGGCAATTTTGCAAAATATAATACATTTATGGTTAAAGTGAACATCAGAACATAAGAAGTGGTAACCTTTTTACCTAACTGTCCCCCCCCCCTCCCCTAGACTTTTACCCAGGCTACGGCCCTGGCACGCCATGCATGTAGGTATATTTGGTCCACACAAGTCCCTTGTTATCTGGGGAAAACTAATTGGTAGCAATAATAGGCACAGGAGCCGGGTCTATTTTTTCCAAGGCTGACTCAGTGAAAACCTGCCGCTTGTTTATCACACTCTGCCGATAAGCATACGGCTCTTGTCAACCTTCGGTGACTGAACATTTTAAACTCTTTCCCCAAAGCTTGTAGTTCTTTCAGCTGCCTAAAGTGCACTGAACTTGAAGGACGAGAAAAAAGATAAACTTTAAAAAGGATGTAATTGACACAGTTTATGCAGTAGTGTGCAGTACAGTGCAAACTGTGGATTAAACTGTAAACGTGCAGTCAGGCAAAAGATGAGTAGGCATGACGCATTTTGCCTTCTTAGAATGTGATTCAATTTTGGATTAAGGAAATGAATTCAATTAATACTGACTATAATAGCAGTTACAATATATACACGTAGACCTGAAATTGCATGACAATGACCATTAGTCCATTACAGTTCATACTGTATTGTGCATAACAAATTTTTACAGATATGTACTGTCAAGTCTCTGTGTAACGTTTATGATATCATGTTCGTTTTTATAATCAATTTTAAAAGTTTAGTCCCCTACTATAGAGGTGGCATTGCCTGGACCATCAACTGCAAGGATGATGACAATGCCACCATATTCACTGACAATTGACCTGTCTAAATCCATGCCCATTAGCAAAATACTGAACAATAAATATGAAGCTTTACCATTTCTTAATTAAAAAACAAAATATCATCACACGTGCAATTAAGTGCATAATTCTGGAGGAAGGGGGAAGTAATGAGTAATGAAATTGTTACAGAAACTAACTGTCACAAAAGTAAAATCTGATGTCCCGGCCTTTCCAAGATTTGCACAATATAAATTGCCACTCACAATTAAGGTAGGACTTAATATTTTTCAAAACACTAAAGCTAACGCTAGAGGACAGCCGAGTATTTGCACGATCTCAGCGCCACCAAGCCTGTAACACCGTGATGGGCAACAGTTTTGTTGAACCAAAGGTCCTTCAGGAGAGACTTAAATGCAGATGATACAGATTATCTTAAAAAAAGGCTTTGCATTATCCAAAGTTATCCAGATGTCTGACTGCACTGCATGTGTAGCCCTTGATGGCCAACGACTACTTTTTCAAAAGTTAGAAAGTTATGGGATAAGGGGAATGGCACTTAAATGGTTAAAAAGTTACTTGAATGATAGGAATATTCAAGTACTATTCAGGAACACTTTGTCAAATAGTTATCCATTAAATTATGGTGCTCCCCAGGGAAGTGTTCTGGGGCCATTGATTTATTCAATTCTAGCAAATGACATGCCTCGATGTTTGAAATTTACCAATAGTGTCATGTTTGCTGATGATACCACCATTTTTGTAACAGGTAAAAACCTCAAATTTTTATACAGGAAAATGAATAGTGATCTTAGCAATTTAGCGCATTGGTTTAAAAATAATTCCTTATCACTTAATATAGATAAATCAAATTACATATTGTTCAAAGCTAAAAACAAAGAACCTAATTTTATTGGAACTATATGCATTGATGGGAAACAGATTAAAAAGGTTGATAACACGAAGTTCCTTGGGGTATACATTGATGAGCATTTAAACTGGTCCATACATATTAAACATTTGTTGACAAAATTATCCTCAGGATTATATAGTTTGAACATGGCTAGGAATATATTACCTTTCAACTGTAAAAAATTACTATACTTTGCACACATACAGAGTCATTTAATTTATGGGCTAAGTGCCTGGGGGCCAATGATAAGCGCAAGTAACTTAAGAAAATTGAAGGTCCAGCAAAATAAAGCCCTCAGAGCAATGTATAATGTAAATTTAAGAACAAGACTTGAACCATATTATAAAAAAGGAAATATACCAATGATAGAAAGTCTTATTGAATTGTCACTGTTAAAGATCTCCTTCAGATATGTAAACAATTTACTTCCACTACGTATTGTCAATCTTTTTGAAATTCCAGATCATAATTATGCCACAAGAAATAGAAATAGGCTTCAAGTACCTCACCATACCGTTCAAATCTATAATAGATGTTTCTTGGCCAGGGCACCCCATTTATGGTTAAACTTACCTCAGAATATTAAGAATAAGGATAAAATTAAAACTTTTGTTCAGAATTACTATAGATTTAAATGGTCTCAACTCAATGTGTGACAATTTGTCTGTAATTATAAGAAAAATCAAATCATATTCATTATTATATTGCTGTAATATGTACATATCACTATATAATTTATATTTTATTACATTTCCAATATTGTGTCTTTTTGCAATTAAGCATTTATATGTACGTTATAAGTTATATTTTTGACTAACTTGCTGTGGCAGTTTGTGGCACTGTAGGCACCAAGAGGGGCCAACGATGCTATTGCTGCTGTGGCATATTGTGATATTTTTCCTTATATGCTTTGTACTTTTTCTTTTTCTTCTTTACGCGAGCATTGTTTTGTTACTGCATGTAAGTTAGGGGTGTACCTTCCTTGGAAATGGTAGTTGGACTACTCAGGTGCACTCCTGTTCAACACGTTGTCTTTTTTTATTTATACTTGTTTTTGGTATCACATTATGTATGTACTTGTGTTGAATAAATATTTCAAATTCAAATTCAAAGACTCTATATACTGTCTTTGCTATTGTAGAGAAATTCCACTGAATAAGGAAATAATGGAAACATTAATTTGACAAATACCAGATTCATAGAATGTCTGAAATATATATCTCCATATCTCTTAAATGTCTGCAAATCTCACTGCATTACAGCAATTTCAGGTTTACATGCATTGGACAGATTATTGAACTGTTAAATAGTTCACTAGAGATGACCTAAAGATCATATTACACTTTCTATGTACCGCATATGCGCAGCAATTTTTTTATTTCACTTATGTTTTTGTTCACTTTTGTTTTAATCTGTTATGTTTTTAAAGTTTTATGACGTTTACAATGTATTTTAATTACCAATATTTTTTATACTATACTCCATGAATTGTATCTCACTATTGGTAGAGCAGCTGTGGGCCTTTTTTGGGGAAGAAGTGATCACTGGAGTAGAACACGAAGTCTCATATACCAAAATGTTCCCATTAATGTAATCTGTCTGAAACTGGACATAAAAATTTTGTAAACTTTGTGCGAACTCAATGGCAGATGTTTCCATAGCAACCATTTTGTAAAAATCGACCAGTTATATTTTAATGCTTATGGGACTATAGTATGACCATGACTATGTTGAGAAACAGTTTAACCATACAGCATGACAGTACTACCATTGGGTGTCCTGATGGCCAAATTATTTTTGATCTGCCATTGCATTGGTTGCCATGGGTACAACAAATTCCTAACAAAATTAAATTATTTTCATATAAACATTAATTCTGTTATTTATAGCAAAGTATTATTAAACTGCTAACATCATTGTGTCACATTGCCGGAAAGCCAGCATTCTAAGCTTTTAGATGATATCTCAGACATGCATTCACATTTCATAGTTTTCAAGGAAAGGGTTACCAAGGCAACCTGTGTCACAAGCACTGGCAATGTCACAATGTTAAAAGCACAGTTTGATGATTCTTAGTCTAAGTTTAGTGGCCTGTAACCAATATTGATAAGTCGTATCACATGTTCCTTTTGCAAATTCTTTGGTGCACCATTTATTTTTAAATAACAAACCAGTTGGTTACCATGGAAACCATCAAAATGACTCAGATTTCCTGGAATCATGTATTTTTTAACATGTAGGTGGAAATCATAATAAGTATGCTCCCTTTAGGAAGAAAAAATAAAAAAAGTGCTAATAGAGTGAAAAATATTTCATCTATTATTTGAATTTGGTTGTCAAGAATTCATGTTTGTTGATTTACATAGCAACTGCATGCAGGAAAATTGCAGAAATGGACATGGCTATTTTAAATATCAGGCCCCACATTTTAGCCCTTCAGAATGACACAAAGGGCATGAGAATCAAAGAAACAGTAATTTTTCATGTTTAGTTTTTAGCATTTTGCCTTATTTGCATATTTATAAATAACGAATTTATGCGAGTCAAGAGCGACCATTTAAGGTAAGCATAATCTTGGTCTTGCACTACTGTAATGGTACCATGAAATTGTACGAAGCTCGCTTTGTTGGGGGGACATTATCACATAGATAGGAGGGCTTATAGGCCGCAGGAGCGGCCCCGTAGGGACCGCCCGTAGGGCTTTTATGTTTAGAGATTGGCCAAAAACAAAATCTACTGACGTACTATTCTCAAATGACCGGATCGGACTATGTTGTCCTAATGAATCTGTGCAGCCATGATGCGCAAAATCCTATAATGACCTACTTACGCAAAAATGATTCTTAACTTAAAATAATACAGATTTACCCAACAAATTTGAAGAAACTCACGTTAGAACACTGTTAATCATCAGTTCCATGAGATTCAAGACAAGACAAGCTTAGAAGAATATCTAAGGCCAGGTGTGAGATCTCATCTCTTAATAAGCTAAAAATAGATTATAGCTATTGTAGTGATGTCACACTGGTCATTAGTGACGTCATAATATTTGATAATTGGTTGATCAAGCTTCAGAAATCGGTGGAATGACTTTGTTATTGCAGTCTTTCGGGGAATTGTCACCATGTATGGAGATGCTGGTTTGAAAAAGTTGTTACATGAATCAGGAGTGTATGCTGCAGGAACAGTTAACAGCATGATGCAAGGAAAAGATTTTGACCAAATGGTTAGAGGATTGGTACTTGTTGAAGAGGTTTTGACGACTCAACTTCTTTCTGGATTTAAGCAGTCGTGCTCAGACAGAGGAAAAATTATTCCAGATGAAGTTCGAGAATGTTTCCAGGATTTACAAGAAGCATTTGATAATGAAAATAGTGTTGTCATCTCAAATACAATGAGAATTGCCACTGATGTGTTGCAAGAAGTTCTTAGTCCATTGTTGCATCAATACCGAAATGAAGTTCGCACCCTCTTTCCAACTTTCTTTGTATGGGATGATTTTCTGCAAAACATTCTGCTTCCACTGAAATCATTTCTGTCAGCAACAAAGACCGGCAGTTGGGATGTTTATCAAGGAGCAAAGGCAAAGCTATTACCATTGCTATTCGTAGCCAACCGGACAACATACGCCAGATATATCCCAGTGATGTTGCTACTGATGAACAGACTTCCTAATGATATTAAAAGAGCATTTGAAGAAGGCGTTTTCGTTGCTAAGTTAGCCAGAGGAAGATTCAATGCAGTGTGGGCTGATTATGCACTCGAAGTAACCCAGAATAAAAGCTTGAAAGGCGAAGGTGGAATAATTGGTCTAACTCTGAATGGTTCCACACTTGCTCGATACTTTCTGGCAAGGCCAATCACAGCCAAGTATAAGGCATTTAAGGCAAGCATCGATGAGAGGATGATTTGCTCCTGAAACACCATTCAGACACAATGTGAAACGGAAATGGGATGAAGATGTTGTAACATTGAGCATTATGTTTGAAAAGCATTACATCAATCCCTTTGATTTATCAAATCCTCCAAGTCGCTAAATTTTGCAACAGGAGCAGTTGCAACCAAGGAGATAGAAGACAGCATGACAAAATACTTTGAAAAAGGAGAGAAGATGGTTACTAAGTTTGTAACTGAAAGGCTTATTGAACACACCAGAAGCTATTATGACCCCTTGTCCAGAAGTGGCATAAAGACAATGAGCGACTTGAAACCGTCTCTACACATGAAAAAGAGGAAAATCAGCATGGATAATGAATCAATGTCTCTTCGACTAATGGCCATCAATGCGAAGAAAAAGGTGCCACTGCAGCGTGTGATGGCCTTTAAGAATTCAACAGTGCCTATGGCACTTTTCAAGGAGTACTCATCAATGATCCTTCCCAAAAATAAATCAAGTTTCATGCACAAGTTAAAAGAGCTCCTCCCTGGCAAGATTCAGAATTTGTCTTCTGCTGATTGTATTGTGTTTGACGGTCATTCTGTCATTCAGAAAAATCGTCTTTTTACATCTTGCAATGACAAAACATTCAGGGATATGGCTTCCGACTTCAAGCAGTACATCTTTGGAATTGCCAACAAAGTGTCATTCAGTGGTGTGAAACAGGTGCATGTCCGTTTTGACAGATACTTCAGAGACAGCATAAAGAACCAAGCAAGATCTGAGAGGAGCAACTTGCTTCTTGATGCCACAGATGGCCACATCGAGTATCATTTCACATTAGACAGCAGGGTTCATGGATCCAGAGATGCCCTCCTGAATAAAGTGCAAAACAAGGACTCCTCTTCTCTCTCTAACTCCATGAAAATCACTCGACATTAACGGACAGCCTAAGCCTATTCACCAGTGGGGGAAATGATGAAAAAGTTTATGTCATCACAAAGGATGACATCACCAGAGAGCCAACCCTAGAATCAAACCAAGAAGAGTCTGACACGAAGATTATATTACATTGCAAGTATGCTGTAGTGTCTTTGCCTTCACATCCAGTAAAAAGGTATATTTGGGGGGCATTAATTGATGTTCTGTGATGTATTAACAACACGAGAACATCTGTGTCTGCACTTTGAACAACTATTCTCTTGGCTCCATTTCAAAGTGCAGACACAGATGTTCTCATGTTGTTAATACATTACAGAACATCAATTAATGCCCCCCAAATATACCTTTTTACTGGATGTGAAGGCAAATACACTACAAACAAAAGATACATTCCTGTACATGACCTCTTCCACAAACTAACCCAGATGCAACTAAATATCTTGATGCCAATATATTGCCTGTCAGGTTGCGACACAACCAGCATGATTTTTAGTCACTGAAAGTGCACAGTGTTAACACATTTATCAAGCAATCAAATCATCTCCAGGGTTTGAAAACTGTGGTCCACTGAAAGACTCAGAAAGGCAAGCATGCACCCAATTCTTGGGCCTCCTCTATGGTGAGAAGCAGTGTTCTTCATTAAACAGCCTGCGATGCAAGAAAGCCAAAAAGGGAATTGCGGCAAAGAACAGACAACAGTGCTGAACAGCATATGCTAAGATCTGCTCAGTTGCTTATCTGGAGACAGGCCCCGCAAGCAATGCAAACATTACCCCCTGTCACTGAATTTGGTTGGTACCATGATGAATTGAAGATCGTCTTCCTTCCTGTCATGATGACGCAGTAAACTGCTGCTCCTGAGCTGCTTAATGACTTGGTCTGCGATTGCTACCCAAACTGCAATGATGAATGCTGCTGCTACCAAAGTGATCAGCCCTGCACAGCTGACTGCAAGTGTGAGGCTCTACTGCTAGGGTTGGACTGTTGTGAGGAAAGCTTTGAAAGTATGCATCCAGAGTTTTGTACCATATTACCTTTACCAATCCCCTGTCAGTGCTGTGTGTCACTGAACAAGAAGAATGAGTCTTAGATTGACCATAATACTGTCTAAGGTATATAAAATACATATAAAATATATATAATATTATATGTATATATCACTGCAACATTTGAAATACATGGCAATCTCTGCATTTGAAATTCAACTGAATAATGGTTTTTTCTTCTTGCAGGCATGATTTCGTCGACAATTTTTTAATATGCTGTTCCACATGTTCCCAACAGAAATGACTGTACCAAAATGAATTTTTTGTTTTGTCTGCGTACATTTCAAATGCCTCTTAGCATAATAAATGAATTCTTAAGAAAAAGAAATTTCTTTCATAAATAAATCACATATGCTGTAAATTCCATGCAACTACATTGTTGATCACAAATGAACAGTAAAGTATACAAATAATAAGAGATTTTTTTTTATATGAATATGGCATTTTTCATTTATTCAGTATGAAATTCAGTGCTGCTGCTTCAATTTTAATATAGTAAAATGTGTGTCAAATGTGACTATTTGCTTCATTTGCAAGAAAGTACCTTTACCAATTGGTTTCTATGGAAACCATATTGCAAGTTGGGCTTCTTATTGGAATTTTACACATTTCTTAACAACAACCTGAAATATAGGAGCCACAGAAGTGCCAAACGCTGGTGCACTCTTTTGCGATTTGTACCATCATAACTATATTAAGTTGTAACTAGGATCAATTCCTTTTTTAGAAATGGGTAAATAAGGCAATACACAAAATACTGAGAGCACAGGGTAAGTTTTTTCCCATATAATGTGATCCTGTGATCTCAGAATGATTTGTGTCGGTGGATGAGATACTAAAATTCCAAATTTATATCAGGCAGTTATACAAAGTTATCCTGCATGCCATTGCTATGTAAATCAACAAACATGAAGTCTTGACAACCAAATTCAAATAATAGATGAAATATTTTTTGCACTTTTTAAAATTTTTAATTCCTAAAATACTTATTATGATTTCCACCTACATGTTAAAAACTTTAGCCCCCCTCTCAAATGGCCGGTTTTGCCGTAGTGAACCCGTAGTATTACATAACGGTTATGCAACAGCTTTTTTCGCCGGGATGGCGACGGATTCTGGCGGCAAAAAGGGTTCTACGGGTGAATCGGCGGGTTCTACGGGTGAATCTGCGGGTTCTACTGGTGAATCGGCGGGTTCTACGGGTCACTCGGCAGGTTCTACGGGTCACTCGGCAGGTTCTACGGGTCACTCGGTGAGTTATACGGGTCACTAGAAGTAAGCCGACGTGTAGTAGGAGTAACTCGACGGCTTCCAGGAGTAACTCGCCAAGTTGTAGTAGTAACTCGCCGACTGCTACCAGCGTCAGCATCAGCGTAGGCAGGGAAGGGGGGGGGGGGGGGTTGAATTTACTTTAAAAGGCTGCTGCTCCCCTAATATTAGGCCGATTCTCGTCAAATAAAGACTGAATTATAGTATAATTCATACTGATTCCATATGTGTTTTCGGATCGAAAATATACCAAATATTAGATGAAATATTTTTTGCACTTTTTACATCATACTACGGCTTCACGACGCCAAAACCAGCTACAGAATCAATGTTTATATGAAAATAATTTAATTTTGTTAGGATTTTGTTGTACCCATGGCAACCAATGCAGTGGCAGATCAAAAATAATTTTGCCATCAGGACACCCAATGGTAGTACTGTCATGCTGTATGGTTAAACTGTTTCTCAACATAGTCATGGTCATACTATAGTCCCATAAGCATTAAAATATAACTGGTCGATTTTTACAAAATGGTTGCTATGCAAACATCTGCCATTGAGTTCGCACAAAGTTTACAAAATATTTATGTCCAGTTTCAGACAAGTTACATTCATGGGAACATTTTGGTATATGAGACTTCGTGTTCTACTCCAGTAATCACTTTTTCCTTAAATATGGCACTTTTTGGGCCTCGGCTGTGCATGTGTGTGAATTAACATATTTAAAAAAAATTACATGACTAAGAGAATCAGGTTTGGTAAACAATGAAACCTTTAAAATGCTTGCCTTGCATGATACTATTTTCTTTTCTTTATTAGAAGCCATGCATGTATGAAGTACAATACAGCAGTTCAGAATTTAAACACTGGCGATCCATCGTGTGTATTGGGCTTTTAGATGTGGCTGACAGTGGCTCTTACACTGAGCAGCAAAGGAAACACACCTTTTTTAACCCTCAGCGAACGAAGTATTAAAAGGGTTTTTGTTATCATAAATTTCTGTCCGAGGTGGGCGGGCGGGTAGGAGGGCAAATGGGCTGGAGTAACACTTTCGTTTCCCGAGCAGAACTCTAACACTAATGCACTTACCCTGATGAAATTGCGTTAATACTCTATATGGCCTAGCGGTGTCGTTTGATCGTAGCATTGACATATGATGGCTAGGTTTTACAAAATTGTAAAAAAAAAAATTATTATTTTCCTTTCAGAAGCAGAAATCTGACACTACTGCACCTACATGCCCAAAACGTTGTCATAATATGTCTAAAATAGTGTAGTGGTGCCTTTTGGGGGTCTAATGGCTGTAAATACTATAGAATTTTCAAAATTAGTGCAAAATAAGGAAAATTCCTACTTTTTCAAACCTCCATACAAAAGACACTATTTACCTTACATGAATGAAATTGTATCAATAACATATCTAAATTATAGTTATTTCACTTTTTAAACTTTATTTTGATATTCATTTCATGTTGATATAATGGAAAATCTGAAAAAAATGCTAAACATTTTGTTGAATTTTTTTTTGCCGGAGCAAAATCTAGCATTATTGCACTTACCCTAACAACATTTTATATGTTATTACTCTATATTGCTTAGTTGTGCATTTTGATAGTCTCATTGACATATCTCAGCTGTTTTAAAATATTAGAGAAAAATGAAAAAAAAACATAACATTTCTGTTTCCAAAGCAGGACTCACACACTACTGCACCTACATGCATACACATACAACATTTAATAAGAATATGTCTAAAATAGTGTAGAGATATATTTTTGGGGTTTTATGACCATTAATGACACATAATTTTATATGATAAGACGAAATTAAGACGAAATTCACTGTTTGATTGTCTGTCCTGGTAATGAGCAACACCGTGTTAACCTTTTTTTGAATGCAACTAAATTTATTAACAACTTCTTGTCTCTAGATGATATAACTAAGTTTACAGCAATAATGACAAACAAGGAACCTGAGTTATTAAATAGTTTAGGAAAGTTTCTCCTTCAAGCCGATGTGTAGAGAAAACCATCTACTGTATCCACACAGTTATTAATTTAGTTTATTAGTTTATTAGTTATGATGTGCTTGTCATGTTTTGGACTTTAAGAGTGAAATGTTTTTATTAGCGGCTTGTATTTTTTCTATTGTGTATGTGGATTTTAAACACGTATTAATAGTTAACTTGGTGGCTGGAACCTTGATTATTGAAATTTTATTGCTTTCTGTATTTACATTAATGTCTCTTTCATGTTATCTTTTAACTGAATGTAATATGTATCACTTATGATATTTTACATGTCAATAAAATATATATATATATATATATATGATAAGGAAAATATGAAAAGTTGATGCTCTTTCAAACCCTCTTATCAATGAGTAACATTTTGCCGATGATATATCTAGATTATGGTACTTTCACTTTCAAGCTTCATTTTGACATTTGTTTCATCCTTCTTTCTTTTCTTTTTTTCATAATAATGGAAAAGATGGAAAAAAATGCTAAAAATTGTGTTGCTTTCTTAATTTTCTGGAGCATTCCATACTTAGCAATGACAGCCATAAATGTTCTATTATTCATGCATACAATTATAATATTTGATCATAGTATTGCCACGCTTAATAATTAGTTGCATAATAATCTATATTACTTTCACTTGACTCCAATACTTATTATTGTTTTCTTCATATACACCTATAAAGTTTTCGGTTATAAATACTTATTTAAATGCCATAGATTTGATGCAAATCTGCAACCCAACAATTCAGTAACTGTTGAAGGGAATATGGCAATTGATAATATAGAGTTCCTTCAGTTGCCAGCGAGCAAAAAATATTTTGACTTATGAAGCCATTAAAATGGGTGTGATGAGTATCATTCCATACAAAATAAACCTTTAGGATATGTATTTATTTGTATATAGACTTCACTTTTTTAAATACAAGTAAATACAAACCTTAAAGGTTCATTTTGTATGAAATTGTACCCAACATCTTTATGTGGCATAACATTGTTGCTGAATTTCATATATATTCCTTAGGATCATTGCAATAGCCCATATATGACTATATTGGACAGATAAATGATAATCTTAGGGAAAAAGTGCAGTATTGGGACCCAAATTATTGACCATATTTAGCGAGCCTCGTTGCCAGGCCTATGACGTAATATGCTTTAATTCAGTGAGTAATGGCAGCAGTGAGGCAAGAACGCAAGCTTATCATAGTTTGCCCCCAAACCCCCGCTACTCTACACAAATGTATTCTTATTGTGTGCCAGAACGAATTTTGGTCAAAAATTCACATTATCTTCAAGTTTCATGGATGCCAAATATGGTCAATGATATGGGTCCGCTATACTGCACTAAACTCAATCTTAGTTGTAGATTAGCTAAGGGAACATGCTTTTGTGTTGATAATTCTAGCAAACTGAATACTCCTTATTGTGCATAAAATCTGTGAAACAGAACAATTAAATTGCAGGAAAAGGATAGACAATACTTTTTATGCTCACTTGGCTTTACTCTGAACAGAATGGATTGCTGTTAATAAGTTAGATATTTGTAAGACATTATAACCCATGGGGACATAATGAACAACGAAAAAATTCAAAAGTTAAAAATAGGACATCTTGGACTCTATGTGCATTGGGTAACTGGCTATGTAGGCCAAGTGGCAATTGTTTCGGTTCATCGCACACACTATATAAACACTCGAGAAATAATATTTTTCCAAATTTTGTAAAACATAGCCAAGATATGTCAGTGTGGCTATCACAAGGCACCACTAGGCCATATAGAGTGTTACTGTATACAATTTTATTAGGGTAAGTGCATTAGTGTTAGAGTTCAGCTCTAGAAACGAAAGTGTGTGTTAGAGTTCTGCTCGGGAAAAGAAAGTGTAACGCCCACCCTCCTGCCTGTCGGTTTAACACTTAACAATTTTAATGATGCCTGTGTGCTATGTGGGATTCGCTGAGGGTTTAGCTGCAGCACAGCCCCTATGTTTATTTCAGGTCTCTGGTGTCTCAGTGGTTATCCCGGCTGCCGTATGTAGCCATGTGCGATGTTTATCACATCATACAGATGGGGTCAGGTAATTTTCCTAATACCTTTTTGGCCAGATCCCAGCAACTCGGTTGCTAGTCAATACACACAGCAGAATTGCCGACGACCCAGTTCCCCAATATCCAATAACAAGCAGCGATTGATATTAAGTGACTGAGTTGCTAGTCATAAAATCCCAGTTGCTGCTGCAGCAAATTTTGAAGTTCTAAGGATAACTGTACTTTTTTGTTAATCCATATTGATTCGATATTGCCCTGGTTGCCAAGGAAACATGTAATCATAACAAAATTGGATGCTTTTTTGATAAAGTTTGACCATTCTTTTGTAAATAGCTAAAAAGTTGAGAAAACTCTCTGCATTTATTGTCATGGTTAAGGAAGCCAATATTATGATCTTTTCAAATGACACCTTCAAAATTTACTTCAACAATAAACCCTGTTTGGGCTACCGCGCACAGGGACCACCATGCTTCATAAACTACTTGCCAAGGCTCCACAATCGTGGCTCCTGTCTTGGGAAATATATTGTCCATATCTTTCTGGGAGACCAGAAATAAAAAATTGGGCAGAATGTGAAAGATACCAAAGGGCCAAAGATTAATTGGGTAATTTGCTTACTTTTCTTCTTGTCAAGAATATACAAAATAAAATAACATAGAATCGGTTTCCTGGTCCCATTGATGATATCCATTACCAACATGAGATGAGGCTAGAACAACCAGACGAATGCATGTACTTGATTGAACTACACTTCTTAGATATTGGATTTACAGTACATGTACTTCCAACTATGGAGAAATGGAAAGATTATTCCTTCTATCTCCCTATACCAGAGAAAATCTGAGGAATGCATATCAACACTACAAGAAGTGTTTACAGAGCATCTTCTATCAAGGTGAGATAAAAATTGTCCTTTCATATCGTCTTTAAGTATTATTGTTAAAAGAAAAACTTAAACATTTATTTATAATTATCATATATTATATAAATATATTGATTTTTTTTTCTATAGCATTATTACTTTGTGGCATGTGTATTTTAACTGTTGGAGTACATACATTTACAAATCATACTAATATACTACTAGCAATGTATATTTCTAGGTCTGACAAATGGCAAACTGCCACTGCTGAAGGCACCACTCCATACCTTATACCTCGACATCTACAGAGTATCTTTCCTTTTGCAAAGTTCATCTTTCCATATGGAAATGTCAGGGAGATGATTTGATCTGGCTGTTCCATATATGATGCAGTAACTAAATTATAGTGAAAATATGGTAACAAGACCGCAACAGATGTATTAAATTACCCTTAAAAGCACAGTAAATTTTTGTTTTTTTCAAGTTCAATCATTTTCAGAGACCTGCAATGAAATTTCATAAAGACCACATCTAATGAAGAAACCTTTTTTTAGACCTGATAACATTTATCAACAGGGTTGTTTAAGTTAAATTTGACCTGTGCATAGTGCATAATCTTTCTTAATGAAAACAGTTTCATTGTTCCCTGTTTAAAATGTTTCCATGCGGATCGTGGAGCCACCTGAAGTTTATTTTAAAGATGTACAGTTTACTAGTTCAGAATGATATAGTATCAACTTGACAACCTAGATGAATTTTGGGTTATCTCAGAAGTGCACTTTTTATTGTGACTGATATGATGAACCATATACTTCTATTATGCGTGATAACACGTAATTTTGTAATCTTGTCAAGGTTATCACCTCAGTTCTTCAGCATAAATCCTGTTATTGTTTGCATCTATTGACATATTTTAGTGGTCCTGCCAAGGTCCTAGCCACGCGGAGGCAGTAACCTCCGAAGATGTTTGACTTGATTTTACCATCTAAACATTTACCATAAAAATTCCACTGTGTAACTTGTTTGCCTACTTCGGCTGTGTGGCCTTGTGGATATAATGTGCACCGAGCAATCGTGTATTGATTATGACTACAATCTCAATTGTCTTTTTTCTGTTGTTCTGGAAAAATTAATTTTTTTCCACAGGAAGCCTACAGCACTATTACATGCTCAGAAATGATCAAAGATCCCAAGGCTGCCATAAGAAACCTGTGTACTCATTTAGCTGGGAAATGATACCAGAGACTGAGAAGGATTTGCAGAGGCACATGCAGCAAAATCGCCAACACAGATTCAGATTAATTTATTATGCCCACTATTATAACAAAAACATCTTAAAAATACAGAGATTTTCATTTAATAAAATATTAAGCAGGGTGACTCCTCGAAGATGATCATGTCATCGCTGCCGAAGGGCCACCCACAAACCAAACACTAACTATAGAAACCTACAATGATGTCAGTGCCTGGAGTCCATGTTCACAATGAAGTATATGGAGTGTTATTACAGAAAAGTATAGCTTTCTTCAATTAACTAAATAAGTATAATTATACAATAAAGATACTACACGTTATGACACACAAAACAGTCTGAAATGTTACATTGGCTTAAATAACTATCAATAATCTTTTTCTTAATGTAAATTTTAAAACTATATATTGATTGAGTATAAAGTCTGTCCTGAATGTCATATTATAGATAGTCTTGACGATTCCATCTTGCTCTAGTTGCATATATGAAAGTATAGTTCTAGTTGCATTCATGAAAGTAATCATCACTCAAACTTATTAAAAGACAATTGATTTTCATATTTGTAACAAAATAAGCAGTCATACAGTGCACATAGATCATCAATCTACAAATAACCATTTGAATAATATATATGACTTCTATGGCCACTTTTTGTCATTATTCTAACTACTCTTTTGGCAAGCACAAATATTCCCTTAAAAAGTATATGGAGTTACAGAGGCAGAGCTCACAGAAAACCTGTTTGATTTCCTGGATTACTTTGGCAAGGAGATATTGCTTTAAATAAAAATGTGTCATATTCGTCATTTTCGATAGTTATAAGTATTGTGAAAAAAAGGAAAGATAGAAAAAACTTACCTGACATTGTCACTGGTACATGCACAATACTTAGATTCAAACAGGAATATGTTGAATGTTGCTGAATTATTAAATTAGGGTGGAACTCAATAAATTACTTCTTAAAATGTTTTATCCAAATAGAAATGAAAATTACATAATGCACTTAATAAATTATATGCTTTACATTTCCGAATGGATGAGCTATTCTATTTTATTTGCCAACTGTCTCGTGGTTGTCATCTCCATGCAGTTTATTATTGACTTCATATTATATATTTTTGCTTCATTGATAAATTTCCCATGGAAAATATATTACTGAGGTATTTTGAATTCATCGGACTTTGCTATAGGATCTCAATATGTTTATGCAGCACTAACAGATTATTGACAAACTATTGGTATGGTATGATATTGGTATGTGCATGTATTAGTCTTTGGGAACAACTTAGTGGAGATTTAAGTACATTAGATAAATGCATGCTGGTAAAGGACAGGAAATTTGTTAATTTTTAAAAATGTATTCTTCATTAAATGGCTGTATTGTACATATGCCATCTCTTAGAAAAGTAAAATCAATGTTGCTCTTGTTGAAACCTGGCCAAGAAAGTGAACTTGACAATTTGGGCAACTGGAACAAAGCATCGAATGGAAAATAAGAAAATATATATTGCTTGTATCCGTATTGATATATAATCATTATTCATACAAAAGGCATCAATAACAATATTTACAATATATGCAATATTTACAATATATGCAATATTTACAATAATGTGTTAAAAGCAGGAAATTATCCTCATTATTGGGAGAATCCTCAGATAAATATGGCATATACCATCAAAACAGATGCAGCTCCTAAGATGCAAAATGGCAACATATTCTACAAAAAGGTTCTCTTTCAACTTTAGAATGGAGGAAGAATGCATAATATCAGCTATGCTATTGGCTTGGGTCATGTGAAATATTAAGAGAATTAAATGGACCTTGGTTTCTTCGCTTGAAGATCTGGACATTGCTTTTCCCAACCAGATTAGAACAAATCCAAGTTGTTGGATTAGCTCTTGAAATTGTTGGAAAATGTTACTATAGTCACCTGATCAATTTATAAGTGGGGGGGGGGGAGATGATATAGACTCCTTTTGATTATGAGAGGGTGGGGGGGATGGGGGGGGGGGGGTGTTCATCCCTCGTAGAAGATACACTGACTGGAGTCATTCGCAACCATTCACACCAGGATGGAATCAATACAACGCTGAATGGTAGGTCACATGTCCTCACAGAGCATGCAGGTGAACTGAATATGATAACCAAATGAAGTTATTGTCCTGATTTTTTAATATGGCTTATTGTCTACAAAATTCTGAGGTCGTTAATCAGAACATGAGCAGCTCCTTTAAAAACACACCTCGGGCCAAATTCGTTCACATCAACATCCAGAGAATGAATGACAACAAAAGAATGACTCCACTAACCGTAGAGGAGCTGAAGGAAGCACTAACTCAAGATGAACAAACTGAATTAGACCAACCTGTTTTCCTCAATCCATTGTTGATGTGTCTGGAAGGTATCAACAACCACCAAAGTCTCACTGAAGCAAAAAAACATGCTGTGGCAGAGAAACTCAGGTACGTACATTTGGGTCAATCGACATTGTAACTGAATGAATACATATACTTTATCAAAAGATTTGCTTCCCATTTTCTTCTTTCTTTTCTTTTGTACATTAGAGATCTTGTAAGACAGAGAACATCCGTTCATAAGGCAGTCACTGAGAATCCTGATGTTCTGAATGTAAGTTGTAATGTCCCATTTTTAACACATTATACATATATTATACTGTATGGGAATAAAGATCTACACACTGGGCAAAACCATTGGCCAAGCCAATGTAATAGCAACCGCTGTGAAATGTTTCAAAATTTAATTTCCAGGGAGATGCTGTCATATAAGCCAAATTGCCAAAAATGGGTTTTTAGTCTTACTCAACTCAGTTCATTTTAGCTTGGCTAGTACAGGAAAAAACTCAATTTGGAAGACATCCGGAAAGTATTACACTGGTGGGCAAACGAGCCAAACTAGTTTTTCATAACTATCCAAAACCGCACACTAAATAAGTTTGAATGGGATGGTTTTTTCCTGTTCAGTTTTGAAGTAGTTATGAAGCAGCACATCTCGACAGCCTTCTTTTTTTCATTTTCAGAATTAAAAATGTCTTGCATACCTGAAAACATTCCTCTTGCTAGCCAGTTTTGTGTGCTCATAAGATGTTATATCAAGTTGATATGAGCCCTCTGTAAAGGCCAAGATGACCCACATTTTAGGCTAAATCCCATTTTTATCACTTTAGCTGTGTGACTAGTTAGTTTCTTCATAAAATTACAGTTTTCATCAGAAAACAGTAATTCAAGGTTGGTTCAAAGTGCAGGTCCACATATAAAACCAACCCAGAGCATCCATAAATGGCCTGCGTTCTAATTCAGTTCCTTCATATACAAGATTCAATTTTCAGACAAAAATCGAACCAGTTGTGATCATTGGCCTGGCTCGTAGTGGAACTACTATGATGCACAGGTTACTCTCATGCGACCCGAAGTTTGTTGCCCCCATGACCTGGGAGCTGCTCCATCCCTGTCCTCCAGGGAGGCCAGAAAACTGGAAGGAATGTGATAGATTCCAAAAGGCCAAGAAATCTCTGGGTAAAACACTGAATTCACAAAATACATTTACAGAAATTGCCAGTCTGTATAAAATAAGCAGAAATGCTAAGGGTCAGATGACGAGATAGATATAGGTGTAAATTGTTCAGATAAAATATAAAATAAACTTGTTGGTGACATCATGGACAATGGTCTGCCCCCTGATTAGGGATTGACCCCCGATTTGGGGCTTGCCTCTGATCTGAGACAGACAGATAGATAATGTTTTATTGAATGTTATACCATTGCAGACACTATGGCATTAGGTATAAATATTGATCAAGTAAAACACATTCATGAGATGAAGCTTGGTCTGCCTGATGAGTGCATTTTCATCTTGCAAGCGGCTATGCTGGATATTGGGTTTAACATCGGTCCAGCTTTCACAAAATGGAAAGATTTCAGCTTCTATCCCCCAGAGGAGAATTTAAAGGAAGCTTACAAGTATTACAAAAAAGCTCTGCAATGTATATTTTACAAAGGTAATGGAGGCTTCAGTCAGAAATATTTTCATTTGCTCAAGTTATCACAATTTAGTCATAAAATGCAAGGCAAATGTTCCAGTAATGTATTGGTTTTGTAGGTTTGGACAATGGAAAGACGGCCTTGCTGAAATCACCAATGCACACTTTGTACATTGATATGTACAGAGCTCTCTTCCCCAATGCAAAATTCATCTTTCCATACAGAAACGCCAGAGAAATGGTTGGATCGGGCTGCTCAATATTAAATCTAGTAAGTTGTGTTTACCATTCACAATTGAAGAATTGGTTCAACCATATTATAGTAACCAAGCTTTCATTTTCAGGGGAAAGAAATGGGTGGGCTTGAATATGGCAAAAATGATGTTAAGAATTACACCTTGGAACTTTATAAGCTGGGCAGCTCCAGAGTGGTTCAAGCCTTAAACAACATGCCAAAGGTAATCAAGCAGACATAACTTTTATCATATATAATCCATTGTGAACATATTTAATGATGATGTTCTTTCGCAATAGGAGTCATTCTTCACAATATCATATTCAAATATGGTAAAAGATCCCATGGCTGCCATGAAAAACCTCTACTCCAATTTTGGCTGGGCAATGACACCAGAGGTTGAAGACAACATGCAGCATCACATGCAGGAAAATCGCCAACACAAACTTGGTCAACACAAATATTCTGTGGAAGATTTTGGAATAACTGACGAAGAGCTCCGAGAGAACCTTTCTGATTTTCTGGATTACTTTGAGGGTGATGAAAAACTGTTATAGTTCCATAAAAAGGAGTTGTTAAAAATGGCTGCTTTATCTTGCGCATGACTTGAAACATTTAACTTAGAATGTGCATGTATTTCTAAAAAAGTATCATAAGTTGAGTATAACTGAAGATGAACGTGACGATTTAATGCACTTTCTTTAAAAAGTATTGGGCAAGCTCTCATAGCTCTCTATGGAAATTAATTTCTTACTTGATTAATGGCAAGAATAAAAAAAAATTTCATGATTACAGATTTTTGATGACAGATCAATACCATTGACATGCAATCAGAACGTTGTTGCTGTCCTGGTTTGTAGCCATGTAAATATGTTTTCTAGTAATGAAAGCACATGAATGTCCTGCAAATAGTTCTGACTTCACAAATCAGAGTCTGAACACTATCATTCCATCCAAAAATAAAAGTCTGATCAACATTATTACTCACACAGGTGCATTTTAGATGAATATCTCAATGCTTTGTTCTGCTTAATGATAAACATTTGGATTTCGGTTAAGATATTTTCAACTGGTATTAATGCCATTTTGTCCTAGAAAAATGTCCCAGTACACGTAACGTTGTTGAACATGAGGTATGTACAGACTATCTTTTTGGTGATCAATAAATAGTCTGTGTCTCACGTAAATGAGGACATAGGCAACCTGTTAATGACAACCTGATATCAGTTTTCGATCACGTTCTTACACTCACTATGTCCACATGTTACTTTTGTTTCAATACAATTGGTTTAGGGCATAAATAAATGAGCCCAACAAAGAGATCATACAGTTAGTTTCATGAAATACAGTTAGTTTCACGAAATACAGTTAGTTTCATGAAATACAGTTAGTTTCATAAAATATGGTCGACTCTAGACAGCTGCAGTAACATATTCCTGGCTGTAGCTATAACTGGCTAAAGCCAGCTGCTTCTGTCTATTCCTAGCTTATAGTCGGCTTACACCTACCACCACTGAAAAACTATAAACCTTAGTAAATGTAAGAAATTTGTCTAGTATATCATAAATTTGTACGTACAATAGGCATGCATCTTTTCAACAAGAAATGGAAAATACCTGTAACTCAACACTTATGCTGCATGTACTTTTAGATCTGGTTTTGAGTAGCCAGCTAAAGCCAGACAGTTCCGCTTAGTGGGAGGTAGCATCGTGTAGCAGAAGTTGTCCAGCTTTGTCTATTGACACAATTTGACAGGCTGTTTGTAATGAAACTATATGCACATTACTCAACCTGATGTAATCAAGTGCTCTCCGCACCAATACGGTTTTGCATAACAACTTGGACACAGCCCAACCACCCGCATCGTGTGATGAAACATTAATCAGAATGCAGATATAGCATCTCCAGAAACAGATGCCACAAATACTGTTAAAGGGCACTAAATTATCAAACAGGCCTGACAAATACTAGCCAAGATGGAGGCATTAGGGCAACGTACGTTAGGTTGGCAAGAATAGCATGGCATGAGGATGTCCTATAATAGGCACCAGGCCATTCCGAAGATTGTTTTTACTCACAGATGTACTGCTTGGAAAACCTCTGAAGTCTGATGAAGGGATTTGCCAGTCAGGGATATCAAGAATGAGCTGCCTTGGCCAACCAATAATATATTTCTGTAGTTAGCCCAAAAATATATTTCTGTAGTTAGTGAAATATTTACGTTGCAAATTATTAAATATCACCTTCCTAAGTTCACTTTGTCTTATTAAATGTTTATTCCCATGTTATGGAGGCTTTTTCTGAAACTGAGACAATTAAAGAAAGTGTTTCTATAGCAACACACAAAAATGAATGAACTTCCAGTGATGCTTCTTTTCTGAGAGGGTTTCCCCTGAGGTGTCTCGAGATACCAAAAGTATATTTTATTTTACTGTGTTATAGAAGCTGAACAGGCAAAGATATCAAAGCCAATTAATAAAATTTATGCAGATATTTGTAAATCAGTTACAATATCAACAGCAAATTGACAAAATCCAGATTTTACTGCAAAGCTATGATGAGGTAAGCCATGCAGATTATTCGTGGTACCAACAAGTGTCAAACATTATAATTAACACAAAACCACCGAAATGAATTTTGTTAATTGGTCAAATACAAAAACATACTTGTTGCCATGGATACCACCAAAAAAAAAATCTATGGTCAAAGAAACAGACAAAACGAGTACCAGTTTAAACAAATTCAGAAAAATTTTCAATTTGACGATACCATATTTTAGGAGGTGTGGATCGGTGCAAACAAAGCACCCTTTTTATTCACTTTTGGCCTTGGTCCCCTGACTAGAAAGGGACGAAGTCAACAAGGCAGACTTCATAGAAGCACTGAAGCTAATTCTGGAAGGTCTAAACAAAACAGGTTTAAACACTCGACTCAATGCAAGAAAGAGTCAGGTAAGGGCTTGGCCTGTTTTGTTCCAAATAACCACAGGTATGGAACTATGCTATTTTTTCCACAGGCAGTATGCTCTTCAGAGTGTAGGAATTCGAAACATCATTGAAAATAATCCAAATATTAGTGATCAGCACATGATTGCATAATTGATAAAAACAAGTTCTATGACTGACACTGTTCTGATAATTAATGCGAGTTGGCCTACATGGTGTCAACTTAGACCCAAAAACATCAACGTCACTGATCAACACTTAAGTCATCCGAAGACTCATATATGGGCTAAATGCGTCAACTCTAACCACCAAACAGTCCCAGCAACTAGAACAATACCACAAGGACCTACTTCAGCAGATACAAGGCCTGCCAGGGAACATCGCTAATGCTGCAATCTACCGACTGGTAGGATCACTCCCCTGCTCTATTACACTGCTATTAAGCAGGGTGTCACTCTATATATATCTAGATATCCAGAAACACATTAATCACCAATGGCCCAAACGGATAAAGAAGCTTGAAATATGAAGTTTCTGAAATGGATGAACATATACAATGCATGGATTGGCAAACCACATCCGCTATGGGAATGCTGCAGAGGACGCTCCTTCCAAGTACAGGCAGCGGAAACAAGAGCGAAACTCCTCACTGGAAGATATGGCCTCCAAGCAGACCGATACCACAAAGCAAGCAGAAAGCCCAATTTGCCTACTCTGCGGCTACGAGGAGGATGTGACACTTCATCACTAGCTGCCAGCACAGATACCCCGGAATAACAAATATCATTCAAGACAACCAGCAGATGTACGCTGATGAAGACCGTATACCGCCCATGTCGGACACGGAAATCACAGACGCAGTCCTTAACGGGTGGGGAATCTGGGGATACAGGAAAGACTTCACCCGCACCTTTGTACCAAGAAAAGACCCTCTGGCCAGCTCTGCAATATTATGTGTCACAAGCTACACATGCACAGAGACAACTCGATCAAAAACCTACTCCTAGAAGCCACGCACAACTAAGATGAAGCGTGACCTGGGAGGTTGCTCGAATGAAATGGGTGGTACTAAAAAGAGAAGAAGAAGAAGGGAGCTGAGGATGACCACTGCATATTGAATGAATACATTATATAATCATTAATCAAAGGCAAATAAATGATAGTTACACATTTAATTGCCACAATACACATTGATGACATTGATTACATGTAAACTTTGATATTTTCCCCTTCCCTTTTGCATGTACCACTTGAGTTTCCCATCACTATATTAATTACATTGACTCCTATTTCGAATACCTGACAATGTACAAAGTACCTAAATAACGATAAATTAAGAATATAATCCTTAGGCTGCATCCTTGATGTATACATTTAAGTACATTTAGTGCCCGAAGCACCCACTTTACCAATATATACTATTAAGTGCCCAGAGCTTCTCTCTACTAACTAGTGTGCCCAAAGCACCATGTCTACCGACTCATATCTACAGTGCCCGAAGCTTCTCTCTACTAACTAGTGTGCCCAAAGCACCATGTCTACCGACTCATATCTACAGTGCCCGAAGCTTCTCTCTACTAACTAGTGTGCCCAAAGCACCATGTCTACCGACTCATATCTACAGTGCCCGAAGCTTCTCTCTACTAACTAGTGTGCCCAAAGCACCATGTCTACCGACTCATATCTACTGTGCCCGAAGCTTCTCTCTACTAACTAGTGTGCCCAAAGCACCATGTCTACCGACTCATATCTACTGTGCCCGAAGCTTCTCTCTACTAACTAGTGTGCCCAAAGCACCATGTCTACCGACTCATATCTACAGTGCCCGAAGCTTCTCTCTACTAACTAGTGTGCCCAAAGCACCATGTCTACCGACTCATATCTACAGTGCCCGAAGCTTCTCTCTACTAACTAGTGTGCCCAAAGCACCATGTCTACCGACTCATATCTACAGTGCCCGAAGCTTCTCTCTACTAACTAGTGTGCCCAAAGCACCATGTCTACCGACTCATATCTAAAGTGCCCGAAGCTTCTCTCTACTAACTAGTGTGCCCAAAGCACCATGTCTACCGACTCATATCTAAAGTGCCCGAAGCTTCTCTCTACTAACTAGTGTGCCCAAAGCACCATGTCTACCGACTCATATCAACTGTGCCCGAAGCTTCTCTACTAACTAGTGTGCCCAAAGCACCATGTCTACCGACTCATATCTACAGTGCCCGAAGCTTCTCTCTACTAACTAGTGTGCCCAAAGCACCATGTTTACCGACTCATATCTACAGTGCCCGAAGCTTCTCTCTACTAACTAGTGTGCCCAAAGCACCATGTCTACCGACTCATATCTACTGTGCCCGAAGCTTCTCTCTACTAACTAGTGTGCCCAAAGCACCATGTCTACCGACTCATATCTACTGTGCCCGAAGCTTCTCTCTACTAACTAGTGTGCCCAAAGCACCATGTCTACCGACTCATATCTACTGTGCCCGAAGCTTCTCTCTACTAACTAGTGTGCCCAAAGCACCATGTCTACCGACTCATATCTACAGTGCCCGAAGCTTCTCTCTACTAACTAGTGTGCCCAAAGCACCATGTCTACCGACTCATATCTACAGTGCCCGAAGCTTCTCTCTACTAACTAGTGTGCCGAAAGCACCATGTCTACCGACTCATATCTACAGTGCCCGAAGCTTCTCTCTACTAACTAGTGTGCCCAAAACACCATGTCTACTGACTCATATCTACAGTGCCCGAAGCTTCTCTCTACTAACTAGTGTGCCCAAAGCACCATGTCTACAGACTCATATCTACAGTGTCCGAAGCTTCTCTCTACTAACTAGTGCGCCCAAAGCACCATGTCTACCGACTCATATCTACTGTGCCCGAAGCTTCTCTCTACTAACTAGTGCGCCCAAAGCACCATGTCTACCGACTCATATCTACTGTGCCCGAAGCTTCTCTCTACTAACTAGTGTGCCCAAAGCACCATCTCTACTAATTCACAAGGACCCACACTGGTCAACCTGCTCTCCCTAATAATGACAACATCCTGAAATCCTCTCCCCTACACTTTGTGTCCTCTCTGACTCTAAACTCTCTAAACTAAAAACTCAGGGCTTTTTCCCCAGCCCTGGTAACCAAGAATGCAGCCAAGACTTACTTCTCAATACCCAATTGTCTACAGGGCTTTGGATTTTCCTCCTAAGAATAAGCATTTGACATTAGCCTGAACTATGTGATACCTTTGTGTATACGTACAATATTGATTACCAACAGCATTGCATGAAAAATAGCACAATCCTGGACCTAAATAGCCCAAAAATGGACAGAAATATGTATGAAGAACATAGCAATATAACATTATATTATTATGTTAAATACACATTTAATACATTCAGAGGTTAACGTACAACCTTAGAGTATATCAATAGATCATGGTTTATAATAATTACCTCGGATCGTAGGCATGCATCTCTATAGCATCCTACGATAATAACTTTTTTGGCATATCTCTATTCTGGACTCCATTAATTTCAAAAGTATGTACATATTCCATAAGTATGGAACCTAAGACTCCAAGGTATCTCATTACATACTTGATGGTCATTGTTTGTGAGCAATCTTATCATCCTCTCCACAAATTTTCTATTGAATTTAGTTTTTTACAATATTGTCTAGATGTGAGCCATTTTGACAACAGATTTTTAGACTCTGGGCAGAGGGCCACAAATCTTCCAAAATATAATACATATTTTAGGCTTCTGAAATTGAAAGCATTCTCCTACCATGCTTCACTGTTGACACACACCTTCCCTCCAAGCTCCTCCATGCATTCATCATTGAAATATCAAACTTTTGAATCATCACTCCATGACACTTTCTGTCTCAGTAAACTAGAGATCACTCCAGGACCTTTAACATATCTTGTTTTTTTTAGTAATCATTGGTTCAATTTAACAACTCTTCTGATGGCAGTTTATTAAATTGAGAGTTAATTAACATATGTAAACTGATTATCTAAATATCACAAAACAGTTTTGAACAACAGCTCTAGGTAATCTATGAAACATCACAAGCTCATGAAGCTCCGATTATAGCATTTAAGACTCAATAGAGATAAGAATATTTCATCAAGCTACTGCATGCATACTTTTGAACCATCAGTGATTCAATATTCACAGACAGATCTATATATCTGACCAAAACTGTTTTATGTTAAGTATCCTTCCTATAATCTAAAAAAACTACTGTGTAAGTGCAGTTTAGCAAAAGTTATTAGTATAAACTAATATGGCAGGTGGGGGCTTACTGTTTTCTGTTCAGGTGTAGTAGGGTACGTGGCCCAAAAAATGTTTTCTCTTTTCTCCAAATTAAAACCCAGCATTTGCATCAAGCTATAGAAATACCTACTGTCAGTGACAACTTATATGTTGATGTCATATATGACCAGCTGCCAGAGGCAGACATTATGATGAGATGATAAGGCTTGGGAGTCCACACCATGTTACACATTCACCCCATGAGCGAGTACAATGCACCTCTAATTCAACGTCTCATGCAATCGACATCCTGTTGGGATGTAGCACAAGAAGAATGCCTGGGCTGTGAATCAAACCCGGGTGGGTGGTGAGTGGGTGATTAGGGCTTTACGTCCTGTATTTCTGTACCTGATGGGCTAATTAGGACAGGCAGCGACCATGGCAATGAGACAAAGGATGAAACAGCCATCCAACTTAGGCTCGACCGGGAATCGAACCCGGGACCCAGCGGTTGGAAGCCCAGAGCGCTACCTCTGAGCTAGGCCCCCGCCCTAAAATCAAACACGGGACCTTTAGTAAAGCTGTCCAATGTGGAATTGGCAGATGTCTTAACCGTTAGGCCACCCTGCTGCTTTGCATAAAAACAACTGTCAAACTTGTCCTATGGAAATGTTCCACTCAACTTTCTGCTTTGTCATTCCCAACTCGTTAGTGACCAAATTACCCTCCTAGTTGTCACGAAATTGTCATTATCATTCAATGTTTCGTGCGACATGACATAAACGATTGTCGCAGACCAATAATGGATAAAGATTTCTATTGCAACAAAAGTGCTGAGCTCCTCGTCTTTGTATTCACCAGCGCCCTCCAGTCAGTGTAGTGGTTCTTCTGATCCTTCTTTCTCACATCTTTACCAGCATCGGCATTTTCTGCTGGGTAACTTGAATCGAAGAAGCAAAGCCCACCACAACCTCACTAAGGTACGCCAAGACTTAGTATTGGCTTAAAACAGTTGCTGCTTTAATTTCTGCTTGACAACTGGATTGGTATTGAATTGTGCCATTCTCTTCATCTGCAGATCTTTTACGGGGACTTCAGTCATTTTGACAGTGGGCTAGAAACTCACATTCTTGTGATGGATTCATCTTGAACTGTGTCTTAAACATCCACATCTTATAACAGTAGGCCTATAGACTGCATAGGTGCTTGGATGTTAATTTCCTAGCTGAGATTACACCAAGGAAATGATGACAACTCTCTATATATTATAATCATTTCATGGTTGGAGGGCGGGTGGATTAGGGCTTTACATCCTATATTTCTGCACCTGATGGGCTTATTAGAAGCAGCCATCCAACTTAGGCTCAACTGGGAATTGGACCAGGGACCCAGTGGTTGGAAGTCAAGTATGCTACCCATGGCCTTGCAGATTGTGCACATTGAATCGAGCTATGGTTTATTTTAATTTCCCCAATGTTGTGGCTAACTAGTTCACACATAACAATTTGTAACTTTTGACCTATCTAATGCTGTTGTTACATCTTTGGAGAGTTTTCTTTAACATAGCATATATGTCTGCATTTCAATGATGTCGTCAATGAGTAAATGGTTGGAATGGTGTCGGTTTAGTTTCTGCTGCATTTTCACTAAATACATCACACTTTAGTGTTGCTTAGAAATCGTTTCATATTTTGTGACTGATCCATTCTCATTACTGAGTCTGAGGCATTGCATTGTTCAACTACATGATGCCTGCACTGCATGGGAATGCAAATACTGTAAAAGTGTATTTTATGGAATATTTGAAAATAAACAACTAACCAGGTTAATAATAATTCTTGAAACTTCATGAATCTTGTGCAACCTCCAAATATCCTCAGAATTGCCATTTCCGACAGGATATAATATTGGTGCATTCAGAATTGGAGCACTTGGGACTGTATTCTTGGTTACATAAATTTAAGCTACAATCACCTGCCTTGTGACCAGCAAAATCTAAAATTATGATTTACTGTTCAAACACAAACCATGCAGTAAAGATCATGTCTTGGATGAAAATCACATGCCAGTAAGCAGCAGTTTCTCAATTCACACGTAACAAGAGAAGATGTACAACAAAGACATAAAATATTCACCGTCTCTCGTTTATATAACATATAATATAGTATGTGTATACATTCAAGCACCTTATGCTTGTATGAAATAGAAAGTATATGTCTGGTAGCAAAAATTTCCGGGTTTTGGTCCACCACAACTTGACATTAACTGGAGATAATTTTACAAAAAGGCACCATGAAAAAGACACGATACAATGGACTATCACTGTTATTAAGTACAGAATAAACCACAATCTCAGCTTTTGATTGTTATTAAGTGCCTCTACTACCAATATGGTATAAAACACAGTACTACGCAAAATAAGTTTCTTCAACAATATCAAAAATTTTCATCCGAATTTTACACTAGAATTTGTATGCGTAGATCTCAAGGCACTTTGGTCTTCAAGTGAGAAAAATATGTTTTACAAAAGCAGGTATTATAATAATCAGTATTATTCGCAACAAGCTCAGACATCATATTCTATTTCTTTATACCTGCTTATTCTACAGATTCACTATAAAATAAGTTCATGTCACAACCATATATTATTTAATGGAACACAGTGGAGCGTTAGTATGTACTTATTGATATCTATGCAAGAAAAATATAATATTAAACACTAAAAATAAATGTATGTACAATATATTTTTTACCTGAAACTTCTCTCAAGCTGAGACAAAAATACCAGATCTATGATAATGCACACAATAAACTGTACATAGTACAGCAAGCCATACAAATCTAATCTCATAATAATTCAAAGTAGTAAATTTTGAGTAGGCCTAGTAAATTAACAGGGAACAAGTAAATACATTTTTCAGACTACATAACATTGTATTTTGCGAAACTAATCCCTTTGGTCCCAATAGATATGAGATACCAACACCACATACATCATTTGGCTCATAAGTAATTACCATTTAATTTAAATGAAAAATGAGCACGAAAACCACCTTTTTATCAATCAAAATGACAAATCCATACTGCGAAGTCATTTCACTACTTTCTAGATATATTCCTTTCACACAATAACATCACAGATAAAATAAAAGCGTAAGTTTCAAGCCATTTCTATCACAAAAAGTAATTGACCATATCCTAATGCTGCATGAGATCCAATTTAAAAACAGGCTATACACATACTTAATTTTCGCAACTTACATCTCTTTGGTATTAAACAGCACATGTAAACAAATTAAAGGATACTTTTGGCAATCCTAAATACATAAGGAGGTAGATTATGGCAGTTTCTGCCTCATTATGCCGCTACGAAGACATTATATTAACTTTTATATCAACTACCTTTAGGACCAAATTAAAAACATTAATACTGAGTCCTTCAATAAAGAGTGCTATGATTACGAAAAGTGTTCTGGACCTAGGACCATGCATCTTTATAATAAAACTTTCAAAAAGGATTAACAGGCATAGAACCTAGATTGCATCAAAATTAGGCATCAGTGTATCTGGTATGTTCTATATGTGCATCTTAATTTCAGACAACAATGGATGCACAGTGCACAGTGTTCATTTAAAATAATCTAAAATTCCATTTTATGTTAACCATTGACACCTCCTGGTAACAACTTTGTGAATAGCAGCCAAATTCAAACTTCCAAAATATAAGTCCATGTATAACAAAAATCTTGTGTATTATTTATGTAAATTACTGTCACTACCTCTACAAACAACTGTACACACAATAATTATTACAGTCTGGCATCAAATTTTGATTATCAATACTTTTCTTTACCAGGAATTTCCATAAATATGTCTTCTAAAACATTCTATAAAAGCACCATCCTCCTTTCGGTACAATTTAACAAATAAATGTACAATTTACAATAAAACATATGCAGTATGACAGGTATTAAATGTTGCATCAAGTTGGGAAATTCCATCCCATCGACCTTAGAATTTCCGTTCACATGTTTTGTATCGATGACTTGGATTTGCTTGTTGCAGGATACAACAAGAAAAGAAGCAGTTGGAATGATCCGAGAAAGAAGCCAAGTCCATTCGGGACCTGCAACACAGACAAAAGTACATATTAACTAAGAACTGCACAACATCCAGATAGTCATGACTAACAGAATACCCATAAGGGTGCTCCAAAAAATTCAAAGGTAAAATAATCCTTGCGAGCAGAATATTTTTCCTTCCACTTGCTAAATCAAGAATTTTGAGAAAAATTTCATGTACATGCTAGTTACACTCAAATCTGTGTTTTAAAGTAGTTGCCCATGAAAATTAGCCAATTTGGAAGTTCAATACAGTTGGCTGTTTAATAGTGGGGATGGGTCAAACAATGAAAATTCAGTCCATGCGAGTCGGAATGTAGTGGCTGTTTAAAGCGCGCACTGCGCAGTGACCATTTTGAACTTTTCATACAAATGGTCAATCGGGCAGCCTTGACAGTATCTTAAGATAAGCAGAGAAATTGAAAAATCACACAAACCAACCTTAACAAACAAGTCCTTCTTAATGAACCCATATAACAACCACTCCCCCGAAACAACAAAATTAGCAAGGCACAGAGGAAAGGCCAGACACGCTGTACTTTTGGTCCGAACCACTTCTCGCTGAAAGCAAAAATATCGTTGACATTATCGTTGATATACATAAATCATAGCTATGTAATGACAATGGAAGTACTAAAGTAACTTACCAAGTTAGTCAAGGGAGATCCATACGCCACCACACTTGATATTGCACATATTATTCCCAAGTTAAATACTGCTGTGTCTTTGTCATTTGTATAATACTGTAAATAAGTCAGCAATGCAAAGAGAACCACTATCACCGTGAAGACCATTTTCATGACCTGCAGCTAAAATAAATTGTAATGCATTAAACAAGTGCAATTGCTTGATGTGAACAAATAACTTAGGTGAAAAACAACCTCTCAATCATTTGATGTACAATATTATTTGATTACAACAAAATATAAATGAAAATCCTAGTTTCCTAGTCTACAATTCCCAGCTACAAAACTTTGAAAATTTCTAAAGAACAAAATTTGAAAACCAGAGCGCTGCAAAATTTATAACACAGCTTCCACCAAGTGCCCCTATTGCCAAGTCAATTACCACTATTTGACTACATAACATTTGAAAATGAAAACCCACAATGTATCCATATCACCTAACTTATACTCACACGTCCTCTCTTTGTACAGAAAATACCATAGCAAGTTTAATCTCAATAAAGTGTAAAACAAAACAATTTATGATGATATTACGGCTTCAAATCAAGTATACATAAACGCTATCCATATCATACACTAGTTAATCATTAACTTTCGTATTGTGCTAAAAACCAGTCTGGGAACTGAACAATACTTAGTCACTTGATCACTTAAAGAAACTTAAAAGCATACTTCGGTCACAGCTCGCCTTTGTTAACATAATATTATTTATAACATTGGCATAGCCTATTCAGATTTCGTACATGTAACATTCTGTAGAAGTTCTTCATGATGAATTACCAACATTTTGATCAGCACATGTAGATGTTCTCAGATGTCGCGAGTTCAAGTTAAACCCAGAAACTGAATTCCAACACCCCCTTACAAATCAACCTTCATCACTTTTTTTTTCTGTTCCACACTTGCAATCTGACGAATCAAACATCAATGACTCTTAAATGTATCCTTATTGGCATTAAAAGCATAGGATATAACTCCATCAACATACCTTTGATGATGTGAAGAAATAGTACAGCATCATATACATGAAACTAAGTGCTGTCCCAACACTGTTAACACCAATGATTACTACATCATTTTTTATTAAGCCATACTTGAACCAAAGAGAAGCACTGTAAATAAAAAGTATTTACACAACAAATAATGCAGGGTGTATGGACTAAAGCTTATGGATTATCCAGGATACTACTACTACTGTAATGAGATACTAATGTACAAAGAAACTTTAAAAATTGTGATTTTAAAAGACAGAAAACTCACTTGCAAAACATTGCCAAAAAAGGAATAAAAGACACATCGGCAGTGGATTTCGTTCCAATTATATTCCAACATATTTGTCTAAAACAAAAGTAAATACAATTTTAGGGTCAACATAATGGCATGTAAAAAATTCAGCATGCGGTCATTAAATCTGTTTATAACATGTGAGTGTAGCAAAATTAAGCCCTTCTTGTTTTTCATGTTTTTAAAAAGCTAATGGCTGCCCATCTGAGTGAGTCTGCTAAGTGACAGCAATTGTCTTTAATAATTGGATAGACACTCATGTATTTCAAACAGTCACTTTAGTTCAGTTTCAACTTCAAGGTTGACAATTCTAGAAATCCTCTATTGATCATCGGTCAAACTTACACTCCAGTTAGGAAGAGTCCTATTGTACAAACAGTAGCCAGCCATGAAACTATTAACTCATGATCTATTACCATGGTTCAGTCACTTGCAGCATGTCCGAACACAATCTGCACCTGAATGAATAAAACAATACATTTATTACTTTGACCAGTAAACAATACACATAACAAAAGGTAGTAAGCTTTTTAATCTTAATAAAGCAGTAAAAAAAAAGCACCCAAACAGCTGGGCTGTGCATGGGTAAATTGCTTTTACAGTGTCAGTACAGTAAGCAGTCAAGTTCTTCATATATAAGTGAACTGCTTAGTTTGTTTGTTTTCCAGACAAATTTTGTGACTTATTTGCTCCATATAGTGCCATTGTAATTCTGTTGTTTCTCTGCAACCATGACAAAATAATAGCCATAATGATGGCAAGAAGGCAAAAAACCATTTAATAGATAGGCAATTTAATGTTAATTACTGCAGAGACGCGTATTTATAAATTAGCAGGTTGGGGTTTGAATTATTGTTAACATTTTGTGCTGCTGCATGTTTTGCAAGAAAAAAATACCGGAAAAAGGTGGGCATTTACTTTGAAACTATAGGCTATACAAACATCGCATCACTACATTGTAGATACTGTGTAGATTTAACGTATTTTCTCAATTAGAAGCCGGGGCCTCTAATTCATTGCAGGTAGCTTTTAGTCAGTCATCTAATCGAGACTAGTTTTATTTAAGACCGGCGTCTATCAAATTATATTGGCATACCTATAAGGCCTAAATGCGCTGTTATACAAAGCAAAGTGCCCACAGTGACCCCAATTAAGTCGACCCACAGCCCATCCTCTATTCTGGACAGGCATTTATTATTTTACAGGCTGCAGTGGCATTACCGTAACCAATGAGGTTTAACTGAGGTGCGGTTATTGCTTATTGAAAACTAAACTAAACTATACTCTGCCACCCGGCCTCTACTCGAGACAGGCATCTGTAACATCTATTATAGACCTGGCTGTGAATTGAGAATATACGGCATTCACTGTCACCATAATACAAGTTTTCTATTGTGACATCGCAGATGAATACACCACCTGGAAGAATTATTTAACAGTCACAGCAGTGGTCACAGTGCACTGCAGCATAAACTAAATATAGTGTTTCAAGTATTCACACTCTACGAATTCGATAGGGTGGGTGGTTTTCTTTGGCCAGTTTTTTGCAAAATCTAAATCTTTCTCTTGTGAACTTGTGGTCAATAATGTCATCATAGGTAACTCTTGATACTGGACAGGCAAGCCATGCAGGCCATTCACTTACATGTTATACTACAAGTAAACCTACAGGGTTACTCCTTACAATCATTGTCAATAATTATGACTATTTTACCTAGGACACTGGCAGGTACGCGGCTAGTGTTACTTATATTTAATTAAATATTATAAATGATATGCACAGTTCTCTGTAATTTGTGTAAATACCGCACAACATACCGGCTCTCGCTCACACTATTTACATTACAATGATCTGGAAAAAGTACAGTATAGTGGACCCAAATTTATTACCTTATTTAGCGAGCCTTTTTGTCATGCATATGACGTCATATCCCTGATTTCAATGAATGACGTCACAAAAAAACAAACTTTTTTAACTTCTTTATAAGCATGATAAGACAAGACATTGTTTATTTTTTTTAAACCTCCGCTGTGCTACGCAAATATTATTCCTCTCCTGTGCTAAAACTAATTTTGTCTAAAAATAATAATATACAGTTGGGTCCGCTATACTGCACTATACCCAATGATCTTAGCATAGAGGAACTGAAAAATACTTGACAATGTTTTCGTCTCCTGCGCTCAAGCTGAGAGACGAGCAGATAAGCTCATTTAAATTTGTGGGAGCTCAATTTATGAACAAATGCTGGATGGATGCCCTCATAAAATACTGATTTATATTATTTGGTGTATTATGAAAGAAACTGAAGAGTTAGATTTCAAAATTATGTACAATAAATTACCTCCAGCTAGTTTAACCAGTTTCTGACAGAAAATAGCTCTCAACCTGATGCCAAATTTTTATTTTACTGTGCAAGGCATTCTGAGTTGATGACGTCACAGTTAGCCTGTCATGATGTCACCATTTTCTCTGATGAGGTCACAATAATGACATCACCATGGTGACGTCATAGTCAGGCCTTTCAGTCATTTGGTGAAACAATTTTCATTTTAATACAAACATGGCGGCGGGAAAATGAGAGCAACAATCACTTGTCAATCATGAAAATGTCATGTATGTAAATTTTAAACACATTTATGAAAATTCTAATTCTATCATTTTTCAGATAAAATTGTCTAGTAAAATTTTAGCAGAGAACAAACATTAGATCTTAAATAGGGGCATAAAAGACTTCCCACAAATTTAGACGAGGAATCTGTCCAACCTCAAATCTGAGGTTGGATACTCCAACAAAAAAATACCTGCACTCAGGAACTATATACTATTTTAGTATACTACTGACCAGCTGTAAGCTTGTTAAGTGTAAAAGCAGAGACGGTCCCTGATATTGTGATAACAATCCTACCCGTATGGTTGTTTACACTGTACCAACGACGTGTCCCTTTCACCAAGTTCAGCATTCACAAAAAAGACTGATCTACGTGTCAGTTGTTTTTGCAATATTGTTCACTCACAACTGTTACAAGCAGACGTGGCTACCACCGGAACTTCGAGCTTTTGCGAGTTTTGGTTGCCTCTTTAAAAACGCGAATTTATTAATTAAAATATTTACTAATCCAGTTAAGCATTGCAATGTATCTTCACGGTCATTTAAAAAAATTATGAGTTGCAATTTACTCATTCATAGCACATTTAGCATTATGACGTAAAAAGTATAACAGCATATTTTACAGAGGCAATTGGTTTCCAAGCAACGGCGTTGGTGTGGTGCTGGGACGTCTGCTAGCTTACAACGATCTCTGCTCACAAGAACAAGTTGAACTTGTAAAATGCAATAAATTACCGCAATATCAACAATGGCAGAGAAGAAATTCAATGGGGCACCTTTTGGCACACAGACGTCGAGGTAAAACAGACATCCACAGAGTTCTGCATCTGCACTGCGGAATGATCAATGATTCGCATTTACACTCACAAACTCACAATGCTAGTACTACTCAAGTAATGACCAACTGGGCCAGATGATTGTAAAGCTGAGATAACATCTTGTAGCCCATATCCATACTTACCATGTTTACTCTCGTGCCATATGATATGTGATGATGGGTGTGGTATTTTTATATGGAGTATCATTATAATATATATATATATATATATATAATATATACAACTATTACAAGAAGATGATACTCCCATCTACTGATGATCTAGCCATTCTAGGGTATTTTACTTGCCCTAGCATAGACATCTTGTCACAAGGCACCACCAGTCTAATGTCATGTGACTGATATCAAGCTGAGAATAGTGAGATGAATGAAGAGTCTGGACCAGGGAAAAATTCTGGGACATTCACTTCAGAGGAGCTAGCCCATGTACCAACAGACCAATGACAGTCTGCAGAAAGTGGACAGTAATTAATTGGTGACCTACTTTTATATCGATTTGCTCATTCAAATGTACGGCGAACCACACAAAATAGTTCTTATTTCACCGCTCCAGCAGATTGACGTATAATATCCTAATTTCGGCTGATTTGTATTCCTTGTATAGTAATGAACAAGTTTGAATTGAGGATCATAGGTCAAAAGTGGCTGGGTTAGTTGTGGTGTGTGATATCTGGTGAGTTGCTCAAAATTAGTTTCCAGGGACCCTGGGGACTCGAGGGTCCCGGGCAGAGACAGGACTTGAGGGTCCCGGGCAGAGACAGGACCAATGCCTTAATTATAACAACTAGGCCACCCGGCTGCTAAAACATGGCTATACATTCATGTAGTAGGTTTCAAAATAAATGTCCACCTTTTTTTTTTTTCAGTCATATTTTTCCATAAATAGCATGGAGTAGCATAATATGGAAAGAAATATTAGCAACCAGTCATTTTTCTGCTTGATGCCATTTATGATATAATATGACCAAAAACTGAGTGGACATTATTTATGGTAATTACTATAATTGCTCTAAGGTAGCAAGGTCACATAAAAACAGTGGTCAATGGTGGATGAGTAATATTTTTCTAATGCACGATGATAGGGAATCTTTGTGGTATTCAGAATAGCGCCAGCTCCATTACCCCCAATTCCCTGATCACAATGGTGATGAAATTAATGCTGCATATGTTGTTCGTTTGAAGTTAAGCAATTAAATAAAAGTACAACTGATTTGAATTACTTATAAGAATAACAATGTGTACTTTCTCTGTGATGCTGATAGAGTCGAACATTAACAGTTCCATTGTCCATGTGTCAGTATTTATAAAAGCATTGACCATCATTCCATACATTGATATCACGCTGCTAAAAGAGACTATGTTGATATTGAAATCAGCCTTATGAGAAGCACATGCTTATGGACACTATTAATGATTTAAATGATAGATTTAAATCTATATATGTGTAGCAGTGAAATATAAGTGTTGTCAAACTTGTGATTAATGACTCATCATATATATATACATATAGCCATAACATCTATTGCAGATTTGATGTGTCAGGTGTGCATCCAAAAAATAAGGTGCCTGGGACATTCACACAAACACCGTACTGCAGAAAATCCACAAGTGATACGGTAAAACCCTTCGCTGCATATATCTGTGCCTATAAATACATTGTACACACAGATATATATATATAATACGGATATATATAAGAAAATTGGTTATTGTATGGTATTTATAAATCCATATCTTCTCCTTACAGAACACATTACTAGGGCCCGGGCGTTATGACGTAGAGCATGGTGGCTTCTCAAGCAAATCTGTTGAGAGTGCTGCATCAGGACCAGGATGGGCCAGAGCTTACGAAGTATCGCGAATGGCAGCATTGCCTCATCTATTGTACAAGGAGCAATGGCAACAGAAGAAATTACTGGTTTGTTACAGCTTAAATTCCACAGACTTTCCAAAACATTTCCTAATACATCTACGGTAATTTTTGATACGGTGATTGATACCATTAAGGAAACCTCCCCCCCCCCTCAGTCTCCCCCTAAAAAATAGTCAATCTTTTTCTTTTTTTACAGGACAAGAAATTAGGACCTGGAAAATATAACATCAAAGACTTCCTTGAACATAAAGATGAAAAACCACATAGCACTCTTGGAATAATTCAAACACTAGAACCAAGATTCCGTGAAGTCATTCAGGTTGGTGAAACAAGACTATTATTTCCACTAAAAGTAGATGAAATATGTTAATAGGTGATGGAAATGATTGACAATGTTTGTGGTTAAAACGTAAAGCCACAACCATCCATTTAATGTAAACGCATGGATCTAATTTAAACCAGTGGCCAGCATTGTACACTCAAGATTGACGTTAAACGCTGGTAGTAAGTATTTTGTTGAAAAATTGTTTAGAAAGAAGAGACTCCTGGGCCTGGGACATACGGTGGGGGTGGAGTACCGCATACAGCTCTAGAAGAGAAAAAGAAAAAATCTGCGAGTACAATTGGCATGTTGGACTCTGGTTCCTCTAGACCTCGCTCTTTGCCAAATGTGGTGAGCTTGAGTGTTTCTTTATATATTTGTTTATTTGCCAACAAAGACAAGTTAAATTATTGCTTAGCTGCCAACAGCAGCTACAATATAAATAATTAAATATATTCACATGATTATCACCTTTTTTTAACAGGGTTCCAAGCTTGGGCCAGGAAGTTATGAAATTGACAGTTTCACAGATGAAATGTCAAAGAAACTTATAAGTGTGCGTGGACCATATGACTTGTTTTCTGGTGACAGAAACAAACCTATCAAGATAGGTCATTTTGCTGCTCCAGTAAGTATCATTGAACTTGCCAACCACGCATTAAAAATGTTCCAAAAATTCACTTATACATGATGGCTTGAATTTTTTATAAAAAAATATAGATTATGGAATGAGTGTTCAGAAATTTTAAAATGTGTTTTTGTGTGTGAACACAGATGAACCAATTAAGTTAATAGGAAATTCAGGATCGGCTGTGTGGCATAAAATTGTAAACCTATTCATGGGATATTTATATATTATTTATTATATTGTAAATTTAATTTGTTGTAATTCATAGAACAGCATTATCATTGGACTGGTAAGATGATTTATGAGCAACTGATCAGTGCTCAAAACAATCAATTTACTTGCATGCACAATCACAACATATATATTTGAAACTTTTCAAATATTATATTTATAATATATATTGTCACTACGAGTACATCAAAGAGAAGTGTCCATCAACATAGCAGTTACAATTTTTCATGTCTAGAAAACTGACATCTTGCTCCCAGTACACTTCCAAAAAAATATGCAGATGACTGGACACTAAACAATAAGATCTACTGCACCCAAAAATAGATATGCACCCTATTACAGAGTGAACAGTTGTATCAATTGTATGTGAAATGTCAAATTTTTTCCTTTGGAGATTGTAATATGGATTCGCATGTTGGTCACTTAGTTGAAACACTAGGACTGCAAAGTAACTATTATTGATCATATAATTCAACCAGCTGTTATCGAAATTAGAGTGTTTTGACTATTCAGTCAAACTACATGGCACTCTATAATTTAATACTTTAATTTTCTAGAAGACTAGAACTGTACTCACTCTAGTGGTTTTATTTTCCAGCTCCATGCAAATCTTGGACCTGGCCAGTACAACTTAAAATCCTTCCTTGATGAGAATAACACAATTCACAAAATCCGTCATGGGCGTTTTAAAAAAATGCATGAAGTTGAGGACAAGCCGACTGAGAGGATTTACAGCTTTACACTTTCACAGAATCCCAGAAAACAAGTAATTATGACCTTTACTATGGCATCATCATACAAGAGAATTTTTAATTATAGTAATTTACTTTCAATATAAAATTCTTTGCATTGCTGTTCCATTTAAAAATGTGGTGGGGGGTGGACCTGATTATTTTCAGAACCCCCACCCCCCCCCCCCCCTTTTTACCCTCGGCCATACTAATATGGCCGACAAATATTGCAATAGCCTGTGGTGTCTGTCTGGCCGTCTGTCGAGTCGAGCTGTCTGTCTGTCCATCGCTCTTGTAGAAGCGATAACTTGAGATGTATTGATCCTAGAATCATGAAATTCACAGGAATTATGCTTCAGGGGGAGACATTGGATGAGTTTGAAGATGGGCGACCTTGACATATTTTTGAGGTCACAGTGGTCATTCCAAATCTGGTGGAAATGATCAGTTTAAATAAGTAAATTATGGCATTAGGCAACAAAAGGGGATTTATACCTTTGGGGGAAAAGAGGCCTAAGTTTGATGGTTGGTGACTTTGACCAATTTTTGGTCACAGGGGTCAAATTCCAGTCCAACCCTTGTAGAAATGATAAATTCAGCTAAATTAGGGGACGACATTGGATGAGTTAGGCAGGTGTGTGACCTTCACCTATTTTTTATGTCGCACGGGTGTTTCCAGCCATGTGGATATGATCAGTTCCGATAGGAAAAAAGTGCAGTATAGCGGACTTAAATTTATGTCCATATTTACAAGCGACGTTGCCAGGCCTATGACGTCAAATGCTTGAATTTAATATGTGAAGTCACAAACATACGGCGGCTGTGACTATTTTCAGATTTAATAGAAGCCAAATATGGGCATAAATTTGGGTCCACTATACTGCACTAAACCCTTCCGATACATGTTGGGCTAATGCAACAAAGGGGATTTATGCCTTTGAGGAAAACATTGCATGCATTTTAAGATGGGTGACTTGAGTTTGACCTATTGTTTTGGTCACAGGGGTTTAAAATGACATCCTCACAGGATACCCCAATAGGGACGCGAGTAAATTCTATGTGGCAGCCCGAACAGTTTCACGTGCTTTGCACGGTATTTTACTTTTTTGAAGACGCTCACCCCCTCTTTTTTCTTCTCTGCTTTTTCAAAAATCATCCTGTCGGCCTCCAACCCACATATTTCAATGGAACAGCTCTTAAATGTTTAAAGAATATATTTACAAAGCTTACCTGCTTATTATTATAATCTACAGAATGAACCAGGCCCAGGAATGTATGAAGTACATGACACGCACAACAAGTCCTCCCATGCCCAGAAATCTCCTGGTTTTCTGTCCTCAGCCCAAAGAAATGATCGAACGAGCACTAAATTTTTCACTGGAAATAATGTAAGTAAAACATCGAGACTTATATACAAATTAAAAAAAAATATATATATATATATATATATATATATACATATATTAAGCAGACGAAGATTTGATTCCTTTTTTTAAAACTCAGTGATAATCAACGTACAGTTCAACACTTGCCACGAGATAATCATATATGATAATGTTTAGTTTCACCATAGCAACCATGTACAGTTTCTTTTCTCTGATCCATCACTGGATCTGATGTGTGTTGGCAGATAACCTGCAAAAAAGTATTATTTTAAGATTACATTGCGGGGTCCAAGAAAATACATACATTTGCACAAAAAAATCCGGCACTGTCTCAACTTGAGTAAAATAACAAGGGTCTTAATGGTCTTTTTGTTCACAAACCACAGAATCCTGTTGGTCCGGGAAGATACGACATTCAGAGAAGAGATGAAAGTCAAAACAGAAATGGTCATAGTAGTGTTTTCCGTTCTAAAACTATGAAGCCAGATACTGAACATCAAAAATTCCTGCAGTAAGTTTAATCTTATTTTTGCATTAGTTACAGCCTTTCTTGCCATGTCATAAACAGTTTCTTTATAGTATACCTTAAATAATTATTTTTTTCAGAGAGCGAATCCGTTCAAAAGACGTTCCCCTCAAGGACCGAGTATTCATTGTGCCACCTAGTGGCCCCCATGAGCTGACATCAAACTTTGCCATGTCCCGTACAGTGACCGTAGCATAATTAAGTGTAATTTTTATTTATTCTTCAAAGCATAACTCAAGTACTGTGATATATATTATTGCATTATGATCATATAGTTTCAATAATTCATATAATGCACAATGGCAAAGTTGCCTGATGGGCATGCATTTATAGTTGTATATATATATATATATATATGTAATTATGTGAATAAAAACACATGCACAATTCCAAGTATTTTACATTTTTTTATGATGTAGTACATCTATTAAATGGCATTGAACTTGTTAAAAAATGACATATGATATAGTGTAACTATAGATAGGGCCAATTGCCATGTAGTGACAATTGCCATATATATAGTTTAACCATAGATAGGGCCTATGTCGAGGCATAACTTTAGCCCCACAATTAATGCCGGAGCCTGAGAGCTGAGTAAGGTACATAAGCTACGGATATTATGCATCTATATATTGCATCCTATATAGGTGACTACTGAGGGCATTTTAAACCCGGAGTCCTGATTTAAACTAGCTCTCAGGTTCTGATGTCTTCATTGCTGCTTTCTACCATAAGCTCGAGAGGGCAGCAGCTGCTAGGTAAGTAATTCCGTCTAATATACCAGAGGGCAGTTAATCTGATCACGTGACCTGAACTTCCCGCGAGAGTTCCTCGTGGTTGCAGTTTGGTAAATGTCTCTGGTTGGGTGAAAGACTTTCCTTTTTTGGAAGAAGTGTTCGGCGGGCCTTTGGTGTAGAAAAGGCAAACATAGATCACATTCTCAAAGGACGATAGGTTAGGAAGTTCAGTTGCTATGTTGCGTTTGCTATTTAGTGTATGACATTGCTGTGGTGTTGTGATTGTGGAACGTTCTGGACAGTACGAACATTTCGTCCACCATTTTTTAGTCGCGGGAATTCTGAAGATCATGTCTGCTTGCTTTTCAGAGTCTACCACCAACGAAAATGACAGAAAATTGGAGTGACGATGACAGTCCTGCCACCAATGGTGGCTTTGGTGTAAGTGTGTTCTCGTGACAGTTGTTTGTTTCCGAGAAATGATGTAAATGGTCAGCGTGCACGTGTTCGTTCCATTTCCAATTTCGAGCCCTAAAAGGATTGATGAGATTAACGGATTAACAGATTTGTCGTCAGATTGCAAGTAGGCCACGTGCTGTATTTCAAGAGTTAAAGTGAACATACATAATGCGGACGTGAACCTGTGATCAGTCCAGGGATGTATTCGGCCTACCAGGACTGCCACTTGTAAGATTCCGGAGACAAGATAATGAAAAGTCGAGCTCACAAGCCTAGCTGAATTAATTCCGGTAAATTCCCATCAATGCATCAGTCTTTCACTGTTTCAGTCCTTAGTCTAATAGCCAAATTAATGATGAAGATTTTGATTCATCCACTGATGATCCAGTCGATTATCCAATTTTACCATTAGATTTAAATTAAGTTTGTCACATTTGATAGTGCATGAATGTTTAATTTGTGCCCAGAAAAGGTAGCAATTAAAATGGAATAACAGTGTTCGTATTTGACACTCGCCCGCTCGCCCACATGACTTTTACTCTTAGCTGTGCGACTCATTCATTCCAGTTACTGGTCCGTATTGTCGAGTAACAATTTTCGCAAATTTATACCTGGAATTGTAATTTTCATCAAAATAGGGGTTGCGCTTAGTTATGCACCAGTAACAATGTGACAGGACCAACACCTTGTTGGACTTACTGGTCAATGCGGACCAGTACTAAATTTGACGAGTCTTGAACACTGGAATAATGCCACTTATTCCGTTGAAACGGCTTAGCCGGGGAGCTGAGAACAGTGCTGCTTGATTTATGGGGGAAGGGCCGGGGATGAGACTGATTTTGGGGAACCCACCAAAAATTTATAAAGTTTTAAATTGCCTACCATATAGCTTTAGGAGGGTGGTAGTATTTTGACTGTCAGCCGTGACCCAATAGAGTCTTTTCACTGAACTGCCCTGAGTTCAGCAAGACATACAAGTCCTTCCTCTCCTCTTATTACTCATTTTGCTTTTCAGACAGAAGATAATCATTGACTTATTCAATAAATAACTTTCTCAGAAAAAGAACAAAAATCAACTGAATGATAAGGTGTCAAATATACATTAAAATGCACTAAAAATACTGCAGCTAGGATGCAGTTTGCTTCAGCCAATCACAGCCAAGGGCGGGAACTTTTTAAGTCACTAGAATTGCAGTATTCTGTCATAGCCACATGGTGGAAATATAGAGAACCTTCCGTGAAAATCCACTATTCCAATGGTACCACTGACCTACATGTGTGGCACCCTTGCTACTGGCCATCTGAGTGTTACCCCAGGTCCCCTGAAAGGATGATAATGGTAACCTAAAATGTCTTGGATAAACCAGGGATATTCTTGTTTTAGATAATCCTATAATGCCAAATAATGTCACGTCTCATCATCTGTATCAGTATATTCATCTGAATTGTAAGGACTTCGCCGTTCGCGAAGAATTTTTTTGGTCACAACAGTTGCCACTAGGGTAGGTTACCACATCAATATTTATGGTAACCGGAAGCGGATTACCATGGATTTACCTTATTTCAATCCATGTGTGCAGATGTAACTAAAGTGAACTTATCCTGTAAATTTGATAAAGTGTCATGGAAAAGCAGTGTTCCAGCTAGGCCATTTGGGCAATGGCGGGGCGCCATTTCCATTTTTGTCAATGCCATGCCCGAAATTAAATGAAGACGTTTTCAACTACCGGGGCGCTCTATGTGCCTATTTAGGTGCCCTTATATCCTTGTGCGGCATGCCCATTTCAAATCCCAGCTGATGACAATGACAAAGAATTTATTAGCCCCATGGGGAAAGTGTCACAAAAAGAGGCAAGGAGACCCCTCTAAGACAATTATATGGGGTAAACTAAATAGGCCCGCCTGTACCCCCTTACATATCCTGTTTGCTGCTAAATGTGTCTCTAGTGACTCCATGATGTGTTACACCCTCGTGACCCTCCAACTGGGTATGTCCAGTCGACTTGGTTGTTTACTACATCATAGCAGTACCCATCATAGTGATAAACACCATTTTGGGGAGTTGGATCTTGGTTGGATCAACATGAAAATGGAGTTGTTTACAACCAGGCTTATTCTGTTTTATGGTTATAGGTTGTAAGACTGAAGTCAAAGAAAGTTTGCAAAAAAAACGAAGTGAAGGTAGCAATTATACTAAAGTTGAAAACTGGGTCAGTGATGAACAGATGTCTCTTATTACCAATACCTAATTGTCGCAAGGTTTACTTGCTTGGTGTTTAATGTGTTGTCTTACATGTTTTGTCAACTCGAGTTATTCAAGACATGGTTTAATAACTGTTGTCTTATAGTAAATGTCTAAATGATAGCTTAATTGGTTGCGCTGTTTAAGAAGTTTGGAAGTGGGAGTAACCTCAATCTGTAGTTGCATGCCTATCTTTTTCATTAGTTTGTATTATAAAAAAATGTGTAAGATAAGATAAAATCTTCTTTACAATCTGTGATGAAACAAACTGCAATAGTGACTGATAATAATAACAAAACAACTAGATAACAATATTATTAAAAAATAAATTGGATATACTTGAATAGCTATAGACTTGTGTGAAAAATCCTGGAAAAAGAGAATTTGCTCCTTGCAATATTCAGCAGGGGTGCTGGTGGTTATGCAGTGTTTACAATACAAAAACCGTGCGTCCGAATGTCCGCAACTGGGGTAAATTGCAGTTGAGGTGATTTTGAACCAAATGGACCAGGATGAATGTCTACAGCACTAATTTCAATCTGACCCGTTCAGAGCTAGAATCACACCTATGAGACTAGTGGGAGACTGAATTGCAATTAGCAATAGTGCAGGTGAAAGAAAAGTCCTTCAAAAGGACACAAATTGCATTTAGAGTTACCAAAGATAGTAATTATCATTTTCTTGTAATTTACTCTTGGTCACAAGTATTAGCTGGTCTAATTTAGGAAATTTGTGCTCTGCCACTTAGAAATGGCTATAAATACAGTAAGCTAATGATTTTTATGAGAGGAAAAGCTATCCAATGGTGTATCACTCAAAAAGCTAAATTCCATTTTATTGTGTACAGTGGGCTGTCAATGAAGGAAGGTGATGTCATTTAGGGACATCCCGTGTTACATCCTCATGCCAGCTTCTGTAATGCTACCAGTTAAAACCTGCCAAGGCTCAAATGAATGAATGAAATAACTGAACATTACTCTTGTTAGCAATATTTTAAGACCAGTTGCAACCTTCTACTGTGTGTTTTTACAAATATATGCAACAAATGTCAAGTAAAGAACATGTTTTCTATTTGACATAAGAAAAAAACAACAACCTTAAGTCTGCACGATATGTATAATATTCTTATGATCAAATGCTCATAAGCCAAGCTGCATTGTAGACAGGGTAGAGGCTTGTTCTGTTCCTAAATATACTCGTGGCAGCTGTTATCTTTTGGGGAAGCACTTGAAACACAGCAACATTTCTATGAATTCCGTTAGACATGACATTAGGTGTTAGCATATTGCTACTGCATTAAATGATTTACATCCAATTGAATATCAGGGCTACAATGTTTAAAACCTAAGCTTCAATTTGGTGTAATAGTATGATACAACACATTTTGTTGTGAATAACCTGTAGCTGGTAGTAGCTGATTTTCGAGGAATCCAACGAAGCGCTTGCAATATATTGCTGAATGACAGCCACCAACTTTATTATTGTATTCCGCTTTAGAATTCAGGAATAATATTTTCACAGGATATTTCACACAACGAGTTGTAGAGAATCAAGTTAAGAAAGAAGAAAGGGAGAGGGACGGATTAAGATATCATCCTGTCATGAATGTCGCTTTTGAATCTTGAGTTACAGCTCATCCTAAGCTCGAGTTTGCCTGTAAAACAGGATGTCATAGTTGGCTACATTCCAAATAAAATATTTGTGCTGATGCAAATGTTAGGGAAGTGTAAATCTGTCAATTATAACAAGAGGACAGTACCACATGGCAGTGGTCGAAATTTCCTTTCGAGCTGGAAAGATGCATAAAAGCGCCGGGGCCTTGTTCAGTCCTGCGCCATAAGTGGCGCTGTCAGTGCCAACATTTCAGAAAAAATAGGCTTTCTCTGCACATTTCATGATTGGTTTCCAGGAAAATTGTTAATTGCAATTGTGGAAGCCAACTTAAGAAAGCTGGGGTATGGGGAAGTTGATTGAAATCAGTCACTTAATATACCAAAGGTGTGAACTTCTGTGTGAAGTGCTATTAGCCATCATAGAACCCAAGCAGGAACAAAAGACAGTGCACAGCTTTGCCAGGGGAATTTATTGCTTTTCTTTGATAATCTATTTCATATAAATTTTCAGTATGGTACAAATTTACCTTGGTAATGTTTTGATTTTTGTTTTAGAACAAAAATTTACCAAATTATAAATGGAAAATAGCCTACCCTGAAACTTGATATATTTTAAAAGGACCTTTTAAAGATAGAGAGATGTTTCTTTTCATCATATATAAAAGTACACAACTAAGATATGAAAGTAATTTGTTTGGGAAGAACACAATTATATAGACCTCTTAAAGTTTCAGTAGATAATTGAATTAACTATTCTTTATTCTTAAAAAACAAAGGCTATTCAGTAACAGTAAGATTGGCTCTAGACCAGCCTCAAGTGGCTCCTGATGCTAAATCATCCAGAGCCACATTTGGCTCCAGAAGAAAGTTACAACATTTCGACCACTGCCACATGGTGATTTTTCTGTTATTTACCATGATTGTATATTTTCTTGAGTATTGTAAAGCATAAAATATATGCTTATATTCATGTAAAAAGATTTGAATTCATTTAAAAGTAACTTTTTTATGCCTGGAATTTATAATTTTTAAGAGTTTGTAACTTTTTAGAAATTTATCTTGTGAAGCAACTAAAAATTTCAGCAATTTTGCTTCACTCATTTGGAAGTTACCAATTTTTAAGTGAGACAAGATGAGTTTGGATATGTTGCACTTTTAAAATTCAAGTTTACATTGATTTGTTTACATTTTTGTGTTACACTTGAATTTTCTGAGAAAAACAAAATTCCAAACTGGTGATTTGAGCTTATTAGTTGTTACTACAATGTAGCAATCAATTAAAGAGGAAAAAATTGTCATGCAACACAAAATGACCACCTAAATACTTGTTACCATGTATTTCAGTCTGATGCAAATTTTTTTGATGTAATTGCAGAGCATGTCAAATGGTAACTTCAACTTCGGTAGAGGCAGAGGAATGGCCAGAGGAAATGGTTTTGGGGATGATCAGCCGCAAAGTTTTGGTAAACCTGGAGGACTTGGTGGAGGCGGTGGTTTTGGAAATAAGAGCAGTGGTGGATTTGGAGGCGGAGGCGGAGGAGGATTTGGAGCACCTGGTGAAGATGGTGGCTTCGGCAGTCAGAATGGGGGTGGTTCTGGTTCCGGCAGTCGAGGTGGTTTTGGATCCCGTGGCGGAGGATTTGGTTCTAGTGATGAGCCCAGGTAAACTAAACTAATTGCGTCCCTTCTGATGTTTAGCTAAATTTAACGTAAGACTTGATAATACTAAATTAGAATATCCGGATGTTAATTAAAATTTCATGTAATAACAAAATCTACATGTTCCACATAAACATGATATGAATCAGTGATATTTGTACTAGACTGCTAGAAAAGTCTAGGTGCTTGTCAACATTGCACACACTTTTTATGTATGTTCTCATCATTACTCTTTTTGTACTTTTCAGGGGTGGAGGATTTGGAGAAAAGAGAGGTAAGTGAACATGTTGCATTTTTGCTGTACATCAAATTTTGCAGTAATTACAATTTTCACAATTAAATGATATCTGGCAGGATTTGGTCGAGGCCGTGGTTCAGCATTTGGCGGTTTCCAGTCCAAAGGCTCGAGTATGATATATATGTTTAATTTGTGGTATATTGGGCATTTGTGCGTAACCATGCGTCTTGATGAGTGTGCTTCACCATGTGATGATCTCCATCAGCAATTTGTACCTGCTTTACTCACAGTATAAATATGTACATAAATGCCTGATCCATTATGTTATGCTTGTTACCTCTTAATCACAGTTTACATACCGCCATTAATCTGTGGCTAGAACTGCAGCATATTTTTATTTTATTTCCACATTTTACTAGCTGTTCTATATGGATTATTTTCTGTAATGCTAATTTTTGTAGCTTTGATGCGAGTTATCTGGAGTTGTTTGTTCTCAGAATATGGCTGTAATTTGCATGCCTGCAAATTCTGCTAGTTGGGCTTTGAATGGTTCTGAATCTCTATATTTCTATTTCTACTGTGACCTTTTCATATTTTGAAGTGTGTAGTTTAAGGGAATTGTTGCTCAACTTGCAGTAATTATACAGCCACTGCTGAGAAGTTAAGTTTAAATTAAATGTACAAGAATAGGAAGAAAATAATTAAATAGGCTGAGGGAAGTTCTTGGTCATTAATCATGACATCAACAACCAAAGCATTAGCTGCACCTGTTATGTTATACCCAAGTACAGTACTTCTGGTAAACAGGTTTTGTCATACTTGTTATGTGTGGAGCAGTGGTCCATGTCAACCATGCTCATATTACTCAAGATTATTAACTTTCAAAATTGGCAGGAATGATATTTTTCTATCAGAATCGACAGGAAGGAATGCTTAAAATTATTATTTAATCAAAAGTACCCATGTTACCAAAAACTACATATCATTAACTTCTACTTTTCCAGTAAAATACACCCTCTTGCCCACACTGCAATTACTTCATATGGTACATGTATGAATATAAAGTGTGGTTATTATTCATATTTACTTAAACAGTAATTCACATAAAAATCACAAAATCAAAGTGGAATAGATCTACAAAGCTATTGTTGAAAGACTTAGCAGCAGTCAATTGCACTTAGGCCTAAAGCATGGGGGACTTAACACTTCTGTTGAAGATGTCACAGTCAATTGCAATCTGTGTCTTCCATGCCTATGGATTATGACTTTGACCAATATTGCAGTCGAACAGTTCACATAACTGACAGATTGGAGCAAAATAAAGCCCATTTAATGAGCTAATTGGCTAAAAATCCTATCTGGACTCGAAATTTTGCAGCCTCCCATTTTGAACTGGTTGAAAACCTGCTGGTCAGAATTAGGTCTGGGCATGGTCAAATCAGTGTCGGGCTCTGGGGCAGCCGCATGGGGCAGAGGGGGGCATCATGGGAGTAGGGCTCTTGAGTGGAGAGAGGGTGAAATGGAAGTTACAACTGTCATCCAGATAAAATAGCTTATCTTAAGACACTTGCGGGATGATATTACCTGAAAACTGGTGGAATTTATAAAGGTACGGAGGAGGGAATGTAGGTACAAAATATGATGACTATGACAGTTGATGTTATGGGAACAATTCCCTTTAAGCACCAAAAATCAATTATTTATTACCTTTCCAATGTGTATGTTGGCTTATGGTGTTAAATCTTTTAATGGCATTGAATTTAATACATGTATATACATTTTTGTAAGTTAATACATGATAATTATCTGCACAAGGCAAGTGGAAAAGCATAATGACATTGAAGGATAATGTTTGCAGCTTCTCTTTGGCATTGTGTATTTATCTATAAGCTAATATTTCACTTTAATTCAAGCTCTGGGTTTTAAAAGTTCTGTTATATCTCTGCTTTTACTCCAGTATTCTTCAGTTAAGCAGCTGTGTTATTGGTCAGGTGAATGGATCTGACTCTCATTTTGTAGAGTAACTGAATCTGGGATTACATTCTCAATAGATCTTAAATATTTTTTGATAAAGTTTTTGGTTAAGAAACCAGCTCCGTTCGAACTTGAGCGTTATTATGCGATGAATAAGTTGGTTATTTGATTGTACAGTTTTCATTTGGTTGTCCGTTTTATTTTCCAGGCGGAGGGGGTGCTTGCTACAAATGCAATGAAGAGGGTCACATGGCAAGGGAATGCCCGAACGCAGGCTCTTCCAGTGGCGGAGGTGGCAGTAAGTGAACTTACCTATAATTATGGAGACTGAGAGGAAAGACTGCAAAAAGGTGCTGAGTAACCTTAACCGAGTGAAACAAGGATTGTTTGAATAATTTTGATCATCGATTTGTGTAACTGAAGTTACTTTGTATAAGATCTTCATGATTGCAATTGATTTGTTGGTGGAAGAAAAAAGTTGTAATTCGAACCTGTATTTTGTTAATTGCCATTAGAAATATAATTCAAGGCTAAAGATTTCAATATATAATTGCACTCAATTGTAGGCATTGCAAGTACCACCAATGCTGGTCAGATGAAATACATTTGCCCCGCTTCACTTTTCACTGACAATAGGTCAGAGGATTCCGTAATTTTATACGGTCGTGCTACATAATACATTTGTGTTGAATTTTCAGAAAGCGGAGGATGCTACAGATGTGGTGGAGATGGCCACATAGCACGTGACTGCCCTGAAAGTGGGGGTGGAGGCGGCGGCGGTGGTGGTGGTGGCTCAAGTAAGTTATACTAGTGATTCCCAACTTTTGAAATGTTATTGTCCATATGCAGTTTATAGTTATTCAATGCCACATGTTTTTTGCAGAGGGCTGCTTCAAGTGTGGAGAAGAGGGCCACTTTTCTCGTGAATGCCCCAGTGGTGGTGGAGACTCGGGTAGCAGTGAGTAAAGTTCTTATATTTGTAATAAATTGTTACAATTGGATTGTGTGGCCCAATGCAATGTCATATACATAACTAAAAGCAGAATGCTTGAATCCTATAGTTACCCAAGAGCCAAAGGCTATTGTACCAAGGGCTATTGTACCAAGGGCTATTGTACCAAGGGCTATTGTACCAAGGGCTATTGTACCAAGGGCTATTGTACCAAAGGCTATTGTACCAAAGGCTATTGTACCAAAGGCTATTGTACCAAAGGCTATTGTACCAAAGGCTATTGTACCAAAGGCTATTGCAATGATTGTCTGACTTGTTATCTGGACAAATTATGCACTGCTTACTCCAGAATATGACTTGATTTACCCTTATTTTACTGTTCACAACCTTTGTGGTAGTGGATTCAGTGATATTGGTTTTCTACTGCACGGAAGTGAATGAGTTCTTTCTGTCGGGAAGATGTGATAACTCATATTGTAAGTTTTGTGGAGATGGGGTAACTTAAGCATGCTGCCAATACTAAAATCATAATTAAGCTTGACCCCTCCTATAAAGATCAATGGTATAATGTTATATGAAGCTTCATGGTTTTAAAAGGGCAAACTATTGAATTTTATTGAGGAGAATTTGAAATATATTTGGCCATTTTAAAGTTTATTCCGCTTAAATGACTTTATGAAATATGTGCTTCTCTAACAAGTGGCCTAATAATAGCTTCATCTGTATTGACTGTACATAAATTTGTTATCCTCGTGGAGTGAAGTTAGATGGATTGGTCCACTTCGATTAAATATATATATATATATGGTTTTTATTGACATAGGTTATATCAGAAAAAATACATATGTCACATTATAACTACAGCTCTACTTTGTGTTGGTAGTCAGTTGTAATGGGATAGTCATGTCATGGTAGTCATGTCAAGGAAGTGGCATGTCAGAGGAGCCCAGTGGAGATTAAAGTCTACATTACTTTATTTAGGAAATTACCAAGAGCATATATCATTTCAGGTTCTTTATTTGACATTAGTGCTTTAAATTGATGTATTTTATCTAAGTTATGGAAATTTGGAATCAGTTTATTTCTGGGTTCTGCATAATTGTTACAAATTAAGAGACAATGTAGTACATCTTCTACTTCATTACTATCACATTTATTACATTTTCTTTCTTCAAATGGTATTTTGGGGGTCTCATGTCTTCCGGTTTCAATTTTGAGGTTATGTGAGCTAAGCTTAAATCTCGCTATGTTATTATATGTTCTCTTGGGGAGGTTAAGATTTAGATAAGGTTCAAAGCAATAAGTAGTTTTAAATAATTTATATGTTCTTAGTTTTGGGTGCTTCTCAGAGTCATTAATCTCGCTAAGGATCCTTGATTGTTCGTTTTCATACAGTTTAAGTTTAAAAACAATATAGAATAGAAATCAATATTGTGCAGATGAATTAACAGCTGCAATTGCAAGACCCATTGTGTGCAAAATTGAAGTTGGAAGTGAATATGCCATGATTCTCAAAATCACAAATAAGGACATAACATTTTTGTAAACATTCAACAGTTATAGTTGTCATTGTTTGTTGTTTACAGGAGGAAAAGGATGTTTCAAATGTGGTGAAGAGGGCCACTTTTCTAGAGAATGTCCAAGTGGTGGTGGCGATTCTGGCAACAGTGAGCTTTTTTTTGTTGTCTCTGCTGTTGGTTAAATTTCTTTATCTGACCAGTATACGGGAATATAGGTGATACGAACTGTTGTATTTGCGCTCCTCGAAATGAGGTTTCCCGCGCTAAGTTATACTTTAAAACTGAATGGCCGGACCTGACACCACAAATTCTCTTGTCTGGTGCATGCATAACTTTTCAACCAGTTAACATTAGCATAAAGATTCATTCTTGTTCTCTTAGTGAGGCACAAATGAAATAAGTGATACTCTCGTTGAATGAGTCAAACTTGGCATGTCTGGATCAAACATGTCAGCTCTGCACATCCCTTCTGTCTTCTGGTTTACAGCCTCCCCAGTTTCTCCGTTATGAGTCCTGTCAGGTCTAGTTTCAGAGATTTATGCTGAGGTTCATCAGCTTTAGAAGAAATTGATGGGCGTTTAGCAGAACTATAGGTGCCTTATCAACAAGCAGCCTCATCGTCACTCTCTGACATTTCAGGAGTTTTAATCAAATTTTCTTCAGAAAAAGTCGTTTTTCATCAGCCCACACATCATCATTATTCATAACTCCTGGATAAGGTTTTCATTGTTTTTGTCCAATTGTTTATTGAAAAACAATAATTGTTGCAATCATTTCCAGCTTTTGTTGCATTCTGTTTAATATTGATGGTCGTCCAGTGGACGCTTTTGCCTCGTCAGTTTTAGTTGGAGTAAGAGTCTCGTTATTAGGAGTTAAAACTTCATGCCCAGTGGGCTGGACGGTCTCCCCAGTGGGGTTTTTCACCGTAGTTTTAGACGAAATTGGAGACGTTGGATGATCGGGCGAAAACAAGATGGCGTCTTCCACATCGCCATGTGTTTATGAAGAAGAATTGGTCATTTTTAGCAATACTCAACATTGTCGGCTTTATTCCAGTGCATATATAGCAGTAGTAAATAAGCGGCTGGAAACAAGTTTTCAGTGCAAACTTTAGCAAGTTGGTGTGAACTCCTGTCACACGTTCACTCACTGAGATAGGGAAATCTCGTACCAAAGGCTATTGGCATGATTGTCAGACTTGTTTGGATCTGAAGGCTGTCAATATTTTTGAAGTAAATTTTCCTGCCCATTGGCCAGTGCACAGAATTTTTAAAGAGGTTAACATTGAATGGTATTTAGATGAGAATGAGTGGCAGTCATATGAGATTTTTAAAAGTGGGTCGGACATTCAGCTCACTAGATGCACCATGTGCATTATCACAAATAGCTATGGTAAATCCTTTGCATGACATTCAACAGTAATAGTTGTCATTGTTTGTTGTTTACAGGAGGAAACGGATGCTTCAAATGTGGTGAAGAGGGCCACTTTTCTAGAGAATGTCCAAGTGGTGGTGGCGATTCTGGCAACAGTGAGAATTTTTTTGTTTTTAATTTCTTTGTCTGACCAATATAAGGGAATATAGGTGATAAGAACTGATGAATTATTATTTCAAGATGCCGTAACTTTTTTTCAGGGGGTTCCGGAAAAGGCTGTTTCAAATGCGGAGAGGAAGGCCATTTCTCTCGTGAATGCCCAAATGCTGAAGCAGGTAAGCAATATTGTGCCGCTTCTGAGCCAATTTCTCTGTAATAAGAACCTCTTGCCAACTGAATTGCACTTACACAACTCAAACGAAGCCTACCTACTATATAAGATTTGATCAAGGTCTACTTAATTTATTCATTGACTGTAGATCATATTTATACTTTGAACCCACTTGAGTGATCAGTACTTCAGTTAGAACTACGCCTATTTTTAAACTTTTGAAATGTGTATCATGTGTTAACTAGCCTGTGTATTAACGAAATGATAATTAATTACATGAAATTGTGCACCTTTATGCTTTTGATTCTTTCATCAAGATAAATTCGTTTAGCATACCTGATTAGATATGTAAAGATCAGATGGCAATTTCATTTGTTAGGCTCTGTATAATACTCTGTGGCAGGTTGTATTTATGCTTTGTACCCTCTAATAATCTGAAATATTACTTTAAATTTCAGGTGGTGATGGTGAAAGTAAGTTCTGTTTTGTATATTATTTTTGGAATTGAAGCTTTATTTTTTCTTGCAAGTTTGTTTTGTCATGTGATCTCACTAATTTGCTGTGTTCTGAGACAATGCATTCAAATGTGAAGAAATTTTAAGTAGATAGCTTTTAGTTTATTTTTTGGAGCATGTATATGCTTGTGTTAATTTCAACATTGCCAAAGAAATCCTAGACTTGTCCTGACAGTAAAGATGCTAAATGTTAATTTTCTGAAATTTTCAGAGAAAACTGAAATATATGTGCCGCCAGCACCTCCAGAGACTGAAGAAGAGATCTTCCAGTCAATTACTGCCGGAATCAACTTTAACAAATACGAGAGTATCCCTGTTGAAGTATCGGGCCGGGATGGACCTTCACGGGGCCTTGCTAAGTAATTAGTAGTTTGATAATGGTTTTCTTATAAATAATCTGGGGAAAAGTGCAGTATAGCGGACTCAAATTCCTGACCATATTTATCAAGCCTTGTTGCCAGGCCTATGGCGTAAAAATAAAAAAGCTTAAATTCAATGGATTACATCAAACGACGGTGATCATTTTCAAGGCAAGAACTTTTTTTTTTATCGTTGGAAACCTGCTGCAATTTGACACAAATTTTATTCTTATTGTTTGCAAGGAAAAAGTTGGTAAGAATATATAGTGATTATTTTCATATTTCATGGATGCCAAATACGGGCATGAAGTCGGGTCCGCTATACTGCACCAAACCCATAATCTGGCAATATTTCAATTGGTGACATTTGAATTTTCCGAAATAGCTTCAATACTTTTAGGAGTTAATATTTATGAAGTATTTATAAGGTATTGTATTGGTTTCAGTTTTGATGAGGCCGAACTCTCAGAAACTGTCCGCTCAAACGTAAAGAAAGCCAACTATGAAAAACCAACACCCATCCAGAAGTGGGCCATTCCTATTATTCTGGCGGGGCGAGATCTCATGGGTTGTGCTCAAACTGGATCCGGCAAAACGGTGAGTTGACACATGATAGGCCACATGATAGGCCACATTTATGAATAATTGTTTAATATGACAAATTTTGAATGGTTTTTCTGTCTTCTTCAATTGCAGGCCGCTTTTCTCTTACCCGTCTTGACTGGAATCATCAAGAATAACCTAATCGAAGGTGGATCTGGATTCGGGGGACCTCAAAGCCCTGCGGCAATTATAGTAGGACCAACTAGAGAATTAGTCAACCAGATTTACTGTGAAGCTAGGAAATTTGCCAACTCAACATGCATCAGACCCGTAGTGGTTTATGGAGGTACTTCAGTGGGACATCAGTCGAGGGAGGTTGAGAAAGGAGCTCACCTCGTTGTAGGAACTCCAGGTCGTTTGTTAGACTTCATTGGTAAAGGCAAGGTAAGCAGACTGGATTTGATTATTAGGTACTGGGGAGAAGTCTGGATTTTCTGAGTAATTATTCTGGTGTTTTGCAAGGCAAAGGTGAACATAATTTCAACATTGTATATATACAATCTTCGCCATTGCTTGCCATATACTCAGCAACCTCTGCGTGTTTGGTATCCTAGCAGGTCATTCCTCAGTGACAGAACTCCCTTCAGTTTTGTGTTGCCTGCAGAGTGCCAGATAATGTGTATTCTATGTGCTATTTGATTATTATTGTAATAAAAATATTTTAAACATAAATATTAAGTCCTTTGAGAAATTATGGAATTTGCTGCTCTTAAGCTTAATGTGGCATGTACATTTGAATAATATAATTGACAAACATGCTGTTGTGTACTTTTCCAGATTGACTTGACGAAGGTAAAATACCTGATTTTGGATGAAGCCGACAGAATGCTTGACATGGGTTTCGAGCCAGAAATCAGAAAATTAGTGACAAACTTCAACATGCCAGAGAAAGGACAACGCCAGACACTCATGTTCAGTGCCACTTTCGCTGATGAAATTCAGCAACTTGCCAAAGAATTTTTGCAGGACTATGTCTTTGTGACAGTTGGTCGAGTAGGTGGTGCCAATTCTGATATCACACAACAAGTCTTCCAAGTCTCCAAATACGAGAAGAGAGACAAGTTGGTTGATATTCTCAATAACAGCGGTAAGAATTCATTTTTGATACCAATTTATGATATTAAATGGTCAGCAACTTACGATCACCAGGGTCGTTAACTACTGCAGATTTTCAATTAAGCTGGAGGTTACTTGCCTGCAGAATTTGGAACTGCCAACATCGAATTTTTGTAAAGATGGGATGATTTGTAAAGTTTGCGCTAATTATTTCTTGTCCTGGCTTATATGTTGACCTTATCATCTGAGCAATTAAATGTTTCTGTGTTTTGATATATATCCTGGCTTTCACCAGTAGCAAGGATAGCTTGTGTGTGTATCATTTGGATTTGCTGAATTAGATGTGTTGGATTTATTGCTATCTATGGTTTGGTAAATGTGCTATATTCCATGCATTAGTTATCAGATAAGTTCTAAGCTGTGAACTTAAAAATTGTATAATTGTAGTTAGAATTGCGCAGTTGTCCCAGAAAATATACCGTTGTATTGTTATTTAATGGAATTTCTTTTTGTTTTTACAGGGACAGATAGGACTCTAGTTTTCCTTGAAACAAAACGAAATGCTGATTTCCTTGCTGCCTATTTGTCTCAAAAAGAGTTTCCTGCTACAAGTATTCATGGGTAAGAATTTCTGGAAATATTTGCATCCACATAATTGACGTTGTATAGAATTGTAATTAATACTTAGTTTTCCCATTTGATGCAGTGATCGGCTGCAAAGAGAGAGGGAGGAGGCACTGCTCGACTTCAAAACCGGTCGTGCACCAATTTTGATTGCAACATCAGTAGCTGCAAGAGGTCTCGATATTCCCGGTGTTAAACATGTCATTAACTATGACCTTCCCAGTGGTGTTGATGAGTATGTTCACCGTATTGGCCGAACGGGTCGCTGTGGAAACTTAGGTAAAGCGACGTCTTTCTTCGATCCAGATGAGAACCAGGATAAAGACCTTGCTCGTTCACTGGTCAAAACTTTAGCTGATGTAAGTAGATAAATACAAGCCTTTGATTTTCCTGTGATTATTGTCTGTGACTTTTATCATAGGGTAATATGTTCATGCTTTTTGCATCCACAGGCACAACAAGAAGTTCCTCCATGGTTAGAAGAAATTGCAGAGGGCGCCATAGCAGCTGGCTTTCAGGGTGCTGCCGGCAAGTTTGGTGCCAGAGACACGCGCAGAGGAGGAAGGGTATGTCATATTGTTATACAGCAGACTAGGTGATTTCGCAACATTGCTAAATTGGCATTAAAAGTAGTTTGATTACTGCACCCGTTGACTTCAATGTGGTGGCGAAAAAAATAGTTCTAGAAATATCTGGCATAATGCCGCACAATGCAATTCTCAGTACAGGAATTCGTCCGGATGTATTTTGGTGGTTAAAATCATTTATGGCGACAGAAACATGTTAAGATCCTGACCAACTGCCTTGCCTACTATCATTTGGGTTTGTGGAAACTCCCCTTACCTCAAGTGGTTAGGATCTTGCTTAGTTGGCAATATAACAGTAGTCTATATTCTGGTGATGAAAGAGCTCAAGATTGCATGATTGTATTTTATTAGCACCTCTGAATACACACTATTTGAATTTTCGTTTTACAGAAAACACATGATGATGGCGACTTCGGGAATTCCAATGGTTTCAGCAGCAATAGCGGAGGAGCACCCAATGATGGTGGTGATGATGAGGACTGGGATTAGTGAACTGATCATTCAAGCATTTCTGTGCTATGTACACAAAAAACTTGATGAGCATTTTTTGACAGTTGATTTCTCATTACCAAGTGCTGTTTTGAACAATTTTACTTTTTCCACAAATATCACCAGAACTTGTTAATTTGTAGTTTCTGTTAACTTGTGTAGATAAAATGTTATGGTTCTTTTAAGTAGTTAGCCAGCTGGACTGGAGCAGGTTCAGTTTGTAACATCCTTAACTGTGAGTCAAATGCATTACCGTATCATGTGCTATTATCCTTTTTGGTGCCTACTATGAAACGAGAACGCTGTACAGTTGGTTAAAGGGAAAGGGTTGCGGGTGACTACTATAGCTATGCAAAAGTCACTTGTGGCATGTTGGCTAACCTTAGATTTTACTAGTTATACCTGATTATTTTAGCTTTGTATTCCATGTACTTACCGAGTAATGTCTGCTTGAATCTTTTTCTGCAAGATGTGTTCCAAAACATGTGTCATAATCAACCATTCTCCCGACTAGGAACTCCGTCACGATATGTTCAAAAGGTGTTACTATTAAATGGAGGATTAACTGGTTTATAGATCTTCCACACTATGTAAAGCACCGCGGGTCAGTGACATTAGGTGGTAGGTTATGCACTTGAATGCAGGACACGTGTTAGTAATGTACAGTTCTACCTTGGTGATAGTGAGACACTGTTTTAGGTGTCTGTTTTTCTGCTGCTGCTTATCGTCCAGACTTTACCTGTAGCTCTTGTAGTCACTAATTCTGTCTTCTGATTAAGATGCTTGAACTCCACAGATGCATTGATATTAGCCAAAGATGTGTTCGCCAACTTAAATCATTCCGAAACTGCCATGGAGTGAATTTGATGTAAGAATACTCAGGTAGCCGTAATTAGCTGTCTGTCATTCCTAATTATTTGTTGGATCTTCAAATTTCCACATTATGCCTGAAAAGTGCCAAATCTTTTTTCAGTTACGTAGTTAGCCTATATCTTATCCGTCCAGTCCCATGTATTTGATGGATAATCGGCTCATAATTTTTGCAAAACTAGCATGATATCTGAAATCGTATATAATTTTAAAAGAGTAATTTTAAGTTAGGAGTTGGCTCCCAATATCAACCTTGATGTGGGCCACAAACACATCACACTGAAGAAAAGTTCAAAATTGCTACTGGTTAAAACAGAAATAGAAAAGAATGCAGTTCAGAATAGACTGGCTGTGAAAATAGCCATCCCTTGTATGGTGTCCAGCTATATGCATGACATGCCTGCCCAGATAGCATGCCATGTCAGATCGACGTATGGCTGACTTGGCATGCTACTGGGTGGGCAACATGCCCGTGTTGTCACTGAATGGTGCTGTGGATGTAAGTGAACCAGTCATTCTTTCATCATGATTATAAGTTCTGTTAATAGAAGTGATCACACAAAATTATCCACCTGTTAGTGTGATCACCTGACACTTTAGGGGTCATGTTAGTAATTTTTTCCTAAGTCATTTGTTACAATTTTTTCTACATTTGATTTGACTTGATAAAACATATTTAGTTCTAGTCGCAGATTCACGTACATTAAAAAGTGATTCCATATTGATCTGAATAAAGATAATTTTTCAAGATAATTGTCCGGGTGGTTTTTTTAATTCGTCTTCGTGCTCCCTAATGATCTTGTTTGACTCCTTGGATGAGGCTCAGTAGCACTATGCCATAAACTATTAGCTTACTGTACTTGCCCCAATGGAACAATACCAAATTAAGGGTTTATTTTGAAGATTTTTGATTGAAAACTTGCACCAAGTTTTGGCAGATTGGTGTTGGTTGCCAGTTGGCCCAGTTTCTATCCTGTGGCTATCGGCCCATTGTTAAATCAGCCAGCTGTTGTGATGTTGGTGGGTTTTATCCAGTTAGTCGTGTGTTAGTTTGTAATATGGGCAATTGAGTGGTCTGAGGTCAGTTTTGTCAGCAATAAGGCGGCAATGTGCTATCTGAATGTTAAATATAGTATATAGTTGTCCCTGAACTGGGAAATACACTTCTACTGATGAGAGTTAATATAACATCGCTCATATTCATGCATGGAATCATTCAGCGTGTTCAAGAGTACCGTCAGGACTAGTTTTTAGGACCGCTTACTTGTCCACTAATCAGGTCTGACCATTGTCTTAAGTCAGTTTGCCTGGTGTTCAAAATATTTCCGGCGGAGCCATTATCTATAGCGTTGTGATGATGATGATGAAGAAATCACATCAATGAATTGCAATAGAAAACTAGCATGTATTAAAGGACCTGACTGACCCTATTTGATGCCAGATGGCGATCGTTAAGGGGCGTTCACACTATCAAGACCTACGTATGACCACGTCATAAAAAAATTGGCTATACGTGCTCTGTTACCTATAAATTCTTTCCACGATCGTACGTTGGGCAGCCATAGATTGCTCGTCACCTTGTCTTCCGTGCGAGCGATCTACGAGTGCCTCATGTAAGCCTGACATATGTTCAGTGGACGTCCGCCGAGCGTTCTACGAGTGGATGGCGAGCACATACGGATGGACAGTGGCCACGGATGTAGAACGTACGTAGGACGCTCGCTGAAGGACCCCCGAGCAAGTTATGTAACTAATATAAACAATTCACTTGTAGAACGTACGCAAAAGTTACATGTTGCCCTCTCCATGCTCCATGTATTTACGTGAGTGGTCAAGTGCAACCAGGAGTGATCTATGAATTAGCACGAGTATACGTAACACACTCCGCAAGTGACTCACATATGGCCAAGGATGAACAAGAGTGAAAAAATATTTTCTCTAGTATTGGGTCCAAGCGACCAACGTCAGTCATTAGGACTTCATTGTGGTCATACGTAGCTCTTATACGTGATAGTGTGAACGCCCCTTTAGGCTTTAGACAGCTCAGATGAGATGGGTCTACATTGTATATCTTATGAAGTCTTAATGACTGACGTTGGTCGCTTGGACCCAATACTAGACAAAGCTTATAACAATTCATCTTGGAGTAAGCACATCATGTTGCATATTATTCATGTACTTTGAAATGGGCGTGTTCTTCATGTCTTGAAATCATTGATCGCTTCTTCAAACTAAGCAAAAATTTTGAAATATAAGTACAATGCTAACTGATCTCTAGCAAATTTCCATGTCATATGACAGAGCTATGGGCATGATTGGAGGCGGTGGTCTTGTTCTGTCCTGTTTGATTGCAGGTTGTTGAGAGATAATAAGTCCCCCCACACCCAGTCAGCCTGTCCTTATAAAAAAAAGGTCTGTTTTGACTCGCCTGTTAAGTTCAGAGATCTTCCCCAGCGAAATTGAAGACAATTACAAGTTGAGCCAAGCTTAGCAGCTTAATTGATCATGAGCTTCTCAGATCTCGCAATTTTAAAGGATTGGTCAGTGAATGTTAAAAAATAAACCTAAATTTCATATTAGATAACATTGTGCAGTACATTTCCCATCATATTGGCAGATCCGTGAAGCCAAGAATTATGAGGTCATTTTAAGTCTGATTATAAGTTGGACCATCAATACATGATCAAGGTCCTTGATACCATGTTTTGATCACTATATTTGTTCAATCTGTACACGTGCGATTTTCAAAATTTCAACTTTGTTATGTACAATTAATTCACTCTCATATAAGGTTTGTATTAACCTGTCAAATCAACTTGTCGCGCCGGACGTACGCAGTCTTGATTTGGACATAGCAACGCTCTGGGCTTTCCTTTTTGGGCAATGTACGAACATAATTCTGTGTGATATGAAACGCAGATCACCCAGCCTGTATCACCCGCTATTTCACGTGATAATTCTAATACCCAATACCACAGGAACAGAAATCCCACTCAGTGCAGGCATTCTTATTGTGCAGTAATGGTTTTAAGTTGTGCACCCATGACCACTACGAGTTGACCACCCAATCCCCAAGGATGATGAAAACAGCCATGCTGTATCACATACCAGCTGTAACGTTCAATGCAAATCTCAAGGCATATTCCCTTAGCTTTTTCCGGCATGTCATGTTCAAATACAATGTAATCACCCAACCAACTTGAAATGACATCTTTTGTTGAGACTATTGAAATGACGGAAGACAGTAATAAAGGGTTGTTACATTTTTAATCATTTTTCCTATTTATAATATATATATATATAATATATTACATAACTGTGTGATATCCCACAACAAAAAATACATTTTGTAAACTTAAGCCATAACCAATACTTTGCTGGGTCAGTCCTGTGAAACTACAAGGGTGAGCAATTTGTGGTAATTATCATTTTAATGGCCATTGACAAATATAACAAGACTGAACAAAGTTGTAAAAGACAAAAACAACCGAATTATGAAATAAACAAGCAATTGCAATGATACACAAAGACCATGGTTCCTTGCCTACAAGATGCCGCTACATGGCAGGAGAACAGTTAACCCAAGCAAGAATATCCCATGTTGAACACGGCTGATTTTATACACAAATACCCTAAATGTTTGATGCATCTCAGATCTTGCTAGCAGCCTTCTGTCTTCATGTTAGACCAATAGAATATGACATTTACTGATGAACAAACAACAGTAATGTAATTAGTACCAGTTAATGTATTTTACACATTCATAACAGAAGAAAACACAAGAATTCTCATAACGTACACATAACAGAACCCTGAAACTGATGCAGAAAATGCTTAGTAAAACTGCAAAAATGAACTCTCACCATAACTTGTCACAAGACATCAATATATTCTGTTACACTTTTAATCATTAGTAATGCTTGTAACACAATGGAATTCTTTGTTTACAAAATATACACAAGTAAATATACACAATGAAAATCAACAGAAGTCTATGAAAGACTTATAGAGCTTAAGTGAATAGCTTGATGCACATGCAAAAGTGGCATTTCTGGTGAACCCAACAATCAGCATTTCTTAAAATGTAAATAATGTATTGGGCAATTTTGATCCTTCAATGACTGACAACACCTAGATCAAGCTGTCAGAACAAAATATTGTTGCAATGATATGTACACCAACTTACTTATACAAACCATGAGACATGGCTATACATTACAAACTTCATCACACTCTCTATGTCATCTCAATGTTCTCACGCTGCACATTCACACACTTTCCACTACTCAACAAGACTATTTACGTAAATTAAAGAGGAATTTCAAACGAAAGCTTGTGGCCAATCTCTTGAAACCGCAATTAAGAGGCCAGTTTCAAAAAGAGATCCATAATTTATCGAGTTACACTAATCGGGCTACTTGAAACCACCTATTTCATAGCAAATCACATTTTAAACAAGGCAAGAGATCAACCTTCCTTCGAACTTTCAATTCATAATTTTAAGCTGAAGAAAGTGAATGGATATTTAAATGAACTTTTTGTTGCATAGTATCTATATGCTTTCCAAACCTGTCAAGGCCCTTCAGAAGAATACATTTATATTAAGTAAAGACTGAAACTAATTATGGACTTTAGCATTTACAGACAACAAGCAGTGGTTTTGGACACACAGCGTTTTGGGCAATAAATTTGCATGGGTTCAGGCAAGGGCACTTAGACTGAATAAAAACACCTAGACAACAAAAATTATTCACAGCAAATAATTTTCAATAGCGAATCATATACATGTACACCTGTGTTCTTTTTCTCTATACACATTGTTAAACTACGCATATCAAAATCAGTTCACAGTACCCAGAGTAAAATAATAAAGAAGCAGTCATTTATTCACCTCATTTACTCTATAAATGACTATAAAATAATATCTATTTGTCTCGTATCACCTTTTACAAATCCTATGCTTTGTCCTATGTGTGATTGCACAATTGGCAGAAGGCCTAATGGAAATACTTCACCTTGTAACCTTGTAAACTACTGTTCGTGTTCAATTGATTTGTGCATACCTGCCATGCACCTGAGTCCCTAACATTCATTCTCCTAGTTTCACATGCTACCCTTTGCATTGGAGAATTGTGTCAAGATTAACACATGTACTGGCACTTGTAGAAACAGCATGTAACAACCAGTGTTAGTCTATAAAACCCGCCACCTTGTTTCCATGACTGCAATGCTATGTACGTCTAAAAGCATTTGTCACATTCAATAAAAACTATCAATATATCGCCCAACTGCACTGCAGTTAGGATTCCATCATGGCTTTTAGATGAAAACAAGGTGGACGGGAGTTCAGCTGTCGGGGACGTGATCAGTTCATGAGAATGGAATGACTAGAGAGAGGGGTGAACTATCATTGCCATAGATTGGTCGACAGGGTGTGTCCCGCTGCGGCAGTGGCAGGTGCTCCCCATCCGCCCATTCGCGCCTGAGTCTGTTGGAAACCCCCCATTCCTCCTCCTAGGTTCAAGCCGCCCATCTGGTTGGACATCTGGTTGGACATCTGAAACATCATTTTAAAAGAATAATAATTTATACAGAGGATATACAAGATTCCTCAATAAAATATTTGCAATGTTATCATATTTGTTGTCATCATGTGAACAGAAATACATAACTTCTAAATTAGCTGATCTTGTAACCTTAGATACATACAGACAGTAACACATCAAGGATGTACAGACTGACTGAACACTTGAATCTCTCAATTATCTGTTCCAGGCCGAAGTGTTCTCAATATAGCAAGCCAACTTATCTGTTCCAATAGCTGATTATAATTGTAAACATACAATCAGCCAAAATTTTGGTTGAGAGTTTGCCATCTGGCAAGATTGTGTTGGGTTGTAACATTTATTCAAACTTACCTAGTAGTAAAAAAGAAAAGAAAAACAAGGTAATGGTCATTTACCTGTTGCATGTTGTACATATTAGGCATGTTGTACATGTTTGGTGCTTGCATCATCATTTGCTGCTGCTGCTGAGGCTGCTGCATCCCTGGCATCATCATCCCTCCTCCTCCTCGACCCATTTGGTTCATCATCATCTGCTGTCCTTGGCCTCCCTGCAATGTATCAAAAGCTCTTTTATTCAAACCAGTTTAATCAAGGAAGATTCATTTATAACTAAATGGCTCAATAACACAAGGAACACAAGTAGCATGGGACCATGACAGGCAACTTAAACCTTTAAACAACCTAATATATGTCATTTCAAACTTATCTGTCACATAATGTATAATTTCATAATAATACATAGTTATTTCAGTTGTTAAATTTACTTTTTTTTTTCTTCAATCAACTTGAGAAGTAAGTTCAAACATGAAAAATTTGTGACCAAACTAAATCACCACCAAATTCCTTTCAGGCAAACTTGTATATTCAGATTTTTCCATGCCAAGTGCAAAAGTGCAACCTGTTGCTTGCCTATACAAGCATTCGAATAAGAATATATTTCCTTAATAGCAGATTACACAGCACACACAGAAAACGCTGTTGAGGACTTGCGAGAGTATGATATAGGCATGCAAATCTTAATTATTGAAAGTCAGGAAAACAGAGGTCAAACAAGTTACATGTGTATTGAAGCCTAAAAGAGCCTGTCAAAATGTGGCGAAATCTTGTGAATGTCTACTCCACATAACAATTATTGATAGATAATTCACTTATACCTAAGTATTTCATAGCACTTATCTAGCACAACATTGCTTGACCTGAGCAGAAAATAATACCAGTGCTGCCACCTGACTTATTCTTAAGGAAGCAAACCTGTAGGAAAGCTGTGTTGAGGACAGGTGTGCTTCCACTGAAGTTGGCCGCCGAATTAACACTAGGGTAGCTGGCCATCACATTATGTTGCAAATCCATCATGGGATCTACCACCATGAGGTTGGGGGCTGAGTTCACATGCTGAAATCAACAGTCTCTCCACTAAGTTTCATCAGTATCACATCAGCGAAATGCTATTACAACACCATCAGTAGCCACTGTTGGGTAGGACGTTAGTGTGCTCACTAAATATTCCTGAAACTTCATATTTATCTCATAAAAGCGTTTCCTACCAGCAAAATATTTCATAAACTAATGAAAGTGCTTTATGTACACTAATGGGAATGTGACGGGATTAAGTTGGAAAAATGTCAAAGCACTTACAGGCATGTTCTGCTGACCGCCCATCATATTAACTTGTCCTGGCATCATGTTGGACATCATTCCCACCCCGTTGTGCATCATATTTCCAGCGTGCGATGTAACTGGCTGTTGTCCTCCCATGTACATACCCCCTGGTAACGAAAATACATAATTATTAAATCTATTCATTTTCAAAATGCCTAGGTCATCTGTTAAAATCTCTTGCATTTCAAAATTACTCGGATCGCACCTCCCATGCCATATGGCTGCTGATTACTGGACGGCCCATATAAAGCAAGAATTGATTCCTTGGTAGACTTTGAGTCCTTTTTCTCTTCAACGAGAGACGAGAGATCAGCTGAAGCAGATGAAGTAGACTCTGTGGCCGAGGGACTTGGGCCTGAGACAAATTCGCTGAAGGGGTCAGAGTTTCTCTGGTTATTTGTTAGCTGCGGCTCATCTGCAAGAAACATTTGGATTAAACATTACTAATGTGATAAAAAAACACAGTTCCAATAAAGAATTATTCAAAGAAAGTGAACTGACAAGCCAGCCACCATGTAAAAATTATTATTGAAATTGAAAATACATAGAAAAAGAGTTGCAAGCCAACTCAAATATCCCTCAGATTTCTTCAACAGGATGACTTATTTAAAGGAACACAAAATGCAACAAAAGGATTAAATGAGAATAAATAAACCAGATGATGTACTCCGCACACAAATGTCTTGTTAGTCTTGACCAGATAAAATGTTAAAACGTATATTGGTTAGTAAAAAAAGAATAGTTATAACTGCCAGGGTTTAGGTTTAGTGCAGTATAGCGGACCCAAATTTATGCCCATATTTAGCGTCCATGAAATATTAAAATATATCACAATTTTTTGCCACATTTTGTGCTAGCACACTATAAGAATATTTGTGTAGCTGCAGCGTAGCGGGGGTTTGTGGGTGGTAGCCCCCTGAGAAAATTTAAAAAAAAAATAATGCCTTGCCTTGAAAATGCAACCCGTTTGTTTGTGACGTCATACATTAATTCAAGCATTTGATGTCATATGCATAGCAACGAGGCTCGCTTAATATTGTCTTAAATTTGTGTCCGCTACACTGCACTTTTTCTCCCACAAGCAAAATCAATCCATGACAGAAGAAGCAGCATAAATGTGAGACCTCATGCAAGTAAATAAGTAATAAAATAATAATCAACAAAAGACTTAAAATTATCAATGGCCTCCTACCAAAACATTACAGGCATTCAGTTAAGAGTTGATATTTCACATCCCACATTCAAGAATATTTTCACTTAAAACTACTGGGTCAATATCACAATGCACCCAAACATATCATTTGTTTAATAGTGATAACATTTTCAGCCCAATCAGAGTTCAACCAGATGAAAACCAAAAGCCCATTCTCCTTTCTTACCCAACTGATCTGAAGGGACAGAGCTAGTCTCTGTTATTACGGGCACAATATCGACTGGAGTGGGTGTCAGTGGGGCAGACATAAAGTCTGAAAGCCAAGATTGTTTCATTATTTGCATAATTACATTTATGATGATGAATGTTAAAAAATTTCCATTGTAAACAGTTTTTATTTGTGTTAATGGCACAAGAAGCCCTAATTATGTTAATTAGAGGATAATAAACTCAATGAAATCATAAGGTATGAAAAATTGTCAGTTATTAATAATGATCTGTACAACTGAACAGAAATTAGAGAGTTGTGAAAATAAATTTGTTCTATATATATATCAACAATTCAACATTAATATCATAGAAATGAAACAATACTTAGTTTATTTATTTATTCATTCATAATTTCATTAAAACACAATATGAACAAAGTATAAACATCCACAACATAATATACAAGCACGAAACAAAGAGACAATCATGATTCATGAAAGAATTATGACTTACCTAAACCAAGTAGATCATCTATGTTTGATTCCTTAGGCTTCTCCACAGGAGGCGCAGCTGAGCTGGGCGTCTTTACCGTGGCAACGGAAGCCTGGTTATTAGAACTACTTCTGCTCTCAGGTTTGCTTACATTACTTCCAGGAGAAGATGCCTGCAAAAACAGCATACCTTCACAAAACTCTATTTCCTCAAGTTTAGACATTCTCAGTTCAAAATCAGTCAATTTTCAGTTCAAAATTAGTCAATTGTCAGCCGCAAAATAGTTAATGTGATAAGTTAGGAGATTGCATTACTAATATGTGAACATTGAATAACCACAGGCAGTTAGTTGATGCAAACTATTGAAGTAGGTCAGTGAATCCATTGTCTATTTCCTCGCAACAACAAGCTATTAGATTACATGCACCAGTTGGGAAAGCGAGACCAATCACAATTTAACTTAAATGTGATACACAGAATTTTTTTAGAATAAATGTATTTAGAGCACATCTTCAGACACAACAAAACATGAAGAGGTTAACGTGCACTTCTAAATATGCCTGATAAATTTACTGAATTAAGAGACACTAAAACACAAAACATGCAAAAAGCTGAAAAGATTTCAAGTTAAACCAAGCACTAAATTTGTACTCACTGCAGGTACGCTTACATTTGAAGCAGGTCTTGGGCGTGATTTCTTCTTTTCTTTCTTATCTTCAGCTACAGGCTGTATAATATAAATTTTTTGCTTTCAGTCTTTATTTAATAATTATCATCTTTTTATTATGAAAGCAATCGATAGACTATTACACATCACAGTGTATTTTTCTTAATACTTGTTTGGAGGATTAAAAGAAAAGGAAGAAGCCGCCATGACGAAAATGTGTTAAGTGTTGTGCGCAGTTATATGCAGCCATTCAAAGTAAAGTATTGGAACTACAGTGTATTATGAATATGATGTAATTATAAACATTATGAAGTGCCAATATTGATTGTGTTTCTGTAATTTCAATAAAAAGTAATAATATAAATGTAAACGAAAACAGTTTATACCATTTCACATTCACAACATTATCATTTTTACCAAATATATTTTATCTACATTTATATTTTATAAGTCTTAATGTGAGTAAAGACAACCTTAATAATATTATGAGAGATAATATAATAAGTAGGAAATAAAACCAACTTAAAGTGACCTTAATCTAAAGCAGAGATCCAAAGCCCATTGCACTACAGTATACGCCTATAGCTAAACACCAGTGAACGATTTAGCCTTAACTCAACTAAACCCCTTATTGCCATCATGGTTACTGCTATCATTCAGTGCACAATAAAATAGAAGTGACCAAAGACAACTACACCAACCACCACATACAATCATACACGGGGTATTACACCCACAGACAAAACTACATAAAAACATACACCCTCAGACAAAATTTTATACATAGACAAGAGTGCACAAATGCAGTCTTTCACTCACAGCTGCAGCAACAGTCTTGCTTGGCCTGACAGAGCCATTCTGTTCCATCTTAAAAATAACAATTTTGAAGCAACAGCAAATTTACTTGACATTCAAACTAAAGACCTTGACACTTTCATAAGAATTGTTCTTACAAAAACAATTTGTGGCAATAAAACAAATTCGATTGGCAAAAGATGGAAATACACAAACACTCTCTACATGATGGATTTGTTAACCTGTACTGAATTGTTTGGGTGTATATATTCTGGATATAACCATATGTGTATGCCAGAAATATTGCATTCATAACTACAATTGACCAGTGCAAGCCATCAGGCATGTATACCATATTCACATACAGCTTGAAATGGTACAAGCCTTTGGTACATTTACACAATATCAATTTTACATGTTTGTGTGTTTCCAGGGTAGACAAATCAGGTGGTTTACACTAAGTCTCATAATTCTATTGCTTTAACAAACAAAAATACCAAATTCTTATGAATTTTAAAGTAAATAAAAATTTAACCAACAGCCAAACTAACTATCATGATACTGACCTGTAAAACCGGCTTTGGAGGAACCCATCCTTGGGCTTGGTATTTCTTATGTTCATATTTAGCCCTGATGAATGACTCTAAAGAACTACATAAATAAAAACATAATAATTAATCTAACATACACAACAGCGACAACACGGACTTGTTCTATAAATTTGAAATATTCTTCAGTTACTATAATCATTAAAAGATTTATTTCCAAGTACAAAAAACGAATGTTAACTTTTACAGATTCAAAGTAGAAATGTCACAACTTGGTTTTTAAAAAAAAATCTTACGAATCTGTTTGTGGCCTTCTGAAGTGATCAGGGATGTTGGCTTCATACACAGCTCTAGCTCTACTATTTCCCATTTCTTGCATCATCTGAAGTGCAAAACACCCATTGTTAAATTAATAATTAAACAATACAATTGTTAACAAACTGTAAACAATAAAAAGGCACAGGTCTCCAGTCTCCACTTACAGCTATTTGTTCTGCAGTCCAGCTGTCAAGATTAACTGACTTCACCTTGGAAATGTGCACTCCTAGATTTCTGTGAATACCAGCACATCTGATACATAGAAATATACCTAGATTCCATGATGCCCATCTTGGCCCTGAAAAACACAAACATATAAAGTCTTATAATAAAGATTAATTCGAATGTACCGTCAACTGGATCCCGTTTGAATGACAAGCACTGAATCAGTAAATAAATCACTGGACAAGCCAACAAGGTCAATGACAATGTACTGTACTGATGTTGTTCTGTATAAATTTGCCTTTTAATTTACGAGATATGAGCTCTGTCTAAATTGTACAGAAATTCTGATGGAAAGATTAAACTTATCTAAATGTCGAACAAACAAACAAAGTCACCGCCCACTGAACCAGCCATTCACTGAAGATTTTGACAGCTCCATTCATGACTCAATACACACCTTTGGCATCGCAATCAACACAGTATTTGTTGTCTTCGTCTTTCAGTAAAGCGCTCAATATGGCCTGGAATTTTTCCTGGACAGCCTTCTGCTTGTCTCTCTCTGATCTCGTGGCCATTTTTTTTTATTACAAGCAACAAATACAAACAAAATTTCACTAAGACTAGTGAGCTCGGCCGATCAACCTGAATTTCAATATGGCCACTGAGATCGAGGCTGTCACAACTTCCGGGAACTACTTCTTCTCTGGGAAAGCCACATTGCGGCTTTAAATGAACCTGGATGACATTTTCGTCTATGAGTAATGATGGTGTTGATATTTACATTTTATTGTTCACAAAAAGAGCATCACTGAGGTCCTGCCTGAGAAATTATTAGCGCGGATCCACAAAAGTGACGTATACGCCCAAGAATACATCCCGTGAAACAGTTCCTGAGGTCAAAGGGTGCGCTGCAGTGACATATTTTTTAGATCCTTGGCGCAAAAAAAGCGGAACAGTAGATCTATATTCTAATTAACAGGCGGATTTAGAGGGGGTCAAGGGGCTAGTAGTGAAGGGTTAGGTTAACATTCGGAACATATTGGCAACAACACTGTAGGCACTGATTTTGTCACCCTTTAATTACTATACCCATGTCAGAATGTCTTTTCTCAAGATTCCTTCTTTGATAAGAAATATTTCGGCATTTCTATATTTGAGATGGGCACAAAGGGGACCCCCCCCCCCCCTGGTATTAATAGTAAAAAAAAAAAAGAGCTGTTAGGCAAAAATAGGAACTGGAGTAACTTTGTTGCACAGTTGAAAGTTTTTAATTGTCATAATGGTTGTGCGGTTTGTGCATGATGAGTGTCCAAGTTTCGGACAGGCAGCTGTAGGCCTATGACGTTTAAGTTCAATATAGTTATTTAAAACTTTTTAAGACTTCAATTGATACAATTATAAGATATCTTAATTATAAGATTAATTTCGAAACCCTGATGCTCGGACGTACACCCCCCCCCCCCCCCTCAGCAAGACTTCGAACCTTCATTATAGGTCTTACTCTTATATATATATTCAGATTTTTTCAGATTCAGATATATTATTTGACTTAAAGCTGGTATCAAAAACACAACATTACTACAATCAGGTTTATTAGAATTGGCTTTAAGTAGGGTGACCCCTTTAAGACATCTTTGATGTCGCTGCCAAGGGGCCACCCTAGTCTTAATATAAAGACAGTAATTTGTCTTTCAAATTTCAATCTTGCAACTAGTGGCAAGGGACAGAATCTCAGTGGTAGACGTAAAATAAAAGTTAAAAAATAAAAATTACAACAATTGCATAAATGACAGTAAATCCATGCCAGAGATGCCAGAGATGCCAGAGATAACACCTAGCTAGTCCTTAGTGTCTCCTGCAATTCCATATTTACAGCTATATGCTTAAATTCTCAAAATCAATATCATTTGTATATTTTTCATGTTAAACTTTTCAACGTTACTTTTAGCAATGACCATACATCAGAATTTACTAGAAATTGTGATGTGGAATTTTTACTTTATTGTTTTACCAACACAAATGTTTAAATTTTCTCTGTGGATGCCAATGTTTGAATATGCTTCTTTGGACAGTATGTGAATTTCACTGGCTTCTTTGCTCAGTGTTCCCTTAAACCAATAATTGTGTTTTTAAATGTCAGTTGCACCTTTTGCACCATTTTCACCAACGTCCAGTTCCTATTTTTGCAGATTAGCCTAAAATGCAGCTTTTGTTACCATTCATAGAAAAGAATTCTGGGATGAAGATACTTTTTGACACCAAAAATGGGATTCAAGGTAAAAGGTCATGCTCAAAGGTCAAGGTAATTGTAAAAGAATTGTAAAATTTCATATATGACTTCATTCCAGATGTTGTACCTGTACTAATACCACCCAGATGACACTACTTATTGTGTATCTATAATATATAGATAGTAAGCTTTCAGAAAATATATAATATGCATGTATATTAAGCTTTCAGAAAATATATAATATGCATGTATATTAAGGTTTTCTTTGGTTATAAATGTAATATTGTAGATCGCGGTGTGTATTGCCTAGAGCCCCTAGTCGCCGCCATTTAGCGCCGCCGCCAGTCATAATTCATCCAAGTCAAGTCAAGTCATTAGAAGCCAAGTTGCCACCGATTTTAATTCACGAAGCCGCCACTAGGGGGCTGGCCCAAGCGCCACCTGGCAATGCTTTTATAATCAAAAAGCTCTGATATTCCATGAAAATGTCCACAGAAGATGACATGTGAGTTTCATGTAAAAGCCACATTTGGGATTTGATTTTCCATAAAAATGTGAAAAAGAATAATTTCAGAAAATATATTATTGGTTTAATAATTTCCGTGAAATATACACTGCCAAGAAAAAGTTTGGAAAAAAATGTTTTTTCGTGTTTTTTTTTTACATTTCATGGTATAGAATGTGATATGTACAAAACCATTAATTAGCAAAAACAAACTTGTTACAGTTCAAACTTTTGATTCATCAAAAAAACCACCCTTTGCAGCTATGAGCGCTTTACAAATCTTGGGCATTCTGGCAGTGAGTTTGGTGAGATATTCAGGTGTGATTTCATTCCAAGCTTGTTGCAAAGGTTCCACATGTCAGATTGGCTTGTGGGACACTTTTCCCGGACTTTCCGATCAAGCTGCTCCCATAAAAGCTCTATCGGATTTAGGTCGGGCGATTGTGCTGGCCATTTCATAACTACTGATAGTATCCCAGCTGCTTCTTTCTTTTCCAAATATGTTGTGCAGAGCTTTGACGTATGTTTGGGGTCATTATCTTGTTGCATAATGAAGTTTCGCCCAATCACTCGCTGTCCAGATGGGATTGCTTGTCGCTGCAGGATGGAATGATAGCCTCTCTGGTCCAGTATTCCTTTGATTTGGAACAGGTTGCCAACTCTACCATTCCCAAAACAACCCCATATTATCACATTTCCACCACCGTGTTTTGACGGAAGGTGTTAAACAGGCATCCAGCATCTTCTCAATGCTCCTGCGTCTGACAAACGTTCTCCTCTTGGATCCAAACACTTCAAATTTTGATTCATCAGTCCAGAGTAACCGATTCCAATCATCAATGCTCCAATTTTTGTGGTCTCTGGCCCACTGTAACCTCTTTTTTCAATTTGCAGACCTCAGGAGGGGTTTTTTCTTTGCGACTCTTCGCATAAGACCCACACTCCTGAGTCGTCTCCTCACAGTATCTGTGCATACTGGTGTCTGGCGAGTGCTGTTCACCCGAATGTATTTATCCTCTTGAGCAGTGGTGCATTTTGGCCTTCCACTCCGCTGTTTATCCTTAATAGAGCCAGTATCACCATGTCGTCTAAGGGTATAATGGACCCCCTTTAAAGATATACCCAGTTTTTTGGCTATATCTTCAAGCTTATATCCTTCATTTCTCAAAACTACTATAGACTGTCGAGTTTCTAGTGTCAATTGTTTCTTTTTGGCCATTTGCAGTTGAAATTTCTGGAAAAGGTTTAAACAAAATTAACTAGAAAAATAACCAGTTAAGAATTAAGGTTTAGACAAAATTAATTAGGCCGTTTGGATACTTAAGAAAAATGTTTAGTCTACAAGGTGTTTTAAGTGCACAATGGAAGATATGGATGACCAGTCACGCATATTTGGACCTAATCTGTGCACTATACTGTGAAAAAACATCTACCTTTGACAGCTGCAAAGGTGTTTTTTATTGATGGGTTAAAAGTTTGAACTGTAACAAGTTTGTTTTTGCTAATTAATGGTTTTGTACATATCACATTCTTTTCTCTTGTGTTTGTTTACCCAGTCAGTGTTACATTTGTTAATAAAACCATGAAATTAAAAAAAAAATAACGAAAAAACTTTTTTTTCCAAACTTTTTCTTGGCAGTGTACATCAGCTCATTAAGTGCTAATAAATTTAAAAAGAAGTCAAGTCATTTAGTGCCAAGTCAAGTCAAGTCACCAGGAATGACTGAAGTCATTGAATTCTGTCAAGTCAAGTCATCTAGCACCAAGTCATGTCAAAAAATGCAAGTGACTACGGGCTCTAGTATTGCCCTTCAAATTCCATGCTATTTCCGATTACTTCAAATTAGTGTTCTCTGAAGGAAAAATTATATAAATTTGCAAAAAGTGTTTAAATATGTTTTCATGGATGGAGAATTGATTTATGATACAAGAAGTAGGATTAATGGTCAAGGTCATGCTCAAAGGTCAAGATCATTGTAAAAAAAAAAAATTGTAAAATTTCAAATATGACTTTATTCCAGAGGTTGTACCTGCACTAATACCACTCAGATGACACTAATTATTATGTATCTGTAAAGTACAGATAATAAGCTTTCTGAAAATGTATTATATGCCTGTACATATGCAGGAAATAAATAGACTCTGTGATGACATTGTAAATAGTTGCTTGGATGCTGGTCAAGTATTTCCGAAGTTTAATCATGTAAAACCATACAAAAAAGGAATAAAATGGTGGTATGAAACACTGAAGTACTATGGCAAACGTTTACAAGGAACTGTATATGAAAACATGCGTGAAAGCAAGAGACAGTACCTATATGCTGTCAGAAGATGCAAGAGACATGAGCAGACAATAGGGTACACAAAGATAGCTGAATGCATCAGCACCAATAAAACAAGAGACTTTTTCAAGGAAGTAAAGAAAATATAATTCTGTCCCTTCTTATGAACTTTGCATGAGCTCTATCCATGAATGCCTAGAGAATGGTCTGGCAACAACCACGATAGGTGATGCAATCATTGACAAAGCAACGATAGTGAGAGCTGTACAAAGCCTAAAAGCCAATAAACATGATGCCAATAATTAACTGATTTCAAACCACATCATGTATGCTAGTGAGAGACTGTATGAACTGCTTGCTATTTTGATGACTGCAATACTTGTACATGGATTCCATCCAGATCACACTCGACTTGCAACAATTATATCAATTCCCAAAGATGCCAGGGGAGACATGGGTGATGACAATACATATAGAGCTATACTGAATTTGTATTCCAAGCTAGAAACTCAAACAGAATAGATGAGATACTACTCACCAGCTTTTATTTCCACAAATGGAATCCGCCAAGGAGGCATTGCCTGTATATTGATGAATTAATTAACTAACAGACTAGAACAAGCAGGAATTGGATGCTGGCTTGGTCATTATTATTACGGTGCTTTTGGGTATGCAGATGATCTCATGATGCTCTGTCCTACCTTTACAGGGCTGCAACAGATGCTGTATACATGCGAACAATATGCAGAAGAGTATGGGGTAAAGTACAACCTCATCAAATCATCATGTATGCTATTTTCTAGACAAAGACAACAGTTGCTCCCAGATATGGTACTACATGGCCACAAAATGAACTGGACAAAAACTATGAAACACCTAGGGAACTACCTCAGTTATAATCTAAGCGAAGAAAAAGAGGTACAGCACAAGAAAGGTGATCTTGTTGGACGTGTTAATTGCCTTCTTGGAAATATCGGGGGAGCACCAAAGGATGTTAAGAGAAAGGTATTCCTATCGGACTGTTGCCACTTCTACGGTGCCGATGTCACTGTGAAGAGTTTTCATACCATGTGTGAGACGACTTTTAGGATTACCATGGAAAATGCACTCTAGATCCTTCCTATTCTGATGACATGCAGAAACTCTGAAGAACAAATATGTGTGCGATTCAAATCCATGCTCAAGAATATGTGTAACAGTTTAAATCAGCGAATTAAATTCATAGCTGATCGAGGCATTGCATTATCCAATACATTTGGAGAGAACTTATCATATATAAGGTCTAAAATGATTGATGCTTTGCCTCTGGAATTAGTATTGCAAAAAAATCTCTTTCATTCACTCATCTCAGTGATAAAGACAATTCTGCAATTGCTGCAATTAATGAACTGATGGAGATGGACTCTGTTTTTGTTGAATTTGAAAGGAATGCTTTCTGCAATTATCTTTTAACTGTGTAATTTTATTGCAACTACTGTATAACCTCTGTATAATTTGTATACCATGATTTGATATATGTGTCTCAGAACTTAATTCAAAGTTATTTTGAGACCACTAGCTATATGAAAAATTTTGAGGAATGAGATGCATGAGATGCAGTTCAGAAAAAAAATTATGTTAATAAAGAGAGCAACTGATGGAGTAACTATATCACTTTTAGTTCATTTCATTCTTTAGATGAAATTCACATGCTCTTACAACTAAGCATTTTCTGTAATGCATTTGAGAGCTAGATGAACTTCACATGTTGATAAAACTTAGCATTTTCTGTAATGGATAGGCTCGGAGAGCAGAGACACCACACTCCCCACCCCTCAGTGAAGTCTTTCATATAAATTTCATTATACTTAGTGCAACTAGACTAAACAGAAATAAAAATTTATCTTTGTAGCTCATTTCACTTTTAAAATCTATATTGTCACCAGCTATTAGGATCAATGTAATCTATGTGTCATATAGTTGAATTGGATTATTTATTATATATATTTTTAGATTATTCTTAAATGCATAATAACTACTTTTCCATTCTAATTTATTGTTAAGTATGTAGTTTACTTTTATTTCCATGTATCTCATTCTTTTCTGTGAAAAAGTACTATTGCATTTAGGAATATTCATTAGAAATTGATTTTGAGTACTGTGACTATGATCGGAAACTCAAAAAAAAGACTGAAATGTTACTGGTAATAAGCCCTTTTTGTATTTGAAAACAAACAGACATGTAAAGAAGATATAAATTTGGAATACATCCAAGACTTTGGATTCTTTAAAGACTTCTTGTGTATCATGGCGGTATGGGAGAGAATATATAATTCTTAAGGATTTTCTTTGAATTTTTGAAATGGAACTTAGATATGTTTTATAAGTACAGCCCCACACCTCAATACAATATATAAGATGTGGATAGATGAAACTATAATACAAGGACATTAATGTTTTTGAACTTAAATATTTTCGAGCTTTACTCATTACTCCAATCCCTTTTGAAACTTTATTCTTTATAAGATTAATGTGAGGAAGCCATGTTAGTGTATCATCCAATGGTTATAAATATTAAGATCTTAGATCACAGAATGCATTGCCCGGTGAATTCCACTCTTTCTGCAAATAACTTGTGTATTCTCTGAAGTGAAAATTATTTGTTTTCTGGGATAACCTCATGTTCAAAATGTGATAGTAGGTCAAGGTCACACTCAAAGGTCAAGTTCATTGTCAATTTAGTTACGCCAAGTGTTCTGAACAAATTAAATCTGCATATTCAATTGATAATATTTCTTACAATATATTATGCCAGAATATTGGTATTTTTTGTCATAAAATCTGGGTTTTTAATCAAAGAATGTGTCACCCTGGCAATTCTGTGTGTGTATGAAAATTTCAAACTGATGGCATGTTGTAGATGTTGTATATTTTTTAGATGTAAGCAATTGAACAATTAAACTCATATGATGCTCATACACAATCAAGGTCATTCTCCATAATCAAGGTCATTGGTGAAAAACTGAAGATGTAAAATTGCTCCATCTGTTGTCTTTTGTATTTTGACAAAATATATGTGTACATACATATAAGAAAGCAAATTTTGTTGAGAAAGTAGAAACTGTATTTTGCCTCTGCACCTGCTACACAAACTGCAACTTCTGGAGAAAATCGCTGCGGCTTGTCTGGAATCTGCCATCCAGAACTCACTGCTCAGTATTAAGGTGTCTGAACAAAGGTCTCTGTGATAAGCATATGTTTTTGTGCAGGACTCACCTATAATGCATTGAATCACAAATCAGATGTTATCTCATTTGTCATGAGAAGTTCATTGTCTGCACGTTTGTCCTCTTTCTGTCACAATATGCAATTCTGTTGTGAGCAGCTTGAGGTTACCATGGATGAACTGCTGAGGCAAAATTCAAGCATATGTCACAATACATCATATGGGACTTATGTGTAAATTGAATGTGTAAATTTCTGAATTATTAAATTTTTTAAATTTCAAAATGTATATTTAATACTAGCTGTTGGGGGAGGTGCAAAGTTGCTCCGGGGCTGGGGATTCTATCTTCAATGCTATCATCAGTACCCTTGTCTATTCTTTGTTCGCTTACGACCAATCAGAGTGGGGACCATAGGTTGGTACTTCAAACTTATGTTCTTTGAGAGCAGAAGTAAAAGAGATTCAGTCCCACCGCCTCCTGTGGCCGACACAAAGCAGTGTACAGTGCAAGGACTGCAACCAGAAACAAGCTTATTCTGGCAGTCTTGGCATTGTACACTGCTTGTTTCAGCCATTGGCTAAGGTCTTCACCCCATGTGCTGATTACCACTTCCATGCATCTATTATTAATCCCATCATGAAACCAGATGAACCTTCCTCAGCACAAAACCGCAAAAAGCTTGCAAAGACTGAAGGAACTTCTTCTCAACCAAGAGGTCATATTTGACTGATATGAAGCATCAAGTAAAAACTGGACTGACAATGAGCGTGGCATTGTTTTGTTTTGGTGAATGGCTTGGAGTGTCAGTAACCTATGATTTGGTTTACTAAATGCCTAACAAAGGAATTATGTATTTTTATGTATCCCTTCTAATCACACTTCAAATCACTCTTGTAAGGCGTTTGTTTAGGTTTTCACTAGATCTGAAATAAGAAGACTACTATGGAAATGTGTGTTTGCAAGAAACATTTCATATCTGCTGCAGAAGGTTGGCAAACAAAAGCATGGATAGATTCACCAGAACTGCTGGTCATGATAGTTTACCTGCTCAAGTCTCAGTTCATTAGCCACAGGATTGACCCTTACACATCCCTAGATTTTGGCACTGTCATGGAAGAGGAAATTTGATCAACTGCACATGGGCATACCAGCAAAACTGCATTTCCCTCAAATTGACTATTTAAAAAAAAGGATTCATTGGTTGTAATCCATTAAAGACATCACATTGTGACAAGATTAGACAATGCTAGAAAGCAGTACACTTTGCTCTTGCCGGGGCCTCCTCGATGTAAGGGTGGTAAAACAGTGGGCGAAGACCTCAAACCCTAGTGGTCACTACAAGGCTTTGCATAATGCACATTCCAGTTATGTCATTAAGCATAATATCACTGCTTAAGCCCTGATACGCTTTGCTCAATTACTACAATGCTGCCGGGTATGGTCCCAGATTGAGGGTTCCACCTGATTTACACTTTTATCTTATCTGTAGTGGTAAATCACTTTTCATCAGAGACATACCCATCTGTTGTTTCCATTCATGCTTCTTACACATATATATATATATAATATATATATATATATATATATATATATATATATATATATATATATATATATATATATATATATATATATATATATATATATATATATATATATATGTCTGCATGTTAAAGTAATTCAGACGATACACCAGCCTGAACTTATAGGGAAATATAATTGCTGGAGTGACAGGTACTGTGATAAAGCGCAACATCTATAACAAAAAGTAATTAATATTTAGTCATATTATACATTGCCAGAAAGATTATTAAACTTTATGCATCTGTTAAATTGTGATGATCACTACCGTAAAATCATACAAATGGCACCTTACTGTAAATTACTTTTGTACTTTCGTGTTGGCCCCACCATTGAGCCCCTAAAATAAGCCAATGTTGGCATCTATCATAAATTTTATGGTATCATACTATAATTGAAATTTACTGTAACTTTCCATAAAATGCTGCGGTATCGTGGTGTAGAGTAAGTAGTTTTACGGTATGGTCCAGTAAAATATGAGGTGATAAGCTGTATGGTGGATTTGGTGTATTTCGCAGTAATTTACTGTATAAACTACAGTAGAATGCCATTTTCTTTGCCTTTGCTGTAAATTTTATAGTATAATACTGTGAAAAGTATTAAACATATATTTATAATCTACCCTTCAGACACTCCTTATAGACTTGATAGTACAGATATAAAATATTATTAATGAATCTTATGAAGAGCGTTGTCATTGTAGATGAATCCGGGCTCGTTTTTTTCAGATGCAATTTTGCATTTATTACACTTTTCTAGATTGACTGGCGTGATTCATGCTGGTGGGATGGGGTGAGATGGGATGATCTTTATGACGGATTATGCGAATTTGCCTTGAAGATTGCCTTATCAAGATTGTCTCCATCATGATAACCCATGATTTAATTGCATGGGCAGGCTTTACAGCTGTGATATTAACTATGTGATTGACAGTACTAACACAACTTTAATTGACAATGCTATCCTTTCTTTGTGAGGGAGCCTCTGACAGAGTGATTGTTCCATATTTTGACTTATATACATCTATATGTAATATTTCAGACTTTCTTAAGATTTTCTCAGATGTTACACCAGTGAGTTGACATTAGAAAGTGTTTATTTGTTAGATTCCGCACTCACTATTACACGGGCATGGAATCTAAATAACCGAACTTTTAAAACAGCATGATCAAGGATGGTAAAACCTCTAGGTGGCGTTGTCCAGAGCATTTGCTGGCATGCAGCGCCCTACACTGGTTATGTAGAGATACATGTATTTACCTGAAAGAAGTCTCATTTCCCTTTCCTGATTTAATTTTTAATACCGAAGAGACGTGAAAGTGAAACATAACCCAAATTGGGTACATGTACACAGGCATACGTGTGGTGTACATTGTCAAGACATTCAATATGCATTTGTGCGTTCTGTTTGTGGATAAATTATGGGGTCTGCAAACAGAATATGTGGTCACTCTATTGGATTATACAAGAGTTAATCCTAAGCTCGTAAAAAAACAAAAAAAAAAATATAAAATTACCAAGGCAATAAATTGACTTCAGACCAGAAAGGGTGTGGATCCATGATGAGGCACAAGGCAAAATGCTTGAAATAGTGAAAATATGCCAGGGTATATCACAGATCATTGATTCCTCAAGTATTAATCTCAAGTCAAAAGTCTCAAGTCATCGTGTGTCTATTGACATATTGTGAACAAAAAAAATATAAATTACATTTTAGAACAAACAGTTTGCAAAATATGCCAAAGAGGCATGATGTCATTTGACATATGTTTACCAAAATCAGGAAAACAGATCAAAATAAACACAGGGGTTAACATCATGTGACCAGTTTGTCACATACATATATTGAGTGTCAGTGATATGAGTGATGCTCCACTGATATAAATTATTGGCCCCTGATCGTTACATAGGCCTATATTGGACTACCTATATTATGTAGGCCTTTAGTGTATTGGATGATCTGGCATGAACGTAATTATGAGATGATAAGCCAAGTTAGTTGTGGTTAAGCCAAGTGATAGAGTCGTTTGTGCAAACATTGGCATGCTGAGTCAGTCCACCCGCGATTTGATATCATAAAATGTAGTGAAAGTAAAATATTAATTTCTTCGAACAAACGGCCGTCTGGACAGGATAAAAATTGTCATCTTTGAAAAACAAGTCTCCACCTAAAACCTAATAATGTCTTAGTACTACCATCGTTTTGAATTTATTTAGGTTTTTGCATAAAAAGACATGGCCATTAGTAGGTTACAATAACAAGGACGTCAAACTAAACTTCGTTGCTACCCAGAAACTAATTGCAAGCCAGCTCAAACAAAGTCTGAGTAGTTGTCTACATAAAACGGAACATGCAAGCCTAGATGCCCATCCACATGCAACTTTCATGGAGAAACCACATATGGATGTCAAGCAGGCCATGAAAACAGCTTTGTTGAGAATTTGAAAAGTCAAATCACGCTATCCCCAAATTCTCCAAAAAACAAACAAACGCCGAGAAATTTTAATTGCAATTGTCTTAACATTTCAGAGAACAAAATAGTTGTTATATTAACAAATTTCATGAGATACAGACCTGCTCGTCAGCACTAAATAGTATAATTAATCAGACTACAAAACACAAAACATAACTGATGCTTGTAGTAATTGTGACAACATACACAGGACCAAATTCATTGGCGTACAGTCTAAAGTAAAATATTATCAACTACTGCCAGGGAAAGTTACTCATACGAAACATGCAACCTGATATGCATGCTTGCGTGGATGAACCCTCGCATTAATCAAGAATTCTGGCATGAAATTTTGAGGTTCCACATGAACTAGTTAGCTGGATATTTGTATAGATCTGGCAGTTCGACTGTCAGTCTCTACAGGCCAAAATTGAGGTTGGGCAAACCTCAAATTTCATCATGTGCCCAACAACCCTAAATAACATTGCAAATTGCCCCCATCTTGCATTTTCTATTTGACGATGCATTGCATTACATGTTTGGGGACAAAACTTTCTCACAATGTCTTGACAAACACAAAGCAATTTTAGACAGGAAAGTGGTGGTGATCAGGAGATGGATGTTGCCAAGATCTGCTTAGAGATTTCCATAGAAGATGTCACGAAGGATCTGTTATAGATAGAATATTCTCCACAGACTCTTGTTTACTCGTGTTATGGTTACAGTTAATGAGGGTAGCATGCTCAACGTCGTCCACATTGGGGTGTGGCAACGTCAACACGTAACTCATTATCTTTGATTACCACTCATTATCTGTGTGCATTGGGTTGTATCTCATCACTTTCCAAAACTCTCAGCAATATCATCGAATCATAGTCTATATCTGCAAGTAATTAGTCCATGTAGCCACAGATTGTAGCTCACAATATAATTACCAGGCTTATTACCCACCAGTAGGGTATTGTGAATCTCCAATAATGGTATTCCCTATACAATAGCAATGATATTGGGCTTAATAAACACGTTATAAGCCTTAATAAAAACCCTTGACAATGACAACATCCCACAAATCAGATCTTTTCAATTCAAGGCCTCAGGAAGTCATAAGGGATGACTGCTTTGTGCTATAGTGACTATCAGAAATATTTATCATCATCTGAATCAAGTAAAAACAGGGAATCACCTGGGAAACAGGTGCACACCAGGGAGAAGAAGCAATTCGTCATCTTTATAAGGGAAAAAATTCTGATCAGAGATATCTCGGTTGTAAAAGACGATAATGAGGCCTAATGGATCACTAGTTCTGTCTTGTGCTCTGACTTCCTCATCTTTTTATGACGCATGTTGGAAAGATGAAGTATATTTAAGAAGCCATTTGCTCTCAAATTGAGTCGTTCCCCTAAGTATCAAGATGATTTTATCAGCTTCGACTTGATTCGCTTGATTCGAACTATGGATCAGAAAGTGCTTAAACACATCGGGAATTTAGTTTTAATTACTTTCTTGCCAGTCAGCCATTCATCAAGAGAGACTTGTTTAATTTTAGGCAATGAAGGGAGGACGGGCAGACTGTGCAATGACAGAGGGAACTTCATCAAGCAACCCCCTCAGAGAGATGTCTCGGAGCCCCTTACAGCCCCCCCCCCCCCCAGGGGGAGGGGAGGGGGCTTGAAGAACATCAAAGATGATTAGCAAGAAAACTTTGCCAGTAAATGTAAGTCAATAATTCTGACAGATCCTGGTGGCAGGAGCTCTGTTGAGTGGCAGGCTGGCATCTGATGTTTCTGCCCCTACACAATGGCCTGAATTATGTAGGAGCCCTCTCCCCGAGTTAGCAGCCACTCTTGATTGTTAATGATTACCAGTAATTACCCAAATTGTCACAACAATGCTTTTTGCAGAGACACAAATTGCGACAAGTGAAGAAATGGAAAACCTGCAAAACCTACAGAACTGCAATCTAATTGTTTTGCCTTGTCAGGCAGGAGTATACCCATGCCAATTATTCATAATAAAAACTGTTTTAAAAGGCATTGGACTTGGCTCACAGAGAGCTGCTGAATTTTAATGCTCTTATTTTCCAATAACTGACTCTTAGCTTATCAAAGAGTTCAACTTCTAGCGACTATGTAGCAGTCACGTTGCTATGCAGATTCATATGGCATTAGAGAACTATGAAATGGCATTATAGATATATGTTGTGAAAAAAGAATACTGCAAACAGGTGATAAAAAATCATGCAGCAAAGACCCTGTTTCCTGTTAGATTATTCCAAGAGCAAGAGGACTGCCTTACACAACATATCATTTAAAGGTTGGAGTGTAATTGTTAATTAAGAATAACAAAGAGATTCCTTCTGCTAACAGATGTAGACCACTAGGGTCCAAGGACTCGGTGTGATAAACTCGGAAGAAGTCTTGAGTCGATATCAATTACTGACAAATCGTAAGAGGCTAAATTTAGAAAGGAGTACATTTCGTGTCAGGTTGCATGGAAGGGACACGTTAGCTCGCATGGAAATGTGAGAATCTGCAAGAAACTGCGAGAAAAAGATCAAAACACGCCTGCAGTAAAAGAGAGTGGGATAGATTGGTGTTATTTTGCATGATAAGCATTGTGATAAGTCAGTTGAAGGGTAGACAGTGTTTCCCGAAGTAATGATTTCAATTATACACAGATCAACCAATTATTTAACATATAGAAGAAAAAAATTATTTGACATATAGGAGAACAACACCCTCGCACGCACTGGGACATAGGATGGAGAACAATGGATCATGGTATTTTCTTAGTGTTACTGGCCAGAATTTTAGCTCATATATATGACCAGCTGCCAGATGCAGGTGTAATAATCTGATGGTAAAGTTTGGAGTCCACATCGTGTTATTAACCAATGACTGGGATAGGTATCATCAATTTAACGCCTCGAATGTACCTGGGATGGGAATTGAACCCTAGACTAAGCAGGCTTTAACAGATGTGACCGATGTTTCAACTGGCCGATGCTTTAACCACTAGGCCACCCAGCTGCACCCACGTGGCACACTTTACACCAACAGAATAAATACAAAATATAGTGGAATGTTCACAAGAACTTACTTGTAAGAAGCAAAGGCCTTCTTGAATAGCATGCTAGCCCAGTACGACAGATGTTGTCCAAGATACAGATGTGCGCAGGCCACTAGGCTTATTGATTGTCAAGCGATGAAAAATACAAGCAATGTGATGAGATTGTGATTGGAAAGACCAGATAAAAATGGCCACAAATTACTTTGAAAAAAGGTTGGTGAACATGAAGATATTGGGGCAGTATCGGATGCCTTTGAAGCAGATAGAGTGGAGCAGTCCAACCTGGTTGTTCCCAAGGTTCCTGGCCCAGACTGCTGAGGAACCAAAACGCATTGAAATTTTACCCTTGGTCACACTTGGAGTTTCCCATGATCACTTCTTCTGCTGCAGCAAATAACTGCAGCATTAATCATGCTCGTGTTGGGCAATAGGAATTACAAAGACATTGCCTTGAACCAAGACGCAAGGACGTTCATCACATGAGACTATCAATCAAGCCATATTCCAAAGTAATTATCCCTAAATGTTATGGCACACAACCAAACACGATGCGAAACAAAACATTCCCACAAAATTAAGTGACTTGAAATCTCTTTCAAGAATTGTTTGCATGTTTTATGGCAAGACGGAGCAAGAGGAATTTCTAAGTTCGAAATTCATTTTAATTGCCCAGGGATGCCAGGTTTATTGATCGCAATACAAGAAAAACGGTGCTGCGCTCATTATTAAATTTTGAAAACATTATGACATGAAATGAAAGACGGCGTTTTGAAGGACGAGGGCGGATTTGAAGAGGTAACTGATAAGGCCGCTATAGACAGTTCAATAAAGCGCCCTGCTGCTGAGGCAGGGGACATGATGCCTCCTATCACTTTGCCCACATAATCCCTGCGTGTGGGGTAATAGAAACCCTCCCTCTGTGCGCATGCCTGCTCTTCAAGGCAACTGGATCATCTGGAAGCACCCCAGTCCTTTACATTTTGTAGGGTCTTTCATCCTCATCTAAGCGAATTTATTTCTTAAACCTGAGAACGTTACAGAATCACATTAGGCCCTAGGAGGCTACTTGTACATTTCGGCGAGTGATGTTATTCGATTGGAGATGCTTCAGAGGAGTTTTTGTGAGCACTGCATGGAGACATCTTGCGGAGAGAAAGAAATGCAATGAAGAGACCCTGGGACCGTGGTCACCTCAGAGTAAGGCCCATCCCCCGGCCACCTCCACCACCACCCTCCAATGGCCACCCCTCTGACCCTCTCCATGTCCGCGTCATATGGCGCTCGCCAACTGACAGCAAGGTGTGACGGGGTCGCAATTGGCTTTCTCTTGGCCGGCCAGAGAGGCAGGCAGCTCAAGGGGCCGTTGTAGCTCAGCCAGAGAAGCAGGCTCAGATTTATGGCCCTTGTGAACAGCTGGCTGCGACGCCGCCAAATTGGTGTCATGGGCCAAAGGACGACGTTCAAATCCACTAACCAGCTTTCCAATAATGGCCATGTATTGGAGGTTGAATAGGAAGCTCTCGTATTAAGGCATCTCGCCCGGGACGAGAGCAAGGCCGAGAGAGCAGCGAGACTTGACACCCCAGACCCTAACCTTGAGCGAGATTCTTACTGTGGGAGTCTGCCATGCCCCGTAGGGCCCAGCTACAACTCAATTCATAGAGATAACATAGCTAAGATTGGCCTTGCGAAAGCTACAGCCGCTAATTCACTGCAAATGCATATTGCCACGATATGATAAGGCAAGCAAGAGCTGCTAGACAATACGAAGGCGCGATGCATCTTGGTACGGATGTAGATCAGTGATGAAATCATAGCATGTCAGCGAAGCCTGGGGGGGGGGGGAAACAGGGCGGTCGTTATGGCAATAACATCAGGCCCCATCACAGCAGGATAATGAGGCAGCAGTGTGGGTCTGGGCAACGTCGTTTGTGACGTAGGACGTCGTAGGTGACAGTAGAGACGTCACCCACGTGCCGTAGTGTCGCGCCATGGACACGTCCAGACAGCTGAGCGTCTGATAAACCCAGGGCGCGCATGACACGTTCCCTCTGGCGTCTCGCGCCCAACAAACGTCACTTTTGACTTAGCATTCATTGCGTCTGTTTTATCTGTCTGCAGCAGACGGATACTGATAAGAATGCTCGGGTTTTATCTGCTTTTGTGTGGCCGTAACTTTGTTGAATTGCGAAGTTTTGCTGGACGGGGCCATTGAGCAAATGGTTAGTGAGGAGCTCTTCCTTCTTCCTGTCTGACCCGCCCCTTCAATGCACTGCAGTTGTGGGTCTTAAGAAGCTTACAGTTGGCGCAAGACGCGTACCCAGGAGACGTCATCAAACAGAGGGAACGTGGCGCTGTGGTCACGCGAGGCCAGCTACAAAGACGCTGTTAGGTGTTATGTTTGCCAAAGACTGACCACTCCATCAAGCCAATGACGCCGCTTGTTGACCTGTCCCTTCAGCCACAGCTCTCTTAAAGATCGTCGCTGGTCATCCAAACATCTCCTCCCTTCATTTACAACTCCTCTCCTGCCCTGCTGGACACATGCTGTCCACTGGCCAGCTGCCTGGACACACATGAAAGAAATTAACTGATCTTGTCTGCAGAGACCCCCCACAATACCTGTATTCAAGGTTGCTCAATGTGGTTAATGTGCTTGAAAAACAAACAGAAGTTCAAAGATGAAAGGCAGGACTAAAAGCTCGTACACAAGATGTGTCAAATAAAACCTTTGCTGAAAGGAGCTTCACATCTAGTTTTGCCCATTTATCGGTATGTGTTCGAACAAACATGCTATAAACATTAAAGGAGATTAAAATAGTGCAGCTCTATAAGATAAGTTCTTACCACAGTTCCTCACATGAAAGTTGATTAATGACGTAAGACACCAATCCTCTTTCCTGCATATGCTGCAGTTTTAAAAAGATCTGCTTTCTTTCATAATCAACAATGTTTTTCTCAGAAGGCATTCCAGGTATTTGTTCCATGGTTGTTTACAATTAAGATGTATTTGCTTTGAAATGCAACAAGAATACAAATGAAAGAAATATCTAGAAGTTTTTCTATTGACAGTTTCGATCTGGCATTTTCCAACCCCATTTATAAAAGAAAGTTCGAATTTGTGAAGTATGTAGGAGACGAGAGTTTTATACCGGGTAAATTGTATAAATATTATAGTTATATACGACACTGCGTCCAATATAAAGAGTTGTGAATCATACATGTACACAGTGATGGGAACTGAGTCCCCCTGACCGAAAAACAGGGGGAGCTCTGCAATGCTACAGCTCCCCCAATGAAATTGCTATTGAATTCTTTATTGTTTATTTTTAATATACAATATTTTGATTTTTAAAGGTAGCCTTAGCAATTTTGGTCCTAGGTACAGGTGTTCATAGATACATATTATACTGACACTGCATGTGGCTTCAGATAATTTTAGCTATTGACACCCTTGAATAGGCACCCTTTGAGAGTTATGAATCATATATGTACCATTATTTAGTGAAAATCGATTTTTTTTTTCACCTTGTTGACCACTACCAATGGCCAGGGCCAACCTGTCATGGTGCAGGTAACACCCTTGCAACCTGACACTGTCTCCCTGGGCCAACTTTACTCAGGCCAAGCTTCCACGTGAAGTTGCCAATCTCATGTGGGCTGGTGCTTTATGGAAAGGGGCTGTGTTCCTGGATTGATTTGAGGCCAAACTTGTCCATCAAAGGGCCAGCTAACCTTCCAGGGTTGGGGCCATATGTCCAGGTGAGTAGCCTGCCAAACCATTGCCCTGCCATCATTGCATTGAATGATGGCCCTTCACCAAAGTTGCCTTCACCATCCAGTTTTTTATGCAGGGTCAATCTCCAAAATTATATGTAGCAACTCTCAATAACAATAACCATAATGCCCAACATGACTGATGGGTGCAATTTATTTAATACCATTATGTCAAGAGAAGTAAATCATACATTTACTATTAACCAAATTTAGACAATTTAATATTCAAGTTATTGAATATTTTAAGAAAGAAATATTTTTGAATCTAATTAATGTAATTCGAATTTGCCTACATTTCCCACTTCCATCACTGTATGTACAGATGACCTAATAATCTATCATACATGATACATTTGTCAAAAATAACAGATAAAAACATGTACTAAGTCTACTTCTACGCACTATTTCTATATTCAATATATACATACATGGTATAAAAGTTAAAGGTATACATTATCAATAGATTATCTACACATGGTCCCAGTTGCTGAACAATAGCACAGTAATATGAGCATTAAGTTGTGTTTACATACATTTGTTAAATATATATATTTATAGACATATATCACATGTATACAGTTACCCTAAATAAATATATTACTGCAGTTAATACTGTTCATTATCATGTTAATTTAAGTACATACATGAATGTAAAAGCACATAGATCACAATATATAAAAATGCTTATAGTGCAGAAACTGCTAGATTGGGGGTGATGGTTAACCCTAAATACATATATTAATAATATGTCGGTAGAAGAATATAACAATAGAGTAATTACAAATGTATAGCAAAGATTTCCTCTTACAGACCTATTGCATGTTTGGCATCTATGCCACAACATGATATATACATGTAACATGGTATTTTTCCTTTCCTTTGTCTTTTACGTTGTCATATGCATTGTTTTCTCCACACCTCTGCCTTTGTCACACCTTACCTTTTGATGAAGTGTGACAAACAGTTTTACATGCAAAGGGATATGTTACAAACAACAAAATGGTGAAATGTTTTTTACGGATGCGCAGCACAACTTCCAAGTTTTAAATTAGTTCAAATACAACTGTCCAGATATGTCAGTTTTAATGTTCAAATCTATACATGGTTTAGATCCAGATTATCTGATTCATGATATAACAATGCAGATAGAATTGTCTAACAGAGAAACAAGGTCATGTGATGAAAATAATGTACCTGTCCCAAGTGTCAACTTGGAATTTACCAAAAGGTGTTTCTCATATATTGGTGCTATTAAGTGGAACACTCTACCTGACTCCCTTAAAAAGTGTAGCAGTCTGGATGTTTTTTTAAAAAGGCCAGGAAGTATTTTAAACTTACATCATTATAATTGTTTTATCTATACACAAGCTTTTATTTGCTAGTTTTAGTTCTGTTATATTATTCTTCTTTGTACTTTATTTATTTATTTGTAACAGGGCCGTTTTGTAAAAGAGCTGTTGCTCAAAATGTTTATTACCCTGTATAAATATGTTTTATAAATAAATAAATACAGGCTTGGGCCCACTGCACTGCTAAAGATTTCTGAATATTTTTGCAATTACTCGAACAATAATTCAAACAATAATTCGTATGTAAGATTATTTTCAGACACGAAAGTTAGATCAGAACTATATCAAAATTAAGTTAATTTATGATAACTATTAGTATTTAATAATTGTGAAATTTCATCATCAATAGGCTTATACCTTTCGAGCTGTCTTGTATTCATCATCGATCGCTTCAGGCATCTTCAATACACTGTATGTGTACTAAACTGTAAATAAAGGAAGCCACCCACCCTTAGGACATAGTATTACCATTGAGGTGCCCCCGCCCTCATTACAAGTTCCACTTCCATTGTATAATGTATTTTGATTTCGATTCAGTACTTGTATGCTGTGAGAAAAAAATAAACAGAACTCAACACTCATATTCTTTCTAACAGATAACGATATCAAGTAGGTACATTAGTATCCGTTTGAATCAAGGCTGCATGTATCCGATTCTACCTGCCACAGACAGGAGTAGACCTCAAAGACAACCTCTCAAGCACACAGCAACTCAGCAACTTTAAATGCAAATAGACCTCAGAAAAGTTGGCCATCCACTCAGTGTGGGAGAGTGTTTGCCTAATCTTTACGTTAGCACTGTCCCTTAATTACAAATGTAAGTTTGATGCATTAGATGCGGGCCTGCAATTTAACCAGACAGCAGACTGCATAAGTGTAATGCGGCAGCTCAGAGTATTTAACCCCATTGTTAAACAGTGGAGACCATGTTTGCTTTCATTGATTACTTGAGCTAGAATGTACGGGTATCAATAATACAGGGCTTGTCGTTTGAACCCATGGTCGACTACTATGAACAGTGAAATGGTTACTTAGCAGCACTTATTCAGTGGCCCAGTTGTGGGTCACTTGCAGTTGTTTGTCTGTTTCCCATATCATTTTTGGGAATTAGGTCCCCTGAGTGCAGATCATGTGGTCGCAAAAACCAATGAAGAAGCGGGCAATTCCGGTTGCATTAGGCAGAGATGGTAGGGAGAAATGAACAGGAGCTAAGCTACCCTGGGTATTATTCAGTTACAGGGCGAGAAATGCGATTTGATGGGAGGGTGTAAATGCAAGGGCGGACAGGGTGGCAATCAGAGGGAAGCAGATAAGACAATTTGGAGTGGAGAGCAGAGAGAGAGACGGAGAAGAGGAGGCCTAGTCTCTGTGGGCATAATGCTAAGGTCTCTAAGGGAATCTCCACAGAAAAGAATAGCTTGCCTCCACTAAGAACAGAAAGACAATAACCCGATGAGAAATCAGAACAATTATGTTTGGCAGATGAAGAGAATGCTTTTCTCACACAAGAGCTGCTTGACGAAAACCAATGGCATTGTTTTGCATGTCATTTCACAAATTGCATTAACTATTGTCCTGATTCGGCATAGCTAATTGTGTAAAACGTGCCTCGGCCAGAGACTGATGCCTCTCAACCAGTCTTCAGCGTCTGCTGCCTCATTACTGCCTTACTTCGCTATGCATCATTTTTTCGCATAATTAGAACTTAGCCATTTCTCCATCAGCCCCGCCATCAATTCACCAAAAATTGCAGTTTTATTTTCGGTGTCAGTATTTGATTAAGCCCTGACAATGTAATTAGAATGAGCCATCGGACCAGCAGACCGATCCCCTCCACAGAAGGACTTAGCAGCAGAAAACAGCCCAACTAATTTGTGCAAATTCAATTCAAACTGCAGCTCAAGTGGTGTCCTCAAACAGAACAAATATTAGTGTGCAGAATAAGACACGGGGGGGATAAGGAGACCTGTTTCATTGTAGCTCCCCAGCCAGAGCATAAGGGCATACGCCGTGGTGGGAGGAACATCAGTCGGACATTATCAACTTAAGCATCAATATTTATATAATCAGGGCGGGTGCAGAGGGCCGGGGGCAGACGGCGGGCCGGGGGGCCGCCAAACGAGTCTCATGGGAAGCAAGGGAGTCATGGTCGCCTGACCTCGGAGCTAGGTCAGCTGGCCCCACCCGCAACTGGCGTAGAAGGAGGGGTGATCGATGCTTCCAACTGTATTTGTCCATTAAATCAGAACATGGTCTGCAGAGCTAGGGAGGTGCAGGGCTGCAGCCAGGTGGAAGTTTCCTCGCACTTCTTTCGGTGCGCGCGGCTTTTATCTGCAACTTTAGTCCGCGCCCAAAGCCCACGCTCTAGTAGATAGCAAACAGCGCGGCAGGCTGGCCGGGGACTGGTAATAATAAGGATTCGATCGTCTTGTGAAATATTGAAGGCTCCTATTCATTCGTCTGTCAGAGAAGCCAACAAAACCAAGTCGTCCACGCGCGAAACCTTCGACGCTCCTCAGACTTGCGTCTGACACATGACGTGTATCTGAGGCCGTTTTCGGCTTTGGCCGATATCGTAATAGACAGGATAAAAAGGCGGGATGGTCCGGCGCGGGCGATTGAGGCCCCTTGACGACTGGAGGCCGACTGATAGGAGAGAGGGTGCCTTTCTCCACCAAGGGCCAGCCACCATTTTCCACTTGGAGAAACATTTCTGGCAATAACGGAAGAATTAATTGAGTAGGCCAAGCAGCAAAAATCATTAGGTATTGATGCGTAGTTTCTGTTTGACATAGGATCAGAGCTTCTTAATGAATTTGCACGAGAGAGGAGGGACGGGGGTGAAGCAGGCACCGGCCTATCGGGATAATTTGTATTGATGCGTGTGTCCGTCAGCCGCCCATGGCCGCCGAACGTTCTTGGCCCACTAATTGAGCGAAGGCTGCAAGTAACCTGCCTGCTTCTGCTCTGCAAGTAGCCTGCTTGCCTCTCTGCCTGGCTGTAGCTGTCTGCCTAGCTGCAAGTAGCGCGGGTCGTGGCTTTGGCGCGCAGTGTTCTGCTGGCAGTGGGACGCGCGTGTGCAGCGCTGCTAGCTCAGTCTTGGGGGACGTTGACAGAGAACCACACAGCGATCTCGCTCTCTCTCACTCACTCTCTTACTCTCTCTCTCTTCTGATCTCACTTGCCCACTGGACGTCGGATACTAGAGCTTGTGGAATCTTCAGGATGCGTCGCTTGGGCAGACTACAGGCATTAATGCTCACCTTGGCCTACTTGACAGTTTGGACCATACAAGGTAAGTGCCTTTATCTTTGACAGGGTGTTCAGCGGGGGAGAAAGATAACGCCCTCATAGAGTCATGGATTTGCCCTGCAGTCGTCCTGTCCACTCAGCAACAGAGAGCATCACTCTTCTTGTGCTGTCTGTTTTATGTGGGAGTTTTAATCGCCTTCTTCCCATGGTATCCATTATAGGAGTTAGCAGCTCCTGTGTCTATGCATCTGCAGGGACAAACAAGTGATAGTCTCTGGAGTGGAACTGGCAAACTTTGAAACTTCATTAGCATTGAACGAAGTGAGGCTGCGAGTCTCTCTCTTGGTTAAGTAGCTTTCTATCTGTGCTGGCCAAGAAGCAGCAGCCCTGTCTGTTTAGCTCTGCATGGGCTCTGCATAGCCATTTAGGGAGCAGGGAGGCCTAATCTGTGCTGGGGATGGATGCATCTTCATAGGTCTGCGGGCAATGCCATTACCTTCTGCATGTATCATGTCTTGTTATAAGGCTTTAGTAAGCCCCTCCATCACATTACATTAGATACCCAGGCGGAGTTGTAAGTGTGATGGATGGGTAGGACTGCAGGCCAGGTACAAAGACAAAGAAATAATTGCCTGATGAATGTCCTGTCTAAGGCATTGTGTAATCCATTTATTACTGTGTCATGCTTTCTAGTCTTGGTGTCAGGTGAGAGCGGTGCACCTTGGGTAGGCTTGTTGCCTCATGTTACTTAAGCATGTTACTTGAGCCACCTTCAGAGGCATTCCAATAACAAACAGAGCAGGACTTATTTGGCAAATGAATCCTTTATATGCACTGGATCGGGATTAATTACTTAGGAATATATGATTAGAACAGGACTGCTGGCAAGACATACGATGTAGGCCGACCGTATACATGCAAACAATTCCTCAAAGGGCGATCATCCGCAATGATACGTATGTAGCTGTGGTCCTAATGATTAATGGACGGTGACCCATAGGCCACCAATTAACTAATTGCTTGTTCTCTGAGGCGGAATTCTCTTACACTGCAATCACTGACCTGGTGCTGCAGCAGGTTCCTTTAAGACCACCACAAATACTCTCTCCATTCAACTCGCCAATCCAATTCACTAATCCTATAAGCCACCAGCAGCTACTGTTAACTGTTGCAAATGCGTCGCATGCTGAAATTTGAATGTCTTGGATGAGATGGAAATAGAAAGAGAATCAGCCATTAAAATGCCCACAGTGCATATGTGCACAAGAGATAAGCAGTGAATGATTGGTGACATTATGATTGAATAAGTGAGCCCATCAATACAACGACAAGGCATGAGCGATGGAGCCCGTTACACTGGGGATGGCAGTGATAAGTGAATGGGGCACAGGAGCCCCCTGCAGCAGCCACGAGCCAGCCACCATGCAGCCACCATGCAGCCACCAAACAGGCACCAAACAGGCACCAGAGGCAGGCACTGAGCCAGTTAGAGGGACACAGTTGTGTCATAAAGAGCCTGCGCAGAAGTCTGGCGTTGTCTGGTGTGGTGGATGGGCAGAGAGGCGAGGGGCGGTGCACATGTCATGGGGAGAAAGTTGCTCAATGTGTCAGCCACTCAGGAAAGGAGAACGTCAGTATGGAACGTTTCTGCGTCAGGCCCAAAGTGACACAGCGTCACCCGGGCATAAAACAGCGAAAGCCTTGCGCTGTTGTGTCATTGAGCGGCGTCTGGAGATTTGTACGGTGCGGGTGACAAGACAACTCTTACGTCACACAAAAAAGCAAGCGAGAGGGCCAGGGGGTGCTCGGGGGTGCTCGGGGGTGCTGAAGCTGGGAGGCCGCCCTGGGTTGTTTAGTGACTGGGAGCCTGGCTGCTGCAGGGCCTGGGGCTGTCCTGTCGGCGTGATGAAGGTGGAAGCCCGACGGGCTCTGCCCTTGGCGTGTGACGTGCCCAGCGCCGCCTGATTAACGGGGATTGTCATTTCTGACGCTGTGCCTGACCTCCTGAGAACGTCTGCTGGCCCTCCCCTCTGGCGCCCACTCTAGCACCCTCTTTCCCCCGCGCTAATGAATCCAGCGAATCTGAGGCAGGCAGGAGGGTCACGCCCGTCCCCCCGACCCCCTCCCATCTGTCTAAGGCTTCTATGCACCACAATAATCTCTGTATTTCAGGCTTGGAGCTCGCCCAATCTATTGAGAAATACTAGTCAAGGAGGGACAGATGATGGCCAGCCTCACATGACCTCAGCATCGTCTGCCCATGACCTCGGCTGCTGAGGCAATAGCATCCTGGATTCCCGCATCACTTTTTTATGGCACTGACAAATCCATTTAAATTGCAACCACAAATCAAGTTGTCAGTTACAAATGGCACCAGGCGGAATGTACAAATTGTGGTCAGGTGCAGTCAAGATCTGTCCAAATGATTTATTAATAAGAATAATTCAACTCGCAAAATCGACCGCATGACCTTGACTAACTTAGAGCTACTGTTCTCCAGTCAACAATCATCCTGTTGGGTGGGACCACTTCATTTCATAATTCTCCAAATATCTATAAATCATTCCTTTATTGCTCATGACACAGAAGAATGTTTCCGATAACCTTGGCTGTTGTGAGGTCATTCAATTCATCATGTGTAGAATTATCCTTGGAGGTGAAAGAGCCTTCAAATTCTATTCTCTAAAAGGCTCTTTCCATTTGTTTCTGTGATATCAACATGATACACTGTAAACATGTTCATGCATGTAACATGTTGACGGCTGTGCATCCCAAGTTTCTTCCCTCTAAGACTACACTATATGGCTATGTTATGACAGCATTAACCTTGGGTGTTGAAGTGCTGATGCACGAGGGCTATTAAACATGTTTCACTACTTGGGAGGATTAGACGCTCGTATATAACTTTAAATAGGTCGCAGGCTGGCTGAATATTTCATGTAGGCTATACATTGTAGTTGTCTAGTTATAGGATGGCTGTCTTGTGGCTTGGGATATGAATGCAGCCGGACGGCAGTATGATGATACTGTTAGTGAATGTGAAGCAGTCCTCTGAATGAGTATTATTGTGTTAATGACATACAAGACGACGATGCGGATTTCATTGGATCACTAGGCCAGCCATACTGGCTCGTCTTCCCATTCACGACAGGATGATATTGTCAGCCTGGAGAGAACCATTCATACAGACCTCATGCAGATGCTAGTGATAATGACGTCATCAATAGGTCCTCTTCACCAGCAGCAGCAGCATCAGCAGCAGTAGCAGCAGAAGGTTTTCTAAAAGTAACGGATAGCAGAAATATGTATTAGCAAAGTGCAGTGGAGTGGAGTTGTGCTCAAACAGCTATTGCTTTTACATGTTATTTACAAGAGTGGCTGGATCTTCGGATGGTAATATATCAAAATATAAGCAGTGGTTTACACTCAGAATCTTTAGTTAACTGATGGACGAGGCAGACTCCTTATTCAACGGCCAAAAATGCCAAAATAAACAGAAAGCACTCGGCAGAATTCCGCCTCTGTTCACAGCTGCGAGCCCAGAATGGAGAGACAAGGCTTTGTTCGCTGCTCCGAGTCTCTGCTGGGTCTGCATGAAGTCTCCACAAGGCAGTACTATACCCATGACTGCGCCAGCCTAAAGTCACTTATTGAATTTTATCATCTACAACAAAGAATTCACAAACCACAACACATTTCTTGCTGCCACAATCTCTGCTGTTTATTTATAGAAATGCCTCTTTTATCCAAAATTCACAACTCAATAATTACCAGTCGCTTTTATTTACAATCGAAAGTGACGGAAACACCCGATTGAGGCCGAAGTCAGTCATGTGACTATGACCGTAATGACAAACACTCCAGGACAACATGATGACAGAACAATGTCTCTGCAAATAGCGGAGTTATAACTCATTTGTAGGCTAGTGTTATCACTCATTTGTGTGGGGTAGTTATTTGGGTAATGGGCATTCCCGCCATGTGGCTGCCATCTAATTCTACTGTGACTCCGTGCACCAAATTACCCCAATATCAACTGCTTTGCCATAATACATGAAAGGTGTATAATTATAGTTTTCTCCGCATAGCAATTACAATGGCTTTAGATGAAAGTAAACGTTTGCTTTGATAAAGTGAATGTCAATACTGCCAACGTATGATTTGCCTGATAGTCCCTCTCTGCCTGGCTGAGTTTGCATCTATAGCAAATGGGATGGCTACACTCCGGGGATGGAATAGCGCTAAACTGCTGAGAGTGAGGCAAACTACACTGAATGACAAACTGTAATGACTAAAGAAAGTGCAGTCATTAAGTCATAGCCTCAGGGTGTTTCTGTTTGGGGATAATCAGTCTGTCAAAAGCAGGACAGGTTCCTGAATGGTTCAAGTGGATTAGATTGGTGTAGCCCTCGTAGACAATTCTCGAGAGATGACAGAGAGCAAACAGAGTATAACATTTACCCTTTGTATGGTGTCTGCAACTTGCCTAAGCAATGAATGACACCCAGCTGAGACATAAAGCTCCTAAATGTTGTAGGCTATGTGTAGGTCAAGAGTCGTACCCATAGTTCCCATACCCAGAGATGAGCTGACCAACGTCTTAACCATTAGACCACCCAGCAACTGAGATGTGAGAAACAAGAATAGTGAATGAGAGGAAATGTGCAATGGAAGTAACTACTTTGAGACCAGAGAGTCAGAATAAATTGAGTGAAGCGTAGGTTGCAGTTAAGTAGATTTCCAGTAGATGAGGCACTACAGTGCATGAGAGCACTTGAGGGATCATTCAAATGCACCATAGAGGGCAAGACTGAATGGAAAAGCCACACTGAGCAAGGGGCTCCAGTATAGAACTGTTGTAAACATAATTCCAAACACTCATCAAGGATTATAAGAAAATGAGCTGCCTTGAATCGAAGCGACTGAGTTTGTTCTTTGGAGACAAGAAATTTGCTCCTTTCAAATTTGCAGTTGTCATGGAGACGCTGGGGACTGAGATCTCGGATGCTGTCTCATCAATTGTTGCTTTGTAGGCGTCCATGGAAAATCAGATATATAAGGCCAATGTTACATCTCGAGTTGCAATGAGGGAAAGCTAAAGAAGCAGAAGATGTTGCTGGTTGCGTGCTCGTTTGCTTGTATTCTTGGTGAATTTTCATGGGCCATGCATAAGGGGTGACAGAGTGTAACTATGAAATATGTTATAAATAAATGTAAGTATTGTAAAGGATTGACCGCACCCCACATATTCGAAGAAATGCACAAAAGGCCCATAGTGTCATTTGGTTTCTATGCGAATGAACACAGTGGTGTGATAAACACAGTTTCTACATTTTACACATCTTGAAATGTGTCATTGTCTTATTCCTTTTTATTTTATTTAACTTTTATGGCTGTTTTATTGTCTTGAAAAATGTCATTGCTCGCTTTGTTTTGTTTTTCTAGCAGAGCCGGGGGACTTATTTGCTAAGAACGAAATCAGTCATTAACATGCGAGTTTACTTTCATTTTGGAGTAATTCGTGCTGAAATAATCGATGTGGAAGGTTGGCTGCCTGGTTAAAGAACTTCCCTGACACAACATTCGCCTCTGCTCATCTAGCCTGCCTGGTTTTTGCAGTTGACAGTTGAGCAGCGCTAAGTCTGTTGCATGCTTTTAGCTGAAAGGTCAACGCAGGATATTTCGATTGATGGATCCCCATGCCTTTTCAAATCGATTGCTAGAGACAATAGAGACGTGTCCCTGTTTACTCATTGGACTCGTTATTAGTTCAGTTGGTGTAGGGTTACAAGGGTCAGTCAATAATATTCAGCGAACGGGGACATGTTAAACACTGCTGTGTGGTATGACTACGGACAGCACGGAAGCCATTGACCTTAATTTGGACCTAGAGTTGTATAAACGCTGCCCAGTCGCCTAATGGCCAGTGTGATGGTTGGCTTTGAACGAAATCCACTGTGGATAGCAATTGCAAGGCCCTAAAGAAAGACCTCACAGAGGTTAGGTGGGAGCAAAATGGAACTGTGAGATAAGAAAGTTATAAACATGCAATGGAAATTATTTCATAACTGATAAGTCTCCCAGCAAGTTTAATGGTGAAGTTTTATGAAAGGCGGAATTATGAGACTACATTGATTTTAACACTGACACATATATAGAAAGCTGCAGTATATTTGTCAGCAGGCCTTGCCAAGCTGCAGCTTATCTGGCAATAATTACCCGTAACTTACACCAGGCGCAGTAATGAGGCAGCACTCAGCCTGTCATGCGTATGATAATGCAACATAAATAAGCAAGGAGTTATTAGCAATAGGGAATGATACCTCCTCGCCATGGGTTTTATGTCAGGGCTAGAGTCTCATATGAGCACAATGCCTTACATTTTGGATGGGAGGAAAATTACATCAAGATAATTAAATCTATTGGCTCAGAGGCTCCAAAGAGCGCGTCTTGCTTTTGGGCCCACGTAGCGTCATTATGATTCGACGTCTAGGCTGGTTTATCAGGTAGTTTTATGGTACGTCACATGCCATCACTAGCTGGTTAAGAACGCTAATGCAATGGCCGCAGGAAACAGCGCCCCCTATGACACTGCACATCCCGCAAGGTGGTGCCCTGGTCTGCTGGCCTCTTTATGACATTTATTGCGCTACTACAAATAGACTTTACGACTAATCTGTACGCAAGACAAACATTTCTAATGGCTCCATTGCCTTCTTAAATATTACGAACAGGGCAGCACGTTCAATGTACCTAATTTTTATTATTAACAAGATCATTCTGTGTCCTTTTTCTCTTCAAATATTACAATGATTAGTCAACAAAGTTACAATCGGAACAGTGGAGACAGTGGCTTGTATAGACTTTAGATAAACAAAGACATTGTATTAATATTGTTATGAGCCATTCGCAGTCACCGAAGTGTAAGAATCGGCAATACGATTGTGATCATTCAGCACCATTGATGCAACAGCTTCAGTTTCTGACCATGCCTTGATATATTTCTGCCAGTCATCCATTCAGGGAATTTATTTGTGTGGAATTTCCATTTGACAGGTTGATTGGCCGAGAAAAGTCTTTTGAGGGCAAATACACTGTCATATTGCTGCCAGTTTCAGGAGCTTGCACATAGTTATTACTGGGCGAGTTAGTGTGGGCTTAACCATCGGCAGTGAGGCGGCCATATTCCCTTCAAGGTTGGCTGATCAGGGGGTTTATCAGAGTGCACCCATGTCCCATCTCCTCTGTTGTTATATGGTAATGAGGGGTAATTCTGTCCTCTGTAAAGCTGACTCTCTCTCACCTCTCTTATGCTACAATGACAATGCCACTCCTCTGCCTCCCTTTGCAGTTAATGCCTCTGCTAATATACATGGTTGGCAAACCACCTCCTTGCACTACTCCATAGACAATCGAGCATTTGCACTGCCTTTGTTTGCCTAATCATAGTACACACTACCGGATCCATTTCATGCTTCATTTAAGGTTTCTGTCTACTTTGGCACACCTAGTGCTTTAAGTGCTTTAGGTGTAAGCAGTCATTTCCTGCTGACGTCATGGATAGCATTGTTCAAATACAATGGTATTACTGGACCACGGAATTGATCTTACCCAACAGTACGTAATACACTTGACACCCAACTGCAAGTGGCTTACCTTTGAGACTTCTGGCAACTCATCGATTCCATCGATGCATTCTGTTTGAGATCTCTCATGCATGTGTAATATAACACATGGCCTCTACATGTATTATTAATTTGAAATGTCCGCCATTTTAAGCAGCCTTGGGGGGGGGGGAACATTTGTAGATTGTATTTCACCATTTGAATAGTCTTACAGTTGAAAGTGTGTAATGTAAACGAAACGAGTACCATACAAAGCCACTATTTTGTGTTGCACTTTGGTCTAATATGTGTTTCCCTTTGGTCTGTAACTTTGTGGGGTCACAATCCTGGTGTATGTAATTTAAGAGGCTAATGAAGGCCTTTACAATTGTCTTAGCCAACGTTAATGGCAGATGAGGCCCAGGCAATCTAATTAGTGGAAGTAGCTGCGTGTGTTGCAGACTGCATCTCTTTAATGTAGGGCTGTAATAATAGTTCATTAATGGTAGTTGACCAAGTTTCCTAACTGGGTGCTCTTTGGGTGACTTTGCTTTACTAGGCTTCTCCAAAACCTGCGCGATGCGTACATTCGGGTTAGTGTCTCTCCGCAGTTAATTTGGATGATATTGACAAATTGCTGTCAAACTGAAACTGCAGTATACGACCATGAGGCATATTTGATAGGAAAAAGAGCTCTCAAGACAAATAACTGAATAAAGTTCTCCATTTTGTTAACCCCTTTATCTATGCAACTGTCTTATAGTGACTGATCAATAAGCCCACTGGGGCTGGGTCACTTGAATTTTTCGTCATGTACACTGTGTTTGTTTTGTATTGTTATCAGTCACCAGCGACTCACCGCACATAAGTGATTACCTACTTACCTATTACTGGAGATAGATGATACCTCTTTGGGCATTTGTCATATGTTCTGTTTAGAGCTGTAATTGCAAAGCTGACTTTGGACAATGGTAATACTAAGGTTGTATGTAATTATAGATGTTTTCTATGCCAGAGTTTCAGTTTCAAAGCTTACATATTGTTTATGGGTTTTGTGGTGAATATTGAGGTTGGCTGATAACATTATAGACATCTTCAATATTCCAAATTCATAGAGTTGGAAACAAATCTCTTGGACTTAGAAGAAGTTAAACGACTCTTTGGTTAATGCAGCCCCCAGCCAATGAGAGTCCTACATTCTATGAGATTTAGATCCAACTCTATGAATTTGGCTGTAAGAGAGGTGCGTGTGTCATGGTTTTGCACGTAGTGTGTTCATGCTGACTTCCTATATAACGGAAGACTATAGCAGGGAAGTTCACTTGGTTCATGAAGCAGACACATCTGAGACAAGAAAAAAGAATAACAAGAGACACTGTGAGGCATTAGGAGCGGGCGAGCGAAGAACAACATCCACTGTCAGCAGAATGGCCGAATCGCCCGACGTTTAATGGAGAAGGATAGTAATAGTTGGTGTAATGGCGGAGTGTGTCTTGTAATGGCCAAGTGATGGACAGGCTGCTGCGCCTTACAAGGTGTGAAGGAGGCAGAGGAAGCCTGGCCCCATCAGCATCCTCAGCCATCGGCATCCCATCGGCAGCCCCCATCACCCTGCTGATGCCAAAGGGCTGGCTGCCACTCCCCATTTGCTCATGTCTTCCTTGCTTAGAGCCCCACATCTCCCTCCCTGGCCTTTCCTCACCGCCTAATTTCCAAGGAGTCATGGTCCTCCCTGGGGGCCCAGTGTCATGCACATGATTCATAAGGCTCCTTGTTTAAAAACTCGTCATCAGGGTGCTGTGTATCCCTGGCGACAGGAGGAGCACATCCTCAGAAACTTTGCATCACGCTCCATCAAATTACCATAATTGCTGGAAGACGCTGCAAGACGCTATCCTGGCAGCGCAGCGCGCGACGTCACTCTCCCACGAGTCCGTCTTCATTACGTCGCCTTGTGCGGCTTTACATGATTCGCTTGATGAGAATGAAAACCTCACTGGGATCAGCTCCAATGAGCTTCTTAGGCAAGTAACAAGAGGGGCCCATGTATATGTGAGCCCACGCTCATCATGGCTGCATCACTCTGCTGGCACGCTGGCAGTAGGTCTGTTAAGGCCACTGTCATGTAGTGCATCATGTCCCATTGGGTCTTATTGTATTGGGTCCTGGGGCCAAACAGGCCTGAGAGGTTGAAGGGCCAGGCAATATTCAACTCCAGAAAGATGATGACGTCCATTACGCGGGATGTGGAGAAAAAGCCAGCCATGATTTCATTTATGTTCAAATGATTCCGTGACTCCAATTTCCTGTTTGAAGTGGCGGGGTCCTTATTACATGTGATGCTGTGTGCTTTGTGACTTCCAGCCTGTTTAAACGCAGCTCTTTGTGACATGCGATATACCCCCTGAAAATCACAATGTTGAGATTTTCCTTGCAAGCTCTTTAATTTTATTGAGTTTTCTCCACAAACGCCATCAAGAAAGTTACTTTGAAACAGCGAGTTAATCCAAGTGGAAGGAAGAGGCTTTGTGCGAGGCCGAGCAAAGTGTGCATTTCAGAGAAGTCGACCATGAAAGCAATTGTCCCAGGCAAGTTCAGATTTTAAAAGGACTCGATAACATTTGCTCTTTTAACAAGCCACACATTGGGTGCCTCACATATTTATGTCAGTTGTGTGTCAATCTGTCTGAGTCATCACCTCAAAGTGGCACTTGAAGGACTGGGTTAAATTACATGTTCATTAAGAACATTGCATGGTACAAGTTTCTCAATCAATTTGGTTGGGATGACTTGGCCTCATATTTCAGACTCAAAATGCTGCAGGTTAAAATGCAGCTCAGATTGTTATTTTTACTGTGTAACCTCCCATAGCACCCACATGCCCTTAAGTGTGCCTTTATTTAATGAGGGAGCAAGACAACTGCACTTGGTACATGACCCGGCATTATCCCCTCTTTCCAGTTGACACTGTTGAAGTCGAAACATGACCAGCTTCCTTTGAGCGACTCAAAAAACTTCTGAGAACACAGAAGAATACTTAGCAAGCAAGGCCCCCTATGCAGACCACGTTCCGCCATTGATCAAGCAGAAATTATGCTAATTAGGTCGTGACGTCACTAATTGACCTGGTTCCTCTTCTTTTGAGGCGGATGTCAAAATGACGTGGTGGAAACACCTTGACAGAGAGAATCAGACAGTCTGGCAAATCTGGGCGGCAGCTGTGCATATCTTGGTAGGGACGTCTTGATTCCGCCACCACTGAGGCTGTTTATCTTTGAGCGGAGAAGCATCGATACGCCGAGGGCCGCGTTTGATCCACTGACGTGCTGGGGTCAGGTGGCTGAACTGCGCATGCTCCTGCATTCCTCCATCTCTGATTGGCTGACTGTCAAGTGTTTGCTGACCACGTGACTGCTGCCAGAAACTGCGAGAATTGAGCCAGGAACTGCGAGAGTGAGGACGGAGCCCCTCCATTGTTGTTGGTGTTTGGATAGTGCGACCCGCTTATCAAGCGCTGATAAAGCCATTGCCAATAGACTTATTCCATTAAGCCAGTGTTGTGGAGGTCACAACGGCGTTTGGAGGCGGCAAAGCCCTTAATTAGAGGCACGGAAGACGCCACTGCACACACCAAGTCCCTCTCGCCCCTATGCACCACAAATGCAATATTGATCATTGTTTGTTCGAGGCATAATTGGTGCAAAATGAAATGTAAATACGGCCTTCAGAGTGATTCATAGCGTAAAACATAGGAACAGTGGGTTGGTGTGATTGATGCTTTAAGCCGGGGGTCCCTGTCACAATAATGGTTTCTATGCGTCCATCACTCTGCACTGGCTCAATATTGTAACAGGGGATTGGGAGCAGCCGAGATGGGCCATAAATTGAAGACTAAAGAAATCACAGGAAGCGCCATGGATTCGTTCCACACTTTAATGGAAATAAATGGAGGTGAAATACATCATTGTCTCAAAGTGATCCTACTGATATTGATTGCACTGATGCAATTCTCATCCTGACTTTATTATTCAGTTTATGGGATGACTGACCAGGCACTGGCAGGGCCTATTTCCATCTGTGGCCAGGCTGGTCAAGGCCAGGGGCAGCTGTCCAGCTCGTATTTCAGGAGGCTTGGAGGAGATGTGTGAGTAGCAATACAAATCAGAAGGCAAGGGGTTTGGTTTGGTGATTGGGTTGCGTCCTAGCCTCCAGAGATGCCAAGCTCCTCACATGTCCATCATTTGTTGGTGTGGACACAACTGGAGGGTGGGAAAGAAGGACTCCTGGTCAGAATGGGACTCATCTCGCTATGGAAATAGAGACTCAAATTCAGGAACAAAGCATCTTCCATTGCTTGATCTTTTCTGGCATAGAAATCATATAGTCATCATCAGATAACTCACTTGACCTTTAAGTTCATCTTGTCTCCACATATGGCGAATACTTTGATGTTATTCCATTTTCAGAACACCTAAGTATGATGACTTTGTTTTGTTCATTATCTGAGCTTCCAAAGCTGAATTTAGAATGTGATTCAGTTGACATAGGCAGATGTATAAAATTGGCTGCTTTTTTGCTTCTGTAAGCAGAAAGATATAAATATTACACTGTTTAGTGGAACACGTTCAACATGGAATATTCTTACGCATAATATAAAAACATGCAAATAAGTCTCTAAAAATTTTACACATTCTAAGATACTTCTGCAGAACGTAAACAGTTGTTGAGTAGATGTATAGGCATTTGTTGTGCTGTAAAACTGTTTAAGCTCTTGTATATCAGGGCCCGCCTACGATGTATTGGTAATAAGTCTGTAGATACAGCAAACATGTTCCAAGATACATCTGCAGAAACCTGATCGGGGCATGGAGAACCCTCGCAGGGAAGATGCAGCAGCTGACTGTGTCACTGACAGGGCAAAGGGGGTGCCTAGGGACCAGGGGTGTCTGTCAGTCGCGTCAAGCCCTTCTCGTCTGTCATCCATCAGGTACTGGGTAGGATAACCGAGCCAGGCTACAGGGAGTTCTAGAGGGAGTACTGCAGGGCGCTGCAGGGAGCAGAGTCATGCAGCAAGGGACGTGACCTTTTGTCCATCATCATTTAGCGGATCAGCTCACGCCCTCAAATTATCCTGCAGAAAATTGACCGTCATTTCCTGCGTTTGGGAGTTGGGTGCATGCCACAGGTCGTTTCAGGTGCACAAGGACAACAGGCAGACCACAGAGAACACAGGTAGACCATAGACAGACCATGAATAGACCACACACACACACACACACACACAAACGATGTAGAGAATGCAGTAAGCACAATGCTGTTATAAACACAATTGCCTGTCCTATAAAGGCTTGTTTAATCTGGTGCCTGATTCAACGCACATTCAACTTGCAATCATAACGAGAATTTATTACTCAACAAACATTAATTGCCATTATGGTGAAAAGCACGCATTTCCATCTGTTTCTAACAATAACATCAGCCGCCATCAATGTTGCCATAAACCTCATTTCGGTTTCCTTTTTAAATGGAGAACTTCACATCAAGTTCCAATCGTTTATTTACAGACTTCAGTAAGTAATTAGACGACCATCAATCTTTTCATATTAACACGTTAATGACAAATTACAGCACTTTCTTCTCCCTCCTTAAACCTCTCTCTTAATATGTGGCTTACTTTATAACAGCCATGTTTTCTGGAAGAGAATTATCACCAATATGAAAGGAGGCTTCGCCCACCCAACCAAATGACAGCTTTGCGGTAGACTCATATTTATGCAGTTGTACTCTTGCTTAAGTGGTTCATATGGTGACAATGTTGTGATAAACCAACAGGACAAAATGGCCATTGGTCATCCGAGCAGTGGTCACCTGAGCCAGGGGCTTAACAAAGGCCAGTGCATTGCATACGAATGGGGCATTGAGCAGGGGAGACCTGTGCCAAGTGCCAAGTCAGTGCAGACCACAGGGAGAGAGAAAGGGGGAGGGAGTGGGGGGGGGGGGGGGCTGATGACACTGGGGCTTACTCTCCTGTATTCTGTAAGCGGTTGGTAATTGGCAAGTGCAGAGCAATCAGCCCTGGTCCTTGACAACAGCCGCCAGAGCACGTGGTACATGCCATTCTGTCACCATCGCCTGAATTACAAATGCAAATAGATATACTCCACCTCGTCCCCTCAGCCACCCCCTGTGCACCCCACCACACTCGTGTCTCCATGGCTGTGCATTCGGTTGCCCTGTCGAGTGCTTCATTTTTTTGCCCTGGTGTCAGAGAGGATTGCAAGGACAAGGCCAGATGAAGCAACTGCAAAGCCGATTGCCCGTGTATTGGCTGTGGCATCCGAGTACAGACCTCTTGCAAGGTGATGAACGAATGCATAGAGAGCTATGATGAACAACAGCAGGGATGAACCCTCGCAGTAATTTGCAGACTCAGTCATTTTCAATGCAGTCAGGAAGTCTGTGAGCGAGACCACCATGCTCAGAAAGCCTGGTCTATTAAACTCGTGTTAAACCTATGCTAAGACCACCCTTGGTTCTGGTGCAAAGTGACCTTAGTTACTGCAACTATATTACCCTAAAATTGTATCAAGGGCGTAGCCAAGGGTTGGATTTGGGGTCACACCCACCTCCTTTTGCTTTTAATGCATATTAATGACATATATATGGTACGACTGTATGATGGGTAAATAAGCGCCCTCTAGGAAGCTGAACCACAAAGCAAAAACATCATATACTTTATTCTGGCTACGTAGAAAGTGTCCTTATTAGTTAGTTGACCTAATGTTACAAACAGGTGCATCCCAAATTCAAACAAATACATCCTTAATACAAACTGTACATCCACTGCCCTATTTATTCAGCGACAGCTGGGCAGCAAAGCTCTGATTGCTTGGATTAGAGACGAAGAGCTTGGCCGGCTCATCTGGCAGGCCTGAGTTCAATTCCTGGAGGGGTCATCTCAGCTGTAGGTCATCTCAGTTGCAGGTTGATCACTTGAGATGTTTAATTTGAGGTGCCTGGCATTCCCATGTGGCTAATACAAGATCACACAACCTTAGTGGCACAACCTCCCATCATCCCCATATGATACCTCAAGGTATTAGCAACATATTTATGCCCCTGTATATCATGATATGCGTAGATTCAGCTTGGCAGAGATTACGGTCATCCCGATGCACTAACAATATATTTATATTTAGGACGAAGGGGATATTGTGTTATACATATTTTAGAATCAGTCGTCATATTTGATTGGTGTATGAGAATACTCATGGCGATTACAGTTATTTTAGTAGGTATGAGTAACAGGTATGGTGAATAATAGCGAATGATCTTTGTTGTATTATGCATTGTTGGCAATGTAATAGTTGTGGCAAATTACTTGCACAATGCTTGGCTGGCAATGTGGTAAGTCATGCTTACATTGTAGATGTATGAGAGACAGCCTTGAACCTGTGCCATGATGAAGCAATATGTAAAGCACAAGGCATGGGGATTAATAGATGTGGCATGTGATGCAGATGGACAGGCTGCTGTCTAACATGATGTTGCTGTCGCCCCTTTGATATTTGGCCATTGTGTTTGGGGATGCAATTAGGGGGCGCTTGTGTCGGATGGGTGACCTAACACTGACCCCGAATGAAGAGCAGGCCCCACTTGCCATTCAGCTCATGGTCCGAAGCAATATACTACAACAAGCCCTTGGTCACCGAGGACAAGAAATATTGTCATCTGCATTCATGTCTGAGGAATAACAGCCAATCTCTCTCACAGCATAATGAAGCCTGACCCGTGTAGTAGTTGTTGTAAAGATGATGCTCTCGGCTCCACGTGACCTCTCAGGAAAACCCGCGAGACTTCCCGAGACTCTCGTCCATTCGTCTCATGGCCAACCCCGTGACCTCGCTCTGTTTCACGTCATAAATCCTTTTATAAGTTTTTGAGTTTCCTCTCATTTCTCGCTGGAGCGTTCATGGCCGCCTCGACTGGTCCCCGTGGGCGCCTTTGATGGTCATTGTACCCGTCGACCGGAAGTAGCGGGGTCACATGACTAGGAGCCTCGTATCTATCCAGTCCACTCAGATAAACATTGTGTTCGTAATCACTGATAAACATTTCAAAACATTGGGATGCTATTTCCATCCGGAAAATGCACAATGGTGGTTTTAGTGGGGTGTATTGTGTTTATAGCTTCTCGCAAATGCAACCTGAGTTTGGGTGCCAAATCCAAAGTGCTTCTTTTAAGACACGAATCAATAAGTGAAACAGAACCATATTACAGGTACACCCATTAAATGTGCCAAATTTTGTGGAAACATGTGCATATGTGGTAACATTGTACATCTGCTTGCATTAACACCCTGCTTGTAAATATTCTGATCAGGTATAGCATGAAAAACCCAAGGTTTCATGTTTTTCAATGGGCCTACTCAAGTATGTTAAAGCAAATTCACAGAGAATGATTTCCATGGTAAATGACAAATCTCACATATACATGTCAGTCGATCAATGTTTTGTATTATGCTCATGTCTGTTAGCTACACTTGGGAACTTAAATGTCATGATATGCAGAGGATGAGGAATGAACGCGGGACACTGTAGACATACTTAACAGAGGAAGTAGACATCTGAAATGCAGTGCAGATGTGCACAGCACACATCTGACATACATTGGCACAGATGTACAGATTGGTGGGCTGTATCTTAAGTGCACTGGTCTTCCCAATCCTTGGCTCAGCAACATTCAAAGGATGCACTGCTGGTCAATCGGAATGCATCTCATTCGGAGCTGCGATTTTGTCCTCATAACTAATTCATTGCAAGGCGTTTGCCGAATGCCAATGTTACGATCCTGCACTTGCAATACTCTTAATGAACACGCAAGAAGCTGCTGCAGACCAACCCTGCAGCTGCAGCCAGTCAACCGTTGCAGTTCCATTGTAATGCAGGAATCAGCAAAGTGCTCTCCTGCTCATCATGCTATTGGGCTGGCTGATTGGATTTTTATCCTCTTTTGAAACCTTGAGCTAGTTCTTGCTGGCAGCAGTAGGATGTGGAGAATGTGGACATCTGGCTTGATGTTCTAGGATTGTCCGTTGAATCTCACTTAAACTTCTTTGTTGAGACCACCATCAAGACCACCCTCCAGACAAGTGGTCTTATCAACAAGGTGCTCTTATTACCGAGGTTATTGATAATGGCAAACATTTACCGAATCGAACCTTGGTAGCCTTAATGGAAATGTTGTAAAAAGATGAGCTTCAGATGCATTGCATTGCTCTTTGAATATTCAAGAAGGTACTTGGAAAATGAACAACGTTGCACATGCATTCGCCCGTTATTGAGATTAGATTATCAAGACAGTGCCCTCGAGCTAGTGTAATTTTCAGGCTACTTTAATCAATGGAGATTTCTGGCTCAACGGTTTCGAACACGAGGCTCCAATTGTGGCTTTATTTCTCCGTCTTGTGTGCTATGACGCACCCTGGCAGGGTCCTCTGCTGTGGCGGTAGTTCGACACCATTTACAGAGCTATCACTATCGATCGACGTATCTTCACCTGTGCCTGATACCATCTTGACGAACTGATGACTGTGATTGAGCGCTGCCTTTGGGCCTCTGCGATCGTAATAACGTATATTAGGCTGCCTGTAGTACAAACAACACACATCAGACGCTTGATCATTCGGCGATTGCGCGGCTTTCTGTGAACTTTATCCCTCTGTTTCTGGCCAGCAGTGCGCACATATTGATTGCTACATAACATCCCTGTAGATCGGTCTAATCCACCAACAAAACAACGCAGCCAAATTACAGAACGCCATTAAGCAAATATGCTGCTAGAATTTTAATATATGTTTCTCGTTGCTGAAAAACTAAGAACACTTGAAGCGGAAGAAAAATGATAAAACGCCAACCCGAGGCAAAGACATTATGAAAGCTTATTTGCATTCTGAAAGAGTTTAGCAGCTCTCGGCGCCGTAATCTTTGTGTATCTTGTCAAATGCAGTTGATTTGAGGCGCGTACGTTCACAGCGACTCTTTAAGATTTTTTAGGACGCCCGAGGCGACCGAGCTAACGTCGTCGGCAGCGTCATGGCGTCAAAGAACAATCGCAAGGACGTCGAGCTTCACGCTCGCAAAACACGTTACGCCAAAAGATGTGCTCATATATGAGAAACTGCAAAGGAGCCGAAAGAGAAACAAAGCTGAGTTGATTGTTGGACTTTTTTGAGGCGGAGAATCCAGGCATTTTTATCATTCTTTGGAGCGAAGTCAGGCTTTGTGTTGAATGTCATTAGGAGCAAGAGGAGTGTTGGGGAGGGGGAGTCCTAGGCCGCGTTCTTGAGGAGCGTCATGCGTTCTCGGTTGGCCGTCTCCACGTCTGGACGCTTTGATAGCCTACGAGGGCAGCGCCCTGGTCATTAGGCATACCTTGACGACTAACAGGTGGCGTGCTTGGCCCTGTGCGCCCTCTACATCCGCTTGTCCCCGACCTTTAGTCTTCATTACGGTCATCAGCTCGTCCGTCCTGACGCGCGTCACCTCGCCGTAATTGATCCCTTTGACTCTCTTTCTGTTTTGAACAGCGACTCATTCGTCAGACAGACAGAGATGCGACTCTTTCGTGCTCTCTCCTCTTCAAGGAAGTCTCTGTTCGAGTCGCAATTAAACTGGCCGCCGCTACAACCCGCTGGCCAACGTAGGCTTCACGTGCTACATCGCCAGTGCCTACCAGTGCCCAACTTCACCTCTCAATTATTTCTGAGCGCGTAATCTAAGCACACAGCTCAAAGGCAGAGAAGTAACTACGTTAATCACCAGCCTATTTCCTGCATGAAAGGATTTCCGTCTATTTGTGGGCCACAAACCCTACCCACCATGCTTACTGTATGAGGACTACAACTACCATTCCCAATGATGCCACATATTGGCCACAATGCTCAGAATATTTCGTCAGTGCTCGGTTGGGTGGCGGGCAGATTGGCTGAAATTGCTTTTCTATCTCACCATACATGGAAATATGGGTTTGCAGCATTCGCACCCTATTTACAATTCAGGTTCTTGCATATCTACGAGTAAACCACAAACTGTCTAGGAGTAGGCTTTTCCATTAAATCTGTCAATCTGCATAGCTGAAAAACCCATTTATGGTGTGCCTTAATATTATATATATATTTGCATCAGTGTGTCTAAATTGAGTCAAAAATGCACCTAAATGACTTAAATTAGATTTGGCCGCTCATTCGCCTCTTACAAACATTCAGTGTGTGACCTCCTACACAGCAAATGTGCAGTTGCGGTCATGTATATCAACTATTTTATAAAAGCTTAAATTACACCAGGATCATTTCCTATTCCTTCATACTTGACTATTGTAGTGTCGTTGGCATTTTAGGGGGAAACCATGTAACCCACTACACCACAGCTGCTGCATGCCAACCAACTATAGCATGAAACCATTGGAATCAAAACAGAAAACAAAAGATTGCAGTTCTCCGTGTTAACAACAAGGACAAAGCAATAATTCAGACTCACAGGTCCAAAGTGCCTCATATTGAGCGTCACGTTTCTGCCTCAGCTTTCACTTTCTTGGATTAGACTTAAACACAAAGACAAAAAAGGCCTGGCATGCTATGTGCTCCAAATGATATAACCCTCCCGCTCCCAATCCCCATCACCCGAAACTTAGTTGTCAAAAAGAATTTAAAAAGCAAACGCAAAATTGCGGAATGAGAAACGTCATTAAGCGAAGATGTCGTGACAAGTGCAGAAATTGCCAATTTAATATTGTCTGCCTAAGAAATGTCTAAGACAATGTAATGCATTTCTTGGGAGAAAACGATCTAATTGAAACATGGGGTAAATACGGGCAAGTTGATGAAGGGCCGCAAAGCTTGCTGGGAAGGCAGCCATGTGTCATGTGCTTCTCCGGCTGCCATCTTTGTTATTGACAGACGCCATCTTGTCATCCGCAAACAATGCACAGTTAGGCAAGTGCCAATACAGCCAGCATCTTGGGCCTGTCTGCCTGACTTCCTTGAGTGGGCCTGCATTGTTTCGGCCCCTTCACTGAGAAGGCATGGAAAATAAGATGGCAAGTTGTTTGCAGCACTTTTCTTCTCCTGGGCTGAGATGCATAGACTGCTGTTTGCTATTATCGGTGTCTGCATGAAACAAAGAGATTGGCCAGGTACGGAATGTCATTAGTCAAGGCCTGTTTTCTTCAGGTACAACAAAGAGAGATGAAAAACCAAAAAAGAAAAAAGACGTGCAACATGTACAGCCACTTCAAATAAATGCAGAAAGCATGCAGCGTCATCCCAAAGGCAAAGCAGTAATAGACTGTCTCCTGCAAACTATGCTGCATGAGAGTTAGAAGAGGCAGCATTCTGTTCCTTGAGGCCCTTGCATTTCTGCCACTGCACAAAAAGCTTTCGCAGAGACAGCCACAGGATCATGATGTATTGTTGCTCGTTTATTGGTTAATCCGTTTCTTGTGTAGCTTGCTGGTTTCATGTGGCTGGTGCTGTTGTTGTGTGCTGCTGTTATGTGCTGTTGTTGTGTGCTGTGGTTGTGTTGTTGGACTTGTGTCTGGGCTGTCCACCCCCTGGCCTGCCTAGGTCTGCCTTGCCCAGTCTGGCCATCCTTCATGGCCCTGGACTCTGCGTGTCTCCAAATCCTGCGCCATTTTTCAAAGCAGATTCCTCGGTCCCAGCTGCAATTGTCAAGCACCCATCCTGTGCTGGTTTCCAGGCAGGCAGTTCGGCTTGTTTTTGCTAATTACAGATTGTGTGTAAAAAGGACCTTGGAGCTCCACGCAACCAGCACACACATCCTTGTTTTCCGCTGGCTATTCATTATTTATCGGTCTTATGCGTGTCCTTGCATTACTCCCCTCGAACTGCAAGCAAATATGGCGCTTGGTCATGAATGCATGATGCCTAACCACACATTATAAGATTGACGCATCGTTGTTTGGAAAGCGAATTAACACCCTTGATGACATTATTTTTTCTGCACACAAAGCAAAAAACTGCCACTGATGTTTATACTGCTCTGTATCTATGAACTGAAAGTGATGAATGATACATAAATGAACAATACCTTGCCCAAACACATAATCCTCTGGCCATAAAGCTCTGTTGTGATTTATTAGCTAACAGCCATTAAACGGCGATAAAAGAGAGAGGATGGGGGGGGGGAAATCATTGCACAAAGGTGACGTCCACTCTCTATCTCTTGTCCATTAGTCTGTCTCTTTGTCTTGCGGTACTACAACATGACAAAAAGCCTCTTGACTCAAACAGAATATATAGGAAAGCAATTAGAGGCAAATTTGACAGTGGCCATAGCCTGGAAATAATGGATTGATGGTTGTCCAAAATGCTGGGTATTTTAGCCTTTTAAGAAGTTTCATGGACAGCAGCTTTTAGCACTTTGGTGATATATTCCAAGGGACATGGTCGGTCGCCATGGACACCAATTGCCATCCATCTTGTCATAATCCATCAGGAAGACAGTCTGTGTTGGACGCGCTCCATAAATTGAAGGTAATTGTAGCCCTGTGCTGACACGAGCTGTGACCAAAGGCTTTTAGCAGGTAAAATGGGTCACAGAATGCTTTAAATGTTTCTACTCCCCACACTCCCATCTGACCGAAGCCATACTTGTGGCCATGATAAAAACGGATCGTTAAATTGTCCATGAGAAGTGGAAATGTGTAATCTTCTTCAAGGCAATGCTATTCACATGCATGTGCCAAAATGTGATGTACGTTTCTGGCCTGATAAATGCTAAAATAGACAGGTTTTTCCATGGTCAGAACAAGAGCCATGTAGTTCACTTCCATTGTTTCTTAAGACTTCTCATCTGCACTTGATTTCATATCGGTTCTCATGAATAGTAGTGTACACTATTGGCATTATCGACCAGTAGCATGAGCTTGCCAAGACCGAACACACTGCTTGTGAGGCGGATAAACTTTCCACAGGTGTGCAACTGCAGTTCAATGCCAAACATCGGTTAATCCCACCAGTTCTTCGGGCAAAGTCAGTAGGGAATGAGTAGAACTTCTTCTTGCACATGGTGAAGTTAGTTACCTGAGAATCCAGGCAACTTAGTCAAAAGCTGGTGCAAATGAAGATGGAAGGAGAGACACGTCTCCCATTGATTCATTTTTGCTCCTCATTGATGGCAAGCGAGATGTGACAAGATGCCAAACAGGACCCTTTTGAGTAAATTCAATGAAGTGGTCCACTGGCCCACTGGATCAAATGGCTTGCTTGTGACAACACGCTCATTACTGCATTTGTATGATGGCCTGATGAGTAGGCCATTCAAGATGGCGTGGCAAGCGTAGCAAGGCAGGCCAAGGAGCCTTAATATGCTGTGGTTTGTCCGTGGCTGGCATGCTGAGCCCATGTAAGCAGGATATTGTGAGTATCGATTACACAGCTCAATTATAGAAGCCATGAAAGCTGGCAGACACACTCGCTCTCCACTCTCTGGCAATGTGTGGCATCATGTACTGGCTGCAGTCTTACAAACCTCCGAGGCTCTAATCACGCTTCATGGCGCCTTTTAAGCCTGGATTAAATAGTGAATTTTTAACACCTGTGTGTTTTCCAGCGGCTTTTGGCAGCGGCAGCTGTCATGCAATGAAGAGCAGATCCCTGGCCCTTTTCCACCTCTCTCCCGACTTCCTCAATGAACTTAGAGCTTGAAAGAAAACCTCGACCACTTGCCATTATTGACAGGTGGCCAAGATCTCGAAAAGTCTGTGTACTTTGGCAAGACAGCCAACCGTTCAGCCCTTCAAATACAACACTTTCATATTTGGCAGGTTGTAGATCTGCACAGAGAAAGGATTATCCCAGGCTGTCAATTGCCCTTCCACTTTGACACCGCGAACAAATGGCAGGAAATGCCCTCGCTGGTCCTGTCCAACTGTGCCCAGTCTGACCACTGCTTGATATTCTGCCAGCTGATTCACTTCTCCCTATTCTTTGTTCTCTCACAGTACGTTCACTGAAGTGTGCCTCTGCGAGAGCTACCTTTCCAAATTATGTTCGACGAATGATCACAGGTTTCTGCTGATAGCATGGAAGGCGTGGATAATGTTCATGCAGTATAAATAAAATTTTCTGTGAAGTTTTTTTGCCTTCTCATTGCTGCATTGGATCTATTATTTTTAACAGGGGCTGCACTGCAAAGCTGCCAAGAGTAGAGTCAATGCAGCTGAAAAAAGCTTCAAAGGGAGAGATATGTCCATGAGGTTAACCTTAAGCACACATCAGCCCTTGACACTGTGTGCACAGGTAATTTGCGGAGTGGTCTAGGGAGGGTGCTCCGACCTGGTCAGCATGGCTAGTCATGGCCGATGTTAAGTGGGCAGGTATGCAGGGGGCTTTTCACCTCAGCCTGTCAGACCCTGTCTCCTGCTGCTCGTTGCAGCCTGCAGTATGTGCAGGAGATGGGCCACCTGCAGCTGCGCCACGCATTGCGCTGCTTTCATTTGGGCCGGCTTCCCGCACGCTAGAATATTCATTGCCATGACACCAAAAAGCCAGGTAAAAAGGTGACCGGCTGTGTCTATTGAGTGGAGAAGGGAATGCTTAATTAGAGGAGCTGACCTTCAATCAGGCGACCTGGGCTCCTTAATTCTTGCTAAAGGAGACAAGCCGCTCGCCAACTTTTGAGACACGCCACTTGTTTACGGACCTGAGCTGGCCTTCCTGAAGGCATTAGGAAAACCCTGTCGTTTTTACCGATTTAGAGGTCATAGCGCTCTGCTTAGGAAGCACTATTTTCTGCTTGTTTGCCAGAGCCAGTTAGCAAAAGCCATCTAGACTGTCGTAAAGGGCTTGGAGGGCTTTGGCATGCGCTGTTCGTGGGGGGCAGAATAAATCAACAGCCAAGACGACCTTCCTCTCGTGCACAAATAGTAGCTAGTCATAGAAATGCTAAGACGTTAACCTGTAATGATGCATAATGGGCAAGCTCATGAAGCGCTCGGCTCCAGTATAGTGCTTATCTCCAACAAAGGAGTGTCTTGCCTATGCACAGGAAATTTGCCAGGCGGATGGACTCGGCTGCCTTAATTAGGGCCGTTCCTTACTGTGCTGGGAGGCAATCGGAAACGCTTCCCTCGGGGCGTGGTGCCTGAACGAAATGAAGTATCATGGCGCAAATACGCTCTGACATTTTGAAGGTTGATGCGGCCGATGCCGTCGCCCAAGCAGCTGCCGCACAGACTGACACGCTTAGGGACCCCTTCTATGACGTAACGTTATGACGTACACAGGTCGAGCGTCCTCATTTAGCAACTATAACGTCTGTGAGAGCACGCGCTCTGCTGGTCAAACGGGTCAAGCCAGGAGAAGTCTCGCGGTGTCCCCCTGCCCTGCGAGAACTGAGCTAGAAGTGGTAATGGGGTGTCCCGCGACCCCGCCCAGGGCAGAGCGACGGTGCTTGGCCCACTCATGCGCCTGTGACCTCCCCTCTCCATGTAATCCATTTCCTTTGACAAGCACTCTGCACCGGCATATCTGCTACTGGTCGTCTCAAGCCGCATCTTTGCCTTGCCCCTGGCCAGTTGGCTTCGTCCTCCTCTCTTCTGATACTCTGGAATAAGACGGGTCGTTCTGCAAACACAACCGAATTAGTCAAACAGTACACGTCTATTTGCAGGCCGCTTGGTCCCTCTGTAATGAAGCCAACTATCATTGTCTGTCCCGACCCAACGGTGGTCCAGTACCGGGTCTGTGAGTGGTCCCTGCATGCGTGCGTGTCCCTCTGTTTCGACACAGCACAACCATGCTATTGTTTGATGTCTGATCGATGGAAGGAACCATTTTATTGGGTTATGTTTCAGTAAAAAGACCGAAGAGAGAGTTGCGTGCGTGATAGTCCTGCCCAGTCTCAGCTTGGTCATTCTTGCTTTATGAAATCACCCGCCCTTCTCCGGTCTCTTTCTTTCCCCACAATCAATAGACCCCCTCCAAATTTATATCTAATTGAACAATATGGCAATCATGTAAATGTGACATGAAATCATAGCTCAATGCCGGGCGATTTCTTGTGTGTGTTCGTGCCACGTGGATACAACATGGGAAAGCTTTTACTCCTAAGATGGTCTTGGAGCCTCAAGACAATTGTGTTGGCTAGCGGGCGGTGTGATTGCTGGTTGCTGCATTTGCCTGTGTCATTCTGCCAGCCAGCAATGTTCTACAGAAACAGCCGCATCTGATACCAGAAAGGCAGACGTTTAAATAGTGCACGAAGCCCAGAGTTTGCTTTGGGGAGGTTCTTAATCGCTGCGAAAGCCAGCCTTGGTGTGGCTTACAGGGTCACTGATACCAAACGTGCTTGAAGATCCCTCACTCTAAACTCAAATACCGCTCAGCCAATGGAGATTTTCTATTTTTTTTCCTAACTAGCTTTACAGAGGAGATGGTTATGAAGCAAAGATATCCGTTTCACCCCCCTGTGATTCACAAAACATTACAGGGCATTAACTCAAATATGTCAGGCGTTGGGGCGCGGATCCTAGCGGACCCCTGGGTGGGTCCTAATTGCAAAGCCATTACGACTGGTGCAGAACAATCCGCTTGCCTAATCCACACAATTTGCGTGATTCGCGCACTCCTCAGCATTGTCATCAGGCCTTGGAACTCATTTAGGAGCAGAGCGAACAAGTGACACACTATTGGATTAATGCCATACTCGTAAATCTGATAAGTTGCCATATCGGAGCCGGGTGAGAGCGGCATATTAGTGCTTCTGAATATACGATTTGTTTTCTGACTGCCTCTATTTTGCAAGATAATGAGCAACATGGTGGCTCTACAGCAGTCCTGGACGGCTCAGCAGAAGTCTATCGACCAATTGTAGGTCTTAGACTCGCGGGGACAATCCATAATCCAGCGCAGGGAAAACATAAAACAACATGAACACACAGCTTGTCAAAGCTTCCCCGCTGCCCCCGCTCTTTCATCTAGACGAATCGAGTCTGTCTTCCCCGCAAGGAAACTATCATCAACGAAGATGTCAGCCCATGGTTTAAGCACGTACATACACATTGATGAAAAATATTTGCCAGGATGTGGCCCAGGGGGTAATGCATCCTTTAGCCCGGCAAGCGGCCCAATTAAAGTGCCGGCGATTAGTCTCTGTCTTATGATGATCTCGCACAAACAGTCTGTGTGTCATGCGCCATTGTTTCTGAGGCAAAAACTCAATCAAGAGCAGAACAGGAGAAATTGCCTCCACATGTCTCTCATCCCCTCAACAAGACTTGTCAGGACATGGCCTTTGAGTGGACACTGCATGCAGACAGACCGGTCACGACTGCCCAGCGTCATTACACGTCATTATGAAGCAACAGGGCGCACCCTGAAAGACAGGCCGCGTCCTTCCCCTTTGATGTCTCTGCTCCAACTGGCTAAAGACAGTTATTTCCTTGGGGATAATCCATTAGCAGTGGCTGCGGCCCGCTCCCCCTGCATAGCCACTGCCACAGCCACTGCCCCACAATGTGTTCGGACCGTGCAATTAGGGTCAGGGCGGCCATTTGCTTGTCAGTCGACATGAGAGGAGTTTGGACGTACAGGCCGACGTCTTTGCTACCTTAATTGACGCCTGACCTCTCCGCCCGGATCGGCCTCGTCCTCTGTTTGTGTTTCTCCTGCTATAGCACGACCTCCATCTCGTGAGAGGCTCCTACTTCCGTCGCTATGATCAATACGTGCGCATGCGCAACCATCATCAACTTCCGGTTTCCGCCAATTTTCCCGAGCGTCACGTGACTCACGAAGTGGGCGATATGTGCGGCTGACGTCACAGACCAAAACAATCTGATGCAAAATGGGCCACCTAAAACAAGGAGCCACATTACGTAGGAACCGTATGATCCAAATGGCAGCTAATGCAAAATAAATAAAAGGGCCATGGTAGGCAGGGTGTGCATGGTCGGTAGAATTCTCCTGGAAGACGCAGCGCTGCTGGAACGCCAGGGACTTCGTACATCATTGGGCCTTTATTGCTTTCTCATTGTAGCATGTAATTGTAATTAGAGCCGACCAAACACTTTTCCATCCAGTCGATAATTCAGCGTTTAAGAGGAACTCTTGTTGGAGCTATTCTGTCCCATTGTTGGCCAATATTCTCAAGCAGCGGAGAAATATTGGCCCTTGATTAGTGCAGAGTCCTTGTTTGACAAATGTGCAGCCTGGTACAGCCTATGATCAAAGATCAAAAGGTAATGGCCAAGCCAGTTAAGGTCTGTGTGCTCTTCATTCATGGTTAGGAAGCAGAGGGAGAGAAGAAACATTGCAGCAATGTGCGTGTCAGGTGAAATTAAACAGAAGCTGTTCACCTTTTTGTTCCAATCTCAGCCAGTTATGAATGCCTGTTTGCTTATTAAGAGAAATTTCTTGATTCAGAAAATCAAATTCTGAATTCACTAAATTGACGCTGCAGCCAAGTAGCTCTTGAGTAATCTTGCAGATTGCTCTGTTTGTTATTTAACATGCTAGGGTGCTTAGTTTAACGCTGCCTTTTCACATTAGCCTTGCACTGCTAATGCTTTGAAGTTGTAGAGCCACTCAGCTTGACTGCAATAAATAGTCGATCAAGAATGTTCCATGAGAATGCCGTGTACTTCACTTTAAATTAGAACAGGTGTATTGCAAGTGGAGAGAAACCTATAGAAACATACAAACAGACAGTTAGTTAGACAGACAGTTAAACAGACAGCTAGAAAGACAGCTAGACAGACCATGCACACCATGCTGACAAAGACAGTGAATGTCAGTGATTGTATACAGAGAAGCAGACAGACAGACTCCAAAAAGTTTGCTGCACCATGAGCGATGGGACAGTAAATTCATTACTTTTACCTAAGAAATGTTTGTAGAGCTTCACATTTCAGGTTGATGGAGATGGCTTCATGCAGCATTTAGGAAGATGTATACAGACCTTCAGTGTAGACACAGCTGGCAATGTATTGAAAGGACGTCTAGGTCTAGCTAAGGTGATCTGCATTTTTAGCCACCGAAATCTAAAAAAACTAACTACAGGCGAATGACTTGAGAGTGCCATGTGATGATGGAAGCCTGATAACATGGAATATAGCCATACATCAAACCCAGCTGCTTGTTACTGTCCTTGTAATAGCCGATGTAATACTTCAACTGAATATCATGATTCCTTTGGTAGGACCATGGCAGCCCATCAAGCCTATCAAGAGCAAGACATAAAGCTCCCTCGGTCAAGCCGCTGTTGTCACCCAAAATTCAGGCACAGGATATTAAAGTCAGGACAGGCAAGGCAAGGTCTCTTCTATGCGGGTTAATTTGATATTGACAAGAAGAGCGGGCTATGATTAAGACCGGGCTCAGATCAGAATCAGTAACACACAGTGACGGATTAAGTTGGGGCCTAATGATATGGGCGTCGTATGCCATGCAACAGCCTTATTCATCTACTGCTGCTGCTGCTACTGCTGTCGTTGGATGCCAACCACTGCACTGTGATCAGTCCAATGGGACCTACTGACCCCAGCATGAAAACCTCCTCATGGTCCCTTTGTGCTGTCTTCCCGGGGTCACAATGGTCTCCGACTTTAGCTGGCATTTGAGTGGTTTACAGAACGGTCTTTCTTTTAAGGAGGGTATTCTCTCAGGGAATTGACATTTGTGGCTAAATTAAGGCAGGCCTTCTGGGTAGTGCGGTCATGTGATCTGTTTTTGTTGCAGTTTCGTGTGGTTTCTTTAAGAACACTTGGAAAGTAGTCACGAGATGGGAAGAATCTGCACTTCCGGCCAGATAGGTGTCTGGATATGCAGCAGCCTCTATATAGGAGTCTAATTAGACAATCCCTGGAGAGTCGCTTCTCAGATGAAGCAGGCTGAGCTGCTGCGGGGATTTCTTGCTGTACAGTGCGGGTGACACAGTCACTTGGCTGCTGCAACGTGCAGACCGTGCTTCCATCAGCTGTTATCCTGGCTCAGGCTTTCCGTGTCTTCTTAGAGGGAAGGTTGTAATTGCCAGAGAGGCTTCCTCTGTCTCCTGCCCCCTCTCTGTCCTCAAGTCATGCCATGTAATTCATACCAATATGAAAGGGCTCAGTGTCACACGAAACATGATTAATCCTCAATAGGGTCTTATCAACGTCATATTTAAGTTTTTTAAAAGTCCGTCAGCTGGCTAGGAACAGTGTCAATTGCCAGCGAGATTACTGCATCTCCTGTCAAAAGAAATTACAGCCTCAGACATGGTCTTTGTCAAGCAATAGATCAGTGGCAAATAGGGACAGCTCGATCCATAACAGTCTTTTTTAATATTATATGGTTCTCACTGAGGCAAGACGGACACCTCCAGCCCTGTGTTAGTCAATCATAAAGATAGCTATATAAAATCCCAACTGACATGTTTGATCTCAATTATCACTTCTGAAAATTCATATTTGTACTTATAGGAAGTTGTAAGCAAATTGACATGGCTGATTGATTAGCTACAATTTTCCTTGGCTGCTTCCTGGATCAATAGAAAGTTGATTGATGAGATTAGAAGGTTACCCAGGATGGGTTCACCCTATCCTGGGGGTCTGGTAAGACACACGGTGATGTAAAATATTAATATCTATTGTTATCCTTGAACCTTTTTATTTTAGCGATTGTACATATGGTGGCAGACACTTACAGGTGTATATACCTTTACAACAACATTGATTCATCTATTCAATATATAGTGACAAGTGAATATGTATACAATAATTTTAAAAGCAAAGATTAAAAGGCACAAACATGTGGTTCAAGCTTTACAAGCAATTGACTCGATCCCTACATTCGCAAAAGATAAAGCATTTTGTTCTAATGTTCATAGTTATATATAAAGTGGGACTGAATTATCTTTCAATGTAATCTACAATCATACAATGCAAGAAAATTGAGAAATGTGTAGGTTTCTGCCTAACAAGATGTTAGAAAAAAAAATTTAGAACATGAAAAGGACAGAATCCAAAATGAATAGTAACAGGATGTATATTCAAATGCGTCAAACTATCAAGTACCTTTTCAATTTATAAAAGTCTGATCAACATACCTTCAAGAATTTTGAAATAGCAATATTCTGAGTTCATTGTGTTTCTTCATTTTACGAATAAAAACAGTTAGATAATATACTTAACATATAGCAGGCCTATATAAGGAGATTTTAAATGTCACTAGCGATTGCATAAAAGTACAGAAATGATTCTGTCTAGCTGACTTGGTTTGGTTTCTCAAGTACGTGACGTCACACTCGAAATGATACAATTATGTAACGTAACCCATGCTTCGGATAAGCAGGTCTGGAATGTCTCATTACTCCTGAGATGCATGATGGAAGTTGCAGTACCCATTACTTGCCAAGTATTGGTTGTGGGTGCTCAAGCACGAAGCCTGAGACACAGCCCCAGAAATAATGACCAGCTATGCCCAGGACGCCAGGACAGAGGAGAGGACGCTCTGTCGCACAAAAGGACGCGTCAGTAGCGCAGGGCTCTACGTCGTGTGACGGCCGTGATCTCCTATGACGCGCGTCCTATGGAGACATGGAGCTCCAAAGGAAGTCGTTAATTTGACTTTAATTGAAGACAATTGATTAATGCTGGCCCTGGCCTTTGAACTGGTCAAGCTGGCTGATGCATGGTTCCATTCATCGTGGGTCAGCACGCCACTGGGCCCAGTCCCCATCCGCCTCAAAGTCCATCTACACTGTGACTGCGATTGACCAGCCAGTTAGCCAGCCAGTTGGTCTGCCAGTTAGTCAGCCAGTTAGTCAGCCAAGCACAAGACTAATGCCAGGCCAAAGGGGACTAACACGCGCTTCCTAGACTCGACCATAGATACAGATTAAGCCCACACCTCCCGAGCCTCTTGGCACATTCTTAAGACAGAATCTACCCCAAGAACTATAAAACATTTAGCCAGTTGATAATCCTTCTCCCATTGACTTGTGTCTAGCAGATTCTGGCGGACGTTTGTCAATACCAGTTTCAGCTTTAATCACCTAATATAACGGTTTTGGCTAATTCAATTTGGTGCAGTTGAAATGCTGATTCAATAGCATTGCAGTGCGTTTGTAGAAAGAGACTCTTCACTGCCAGAAACATTTAAACACAGAGCTTTGATTTATTCGGCTTTTTGCTTACTACAATGCCAATGTTCTGCAACAGGGTTGGCCAGTGTGCAAGACATCGAGTGACCGGTGTTGTGGTCATGTTCGCGTATTTTATAGAAGTAGAAAAGACTATAATGCTGCACCAAACATACTGTACAATTGCACTTCTTTTTCTTTACGCAGTGGCCATACATTCTGTGCTTGCCTTAGGCAGTGCGTGTTTTGTGCTGCGTTGCAACTGCCGTAGGGGGCGCCAGTCTCTAAATCAATTTGTGCAGCAAAACAGCGGGGGAGAGGGTCAGAGGGAGTCGATAATCAGCAGTAAAAATCATCTTCTTGTTGGCTTTATATTAACTTGCCAGCATTGTATAATCCACCAACACCTACTTGTTTATACCAGATTTCCCATTACAAAGAAAACATACTTGCAATATAAGTTGATTATTTCAAACTCAACTGGCGTAAACTCACTAGCGTTATATAATGCAACCTATATGAACCATCATTTAGGATGTGTGTAGTACTATGTACTTTCCACTGCGGATGAAACTGACAAAACTCGATACTGACAACAACATTCATGGTCCCAAATATTTTGTCATAACAAACTTGGAGTGTCATTAAGTATAGCCTTGAACAATGTTGAGAGCTAGGATTATCTAATGCAGGTGCCTTGCATAGTATCTTAGAATCTTTTAATGCTGAGCAAATGAAAATGGAGGCCTGCCTTGCAGCCAATCACGTCAAAGAGGGAGGAAAAAAAGGAAAAGTCAGATGATGGGCCTCATATGCAAGATTAAAGAAGATCGGGCAAAGCAGTCACAGGGAGATGGGGGAGGCTGTAATGAGAATCCAGCAACTCTGTCCTCATGCAGACTAAGTTTGAAAGAGCACTGCAACTAGTGGGGCCATCAAACATTGAATTTTTGAGGAGGGAGGCATAATTCGGGGGGGGGGGGGCGATTGGTGGGAGCTGGGGGGTAAGTTGTGTCAGAAAGTCATGCGACACTGCGATCAGTCTGTGGGGGATGTGCGGGAAGATGATCGTGTGCTCTCACATTACGGATATGTTGGCAATGTAGCAGAAAATCAAGGGATCGATCGGGCGGGCATCTTGCCCGCTGCACTGGCCCCCAAGTTGGGCAAACGTTATAACCTTGTTTAATTGAATGTGATCAGAGTGATGGGGCTCAGCGTTTTGCCATTGAGACATGATTAAGCACATTGCTCATCAAAATGAAATCTGGTAAAATAGACCGTCAGATAAAATCAGAGCATCATTCCTCAGCCGTTGCAAGAACGATGTTTGGGGAACTCTAACCGAACAAGCAAGAGGCCCAATCTTGTGTGACGTATGGAGAGTAGAAAGAATCACATGTCTACATTATGGGCGGAGGAGAGCGGAGAGACAGTCGCAGATCAAGCAAGAGGACCGAGCGCTCCTTTAATGTGCCCTTGGAAATGAGCTGGGTCCTCTCAAGTAAGTTTTAACACAACTCTATCGTGTACGGCCAAGCGGTTTGCAGAAAATCAGGAAGAGGGCATCAATCAGACAGGGGAGGCTGCTGTATCTGGCTCACTAGTTCACTTCCATACCGCATTCCTATTCCATCATTCAACTGAAGAAGACAATTTTCTTGCTCATAAATTCCCTCTAATTGTCTCCACGCTAGTGTTACTGCCATCTGAAATGTGTCCCGCAGCCAGTAAACACAATTAAGTCCCATCCATAATTAATGAGCGTCATCTTAGAATAGCCCTTGGTATTGTTACGTAACTCTTATTAAACAAAAACTAATGAAGGGAATATGAGGACGGATATGAACTGTGGGGATAAAGATTGTTTAACCCGGCACCCTAATCTCTGGGGAATCTCAATTAACCATTCAATCTGCGGGGATTATTTGCAGCGTCGTGGCGTTCGATTTGACGTTATGAGAAGGGGCGTCTCGAGTAACGTGCGCCACATAATTGCCAGTATATTCCCAGCCATAAACGCGCCAGCCTCAGATCCTTGCTGATGCATAAACTCATTGTTAATGAAGCATAAACTTCATATACGCTTCGTTCATATCTGCACAAATTTCATCGCACTTCGCCTACGAGCATACAGTAAAGGCAAAAAAATGATGAATCTGAATTATGTATAACGCTGACATTTTTATTACCTCACAGCGTCTTCTAAATTGTAAAGATGTTTATGAAATAACTTGTGGCTCTTCTGCAAGGCATTTAAAACTCCTTTGGTACTAATATAGTTTTCCCTCTGTTGTAATAATTCTGCTCCAAATCCAGAGCTCACAGAAGTGTATGAGTGAAGGTGACATGCATACGCTTTATGAGCACCATCCAAGTTATGCAAATGTTAAGATCTGTTGTTTATCTCCTGCTTTATATTAAAACTTACAAAAATACTGTGGCACCCACTGCAGGAAAAAACGCATAAGGAGTTTATTACACCATCCATTTCTGAGATGCATTACGTTTATCACACTATTGTTGATTTATCACACTGCGCTCTATCTGACTACATTGTGTTGATCACACTGGACATATTTATCGCAATGCTAATTTCTGTTCACACAGCATTCACCATATTAACAACTCATACTGCAGTCTGACTGCCTGACTGTCTGACTGTCTGTCTCCATTTGGCTACGTTAGTCGTGCATAACACAATCTGTCTGGCTCAAGCAGCCCAACTGGATGCTTTATTCTTTCATTCTAATTCTAATGAAAGTAGATTTGTCCGATTTTCCACAGACAGTAGCCACCGCTGCTTTTCTGGCTTGAACAGAAAAAAATTCATTGGCTGACCTTGTGAGACAATGGGATTAAAGTTTTTCTCTTCCTTTACGACTTTTCATTAATACGGCGGATTGCTGGCACCTGCTCTCTCCACAGGAAGTCAGCCATCAGAGCGCCCCTGGCGGCTGCCTGAGGAGTTAGAGCGGCTGCTTGGTGGGCTGCAGTGCTGGAAGCCAATGGGGACGAATCATAGCATGTGAGTTTATGCGTGAGGCAAGCTTGCCACAATAATTGATACAATTTTCCGTCCTGCTTATTTGGGCAACATGAGCGGAGCAGCGTATTTTTGACTCATTGATGGGGTCAGGACTTCATTACTTCCGCTGTTCTAAGCCAGATTAGGCGGAAGCGAGACCAGTGCCTATGCCATTTGGCCGCCTGATGAGGGGGCGCTGGTGTAGGGCCTTTTTAAGGGGTCACCCAGGTCCTACTATGTCCACGTCTAATATGGTCCTATTGCAAGCCCCTTGCAAGCCTTTTGCAAGCACTATTGCAAGGCCTGTGTCAGCCTGCTCTTTATCACGCAGCTATTAAGCAGTGGTTGGGCCTGAAGAAAGTCATGCAAATACCCCCATCCATTGCACAATTACCAAAGACTCTTCCAAGGACAGGTGGGTTTGATTAGACCAAAAATACTTTAGACAAGAGCTTTGTAACTGAGCTCTGAGATTGTATGTAGTCTGATGGCGAATACAAAGCAGAGATCTACCACAAGAGGTTTACACTGAAGTCTTCTCCAATGAGAAACAGCTTCAAAGCAAAGTGGTTCGATACAGAACCATCACACAACTCTCATGTAATTGAACTGGGACATGTGTTGAAACTCAAGAAAAAAAAATCAATCGGCTGTAATTACCTACAATAACAAGCTTGGCATTGTTGACATTCGGATTGCGTGCGAGCAATTAGAAACTGACATGTTGACGTCTTGTCCTCCGCTATTCTAAATTCTTTTTATTTTCTGAGGAGGCTCGGTGAGAATAAAGCTGTGCAGAGTAGAGTGGGCCAAATCGGCCGGAGAGTGCAATTAAAGGGAACAGAGATGTCTGGATGACAACACAGTGCTGCCTTGCATGCTTAAGTTATGCTGGTTTGTATAGAAAGAGAGAACATAGGCAATTAAGGTGCATCCGCAGTCAGCAGTCATAATGCCCCAGTCTAAATGGCCGTGTCACGCAGCCCAGCACTTGGCCTAGCCTCTCCCGCCTCTCTGTCTCCTGTAGGCCTAAAGTGCTCACATGCTTATTGTGCCTTATTATCGCCCATGCAACCTACCCAATCCAGTGCTTTGTCAATATGTCATGATCCTGCCTCTATCTAATCTCAGCCACCCCCTCTATCTCTATGTTTTGCCGTGCTTTACTATGGTTTATCTGCATCCTGTCCTATTCAAACTGCAGCTCCCCTGTCCTCTTTTGAAGGCAGATCCTCATGAATCCCATGCATTCGTCATCTTGCCATCTTGTTTGTCGTATAATCTCAACAAACAGGAAACCAAGGAGCCCTTGTTTACCTAGAATTAGCACCCATTTCACCTCACACAGCGGGCGAGCCCTTAACCCACTGGGCCACTCACGAGCTGGCTTGGGAGTGTCCCTGTAATCCAGATGATTTGCTTTAATGGTCGGATATTGGATGTTTGTTCTGCAAAGCAACTGGTCCTTTGATCATAACTGGAGTAATGACCACTGGCTGGGAACAAGGCGGCCATTAAAGATCACTGGGTGCTTCCACAGGAAGGGGAGCGAAGAGGCCGGCTGCTGCATGGGATGAGCCTCCGTCTTTCTCTTGTCCCAGATTAGAGCAAGTCCCAGACATGCAGCCATCATTGCACTTTGCAGAGACGTCTTAACGACGTCATTATTGATGTCACACTGCATGAGGCGCCCTCTCTCGAAAACAGATCTTGAGAGATGAAAGGATTTTCCTCTTTCCTCCTTTTTTACCCCAAATATGGCCCCGTAATTTCAGGATTTGGAGCTCGGACGAATGTTCACTCATAAGTAGTGATCCCGTCTTGTCTTCTTTTTAGGCCTTTCCAAGATTCTATCCATCATTCATAATGACGGTGTCTCACTCCAGCAGAGAATTATCTCGCCTCGCGATTATGACGCCATCCTTCCTCTGACTGCAACTAAACGCAGCTTGTCATTAGGAAAATGTCAATTGTTTTGCGCATCATCAATTACAATAAATGGATGATTCATCCCTGGAGCTCAATGTATTTCATGATGAATTAATCCACCAGGTGAAGGTAAAAATTGCTGGCCAGTGGCATCAATCCAGTGCCTGATGCTCTATATTGTAATCAGATGAATCTCCCATTGAGTTTGAGCAGCAAAACATCCATTCTAAAGCCCCTTTGAAGGTCTAGGGATGTGCTTACCATAAGTCTAAAAAGGTGAAGTGTGTAACCCTTGTCGTGGGGGCGGATGGGGTGCAGGATTTGTGTTGGGGCCATTTTCGTGCCATGTCATGCTGTGTCTTGCCAGCCTTCTTGAAGTCTAGTTGCTTCAGAGCCTTTCAATTTAGGTCGATGGTGGCAGGTGATAAAGAAGAGAGTGCAGTTCGGAGCCAGTGCCTGGCTTGCCACCAGACTGATCGGATGAGATGGGAAAATAAGCGCGTAATTGCGTGTGTTTGTTATTCCTGTCAGGTGCCGCAGAAGGTCACATCACAAGCATCGATTGCAGCGGCGAACTGGATCTCGCTCACATGTTGCTGATTTGTAGCCTCTGGTGCCTTGTCAATTGCAAATGATTCATGTTTTCTTGGCAGTGTTAGTGTGTATAGCATCATCTCATGGGAGCTTGCCTGGCTCCGCAGCCGCCATGAGAGGCTGATCGGCTCAACACAGGAGCAAATGATCCTGGCTTTATGAGACCGACCCGTATTACTGTAGGCTTTGACTTGTTAATGGCCATTAAAGCCTCGGAGGAACTGTAAATCTGCCTTATCAAAGAACGCTCACTGTCTCTATCAAGGAGCTGTTCAATTAAGCCCGTAATTAGATTGGGCGCAGAGGGCGCAAGAAGAGCATTGCACTTATTCTTGAGATTTGTGTAAAGGATTTGAAAATATCTGAGTAGCTTTGTTATTCAAAACAAAAGCAGTAAGGCTTGCAAGGCGTTTCTAAATATGCTGTGGTTGCTCTGCCTGGGGCCACACAATTAGCGCGTCTGCCACAGATGTTGGTGGCCCAGGTACACCTGCCAAGGTCAGTCAAGGTCAGAGCAGCACTTATTCTTACCCAGCAGTCCCTGGATCAACATAATCAGCTCCACGGCACAGCAGCCTCGAATTAATATGCCCAGCAAGGCGGCATGCGGAAGGCGCTCTGACAAATTGCTGTGAAATAAACAATTAGGAGGAAAATGAAAAGAAGTGATGTGTTAATCCTGCGCCTGAAATGGGCCTTGTAACGGCCGCCAGGAATGCGTCTGAAGACAAAACAATGCGCCATGGCGTTGTGTCCTGGCAGAGTGCACCTAAACGAAGCTAATAGTTCACTTGCAAACCTGTCCTGGACTGTTTTGTCTCAGAACCACACTTGAAACAAATGGAGAAAGAGTTTTCAAAGGCCAGAAGGAACCAGAACCTTTAATCTCCAGAAAGTTTAAATCTCAGAGCAGCTACGCTAGGGACAGACCACTGCAGATACGCCCATCGTCTGTCTGCAAACTCAGCATACACTCCCTGACACTGCATTCTTTTACAGCTTACACTTTAACAGGAGGTCATAATTCAGTGCACACCTGCAAAAAGCACCTGACAATCTAATCTGGAGATGAGATTACGACACAAAGAAGTCGTAGAACAACCCAGCCATAACATCACACACAAGACTAGGCTTTCTATATTTAGCATGACTGGAGCCATTAAACCTGGAGGGAAATACTGACAAAAACGCATTGTAACTGAATCTATTGGAAAGCCCGATTGTGTACTTGACTGCAGGCATTTTACTGCTAGGTCCCATTTTACACCCTTGTGAACTCCCTATTCAATTTCTCGTTAGTTTTAAATCCCTTGTTCCTATATTTACAGGACTTGAAATGTCAGCTGTACAGTCATGATGGATCACTGTGGGCTGTACAATGTGCTGATGTGTAGACTCCGTATATACAAAAATATGGGACATTCGCATTGATCAAATGTTCTGATCAATACCGGAGGAATATCTGTTGGTTTCCACGTGATGCATAGTGTCTGTCCTCTGATCTTATTGAATAACCAGAATGATGTATATGATCTCTTGCGGCCAAATGCTGCCCTTTTATTCATGTGTATAGACCATATGGGTGGTCAGCAGCAACACTGAAAACAGCCAAACAAAACAGAACAACAGTACTTGATTGTCAGTAACTGCTGCCAATAACTAGAATGCATAAAATCCATTGGAGCCTACTGGTTGACAAAGGTGCTTAATTCATCTCACACAGACGCATTGTTGTGGTTTTTAAAAACTGAAATGTCAAGAACACTTTTTCCCTCCTAGCACTTCGCAATATCTTTAATTGAAAAAGCGTCAGTATTGATTGTCAATCGATTTTAAGCCTGCTTGTTACATTTGAAAGAAAAAAGTTGAAACAAATGTTGAACTCAAACATTCTATTTTGCCAGTGACGATAGGTTGCCTGGTTAGGTGTCCGTTTGAGCAATAGCTTGCTTGGTAGTTGAATGACTTGAATCGATGTGTCAATTGTGCTTCAGTCCGTTATGACATTTCTATTGACTAATTGTTTTGTCACTTAAGTTGCATTCCAGCCATTGACCATGACTGGATTCAGTCATTGAATGTGAGTGGTTGGTGTGTTGGTTGATTGGTCTTATTACTTTCACAAACATGGTTCTTTTGACAGTTAAAATGACTGATGAGAATGCTTCCTTATGTGTGGTGTATATTGGCTTGACAATATTGTTTATTGCTCTGTTACTTACAAGATCCTTATAGCTGTCGTGCGCAGTATAATTGATTAATAGTGTCATATGATATATATTGCTGGAGAATTGGCTGATTGGCAACATAGAATATTTCGATTGTGATGAGCTTCTCATTCGTGCAATATGATTTCAAGGTGGAATTCCTCATGCGATGCCACGTGTTTTGATCCTGTATACTCGTGCACATCATGTGCAGACCATGTGAAGCTCATGCGCTTCTTCATTGACAGAGGCAAAAGGTCTTGATGCTGTAATTGAAACTGCAATTTGGCCCATGTACCACGCTCACTTATTGACACAGGCCTCTGGGGCTCTGCTCTTGTGTGGTGATGTAACGATCATGTGAGTTGCATTGATGGGCATGTGAGTTGACATGCTAAACATGTCGATTCTCCAAGCACAGGGCTACTTGGCCCAGGTCGTTACCATAAGGGGAAGTGGCGGTCGGCATGCGCTGGCTGACACTCGTCCGACCTATGAATATTTAAAGATAAAATTACAAGCAGACGTAGCAACACTGCTCGACAAACATTGCCCTCCAGGCTGCTTCATTATTGCGGCATTTGCCGGGCCAGCCTCCCTGCTCCATCCACTGCATCATTCATACCTAAAAGTCAGCGACTCCTGCTCCCCAAAACTTTATGACGAATGGCCCAGCCCCTTGACCCTGGGCAAATCTGACCGCAACAATGACAGCCATGCAACCACTCACTCTGCTAATGGCGGACCAGCCTCATGTATGCCAAACATCAGGAAATGCAACGCTAGCATTGCTCTCACCGATTGACTGATTAGCATAGCAGGAAATTGTGGGAATAAAAAGTCATATAAAGATGAATGTTTCTATGCACTGCAGCACAGATGAGTGACTTTTTATGATGACGCAGAGACAAGTTATGTGGTCAGTGGTCAGCCAAGAGTCTATTTTTGCCTGGTCACTTTCCTACTGATCACAGCGATATGCTCTTCCACGTTGTGGGCACGCCCAGCGACGCTCTGCTAACAGCGTCAGACGTAGCGTCAGCGTTCTGGAGGACGTTAGAGGACGCAGTCTGTTTAATGGAAAAGCAAACAGGCCGCATCCGGTGGGGCGGACGAGCGGACACATCGATCGAGGTCCTTATTCTCAATCTTCATCAGGGGTTGATGGCCCTCTCCCCTCCTGCCTCTCCCCTCCTGCCTCTCTCCTCTCTCCTCTCTCCTCTCTCCTCTCTCCTCTCTCCTCTCTCCTCTCTCCTCTCTCCTCTCTCTGCTTTCTCTCTCTTCTCTATCTCTCTCCTCTCTCCCCACAACTGCGTGACCTCCGCCATCCTTCACGCTCATCTCACAAACTGCATTGTTTTGCTGTCGTGTGACGCCCCATCCTTGGGGACAATGTTCCATGTCGTCATCTGAGAAGGCCACCTTCCTCCCACCTTATGAGGCCACATCATGGGCCACCCCTTGGGCCTCTGCACTCTGCGGGAGGTGTGAGGAGACGCCGCTCATGACGTGACAGGGCTATGACGTCACGTCCGACCTAGCGGCACACCTAATCACGGCAGTTAGTGTTATTTGGGGAGCAGTGAGAATGTGGATGAAGACAGCATAGATGCTTGGTGCTAGGTGAGAGTGTGGGGGATCAGCCAGACTAGACTGCAGCAGTCTTTGTGCTTATGATTTAGCGTGACTGCTGCTGCTCTAACCTGAAGGGAATGGAGAGGACTCGGCCAAGGTGACTGTTATGACTAGGCAAACCAAAGAGACTTATTACCAGCTTGGCCGCCGCCTGACATAATGGTCCACCAATGCAGGGTGACAAACGGTACCCCAGTGAAACAGGCCACGGTAGAGCCTGCCATATAAAACCGGCTCTGCATTCGACAATCATAACCGCAATGTCCTGATTGGCCGCAACACGAAGTCAGTTACACAAATGCTAGGCCGCAACGGAGTACTCCATAGATATAGCAGGAGAGGTGAGAGGGGCACTGGGGGCCGAGATGCGCCGTCTCTGTGACCCCATAGAAGGGACATGACCTTTGCCACTTGCTGATGCCTCCACCTTCAGTGGAGAGGGCTGGGTTATCATGTGCAGGTCAGAGTCTGGCTGCCTGGGACAGATGGCTTCTAGGCCAGAGAGGTCACCTCTAAGTGATCACATTCAGTTTGATCTGGCCAGTGTAGAAGTTGCTAGTGTCCTCAGCCAGTGTCCTCAGCCAGCCAGTCGGTGTCACTGGATCCTGGGGCAGGCAGGCTGACGCAACTTGTTCCTCTGAATGATCGTTCATTGGAGGCGACTGCCAGTCCCCGCTGCCTCCTCAGACTTGTGTGCAATGATCGTTATCGTGCTTTTATAAGAAGGCAGCATATCAGAGAAGCAGAGAGACATTCCCCTGTAGAATACTCGAGTAGAGAGAGGCAGGCGCTCTATGACAGTCGCCCCCTACATCACCCGCCGCATCACTTGTCTCCCAAGATGCAGCTCTTCTTTTGCCTTTAGTGACTTTGTGCTCAGTTAGAGCTCAACTCTAATTGCTCTGTTCTTCATAGGCTATAAACAAATACACAGCACGTGTGCGCCTATAAACATACAATTAGGCACGTGGCTCGCAAGAAGAAGTCTTTTTAAGGATGGGTTTTCTGCATTGAACGTCATGAAATCAAGTATTAAGCAGACAGAACCAACGGTCGTTTATTTTGGCTGCCTTCATATGTGAATGAACGGCGAATGTGATTTTGCGAGTGCAGCTTTAAGTGGCAGAAGTAATTCACCACAGGGATCGATTATACACCATGCTTCATTGACTGCAGATCTTGATCAAGCCAAGACAAAGAAGGCTTTGGATGGCACACTTGAAAGCAGCCTATTGTGTTTTGTGATGAGCTCATGTGCTGCATGCATTCAGCCTGTTGTCTTGGCCATGTCCTGCCAGCTGAGTCTGAGCTGACCGCTGCTGGACCGGATGGTCACTGCAGTGGACTGGAAGAAGGAGACTGATGTTTGATGAGGAGCCTGATACCAGAGATTGTTTCTTTGAGGGGAGCCACGTACATTCGCATTGTCTCTTCCTATTAAGGAGACTGTGTTTGTTTGTGTCTGGATGCCGCCATAATGGGCTGCCCTCCGTGTCATGTTGTTCTGTCTGCAGCACTCAGCCTGCTCTTCCGTCATTCCATATTGAGTTGTTTCGCCCTAAATCTGTTGCGGATTTCTTGCCAGCCTGTATGTGGTGCATGTCAGGTTGCAGTTGCCTCCTCTTGTTTTCCATGTGAGCCCAGACCACACACAGCTGTCTCCAGACGAGCCTGACCTTACAGCCTCTAAAACTACATTAGGATTGCGTGCTTACTAAACATTCCACAACAATAGTTAATTTGATACAAGAGCTGCGAAACACACAAGCCCGTGGGATGCTGGGAGTTTGCAATTTTCCGAAGAGGCCCGGACGACAGGCGGCGCTAATGAGGAGTTGGCAAAGAACGACTCCATCGTTTTTGCCTTATGCACTTGTCTCGCCTCATCCCATTTCACTTTCTGCCTGTGATTACATACGCTGCTTCAGTCGGGATTTGTCCCGCAGTTTTCGCATCTTCTCTTTGATTACGCGTATGTGACGCACTGTGTGTCAGCAGCCTACAGAAAGCCCAGTCGAAATAAGGGCCGTGATTCTGCTGGCTGCATGGGAGCGGCAATTTATGGGCTGTTTTTTCTCAAGTGGTCGCTCAGTGCTACATGGCCGCTGACAATGGAAGCTTCCGCCCGTTGCCTAGGGACTATTTTTCCTGTGAAGTAGTCCCATTGCTGCTCATCCTGGGGCCTTCTTCGTTTTTCCATCAACTGTTTGAAATCCCGCCGAGTGGCTCTGTTTGACGGGTGGCCATTTTGGGAGAGTGGGGCGCCCCCTGCGGCCATTCCTGCCGCAATCCCACTTCTCGCGCAATTCTCGTTCCTCGGGTAATTCTCCTTCTCCTGGGACTTAAAGCGTTTGCGTCAGGCCTCAGCGAGTTTCCCAAGAAATGAGACGAATTCAATATCATGAAAGCCGCAAGAAGATTTGTCGCAGTAATTAAAGATGTGAATACGACTGCATGAATTGCTTAAGTGATCAAAAGCTTCCGCCACAGCCAAGCGTTACAGTCTGATCCTCGTCAAATTGCAATTAATAAAGATTGCCATCATCCGTGCATAGAGAGAGGTGAGCAAACTCTGCTCAAATGGAATTCATGACTAAGGCCCATGTGTTTAACTTGGCTGAGGTAGAAGCGAAATGAGATATCGTTATTAAACGCTGGTGTCTGCTTGGCAGGCCTTGTTGGCAGTGATCATCGACATGAATGATTCCCTCAGTCCCAGAATTAAACGCATGTCTGGATGCGAAGCACAAAGAAATGAAACATTTCATCTCGTCACACCCTCCTAAGATAAACACCTTTTAACTACTCGGTGGTGGTTTTTTGAGGCCCCTAAGCCCTTTTAAAGTGAAAACGTCTTATCCTATTGAACTGAATTCTTTGCTTTAGGGAACTTAGTGATCCTCCAAAAAGGCTCTGATCCGAGTACAAATGCGGGCTTTGCCAGCTCCTGAAAGTGTTGGGGCTCAAGAAAGGCTCCCTGAAAGAATCATTCTTGCTGTCTTAAACTCAGTTGGTGAACAATTTATTTCAATCGAGTTTATAGAAGATAATAAAGTGGCGTAGGCAGCAGTGATTTCCCTTGGTGGTGCAATGCACTGAATGAGAGTATACAATGGAAATAGAAGGTGAGAAGTTGGCTAGCTCTTTAAGCCAGTGAAGGCCGGTGTATGTAGAAGTGTAGAGAGAGAGAAGCTGAGCAGAAATTTCAAGGCTGCAGAAGCCCCGCAGTGGGAGTGGAGGGCTTCATCAAACTTGCAAGACGCCCGAAGAAGAACTGGCCAGGTTCTTGAGCCAGTATAAAGGCATTTGTTAGTTGGCTGGCTGGCTAGGTGATCAGGGTAATTGGTGAGCGCGCCAGCCATGACAGGTCATGTAGTCACGTGGAGAGCGTGCGTAAGGGTGTCGTAGGTAGCGCTCTGCTCCTCGTATCTGTTCACCCGGCGCTGCCAGGGCACGGCGCTCTATCATCTTTTATCTTCATTACATTCGGGGAAATGATCACCAGTGTTGAGGCGCTCGCAGCCAAGAATGCCTTTCGCAAATCCAATTCTCTGACAATGTCCGAGGCGTCAGCGGCGCGCTTTATCAGGCCCTACGCCATCGCCGCGTCTTAAGGAAGGGCCAACGGAGCGCAACCCCGTCAACGTCTGGCAGTTGACCGGCCCGCCAGATCGATAAGGACAACCTCTTTTTAATCTGGCGCATAATGTATTTATAGAAAATTGGTGCAGGCAGATTAGCAGCCTGGGCTGGTCCATTGGCGGCCTCCAATCGATAGAGCTATTCTTCTGGTTAAGAATAGGAGATCAGCCGCGTCCCCTAATTGAATTAAACATCAAAAGGAAACATGGAAGGAATGAGGCTCCCTCGAATATGTCACCATGCGTCAGGCGCCACAATGACACCACTGTGACACTAGAATGACACCACTATGACACTGTGTCAGGCCACCCCTTTGCTTTGCCCTGCACCAGCCTCTAATACAACCACAAGACGCTCTCCTTCTGCCTTTCATTCACGCCGAAGTAATGAGTCATGACGTCATGAGCAACAGGAAACGCCTTGATTCTTAGTCAGGAGAGTGACCTACGGCCTTGCTCGGTTCATGTTCACTGCCTCTGGACGTTTTCACACCCGATCTAGTTGGGGGGGGGGGGGGGGAAACTGCAGTGCGCAATTTGCCTAAGCAGACAGAAGTAGCCATAAGTAATCAGACAGACCGTCAGTGCGAATCAAAACAACATGGTTGGAGAAGTAAGTCGAGCAGGCCAGGTGCACACAGTAGACGCTGGCAAGGGAATTAGGCAAGGAGCAAGACTGCAGCCTATGGCTAGAGTGGCCACCGATGGTGGAGGTGACAATACCAGGCCCATAGAATAATCAGGCTGAGACAAGAGTCCGATGTTAAGGATAACAGGGATGACCTGGCTGGGCAACATTAGGCCCACCAGAATTACATGGCCCTGTTGGGGGACCGTAATAGATGGCAACCCCGATGACGCCGGCCCCTGATAGCATCGTGGCCACCATGATGCCCGAGTAATGATACATTTGACAGGAAATACGGGGTCGCTAAAGTCAATATCTGATTGCAGCTGGTCAATTCAGCGGCCAGGAATTACACGGCTAGGAGGGTGACAGGACGGCCCCCTTCCTTAATGGCTTGGCCACTTGCTGTGTGGTCGGCGGGTGGGTCTTATTGCAGTGCACTCGTGTGATTAAGCTTAGGCAGAATAGAGTGCTCCTCTGGTTTGGCTGTGGCAGTCACTTCAAATTGCTATGCATCAAAGATACTGTCTGCATTTCATGCATTACTCCTTCGGATTTATCGACCAAAGCGAAATGGTCTTTGCTCTATGAACCTTGTCACAACATTTGTTTTGCGCTTTAAATGCAATACATAACATCAGTTTGTTAAGGCTACAACTCGCAGTTGATACATGCAACCGTCAAATATGTTGCAAATCACCAGCTGACTCGATGGGCAGCTTTCGTGCATACTCTGCTAGAGTCAATAGTAAATTGAGTCATATGACTCCTTTATATAGCTGTACAAAGAGTACATTCTGTGAATTGCTACCAAAATAAACACGATATATGGACAAATTACATAAATATTTCAGGATGATTTGATTATGTTTAATGGCTTTTTTTGGAGTTGTTGACATGTCAAATTAATGAGCACCTGTATATTTTCTCATTAATTAGGATGTATACAATTTACGCCCAATGAGGCTTGTGCAACCATTAATGCTAACGTCTGCAGTTTGATCAAGCTGTTACAAGCTAATTGGCCCAAATAAACCTGGATGAAATCTTGTTTTGATCATTTCTTTGATGAGTAACCAACCAGATGCTTCCAAGGCATATTGAATTGACGTTTTGGCAAGCTAAAGAAGTCATTCAGGCTGGCACAAATATCCTACAGATGTTCTTTAGGTACCCACTTCATTCATTCTGTTTTTTTGGAAAGTGTAATGTGCAGTAAAATGCAGTTTTCTGCAGAAACATCATATCCAACACAAACATTTGAGGATGGTTAGTTTTTCAGGAAGCCATCCAAGATGTGTGTCATCTGCCAAGATATTTCAGGCTGCAGATCATCTCAATCCAAGCAGATCTGTCAAGATGCCCTATCTCCTTCATTTCTTTGATGATTTGCCTTCACTAGCTTCAATTGAACTTCACGTGCCAGGTCATGTTACCATGTTGGTTCAACATTATCATGGTGTAATTAATTACAACCTGATTTGAGGGTCAGAGCACTGGAAAAGAAAATGAATTTGAATGCCATTATGATGATGTATTACTAATTTAGAATCAAAAGTCTGCTTGTATGCCTCAATTGTGGCATAGTATTATCTATGCGCTACCTGGTGGTTTTCAGCAGAATCAGCTTGTACGACAATATGTCAGAGGTAGACACAATGATGAGATGATAAGATGATAAGATCAGTTCTTACAATTCAGCTCAGGTGGGGGTCTCTGACATACAGATATAATATATACTTTTTTTGGCAACTTGATGTCATTCATGACATATGTGTCACAATGTAACCAAAAAGAAAAATTAATAAGTAAATGACAGTAACAATATAAACATTCACAAGAAGCTACTATAAAAAAAAAAAGTTCATGTAATTGTCCATATCTGGCAAAGAGTGGTAGTAACTGAAATTAGCAGCATTATGTGCAGTTATCTGTCAACCTGCAGCATTGCGCTGACCTAGTCATGCAGAATGCTGGAATATGTCCATGGCTGGATATTGTGTAGCTCAGATAGAATAATCGGTCTAGGAATTGAACCCAGGACGTGTGCAAAAAAAGTAAAGGCCAGCACCTTGACCAATAGCTACATGTATAGTCAACAACAAACTTTTAGCAAATTGACAATCACAAAAAGTCAGCAAGGCAGCTTATGAACTTGAAGCAGAAGTAAGCCAAATGGACTGAACAATGCCAGCAAGAAGCAAATTAACTAGCAAAGCTGGGACAACCTGCAGAGGCTTTTGGTGAGGCTGTGGACCCAATGTACTTCGGTGCCCCCGAGAAGTCTTGCCAGAGATTTCTTGGAGGGTTTGGGAAAAGCAGTTGTGTACGCCAGGCTCATCGATCTTCATTGGCACAAATTGCTTGCAGAGGAAACTAACAGGAAAGAGAAGGATAAAAACAAATACGCCGTGGCACTGGGTCCGCTCAATATTGGCCGAATATATCACCCCCAGCCGAGACGCTGATTCGCCGCGTTATTGGAGGACGCTGGGACGTCGTGCCACTCGGCTGCGTAACGCACGTCCATCAGGTCAGCACGCATGCGCCATCCATTCTGGCTGGTGCTGCACCGGAAATGAAAGGGAAGTGAATGCTGGGAATTAGCCGCGTTTAACATGACCCCGCTCATGGAATCGGCAGCCACTAACACTTGTCCCGCCTCCTTGGACATGGTTGTTAGGCCGGGGCCGGGGGTGTCACAACCTCCTGGCCAAGAGTTTCCTTGTCAATATATTTACTTCTTCCACATAACTAGAAGAGCAGTCAATTCCATATGTTGTCAATCTCAGTCCAGTGCATGAATGTCACTGACGCAGCGCTTAAGTAGAAACAGAGCTGCCACCAAGCCTGTAATATCCTGATAGACAAAGTCAGTCTGGCTTTAAATTGTTTTTGTCGTCACTAAACAACCCCTCGGCATCCAAGTTCTCATTATGGGAGCTTTATAAACATTATGATATTGCGTTATCTACTCTTAAGTTTATTGAGTGTTGTATTTATTCACCATCATATCAAGCTCAGCAGCTTAAATTGAGGGTGGGACATTAGCACAATGTGTATGGTACACCAGACTATCTAATGTGCTGTAGCATCAACGTGCCTGTACAGTCTCTAGTGAACTGATATAGGGCCATGTTTGAACAGGTCTTCCCTCGGGGAGAGTGCAATTGTACCACAAAGGAAAGGAACCTTCCTTTTACCCATGGTAGGAGTTACAATCGCCCCTTATGGGATAAATTCGTCGGTTTCGTGCTCAGGATGTTCTTAAACTGTATTCTTCATGACTGGAAACTTCAGCATAAAACCCCTCAGCGTTTTCGCAGGACAAAAGCCAGACAGAACTTGATTCCACATAAAACGGAGTCACCCAATACAAGAACTGAAGGGTTTGCAAGACGTGGTGAGGCGACCCCCATTTTTTTTCAACGTCTTTTGTTGACTTTTCTTCTCAGTTCAGCTGCACCATGATCTTGTATTCCTCTGCGCTGTTCTCTGGCTGATTTAACACTGAGCAAGTCAGCGTGGAACAGTACAACAATGTCAGCAGAATGGAAGTAAGGAAAAACCAGGGTTAAATAGAGCGCCTTTGTTTAATTCATGTGAAACTGCAGAAGGCATCTGTTTGGAGCAGCACCATGATGCATCGAGCTCAAAAGAGAACAGATGCAGACAGACCAAGAAAGGAATCCGAGGTCACATGACTGCCCCCCCCCCACCCCCTCAGCGCCCCCCCCCCCCCCTCTAGCGGCAGACATACCATCCACAGTCTAATGAGCCACGGGTAAATTCCACCAGGGTCATTTATGTGTAATGAGAAAGCCCTCCCCGGGGTTTTTAATACACGATGATGTATACTTAAACATCTTGCTAAAACAACATTTCTCTTTGAACAGGATAGATTACAGAAGCAAGGATATGTGATAGGCAGGGTCTGGTAATGAAGCAGGTTGACAGGGAGACTGCATCATGGAAAACTGCGCCAGCAAATAGATTACTTCTGTCAGAACCCCTGTAATACAGCATTGTTCCTGTAATAGATTCGCAGGGAAAACAGAGAGCAAGACAAAGGGGCTGATGTGGACATTGCCTATGAGGCCGGGAACAGCAGGAACACTGGATCAACAGTCTTCATGGAAATTGTCAACATCAGCCCAGAGAACATCTGCAGTGGCCCACCATGCACCAACCAGAAAGCAGTCATAGTAGTTGGTATATGTCGACTATAGTCAGATTTGGCTCTGGCATTTATTGTTGTTTCTCTAAATGCACACCACGCCATGACCTAGAGACTGTACTGTCAAGGTTATTGTGTTTATTCATGCACACTCACATTATACATAAGGCAGCTGGATGAAAAGCACGACACTCGCATAATAACTGGACATAAATGAAGTGACATGGCTTACAAGAGGCCAACTATTCACATAGGCTATATACAAAACAGATGACTCTATGGACAAAAACAAGGCTACACACAACAGAACCATACTGTCATATTGTTGTCAGTTGGCCATTCATTATGTCTGTGAAGGATAGACATGGCCTCGTGGCCCAGAAGACACATTTTGTTTGTTGTGGCTGATCTGAATGTTAAATGATGACATGGCTATGACATGAGCCTTGGATATTTACCACCGTTGGATAGCTAAGTAGTATGAGGCACTAGTTCCGATCTTTGGTTAAAAATTCTACATTTACTTGCCATCAAGTCTTCCGCATACTGTTGGTATAGTTTCTGTACTCTGACAGACATGTTTTCACCTTTTTCTCGGAAATATTTCATTAGTGTTATTGCACGCTATTCCTATTATCTGGTAAAGTAGCTACATCTCTTGGGCTCAATACAGACAAGTTCTTTCTTGCTCACCTTGTATTGAAATACCAAGCTAGCTGCCATCGACTGTACTCTGTATTGTGAAGTCATCTCTGATGAAAAGAATCCCCTATGTCCTTATTGATGGCCAGTCTCGCAGACAACCAGCGAAGATATCGACTGGATGGCAGTCACATTGACAGATTGACTTCAAGGCTACTTGAGGGACAGTCTCCGCAAAAAGTTAACACATTCTTGACGCTGATGTTGTGATTATTCTGTGGGGTACAGTAGAGGTCACCGTTAAAAGAACACCAATGGGACCATATTTATGGTCTTGAGGTTTTTAGGGTCTTGATTTGAGAAAATTACAATACAAAATTTAAAGGTTGTAATTGAGATGATCCGGTTGAAATATCTGTCCTTTACCTAATGTTGTGATTAACAGTTTAATTTTGGAGAACTTTATTTCATTGGTTACACAACCACTGCCGAAGTTTGAAAAAGAATGTCAGATTAGCAGATTAGCAGATTGCAAGATGCTCCTCCTATCTCTCTCTGAATAAGCACATTCTGTCATCCTTGGAAATCGACCAGATATTTTCGTGGCAATATGATGTAACTTGTGCATCTCTGTACAACCTACACATGTTATGAAACGAATGTAATTGGAAATCTTCAAGGGCAGCATATTGTTCTGTGATGATTTAAAACACAGGCACTGCAGTTGAAGATACTGGCTGGGCAATTGAAATACTGGCTGCAGTGTAATTGCTTCTTATCCTGGCTTAATCTCTAGGGGCCCTAATGAGGAGGAGGAGGATGAGGCAACAAATGGCCGTTCCCACTGAAGAAAGAGCCGTAAAAACATTTCCATGAGAATCTGCTGCTTTGCCTTTCATCATAAGACGACCATCGAGAAAATTGATTTGGCAAAACACAAGACATAAGGGGGAACGTTAGACGGGGGAGGGGGTAGGAGGGGGGGGGGGGGGTGATGGCTGACCCCAACAAAGCTGCCAATGAGAATATTAGGCAGTGGAGACGCGATGATGACGTCACAGACGCAGCAGTTGCTGATGACGGATGCACAGAAGACGTCAGGCTGCGGGGTTTAGCGTCATGGGCAGCGGCGGAGGTCATGGGGGCTGGTCCCCCGGGGGAATGCATATGTCATGTGCTGCTGATTGAATGGAGGGCCCCTCACCCTCGGCTAATGCTCACGTAATGTGCAAAGATGGCCTAATGGCCCTAACTAGACATGGGGCTGCCTGCCCAGTGTGTCTGACTTACGACGCCCCCCATCTAAGACGAGGTTAATTCCAGCGCGCTTTGTAGACGCATTAAAAGGCCAGGCGCTGGGTTGGGCTGCGTACTGGGTTCACTTGGCTTCCTTAATCCCCAAGAATAAGATAATGAGGAACACCTTAAAAGCCCAGTCCGTAATGAAATAGCACAGCCTTCCCACGAGGCCAGCTCTGCCTAGCACACACATAACTGCCTATCAAACTAATGTGCATAAACATCTTGGTGTTTTGTGACATTTGTAGAATGGCCTGCTCACATCAAGCGGGTCTCTTGGGACAGGCAGAGGAGAGGCAGAGGAGAAACTGAGGAGGCCATCGGTCATTCTCTCCCCTGTCCATTGACATCGTTGGCATTCTGACCAAGCGCGCAGCCATAAGAATAGATGTTGGCAACAGAAGGCAACAGAAATACGAAGCCAGCGACATTGTATGGCAGAGTCTGGATAGCACATAGTGCTACATATCCCCCCCCCCCCCTCTTCCACCATGAGGCCACGCAGTGTTGCCGAACTGTCCCTTGGGCACCCCGTGGACTGTGTGACCACAAAATTCGCCGGCCCACAGCAGACAAGCGGCTCTGCCCTCTGACAGAATAGCACGCATCCATTGCTCACCTCATGCATTATGGCTTGCTCTGCTCTGCTCTGCTCTACATGCCTTGGTCTGCTCCTCTTTTTATGGCTGCCAAGGGACTCTCCCAACTAGATTAATTAAATTCACTTCGTGCTCTTTGGAATTAAACCAACAAACACGACAACTTACAGACTCGGTGTTGTGCAGTCATGATGCCCTATTGTCGTTAGTGACTAAATGCCTTTGCTTCTGGCAGTGCTTCACACCAAACTGCATGAGTGTGGGAATTCAGACAAATGGTCCCTCTACTGGCTCCATGCCTCAGCAAGTAAGAAGACACCAGTTACTTACCGAAGGATCGTGGGGCCCAGGAGTCTGCTAGCCTAAATCATTCATGACTCCTTGCCATCCATGTGGACATAAACTGCTAGAGAATAGCCCATGGATGAAAGAGCATGGATGAAAGCCATGGATGAAAGCAGTCTAGTTGCACTTTATTTGTGGGCCATGAGCCCCCTGGCACTAGCTATCAAGTGCAATGCTATTTTTGTCAAGAGTAGTGGATGGAAAATCGTTGGTTACCTTATGATGTTTGAGACATGGAAATATACTCCCACGGTCCCCATCCATCTCAGAGGCCACCATATAAATTATTAGGCAATGGCATTACGGGGAGCAGGGCCAGTTGCGTAAGTAGATTTGCAGCAAAAGTGCGCCTGGGAAAAGGACAGGGCAGGGGAGCTATGCTAAACAAATATTGGACTGGAGTATTAAATTGAGCAAACAGAGCGCTATAGAGGCGGATCGAAGACCGTCACAGATCAGAGAGCTAGCCATGTCAACGACTCTGCTAAACACGAATTCAAGTATTGCCATTGACAGATGAGTGTGTGCTGCATTAAACCGTACAAATGAAGTCGCCAAAGGCTTTGATAAGCCCGCCTCTTTCAGCCATTATAGATGTGGATGTTGTGTGTTTCAATATCCAAAGCCTGGCTCCAATAGCAGACTAATAGCTCTCCCTGACAGCCACAACAAGCCAACACACAAGCCTCCCATTGATCATGGCTGACAGGCGGTCACTCTGTCATTACACACTGACTGGCCAAACGCATCTCCAACTCTTAAGGAGCCCAATCATAAGCATCTGCATTATGTATGGCTGTAATAAGGGTGAGGCCGTTGCACCTTTGCTTGGATGGGCCTGATGGCATCTAAGGGCTGCACGCGCACTCTGACAGATGTCAAAGTGGCATGCTCAGGTACATTATGCCTTACTTAAGTATGTGCACCTTTGTTTACGGCCACTGACACGATGCTGCCATTCACTGTCATGGGACAGCTATGGATTCATGCCATTGGACAGTGCCATTAGTTCATGACCTGGGGCAACTCTGCAAATACCAGGCTACCATTAATGGCTAGAAATTAGGGTTGTAGGTTGACCACCTTATTTGCCTCCATTATAATGTCCTTCGGGTTCACGTGGATCAAATGTGGAACCCAAACAGTTAAGTCACGTTAGGATTATACAGAAATGTATGAGGCCACGAATATAAAACAAAGAGACTGGTGTTGGAACTGATGTTTGTGAAGTGATGTGGAAAATTGCTTGTATCTTCTGTAGATAGAAGAGTGCATGGGCCAGAGGAAGGAGACCTTTGTAATAAGTGCAATGTCACAGAGTCCTGGAGTGACAACAAAGAAAATGTTGAGGCATAGCAGAGGCCCTTGAGGACGTGATGGGCATCTGAGAGAGACCCTGCCAAAGTCTAAGGCCGCCGAGTGATGCATTGAGCGTGTGTTTTAGGTCAAGTCTATTCTTGACACATGACGTGCAGTCAATGTGCCTGGCAGTTGCAGACGATATTTGGGGCGTTTTTGAGTCATGACGTTAAGTGTTTTCAAAAGCAGGGTTATATCTCGGCTAAGGGCGACGGGGGCGGTCTCTAAATAACGCCATGATGACCTCTCTTGACCCGGCCGAATATAGTGACTGGGCTCTCTATAGTCAGACGAAGCGTAACTGGCGGCTAATAGATTAAGGCGGCTGTCAGTGCGGACGTCAGGACGGCCGAGCCTAGGACATTAAGCGTTGCTTGGGCCCATCTGAGGAGAAGACGCGCAGCCTGGCCAATCACCGTAATATTCAATGCAGCGGAAACGAATTGCTTCTACAGCCACTGTGATTGATGGGTCGACGGAGGCAGACATAGCGCAGACTGCAGCCGGCCTCCTCCCTCAGACCTCACCCATCAACTCTTCATTAGCGCCCCCTATGAAATAAGTGCGCCAATGAGTAAACACAAACAGAAAGGACCAAAACAGTCATGGCGCGCGCTCATCACCAATCTGCCGGTGATCCATCAGAAATTCCCCTCATCACAAAACACCCATCCAGTAGCTCTCGTGTCATTCCCACCTGATCACTAGGTTGTGTGTAAACACTTGTTAAATGGCGGCGCTGAGGCGGCCCGCTGATCACAGGTAAATAGTCTCCTGACCGGAACTACTTTTATCCGCTGCACATGACGTGAAAGGTGAAAAGCCTATTCGCTGGTATTTATGCACTGGAGCATGGCATAATGTTAATCCCAAATAGTCCCCATGTTGTCATAGTAATAACTAATAGCTGTGTTTCAAAAGCTGGTTTTACAAGGGCTAGGGTGTGTTTTTTGTTGTTTATTTTGTGATGTTGTATTGATTTAAACAACACAGTTGGAATCCTGTCACGCAATCAAAGCAGAATGTGTGTTGTTTGCTGCATCAGCCTTACTTACTTGCTCGCAAATTGCATCAGATAAGTTCATATGAAATATCTCATCGGCAAAATGGCTTCCACTAAGAATGTGTAGATTACTCAGCCACTGTTGCAAATTACTTTGATGGACCAGTGATGGTGGCTGAGTGCACTTAGTGCATGCACTTTTGGCTTATACATACAGCATCAGTTGAAAATGCCACGACCTAAAAATAAAAAAAACTGCAGAAATACTGTGGTGAAGTCTGTGGTTTATCAGTGTCATAAACTGCCTGCTTATGTTTTCAAGTGATGTGGACGATGTGAGAATTTGAAAAAGACGTATAAGTTTTACCCATAAAAGGATAGCTGTAGAAAGTGATGAAATATTATTATTTTGTTCCTCAAATGTAAATTAACATATGCATGAGCCATAATGATTATATACTGCTACTATGTACTACTATGTTTTTACTATATGTACAGTATATCTACTACTAGTGCTAGAGCAACAGTACTACTAATTCTACTGGTACTACTATTTACTACTACTGTAGTATAATGCTACTAGTACTACTGGTACATATTGTACTACTAGTACTACTGCTGGTGCTGCTGCTGCTGCTTTTCAGTACACCCTATAATTGCAGGAAGCCGACAACAAAATGGCACAGTTCTGTCTTTTGTTTATCAGTGACATATCATTGTCTTTTTTTTTGTCTTTTTACCCGCAAACTATAGACTACCTCCTTCGCGAACTATAGACTGTCAACCTGCTAATGTTTCTGAATAATACTGATACGAAGAACAGAAATGATATTTGATTTTTTTTCTTCCCCAGTATATAGATAGAAATAGACAAGGATGAAATATTGTTCTAACAAGCAGCTCCAAACATGTGTCTTCGCAGCGTTACACCATATTGCAGAACATTGGCCACGTAGTAGCATGCACATGTACTTACCAAGAGAGACCAATAATTGGTTAACTCGGACATTATTGGATTGACCCATGGGTTGCCCAAATGTCACCTTCTGTGCTGCACGAGCCATTAGGCCAGTTCTCAGACTCTTCCCGCTATTACAGCTGTTATCACACTCTCGAAATAAGCTTCATATGACATTTTCCATATTATATCCATGTAAAGAGTCCAAATTCGCTTTGTTTGAACTTGGGAGTCTGGCTGGCCTCCTTAATTATAAGTTGTGAGTTGACTTTCATCTTTGAAAATTGGTGGGCTCCCCCATGATTGTAGCAGACAGGGTTGCAAGCTATATGAAATAGTAGGAGGTGAGATAAAGGACTGATGTATGTAATGTGGGGGCTTAAGCAAGGTTGAGTTATTTGCATGTGAGTGTAGAAAAGAGAACGTGGATATAAAGCCTCTTCTGGCTGTTTGACAGCTGAACATCTAACAGCTCGGAGCCAGGCGCAGATGTAACGAGGAAAGTAAAAACTTCAGGGAGAGCAGATGCAGTTGCAGACTAGCAGGGATGCTGAGATGCTAAGATGCTGAGATGGGAGACAAGTTGCTTTGGGTGTGAAAGCGTGCGCCTTGCAATGGTCCCCATGACTACATTCATTTTGCATTATGATGCCTCTGCCATGCCTCCCAGCTGTTTGATGATTTCCAAGTCTTCTTGAGGCCGGTGCAGCCCACAGACATTGAGCTACTGATGGAGTTGTTCAATTGTTAATGAGGGGCCCTGCAGATAGCTCTCTGCTACTGGCCATTAGCAAATAAACATCTTATCAATAATCCACTCATGCCCTGCAGCTTCCAATAAATTGAGCCTCATAACTTGCCTGAGCCCTGCCTCTGTATGGCAACTGCGTAATTAACATTGATGTATATCAAAGCACAGAATACACTGTGTGCTTACAGAGAATAGACTGCTGATTGCGTTTGTCTCTGAGTACCTCATACAATAATACTGGCATTATATGCTGCTTTGTGCAGGACAACTAAACGGGTGATTGTGAATGGGACCTAAATCTGCTCTTGTGTGACAGCCCATCACCCACAATACACAGATTGGAGGGACAATAACATCCGTTGCAATATTCAGTCCAGCAACAAATAATACAATAGACCACTGTGCAGTGTACTTTTGCTCTTATACAATGGTAATGACTTAATTTATATGCCCTTTATGGCGGAATCATTTAGGAACACTGACATTAGACTTAGTTTCTATGCCCTTTAAGACGAAATCAGTTAGGAATACTGACATCAGAAATGGTCGAAGGACACTCTTGTAACTAGGCTCCGGTTTGCTCATCGTGTAATGAAATGCAAAACAAGAAATTGGCAGATCCATTCTCGATAATGGAGATTGTGCTTTGTTGGGGAAGAACAGTGACTAGAATCAGTCAGATGACGTCACAGACCTTGAGGATAAATGAGTAACAATCTATATCCACTAGAGGGCTCCCCAGGAGATTGGGATGACAAAGCAGGCAGTCCTCATGCCCAAACAGTGGCATCTTCAAAGGCCAAGATTGCTGCTCGGCTTGTTTAAATGGGAGTTTCCTGAGCACACAGACCATCTTGATTCTTTCAAGTCTTGAGTATCAATTGTGAGGCAGAGTGTGTGCGGCCGCATGCCAGGGAGGCAGGCCAGGGCTCCAGAGATGCTCAGATGTCAGTGCCCTCAGACTACTGCCCTGCGCTGTCATGGGGGAGGTGGGAGGGGGAAAGACACTTGGTTGCTTGATTGCTCTCATCTTCTCCGCTAGAGTGCGCAATAGCAGACTTCCCTTCGCCTGCAGACGGCGCTGCCACTGGGCTTAAGTTTGAATCCAAATTCCTCCATAAAAACTGTTGGCTTTTCATCAAAAGCAATAGAAATATAATCGACGACTGTTTGTCTCTCCCCCTGGCTGCATAGGAACTTTGAATTAGGCTGGCAACCCAGCCTGGCAAATCTCTTGTGCAAGACAGAGATATACAGACACCAGCAGCGTTCTGTCAAAAGGCAAGGACCTAATTGCATTGTCATACCAATATGACATTAGCAAACATTTACCTTGCAATAAATCAATATGCTGTCTAGGCTTGGATGATAACGCTTGTTTTGTGATGATAGTTTTACACATAATACTGGCGCTCAATTGTGACATCCTGTGACGGTTCTAGTTTGCTTTGTTTATTGACTCCACCTAAGCTTTGGCATATTGAAGCTATTTGTAAAAACTCAACTCATCAACAACCCGAAGTCAAAAGAGACACGGTGAGCAGTAGCTAGTCACTTGGTTCTGTTAGGGGGTTGGGGGATCCTCAGAGTGTCATTGCAAGTAGCCCATTACAATCCAGAAAAAGAAGATAAATGTGCAAAGCTTCAATGCCTGATCCCTGGTGTCTCATTCTGCGGCACGGATCTTCTCAATCCTTCCCTGTTTGATGTTTCAAGGTCTTGGAGTAAACTGATATAGAGAGCAAGAATAATTAGCCACCAGGGGTCCCTAAGCTGACCTTGTGTTCCAGAATTTATTAGAAGAGCACTGGCTCGTTTGTTACCATGTATCCGCTGCCCTGTCAGCTTCGAGTGAATGTATTGTGGGCAAATATGCAGCCAATGATAAATAAACATCAACAGAGCATTCCAGGCTAAGGTCAGCCCATGTACCTGGTCCCTGCTTTGTGTCAGCCTTTGTGCGACTGTCATGTGGGCAGTTTGACCACTGGTCAGCAGGAACAATTGCGTGGCGAGATTACAGGCCAAGACTGATGGCTAAATAAAGTGCCACATCTGCAGGGTCAGGTCTTGTTGCTGTCATGGTCGGCCAAATGTGCTGGTTAGAGATTAGCAGGTCGTGCTCCCTGCAAAGTTTAGAGGGGAGTCCAGGGTGAAGGGGAGGTGGACTGGGGAGTGATGGGGAGTGATGGGGAGCACGCGACACTTTAATCATGTGGTGTCATCAAGTGAGTTGAATGCGGTTCACCCTTTGCAGTCCAGAACTAAGGCAGGCGTCATTACGCAGAGCCATATACGGGGTGTGCAGAGAGATTAGTGGGTGGCAAGGATGCCCCTTGCCATATTCCTTCCATGAGCCTTCATCCCAGCCTCCCTTCTGCAGCTGACCTGGCCGCTTTTTCAATGAACTGCTTCATTAGCCTCCACTTCGCAGCGCCCTGGCCCTGCTCATTTAAGCCGTATACATGCGTTTTCCTTATCAGGTGCTAATCTAATGGGGCTGATAGTGTGGCCCAATCAGGCTGCCAACCCCTATCACGTGATGTATGGGGCTGCGGGTCACGTGATTTCCTGTAAATAGGAAACGCCAGGGGGCGCGGGTGAGTGCCCTGCTTACTAATCGGCCGGGATAGCGGGCAACTCTGCACTGGCCTTGATATTGATATGACTATTCGGAGCTGATCCCCCGTGAGCCTTTGGTGGACTGGGGCTGTGCTAGAGAGTGGACAGAGGCCAGTTGTAGCCCTCAATCCCCGTGCAATTGCTCAGACTGGCCAGTCGACTGTCCATCTATTTTTCATAGGCAGGAGGCAGAGGCTTGGGTCGTAAGTTGAGCGCACATGGGCATCTGTGTCTGCGCTGCGCCAGTTGAGTCCCTAGGATGCGATGCTGCCTCTCTATTATTAATTGCCGAGCAGTGGAGGCAGGTGAAAATGGTAGAAGTATGCTGCAAGACACATGGCCCGCAAGACACCCCCTTGTGACAGATGGCATGGGAGGCAGCCGGGCCCTGGCTCTAATGATCTATTGATGAAACCAAGCAGCACTGATCTGCCTCCCCATCAGCCTTTCTTCATTATAATATGTCATCGACTGGGTCAGTCAGCTGCTTGGCTACTTCTACCTCTGCTCCATGGACTTGGCCTGGTATTGAGACATCCATTGATATAACTTTGCTTAGGCTGGCCCCAACAAAAGGATGGTTATAGATGCACCTCCGGGAGCAAATCAACTGCTTGTAATTATAGTTGGATTCTTCAATGATGATTTGCCAGGGAGACTGATTTACTATTTGAGCAGAAATTCAATCTTTCATGTCTGTGACTGTAATATAACCCCTCCCCATTCCGTCTGTGTCAGCCAACCAGTCAGCCAGTTTGTCAGTCTATCCATCTCTATTTCACCCTCTTTTTCTTGTTTACTGACTTGTTTTCCTGTCATGACAGCAGACAGTGAACTTTGTAGCCATTCAACCCCCAAGTGTATATGAGCCTCAATTCCGCTGGCTAAGCACTATTATATTTCTGATGAGTCGCTAGCATGAAACCAGAATGAGAGTGAGTTCGGGCAGGGGGACTTTCGGTAACAAAGTCCTCGTTACTACAAAGGACCTGGAACCTCTTTGTAGCTTTGCGTCTGCGCTGCCAGTCAGGTGTTAGTCAGGTGTTAGTCAGATGTTAGTCAGATGTTAGTCAGATGTTAGTCAGATGTTAGTCAGATGTTAGTTAGATGTTGGTCTAATGTTGGCCTAATGTGGCAACAGGCACCCAGGCATAACGAGTAGGGCTGCCCTTGTCGTGGTAAATAATCGAAACGGGGACTTATGATTCTCCCCAAAAACCAATTCCCTCCCAGGAGGCGGGTGAACCAAACCCTACAAGTGGAAAATGGTCCATACCATTTGCTGAATAAGGTGCAGAAAAAGCAGGCCAGATAAATCCGAGCATTTATCAGCAGCGCAAACTTGCAGAAGTGCCAGGGATTCCAATAAACCTGCTAGTAACGTAGCAATGGGTGCAGGAATGAAGGAGAGCTGCAATAGCCGTGAGCCGAGTCATCCATTGCACGCGCTGCTACTACTGGGGAACGGAGTCAGCCATTCCACGTGGTTTGCAGAACAATTCCTGACCGAGGGCGAATGAAATGGCCGGCCAACCAGCTGTGTTCTTAGTGTAGCACGCTAGATAAAGCTGGAATTAGGAGGCGGAGGCCAATGTCGTCTCTCATGAAGCAATATGGCAATTGATGGCTGGAGGATTCCTCCTGCTCGCTCTCCTGTACTAGTCATGTCGTCTGGGTGTGTTCAATCAGTCCATCACTCCAATAACCTCCCTTTACTCCAAGGTCTGTGAGGTCGTCTCTATAAACAATATATATCTAGATACTGTGGTTCCTTGACAAGTAAAGAGGCTCTGCCTCGGAGTTCTGCCTTCCATACAAGGAAATCATCCGTGCTGATAGGAAATGAACTCTTGTAGTCTGGGCCAGCTCAGATAATGTCCCTGTCTTCCTTCTCAGACTACTGTTCCTCCATCTGCTGTGTACATCTAATCCCATTGGGAAATATGATACTCGCCTCGCTAATATGAAGAGATTTAGGTCAGAGTTGTCAAGAATTCGCCATGTGGCCCACCCAGCCGCAAGACTGTGCTGTGACGTAGAAAAAGTGCCGCACCTGGGCAGGCTAATGCAATTGCTGAGGTCACCTTATGATAACACTGGAATACTAGGGCCCTTTACGAGATAGAATGCTACTACATGATAGGATGGGATAGGATAGGATATGATAGGATAAGATAAGATAGGATAGAATAGGAAAGGACAGGATAGGATAGGATAGTGACCACAATATTATATTATCTGCATAAGGGTAATGCATGAAACATGAGTGATACGGTTCGAAAAGGTCAGTTCAGGGCAGTTAGGGATAGAAGTAGGGTAGACTAGGTGGAGCTAAAGAGTAAATGGTTGGCTTAGGAAAGGATAGAGACTTTATAGAGCTTTTAACCCATTCATATCTGTCGAGGGAACATAGAAGGCAGATCTTGCGTAACCCACTTGATCTAAATTCGGCTGACACGAGCAGAGCGCAATTTCTGCCTGATATACACTAGGTTTGGCAGGCGCTCTATAAATTCTGCAACGTCATAGGCCGTGTCATGGATGTCACGACGTCGCCAGCCCAGCGTTATGCATGTAAAGCCCTCTCATAGTGCCCATGCGCATATTTATTAAGCATATATGTCACAATGTGTATTTGAAGACCTCGCAAGCCCCTGCCATTTGGGCCAGTGGAGTGGACAACCGATACAAGAAAGGCAGCAATTATGCGCTTGGCCTACATAAAACATCAGGCAGAAGGGATGTGTGTTTAGCAATTCTTGATGAAGAATGACGTCTTTGAAAGGGCTGTGATCGCACGTCCTATCGACGTCATTAACTTGTTAAACATTAGCGATAAGAATTCGTGTGCCTTCGATTCATAATGATTAATTAGAGCGAAAGAGGAGAGAGGCAGGAACGCCATTAGGGCGTGCTGCTGGAATATTAAAACAAGGTGTTTATTATAATCATTTGATTGAGCGCGCTTGGTTGAGTGATCAGAGCGCAGCGACACAACACGCACATTAAGCGAACAAACAGTTTGAGCAATTAGCTACAATTAGAGGGAGTAATAAGCATGCGCACTAATGTCTCCGCCTCATCAAATAATTCTTTTTTTCTGTTTTCTTGCAGGCAAGATGGAGTACTGTCCGTGGGAGGCTTTCAGGGCTCAGTGTTTACACGACGAAGTTCTGGTCATAGAGACGGCACGTTATGGGCGCATGCACCTCGGGAGGTGTGTCAAGAACGACCTTGGGTACGTTGGCTGCTTCACGGATGTCCAGGACCTGGCCGACGGATGGTGCTCGGGGCGACAGAGCTGTGAAATCGCCATTCCCAACCCTGAACTGGACAACCTCAAGCCCTGCCTGGAGGACCTCAAGTCCTACTTCGAAGTGACCTACAAATGCATCAAAGGTAACTGGAAAACAGTAGACCTGTCTAACATGAGACGATATGTAATGAGTGTGAGCTGCAATAAATACAACATCATAAATCCCCGGCTAATCCCTTTATTATATATACACCTAACATGATCGATATGCTCACTTCCGCCTGGCCAGCCAATTAGCTGCTTATTAAGTTCATTTATCAAGAACAATAGAAAACCAATAAATAAAGCCCTGGGCAAATGTGCTGCCAGCAAGTGTTATTCACCTACAGGCTCAAATCGGGTACTTCTGCCTGAATAATTTAGGGTAATGCAAGCTGTTTTTGCCAACGTGACTCCATTGAGTAACCCCCCCCCCCCCCCTTCTTCTAGACCCCTCGTTACCCTACTCTCCTCGAGACGTACACACACGTCCAATTACCTCATTCCCCTCCGAGCCAGGAGAGCACTGGGTCTGAAGCTTCATAAAGCCCGCACAGCTGCCACCTAGCGGGCAGGTGAAATAGGGGCCAGGTCACGTGTGCACCGGAAGTAGGGTGTCGACAACTTTCCTGTCACGTGTTGAGTCATTACGGTGTGTTATGGGAGGAAGGAGCATCGTGCGGTGCTGAGGTCTAGCTGTGCAGTTATTTGTAATAAGATGATGAAGAGAAGTCTAACTTTACAGGAATCCGAAAAGGCCAGGTAATCTGGCCCAGTGTTCTTCGATCAGCTCCCCTGCAAACAACTCATGAATATTAATGACCAGTCCTGTACATCCCACCCCCCTTCTCTCCCACACACACACAGACTTCTGTCTGCTCAGGTAAACATTTTCGCATGAATCTGCCTTTTCCTTCTTTGCTACCATGACAAACTCATCTCCTGTGGCCAGGCGATTGTCTTTTCAGACAACACAGCCCCCGGGGGGAGGGGCCACTCCCGCTGCTTGTTCTTCGACTGGTTTCATGCTGAGGTATACGGAGCAGGGTGGGGCGACCCCAGGGCTTGTCCCAATAGATCTGGATGAAAGGAATGCATTACCAAAGCGTGTACACCCCGAATAGGATTTTGTCAGCCTCGGTAAAATGGCCTCCCTGCATATTTTCTAATCGCGCCATATTTGCGGCAGCCATGTTGATCTTAGTCACGTGACGTTCACCTGTTAGTCCCACAGAGGGGTCCTAACCTTGGACTGCCCTACAGCCCGCAATAAATCATAAATGGAATCAGAGCAAATGGCATCAATAATTGTCCACCTTGATCCCGGCATGCAAAGCGCTCCTTCTTTTGACCGGCAAACCGTGGCAGCAACAAAATGGCGGAAAGCCCAGAATGCCACAACGGCCCAAGCCAAAATAGTATCAGAACAAAGTTATGGCTGCAGCCAGAAGGATGAAATAGACCAGAACAGAAACAAACATGGCCGATTGCATTGTGGCGGACAAGATGTCTTCCTGAAACCTTTGATCAATTTCGAATTGTCCAAAATCCACTCCGGGAGTAATCAATCAATCGAATGTGTTCAGGAGTAAAAGCCCCATTGTTTGTTTCTCACACAACAAATTTCGAGCAAGAGCACGAACGATTTACACTCATTTCATAAACAAACATCGATCGCTGCTGTTAATTTGAATGTTTATTGGTTGAAGCCCTTGACATAGTACACACACTGCATTGTCGTCTGTCACTGGGCCGGAGCAGTTATGGAAGCCTATCAGGCTCTTATTAAGGAAACCTCCACGCTGGCCCCTCTTTATGACAGATAGTTTTTCATAAGCATGCATAATTAACGGTATCAACATGTCTTAATTAATTGCGGCAATATTAATTGACAAATCGCAGTGAGATGAAAGTTGTTAATCACGGCCGCGCCAGTCCTTAAGGCCAAGACGAAGAAGTGTCAGCCAAAGTCGGAAGTTTCTCAATCCTGATTATTTCTGCTTGATCAGACTCCAAAAAGAGCCTTGTCGCTCGGCTTTGATTTAAAACGTCAATATTATCTGGCGGCTTAGAGGATGGCAGGTCTGTCACGAACACAAAAGCAGGGCGACATGTTCTCCCTTGACAAAGTAAGCAATATGGCGGCTGAACCACGTGCCCGCCTTCCCACAATACCCTTCCCTAGCGCCTTCGTGTCCCACCCTCGCTCCCAATATTTGCTCGACTTGTGGTCATTTTTTTAGCAGCAGAGATGGCGGGACAAGCCGATGAATTTGAAAATACCAACTTGGGCCCAGAAAGATTTGATTCGACCATCGCCAGCAGCTAATGCGCAGTTCGCGTGTTTACACTCAGAGATCCGCCAACGACATCGTTTGATAGGCGAAAATTCATCATATTGGCGTGTCTAACTTGTCATAGTGTTTTTAGGAGATTTTCCTAACCAGGCCTCTGGGAGACAAACCAAATTTGAAAAGGAGGAGGCGACTTTCGTGACGGATGCTGAAACAGTTAGCAGCCATATTTTTGCATGCCATAAACAAACACGTCACGTGACATGCTTGCCTCTGAGCAGACGCGGATTTTCATTCATCTCCATGGAGGCAAGTATAAATTTGCCAAGTGGAGAAGAACGATAAAATTCCAATTAACTTGGGCTAAATATTGTCGAATTTTGAGGAAGGCAGTATTATGAGTAAATTATCTGGGACATGAATGAATATGGGTATTAAGGCCATTTAATATCAGATTGCAGCATTAAATTGTTCTGGGAGAACCATGATTTGGTCCTTCACAAATTTTATAACTGACATCAAAACTCATCATCAAATTATGCGGTTTGAACTTGGTTCTCAAGACCCAGTTTACGCCACTTGCCGGTTTTTGTAGCATTTCTCATGTTTTGGCGCCATAAAGCATGGAACATAATCCTTGCCCTGATGTTTGCACATCCGACTGTTGATGACATCGAACGACTGTGCCTAATGGAATGTTTAAGGCGCTTTTCTCCTGGCGCAAGTCGTAACACTGAACGTCGTAAATTAGCGCCAAGCAGAGAATTAGTAAAAGGCGCTAAATGCGTCCAACTGATCAGGTTTTCATGTAAATGGCGGGCATCATCATTTCACAGGATTTGTGCGTGGAAAAGATCGGGCAGAATCTGCAATGGTAAGAAGCCATAGAACAAGGCATTAAATCTGTTGGGGAAATTTTATCTTGTCATCTGTGGAAAACATGATATGATTGATAATGGGAGAGGGCTGAGGGAGCATGGCATTATCTCAGGTCACAGCATGGTGCGTCTTACTCTCTTTTAAAAGCCGATTATCAGGCGGCAAAAGGCTGAGTGAGAGCTGTGATCGCCTTGAAGAGGCCACCAAGAGGCTTCTGTGCCTCCTCTGTGCCTGATCTTAGCCCGCCAGATTACTGCAATGGGTCTTGATGTTTATTTAGACACAAACATTGGCTGGGATTAGCACGGGGATGCTGGCTGGTGCTAGAGTGGCCCAGAGGTGGCCGATCAAAAGGTCGAGGACTCCCTCTACACACGAGTAGCAGCAGTGGCATTGTAGGGGGATTAGCGCAGTGTGTTGTGCACAGACTGCACGTGTAAACGCATATTTAAGAGCAAGGGGAGTGTTAAAACGTCCCCAGGACAGCCTTTGCACGTCATCTACTTGTGCTAAGTTTCTTCATTAGCTCCTTGGCAAACTCTACAACACACTGTCTACTCTACAAACTCATTTGCAGCACCAATGTTGCCCCTGTTTTTGTTGGCGTTCAGGGCCTTCTATTCTACTGCTGCTAACTTATTTTTAAAGGCATTTAAATGTGGAGAGACAACACCGCCCTGAAGACGCCTCTTGTTCAAAGCATAACGCTTCGTTTCATCCCATGGTGTAACATGCCTCATTCCTTTGACGATGTGATATGATAGAAAGAGGATACCCTCTACTGCAGCAAACCTAATGTCATTTTGTTTGGAAATTCCCCAGGTAAATTCGATTTGAAATCATTTAAGTCCTCCAATAAGGAAGGTAAGACAACGATTTGAGAATGGTTATTATTTCATATCTGAAATTTAATAATTTATATCAGCTGATGTGCACTTTATTTGTGACCTGATATTCTACCACAATTTCGCCATATCGATAACTGTCCCTTTGTATTTTACACCTTGCAATACATAAATTTCAATGTTTATGACGACAAAGGTACTCTTGTAGTCATTAAAAAGGTTGCGCATAAAGAAAAACTGCTAACATGGATTTAGTGCGTTCATAAATTTTTTCAGCTAGTGTACTATTGTAATAGAAATTTGGGTCTTGTTTCGCTTGGCCTTTCTCATTCCCTGTCTTTACCACAGGAAACCGCTTGTGTTACGGTTTATCGGTACTAGGGTCACATTTTATCTGTACCAGGTTAATGTGGCTATGAAAGTTTGAATCATTCAGCATTATTGTAACATAAACGGTAAGCATATCTGTCACGAGATGTAATGGCCAAAGATAGTGGTGTAATGGTGGTATGGCGATGTCTAGACTGATGTCCCAGCTGCTGCTACTGATGCAGAGATATGGGATGGATACCCCAGCATGGTGTGTCTGCTGCATGGAGTGCCAGGCATGCATGTAAGCAGGTGCAGGGGTCTTGGGAGGTGAGCCACACACACAGAGACACACACACATAGGGTCCTGATACAAACCAGGCCTAGTGGTTGGCTTGACGTCCGGCTGCCCCTCCCCCGGTCATATCTCGTCCCAAGAGCAACTCTGGCAAATGTCAGTATTTACCCAATCGATTGTGGCGGATGGTTTTCAGGAAGTTCGTTTCTCTTCCATGCGCTGATCTTATTGCGCTAGAAAGCCGCATGCTATTGACAGTGGCTGAGGTTACTGTCATCTTTGAAGTTGTGGATCACTGCTTGCTTGCTTGCTAGGTCCTCTGCTTCTGTCTTCCCTCAGTGCTATCTTTCTGTCAGTATTTTGATGTCACTCTAATGTCACTCTAATGTCTACTGATGTTTTTCCTCTTGTCTCATTGCAGTGGCCACGGGTGAAGCGGACAAGTGCCAGACCATGGGCAGAATCAACCTGAGCGACCACCAGGGCTACATCTCCAACGCCATCACTGAGATCAGCGTATGCGGAAGTAGCGTAGCCCCCTGGCGGGTGGTGGGCGAAGTAGGGCAGACCATCGAACTGCACCTGATCGATTTTGCTGCTTCCCCCTCCTACAAGGCTCAGCAAGGTGACGTAGAGCGCCACTGCCCGGTCTACGCCACCATCCGCGAAGAAGGGGTCACTGTAGGCCAGACGATTTGTGGAGGGAGGACCAAAGATAGACACATATACACCAGCGTAGGCAATGTCCTTGACATTGAGATCCCTCTGCAGCAGGACGCCAAAAAGAGATTTTATCTCATCAACTACAAAAGTGAGTCACTCTCGGTTGACATAACATTTGACAATTGTTACTACGACTTTTGTCCCAGCTTTTTGCCTCATAAATATAATGTTTCATTGATAAAATATCATGTCAGCTGCAGTCTGTAGTTATGAGTCATGTCAGACATTTAAACGAGTCACAGTTGCCACTGGGCATAAACTAAACTCATCAAACACTTGGGAGCCCTGTATCATGATTCATTAATGACTTTGACAGCTTATGCTTTATCCAAACAAACCTTTTTTTTTATTGACAATAAGGACTGAGCAATTTGACCGATGTCAACAAGCCTAGCTGTATATCAGGAAACTTTGAAGCGAGTTTACCTCATCAAATGGCTCTAACAGAAGTCTAAATTCTTCTTTGAGTTCTGAGCACTGAATAGCTCCTGTAATTAGATAAGAGATGCACTGATTCACCTGTTCAAGCAGTGAAAAGTGACTGGGGTCGTTGTAGGCTTTTTGATAAAATTAGATAAATGCTTTGGGAAGGTCTCGTGGGTAAGGGACCTCGGAGTTCACTTGGAAAACCTTTTAGCTCATATGAGGAGAATGAGGACATGTGACCCCCTTGAAGCTTGACAGAGTGACCAGGGCATATAAGACTAATTCAAGGACTCTTGTTTGCGTTTAGTGTATTAGAATATAAGGCTAACTTGCATTTGCGTAGGCTTTGAAAGTTGTAAGTTCGGCTCACCCAACTCTTTGCAAACAAGATCACTCTTGTGGCAGTCCCATCTATTGTGGTGGCCCTCTCCACATCTATACATATGTCACTCTTGTTCCAGTCTAAAGTTGCCGTAATGGGTTGGCTTTATTAGTGAAGTTATTTATACATGACATATATGTGTATAATTATTAGTTAATGAGCTTCGTTTTGTGACCTCAATTATAGAGAGGTGACCTAATCACTGCAAAGGTCTAAAGGTGACATTCTACAGCATGTTAATGGGCACCCTTAAAAAGCCATATGGGCTTTATTTTTTATTTTTTTTTAAAAGAAGGTCATTAGCTGCAGGTCTATATTATACCCATGAAAGATACACAGAGACGCCCCGCTGCTCGGTGGAATGCAAATGTTGATTATTCGGCCATCAATTTAAGATGTCTGTGTTGGCCATGATTCATGATGGTTAGAGGGCGTCCTGTTAGTTAGTTGAGGTGCAATTGATTTCCCATGACATGCAAGCGAAGAAATGTATAAAGGCTGGCTGGCTATATGTTTCAGTTACAGGCTGTGGCAATCCGAATCTATCAGGGGCTTATTGGATCAAGCGCAAGTGGGCAGAGGCCTCAGTAGGCTGTAAGTCTTCAGACGACAACTGGAAACTTCTATGTGAGGACAACCGCTGGATCGGAAAAATTGGCAACTGCTCTCAAAGTATGTCACGGCAGCTTTACTGTTGTCTTTGCATTTAGAATAATCGATTGAAAAAGCATTGAACCATCACCCGCTGAACATGAATGAGTCTTTGTAATCTTGGGGGATCACATAAACCCATGTGTACTTTGTAAATGACATAAAATGAATGCGAGTGCCAGATACACACTCATTCATTCTGTTTTGTAAATGTGGCGAGCGTTTAGAAAGCAATCAATGATGGAATGAAGTTTTCAAAGAGTAAAATGCATTTATTCATGACTTCAGTTGCCCCGAAGAAGGAGGAGGCGTCGGTGTGGAGTTTTCCCCTGTCAACGGGTAAGTGAGCCCTTGCTGTCTCTCTCGCCATCACTCAACTCTCCATAGACACGTAATGCCACCACAATAAGTCTGGCTCACCAGAGCCCTACAATGTTTCACACTTGCTTAATACAGCTTTCATGGGATGGCAAATCCTTTTAAAAACATAAAAGAGAATAAAACCAAGCTGTCAGGGACGCCATCCTGCTGTATACGAATCAATCTTGTGTGTGACAAAAGAGATCCGGCCTAAGGTGAGAGTCTTGTCTCTTTCAGGTGCTACTGTTGCTGTCATCATAGGAATATCCCTGGCCATGGGCGGAGTCATACTCGTCGTTGGAGTCTTATACCTAAGAAAGTATGCACCGTTCACCATTTTAGAACGTCTTCCTAACAATTCTTATCATTATCATTATGAGATATTTCCACCAATTAATAATACCAATCTTCAGATAATCCACTTAATTAGATGCTAATAACGCACACTAATCAACGATGAGCATCAATTTATAAAGATAAGAAATGAATCTTACATGTTCTTAACACGATAACATCAATCAATTAAGTGGCATTTATTCATGTTTAAATCTTGGGTAAAATATCTTCGCTTAAGTTAGTCCAATTACTAAGCGGTAGTGTTCTGTCTTGTTGCGGCCTCAAATGTAATGCATGCGCTCACCGTAACAAGCTTGTTGTTCTTGTTGCGTGTTAATAATACATAAAGGTGGCTAATGTACTGTTACATGATTTTCCACTTTTAAGGAATGATAACGTATTACTGTGATTGATAAGGCACCAAATCCCTAGTACACGAATTATACATGAAAGTAGAAGTGTCCTAACACATTTTCTTTGCATATAAGTGATATATTACCTACACAATCTTAAAATGTATGGCTTAAAGTATCGCGTCATTAATCTCCTTCCAAATTTTTAAAAGTACATGGTCTGTTTAAAGATGTTGTATTGAGTGCAATTAGTGATAAAATATTATGTTTAAATTTAGCCATTCGTCTCGTGCTAAAAGACAAATCAGATGCATTTGGAGATGATTTCACCTCAGAGGTATATATAGATTTGTCCACATGTTTGGGCACTGGGTGTAAACATTTAGAAAATTCGTTTGTTGCAAGGAAGTCAAGTTTAGCATCAGTGCATAACACAAGTGCATAACTTTGGGCCTGATATTCCGTGCAAATCATTTGTTTTCCGTTTCCACCCAGTGCCCACACATTAAAAGGCGATACATACAACCAGCTTTGAAGATGGCTGGAGATGAAAGGGGGAGGGAGATGGCATTTCAGGCCATGATGAATATGGAATGTTAATGTGCAATGTGCTTGGGCAAGTCCCTTGTAGATCAGGTTAATGTGACCGTCTTGGTCCGGGCTATGGCCCTCCGCATTACATTAAGTCCACCAAAACAGTCAGCCTGCCAAGATGGCTGATCTGAGCCCTAGCCTTTGCCTGATCACAAAAATGCTGTTTAATGCGCCAATGAGGATATATTAGCCGGCGATGGATTATTTGACCTCACAGGCTGATTTAATGCCCTAGCAAGCCCAAGCCAATGACTTGTCGCTAAGTCCCTGAGGCAGGTCCTTTGCTGGGAGACCTCGTATATTTCATGCCACTGTAAAATATCAGCTGGTCCTTGACAAGAGTTACTGTTACCTCTCTTTTGAGAAGGGCTGTGTTTTGGTCGGGCTCAAGAAATCTCTATTTGTTTCAGAAGTAGAGAAGAGGAACGCAATCAGATGAAAGCCTGTGCCCCCTTAGAAGACATGACTTACGGCCACTGCATGAAGGCTGGCCACCTGCACGAGACGAGACTAGCTATGTCAGAGAACCTGACCAACACTCGCCTGTCCGGCATGGGAGATAAGGACTTCATAGGCAACGACTGCATACCTCTCCACATCACACAAGACACTGAGAACCCGTACGGTGTCCACCTGGCGGGCACTGCTAGGGTGCCATATTGGATGCATGATGAGAACTGTGCGAAGTTATATGAATCGTCACATGGCATCCGCAAGTGCCCTGTGTCTCCTAGGCAACTAGTGTCCACTGACGCTAGTCACTGCTTAGATGACCCCCGATATTTTGACTTAGAACCCTCAGCGCAGTCTATGCATGGACAGTCTTGCATGGAGGACTCGGGCAGACCTAAGCCTGATTTGATTGGTTCAAAAAGTAGTTCGGACTGCTCCAGACCCCAATTGCGCTCATTCAAAGACTGACAATGCCACTCTTCCTAAGGATATAATTACATTGGACATACTGCTATCTCTAATGGAGGTCCCAGACACGCCATACACACAGGGTGTCCACACACAAAGGCACAGGGCCCTGGGTGTCCCCATGATGTCACTTCGTCTTTGTGACGTCATGTTCCATTGCCTCAATGCAGATTTGGTGAGTGGCGACCCCTGTTGTCGTCTCTATGCTAAAATATAATACACGTTGCCTTCCCGTCCGCCTCCTTGGTTTGTTTTCTCCCAATTATGATAATATAGTTGGTCATTTGAAAGAATTCGTCAAGAGGCAGAGTTTGACAAGAAACAACGAAACAATTTATGCTCATATTACCTCATGCCATGCCTCGCAGTCAGGTGGTCTAATATCCACTCGAAACTGTGCTTATAGTCCGATTAATGTGTAACACGCTTAATCTTCAAAAGAAGCATTTCATGAGGGTAAAATTGAATACCATTGTTCAACTGTTTACAAACAGAGTAACACTGTGATTACATTACAATTGCTTATTTACAGTGGCACATACTTTTTGACTGAATGAATGAGTGAATAGGAGTATATTCTTCGACATTGAATAAACTGTTGCTGTTTCTTTATCATATATAGCATGATCTTTATTAATTGATAAAAACTTTAGTTCTTGCTTGTTGTAAATGCTGAATAGTTTTAATTTCCAAAGTCATAAACCTGCAAATGAAACAATACCGCATGAAATGCCAGTCATGAGATTGCAGAGAATATGTCTTTTAAAAACATTGAGGAATGTTGCAGTACGATGCATCCATAGAGTAATGGTATCAATGCAAATTGCTCATTTTTGTTTTATACTCCAATATTAAACAATATATTTTTAAAGAACTTGAGTTTTAGGTATCAAAATTATCCAACAGAAGGTTGTAATATTTATACATAAGTTGTTTGTTTTGTAATAAAATCTTATATTGAATACAACAATGCATGGTTATCTCCTTTTTGGTGAGCACTGGAAAGTGTGAATGGTTCCAAATCAATAGTCTAGAGGGAGTTGTTGTACCTTGTGTATTATTCCTGCCATCTGGTGGGTAGCGAAGAACCTGGGGGGGGGGGGGGGGGGGGGGGAGAGAAACTGAGAAAATGGTGCAGAAGAGCAGCTGCTATTAAAATTAAATTTTCATGCCAACCTAATGGGAACACGATGTCCAGTTGCACATTATTGCTGCTAAAGTGCAACCTTCATGCATTTTGCTGCCAAATTGTGAGCCTAATTGTACCTTGGATGAATCCAAGATTGTACTACAGCTGTACAAGGCTTCCAGATGGTGTTTCAAAGCAGCAAAAAAAATCTTAGTTGTTGAATGAAGTAGCACATATTTCAAGCGTTAGTTCTGATTTTCAGTATTTATTCGGTAATGGCGTTCTGTCCTGTCGAGAGATGGAGCTACGACCACACCGGTCTTGCTATTGTTTAATGACGTCATCCAATTGTAACGTCATCAAATGCACTGATTGACCTTTTGTTGATGACGTCATTAAACAATAGCAAGACCGGTGTGGTCGTAGCTCCATCTCTCGACAGGACAGAACGCCATTGACACTACTTTCCAAATTTAAGACATACAAGAAACAACAAGTCGAGCTGCTTCAGATCCAGTCATCACATAAAATCTAATGTTTTAACAAACAGCACAATTCACAAAATATGTAATTGCGCGTCATAGATAATTAATTGTTACATTTAATCTGTCTATGGTTGTATATATACCCAACATTCAGACAGCTGAACATGTACAGCTTAAGACAATTGATGAGTATATTCTTTAAAATTTGTGCGATAATGTGAAATTTTATGGCTGGTAAACGATTGTAATGCATAATCAATTTAAAACGCAGAAAAACCCCAATATGCAAAAATGGTGATAACATCATTGTGCACATGTTTCCTGTGGTGTGGTTGAATATTGAAATATTTATCAGTTTCATTACGGGAGGCTGTTCATAAGCTTACCAATACAAGCTGTTGTACTAGAATATAAGACAACCTAATCTTCCTTGTACAACAAGTAATTATTATGTGATGTACCTGTAGTCATGGTGACCATGACCTTCTGTCATCCTATTCTACCACAGAAAGGAAATATTGTTGAATAAGATCAACAACAGCAGAAAGAAAAGAAACACAACAGATTAAGAAGCCAGATCGTTGGTAAAAGTAAGGAGGTTAGGTGGTCTTGATAAGCATTCCACGATGAACCTGATAATTCCTTCAATATTCATCCAACCATAAAATTTCACATTATTGCACAGATTTTAAAGAATATACTCATCATGAATTGCCTAAAGCTGTACATGTACAGCTGCCTGAATGTTGAAAATGATGAAGAGAGTTGCCTGATGTATTAATTGCTCATCACATACAGCATACTGAACTAATCATGGCATTAAGGATGCTTAAACTAGAGCCAATATACAATGTGGAAGTGTACATAAAAGAAACACCATTTAAACATCTGAAGCTAGCTGTACTTGTTTTTCACACTATTTTCTGTGACATCGCTGAGATTGCTTTTACAAATTATATATGTGCCTTTTTGTATTTGGATATTTCAGTTTTTATGTTAAAAATTTGTAGTTTTTGTTCAATATCATCGTCAAAGTCATCATGCATGGTCTTTGATGTTATGCTGTCTCTGATGTGGAGACCTAGTGGTTAACCCTCAGTTAACAGTTACTGGAATGGGAGTCTTTTGTTCAGATCTAGACACTATTTTGTTTCTAAGCTAAAATCTCAGCTTAGTGTAGCTCCCATGACCAGATGCTGAATAATATGCCTTGCACCAAACATACAATGAAGGATTCATGCATGAAAATTATGAAATGCAACACTGTATCGAGGATATAATTGGATTATTTTATACACAGAACACTAACAATGGCAAATGTTTTAGTAGATTGTGTATATTTACTCTCAGAACTCCCCAAGTGACCCTCTCTCACATGCACAACAATTGTAATCTCAAGTATATACTGTGCAGCAGAAGCTACTTGTTTGCTTAAAACTAAATACGAATAATTATAATATTATCAACAGTAGATGTGTTGGGATATGCTTCCTCCTGATGAATCACAAAAACAACCAAGCTGTCATTTAATGGCTGTAAGTCCTAAGATAAGATAAGACTTTATTTATAGTCAGTGGTGACAGGATAAAACGAACAACACAAGCTATAAAACTTTTAACCGACAGGTAAGAGTAACACAATTATTTACATGATGATGTATGAGAAAAAAAGATAAATTTGACTTATTTTTCACTTAAAAAGGTAATATATGACATACAATTATAAATTATTGGGTAAGCATAACAAACATGAGCCACACTGGCATTGATTTAGCAAAAACCAGTCCGACAGTAGCCTTTTAAATTCTGATATACCTGAAGCATTCTTTACATGAGATGGGAAACTATTCCATAGGGCAGCACCTGGATAGAGGAATGACTCATGTCCAAACTTGAAAGTATTAAACATGGGTTTTACTAATTTAAAATTATCTCTCATTGAATAAGGAGTGCATTGTCTTTCAAAGAAGTTGGATTTAATGGGAAGTGACCATTAATAATTTTGAACACTTGTTCCACAAAATGAACATTTTCGACTCACAAATAATAGTTTCTTACCAGTTTCTTTTGAAATATCTCCATAAGGTGACTGATAATCACTGCATACAAGTCTCGGTGCTCTTTCAAATTGTTTTTAACCCTCAGCGAACAAAGTTCAAAGAGGCGTATTGTAACTTTGAAAATCCACGTCCGTGGGCGGGCGGATTGATGGGCGGATGGGCGGGTGGATGAGCAGGCGTGACACTTTTGTTTCCAGAACTCGAACACTAATGCACTTACCCTAACGAAATTTCATATAGTAATACTCTATATGGTCTAGTTGTGCAGTCACATTGAAATGTCTTGGCTATGTTTTACATGCCTAACACTTTGCCAGAATATTTCTAAAGTAGTGAAGTTGTGCCTTTTGAGGGTCTCATGACCATAAATGATATGCAATTTTTATAATAAGGAGAAAATATGAAACATTATGCACTGACAGGTATAATCCATGAAGATAATACGTCTAAAACAGTGTAGTTTTGCCTTTTGGGTCTCATACATAAATCATGCAAAATATCAATAATTAGTGGAAAATCATGCAAAATATTCATAATTAATGAAAAGGACTCTATTTATCCTTCATGAATAAAATTTTGCAAATAACATATTTTAATTTAAGTACTTTCTCTTTTCAAACTTAATTTGACATTTCAAAAGCATGACCGCATTAGTACTTAGCATCTCAGCAACCTCTGTACCAAGCTCACTTCAAATTGTTTTTTATAATGATGGAAAATCTTAATTTATTACTAAAAATTGTTTTATTTCCTACATTCCCTAAGCTATCATACCATATTTTATAATGAAAGTTATAAAAAGTAGGTAGGCCTACATATATTTGTGTAAATATTTAATCTTATTGCTGTAGTCTTTGTAGAAATTATATATCGCCAAAATAATAAGGTAAAATAAGCCAAAATTACTATTTCCCTGACCATCAATACACAAATCACCCCCTGTTGTGTTGGCATCTTGGATTACCCATTTATTATGTAAAGCCACTGACAGGGTTGTTATTTAGACTTCTAGTTCAATCATCAAACTTTGCCAGATATGCATTTGTTGAATGATTAATCTCAGAGACATGTTTATCAGGCCAAATACATAAAATTGATACTAAACATGATATGAATAGTATGCAACATTATATTCATTATCACCACCTATAGGAATAATTTGTATTAATATTGATTCTACGTGCCTCATAAAAGACTATTAAAATGTACAAATGGGATAAGAATTTCAAAGACCCAAGGTTTAATGTTTAAAGTCATATACATCAAAGGCACCGTAACTTCGCAGACCATAGGTAAATCCCATGTAATGCATGAAAATTTAGCTGATCAGCTAAAAAATTCTCACAGAGCAGTAACAAAAACCCATCTGATTTTGCCCTGTATGCTTCCTGTTGATTTGGAATTCATTTAACATTACTAATTGTGATTGTCTTGGATGGATTGAGAATAACAGACAAATATAATGTCTAGTTGTTCAACCACATTTGTTACGCAGGCTTCTTAAGAAGAACAATGTTGATGCTGAGGGTTTGCTGCCGCGCAGCCTATGTTTCAATTTTCTTATTATTTGTTATGTTGAAAGTTGTATATGCTACTGAGCAATACAGGAAGCTCGATATTATGAAAGATTCATATATTCTTAAGATTCATATATTGTTTTGTTAAATGTCAAAACTTTTGCATAACCTGATACATTTATTTATTTGGCAGCTGTTTTGCATATTTAAAGATACTTGTTGAGAAAACGATAACTTCAATCTGAACTCCTGGAAGCTTTACAACTTTTTTTCAGAATTTATGGTGTTCCCACTTATTTCATATTCTATGGAAATCTCCTTTAATGCTAAGCATATCGCCTGGAATTTGGCAGAGTTGGCTTTCATGAAATTATGCTTAAACCATGCTGCCTGCGAGGCATGTTCTAAGTTTTATTTGATCTCAGATGGGTTGAAATGAGAACAGAGAGAGTATTGTCGTCTTAGTTATAGACATCACACATGTTTTTTTAGTGGTAATACGAAATTGTTTATGAATACATTAACAAATGTGGTCCTGTAACTGACCCCTGTGGAACACCAATTTTCAGGAATAACCAATTACTTTTGTTACGTCCTATCTTTAAAAACCATAAGCATGTGTAACTTAGCTTTGAGTAAACCATGAATTAAAGAGTAAAAAGCTTTGGACAGTACACAACCTACATGTTGGTTGTTGTCTAGTGATCTGCGCCAGCTTTCTACAACCAGTTTCAATAGATACCCATATAAATTACACATATAATGACGCTAAGTACACCTTTGTAGCACCAAAAATGTGGGGTCACATTGAATTAGGATCCTTCTTGACCTGGTCATGTGAACTCTGAGGGCACATGACCATTAAAATATACGCTATGGATAAAATATTCCTGGTCAGTTAAATTAAGTTTGTTCACAGTGTAAACTTTGTTGCCCTGGCAACCAGTTTGCATAGATACCCAAATAAACTACACAAAAAATTAAAGCCCATACAAAATTCTTTCTAATGACACAAAATACACCATTGTAGCACCAATAATGGGGGGCTGGCACTTAAAGTCATAACAAAAAGTATTGAAAAAAACACATTTCTAAAGTTCGACCAGGGATCTTCCTTGACCTGTTCCTGTGACCTCAGAGGTCACATGACAACAAATTATGTCTGTCTTTAGTATAGGTCCCTGAAAAATGGGTTTTGTTGATGTCAAGATGAGTGTACTGAAATTCAAATATGGTTGCCATGGTAACCAATTGACAAAAACACCGCACCACTTTTGTCAAATGCATCCCTCAGATTCTAATTAAACAGGATGTACCGATTCCAATGATGTTGACATGACCGTTTATCACTCTGATGCTAGGATGATCTTTATAATGCATCACTTGCGTAGAATACAATGTTTTGGTTACTAGATCTGCTTTTGTCTGTGAACTCTTCAATATTTGTTCCAAATAATCTGTTCAATGTGTGTTATATTTTATTAAAGCAGTATTACAACTCACCTTGTCTGAACCAAGTAAGGTCTGTTTTTTAAGCTATTTTCACTCATATACCTTTCCTTATTTGGTGCACATAATATTAGTTCATTGTAATTGTAAGAAAGGTGAGTTGCCATACAGTAAACTACGAAACATCCAATCAGGATATTAATCATAATTCGCTATCTCAGTGTTATCCTATTATTGATAAAGATTCCACAAAACATACGTGAAGAAATGGAACAATCAATGAAAACTGTTGTAGTTGCGAGTTCTACTTTCCATAGAACAAAAACAAGTAACATTGAAAGAAAAAAGAAAGTCATCTCTGAATCACATATTTACAAATGGGGTATTGCAAAATGTTTTGGGACATCGTAAGACTTATTATGCAAAGGAAATCTAGGCCATGCGTCCTAGATCTCCAGACCACTCCCCCCCCCCCCCCCCCCCCGAATTTGTCTTTATTTAATCAAGTTCAAAAATGCAAGGAGAGCATTGCTGTGATGAAAGTTGACTGATGTAAGCATCTACTAATAACACTGTATAACTGCATCTTTATAGATATTTTGGGCTGTATAACTTTAGCATTGGCTCTGGTCCAGCAGAAAGTTCATAAGGTAAGAGAGCGTTACTGTTTTATCTCTATTTATTTTTATTATAGCAATTTATGATTTTTAGACAGCTGGAGGGAGTGAATATTTTTACAACACGTGTATACGATAAGCCTAACTCAACGATGATTTTATAATGAATTTTATGAAAAGAAAATTTCTCTGACTAAAGGTAGAAAAAAGACAATGCCTTAATTTATAAATTACTAGGACGGTCGCCTAGAAAATGTCCTGGTATTGATAAGACTTTTCTGTACCTTACGTAAGGTATGTACACTTGTATTGATGACGTCACCAGAAATAAACGAGATTCGAACTAAACACCTTACATCCAGGTGATTTAAGTCGATTAAATGTAAAACATATAAATACATAAAGGAAAGTACAACAAATTACAAAAAATAAACAGCCGCAATAAAGCAATCTCCCTATTAGCTTAAGAAGCTCAGTAGAGAAGGCTTTCTTGCAGTTTGTGCACTTAATGTTTGTTAATCAAGTTCATCTCATTGTCCAGATAAGTCACTAAACTCAAGCTAATAGGTAGAGACCATATTGGGAGACAATAGGCCTAATGTGTCCAAATTAAGCAAATTGTGTTTTAGTGGCCTCACTCTGCTGACTTCCTTTTCGTAACTTTCTGGGACATAGATCACAAATATTTATTCCATAATTGCAGCCATACCACGTGAAATAGCGGTTCATACGGGCTGGGTGATACAGGCTGGGTGATCTGCATTTCATATCACACGAAATGACGTTCGTAAATGTCCATAAAAGGAAGCCCAGGACGTTGCTTTGCCCAAATAAGAGCTAATAAGGATAAAATGTGTACGGCGAAAAAAGTGCCGGTGTGACTACAGTTGATATGACAGATTATTCCCAATCACACAATAACAGTAGATTGGTTTGTGTACAAGTTAAAAATTTAAAACCTGACTTAAATTGACTGAGATATGCACAAAATAAATTGCGAGTCGATTTAAATGTTCATGACGCTGGTGACGCTGCAGTCAGCTTGCTCCCATTCGATGGCTGAAATTAATTGTAAAACACAACTCGTCCCTCTCCTGTAACTCCTACCAACCTTAAAATCAGATCACTTAAGTAGCAGGTTCAGTGAACATCTATCTAAATAGATCATAAGGGTGGGGGGGGGGGGGGAGTTGAGGTGACGAAACACATTGTGGGGCATCGAAGGGGTGCAGTTACACAAACGACAACAAACACTGAACTCTCATGTTTTTAGAAAGGTATGTGTTATTACATATTTACTGAGTTAGATGCTATTTTAGATATGAAAAAGTCAATTGCACGTACGTGTATGTTTTCTGAATTAATTACGTGCTTTCAGTTTACCACAAATGTAAAAACACGGTTGAAAAGTACCCATGTGATAGAGCCAAGTTGTATAATAAATATTTGGCACCGGATAAATAGCTCTACAGTCGCCATATAAATAACACCATTTTATGCAAATGTGTACAAATATACATGCTACACATGATATGTAGGGTTTTTCTTTTCAATGAGTTAATTTTCATCTCAATCCAAGTCAAACATATGTTTCATGTCATCAACAATTTACTTTACTCAAGGAAGCAAACTAAATTGTCAGCAAAAAGTCGCAGTAATGAATTGCCTATAATTGGTTTTGAACAAAAGAGCATAGATCTGCACCGAAAAATAGTTAATCAAGAAGTTAAAACTCAATCAACTGTGTTAGCAGTGAGAACTGATGGGTCAAATTTTGATGGCACGTACTAGATTTCATTCTAAGGTTGATGATGTCCTACAAAGCAATCAAAGTGGCCAGAGAAGTTTGATCACCCTATCAGTCTTATCACCTTTTATCTCTTGAGTTGTCCTAGCTTGGTTATTATAAAACTCGCTCCTTGGCCGAGCTAATCATACTTCTGCAACCACGTGAGCACTCACAAGGAATGTTTCAGGATTTACCAATTTCGTTTCCAAGACAACGGTGTTATTAATATTAAAGACAATCAAAGTAAGTTACAATTACAACAGCTTTTTTCTTATTAGTATCTTGTTGATTTAGCATAATTCGTCATTAATGAATATAGATAGATGTGGAAAGTGCAGCCCTCTGAGGCCAGTTCTTGCCGCTATCGAGTGTTGATTGATGAGGTGAGAGAGAGGAGGAGTCCACCCATGTTAAACATTTATCCCATGGGTGGGGTCTTTTACTTGCCTCAGCATATACACCGAGTACAAGGGAGCGCCAATTTAATTCTCATCCGTACGACATCCAGCTGGGATGTTGCTCATGAAAGGTTGCCCAGGCCTGGGATTAAATCCGGGTCCTTCAGAGGAGCAGGCGAGCATCTTACCACTAGACCACTCAGCTGCCTTTGCGTAACGTAATTTTAACATATAATAAGGTCACATAAGTGAATTGCATGTAAACCTGAGACAATGATGTAAAAGACAACTTATATCACACAGAACTTTGTTAATGTATTAGAAATAATATTTATTTATTTATAGAATATATTTTAAATGGGTGGCTCAATCAGCAGGAGCTGATATAGATTCAAAACATGTGACTGATAGCATTCAACAATTTCACTAAATATTTGCCGTATCCAAATAATCACAAAGAAAAAATAACTACTATGTTAACTATATTCTTGCGAAATAGTATTGTACAATACGTGAACTCAACATGACTGATAAGGTCACTTTTAATGTTTTGCACGCCCCATTTCCAGAACAGTGTTCTAGATAACGATCGAAGTGGCAAAAAGAAAATTTTTACCAAGATGTTAAAAAATCCAAGCATTTAAACATGAAGCCCTCCATTTGGAGAATAAATAAATCAACCACATGGCATTTTACTTTGGGATTAATTTCTATCTCTTCAATGTATTCTCTTCTGATGAAAAAAATCCTTGTCTTTTATGCAGCTCAACTGGGATGTAACAAATCGGTTTTCAGTGCATAAATAGGGCAACAGTTTTGTTTTTTAAAACGTTTTATTAAAACTAACAAGTGCAGCTAAGTAACTATGTCAAAACTCGAAGCTGTCATGGTTAAAAATCCACAAACGCATATACTGCATATAATTAATTTGAAAATATTCAAATTATACATAAAAAAAAAGTATCAACTTTGGTTATTATCATGAACATCATAGGTTTATTTGTGACATTGTACAAGTGCATAGATATCGTTATGACTAATAATGCCTGTCAAACATTGTTCGTCAAATATAATATAAATAGCAAATTCGTATTTTAGGCCTGTCAAAAATATGGTAACAAAAGTTGACTTGGCTGGCCTTAGCAGCTGGGACATGAATCTGATGAAATTTAGCTCATGCAATACAAGTAGATCTATGTACTGCTATTTGAAGTGTGACGAATACTTATGAAACACATTCCTATCGAGATAAAAATCACGAGATACTGTTTTGGTGACCACACGTGTACTGATAATGTGAGTGTGAGGTACACATTATACAAATAATGACATTTTATTTAGCTCCAGGAATAGTTAAACATTTACGTCGCCATATTGTAATTTATTAGACAAATTCAAATTTCAAAATAAGTTGACTTGAAAAGTACTTTTATCTATTGTTGTGTGGTCACTGATAATGTATATCTCATGGGAAAACACCATGGTCATCATGTCACAATATAGAGAAAAGAAAACAGATACGTAAAAGCATGGATAACTCTAGTTTATCAAAAGTTAAAGATTTAGAAAATAGAACAGAAGCTCACCAGGTCATCCTTCAATCAAAAGTGTATCATGCATGCACAGTGTTTTAATGAATTGGGTTCCCGGTACATCTACCTATTTTCTCAGATCAGCTGCTGTCAGCCAAACAGAATGCTTCATTGTCCTTTAGCATGGGTGAATGTCGGCCGTTGCTAAGTATATTGGATGTTGCTAGGCCTATAGTCTATTATATGTTGTAGGGTTGTGGCAGTTCAGACGTAATGGGCCGATTCTGATCTGTCACAACATATTATGGATGAGTTTGGCTTATTCTAAAATAAATTCTGGTCAAAAGGAAATTGGAAATTTCAAAATCGGACGAAAAATGACTATAAATGGTCAAATTAAAAAACGAATCGACGACGTTAATGACGTTGTTCATGATGTTGCTATTTCCAAATAAGGACGAGACATGGTGGAAAAAATACTGGCGAATAATACCAACCTTATACTATAAAGTTTAAATTCTGAACAAATAAACGCTATGCTAGGCCGTTCGTGACGCTGGTGATGGATTCGAATTAATAGGGAATCGCTTTGTGGTACATTGTATTTAAAAACTCCGTCAATTTTCATGCGATTTTCAAAATTTAAATCATTATGACCAGAATTAACATGTTTAACATAATATCATAATTAGCTTAATTGTTCAGACAAATTGTAACAGCGACTGTCTGTCTAGTTCTCTCTATGCATATATCCAAGTTGCCAACAACCTTTCTAGTTCGCGCTGGGCTTCCAACCACTGGGTCCCGGGTTCACTTCCCGGTCGAGCCTAAGTTGGATGGCTGATTCATCCATCATCTCATTGCCATGGTCCCTGCTTGTCCTAATTAGCCCATCAGGTGCAGAAGTACAGGACGTAAAGCCCTAATCCACCACCACCATCTTTCTGGTTCACTTGCTGTTAGAGTACTCAAGTTATAGGCCAACAAACGTACATCGTAGGTACCTGAATACAGATGGAGGTTCATTGCTCAGCCTCCTCTTTGATCTCAGTCTAGCTTTAACGATGAGGCAGTATCTATAAGCTAAAATAAAAACTGGTGCATTTTTTTTTATTTCAGGACCACCTATAACTGAAATTAATTGAAAAACAAATTCCAAATGTGGGACGATATTAAAGGTGAGAAAGTGGAAATTCCTCCAGATGACGTCATCACCCAGGCTACTCCAGCAAAGAATGGTCAAATCGGCCCTACAATGAATGGTGCAAACGGCCACGTAGAAACGGCCTCAACCGAGGAGTAAGTGTCCAATTTCAGTTGTTTTTTTTATTCTGGAAGACACATCAGTGCCAGATTGTTTGTTTTGCTAAGAAAAACACAAACGACAGTCTGACGAACACACTCCAATAATCGATAAAACAGAAAGTTGCCGAAATAAGTTTATACCGTTAAAATATAAAAACTTTGTTAAATGTTGATTAAGCTTACATTTGTATTATATTATTTTGTCTTGTAGTCAAAAAGAAAAAGAAGAAGAAATGAAAATTAGTGCATCAGTGGGTTTCTTTGGATTGGTAAGTGCAAGTAATATTAACTTACAGCAGATTCCATAGACTTGGAAACTAAGCTGCAGGGGACGTCATGTGAATCTAGGACTCCCATTGGCTGAGGGATTGCCTTAGCCAATGTCCTGGATTCGTAGGAGTTTGTTGTCAAGTATTTATGAATTTGCTGTAAGCATCTTTATAATAATGACAATAATGACAATAATGACAATCATTGACATAGACAAGCCGATATCAGGTCAAACTAACCAGCGAGCATTACAGTAAAACTTCATCTTTTGACCACCTTACAATATTACTGTCCAAACTTTTGGACAGTAATACAGACCATACATTATATCAATGCATAAGTACATTTTGAGGTTATAATACAGGTTCTCTCTTGTATGTATTCCATGGTTATTTACAATTGGTTAATGCTTTTTATTTGTGACATTGCAGTTTAGATATGCCACAGGGTTCGACAGTTTCCTCATGATATTGGGCACCCTGGCCGCCATAGGCATGGGGTGTGCCATTCCTGTCAACTTGCTTGTCTACGGAGAAGTGCTGGATCGCTTCATAAATTCTGCCATGTGAGTCCTTTAAACTCTTTGCATGCTGTGAACCTGCTTTGCTTAACAGGCTCTGAGGGAGCTTGGCAGTTTTGTGCCTGTAACCAAAAAGGCTTTCATGTAATCACCTCAAACATTAACACGACACTTCACAACCAAACAATCGCTGTTCTCTTCTCAAAAAAAGAAGAAGAGTTTTTGACATAAAATGAACGCCCTCAGGATAAAGAGCTATAAAGAGCCATAAGGAGTCCGTTTTTATGTTATTAATGTCTAATATCATATTTGCAGCCCTCAAATGCCAGGAAACAGTTCATCCATAGCTCCCCCTGTACCTCTGGGAGAATCAATAGATGACCTCATCCTGTACTTCGTGGCCATAGGGGGCGCTGTCATCGTACTAGGCTATGTGGAGATCGCGTGCTGGACCTTGGCAGCAGAGAGGCAGACCCGTCGCATCCGGGCCCTGTGTTACAACTCCATCCTTAAGCAACACATTGGCTGGTTCGATGTGCATGAGACAGGCGAGCTCAACACCAGATTGACAGAGTAAGCAAAAAAGCATCCATGGGAGTAAGATATAGTTTCATAGAGGAAAGATATAAAGCCCTTGGAAGACAAAGAGAGACAAAGAAAGACAGACTCACACAGTTTTATTATATATTTACACTGGGGAAATATAACTTTATTTCAAAGATATGTTGTAGTGTAGTGGTCCTGGTGTGAGCCAATTGCGAGGCTCGCGGTCGAGCCTCATTGTGAGAAGGGGAGAATGTAGTGTATTGGTCCTGTTGTGAGCAGAATGTTGCCCTCGCACCAGAGAGTGACTCTTTGGTACAATGGTTAACGTTCTGGCTTTTAGTCCCAGGGAACCAATGTTCAATTCCAGCTCCCGGAGAACTGTTACAATGTAACGCATGTAATATGGCATGAAGTCTAATATCAAATTCAGCAAAATTGTATTTTAAAATGGTCCAAATGAGATTAGAAGTTCGTTGTCAGATAGACAGACAGACAGACAGACATTGTGTCGATGAGTAATAAGAGGCAGAATGATAGAAAAGTAGAATGTCTATCACAAGTCTTGATGCAGCCCTACAACTTGCTTTATCCTTTGACAGTGACATAAACAAGATCCAGACGGGAATAGGAGACAAGTTTGCCCTTTGCATCCAGTGGGTCACGACCTTCCTGGCTGGTTACGTCCTAGGGTTCATCAGAGGCTGGCAACTGACCTTGGTCATAATTTCTGTAGCCCCTGTCATGGTCATTGCTATTGCCCTACTGCAATTTGTAAGTAGTCTTTGATAACAGCAGTTACATGTACCCCATTACAAAATCCGTTGAATTATCCAATGATAGTATCTGTATTTTAGTTTGAATTTATTCAGCCAGTGCAGGGCGAAGTAATTACACATGTATAGGTTTCAAAGGTTATATTTGAAGTCCAAAGTCACAGGCAACTCATTGTATGCCTGGAGCCCACAAAACATGAAAGACATGCATGCATATTGTATATAATGTCTGTTCAGCTAATATAATGCGAAATATGAATTTAATCAGTGGCATGATGTCTACACTGGGAGTTAAGATTACCGCCCAGCCAGAAATGCTCTGGATTGTATATTTTGAATTATTATATTAAAAAAAAGGTAACACTGTGTCTTTCTTGTCAAACAGTTGATGCAAAGGATCACTAAACTTGAACAAGCAGCCTACGCCCAAGCAGGAGCAGTGGCAGAGGAGGTCTTGTCTTCAATCAGGACAGTCTATGCCTTTGGAGGGGAGCAGAAAGAATGCGCTAGGTGGGATAATAAAAGAAAATTCAAAGTACAGAAACTGCAGAAATTTAACAATACATTTCAACCCTTAACACACGAAGAGAACACATTAAAGCAATTTTAAAAAAAACACAAACAAACCAAAAACACAGCCACCAAGATTAAGGTAAAGATTAAGAAAAGCTACCTCAACACAATTACTAATGTATGGCCATAAAATGTATTCCTGATTTTTGCTGATTTCAGGTATGAGAAAAACCTGTTTACAGCAGAACAAGCAGGCAAACGGAAGGGGTTAATGACAGGGGGCAGCGTGGGGTTCGTTTGGGTAACCATTTTTGGGGCTTTTGCCCTGGCCTTCTGGTATGGCACTGACCTTGTCTCTAAGGGCCAGATTTCTGGAGGAGCCGTGTTGCAGGTAGGGACCGTACAGTAGCTCCCAGATTGCCTTATTCAAGTAAAATATTAATAAACTACGAGAATATTAATTTATATTGCTTCCTTTTAGGTTTTCTTTGGTGTCCTCATGGGCACAATGTCCTTAGGAAACTTAGCTCCAAATTTGGAGTTCATAGCCAACGGCAGAGGAGCTGCAGCTGCTGTTTTTGAACTCATTGAAATGGTGAGTTGTGAAGACCATCAATCTGACTTGTCTTACTGATTTGTCACCTACACCTGTTATACTGCTCAATTACGACAGGGCTCTATGCTTATAGAGTAATCTCATGTACGATTATTATTATTAACTTGCAGGAATCAGAAATAGATAGCAGATCAGAGGAAGGCACAAAACCAGAGATCACAGGAAATGTGGAGTTCAAAGATGTTGAGTTCATCTACCCAGCGCGTCCAGAGCTCACTGTGAGTTGATATATATATATACATATATATATATTGAGCATAGTAAATCTGATCTATCAGCTGCAATGATGAATGCAATTATATGATATGACTGGTGTGCTGCTATTCTTTGCAGATATTGAAAGGTTTTAACTTGAAGGTCAACGTGGGATCCACAGTGGCTCTTGTGGGTCCCAGCGGATGCGGAAAGAGCACCACTGTCCAGTTGCTGCAGCGATTTTATGACCCCATCAAGGGCACGGTAAGTCATGACCTTTAACCCCTTTACGTGACCTTTACATGACCTTTACCCTCAAGGGAAATGATCTTTGCCCCGAAGACCTGACCCAAAGCGTCCTATTCATTATTATAAGCAATTCCCCATCCATACACAGCCAAAACAATTATTTCTGGGAATGGGATACTGGAAAGTATTTTCTTGCGTTGCAGGTTTCCATAGACGGCCATGAAGTCCGAGACATGAACGTCAAGTGGTTACGTAATCACGTAGGGGTGGTCAGCCAGGAGCCTGTGCTCTTTGCAGCATCAATTGCTGAAAATATCCGCTATGGCAAAGAAGGGGTGACAGAGGCCGATATAGAACAGGCGGCCAAGGATGCAAATGCCTATGACTTCATTATGAAACTGCCTGAGGTATGTTCAGCAGCAGACCACTCTTTCCCAGCTGCCTATAAACTCAAGCATGCAGTCTCTTCTTCACAAATAAGATTGCAACCTCCTTGATTGAGCCATTAGTTTGCAACAAAAATTCATACAATGTATTTTATGAATATATCTTCTTATGTTTATGTTTAAATAACAAGTTATTATATATGTTTTTTTTAGCTTTACCAAATAACCTTAAATAATTCCAAAAGCTTTGAAACTTGCGATGTCTCACATGTGTATAGGTCAAACATGATTTTTGTTTTTCCATTTTTAACAGAAATTCGAGACTTTAGTTGGAGAAAGAGGCAGCCAATTGAGTGGAGGACAAAAGCAGAGAGTCGCCATCGCCAGAGCCCTGGTCAGGAACCCCAAGATCTTGTTACTGGACGAGGCGACCTCTGCACTGGACACTGAGTCCGAGTCCATTGTCCAGGCAGCCCTTGACCAAGCTAGCAGAGGACGAACCACCATTGTCATTGCCCACCGATTGTCCACTATAAGGAATGCTGACGTCATAGTGGGGATCCAAGATGGCTGTGCCGTAGAGAAGGGAAGTCATGGTGAACTCATGAAACTGCAAGGGCTCTATTACGGCCTGGTCATGAGCCAAGTGAGTGCCATAACACACAAGATAAGAAGATAAGATAAATGTTATGGATTAAACCAAAGATTACACAAGCTAAGACATGGCTTGTACGGATAATGTCGATAAAAATAATTCAAGCTAAGCAAGATATATTTTCTGTCAATTATCTCAAGCTTAGCTTTTCAATATTAGCTAAAATATGTGTTAAAGTGCATGACTTCAATATATGACACGGAAAAGTCTAAAAAATGTTTTAAAGAAAATATATCTGTAAATTGCATGACTTAAGTACTGGCAGGGCACTGAACGCGCGAGGGATAGTTACTCCATGAAGCCAAATATATCATATAATGACTAAGTCAGCATTTGAAGTAAACATGCAAGGAACATACAAACTTATCAATCGGATTATATAATAATTTTTTCATCAATAATGGTATCATCAGTGACTTTTTATTCGTTCAAGTCAAATATCTAGAACTACTGTAAAAGATTAAAAAAAAAAGAGCATTGCATCATACAAAGAAACTTGTTCGACATATACGCACAAAATGTGCAGTTCACCTTGTTCTCAGATATAGGACATGTGACCTCGTGCTATACTATTCACCTTCTAGGACATGCGACCTACTCGGCTTTCAGTACTTCATGCTTGTCGTAAACATGTGAGTTGGCAAGCATGTCCCAGAAAAGAACCTCCTCGTATGTTTTTTTATTTACAGTCAAATCTACTGACTGCAAAAAGTTGGTTAAGAACTAGTTAATGATAAAACTTCCTCGACTTTTTTCATTAAAATTCCATTGATTGGACCTTTGTTTTTATTTTAACACTATAAAAGACTCTTGTATTGTATTTATTTATTTATTAAAATATATTTAAACTAGGTAGCACCATCAGCATAAACTGTTTTTCATGTGGCCCATTAATACAATAAAACAAAAATGTATATAGTATATACAGATTAAATATTCAGTATAATTACATAAATTAACTAAAATAAGAAAGAAAAATCCAAACATTGTATTGTATTTCTTTTTTAGTTGATTAGAAATGAGTTGAATGAAAATAATAAAATTGTTTCCTTGTTTCTTCCAGAGCGCAGCCGCAAAGGAGGATGTTCTAGGTAAATGTCAAACATTCGCAAACGACCATTCATACAATATAAACTTCACAACTCTAATCTGACTTAAAACCCACACGATGTAGTTCTGTTTCATTTCAATGGGGTTTAACTGGTTGACTCAGCCTAATTGTGACGTTCGATAATATAATATAAACCCATAAATTTGAATCAAAACACACACATTATAAAACCTCGGTTTCCATTTAGCTTCAGAGAACCCAATGGAAGAGTATGAGAAGGTCCTACAGGAAACGGAAGCACCCGAGAAATTGCAGAGAACCATGAGCAGAAGTTCATCGAAGTTCAGGGGACGTTCTCTCTCCACTACTTCCGGTGGTAGTATGAGGGGCAGTATCCGAAAAAGGGGGTTAACTAGGACAATGAGTATGACCAGCGAATTGTCCGATTCATGGAGTATGAAGGATGAGGTGAGCAATTTTCAATAATTTAATTTTAGGCAGATGTGATGAAGAAATGACAAAGCTTTGCCATCATATACATGCATCTTCCCAGGGCAAGTCCACTTACCCCGCACACGCCGTAGCTGTGCGGAGGAGTGAGGCTTGCTTTTCTGAGGATCATTTTTACAAGTAGACTTACCATTTGTCTTCATGTTATCTTCTTGCTATCAATATGATTTATTTTAACTTTGCAAAAACCTCAATTTATTAATAAATCAATTCATTTCATTCAGATGGATCATGCTGCAAAACTGCCACCTGCCCCAGTCACCCGAATCATGAAAATGAACTCCTCCCAGTGGCCCTTCATTGTCTTTGCTTGTGTGGCAAGTGTCTTCACAGGAGCCGTTCAACCTACATTCGCTATCCTTTTCTCCGAGATTCTTGGGGTTAGTAAATTACTAAGTGCACACATGTTAAGATACACGCATGCAAAATACTGACAAAAAAAAAAGAAAAAAGAAATGTTTACTTTCATCAATTTCGTGCAGAATTTAAGCCTGAGGTTGAAAAACCTATTCTTTTTAGGTCTCTATATAATTCACATTTGTGTGTATCCTTTTCTGCAGAACTTTGCTGAAACAGACCCAGAAAAACAAAGACAACAGTCCTCTATGTTTGCCGGGATTTTGTTTGGCATTGGAATCATCGTTGGGGCTGCTCAGCTTTGTCAGGTATTCTACCACATCATATAAATTTGATTTGACTATTTGAAACCTCTAAATTTTTATGAAAGACCAATGAGATGACTGGTGATTCTCTTGCAGGCCTACTTCTTCTCTGTGGCCGGTGAGTCCCTCACCAGGAAACTGCGATCCATGGCTTTCTCCAGCATGCTCAAACAGGAAGTGGCTTGGTTTGATAACAGAGAGAACCAGGTGGGGGCCCTGACAGCTAGACTGGCTACTGACGCATCCCAGGTCCGAGGGGTCAGTATTCTTTTAAATATTGTCTCTACATTTGAGTGTACATGTGAGTCACGTATTTTCCCCTCCTGCTATACAGTGCACGATTACATACCTCATAACAATGGCATGTAGTCACTTTGCATCGAATTTCAAACACAAAACAGCAGCATAATTACTTCTGCAGCCTATGCACCACTGGTTGCGGCAGTCAAATTGCACTATCTTGCGTATGGGGAATAATAATAATACATTTGTCCGAGGTCATGTTCTTAATTATGACTAATGGTCTGAGGTCACAGGTCAAGGCCATGAAGATGTGCACTGAATATGTATTATCTTTGCATCTGCTGAAGCCACTTTCGCTCGTTGTGTTTTGATTGAGTGATGACAAGATGACGAGAATGTAATAATGCACTTTGATGCATGTGCAAGTGGCTTTTGATTGATGAGTCAGTTATGAATATTAATTGTTTGCATATCAATATTTACATCAAGGCCTCTTCAGCTGGAATCCCTCCTTCAAAGACATGAAAATCACCCAATCAGTTGCAGATGATTTCCAGATTTGAAAATGAAAAATAAGCTTTGATGCATGTTTATGCTGAAGATGTAGATCAAGTGGGCACATGCTTGTAGTTTGTTTATATCATTATTCTGATGGTTCTGAAAACAAAACAGTTACCAGCAATTTCCTCTGATTGACAGGCAGCAGGACAGCAGGTAGGCACAATGATCCAGTCCATCACCAACATAGGCACGGCCATAGTCATAGCTTTCATCTTTGGTTGGAAATTAGCCTTCGTGGTCATTGCATTCTTACCTGCTATGATATTTGCTGGAGTGGCCCAAGGGATGATCATGCAGGGATTTGGCAAAAAGGACCAAACTGCAGTGGAAGAGGGAGGAAAGGTATTATATTCTATTCTAATTTATTCTATTACATTCTATTCTATCTGGGCAGAGCTTTTACTTTCGCTCCTATTCTAGGGCTTACCCCTTCAACATCTTAGTTAACATGTCAGGAATGTTTGCCAAAACCATTCAGAGACACTTGATGTTAAGATGTCCTTTATTTTATTAATCATGGCCGTCAGAATGCCCTCAAGATCAAATAAATCAACGCTGAATAACCTTTACTTGGACGAATTGGCCATCTAGATCTAACACTTTAGAAGCCAAACGTTTGTTTGCTGAGATAAGAAAGTAGTAAATCTGTTATCTTTCAGATTGCAGTTGAAACAATAGACAACATCCGAACAGTGGCAGCTCTGACTAAGGAGGAGTACTTCTACAAGAAATATGATGACCATTTCGAAGACATGTACAGGTAAAAACAAACAAAAGAAATGCTCAAGTCCACAAGAGATAATGGAATGTAGATTCATTTGGTGAAGAAAATGCAGTCCCATGCAGATTGATGTTAAAAAGGCACTGAGAGCACTTTGAAGCCATTTTCCAAATGTAATCTTTTCAGAAAGGGAATCAAGAAGTCCCATGTTTATGGAATATTCTACAGTCTTGGACAGAGCGTGATCTTCTTTGCTTATGCAGCGGCCTTCTCTTATGGCGCTGATCTGATAGATGCTGGAGAAATGGAGTTCGACAAAGTCTTCAGGTATTTGCTGTCCCCTGGCATTTCATCTTCTGCTGAGCTTTTCTATGAATACCTCAGTGCAGCACATTAAGTAGACCTGCTTAGCAAAGACATTTGTGTTTGTTGTTGGTTGTAGAGTGTTCGGGGCCCTGGTGTTCGGTGGACAAGCACTGGGCAGAGCCTTTACTTTTGCTCCGGACCTTGGGAAGGCACAAATGTCTGCAGCCAAACTGTTTGCACTGTTCGACAGAAAAAGTGCCATCGATTCGTCGAACCCCTCCGGAGGGCGGCCGGTAAGCTAATGCAGCATCACACAGAAATCATAACCCCATTTCGCAGCACTGTTTGTTTAATTCTGTCAATGCAACCTGAAGCCTGATTACTTGTGGCTGCATGCTCACCCATCTTCTGTCATTGCAGGAATCCTGTGGTGGTAACGTCACTTTCCAAAAGGTGAAGTTCCGCTACCCTACCCGGCCTGATGTCAGAGTGCTCCAGGGCCTGGACCTCTCGGTGTCCACAGGGAAGACCTTGGCTCTTGTGGGAGCCAGTGGGTGTGGGAAGAGCACCACAGTCCAGCTACTGGAGAGGTTCTATGACCCTGAAAATGGCCATGTGGTAAGTAGCCAATATATCCACTCAATATACTCAAGGCTGTCAAGTCATCCAGCTTCATATGCATTACTCTACTTTTCAATAAATTGCCACTACAAGTTATCAGTTTCTATACATACTGAAATCAAAATGAGGTTTTACAATTTGGTCAATTACATATTCCTAGTCTTTTAAAATGCATATCTCACCAATTCGAATATATCCAATGCCATTTCGTTTATAAAATATATAATATAGGTCTACTTTTCATTTCTAACAACCATTTTCGTTGTCAGTTCCAATTACAAGCACACACAGTAGAATTAGTTATTAGGATGAGAAGGTCAAACATTTGTAGAAAGCAGAATTATATCAAATGGATTGTTCTTATTTTAGAAACTTGATGGTCGGGATACTATGGACCTAAACATCCAGTGGATGCGGCAGCAGATGGGCATCGTTTCGCAGGAGCCATCCTTGTTTGACGCCAGCATCAGAGATAACATTGCCTACGGAGACAACAGCCGAGACGTCCCCATGGATGAAATCATTGCAGCCGCCAGAAAAGCCAATATACACAACTTCATTGAGAGCCTCCCACAGGTTTGTTATTGCCTTTTCTCCTGATTTAATGCTCTCCACTTCCCTCTACTTTCCCTCTTACCAGTCACAAAAAACAAACAACACTTATAGTAGAGCAAAATGTTATCATTTGTTCTTTTTTCCTCAGGGTTATGATACCAATGTGGGAGATAGAGGGACACAACTCAGCGGAGGACAGAAACAGAGAATAGCAATTGCTAGGGCCTTAGTCAGGAACCCGAAAGTGTTGTTGTTAGATGAAGCCACATCTGCCCTGGACACCGAGAGTGAAAAGGTCAGTATTTCAATCAAAGATTATTGCTAAAATAGTGTTTTATGTTGCGTTTTATTCAATTGTGACGATTGGTTTTCTCTGACCAATGCAGGTTGTCCAAGAGGCCCTTGACCAGGCCAGAGTGGGTCGTACTTCCATAGTCATTGCTCATCGCTTGTCCACTATTCAAAACTCGGACATTATCGCAGTCATCCACAATGGGGTGGTAGTGGAGCAGGGAACTCATCACGAACTCATGGCCAAAGAGGGTTATTACTATCGCTTACAAAAGGCACAGAACAGAAGCAGAGAAGAAGATGAATATGAGAAATTATAGCAGGGTCAGTCCAGTCACTTAGTGATAAACTCAAGATGGATTTCTTTTACATGACCTTCCACAATGGACACTAGTGGACTGCTGGAGTGGGCAAACTGTGCCGTCTTATACTTGCTCAAAGACTATTTGCAATGCGAACAATACAGTACAATGTGCCAAATTGTGTGGACCTAAATGCTCAGTCATGCGAGTAATGTGAGTTAATGTGATTTTATTATTTATTAATGTCAGATGTTGGTTTTCTTATTTTTATCTAATCTCATCCGGAAAGAAAGGACCAAATGTTTGTCAGTATTTGTTTATAAATTTTATTTTGTATTATACGTTATTTATTTTGTAATAAAGTCATGGTTGATCTATTTGCATGGTTTAACTTACAGTGTCTGATTCACTCGAGCTACATTATATATCTTAAGGTCACGTCAACCACTGACCAGTGACCAATCTCTAATAAGGCCACCCCACCAGTTAGACCTAATTTAAAGCATTGAAGAATGGAACAAAGGTTCATGCAAAAGTAAAACTCACCAGATGGCACTGTCTATTATGAAGCATAAAACGCCCTCTGGTGAATGACCAAATTGAAGTGGGCCCTCAGACCTTTCGTCACAGTTTATTGTAGGCTGTCAGAACTATTTATTTAGCAAAAATACTGCAGGTATCATGCTTGGGTAATACAATTGATTACAAATAGTTTCTCAAATAGCAAACTTTATAAGTGAGCATTATGCTTGTATAAGCCTATAGACAAGGCCTATGTGCACTGGAAGGCACAGGACAACGTTCACTTGACATCGATTTGCTACTGAAATATCTGCAGGGTTTAAAGGGTAACTTCGGTTTTGCAATTTGTCTTGAGGTATACTCACAACGCATCTTGACATGAGTTGCAGAACTGTAGGATCTACATTAGATACAACATCCTTATTAACAAAGAGTTTAATGCAATGGTTATACTCAAAGTAATATGCATCCCCAAAGTCCAATATGATCAAGGAATGCATCAATGTTACATAAAAAAGGGGACCTCACCAATCCGGAAAACTACAGGAAAATAACCATAAACGTTGTAATGGGAAAAATCTTTGACTCCCTGCTTAATAGTAGACTTTATTATAAACATGAAGCTTTGATCCCCTGCCAGTTTGGGTTTACTCCTGGAGCAAATACGACTGACTGTGTTTTTGTGCTTGACACTGTGATTAGGTACTACCAACATAAACGCAAACCAGTGAACCTATGTTTTGTAGGCTTCACCAAAGCTTTTGATTACATAAACAGAAATGCCCTATACTAAAAACTAGTACAACAAAATATTGGTGATAAAATGTAAAAAGTAATAATAAGTATATATGATAATGCTAGAGCTAGGGTTAACCATATGGGTAGTACGGGCAACTCAATTGACAGCAGATGTGGTGTCTTACAAGGTGGAATTCTTAGTCCTAAACTATATATATATTCAATGAGTTTCTGTTTGATCTACCAAAGTATCCAGACAAATCAAATGGTATATCTATAAACAACCTTATTTTAACTCATATACTGTATGCAGATGATATAGTGCTCTTGGCAAAACCAAAATAATGAAATTCAATGATAAATCACCCTGTGGATTTTATTACAATACAGAGCAACTTGAGGAAGTTGACTGTTTCAAATACTTGGGACATATGTTGACTTACATTATTTGCACTACAAGGTGACACTAAGCAGTCATTAGGATGTATAACTTCCAAACTATCTTTAAAAATGTTTGACACCTATATACCAATCTTAGAATACAATAGTGAAATTTTGGCTGGTGAGAAACCCTTAAATGATTTAGAAAAGTTACAACTGGAATATCTTAAGAATATTTAAGAATATTTTAGGGGTAAGAAAACAAATATCAACTCTGGCTGTATATAGTGAGACAGGTCTTTTTCCACTATATGTTAGACAAAAAGTAAGAATGATAAATTATTGGACAAAATTGGAGAAATTGCCAGATGATAGATTACTGAAGAGATGCCTTAATATTCAAAAAGATCTTCATACACATAGTAGAAGTAGCTGGTTTGGCAAAGTGAGCCACATATTAATAACTTGTGGTATAGTCTTCGATGAAAATAGTCACAACAATCTTCACAATATATGCAGAACCATTAAACTCACCTTTTACTAAAAACTGCAAGAACAAATATTTGCAGAAATTAACAATGCGACACCACTTCTTAACATGAATAGGAAAACATGCAGTAAGATAGCTAGATTTAGAATCAGTTCACATAACCTCCGTGAAGACAGGAAAAGCCTAAAATACCATCTGAGGATAGAACCTGTTTAAAATGTAATCTGAATGAAGTTGAAGATGAAATACACTGTCTTGTGACCTGTTCAAGCTACTCTTTATTTTGAGAAAATCTAAATATGATAGCAAGGAAATATATTGGTAACTATAATGCACTAAACATGGGAAAATTTAAAGCCATTCGGAAGCTTGGATTTGTCTGGCTTTTCACAGTCAGTATAAAGTGTCTTTTAGCCTCATCTCCTCTGTTTATGATGTAATTCCTCCTTTTGATGGGTTGGCAACTTCGGAGTCATTGTATTGATTGTACTAGGCAACTGGAAAGGCATGGGCAAGGCACATTGCACAGCCACCATGAATGAAGTGGAGATAAGTTCAAACATCTCTCCAGAACACCTTATTTCTCAATCCTTCACTCCCAAAGTTAGAACTCTGCTGAACGAGCCATCTTGCCAACTGCACCTGTCGCATTGTCCTCCAGGGGGAGCCACTTAACTGCATACTCATGAAGCCCAACCCTATATAGGCTATACACCTCAGTAATCAAGCCGACAATTTCACAATGAACTGCAAAAGCAAAAAATAGTACAGATACTTTAGTTTTATTAGAAAGTAGGCGTCAATAGTCAAATGCGATAAAGGCAATTCATATAAGCTAAATGATGAGCAGTCCAACTTCAGAGCTGATTAAACAAAATGATACTTGTACAGTTAGTTTTATAAAATATGGTGGACTCTAGACAGCTGTAGCAACCTATTCCGGGATGTAGCTATAACTGGCTAAAGCCAACTGCTTCTGTCTACTCCTAGCTTGTAGTTGGCTTACACAAAAAAAAATAACCTTGGTAAATGTATGAAATTTATCTGATATGGCGCTGCATGTACTTTTAGATATGGCTTCGGTTAGCCAGCTATAGCCAGACAGGTCTGGTTAGTTGCAGGTAGCATCATATAGCAGAGGTTGCCTAACTTTGTCTCGGTTTAATTTGACAGGCTGTTTTAAATGAAACTAACTGTATCATCAGAAGTCATCTTTTAAAAAAATAGATAATAAACAGCTCATTTAAAAATTTTCCAATATTGTAGGTTACTTTTTTTTTTTGTGGTGCAATTATTGAGAATTCATTCACGCATTCAGTTTTGGGTAGCAAATTGTCATGATCGTAGTTTGTACCAAACTCAAATTCTTCTCAATTTGTATGTATGTCATTAGCAATCCAACACTTCGTTCTATGGCCATTTGCAAGCTGAATCAACCTCAATTCACAGGTATTGTCCCTTCTTAAACCTGTCTGTCAAGTCAATCAGGACCTCTTATAATTGCTAACAAAAGTTAAGGAGTGGCACAGTTGTGCTAAGCTGGCTGCTTTAATAGCTTGTATTGTGGTTATTTCATTGGATATCAAATTTGGTTCAGATCAACATTTCCAAGGACTGTGTCCAGCTTGGAATCATGTCAAGTAGGAACATGAGACATTTCATTTTGGGAGGGTCCTGGATTTCAGTTAGGTTGCCACGGCTTCATCATTTCATCATGTTTCTCTTAAGAAGGAAGTTCCACATTATTTTGCTTCTCCTGGATCCTTCATCATTTGTCAGGTACCAGCTTGCTTTTTCAGAATGTAAGTATACGAGCCTTGGCAGATTTATTTGAGCAAAATTCATGTGGTGGGGTTCAGATGACCCGACTTAGATTATGACAACTTGCAAAGTCAAAGATTAATGTCCCAAACCAACATAAAACCAAAAAAACTTCAACTGCAGTAAAATGCCATGCTGGCTACCGCAAGTTTTACATTTTTCATTTATAGATTTCTCAGACAAAACAATGTCAGAGATATAAAAGACAGATATCAAATGAAAAATTAGAATCCCCTGAAGTAAGAAAGATGAAAAAAATATTATTTTTTTACAATATAATATTTTTAGCCCACTGTTCGGACATTTTTGAAAAACTGCAAAAACAAGGTAACTTTGCCATCGCTTTTATCTTGGTGTTTTTGGCTCATGGATCTCAAAACTTAAAGTCTATATTTACATTTAGAGGTTATGTCATTGGTTAAGGCTGCATATCGGTCATCTCTTTGTCGTCTTCTATATCAAGATGAAAAAAATGCTCATGACATAGGTAAGAAAATGTATCAGATTAAGAATCTTAAGTTTGTATGATAGGTGTAATATTACTGTGAGGCAAGCAGTTGCTGAGAAATATGTAATGTCATGGAAACGTGTACCACACACTAAAGTTACAGTGTTACAGATTTTTACCCTAGACAAAAAATTTACGTTCGAAGGTATTATAGTTACCTACTTCAATTAAAAGTTGTCCGTAAGTCGGGTGGGTAGGCGGGCAGGCAGCAAACTTTGTTCTGGAGTATAACTCCAATACTAAAGTATGAACATTCGGTATCAAATTAGTCTTTATGGCCTATTTGTGCCTTTTCATTGTCACAGTGTTTGTTTTTCATATCTGTCAAAACTCTGACACTACTGCACCTGCTACTTGCTTATAACATTGTCATGATATGTCTAAAATATTATGTAGTAATGGTGGAGAAATGTGAAAATTTCATATTTTCCCAACTTCCTCAACTACTCAACTACTATTGTACATACATTCATGTTATTTAGCAGTGAAAATGTCTCAAACATAGTATTTTTACTTCCAAACCTTTATTTTGAATATATTGCTGAAAATTGTGTTGTTTGCAGCATTTCCTTAAGTATGAACTCTATGTTTAAAATGATTACCAAAAAATTCAGGAGCATAAAAGGGAAATATGAATGTTTTATAATTCGATAACTTATCTATATATTCTTTGTATATAAGACATATAATGAAGGGAAAATATGAAAAATTCATATTTTCCCAAACTTTAAATCTCAACAGCTATGTTATATCTATATTTACAATGACATTCACAGCGTTTTGAAGAAATAGAGTGTATGTATATATGTTTCGAAATTTGATAACTTTATGGTGATCCCCCTTCTATATGAGAAATTAAATTTTCGAAAATATATCGAAATAATTAGCAAAAATATGAAGATTTGCCCTTTTTCCAACTGTCTATAGGCACTCCACTAATTACTGTCTCCTTACAAGGGAGTATTGGTGAAGTACAACGTTACCAATTTTTGGAATTCTAAACACTTAAAATTCCAAAACCGACTAAGTAATTGCAATTACACTCATTTCCAAGATAAGCTTATTGGGCAACATTTAGCAGCATTGGTTTGGATCTATTTCTTTTGGTTTCCTCGAAACCATGATTAAACGTTAAGCATTAAATATGCAAATTGGTTGACCTTAAGTTTGACCTATTTTCACGAAAGTAGGTCAGATCTTAAGAAGACCTGTATGACCCTATATATGAGAGCATTTGGTTAAAGCTACATAAGGTGCAATCCAGATCCTGGACCAATCGGGCCGTCTGACCATGATGTCCAGGATCCCCCACAAGACACCAAAAGCGCTGAAGCTGCTTAAAGCAGGACCTCGCTTTCTCTTACACTACAGACAGAAAGCTACATAATTGATTGAAATATTCCAATTTGAAATTTTGAAAATTTCAAGTTCAGATGGCTCTGTGACCTTGAAAAAATAGGTCAAGTCACTGAAACTTCATCCATGAAAATCTTAATAATTCTACAAAAAAATATTTTTCTGGAAATTACATATATTAATAACGTCTGAACACGTTTCTGGAAAACACATGATTTTCTCACGGACAGCCAGTTAAAAACGGCCTGTTAAATTGAATCTAGACAAAACTAGACAACTTCTGCTCTACGATGCCACCTGCCACTAAGCCACCAATCAGAACCATCTGGCTATGGCTGGTTACTCAAAGTCGGATCTAAAGTACATATTTATGATATATTAGATACATTTCTTACTTTTGCCAAGGTTTTAACTTTTCCAGTAAGCTGACTATGAGCTAGGAGTAGATACAGACCAGAATAGGTGGCTACAGTTATCTAGAGTCGACCATATTTTATGAAACCAACTGTAGGGTCAATTGGTTACTAAAGTTAGGAAGAAAGTACATAGGCCTACTACAAGTAGAAAATTTATCAATTTATTATTTTGGTACAAGGAAAGTTTATGACTCTTAGAACACATTCAGGCTCCACGCCTCTGTATACTGCAGTTCTGGTTGAAGTTGCATACCGTAAATTGTACACCGTTTTGTCAGAACATCACCCTCTGTGGTCACAACGTGTTATCCGTGCCTCGTTACACAGCTGTCATAATGGAGATTATAAAAGTATGAAATTAAGGTTGTTCTGCATTTATTTTGAGTGTCTACCTCCCTCCATCTCCAAATAACATGTATGAGGCTAACTAGCCAACACTGTACACTGACAAAGTGATAACAATACTTAACAACACTGTACATACTCGGTGTCTATGCTGAAGCAAGTAAATAACCCTACCCATGGGGTATATATATGCAACTTGGGTGGATTTCTCTTCTCTATCACCTCACCAATCAATGAGTGGAAAAACTTACCTGTAATGGTTGCACTTTCCAAATTTATCTATCTATTCATTAGGCAAACAGAGGAGCTAAAACAAATATAAACTGTAATTTTTTTGCTTTTCTGAATGTTTATGTTGGGTGCAGAATCACTATCCTTAATTGCTCTTTTGTGTCTTTGCAGATGATATGTCACTGATACGACCTGAACTGCCCGAATATCAATCCGAAACTCAAACTTTTCTGTCTTGTAAGAATAACTGTTGGCAGATGAACTATCTCTGTTCCTGTGATGCATTTTGTGTAGAAATTGGGGACTGCTGCATGGATTTCTATGTATATTGTCCTCATATGTTGCCTAATGCTCACTTCTCAAACAAAATGTTTGGTTCTAATAGTAATAGGTCACTTATGAGTGACAGCAACCCAACACTTAATTTGGCAGATGATATGATTCATTTTGTAGAATTGGCATGTAATAACGAGGACAATGGATTTCTCTCTGAAGTAGTTCCGCCATTGTTAGTCTCTGAGGAGTACGTTATTTCACATGATAAACCACCTTATCAAATGGAATGTTTGCATCTGGGCATGAGCTTGTTTATTTTAGTTGTCACAAAATGTCTGGATAGCACACTGTGCCCTCCTAAGGAAGAGTTTGTCTCTCATGTCATGACTCAGCAAGTTTTCTTAAATGCGGACTGTGCAAAATGTAATGGAATTGATTCCAACAACATTTTATCTCTGATGACAAATTATTTATGCAATGATACTCAGCAACACCACGCTTCTAATATTCTCCAGTACCAGGGCACAAAGAAGTTTATAGATTACATTTCTTCAGTGTGTGCTTCAGTGCATGTCCCAGTCACAGCTATGTTGCAATCATTCAGTCGATATTCCTGCTTGCAAGATGGTCATATAATAAACCAATGTTCTACAGGCTATGAAGAAACTATTGTCAGTGCATATTGCCATTTGCTTAAGTCAATGGTTTACTATTCAGATAAACTATATAAAAACCCTTTTTGTTATTACTGTAACAATTGTAGTGTGAGAAACTTTACCTTAGGTCAGTTAGTCACTGATACCAATTGGGATGATTCCATAAGTCTTTTAATTGACATTTTGACATTTAGCATCAGTGTCAGCTTCTCAATACTGCTTGATGTGGATGGGCTTTACACCATAAGCTCACAAGGGATAGGCATATGCAGGGTTAAAGATCTTCATTCAAATTGTTTTCGCCACGTTTGTAAACAAGGTCAACTTTTATTTCGCAAAAATTGTTTTGAACTGGAAAATCCTGCTCATCTGTCCTTAGACAGTTCACAAGGTGTTGCAATACTATATCCGATGCACCATTATGAGCAGGCAGTCACTTACATCCAAATGTCTTTGTTATATCTTGAATTTGATGGATGTTCCAAACAGGAACGTGAAAAATATTTTGGTCATCTCAGAAAAACTAAAAACATGCAGTGCGTCAAAACTATTGTACCTCTTCATCGTGCTGACATCATTGATATTATTACAAGAATGACTGATTCCATTGGAACAGACTTATTCCATGCATTTACAGTTTATCTCAATCCAAGTCATACTCCATCTTGCACAAATGGAAACCTTCATCATATCTCTGTTGAACTGCAAACAGAACTTGGAAAAAATTATTTCATAAACTACAATCTTTAGTACAGCTTTGAAAGCCAGCAGTCTTTGGTAAAAATGAAGTACTGTCCAGCAGAAAACATTACTCAAATTGAAATTTATACCTGCTTGAAAACAATCCAGAATTGTCCAAAGGCACTGATCAAGTCACCCGAGTATGAAACTATATTGAACACAAACAACAACACGAGGCTCAAGATCAAAGACAGTGGCCAGCTTCTTGACTCTGACGAATTCTTCATACTCAGTGGTGCAAGTGCCATCATTTGCAGTTTCCCATCTACACATTACTCCTACTTGGATGTGATCACCCTCATTGGCAATATCATCTCCATAACTTCTCTGGTTATCACTTTGTCCATCTATTCCATGTTGCCAAAGCTGAGAAGTGTCCCTGGCAAATTGCTCATGACGTACATGGGTGTCCTTCTTCTAGCTCAATTGGCTCTGCAGTGTAATGACGATTTTACTAACTACCCCTACATTTGCAAATGTGTTGGATTTGTGCAGCACTACAGTTGGCTAGCCAGTTTCTCCTGCATGAATGCTATGGCGGTAAAACTCCACTGGACCTTCACTGGTAATATGGGAAATAATCCGACAAGTGATGGTGGCAGCAATTATGTCTTTTATGCTATGTATGCCCTCACTATCCCACTCATCATCACTGTTCCATTCTTTATCCTTGATTTGTTGGACACAGGTTTGTGGCTTTAATCTCAACTGTATAAAACACTCAAGAGAAACATAATTATTGCTGTTCAAAAACATTTGTCAGGCATTTAGACAATGCCTTACATTGATGGGTATATTGTGCTTGATTTTAGGTCTGTTCCAATATGGAGGTGACGGAAGCTGTTGGATATCTGAGATGGGCCTCATTGGAAGGACATATTCCTTTGCAGTTCCGATGCTCATTCTGGTCCTTATCAACATTTTTCTTTTCCTGAAAAGCTTCATTTCTCTTTTTGTCAGCTTCAGAATAGCAAGTGCTGTCAATCCACAAAGAGGGAATTTGCACATTGTTTGCGTTTACTTGAGGTTGTTAACCATCATGGGAATGACATGGTTGATTGGCTTCCTTCCTCGCTTGACTGGGAAGGATATCTTTTGGTATCCATTCAGCATTTTAAACTCTTTGCAGGGCTTCTATGTCCTTATGGCTTTTGGGTTGTCTCCCACTGCCAGGACACAAATGATTGCAAAGTGGACCACACTCCAATCATCAACTCAACGTTCTACTAATGACGTCTCATAATCTACAGCAATGATTTTTCTTGTGAGCATCACTGGCATAGATTAAAATCTGGATCTTCAATAAAGAATAAAGAATAAAAAATATGAACTTTATTTATAGTCAGTAGGTAAAATACAAATAAAAAACACAAGCGTAAAGCGCTTTTCACCAATGGCCGTTTCAGTGTCAAGAATGTTTAATGGTTAGTTATTTTGATGTCTGCCATTACAATTATCAATAATAATAAAAAAATATTTGCAGCCATGATTGAGACTTGCTTTGTTTATGTGGTGAAGAAGGCTACCACAGAAGGTAAAATATTTAAATAGTAAGCCTTTCTTTCTGCGCTGGGAAGTCAGCAAGTTTAAAAACGAGATTCATAAAAAAAAAAAGTTAATGTAATGACTTGCATAAGTCCCTGCAATTGCAATAAAGATATTGTTATTTTTTGAGACTTCAATATTATTTGATTAAAAATGATTTTTCACCAATCAATATTTTTAGATCGTGATTGCAAATCACAAGCATCCGCCACCCTAATAGATCATATTTATACCAACAATAACCAAAAGTCAACTATAGCCTGGGACATTACAGTCAAATTCATAGTTTTGGAAACTAATCCCTTGGACTAAACTTCAGAGGATGTCGTGTGAATCCAGGTCTCTCATTGGTTAGAGCAATCCCCAGCCAATGAGAGTCCTACATTCACATCTGGAAGTCTATGAGATTAGTTTCCAAGTCTATGTATTTGGCTGTAAAAACATATATGATGATATGATTCAGTGGGTCCTTTCACGCACTTCTCAGTATCCAATTGGTGTAATAGTTACGCTTCTCAGGAGTGGCTTCATTTACAAGCTTTGGAGCCTGTGCAAAACTGTTAAAGCAGCCCTGATAACAAGATTAAAGAACAGGCTTAACTGGTATTTATTCTCGTTAGCAGTGCCATACGTAGTGACTTGTCTCTTTAATCTACAGTTCATGACGAAAGCCACAAGAGTTGTAGGTTACTGTGCATTCTTTTAAGTGATAGTACTGACAGCATTCATCATAGACATCAGCATTCAACAGTGGTAAATAAATAATGAGGTGAATTTTATCGTCATGACACTAGGCTTTTGATCTGCAAGATTGTGGGCTTCGTAACCCTCACAAAGCCTGCCCTTTATGTTAGTTACCCCTTTGAGCATTTTTGTGGGGCAAAGAAGCCGCTTTTGCATTGGCAGTAGCCTGGGAAAAAGTTTAGGGGGGGGGGCAGTTTGGTCAAAGGTCACGCTTTTGATATTCACTTCAGTAAACATATAAGCATTTTGCTTTCGTTTTGATAGCTTTTTTGGTGGCACATATTCCATTTGAAAATCCAGCTTTAAGCACAAGAAAAATAATTAGATTAGGGTAGATGCTCCTTGAGCACACCCCCCCCCCCTAATATGAGCACCAGTGCCCGTAGTGTTGAATAGGCAATGTCATCTATAAAATATTTATGGCTTCAATGAATTATGATGTCATCAACCTGAAAGCAGAAGACTTTAAGGGCAAGCATTGTTGACAAGTCATGTGGAATATTTTGTGTCCATTCTTTCAACGATTTCAAATTGCGAAGATGTCTACCAAATCTTGCAGTCTACGGTAGGCGCAATGTCCATAAACACAATTGGCTGTTACAATGCAAATTTTCTGATTTAGCAATTTACATTATGATATCGTATGAGCACGCTAAAGGGGATGCTCGTATTAGGCACTGGCACACAGAAACCATTTGTGTTCCTCTGGTCTTCTTAAATTAAGGCAATCACAATTCAGTAAAGTGACTAAAAATTACCTCATCATGGCATGGGAGGAAAGGGTCTTTTACTTGCCTCAGCATAGACACGGAGTACAAGGCACCTCCAATTTAATTCTTGCGATCGACAGACATTCTGTTGGGAACTCCATCTTTAATAATTTGTATGTCCATATATATTGCTTTTTATTTTAATGTGTTAGCTTTTTTGTAGACTTTTAGTTCTACTTACATAGAGCCCTGTGGAAGATAAGCAATACTTAACAGGTTTCATTAAGCGTGCCGAGCGAGGTATCAAACCGCGGACCCTCAGAGGAGCTCAGTCGAGTCAAGTTGGAATGACAATCCTGAACATAAGTAGTTCAATGACTCAAATAAAATTGTGCATCAATCTTACATCATAGACCTACCAGATGCACCAGGAAAAGCCCGCATTGAATGCTGAAAGGAGCTGAAGAGTGGCTGCTAAGATAGGGTATATATTTTTTCAATTTTATTAACTATAAAATCTCTAAATCCAATGGTTTTCCTGGCAAAAGACGACAGCACTAGCTTCCAAATGTGATTAAATTAGCTTTTGACCTATAATGTATGACTTGGGTGCTCATAATATGATACCTGTATCAAATTCTTGCTCATAACTAGAGTGCTCATATTTTAGCCCATTGTACCTAATATGAGCACCCGAACCACTCAACAAAAAACAAGTTAGCAACACAAATAGATTATTCATGAATAGAAATGAGGTAACCCGTGTCAATTTTATTAAATTTTTAGGAGTGCATTTGGATAAAAAACTACAATGGATATCTCATATTAATTATGTAAAAGCTAAAATATCAAAGGGAATAGGTATTATTTGCAAAGCAAAAAAAGTAGTAAAATTATCAACTCTAATAACCCTCTACAACAGTTTTATATACCCATATTTAATTTATTGTATTGAGTCTTGGGGAACTGCCACAAACACTCATCTACATTGTTTAATCAAACTTCAAAAAAAGTTCTTAAGAATTATTTCAAATGTTCCGTACAATACAGAATCATGTCCGTTGTTTATGAAACACAATATACTAAATGTAAAGAAAATATTTCAACTCCGTATTTTGATATTTATGTATAAATTTAGTCGACAAATGTTACCCAATATATTTCTTAACTTTTTTCAATTTCCAAATCATGTGCATGATACTCGTACAAATAGCCTGTATAGAATACCTGTGTATAAAACTTAATGTTCTCAACAATCAATAAGATATCAAGGTGTTAAATTGTTCAACAGTTTATCGACTGTAATAGATAGAAAATGTTATATACAAACTTATAAAACTAGATTGAAAAGATACCTAATTAGTAATGAACTTAATTTGTAATATCTGTAATACTTATATTCAAATTGAAAATTTTTATTTAATTTTCCTCTCTGTCTGTGTATTATTTATTTTAGTTATTATAATATTATTTTCTTTTTTTTTTTCTTTTTTGTTATAATATTCATTATTATTTCGTTAATCACACAAAAAGAAAGGGAATATATGCTATTGGCATCATCCCTGTGCATTGAAATTTTTATTGTCTGGGCAAACCATAAACAAAAACTATAATGTTTCTGTGTATTGTAATTTATGTATGTATTATTTCTGGACAATAACCAAATAATCAATAACAGTCCTGTTTTCGCTACAATACATTTACCGGGGCAGTCTGCTTGCAGATGAGAGTGATCTACCTGTAGTTAATTCGTAAACTTCACATGCAGCCATACAGCTGTACATTTTTATATAACTGAGGAGTCAAAAGTATGCTCATATTAGGAGCCTCTACCCTATGAAGCAATATTGCTCTTGGGGTAAATTGAGCCACTGAAGTTTGCTTAAATGGGATAGGCCTAAATATTGCTCTAAAAGCTCATATTGCTCGAAAATGATATAATGTAGCTTTTGTCAAGCTTTCAGTGCATAGTACAGCCATGTTACTCTGGTGATGGTGGATAGATAGTGGCTCAAATACACCTTGATCTTGTCACTGCAGCCCTCATCCATGATGCCAACAATCCGAGTTCACGTGAAATTTTATGAGGAATAATCTGCAAGTCATAAATGATAACACTGGGAATCACTACACCGTTGACAACAAATAAAACTCACATATGATAAACACATTGTTTTGAGAAGATTTAATTGAGCTGAAAGAACTAAACCTCATCTTTCAAGCATTTTTTCATAAAAATGTATACAGGAAATAAATACAGGAAAGGGCATTGATGTATGATGACGTCATAACCTCCTACGGTGATCTCCTGAATAAACTTCAGGGTTAAAAAAATTGAGCACAAATTCTGTCAGTGTACGATTTAAGTATATGGTCTAACCTTCATTTTAATGCAAAAAGTAAAATATTCTGTTTATGCAATTTTAAGATATTCCAATTGTAATTTTTTGGTTTACGAATTTTTCAGTCATGAAGATAGAAATCAACTTAACAATGTAATTTTACATGAAATGTGGTTATTACATGGGTGTGATAAACCAAAATATTAGTTTTATCATATCTAGATCATAATTGTTTGGATAGATTTTTTCATACCTGTATTTTAAAGATTTTCTGAGCATAAACTACCATTTTATGGCGTAAAAATTTAGTGTCAGCTTCGTAAACCCAGTTACCAAAAGGAACTCTGGGGTGTGATAAACCGAAAACTTAAAAAAATTGAAATATCTTTAAATTTTCCCTACAGAATATTTTTACTTTTTGTATTAAAATGAAGGTTGCACTATATAATGTGATAGTAATGAAGTAGAAGATGAACTACATTGTCTCTTAATTTGTAACAATTATGCAGAACCCAGAAATCAATTAATCCTAAAAGCAAATAAACTGATTCCAAATTTCCATAACTTAGATAAAATACATCAATTTAAAGCACTAATGTCAAATAAAGAACCTGAAATGATATATGCTCTTGGTAATTTCCTAAATAAAGTAATGTAGACTTTAATTACAACTGGGCTCCTCCGATATGACACTCCCTGACATGACTGTCAACACAAATTAGAAGAGCCAAATGCCAGGGTCAGCGCAATGTTGCCTGGTACTTTTTAATTTTTATACATGTGAACATTCTTATCTTTTTGTGTTAATTTGAATCTTATTGTGATATTATGATCAGTATTTGTGTATATTTTTGTAAAATTTTAATCTAATATTGATATTATAATCAGTATTTGTGATTTGATCTGTGATTTTATTTGCTATCTTTTATGTACTTATTTATATATATATTATTTCGCCTTAATACTGAATGTTTAAGAGCAGGACTCTGTCCAGAAAACATCAAATTGTGGCAACTGGGACCTTAAATGTTAAGCTGTATATTATGTATAAAATAATGAGAACTTGTACATCAGATTTTTGTAGATGTAGTTTTAGATAGACGTAGTGAGTAGATATTGACATATGTATCTTTTCTGATATGAAAAAGTGTCAATAAAAGCTATATATATATACTAAATCGTGCATTGACAGAATTTTTGTTAAATTGTTTGTGCATAGGTGGTTTTATGTTCTAAGTTATTTTAAAGCAATTGTTGTACATGTTTTAACTCTCCTTACAAATTTTATTGTTATATCTATTTTTTGTTTTATTGACAAATAGCCCATGGCTAATGTTTATTGCTATTTAAATAGTCGATGTAAAATATAAAAAAATCTTATCATGAAATTGATGTATTTGAGCATTGAGTCCTAAGAGACTCCATGATTTGAGGAGACACAGCATTGATTTTCACATTAACCTTGGATTTGTGTGTTTGTTTAATTTAACCTTGGATTTGTGTGTTTGTTTAATTGTCTAAATTATAATGCCAAATTGATGGTCATCCAGGTTTTGAATGTAGCACACTTTGACAGAACGGGAGTCAGCGATACAGGACAGGAATCCTTGGGGGGAATATTGGTTAGGGCCAACAGGGTGAGAATTTTTGTATGATCCAGCTGGGAATATTGTCTGGACCAGCTGACTTGTGAATTTTAATGTTTTTTTTTTGGAGCTGTTTCTAAGGCACAACATACACCTAGCAGGTACTCTATAAAAGTATGCCCAAAAAACTAATATATGCCATGTTATGTTCTGTAGTAAGTAAACTTTGGTTTTTTTGGCTTGTTGCCTATACCATATATCAGTTTTGATTTCTTACCAATTTTGGTACTTTGAAATATCTAAATTTCTGGTGTTTCATAACTTAAAACTATATATCTATATAACCATCCAAAACTGTCGAATTAAGTTTCACCCAAGAGGCTTATCTAACATTAGCTGCAACCAAATTTGTCCCCAAAAGTTTTAGGTGTCTGCAGTGACTGCTTGGAAGCTGAGATTAATTTCTTATGCCAATTTTTGGACAAAAAAAATGTGTCACCTTATTCTTCAATTTATTGATGATTGACTGCTCAATTTTATGCCCAGGACTATGCTCCACAAAATTTGTTGAAATAAACATCCTGATTTTAAAAATACATTGTCTGTTGTTTCAGATCACAGGCGTTCACCAACGTAGCGCGGTGTCAGCTCTTAGGTATACGTTGGCGAACGCCTGTGTTCAGACACACTCTTTTTCAGGATACACATGACACCTGAAGGCATTATTAACACTCTCAGAACTGTACAGTAACAACAACGTACACTGGTATGTACAGGAACAGCAACACTGCAAGGGATTTTTGAAAATGTGTGACGTACAGACGTCAATGCCATGTTATGTATGTACGTCAGAAATGGGAGGGCACCACTTCATTGGATTTCTTGAGAAACGTTAAATATTTTATGCTGAAACATGATGCGTACAAAATGATTTGCTGATCAAAAATAGATAAAGACAAAACGACTTGCCTTCATACAGCAGTGGGCCTACATATAAACATACGGCGCCTTCAAGGTACTAAGATTAATTGCATATTCATGAGGTAATATTTCAGGATGCCACCTGGGCGCTCTGCTTACTCCATGCATTTACAGTATTTAAAGAGTGCTGGGCAGAGTGGCATCTTTATTCAAGCTTTGCACATTCAACGGCAGTGTGGTCATCTACATTCACCAGGTAATGCTCTTTTTTTTCTTTTTAAATATTTTCTAATGCTTCTTTGATGCATTCACACACCTGATTAAAAATTAGCTAAACTTATTTCAACAGAATAAATGGAAATTTTGCACACACAAAAAAAGTAAAAATATAATACAAAAAAAGACCAGCTTTAACAAAGCTTTCCTGAAATATTTTTCTTTTAAGTTTATTACTGAAAAATCGTGCACTACACTGTCGTTCTGAGATTTGCACATTGTTATTCCATTGATTAACCCCTCCCACCCCAAAATTCGAATTGTTCTTTGATCAAAGGTTGTTTTGCATATGTGAAAGCAAAGCAAGTCTGTTTGACGAGTCTCCCCTGTGGATGACATTTCTTTTAATCTGAAAGAAAACCATTGTAAATTCCAGGTAATAAATTCAGCAAGAAATTCGGTGGTGATTTTATTCATAACTCTCACCAATTTTGTTTTTTGGCATTCTAAATACATGTACGGTGGTAGGTGGATTAGGCCTTTATGTCCTGTATTTCTGCACCTGTTGGGCTAATTAGGACAGGCAGGGACCATGGCAATGTACGGGGCGTTCACACTGTCATGGATTGGACTGAAGAGTGAGCGTGGATGACAAAAAATGTGTACTCTAGCTTACCCTTGTTCATACGTAAGTCAATCGCTGAGCATTTCAAGGATACTCCTGCTAATCCGTATAACCAAGGAGTTGTATTCTTAAGGGTCTATCTCACATTGCCAAGTGACAATGCGAGTGATGCCGAGTGCCTCAAAAATCAGGCAGTCGGGAATACTCGGCTTTGCTTGCCAACCGCTCTGGAAAAGCTTGGCAATACTCGGCAATACTCATAGACCGATCGTGACCACTCTTGGTTATTAGAATGAGGACCCACAAATTTAAAACATGTTTAAAATTTTCTAGGAGTGTCTCCAAGCAACTTCGCTCTGGAATCGAGGTTAACTCGCTGTGCACTCGCCGTGCACTCGGTGAGTACACTTGGTCCCTCGGCAAGTACTCTTGGTCATATAGAGTTCTGTGTGAACGTGGTTTCTCGCCAAGTGGTCGGCGTGTAAAGAAGAGTTATTGGCTTGACACTCGGAACAATAGAGGAGTTCTTGGTCGGGGAATTGTACCCGAGCGGTTGGTGAATGGTCAGCGAGCATTTGGCGTGTTTTTGCAGAGGCTCGTGTTCACTGTCCTTCAATCCTGTTCACTCTTCGTCACATGGCAACAACACTGGGTCCACACTTGAATTAATCGGAACTCGCTCGGTAGTCAGTCAGCGAGCCTTCTATGTACGTTCTGTGTCAGTCCTGGCCATTCATGGGTGTCCATCACGTCTGTGGCCATCTGTAGGTACACAGGGGAAGCTGTTCATCCGTGTATACTTGCCATCCACTCATGGTCAGTCTTGGACAGTTCGTAGAATGCTCGTGAAATGCTCGACGGACCTCTGTGCCTATCCATAGCCCATCCATATCCCTATACTCATTTACTCTTGAACCACTTGCATGAGCGATCTACGAGTGCCTCACAGATGCCTCACGAATGCCTCATGGATGCGTGGTGAGGTCCAGCAAGCGGTTTACGGACATCACATCTGCCGAGCAAATATGATGAACGAATATCTGTGCCTGGTGTCATATGTATATGTAAAACGATTTATTAACATAGAGCTAAATATTGATAGACAATTGCTTTTAAAAAAATTAACATAAACAGTCCAAGTCTATATTGATATACTTTCTCTATTGTTAAGATTTTAAATGCCAAAAATATTGGAGCTGTTGGTTCCCTGGTAGCCAGAACCGAGCATTAGATGCGATGTAGGGTCGGAAAAACTTTTATAGGAATTCTTGGAAGTTGACATTTACGACACATTTTTCTCAATAAACACGTTAGCATACCTTATTTCGTGTTTATGCACATGAGGACTGCTCTGTTTACTTTCAGCTTGCATTGATATTACTGAAAAAGCCACTGGAAACATAGTTTTAAAGATCATGCTTTCACCATTACAATGCCCCCAACAGTCACATGACAGTGGTGCCACTGTGCTTGTTCAGACTTTGTTTACATTAAAAATCAGTGAATAATTTGCTCCATTTGCTATTTATTGATATGAAATCATGTGGATATTATCTTAATGTATTGTAAATGTCAAATTGACAGAAATGAGGACCCGGCAGCGCTATTCTGTGTGAATCTTATTATCCACTAGGGGCGTTGAAACGTCAGAACTAGGCGGCCATTGCTGTCATGTATAATCAAGGAATCATGAGTTCAAAAATAGTGCAGAAATCGTGATAATTGGAAGAAATCAACCATATCTGAGTGTGATACAATAGAAAAAAGGTATGTGTAAACCTAGAGCAGGTGTATTTCGTGTGGCAAACGTTTATTAAAAGGCTAGTTCCCACACAAGCCGAAATTCCATATTTTTTTTTATCTAGGACGTTGTAACCCTTGTAGCTAGTTCCCTGCAGGGTTTAGAGGATATGATGCGTAATATGCTTTTTTGCAACTTGAATAATGATGTTATAGTGGTCTTTCATGCACCACCCCAAACCTCTGTACAGTATGAGATACAAGGATAAATGAAGGAATAATATAATGTCACTAAAACTGATTTATTTAAATGCTTTCGTGCTTGGCATATGATTCCTATACCTTTTGATATTTTAGATTTAGCATGAAGGATGTGTTTTTTTCCAGTTTAAATTGGAATCTAACCAAACACCTAAAAATTTGGTTGCTTAAACTCTATCAAGTACCTTATCATCCAATTGAATTTGTAGGTTTTGTCTTACTTTCTTTTTAGGCATGTTAAAGTTTGTTACTGTCTCACTCATGATTTAATACTTTTGAATTCAGTTTAAATTGTTTGCCATTTCATCTAAATTATTTCCTTCTATGATAAAAATACTATCATCAGCGAAAAGTATAGGCATCACAATAGATGATACATGAGCTGTATCATTTTTATATAACAAGGGTCCCAATATAGATCCTTGAGGAAAATCACAGATATCATCTGATTGAGTTCATTTCAGTTGAGTTCATTTATTGGATTCCAACCATTAGAATATGTATTAAATTCCTTGATATCTGTATGAGGGGTCTGTAAATAACTCCTACTAAAACGTCTTTGTCAGTGCCAATATCACCTTGAGATATCTCAATGAATAATGATTCTATTTCATTAAACATATTCAAATCACATCGCTGTTATATGATATTTTTTTCCTCAAAAATAAAGATACATCACCACCCATTCTATTTTTCCTCGCACTATTTTCACTGTTATATCCATCAAGACCATAAAAATCTGAATTACTAGTATTCAGCCAGGGTTCTGATAATGCTATAATTTATTACTGTTTTTAACACAAAAAAGTGAACATGTGTTAGTATCTTGACATCCACATGATAAAATTCTACATGTACTAGCATCTTACATCTAGATGACATCTAAACACTGTGCTGACATAAATTTACAAACATTTAGCCAATAAACCAATTCTGTATCACTGATAGTTTGTTAGTGTCCACCAGGGGCGTAATCTTTAAATTGCTATCTTTTATTAATTCATTAATTTACCATATCCTACTGGGCCTGGCAGTGAAAACTGGCTACGAACCCAGTGTCCCATCAGCCTCCTCATTTAATCTGTAGATTGTTCGCAGGCGACTGCAAGGTTGACCTCCAAGCTGATAAAAATAGCTTTTTGTGTATTTAGTGTATTATTTGTGATATAATTATTAGGCTGTATTACAATGCAAATAATGCTAAAATGTCCACAGTAGAACATATACACAGACAGGACAGTTCATCATAAATTTGCATAAGCCATCCCAGGACTAGTGGATGGTGTCCATTAAGATTGATGATGTCATAATCATCACAAATGACAGAACAGCAAGTTATGTCGTTGTGATTGGTTTATTGTACTATGTCGTGAAACACTGAACAGGCTTGACATTGGTTCAGTTGCACTGTCCTATCTGGGTAATGTTACTCTGTGTCAGCATGTTGATGTTAAGATGCCAAAATTTCAAAATGTTGCTGATAGATGCCAAGATGTTGACATGTCAAAATTTTGATATCAAGATGTCGACAGGTCAATATGCTGATGTTCTGCTGAACATATGAGAAAAACTCAACATATTTTTAGAAAGGCTTCTAATGTTTAAAGGTAAAACTGATAATTAGTCAGAGTTCATGACAGTCATATCATTAAAATATTGGAGATCTGGAGCAATATCGGTCCAGGGCCTAATACTTGAATCATCATTGATTTCAAAAGGATCAAACAGCATATTATCAAGAACATCAAGATGCAAAATGTCTTGCTGAGAGGACACCACAGCACCATATTCTGCATCATCATCATCATCATCAAGGGCGGGGGCCTAGCTCAGAGGTAGCACTCTTGGCTTCCAACCGCTGGGTCCCAGGTTCGATTAACGGTCGAGCCTAAGTTGGATGGCTGATTCATCCTTCATCTCATTGCCATAGTCCCTCCCTGTCCTAATAAGCCCATCAGGTGCATAAATACAGGACATAAAGTCCAAATCACCCACCCACCCATCTGCATCATCATCAATATTAATAAAAGGAAATATATCGCAGTAACACATGTAACATAACCATTGGATATAAATAGACCACTATAATCATCAATAGAATATGAGAAACATACATATATATGTCATTTTTATTGACGGAAGATGTCAGAAAAGACATATATGTCACAAGTACAAAAGATAAAAAGAAACAAAAGCAATCAGAAAATAATCAGAAAAGGGAATACAACCAAGACTATAATTACAGATGGTTTCAGCCACGAAATTAAAGTATTTACATAGAAGTTAACATTAGTTTAGCTGTGGTCACTCCTTATAAAATCCAATCAGAATCTTTCATACATGTATACAGCTTGTATCATAAACACAGTTATATTTTACATATATAATACATATTAACTTGTTCAACAAAATACATTCCTTATATAATGTGTACGATATAACTATTTACAGAATGATTTTACTTCAAAATAGAGCTAAATATATATTAATTAATAGGAAGTATATATGTTTATATTTACAGAGATTATCTGACTTCACTTCTAGAAAACAAAATCACAAAGAGTTTTTATTATGGCAGTTCATGTAGGCAGTTTTAAAGTTCAAGATATATATGACTACGCAATTTTTGGAGACGGATGAAGGCATTGTTTAAACATCAGCTTGTAAAAGAATTTTCCTAGGTTTATCAGCACCTCAGGCTCCTTGGATGTCATTATGGCTTTAAATTTTCCCATGTTGTTTAATGTATTATAGTTACCAATATATTTCCTTGCTATCATATTTAGATTTTCTCGAAATAAAGAGTAGCTTGGACAGGTCACAAGACAGTGTATTTCATCTTCAACTTCATTCAGATTACATTTTAAACAGGTTCTATCCTCAGATGGTTTTTTAGGCTTTTCATGTCTTCCTGTTTCTATATGGAGGTTATGTGAACTGATTCTAAATCTAGCTATCTTACTGCATGTTTTCCTATTCATGTTAAGATACAACGTATATGGTATGTACAACTGCACAAATAACATTTCAAATTGCAAGCATGGCTCAATATACATGCTTGACATGAGTTACATGTCACCATAGAATGCAATAAACTATTTAATAGCAACAAGTACAGACTGTGTTATATTATCTTAAAATAAGAACAAAAGACCCAGAGATTTAATTTTAGCAATAATATCCGGCAAACATAATTCTAGTCACGAGAAACACGAAAGAATCAGCAAACACGTGCAGATAGAAACAGTCCATAATAATCATACAGTTTGTGAATAGCTTTCGGTATACATGATTGAATAACTAATGACATAAACAATTAAAAGTTTGAGTGAAATACTTTTACAAACAATACATACATTGGTCTTTCAAAAGACAATTGAGACCATGATAAATAATTGAGTTAATTTTGATTAACCAATAAAATTATTCCACAAATTACACAAAAACCAGTTCCAATATTCAAACAATGAATTGTTTTGCAAATAATGCATTAATATTGATTGTATTGTTCATGTGTAATTTGTTAGTATGGTCAGTTTTACTATTAACGTCTTCTTGGTCAAAAGAAACAGTTTTGTTCACATTAAACATATAAGAAACGGGTCTGTTTTAGGTCCACTACTGACGTCAGTAGTGTCAGCAGTGTTTCTAATACCCTAGTTACCAGACGTCAGGAAGGCCAAGCTTTGCCTTAAGTACCGACCGTCGGTAGTTGCTCTATTTGTAAGGCATAATGACAGCTGCCTTTCCAGCCAAAGAGAGATTTTTATGCACTTGCCGACGTCAGTAATTGCTATGTTTCTGCAGCTTAGAGACAGCTGCCCTTCCAGCAATGAGGGTTTTTCAGAGACCTGCCGACGTCAGTAGTCACACAAGACTGGGCCACTGCTGACTGTCTGCAGTTGCTGTATTTGTGCAGCTTAATGACAGGGTTCATCAGCCAGAATGTCTAAAGTACATTACTGTGGCACTCCCGACCGTCAGTAGTCTTTTTAATTCTTTAGTTTATTGACAGCAACAAATACGAAAATAGTTAGTGAAGCCAACAAGGTTTCGAAGTTTAATTCGTGTCACAAAATTTACATGAAAAAAATAACAAACATGTACACAATATGCATTTCAGCCACAGTTTTAGTCCACACTATAACATTCATGAGAGATGATTAAACAACAAAAATATGACAACTACTACAATTTCTTCACTCTTCTATCTCTGTCCGCAAGAAACACTCTTGCATGGAGCATTACATTGTCTGGTCTCATGTGAGATACTTGCTTGCTCAAATTCCTGAGGTCGGCATTAGTCTGTTCATTTACTTGTGTATTGATCTGTTTGATTTTCGGATCACTATTGTACGAATTTGTATTATAGCCATCTGTACAGGTTGAGTGATCTTGGTAGTGTAGTCTATCTATCAAAAAAATGGTCTCACTGAATCTAGCAGGTTCCCGATTTAAAACAAACTGATGTAGATTGCAACAGTTATCGTAAAATATTCTCATATTGTTCAAATGACCATTGAATCTCTTTAAAAATATCTCAAAAGGTGTCCTGGGGGACTCAGCAGATGTAATAAGACTAAATCCAAGACAGACTCTGTGCCGACAGAAGACTGTGAAGATCCCAGGGCTTAGTGTGGGGTGACTGCCTGAGAACTTCCTACAGAAAACATCATCCTGATTCTTGTGCACATCCATTTCATAGTGGGACCTGCCTAGGGTTACTGGGAAGCCAGGAAAATACTCATATGGGCTGTCATAGGGAGCACCATAACTCTCAGGGCTGGGAACCTCACATTTCATTATAGTTTGATTGACATAGACCAGAATGAAATGAATCACCTTGGCCACAAGTACATGCAGTACCCCATCTTGCATATTGCTCATGATAGCTTTGGCTAGAATTGGGGCATGCCTCATGATTAGTTTGAAGTGATGTGTCCCAGTGGAGTCCTTGATATTAACCACTCCATCTAGCACATCTATGATTGCTTGCTGGACCTCAGGATACCGGAACACTTGGAAGCTTCCACACAATGGTGATGAGGAGCAGAAGGGGATCAGCAGTGTGCGGCAACTAAAATAAGAAACATATCACAGTCATTAAGACAGAGAACATGTATGTAAACATGCCAAAGCCTGACAAAAGGAAAGAATGTTAACTTGCACCAGTTATAGTAAAATTACACATTTACCTGTAGTTACAAAGAGGTCCCGTCTCTGCAACCCAATGCCATACAGGAGGACATTCTTTTTTTAGTTTCATAGCCAGGTCACGGAACTTGATATCAGCCAGTTGTTGCAGACTTGTTACCAGCTTCCCTTTCACATACCCAATGTACTCAGCAAGTAGGCGACGTGTCTTCACAGACAAAGGACATCTGTAACAATCATAAATAAGGGGATATTACATGAAACCAATAAAATGGCATAATTATGTATATCTACAAATAACATGTATTTCAGTTTGTTCACGGTCATTGTGCACACTATCTAGCATCAAAAAGAAATATCTTACCTATCTGCATGTTTTGTTCCTCTGATTGGAGTTGGATCCTCTGGCTCACCCATGATGACTTCCTGGAGATAATGTTTTTTGCAGCCCATCATAATTCCATCGCATATCACATCGAACAGTCACCCATTTTGTAGTGTATTTTGACATTCTCTGCAAGTGAAGGCTTCTGTTTCATTCCATTCTAAAAGTCTGAAAGACAAAGGTAGAACTTGATTTAGGCCACTAAACGACAGGGGAATCACTATGCAAAAGAAAACAGGTAAATTGTAAGTGATTCTTAGCTAAGATAATGCAGTTGTATTTACCTGAGGAAACAGTTATAAGCACGCCTGAGACTGATAAGTGAGATGGGTAGTGCTCTGGTCTTTGCACCTGGATCTGGCTAGTAACGTAGTTGTGTAGTTGTCAAAGTTCAAAATAAAACCTCACTTTTAGCTACCACTTAATGGCGTCGGGAAAGAACCTTAATTGCCCCACAGCTGACGCTATGAAAAGCTTATCAGATTACTGTCAGCAATTGCATGAAATCTTTAATCTGGCGACGTGGATAGAATGCCAATATTTAAGGCCTACTGACCGTCGGCAAGTACTATATTTCCTAATGTTGTAGACGTCAGTAGTGACTGGTATTTTGTCCTTTACTGATGTTAAAGCAATATATAGAGATGTCGATAGTATGCTAATATAAAAGACCTACAGATGGTCGGTAGATGCTAGACTTCCTATAACTGCTAAAGTCGGTAGTGAGTGGTATCTTGTATACTACAGACGCTCCTGACGTCGGTAGGCTACCTGTTTTCTGCCCGTTTTTTAGCTCCATTAAAGGACAATTTGTAATCATTCAGCCAACTAACTAACAACCTTATTTATCTCTTCATTTAATGTATTAACCATGTTCAAAGACTCCTGATCATGAGGTTGATATGTGTATAATTACATATTTCATTAATATATTATTTATAGTCCTTATCTTTCAGAATTGCTGAAGCTGACCACAGAAAATAAAGGAATCAACATGACTGTCCAGAATCAGAGCCTGCTGGTGATCTACATAATTTCCGGAATTTTAATAATCAGTGGAAATGCAATCATTTTGCTTTTGGTGATCTCCAGAAAGCATTTGCAAACATGCTCCAACTTCTTCATCGTTTCACTGGCTGTAGGTGACCTGGTAATTGGATGCTTTGTAATCCCAAGTAGTTTATATGAACAGATCTCCAACTCAAGCAATGCCTACAAATGCCACATTGTGCCCTACCTTCAACTGGTGTCAGTGTGTGCGAGCGTCTACTCCTTACTTGGTATTGGTGTTGACCGATATCGCTCCATCATTCAGGTTACCAAGCCTAAGATAACTTTGCGTAAGGCTAAGGTGATCATTGCCATATTATGGGCCTTTGCTTTCCTCTATGGCCTTCGAACATACACCACCTACCTCCACACCGGAGACCTTGATGATGATGATGATGATGACCATATTAGCATTGATTACCCCAGCATCAATGCCAGTTTGGATTATGACAACATAACAGTCAGTCCCACCAGTTTTGTTCAAGATGAAGATGGCACATTGTCCAAACCGATTTGTAACCTGCTGCGAGACGAAGAAGCATCTGATGTCTTTGTCCGATGGTGTGACTTGATGGTCCTTTTTCTGGTACCGATTTGTCTCCTTTGCTACATCTACATCAAAATTGTAATTCGTCTTTGGGGCAGACAGATGAATGCTACCCATCCAGAATCACTTCGTCGCAAGAAAAGCACTGTAAAGATTTGCCTGTTAGTGATGATATTGTTTATCATTTGTTGGGCACCATTTCATTTTATGGAAGTCACACTGGATACATTGGTTTTCATTGATGAGAAGTTTGAAAGAATTGTAGACTCTAACGAGGTCCTCAAGCAAGTGACCATTATGCTGGCTTTCTGCAACTCTTGGATGAATCCAGTACTCTACATGGCCATGAACACCAATTTCAAGCTTGAGATCAAGGCTGTGCTGAGGAAGTGGTGCCAATGCTGCTACAAGTTCACTGCAACTGTAGATGTGACAACTGGAACTGCAGAATCATTGCGAACATTGGAACAATAGCTGTATTTAAATAATGATCATGACAAGATTTGATTGATTAATTGGTTGATTGATTGATTAATTGATTGATTGAGCATTAAAATATGAGAAGACAATACAAGACCAGAATAAATTCACAATTTGCAATAATAATTGCTCATAACTGACTTATAGCTGTCTACAAGAAGACTGCTTAATTATTTTGCGAGCGCTAGTCTACCTAAGCACACATCACTTCACAAAAAGCCTATAATATCCTAATTTTGGCATTATTGTATTCCTTGAATGATATTGAGCAACTTTGAATCGAGGACCATAGGTCAATGGTGGCTTTTGGTGAGTTGTTCACAATGTGTTTCCAGGGACACTCGGGACTCAAGGGTCCCGATCAGAGACAGGAGTTATAGTTAAAAAGCATTCATTATATCATTAGACAGCATATTATTGATATTTCAGATGTAGATAAACTAAACTATGAAATTTTAAATTAAGATAATTAAACTAAGACGTGATGCATCAGGGGTCAGCATTGGGCCCCTTTCTCTTTGTCATAGTGATGGATTGCCTGACTTAGGGAGTTAGAAGAGAGGCCCATGGAAAATTATGTTTGCAGATAATGTTGTACTGGAGCTGGCCCCAAACAGACTGTTCTAAATTCAGGTGCTATGTACAAATAGGAGAGAAGAAGTGAAAGTAGAACTGGAGAATTGGAGGAAGGCACTTGAGGACAGAGGCATGCGTGTGATCCAAAAGAAAACAGAGTATTTGTGGCGGTGGCTTGATTGCAGGAAGAGATGGTGCTAAGAGTGCGAGAGTTAAAGTATCTGGGTTCTACGATGCAAGAGGAAACAAGGTCACAGCTAGGAGTCTTATGCATGAGCTGTCTATATATAATGCCCGCCTATGATTTAAAAATATAGCACTAGTAATAACATAGAATGAATAATGAAAAAACAAAAGTATTTTCTTGAATACACAGCAGTATAAAAAGTAATTTATAAAAAAAAAAGTGACGGAATGAGTATGTGCAATATATTTATGCCCCTCTCAAAGACGTCTATTGCAGACATTTAAAAGTACATTAATAGACAGTCTGTATTTCCTATGTTAAGCTGTAAATTTCAGTATATCTGACTAGTTTTCCTAGATAGACTAGACGGAATTTCAGAAAAGTGTAATAATTGAGGTAAAGGAGTAAATATGGTCCATGCAAGATCTACCAGAGCAGCTGTGATTAATACATGGTGTTTCTTGCTGGGAAACGTGCATGCTCCAGTACAAGACAATCCTGATGTTACTGATTGTTCTGTAGATCCCTTCCAGCCATAATCCTTTGGTGATGGCAATCAGGTTCTCTTCTTATTGGCGGGTTTCCACACAATACAGTGGTGACATGTCCTCTAGGATGTGCCATTTTAAAAGGACATCACTTGTTGGATTATTTCACGTCCCTGTGAATGTTTAAAGCTATCCATGGCCATACTACTAATGTGATGAAATCATAATGCAAATTGAATTGTGTAGTCGCCTAACCAGAAATTTTGATCTAAATGATTATGTGCCATCTTGTAATTTAAACGTATGCCAAAATGGTTTTATGGAACAGCCTTTCTGGTGCTATTAAAGATTCCAATAGAATTGATGATTTTAAGTTCAAATGTAAAGTTCATTTTATTTATGTTTTTATTTGATTTCTTATTTAATTGTAAATTTACTAATATTTTATGTTTTTATATAATTTTTTTGTATGTTTACCCCGTTTTTAATATATTATAAATAAGCGGTGTCACAACCACTGTGTATCGCATGCAAGATGATACGAATATCAGCCTCTTCGTGAATGGCTTTCAGTGTCAGCTTCTATGAATCTTATATACCAGGCCCCTCAAGAAACATCCAGAATATGATTTCATGCCTTATTTTAATATTTCTAGAAAGTCTAGAGAGATACCAGAATTTTACTGAATTATTTTCTCAGTTCAATAGAGGTCAGCGTAAACAATCTATTCCGAGCTTTGTGCAACCGTTCCTAATATAATGAGCATTAACCATTATTCTACAGTTGAAGATCAAATTATTGGCCCTCCTATAAAAAATTCATTATTTTTCAAATATTTTCGAAATTCTCTTTAAAAGAAAGGAATTTTTGACACAGTATTCTAAAACATACTAGTTTTATTTTGGCTTACAGTGTTAACCTTGCACATCGAAACAAAATTATTTCCTAAAATTGAAAAAATACCAAGGTCAAAATTATCAGCCCCCCTGATACTAATAATAGTCAGTTGTGTATCCTTATTGCTTGATAACAGCCTGCAGTCGTTTAGTGCAGTTTTGAACAAGTTTCAGACACATCTTTTGTGGAATCCCAGCCCATTCTTCTTTGGCGAATCTCTGAAGCTCCTCCAGATTTAATGGTCTCCTGGCATGGACCCTGGTATTCAGTTCACCCAACAGATTTTCAACAGCATAATCATTATAGCATTAAAATGGATCAGTGACTATCTTCAAAATAGAAAAAAATATGTATGCTTCAGTGGTGTTAATAGTGGATTTTTACGGAAGGTTCTCTATATTTCCACCAGGTGGCTATGACAGAATACTGCAATTCTATTGGCTGAAAAAGTTCCCGCCCTTGGCTGTGATTGGCTGAAGCAAAGTGCATCCTAGCAGCAGTATTTTTACTGCATTTTAATGTATATTTGACATCTTATCATTTAGTTGATTTCTGTTATTTCCCTGAGAAAATTATATTAATGGAATCAGGTAGTTATGAGCTTCTATGCCTGGAAAGCAACATGAATAACAAGAGGAGAAGAACGACTTATGCCTTGCTGAATTCAGGGCTGTTCAGTGAAAAGACTCTATTCTGATTTTTAATCTTTTACATGTGGTGAGACGCAGGGGTCTATTTTAGGCCTCTTGCTGTTTATTTTGTATTGAAATACTTCACGATGATGACAGCAATATGTTTGTACAAGGGAAAGATCTATCAAATATGAATAACCAGATGAATATAGAAATGGGAAAGGTTGCTCAGTGGGTGAATGCCAATAAACTTTCTATAAATCAAAGAAAATAAAAAAGTATGTTTTGGATGATATTAAACTAATGGATCACAAAATTTCTTCGATATTGCATTTTTCGGAGTAAGTCTTGACTTTCATCTAATTTGGGACAAACATAGGGGAGAGTGGAGAACAATGAGACACTTTTTTCGTTTTCAATTGTGACAAAAATTCTAAAATCAGGGCCTAAGCTGGCTTCCCATACCACTTCAGGTGTAGGTTATATATATGAGGTCGTGACAATATATGTCAGTTAAGTAACGTTGGACCAAAATATAGTGGGGAACTATGAGACAAAATAAGGGGTAGAGTGAGACATGGCTTGATAGTACAACAAAAATGCAAAATGTCTCCGAATACCCTTATTTTAGGTAGCAAGTTCTTTTTATTGTCCATTGCTACTGGTCTGAAGCATCAATTCAATATCAACCAAAATCAAACTGTCATTTCCTTTATGAAGAGTTACATTAAATTGACTCACTCACCCACTGACCTGTATATACAGGTCAGTGGTCTCACCCTGCCCTACTCACGCTTTGTCTCACCCTTCCCCGTGCTGGTTTTTAAATGAAGTTGTGACTGTCTGAGGTCAACATGGCTACAGCACTGTTTAATATCTGGAATTAAAGACCACTATTCAAGGTTTTGTATACTATTAGATGACTCCATTATCTCCAAATACTGGAGAATAATATTGAAATTCACAAGCGTAAAACATTGCTCTACCTGGTGTAAAACCCAAAAAGGGAAATTTCAAACACTTTGTTCTTTTAATTCCTGCAGGTAATGAAACATTCTAGTGGTTATGTAGTGCTAGCATAAATGCTTGAAGGGAAGTGTTATAACCTTCACTGTGTTGAAACTAGGGGGTTTGTCTCACTGTTCCCTGTGTCTCACTGTCCCCCACCCACTCTCCCCCATATCATACATTAGACATAAAATAGCGAAAAGTATTGAAATTCTTAGTAAAGCTAGAAAACTTGTAACTCAGAATTCTTCTAACATTTTACTATTCAGTTGTCTATCCATACCTAGTGTTTGCCAATGAATTATGGGGTTGTTCTGCACAGCAAAATCTAAATACTCTATCAAAATTACAAAAGAAAATTTTAAGCATAATGTGCAACAAATCATTCTATAGTCGTACTTTACCTCTTTTCACCAATTTAAAATGTACATAAATTATATAAATATTGTCAATGTATAGAATGAATAGATATCTCGGTCCCATACACTGTGAAATCCATGTTTTAGAATTTCATTATTTTAATATGTGTATTAAACCCATAGAAAGAATAGGTATAATTTGCCATTGTCTAGACTTGCAATTAATATGCCAGTGAAACTTTCACTATAAAGGAATAGTTTTTTGGAATAATTTATATATCATGTTTATTCATACCTTTTAGGTATACTTCAATTTAAAATTATAGCGGAAATATATTAAAAATATAGAAAGTTAAAAAATAATAAAATGTAGGAAAATGAGTTCATGTGGTGCTTAAAAAGTCCTAAAATATTGCTGCCTCTTCTTGGTCCAGTGGGGCAGTCGAAATTCCATCCCTTATGCACAGTCGGGATATTCGGGTACTGCTAAAAAGTCAGCTACTGAAAGGCCCAGCAAACTACAACAGTTTCCAAGGTTCTGGCCAAATACTGAGCTCGGATTTGAACTGCCATGTGTATGACAACTGACACCACATCCGAGTGAAGGACAAAATTTACTTATTAGTGCAATCGCTCTGTATACTTGTGTGAAGTTTTTTGTCTTGGGAATTAATAGGTGTATATATTTATTTTGTCTCTGGAATAGCTGTATTATATTTATTAAATAATGTTACTGCCTTACTTACTTACATTACTTGAGACTCATACCCTTTGTGAAACTAGATGTCATATAATTCATTGTCAATATAAACATAAACTCCTGGGTATGTTGAGGGCACCACTGACCTGTGGTGACAATTCTGCCACCTTGTGTGAATCAGATAAACATAATAACACACCCCAAAATCATTTTTCCTTCGGAGCAAGCTATACTCATTTCCTGGCTTCCTCAAGTTCCTTGAAGAACATGAATTTTGTCATTATACAAAGGAAGGATGTTAATTTAGACAAAAAAAAAAAAAATTCAATCCCTCGTAATTTAAAATGATGTTTACTAATGTGTAAACGGGGTTAACACCATCTTGGGCAAGGCAACATTCATTCCAGGCAATACCTTGATGACCACCAGGGTCCAGTTACGTTCTCAGCTGCCAGCTGGGCTATAATCCAGTATATAAGGATCTCCCCCATGCTACAGGTCATTCGCTTCTTTCTACTCCCTCCCACCGTCCCCTTAAAATTCAAATTTTCCTTTCTTAAAATTCTCAAATTGTCACATATAACCTTGTTAAAACTTGATATATGTCTTACCCATTATTATTAATGTGTCCCCACTAAGGGTGTCCACAAACACAAGAATGTAACCATTCCTTTATGCCAATCAATAAATGTGGCAAAATGTATCAACTCACCAAATCATGTTCTTGTTGTTCTTATGTGTTAATGGATTATAAACTAATGTAACAATTGTCATCAAACAAAATTCAGTTGCAATTAAAAACTTTCAGTTTATAGATTGGAACTTGAAAGTTAATTATTACAAATATTTGGGTGTACATGTACATACGTCCTAAATGTTAGGACTTCTTACAGGCCTACTTTGATACTTGTGCAATGGAATTGACTGACAGTAGATACCAACAAGTAGAGCTTTTGGATGTGAAATTTTAAAACTTAATTTTAAAAAAAAAGGCTTGTACCATGGTTGAACCCAGGTGGCAGCACATGTTGGAGATATCTACTTCTTCGTAGGAGTATCAAAAGCTGGGGTTGTGGACGTGCCTTGTTAGCCTGTATTTCAAGGACTCTAGAGATGGAGCATAAGTCTTATTGTGGATGGGAAGAAACTGTGTTGGTACGCCTGCATTACATGGAATTTCATGTTGTGTAGACAGGTGTCTCTTGAATTAGGAGTAATGGGGTTGGAGGGATGTCTATTAAGTTGTGGATTTCGTAAAGGATGATGACCTTGGCTTTAACTTGGCGTTCTTCCAAGGGAGTCCAATTCAGCTGTTTTTGCATTGCTGTTGGGCAACCCTTGGTCCTACAGTTGCCCGAAACATGTTAAACTGCGAATGAGTAAAGTTTATATATATTTCCTGTATACACTGCGTGCACAATTATTATGCAAGTGTGTCACATCATAATATAGTGCCCACTCGAGGCAGAGCAGGACAGCCGGCAAATCGACGCCCACCGTACGATACTGATCTACTAGTTAATTGGACATTACAACGCCTCAGAGATGATTGTGTACATCGGGGATATATTTCCCAAGCAATGCTCGATGATCTGCACTGATTCGCTTGCTTCAAAACCAGCAACTCTTGGCCAAAACAGCTGACAATGTGCGCCATGTTACGCTGTCTGCGCAGCCTCGTGCGCAGCCAAGGGCATCCCCACAGAATGACTTCACAGGCAATGAAATCGAGGGTGTTCTTGCTACCGTACTGGATTCTCTTGCCGGTGTACGCTAGCAAGTTTTGTCGAATCTCGCTTTAACCAAGTCCAGAATGCTCCTGCGACGTCGCAGTCTCCCACAACACTTCCAGCGGTCATTCCGCCACCATTGGCAAGCGCCCCTACTAGACCCCGAAGCCATTTATTTTTACCCTAATGACTGGCTTAACATGAAAATGGCTGGCTAAGCCGGCTGAGCCATAATACATAATGGCTGATAAAGGCTCATGAACATCTTGGCTTGAAACGGCTGAGGCTGTTGTGGTATTCTGGAATGAGAAATAGTTAATTGACAGAGTTAAGATATATGAAAATAGAAATACATGTAAAAGAAAGACAAGGTTGCAGTAGAATTTGGTACAACAAGCCTCAGTTGGATGGCTGTTTCCTCCTTCGTCTTATTGCCATGGTCTCTGCCTGTCCTAATTAGCCCAACTGGTGCAGTAATTAATACAGGACGTAATGCCCTAATCACACACACACATGTCAAAGAATTAACTTTTACCGATTTACAATTCATCTGCAGACATAGTGCTTACAACACCCTTGGCAGATGAAAAGTTTTTTTCATTTGAACAATGTATAGCTATCTTCATCCACCTTTACACTCACTTTGGAAATTCCAAATTTTTTGTCAGCTTACAGCATTGTCTGCAGCAGTGTCCGCAGCTCATGCAATTTTAGTAAGATACTGGTCGCTTTCATGTTATACTGCTCCGTAATGGCCATAAATAAAGTCATATTTTATCATATAGAGCTTGGAGCAGCACAAAGTCACTGAAATGTTATGAATAAGTCAAACCCCAATTTTTCTAACCCATAAAAACCCCTTGTTTTGGTGGTAGAGTCTAAGCAGAAGTTACAATGGAAAATATTGCAATTCTGTGCATTTTATTCTGCTCCATGTCATTAATGGAAAAATATGACCATAAAACAGTGGATATTTATTTTGAATCCTATTATTTTACAGCATAACTGGAATGAAATAAATGGTACATAATATCTGAAAACTCCAAACTGAACTTATACCATTGGGTATATTAATTGGCATGGGTCAAAGACTTAAAATCATCCAGAGGAGATATGAAGAAATATTAAACTTGTGGGTTGTTTAATCAAGCAGTAATTCACATATAAACAAAATCAAATCTACAAAACTATTGCTGTGAGACTGGCATGACAGTCTTTGAAGAGTTTATTGCACTTAGGCCTAATTATTGGGGAACTTGAAGTTGATACTTCCATTGAACATGGCATCCTTTTGTGCCCTAATCTTCACTATATGGTAATGGCTGACAGATCTGATGGTGGCTTATGCCTAGTAATGGCTTAAAATGGCTCAGAAAGTTAGTGGCTAGCTCAGCCAAACATTAAAAATGGCTGGCGCGGGGGCTCATGGCGGCGGCTTCGGGGTCTAGCCCCTACCGCTCCAGCCGCGGATCCAGCAGACTTCACGTTGGCGTCTGCATACAGGAATTTAGTATTTGACAGCCCCAGTATGGCAGGGAGCCCTGAACAGCTGTCAGGACCCCCGCCTGGTGCTGTCCGTTCCAGATTCGGTTATTTCTCCCAGTCTATCCCGGAGGTTGTTACCGTGTCGCCAGCCCTTCGACAGCCCATCACTCAAGGTAGGGACGTGAATCTAGCTGCCCTTCTGGTTCCAAACTTTCATGTCTCGGGTGACAACACAGAGCGTGCCTCCCCTAGTGACAGTGCCAATAGAGACCTACGTGCCCCAGTTAGGGTCCTCTCCATCGCCTAATTTATTGAAGCGTTTTCTACTTACAAGGCTGTCATGAGTACTGCCCACACCGCAGACCTGAACTGGACATCTATGAGTGCACCATCATAAATATGGCTGCGTGCTATCCAGGAAGTGCTTTTTATACTACCACTGCCAGTTTGCCCAGAGAGCGGCTGCACTGTTGAGATTCCACAATTTTTGTATTGAGTGGTCCATTCGCGACGAGATTTTTTTCAACAATATTTTCTCTGGAAAACCTGTGAACTTGTGTGCTTCTAAGTCCAGAACCAGCATCGTGAGCAACCAGCCCAATCGACCTACCATATGGAACGGCCATATGGGGACACCCGTGGCAGAGTGGACTCCCATGGCAGAGTGGACACTCACGGGAGACTCCGACACTTCCACCAAGGCAAGGAGGTGTGCAGCAACTTTAACTTGGACACCAAAAGGGAACTTGCCCTTTAGACAAGACTGGGCCTCAAACCAGAAAGAGGTGATGCTTCGCACGTCTACACCTGTCAACATCATGCAGTCACCTTGCCAGTGAACTTGCCCTCCATCCTGACAGACCTTTTGTGGAGTTTCTGATAAAAGGCCTGCACTCAGGTTTTCATATAAGATTCAAAGAACTACCCAAAGACTCATTCTGGTGCAAAAACTTTCAGTCTGCCCTCAAAAACCCAAGTTCAGTTTCGGCTCTAATACATACAGAAGGGTTTCCTGCCAGGCCAGTTCAAGGACATTCCCTTTCAACTTTATCGAATCAACCCTATCGGCATAGCTGAACATAAATATTCAAAGAGGCTAATTGTTGACATGTCAGCTCCCCACAACGACCCCAGCAATCCCAGACTAGTCTTTGGCAGCCGATCTAGCCCAAAGATTTTTGACCATCTCTCGCAGGCCATCTGCTGGATAGCTGAATGCAAGTACAATATAAAGAACCTGCTGCATCTCCTGGATGACTTCTTAGTCATCGTCACCCTAACTTCGGATGCAGCTAGTACTAAACAGACTTTCCTTAGCATTTTCAATGCCCTAGAAGTGCCCTTAGCTGCCCACAAAACAGAAGGACCGTCCACTTGTCTCGAGTATCTGGGTGTCATCCTAGACACCACTAATATGCAGGCCAGCCTGCCCCCAAACAAAGTCGAGCGTATCCAACAAGCTCTAACATGGTTTGCCACCAAGCACGAACTATTGTCCCTGCTTGGGCATATGAACTTCGCGAGCAGAGTGATCAGTCCAGATTGGTCCTTTGATTCCCACCTGATAGCTCTGTCAGAGAATTGCACCACCATGTTACCCTGTCCTCAGCTGTCTGCTCTGACCTCCGAATGTGGTCCCTATTCTTGGGACAGTGGAACAGGGTCAGCTTCTTCCTGGATGACAATATTACTCGGCAGCTGACATGTTCATTTTCACGGGATGCTACACCTACCTCGTTTGGAGGCATCTACGAGAAAAAGTGGTTCCAGGGCTACTTCCCCCCAGATTTTTACAATGAGCAGCAAACTGTGCGAGCTATTCCCTATGGTTTTGGTATGCGTTCTGTGGGGTCACTGGTGGGCACGAAAAAGATTGCTATTTTATTGTGACAATGCCTCCACAGTAGAAATTATTACAAAGGGCCGCTCTAAAGTCCCTAGTATTATGAAGTTGATGCGTAGACTAACTTTTCACTCGGCACATTTCAATTTCACTGTTCATGCCAAACTGGTTATTCAAACTGTATTGCCGATGCTGTCTCGTTTCCAGATGTCCAAATTCCATCAGCTTGCTCTCCAAGTAGACCAGCACCCCTCACTGTGCCCCCCGTTGTCAGCTCTCATGATGGATTAACTTCACGAGTCAACTTCCTCTGGGACAATTCTCTGAGCAAGTCCACGCTTGCTACCTACTCATCAGCCCTATCTGCATTCCTGACATTTCTTGCGATGTCATCTCTCGCCCGACCCTGGCCCCCCGGGGTCCTACCGGATGTCACGGAAGACATTATTATCTCATTTGTGACTCATTGTGCTCAAGTTTTACACTTACGCTATGAAACCATCAAACTCTATTTAGCTGGTGTTAAGTTTCACTACATAAAGACAAAAAACTTGGACATAACTGCTGGCTACTTACAGCTGCCATACATTCTCCGAGCCATTAGGAAAATGCAGTCTGACTGTTCCAAGCCTCCAAGGCTGCCTATTACCTTTACCATTTTGCATTATTTATGTATGCTTGTAAAGCAAGGTTTTTTTTTATCTTTTGCAGACTGTATGTTACATTGTATTTTTGTTACTGCATTTTATGGTTTTTTATGGTTAAAGTTCATGACAATGACACAACAGTAAATTCACCACATTAGAATGTGTGATGTTTTTGTACAACCCGATTGTAATCTGTTCACCTTGCTGCTTCGCAAGTCAAAGACTGACCCTTTTGGTACAGGCGTTAACTATTTACATACATAACATCAAGCCACTGTACCCTGTTATTGCAATGAACAGTTTCCTCACTCTGCGATTAAGCCTAGGAGCCCTGCCTGAGGCACCTTTGTTTACTAACTCTGAGTTTTGTAATAAGCCACTCAGCTGCTCCACTTTCTTAGGCTATCTCAAATCAGCTCTTACCGCCTCGGGTATGAAGACTCCAATTTCAATGGCCACTCTTTCAGGATAGGCGCCTGTACCTCAGGTGCAGCTGGAGGTGTTCCCGATCACTTGCTCCAAGTTTTGGGCCGTTGGAGGTCTTCGTGTTTCACACGTTACATTCGGACGCCACAGTCCTCCATTTCCTCTGCTCAACTTTCAATGAATTCACGGTAAATACTCGTTGGGGGCTCTCGCTCACTTTTCGCTCGTTTGGGCTTTTATACGGGGGATTTCCCCCAACTCTTGTATTGTAATTTTTATTGTCTTTGTATCATTAGTTTATTTGATTTATACATACAGCTTGGTTTTTTTTTCACCTACAGCTTATGTGTTGACACCATCTGGACCCACTTCACTATGCTGCCTTGCCTTCAAGCCAATGCAGTTCAATGTTACCTTTAGCTTAGTGTGAGCGAGCAGCCCCATGTTTGCCAAACCTCATGTTTTTTATTTTGTTTAACTTGGCTCTATTAAAAATTCCCATACCAAACAATTGCTTCTGTTGTGCATAAATCACCTATTTGATTTATTAAATTGGGGTTTGTGCACAGTCAATGTCCAGCAACCAAGCTATTCTTAGCTCATCACGTGACCGGTCACTTCCGGTCAGCAGAATTGTTTCTGATATTGACGAAGAACACAGATTTACTCTACCCTGTTTCGATTTACCCACCGCCTCCCCTTACTCCACCTATGCTCTTCGAGCCTCAGCCTTCTGGCTCGCTCTTTGAGCCCTTTCATGTACCTCTCTTCGAGCCCCTTTCATTTACCGCTCTTCGAGCCCTTTCTTCCTTGTCATACATCCAATATTTCTAATTATGTCAACTGGCACTTAGTCTTAGGGCCAATGGTGAGACAACACCGGCCTTTGATACCTTATATAATCAGATACTGTTACACAAATTAAATTACTATGGTATACAGGGGGATTCATTGCAGTTAGTTAAAAGTTATTTAGATGGCAGAAAACAATATGTATATTTTAATGAAGTAAATTTTGAAAGTAGAAACATAAGTATAGGTATGCCACAAGGATCTACTTTAGGACCTCTATTTTTCATATATATGTGAATGGCATTATAAATTCCAGTAGATGTTTCAATACAATATTATATGATGATACTACCCTGAATACCACCCTAAGTTTTATGAATAGTGAAAATATTATTTACAAACTTAGATACAAAATTTAACATTGAATTAGACAAAGTAAGCAACTGGTTAAAGGTAAATAAATTATCGCTGAATTCACTAAAAACTAAAGCCATGATGTTCCAAACACCCCAGAGAAAAGTTAATAAACTGAAGCAAATAATTGATGATCATAAAATAATTTTTGTTGATCACTTTAATTTTCTGGGAATAGATTTAGATAAACACTGGAGGTGGAACATTCATCTGGAAATGATCAAACAAAATGCCAAGATCAATAGGAATACTAAATAGATCAATATTAGTTACCCTTTACAATACACCTGTACGTATTACCACATTTAAACTATGGGGTGTTGCTCTGGGGGTGGAGATCAGAACGGTTGGTAAGGTTACAAAAGAAAGCTTTAAGAATTATTACCAACAGTAAATTTAATGAACAGACTGATCCCCCTTTTTAAGAAACACAACCTATTGAAGGCGTGAACTTAAATTTTGCTTCAAATTGCAACATTGTTTTTTACCTGAATATTTTCAAAATTGACAATTTTTATCAGGAATAATCAATTACATAGATATAATACCAGAAATTCCAAATACTTTCAGAAGCAGAGGCAATGTTTTGTCTATTTTATTTTTGCCCCACAGATCAATTAATCTACTTCATTATGTTTGATTTACCTTTAATTTGTGTTAGAATATCATTAAATAGTCGAATCTGATCAATTTGATTCTTAAAATTGTGTTGAATGATCACCAAACCTGGTGGTCAGACTGGATATATGAATATGTGCAGTGAATGAGGGGCCATTAAAGCATATAATAAGCATGCCTGATCTTCTAAAATGCTACAAATAATTGGAAAAATGGCTAAAAAGGCTCTTGGAATTTGTAGACAGATTGGATTGATATTTTGAAAATAATACTAAATTAATCGTTTTTCACACCATTTGACAAAAGTATCCGAGTTACATTACTGTTTTAAGAATTGTATTTGTTCTGCTCTTCTGATATGTATTTTTTAACATTCAATCATTTATTGGGCATTTATGATTCACTACACATACCCCTGCATAATAATTGTGCGCGCCTAAATTTGACCAAATATCCACTGTATAGGGAACCCCTGCTTATATATAGCAACAATATTTACACATTATGTCCGTACCCCTTCAGCAAGTAAATAAGTATTATTTGAAGTCACACTGACACTTTACTAAGATATTCTCAAAATAGTGACTTACATAATAATAGTGCACGTATAGTGTATATAGGTATACATAGATGCTAATTAACTCATAAATTTCTTTTCATTTCATTTGTATTGCAGTTTCCAAATTTAAACACGTATAGATTATCTACCTTATAAGAAAGTGCATGTAATAAAAAATTATGTATATATATATAATACAAATAAGAAAAATTGCAGACAAGCTGGTTATGCTACAAAGTGATGGAATGTGCAACAGTTTAAATTGTATTGCGATATTGTACAGTAACACTTTAAGCTTGTCTGCTACATAACATTTTTTTGGCATATATATATTTTATTTTTATTTGTCGAGGGTTCGCTGCTGCCTATGTTTAAAGCAGAGAGGGAAGGAAGTAATTCCTCTCTGGTTTAAAGTGCCTTTGAAGTATTTTCGCGCCAAATGACGTCATGCTTGTTAGACGTCTACCACGTGCGTATGAACATTGATCCGCATCTTTCCAGTTGTGACGACTCGTGCTAATCCAAATCTGGATTTAGACTGTTATAGTTATCAACACCGATCCTGTTTACAACGGCTGCTCAGTGAGTGTGTTCCCTATCACCTCAAGATACGTAGTGAAGCTGAAATTACTGTGATCGACGTTCTTTCAGCAGCTAGATCTAGCCTGCATTCCTCGTTGTGTTTGTAAACAAAGTGCTGCGCCGCCATGATTGTGTTATTGTGAGCATTTTGTAGGCCATTTGCATACATGTCCATTCATTCATTCATTTCATTTAGAGCTATTGAATTAAGACAGGCCATGCCCATACGTCATACTAATATATATATAAACTATAAAATATACAGTGTAGCACCTATCGTGCCACATATGATAGGGATGTAGATAGTAGTAGATTGTTATTCAGTTTGTATCCAACATGTGTGTCAATTACGACTTACTTAGCAGTTCACAACGTTTAGTGAACTTTAGTCTATGACCCACAGATCAGGTGAATGATGGTCTGTGTCAGTGCATGGTTGGTGCAGCGGCAGCGCTACCGGGGGCATTTGGGAGGAGGCTAATTAATGCCCCTCCAAACCCCCCACAAAGAGACCACCTTGCCCCCCCCCCCCCCAGTTGAACCTGTCAATTGCTGTTTAGGATAGGATATGTACAATTGCCCCCCCCCCCCCCCACCCTGTATGGATCTCTTGCCCCTCGGCTCCCTCCCCACTTCAGAAATCCTGGCGCCGCCACTGGTTGTTGGATCCTCTCCCATATGGCCGATCCTTTACCCCTCTATTGAACCAATCCTCCTTATTGATTGCTTTGCATTTCCTGATGTGGTTTGATCAGAAGATCTTGTGACTGACGCTTCATTTTAGGTTGTCATGTATGGCCCTATTTGTTCATGATTAAATAAGTATTTACTTCTGTCATAGGTTCTGTTTAATTTGTTATTAGTCAGCATTATTTTATTTTTTAGGTTCGGTTCAAAAGACATTATAGTGAAGTCTAGCATTTGCTTTAAGAATTGTTTGCTGCAAATTAGATAGTCAACTATACACTGCTAATTAGATAGTCAACTACACTGTTTCCTTGTGGGGCATGGCAATTGAATTTATCAATTATTCTGAGGCTGCTAGTTTTGCAAATATTTTGTAGTTCTCTGCCATAGGCATAGCATATGGTTTCTTTGGAGATCCTACTTTGTTTGTTCCAATCTGATATTAAATGATTAATGTCATTTTCATGTTTAGCAATTCTTTATGTACAGGAGTTGGTGCCCTGACCTATTGTAGGCCTAGGCTATAGTTCTACCATGGAGTCATGACTCCATGGTTTTACATCAGAATTAGCAATGCAATTACATTAAAAAAAATTTTAAAGCTACAAAATAGATATTTCCCAGTGCTTATAGAAGCACTTGTCTTGAAGAAAAGAGTCTTCTGTTGTAGTTATTTGACTAATTGTAAGTGAATTTCTTTCTAATACGTACAGCACGTGCTGAATTACCAAGATGTTTACGTCATTAAATCGCATGCCAGTGAAGGCTTTATTGAATCGTGGCATGCTCTCGTGATACATATCGTTTGAATATTGGATCGTGGGGCTGGTATCGTGATAAGCATTGGATCGTACCCCTCAATACCCAACCCTACTTCCAATGCAGTGCGACATTAAGATTTATGCAAATAAAATCAGATCAGTTCTTATTGTCCTGAGATCTGCATAAAATAAGTCCTGCATTATAACAAAAAAGACTTTCGGATTTTCAGTATTTTTAAGGGTTAAAATTGATCAATTTAATCAATAAGTTCAGTTGACTAAGCAGTGCACACTAATCTGTTAATCAAAATGCAAAGTAGTTCTAAAGTCATTAAATCATTCTGTGATTCACTTAATGTTTCTTGGCTGGAATTTGGAGATACCCCTCATAACTGAAATAAAAATCTTGTTATCGATCTGTTATTTATACTGTATGTGTTTTTATGCGAATAAAGCTTATAAAAATACTCGACAGATGACATAGACGTCAAGGAGCTTCCTCTGTCAAGAAAGGAATTTCACTTTTACAAGACATTTTACTATTTTTAAAGATAAACAAGTAATTTAAGTACATACTATGGAATATGGACAAAGAGCAAGACAGATGTATGGTTGATCTTGAATTTTAATATGTAATCCACTTGGATCTCTGAATAATTGAGCACCCTAAGTTACTTTGTACAAATGAAGTCAGATCCTAAAATGTTCAACTACTAGTGTCAAGGGAACCAGTGGTGTCAGTAGGGATTGACAGTATTTTCTGCACGTAAGGAGCATACACACTTCCAGTAATTGGTATACATTCCTTTGTTTCCTCTGCTGAGTCAGCATCAGTCAGCTGCAGTTACCTGACACAGATCATGAATTGCAGTTCAGTTTAATGGAGCATGACATGATAGTTCCTCACTGTCACTCACCTTTGATTGCAATTGACTTATTGGCAATTATAAAAGGAACAAAAGAGCTAATCTGCATGAGCCCCTGTGTGTTAGCTATTAGGATCACAATGCTGAAAGCTAACAAGCAAGGGTTCAATTGCACTCAGTTGTCTTAATACACACAATTTGTGCTGAAATACAGCGGCTAGAGCACAACATGCAACCCCAAATGTTTACATGGTGGCAATTGTAAGAACTACTGCACTCTCTCAAATGTATTTACAAGAATACATTTTACTGGTCTGTTATGGTTCAAGCTGTGCAATTCCAATATCTATCTGAATGCTATAGCTTGAAAAATTATTTGGTAGGGTGATACACATCATTAGATATTATTCAAAACATGTATGTTACTTACAATATGACTGTGGTTACTGCTCGAGAAGCTGTAATGGCAGAAAATTTACTCACAGTCTCATACTTTTGTGTTGTAAATATTGGGAAATTTTAATACATAAATGTATTCTATGGCTGCTTGGGATTTGACTTCCTTGACAATTGGTAGTATATCTGTCCATGTTGGACTTCACAGTCATATTTAGTCTTTCTAACAATCTGGGTGCTCAGCTCTCCAGGGGCCAATAAAGTGTGCTTAGCCAAATTGGATTCCTTTCCTGGGGCGTCTGAACCATTGACTTTTGCTGAAAGAATGGCCTGGTTGAGTGGAAGGGTGGAGAAGGGTCCTTTGCCACTATCAATCCATATTTCCCTTTTGTTTTAAGGTAGAAAGGAGAGATAGAGACTCAGATGGACATATCAAGGACAGATACACAGACACAGTCACAAAGTCAGGTAGATCATTCTATATGGAGAACCACCTAGTAATTTTCTTTAAAAATATGTGGTAATCCACATTAAATATATAAAGTTTAAATTAGATCATTCTAGAGAATCAGAAGTCATACTTGTTCATACTTAATTCCCTCGCCGAGCGTTTAACTTATAATCGCGAAAATCGGTAGAACGCTCCTGTTAGTGCTAAAACATCTGTGACCATCCATGGAGAGGGCAATAATTTTTAAAAGTGTTTAAAAACATAATTTTTAAACATGTTTAAGTATATGGCGGACGTTATTCAAGTGAATAGTTGTGGTGCGTTAGCATAACGCACCATATTAGATTTGTGCTTGGAAGTGTTTTCGCGTAATGCTTCCGGTTTGCCATTTCCCTGGTGGTAAATTTGAACTAGCATGTTAATCCAATGAGGCCAGTTCGGCGGAAGGCTCAAGCGTGTATAAAGCACATATGCACTCAAAGTACGGACCTGTCGGCGTTACCAAACTGTGGTGTAGAACTTCAGTGTCATTGGCACTGATTCCTGGGCTAATCTATCCAGTATATTTCTCAAAATCATCATTTTGTGTGCACACTGGCCGCTCGTTCATCTTCATGTATATCCGCCATATATGCCAACCCACGTTAGGTATGGCCACTGTGTTATGCTGAAGTATACAGTGTCGCCCTCTCGTGTTTAAATCTTAGCTAAAACATTATTGAATTTAATATGCATCATTTGATAAATCATTTGATGCAATTTCAGGCTATGATCATAAAACCTGCTCTACGCACCATTTGCGCATTTCCATGCGCTCTAGTTTACATTATTTACGGGAATTGCTCGGAAGTCACTCAGCGAGCGTTCTAGCCTAGGTACGTAGAAACGATCTATGTACATTCTACCTACGTCTGTGGCCATCTGTAGCCCATCCGTAGCACTCTCATTCACTGTTGAACAATTCGCACGGGCGATCTACAAGCGCCTTACGGATGCCTCACGGATAAGTATATATATACAGATAGATATGGGAAGTGCAGCCCTGTAAGGCAACTTCTTGCCGCTATCGAGGGTTGATTGATGAGGTGAGAGAGAGGAGTCCACCCACGCTACACATTTACCCGATGGGTGGGATGTTTTACTTGCCTCAGCTTACACACTGAGTACAAGGGACCGCCAATTTAAATGTCTCATCCAAACGACATCCAGTTGGGATATTGCTCATGAAAGTTGCCCAGCCCTGGAGGAGGAGGCGAGCAACTTACCACTAGGTCATCCAGCTGCCTCACGGATGCTTGGCGACGAATGTTCAGTGAGCTGTTGACGGACGTTCGGCGAGTGGTCAACGAACGTCCTTCGAAAGCTCATCAAAAGCATTTATACTTGACAAACAGAGCCACAAGTGAGCATGTAAAGCCCATTTTTACATCAGTGGTCACTCATAGGTCTTATCCGTGATGGTGTGGACTAGGTTTTAGAGTTACTTAGCTTTTCATGTTTATTCCTCACAATAAATGGTGGGGTGGTGAATCGGGCTTAATGTCCCATATATTTGCACCAGATAGGGCTGATCAGGACAGGCAGGTACTAAGGTAGATCCATCAGTCCCTACATCAGAGGCAATGACTTCCAATGAGGCGAACGACAAAGCAACATTCCAACATGGGCTGGATTCGAACCTAGGACCCATGGCAGTGGTTGGCCACAACAAATGGAATCTATCCTCTGGTTCCATAATCATGATTCATAAGGTGGCCCCTTTTTCATTCCGTCATTGATCAGTATAAATTATGCAAGACTGATTAATGATTATACAATACAAGTCCAACCCTAATAGATAGTTGATTTGACAACCGTATGCATATGTCTTAAAAAATTAAAGGTTTGTTTATCAATCTAATGAGAAGATGATACCATGACCTATTTTCCACATCTTTAACATAATGGTGGTTCTGGAACTTGAAAGGTTGGTGGAAATGGTTTTTTTCGTGCACCACATCACTTCCATCCAACATGTTGAATTTTATCTTTGATTTCTGTGGCGTAAAAGGCTGTAGATAGAAGAACAAAGCATAGGGATTCTTTGAAATGTTTTGTAAAATATTCTTGACATGTTCGTTGCTATCTTGGTATTGATGATGACTTGCAAGGTTGTGTTTTGTGTGTTGCACCTTGGATGAACAAGAAATTCTTTGCTCTTCATATCTAGGCCTATGCATTGTAATGTGAACGGATATACAACTTGTATCAATTGTATTTTATAACCAGCATATATTCAGTACATCTACATCTACATACAACACTGCAGCCCGGAAATTACCACAACTGATGGTGATGGAGACTTGATAGGAAATCAATATGACTTAAATACAGCTCTTTCTCTGCTGCTCTGTGGGGTGTGTCTCAGAAAGATGTGCTTTCATTTATCGCAGCACATCTATTTGCTCGGCCAATGTCTCGAGAATTTCTATGTTATATGGTCTGTGGCAAAACTGTGGCTTGATTGCTTTCATAGGCAGAAATAAGCAAATAATGGCAAGTTTTTGGCCAGTTTCAATTGGTTTAAGTGTTTTGTCAAATTCAATATCTAAATCAATAGCTATTTAAGGAACCTGGGGGTATACCATAGCTAATGTGATCCTTATCATGCTAATGTGAGATCGTGAGGCTTTTTCCTCAGTCCTTTTAGTTTCGTTTGATTTTAAATCTGTGAGTTGATATTGCAGCTAACTATATTTATATATGCAACAGTTTATTGAATACGATCGATGTGGACATATTTTTCCTTAAACATTCATTTTCCTGTTGTAGAATCTCCTGCTAATGGACATGCAACAGTCTCTTTAGAAGGTTGACAAAGCTTCTCCCTTGTTTCTTTTTAATTTTGCAAACAAGGTTAAGAGAGATTTTGCAGTGGTGTGTTAACGTCTGCTTGAGAGAATCCATACTTTTGTTTTCAGGCACAAAGTAAAAGACCACAAAATGTAGAAGCGAGGATAGGTGGATCAATCCTGCCTCACAAAGATGAGGATGCTGCAGGGCTGCTGAGCCAGAGACCGACTGCATCACCCACACCAACAGATCTTAACTGCAGTGCTACGGCAGCTTCCTTGTCACTTCACTGTTTCGCTCTCGAAGGAATCCCCGTCTCGTTACTATTGTGACTTGTAGACAAGCGTCCTTGGTAAGGTGGGTGGATTTTTATTTGTGGCTCCAAGTGCATCAGTACTTCACGACTAGAGTGCACGGCTTCACTATCTCCTATTGGTGTCTGTCTGATGAACCTTATCTCTGTTTGATTTTCTTGCTTTTGCAGCCAATTAGGTTTGTCACATGGTGAGAAGAACCCAGCCAACTTGCTCGCAGAGTGCCATGCCGTATTGGCCAGCGGACAGGCAGTAGTTCAGTATCATCATTCATCTCCATCACCTCCTGCATCAGCAGCAGCAGTAGCATCAGCAGCCGCAGCATGGATCCGCTGGAGTTCCACTGGACGGGCAATGCCAGTATGTTGGACATCTTGCCAGCTTTCCGCGGCCGGACGGAACACAACCATTCCAAGATTGGCAACGATACCATAGACGTCATGATCAAGGGATGCTTCAACAATTTCGATGCGATGGCTTGTGTCAGGTTAGTTAGCTAGATATTTCTCAAGAAATAGATATTTGTGGCTGCATCTGAAGGAACTCTGTGAAGCGCAGTTTGTTAGAAAGATGAGTTTCAACTTCATTGAAATGAGTAACTTTCATGATGGTTGATGGCTGAACACTAGGTGGAGATGATGTTTTGGATTACACTGTATTGATGTTAATGTCTGTCCAAGGGCTGATTGAATGTTTGCATAAAGTATTAGGTTTTTGATCTAAACATGACTGTGTTGACTTTATAGAAACTTTGATGTTAATTCATTGAATTAGAACATTAGAGCAAAATATTTTACGTGCTAAATGGAAATCTGTTTGGCAGTCATCTAAATTGACGTGGCATTTGCCACTTGATTTAATTGCTGAATGTAATCATCTGTAAATGTCTCTGCAAGATGAGATCAGATACTTTGAAATCGTAAACATGAGGCACGTTAGTGAATTATGTGAATGTAAACTTACTGGAGTCCTGTTCGAGAGTGATTCAAATGAGTTGGTCGAGTGAATGCCTAATGAGATTGTGAGTGAATAAAATATGGCCTTGTGTTGCTATGACTCTTAACACTGATTTTTGGAGATGGCAAGTTGGGCGTGTAGCCGTGGTGCCCTAAGTTGCCAATCAATAACCAATAGGGATGATGGACTTGCAGGCGCCATGCTTGGGGTCTCTTGGCCCAGCCCTTGTCTGCTCCTGTTGGGCCTAATCATTTGGGCATGGGGATTGCTCTGTGGGAAATTGCCTGCAAATGTCATGCGCTGTCTGCTATTGTAGTTGTGAATGTAATTATCTTTGTTCTGCAAGACCTGCTGTGCGCACAACATCTTGCCATATGACCTGTCCCTCTACATCCACAACAATTGTCAGGATCTGAACAATACTTGTTTTGCTCTGCCGCAACAAGAGCCTGGCAGATGGGAAGAATATTCAATGCTGACAGCAATGTAACCTCTGCACTTGTTTATGTAACCATTGCACTTGTTTATGTAAAGGGTGGTTTACAGTCGAATGTGCCATGCAGATCACGCGATTATTGCAGTCTTTTTCTCTCAGCCAATATTTTCTGGATAAAAGACCATGTTAAAGATTAGATAGAGGCTTGGCAATGCATTGTCTCTGTACTTCTTAGCAACATTGATTTCATGCTGAGACTACACAACCAGCATGATTGTAATGAATTTTGATGTCATTACATTTTACAGACAGCATTCCATTGCAAGCCAGCTTATTGTAACATGTAATGCGATTTTAAACTCTTGAAGCAGTTTTAGGAGGTTATTATGCCATTTTAGCGGGAATTGCCTCCTTGAACCTAATATAATTTTGGCAATCCATGTCTTAATTTACTCCCTAAGCTCATTACATCAGCTGATTCGTTTCAACCCAGATGGAGTTTCAGCCAAGAATCGCCTCCCGAGTTAATCGATTCAGCCATGTTTATGTAACTGGCCCATTTGGTATAATTCTGGTGGGAATGTTCTCAGAATTGTGTTCTCAGAATTTGGGGAAATATTTATTTAAATGACATCTGTTGTTGAAGCGTGCTGTCGAATACTGATTGCCTCAGGATTTTCATCCTATGTGTATGGTATAATCTTCAGGCTTAAAACGCCCTGTTGGAAAAATGTCTAATACCCATTAAGAATATTTCAGATAAATATAAATAGCTTCAAAACTTGTTGAAGTGGCATTACTCTAAAAATGGGTTGTAATTTCATCTAAACACTCCCAATACGTATACAGGATAAATACTTTCATAATTATTTTAAGTAATAAATATGTGGTGCATCTTATGAGTTTTACTGACAAAATTTCTCCCTTGTTGGTTGCCATAATTGTAATTTGATTGTGCCTATGATATGTGAAAAACACAGCAAATATTAGGAGTCCTATACATGCGATGTATGCAATGTGAGAAATTAATGTCTGACTTCAGAAATATTATCCATTGTACAAAAGAGTCATAGTACATGTGTTTCTGATGAGTACTGTACAACACAGGCATTTATATTGAATTCTTTGTGAAAAACATTGGAGGCAAAGCAGCTTAAGACTGATCATTAATTTTTAATGGTGATAAAATCAAACTTCTGCTCCACACAATACTTGCTTAATTGATTTTGGCCCCACCTGAACGGTCAGATCAATCACCAATCCTAGAAATCCATGTCTGCCTTACAGTTGTCACAACAATTTCAAGTGGAGTTTTTGACGTGTTAATCATTTACTCAAATAGTTAATTTTTGCAGAACACAATCGGTAAATGCTATAAGCCAGATCGTAAACTGCTGCAGCCATGCTGTGAACTCAGAGGTCAAAGGTCCCAAGTGTTAGGCTCCTTTACTTAAAATAATGTTAATAGCATAAAACCATGACAGTATTTGTTCTTAATATCATTTCAGAATATTGTCAAAGTTCCTTATGTTTCCAGGGTAGTGTTAGCCCATAAGAATATAAAATGAGTGTCCTATGCCCAACATGCAATGCTCCAAAATACACAGCACAAGCTTATAAACAGTCCTTTAGGCGACACTTGTGATATGATGAGAAATTTGCCAACAGATAAATACAATAACATGTCCCAATGTTATTTATTATTTTTTTTATGGATTTGTGACTGACTCTATGATCCGAGAAGCTATAGATCAAATGAGTGTGGCCTCACAATACAATAAAATCAAATGATTGAGCCAACAGTTGTACTAATGTTAATTTTAGGCTTTTTCCTAGAAGTGAAACATTAAATGGTTGTACAACAGATTCATGAGCATGTGAAACACAGAAATGTTACTTTTTTGCCATTTTTCTCATCTGTTTATCCATTGTGACATCCCAAAAATGCAAACAGCATGTGTCTTGGACATTTTGAAGTTAATGCCCAGAGTATAACATCATTGAAAATGATACTATTTTCTTAATAAGTACAGGGGGACATTTATTGAAAATTCTACAGTCATATTGTTGAGATCAGATGTTCTTTCCATCAGATTCTTAAACATAATATTCAGTTATCCGCACCTTGATAAACCACAAAAAATTTTTTTTTATGGATGTATTAAAAAGACAATACAATTCATGTACCTATGAAGTAAATTTTCCTGAACTAAGTTTGTTAGTTTATGACCAATTAAGAGATTTAATACAAAATATAAACAACATCACTCAATGATATGATCAAGTTCATATCAACATGTATGAACATCACATGTAGCAGGGCTGAGGCTAACAACTTGGGAATTTAATCAGACATATCTACTTCATTAAATCTGAGAGAGCTATTGTCGTGGGATAACTTGCATATGATCTCCAAAAGTTGAAAAGAAAGTAACAAACAAGCACTCCTAGCATTGCTGCTATGGCCCACGTGGCTGTGTTTATCCCCCTTAACCTTTGATCCCTGAGGACACAAAATGGCGGCACGGAGTTTACGATCTCACTTATTTGTGGAACTCCACCTGAAAAATTAGTTCATAGTGATTGGTGAAAATTTTTTGATATTTTCTGTGATTGAAAAAAACCTAAGGAGGCGAGGGATTGTGCTAAGTTACACCCAGGAAGTAATCTATAGGAGTCCTCAATTACTAAAAGAAAGATATTGCCTGCCCACTCTGGTGTGGTATTTTTGGTTCTGGAATGCTATTGACATCAGATCTGGTTTTTGTATTTCTCAATGAAAGCCAGTTTATTTGGAAGGCAATCAAAATTGCTGAAATAGATGTATTTTCAACAATACTGTAAGTACATACAGTGTGATGTTAGTAAGTATTTTGAAGGTTGGCTATATTTAGCCACGGAGATTTAAACTATTCACTAAGGTTAGCCAGATTCACTGCCCTGCAGCACCTGCCAAAGACAAGAGTGACCCTAGGGTATATGGCAATGTGACTGTGAGGCAGTGTGTAGCAATGTGAGGCTATGACCTTTAAAGACCGGCTTAAGTGTCTGCCTCTTCGCCTTAGGGTGGAGTCTCGGTGTCACCCTGGTGTGATATATTGACCAGATCACACCCAGTCTTTGACGGTTGTGGATCCTGGGAATAAGATGTGGTAGTCCTGCTGGTAGAACCCTGCATTTTTAAAATAAATGGAATGGTTGTTCTGTACTAAAGCTTGAAAGTAGCTGAAAATGGTGCACATTTGGTTGACAAGTTGAAGTGGTTGCTTCAACTCCTAGGTTCAACAGATCCCAGACTTGATAGAAACCCATGAAGCTCAGAAATAAATTCTCTCGTGAGAGTGCAATTAATTTTCCTGGAGCTGCTCTCAAATGGCCAAGCTCTGCTTAGGCTTAAGAGTCAATCTAGCACTTCTGCCAGAGTGAGATTGAACTAAGCAAGGCCTTGGCTACAATGGGGAATTTGATATCGCTTATTTTATGCTACTTTAAAGCAGACATTTTGAAATTTTTGAGTACTGGTAGAGTCAATTTGTATAAATTTTCATTGAAATATGTATTTTGTACTTTGTAGTGAATAATGTTATTTTGTCACCTGGGTTAAATTTACAAATAATCAAATTTTTTTTTCACAGGAATGGGGTTATGTCACTGCTGACCCTCCTGACCGGGGCATTATGTGTTGTGAAGGTTTGCAAATTACACGTCAGCCATCACCCAACTCTGCATCAATATCTCATCTTCTACACTGCCACATTAGAGTGCTGCCTCTGGTGAGTATATTATGCTGTACATGGCTACACCCAAGACATACTTTGTGTGTGTACAAACACTGTGGTATTCTCTGTATGGGGTTGAATGCATCAAAGGACTACGTCTAATGCGAATATATTCTGTGTATGCTGAAAAATTTTATATAAGATTTCAGTAACTGCTGTAACAGGACACCATGTACCATGCATATTTTACGTATGAACTGAAAATTATTGAAAAAGACATAAAAAAGAAACATAATGCCGCTGCGTCCAGGTCAAGTAATGCCGTACATGACACATTGAATGACTGTAGAAAAAAACGTTTCTGTCTTATTCCAAAAGATTAGGTATTAGATGAAAAACACTATGGCTCAAAGTTCATTGCGAATAACTAATCTGATACAGTTTGAAAGATATTTGAAATTGAGATGTTTGAAGGTCTTAAGATGAATCAGACAGATAAATTTCATTTCTGCCACAGTCAGCATTGTGGTATCTGCACTTGAATCAATTTCAGTCCTTTGCTTTATTGCGAACGAAAAATAAATCCTATTGTGAAACTAATAGTGAGCGTCAAAGATCTGACATATCGTAAATGAGTTTCTTTACATATGAGACAAAGAAATGCTGCTTTTGAATTAAATTTTCAGAGATTAAAGATTAAATGTTTTGGATGTCAAGCTACAGACTTAATGCTTTTTAGACATCAAATATATTTTTTGCATGATTAGGTGTGGATTTTTTCATGTGTGGTGTAGGAACCTTTCATGGTAAATATGTTCAGAACTGTAAAAAGACTTCAGATTTTCCATCTTCTTCTTTTTCAGTGCAATACACTGGGTTATGAATGGCTACGCTCAACTTGATTTCATAGCACAGTATTTTAAGTTGATACAATTTCTGGTTGTTAGTCACTTTTATTGGACGTTGGCCACAAGGGCACTCAGGAAGGAATCGCTCACTCAAAGGCAAGTGTTCTTTTTAATTTTGACATAAATGCGCTTTGTAGAGAATAATTGGGGTGTCTGGACACTTAAAGTGGTTCATCATTGACAGTAGTGGACCTTGCTATGCTGTATACTGCAGTGGTGTATCTTTTACAGAGGGAAGGAGTTGCTTTTGTATGTATATTGTGTGCTGAAATATTGTTACGGTGCACAATCCTCAATGGTGTCAGCCAAGTAGTTGATGGAACACTTCTCAAAGTCAGAATTTCATTCCGTTTCCAAACCTTGGGTGATTGATGCATTGCTGTAGTGAGTAAAAATGATGAAAAAAGTAGAAGCATCAGCTCAGTCATCGTTTCTGGAGATGCCAGGCTTTCGCTTGAGATTTCATAATCTGATGTATTAGCCGCATTGGGCTGTCAAGAAACCTTGTGGTTTGAGCTTTGATGAGGCAGCGAGTGTACATATATTGCAGCCAGTCTCCCACTTTTTCCCTTATGATTGGGTTGGTGAGAGTGTGAAGGAACTATAATTACATCGCGTTTCCATGGCAACTCAGCCTTCCTGGTATTAAGGCTGTGAGTGGCGACAGACGTACGCTGCGAACGATGTTACTTGCTCGGTTGTATTACCTGTTTCATTTGAGCCACTTTGTTGGCAGGTTACCATAATGCAATGAATAATATGCATCTAAGCTAATTTTATTAGGTAAGAAACTTTCTTGTGATTCTTTGATATCACTTATTTAGTAGTTTTTCCTCATCAGAATTCCAGATTAGAGAAAGAGCAGCTAATAAGGCAGAAGTAATACAAGAACCCAATTACTGAAAATGAGAACATACTGGTGTTGTGTGACAACTTATTAGTAAGTCCTAACAACCGTGTAACAAATTATACAACTGTGTGTATGTGGGGGCTAATAGCTGCTGCTGCTTTTTCATGTCCTCGACTGCACGTGCAACTGAACGGTTTCTTGTGTATATTGATTCTTTTGGACACCTTTACTTTTCATTTCAGTTTCTCGCCAGATGTTACTTTCATATTCTTTACTGCTATTCTGTTGGCTCATACCTTTTGAACATGTTTTATATGGCTATCCTCAAGAATATTGGCGTTAAAAAATGAATCGACTTATACACCGCATGCATAATTATTACGCAAGTAACCATTTTGAAGATATTTTATTAATGAAGTGTCATTGTGACTTGAAAACATTTTGATGTGTTTCTTGAAGGTGTAGAGACATCTTCTGTAAATATCATTGCAATATGAGTAAGCATTCTTTTTAAACTGGAGATTTGGTCAAATTTAGGTGTGCATAATTATTATGCAGGTTTAGGTAATGAGTCAGAAATGACCAAAAATGTTTGATGAACATGAATGAATATTACAAAATACTCATTAGAATAAAAAAAACAGCACAACATTGAAGCAGTAATATATTCAACTCCGGGTTATGTAACATAATGTTCTCATAGGATGTGATAAACAAAGAGTTTGATATTATTTGTAAAATGTCTATTGAATTTGCATGATAATTCAACTTTTATGTTTTAAGATTCCTTTTAGCTCTGTTTAAAATTATTTGCAGCAGTTTAGAAGACCACCATGCTCATTATCACTGAACATAATTCAAAGCATAAAATTGGTCATAATTAGCAATCATTTGATTCTCTACACAAAATGAATGATAAATCACAGGTCTGTCTACATTAAAGTAGATTAATGGATCTGTAGTTCAAACACAAAAATTCCCTTTTTGCTGAAGTCCATATATATATTTCAAGCATTTTTGTATGCAACCATTTGTGTGAAATTAAAGTTACTTAATGCATAAAGCCAATGCAGCTTTCTCAGAGACAAATATGTCAACTAACAGATCTGAAAGGATGGGTGTTAAAATCTGCCTAGAATGCATTACTTTCTGATAAAATTGATGTAACTATTTTTATTTCCACTGCTTGGGTAGCCAGGAAAACTTATATTGGTAGCAGTAGGCACGAGTCCTTATATATTAGAGCATTGGCTAATTTTATAAGGGATTACTCCAGAATTACAGTCAATAAACCCTTCAAAGGTCCAAACTTCATCTACGCAGGTGAGACTAGGAAGTTCATGATGAGGCTGTAGGGGGCGGTTTTACATTCCTAACCAAAAATTCAGCCTGAAAATTCTGTATTTTCCATGCAGGGAATTTTTTTTTGCCATTTTCCCTGTTTTCCCTGTCCAGTGGATACCCTGAACTCTTGTAGAATAACCCTTTATTTAATTCCAAGGAACAAAATATGAAGATTACTATGATACTCTGCATTTTTTATGAAAGGTGCAGTGAGTGCTAAAACATTTTATAAACAGGGATAGCCCAATTACTTGAACTCAATTCAGGACACACAAATCTCAGAAGTGTTTGGTTTTCTTAGTACACTATACTGCTTTTAGCTCATGACAAATTTACGTCATCGCTAAACAAAATGACCTGAGGCTACAAGCCCAATAATTAGTGTTGTGTTTGTATTATTTCCTGTGCCAAACTGATTAAAGTGATTCGCCATTAACTCCTTTGCAGTTTCACACGACAGATAACACAGATGCCGAAATGAAATCAAACGTTTTATTTATTTTAATGACACGCTTTATTTTCCTGAAACTTACACATGGTTTTTATGTCTTATTTCAGGGTTTTGATGCCAGTGTTCATAATTTCTTTTGTATACTTCACTGTGATGGTCATCTTGGGCTGCATCTATGTTAGTGACAGTTGGATTGAATGTTTTCGTGAGTATTCATTTTTACTTCTTCTTTGGTTGTAATTGTACTTGTATATCAATGGAAAGCTGGTCTAAGAACTTTCTATTTTCAAACACTAGAATATCATCTTTAGTCCGCAAAAATCCAGTCCAATCTAAATATATATTTGCGTCATAGATAACCTCACTGATAAGACCACTTCGGTCTGGAGTCATGAGTGGGCGGAATAGCGTATTGAACTGTACTTAATGATATGTGCAACGGAAATGTGATTATCCAATACTGAATTTTACTGAAGTTTAGAGAAACTAATGGCTGAAGCTCCATAAAATATATTAATTAAGACATTTAAAGCTGCTGCCACTACCTTCATTTGTTTGGCAGTGATTGAAGGAAAGTAATGCAATGATAAATTGCCTGCGGTTTTGTCAAATTGAGTTTGATTAAAGATCCATATTCAGCTCCCGCTGCTGTCGTTTTGCATGCCTCAGAACTAATTAGTTTCCCTCAAAATATGTGAATATTAATTGTCGCTGTTAACGATGGGGAAATTAACATGTAAATCATCACTCATTTCAGAACCATATTGGTTAGCCCTGTCTGCCGCAGAGTTTGTGCTCGTCCAACTATTCATGATTGCGGGGATCTACATCACGAGAAGACTGAATGAAATCAGCACTCTTGACTGTGTTCGGAGAGCTCAAAAGAGAGACCTTTGGTGGTGAGGGGGTTGATTCACATAACTTAGTTAGAGTAGCTCTGTGAGAGGCCAGAGTTTCTGTGCTCTTGGAATATCTGATTAAAGAGCAAGCCTGCCTCTGATCCTTTTCCTGCTGTCTAATGCCAGTCCGCTCCAAGCGTAATACAAGTTTTCCAATTCGCCTATTTTGTCCTGGACTATGTCTCCCAGTCGCAATCTTGTTGTATTGGCCTATTTTGTGCTGAATTGTGACTTGAATGATTTACAAATACATCATACCTACTCATTTCACATTAACTTTGGAGCATCTGTGCTCAGTAAAAATCAATATTTTCTTGTAATATGGTATTATGATTGAGCAATACATCTTCACAATGAGATGCATAGATGGTGGAATATAGAATGCCTTGGCTCAGCACACCCATGAATCTTTCGTGGTTTATTGGCAAAACGACGTTGTGTGAGACTCTGAACAGCACACTGTGGCATCCCTTATGGCGGTGTAAAACCCTGGGATAGTTGTGAAAAGTACCAATAGGCATAGTGATGTGGGAGGAAAACTAGTCTTTTTGCATTTAAAACAGGCATTTAGCATTGTCTGCTCTGATTTCCTGAGAAAGATTTAAACTGTCAAGGTAGTAGGACTGAAAATTGCAGTACTAGAATGGATTTATAGACGTTACATTCAGTGGCAAGGAAAGCTGCTGGAACATCACGGTGTGCATCTAGGATGCCTATGAGTATGAAGCCTTAATATTAGCAAGGTCTTTTTGGCTGGTGTAAATTAATATTGACATAGACTGGTGTCGTTTTGCCTTCGGTTTCCCTTCCTTATATGGAATGGTACATGTTCTAGATTGTATGTTTTTCCTGCTTAGTCATTCAATGGCCACTATAGCTAAAGAAATAGATATAATATAGCAAAGCCACTGCTGGCACATGTGTGGAAATTGATATCACTTTTACTGCAATATACGAATGCGAGAGATAGAGTGTGGCAGCTGTGAGTACAATACTGTCCTCCCTTGGTATAGTTATTCCACAGAGACAAGGAGCCGTGGTTATTTGCCCATGGGGCGGAATGACCAGGTCATTAAACAGACCTGAGATGGCCCTGATGACTCCTTCATATTGACAAGACGACCTTCAGGGCGTCTGTGTTTCCTAATGTTTACATTGCCAGCCTCCTTCATGGCTTATCACTGCAGACCGGAATTGGTTCTAGGTGCAGTGACATTCATATATTTCTTGCCTTTCATGTCGTGTAGAATGTGGATTCTGTGGACTGTGAGCATAATATGTCTGTAAGGAATCAGGCTCTACACAGACTACAGTAGTAGTTCTATCCAATGTCAGCCATAAAATAACAATATTTTATGTCTAATTTAGGATGAATATCAACCTCTTACTGTTAAAATACAGTGCTTACTGTACATTACTTATGAATTATGGCAAAAGTTCATGAACGAGAAGTATGTTGATACTGCTCAGCCTTATATTATCACTGCTTTGCTCTTGGCTTACTACCGTTGTATCCAATGCTCAAGAGCTTCAAAATAACCTAACACTCTTTATTTGCAGTATACTCAGTTACCTGTTACATTATTGATTATTACATATTACATTACTGACTTAATTATCAGTACACTGTAGCACCTTTTTTGTTTTTTTTCAGCGAGGGGCATTGATTTATCTAAAGTTCTAGTATACTTTGGCCAAATAGCTTTCCAGCTGAAGGTTGCTAACATAATTTGTGTATGTAACAGTAAGCGTGTTAGCTTGAGGTTCTGCCGTGACTGATTTGTCCCCCACAGTAATCTAATCAATTGATTGTGAACTGGCTGGCTGGGGACATGTGACGAAGTCAAGGTCACAACCCTTGTGAATTGTGGGATGCAAGGTCAAGGACTCGTGCCTACTGCTACCAATATAAGTCGGCTGTGTTGAAAGATGCAATTGTTGGTGATAAATTAATTTATTAAAGAATAACCACCACAGTCAAACAAAATGTCATGCTACTGAAGTGTGGATATGACATATAGATACCAAGCACAGAAGGGTTGAAACTAGGTGGCCGCATAGATGATGTCCAGATATCTTGGCCATTTGCAACCTACAATTAATTCATTGTACAATGGCTAAATGTCCATTGCGTAAATTGCAACGTTGGTACCCAGTATCTGTGTTGAGGCCAGTGAAAGACTTTGGACATATTGCAAAAGAAACACTGCATACATTTTTAACTCCAAGCTTTATGTGGTAAACGGTAATATTTAAGTTAACTAAGCTCAAGACCAGTAGCACTTAGACTATACTGTCCCGAGAGCCTTTCTTTACCTGTACTGCAAATAGCTTCTGGTGAACTACTATGTACATTGTGCTTATGGAAGAGCAACCATATTCAATTTACAGGAAGAAGTCTTCAATGTAAGTCTGAACTCCAGTGGCAGGCAGACCCCTGGGATGTCCAACATGACATTTTTATATTGCAGATGAATGTTTTGCCGATGTTTCCCTTCATTTATAACAATGAAGCAAATGGAATTAAGAGGTCTCATAGGAGATGGTTAATTTTCTGTGGCTTGTTGTGACAAATACATGCAACTGTTGATGTGGAATGGCAGGCATTTATACCCCACCCTCGGGATTCATTAGTTTGACATCTGAGCAAAGAAAGTGAGCTTCCTGGACACCCACGTCAGGAAACGCCAAACAAATGAGGAGGTTGCCATTTGTTTCTGTTTGGTTAAGTTGATTGGTCTGAATTGTTTGCCAGGAAATTTCCTCATCCAATGGGTGGGCGTACCAGCCATACCTGATCATTGCAGATCTGCTTTGCTATATTAAAGGTTCAGGCAGTTGTGCTCTTCGGAAATATTCCTAATTGCAGTCAATGCTTGATTTGCCACGAAACCGCTAAATGAGGATGCAGCCATAAATTGCTGATGTACCATGTACGTAGACCGGTAATTGGTGGGGACTTAAATCACTGCGTATGTGTCCCTGAATCTAACGTAATGCCTCTCTCATGAAATCTTTGTCCTGCCTGGATTGAGCGAGATGCAGGGACATTCTGAAGGTGAAAACGGGTTGGTGCTCACTGCATAAAAGGGTCGGAAAGTCTGAAACCCAAGTCCTATGGACAGGTATTATGCATTCACACCATTAACCTGCTGCTATGAAGGAGGATGTGTGACACACTGCCAGCTAAATTCTTAGTCTGTTTAGTGAGCATAAATATATGTGGTGAGTTGTGAGGGAAGTCATGTTAAACTAATTGAGGTAAAAATTTACATTGCATTTGCATCATCCTTGTTATTTAATTAGGGCTTTTAGTTTTCTGTCATGAAATTTTTGTTACTTTTTCAGTAACCATCTTGTTTACACACAGTTAGCCATGTTGTACATGTACTGTGGTGTACTTGATTCAGTTAATATTTTAATAGAAATATATTTATTAATAATTAAATTATTCGATAGAAATATACAGTGTATTTATTAGTGGCAAATTAATTTATAAAGACTTTGGTCAGTACCATTCCTGGTCTGTGGCAAATAGGCTAAACACTGCAGCGTGGGATGCAGAAGAACAGGCAACATAAACACAAATTCCATCACCAATGCAATCAGCAATGGTTGCAAAACACTCTGTCATACCAAATGGTTGTGAAGGGCTGAGTATTGCAGAAAGAAATGCACTGGAGATCTGATGGAGCGAGCGTGAGACACTGCCTTACAGCTAATCAATATACTCCTAAATGGATATCCACTCCTATTGATTTTGCCGAGCCACTCTGATGGAAATTGGTGCTTTGCTTCCCATTTCTGGGGTGTTGCGAGGTGGAGAAAAATTGTTCATCATTTCCAATTCATTTGAAATGGATTGATGGGCAAAGAGGGCTGTTATAGGTCACTTAAGCAAGTGAATTGATGTGTTTATAAAATAACATCCGCCACAATTCATACTCATGTAATTCCTGACTGCTTGTTTGATTTTTCTCAAGCTGAAGTATAGCAGTGATATACATTGTATTTTTTACTGTTTCTTGAACTCCTACAATTGTATGCTGCTTAGGCTGACATATTCAACTTGTTTCTGGCAGTAATGAAGGGCTTGCTTACCCTGTTACAGTACTTAGTTTTTGTGGTGTTTCTTAAGCTTTTGCAATCACAACGCTCTAAATTGAGTTTGTCCAGACAGGCACAACAAACCATGTGGTCCTTAGGGCTCTGGCCTGGTCCCTCCAAACCTTGTTATAGTCTAATCCAATTCTCTCCTTTTGGAGGCAGTACTTGGATGAAAGTCTTGATTTTGAAACCCCCTCCCCCCCCCCCCCAAACAAAAAAGAAGTGTTAGCACTGCATGCAATTCCTTTTAGCGTGTGATCCTGATACTACGTACCTGTCTGCAACAGCCTGTTACTGGTTACTGAATTTCTGAAAAAATACCGTGCAATGCACAAGAAACCCTCGGCCTGCCACTTAGCGTTTACTCTGTGAGGATGTCATTTTGGACCCCTTGTGACCTATAAACAATTTTTTCCCCAAGGTATAAATGCCCCTTCATTGCACAAGCCCTTCATTAACTTAGCTGAACTGATAATTGCTACATGGCGGCATATGACCCCTGCGACCTCAAGAATAGGTGAAGGACACACATCTTCTTAACTCATCCAAGGTCTTTTCCTAAGATAGAATCCCTGTAATTTGCATGATCCTTGCATCGATTTAGCTGAATTCATCATTTCTACAAGGTTCGGAATGGATTTGGAACCCTGTGACCTCAAAAATAGGTCAAAGTCACCCACTCTCAAACTTAGGCAATTTTTATCCCTAAAGTTAATTGGCTAAAGGCATAAATTGCCCTTAGTTGCATAAGGTCTACAGTAACTTATCTAAAAGGATCATTTCACCAGGTTCAGAATGATTCGTGTGACCTGAAAAATAAGTCAAGGTTGCCAATCTTCAAACTCATCCAAAATCTTCCCCTAAGGCATAATCCCTGTAAATTTCATGGTCCTAGCATCAAAATTACTGAAGTTATCATTTCTACAAGGTTCGAAACGGTTTGGACCCCTGTGAACTCAAAAGTAGGTCAAGATGTCTCTGAACTAATCCAAGGTCTCCCCCTAAAGCATAATCCCTATGAATTACATGATTGTACGATCAATACATCTTAAGTTATTGCTTCTACAAGAGCGATGGACAGACAGACGGACAGCTAGCGTGACAGACAGCAGGATGCCACAGGCGATGGCAATACTCATCGGCCATTACTATGGCCTATTAAATTATAATGGTGTGAAGCTTAATTGATTGGCTGTACACAACTGTAGGGTCTTTCACTTGCTCAAGTGTAGATATTTGTTCCAGCAGTATTTTAATGATTGTGATGATGAGGTGTCTTGTTCACTTTATCAATCTCTATCTTAATAATTAATTCTCTAAAAATGATAAATAAATAAATTTATATCTTACCCTGATTTTGACTATTTTACTGTGTTCTGTTTCAGTCTCGTAATTGCATTTGAAGTCTCAGCTCTAGTCAGCCTTGTGTATGATGTGACAATTAAAACAAGTGAGTATACTGTTTGGTTTACTGTTATTATAAATGCTTTAAAGTTAAAATCATTCTGAATTGTGTTTGCTAATTTTCCTTTCCAGTTGGAGATGATACAAACGGATGTAGCGGTGTATTTGTAAGTAGATATTTTCAAGTCTATTGTTCTTTAAGTATTTGCATTTTAATTCATTGATTAAAGCAGAGATGCCAAGTTCTTGAGTGGCGAATGCGGGAGTTTTGGCTCTTTCCAACCAGTTTACATTAAAATGCTAAATATTTATTCTGGTCCTCATTGCGTGAGTTAAATCAAAATATGATGAAAATACTCAAGTCGAGAGTCGCGAGTTAGCAACCAAATGCCTGAGACTTGACTTGGCATGTCTGATTAAAGACACAGGAATCAGTTAAAATCACCGATATGTACATACGTGTATTCTATTTCAGTTGCACATGCAGCAGCTCTATACTCCAGTGTTTGGAACCTTTATGGTATGTAACTTTAAATGCATAGAATAAATTTATGCATTTTTTTATATTATAATGATATTGTTTAGTTTCCATTTCAAATCTGTTTTTATGCTCCTCTTACAGATTGTAAAATTCATGCTGCCGATATGGGCGATGTTATTTGTGTTCCATCCCATAGAGGTCACCAGTGATTGTGAGGACTTGCTGCCAGTAATCAGTGAAGATGGGGTAAGCAGAGTCATCATCTTCAGTGTTAAGATTCTTGCTGTTCTTCAGTTTAGGGTTGCAGCGACTTTTCCAATTTTGCAATTAGATTTCATTTAAAAGATTAGTTGCACGTATATACTTCTATATTATAATAGTGATACCATAAAGTGTGACTTGTGTGACAATTTTTAATAAATTATTAGCTTCTCGGATTGATGAGAAAGATGCTGACAGAAAAATAAATAACATTTCCCGATGTTATTTAATATGAAATTTCATTTTATTCCTGGATTTTTAACTAACCGACCGATTAAAAATTGCCTTGAGAGGATCTGAGAAGTTAAAGATAAAATAAGTGTGGCCTTTATTTATACAAATGGTGTATGTTGATAAATAAAGATACACTATTAGTCTGTTACCTTAAATGGGGTTAATGACCAGCCTATTCAATACAGCGAAAAAAGTTCTTTATCATAGGGATTAGGGAGTGTGATTCTTATCAGTGCAATGTGATAATTAATTGTTAGTGATCTAATGTTTAGCTGATTATAATCCTGGTACTGATGTTCTGGTGATAATGTCATTAAATGTGAATGTTATTTATCATTTCAGACTTATACATCAGTTTTTACTCCCCCGTATGACACGAGGAATCGTTATAAACCCCTTTTCCAACCTGGTGCTGGAGGAAATACACCAGAAACGTCAGACTTTACCCCCTCCCCTTCTCCATCTCCTTCTACGCCAGTCTTTGGTCCTCTTAGACGATCCGCATCTTATTTAACAACCATCCGAGAAGAGAATGGCAATGAAAGTGAAACAAGTAATGGACAGGGGGAAGAAGATCGGAGGAACATCTTGTCTTGACAGCAGCGCCAGAGTCATCATGGCTACCAACCCGTCTCCAGTATCCCGCTTCTAAACATCTTCTCCAATTAGGAGCAGATGAATGACACAGGGATTTAACAAAACTGAATGTGATAATTTTTTGACTGTTGCTTCAGTAATCAAAATCACTGAATCATTAATTAGGAGTATGCGTACAATACATGCTGCACAAAGTTGTAGTCCAGATTACCACTGGATATACTGGTGATACACAAAAACTGTTGACGTAAAACAAACCTAACCTTTTATGTGTGTTTTAACTATGTATTTTTCCTTTTCTTTTACTCTCAGCATTTCCTTTCCAAATTCTGATGTGATATCTATTCCTTATGTTCGTATATATTCACAACATACTCTATCTTTATTTTCTTACAAAGTATGTAATTTATTATTCTATATTGTTGACACGATGAACTTGTTTGTGTGATTCATTATATTGTCTGCCCTTATCATGTTATCGTATAGACTTATACTCAACAATTGGTAGTGAAATATCGTTGGACTGTGATGCTTATTGATCCATTAGTCCTTGGATCAGTTTTAATGCTGTATTAATTACCACTAATGCACACCCTCGACAGGTGAGCTACCATAGCATATTTAATTTAATGTAATTTGATTGCCTGCCACATGAGTGATTTTCCACTCCTGCTCTCAGCAACGAATATATAATGTTATTAATAAATGCATGTGTTCTTGCATTGTGCCATTTTAGCTCATTTTGTTAGCCAATATATACATGACATATATTATATATTGAAAATATTTTCGAGTTGTTTTTAAATTGTAATTGCACCTGCAGTGCAGGTTTGTTGTGGTTTCACATGGTGAAATTTCACTTGTTTTTTGCGGATAGTTTTGATTTTGAGGTGAAGTTAGAAATAAAGGTTGACCATTTACAGTTGGCCTCCTTTTTCCGATAAGATCTGTGTATTTAAATTGGGAGTATGTGGACCAAGAATTATTCCAGGGTCTAGTGGGCGTCAGACAGGTAAAGCAGAAGCCAATGACCAAAAGCATTGAGGGAATGGGGGGGGGGGGGGGGCTGCAGTGATTCAAGGCAATTTCAGAACAACGGAAGTAATTCTGATTACAAGCAGATTTGTTGGCCAGAATGGTGTAAATAGCATATTAATTTATCATTGAAGTCATTGGTGAAGCCTCCTGCCCCTCCTCCCCAAAAATAGCTTTGGCCAGAGATGGCAAGTCAATGAGCATTTTATATGATGAGCCGCCCACTCGCCCTACTTGCGACGCTCACCCCCCTCTTCGCTTATGTGGTGATAAATTATTGACTATACAGAGTCAGTTTTGACCCATTTGTCATAAACAAGGTACATAGAATGCACAATAAATTGTATATAATACAAACATATAAGTTATTGATTATACTAACTAAAACATCCAGCACTACTGATCACTGCTGATCGGTATTCATGTATTGCACATTTTCTATAGCATGAATCACAGTGAATATATATCTCATAATACTAAATATCAATACTAATTATCTCAGTCTAACAGTAGCTATTATATATTGCCTAGCACCTCTACTGCACCATCAAAATTTAAACAGTTTACTGCATGGTCTAGCAACAAGAAAAATAATAGGGTCATAGTTCACATTGGCCATAATTTCAAAATGTCAGCTTATTACATTACATTGGCTGGCACCGAGTAGATAAATTGATTAATGTCCGCATTGTTTCCAAACGATAGTTTACTGAATTAAATGGTCTAGCACCAATTACATAGAATAAACAAAATAATCATAGCATAGTGATATTTGCAAATAGTCCACTGTTCAAAATTTGTGGGGGGTGGCAGGCAACTTTGTGCTGACCCTGTCGTAATAATAGCCCAATGCTGGATATATTCAATATTCAGGGGGAGGGAATGGTTTCCATTGTGCTGACCCTGCCGTTGATTGCCCAGGTATGCAACAGGTAGCTTTGAACTGACCCTGTGAGCTTAGAATAACACACAATACTCTGACACAGTGCCCACTACCAGTTTTCACTTATCATGCTTATGTATTGTGTAGCTGATTCAAGTTATCCAGTTGTGTTTTGTCATAGAGTGTGAGAATAATTTTAGATTTAGCTTGTGTATGATTCTGGTTATTTACTTTCATAAGAATTACTTTAATGATTGATTACTTTATAGCTTGTTCAGGTTTCTCTTGTTAAAATATATGCAATCAGTTGAGATGACTTCAGTAATTAGGCAAATGGCAAAGAAGATATGAAAATAGAACTGTTGTTATTTTAACATATTAATTGAGATTGACTTTTTCCTGTTATGTTCTAAGGTGCTATAGTCAAGTGCAATTAGCCATGGCAGGGAATAATTTGAATGGGTCTGTAGCCAATGCATAATATGACCACAATAGTGTAAGTAAGTTAAAAGAAGATGTCACAGCATCAGAGTTGAGGTAGTCAACACTTAGTTTGAACGGCCACAGTTTGCAGAAGTAGTGACTTTATGCACTCTAATGCTAATACAGAAGTATTCCTCCATGGCAACTTGAAGAATGACATCAGTGTTTACCAGTCTGAATGCAAACCCTCAGGGTGGAGTTCACACAATGTTACACACTTTTACTAGCCTCTATGTTGTTTGCACCTCCAATTTAATGTCCCAGGCATCGACATCCATCTGAGATTAAGAGTGCCCGGGCCAGTAATCAAACCCGTGACCTTCAGCAGAGCTGGCCAATGTCGATTGGCAAATGCCTTAACCATTAGGCCCCCCGCACCTGCTACATCAACAATGGGTTTTTGGGTAATAATAATTAATTTGTTGTCAACCACTCAATATATATATCAGTATATATGTGATGCTTGGGTGGTTTTTTTTCCAATTGAACTACCTAAAATGCTTAGTAATGTAAAATGCACTTTATCAGTGTTTATATTTGCCTATTGCCACATTATAGGCACTGTTTCATCTACTGTTTCCACTTCATGAACCTCCCTACCCGGCTTATTCAAAAACCTTTCAGGTCTGCCCCAACCCCACATTTTTAAATGGAACAGCCCTTATAATTTTGTAAATTAATTGCTTGCGGACTTCCCACCCAGTTACTGTCCCAGGGTTCCATGCTCAACAGGCAGATTTGTGATGAACCTGCCTTTGTGAAGGAACCTGCTTGTGTGAATGTTTCATCTGATCAAGACAGTCTCATAGTCACTGAGCAGAGCCGTCATAATTTCCAAGACCATGAGAGTTTTGAACAACTCAAGCTTACTGTCAATTTACATGGCAAGACAACTTAAGTCTGTTGTCCAAATATTCCACTTGAAGCTTGCTTTCCACAAAAGACTACTGGAACCTCTTCAGCATTTGTGACTGAAGCACACATCTTAGCAGTATAATCCTAAGACAAGAACTCGACAATGCTGAAATAAATAAGTTTATTTGATTTGTGTCAGATTATTTACAAAATCATACTGCAAAAATGCAACCTATAGCTTGAACTATGAACACAATGAACTGTATAAAATAAAAGGGCAGGAGGTATGTTGCATTTATAATGGACAGTATGAAGCACTTTAAGGATATGGCACGAAATGCAAATGAAGCAAATTCTGTTAAGCAAACTAATAGACCTGTCATGACAAGTACACAGACTTTTATGACACTGAAAAAGACACACAAAAAACATCATAAATCACTCGGTAAAGAGAGAGATCCAGAATTCAACGAAAGTTGAAAATAACACAATTATGATTCCCATATACAATTTAGGACACATAATAATAACACATATGTGTATAAAGGAGTTATAAACGTTTCCAGCCATAATATGGTATAAAGCGAGGATTACATAACAATGGTTAGATAAACAAAAATTAATTTCTAAGGAACAGATCATAACTCGGCTGCATGCTAAGTATTTCGCTGTTTTAAGCTGAGGGCAGCCTATGTAGCTAGCCAGACTAATCCCATTCATATGAGATAGAGATTTATGTAGATCGATTTCAACACGGAGATAAAATAAGCATTTAGTGCAGTTGTTGAGACACACCGGGTATACATCACACACTTGGACATTTGGCACATCATGAAGCAACCAAACCTTGCACTCCATCCCCAAATATACTTTCGTTTAGTGGGTACTTCTAATTGGTTCTTTAAACTCGTGGTTTGGAATGTCAGCTGTGTACAGGCACGCGGCTATTTACAAATATATACAGATTATGTATGTAAAATACAAATGTTACAATATGGAGCTTCGAACCTCTCAAACCTTTCAAGAATCGCAGACATTGTGCCCTGCTACATCACATTTGCAAATTACCTTGTAAACAGCAAATTACCTTATAAAAATATAGCAATGACATACTTATATCATAGTCTCCAATACAACTGCATCAATCTATTACTGCAAGGTATAATAGCAACAATCAAGTGTATATTATCACAATATACAATGAATGAAAGTGACGAAAAGTCCCCAATTATGACGAGATTCTTCAGGTGACTTCATAAGTAACACAGATGTACTGCTGCATTTCTAAGCACATGGAATCCAGTTCATGTAGCTGTGAAGAATAAGATGATTGAGATGAATGTACATGTTATTCTGTTAATTACATGTACGAGTAGATGTTATTCATAAATGAACAATATTGTATGATAAAATGGTTGAGTCTGCACTCTGAAAGCACTGTATTGGAACTTTACACAATGGTCACAATGTACTTCCTACTTCTTGGATATATCTACGCTCGTTGTCACAAGGTTTTATAATATGCCAGTTACCTAACTGCATTGAGGTTCGACTATTATTGCACTAACTATTACAGCAAGAATTTTTACCTTCTGGAGAATTTTACAAGATGAGCCAAAGTTTTCAACAGGCTCGCGCTGTGTTCGTCAGTAAATTTATGGCATTTCCTATACTATTCCCCAGCAAGTAAATTCAGCAAAAATACTGCATGAATACGGAGGTCGGTAGTCTACACTCAATATTACAGCAAGATATAGTTGTCCACAATTTTACCCCTAAGCTACATTATCCGCTCCATCATCTTTTCCATTGTCTCCAAGAAGTGGAGTGAGACTGCTGACAGTGCATTGGTTGGCATCTGGCGGTTCAAATTCAATCACACAGCTTTCAGTGCTACCCATTTTAACAGTGCATGTCTTTGGTGGTTCAGCAGTATTTTTTGGTTCAGTTGTGTGACCAACTGATGCAAACTGAGGGTTAGCAACCTCATCGTCAGCACGGGAAAATGTGACAGCTTTCACAGGAGTTGATGGCTGGATGTCCGGCTCCTTCAGGTCTACCCATGGTTTCATAGGACTGATGGGGAGTGAGGGAGGTAGGTGATTCTCATCACGGTGGACAGCAGATGACAAATCATGCATAGTTGAGCTGGGGCTTACGCACACACTTTCCCCATCCAATACAGATGCAATAGAGAACCCTCTTTCGTATCGCATGTGTCTACGTCCTGGCATGGGACTGTTTCCAATCTTTGGACTCTGAAGGCTGCTTGGCAACTCATGATGTGACCCAATAGGAGACTTGTTTTGCTTGCGATAGTTAAAATACGTAGCTGCGTGTTTTAAGTTGCGGTCCAGCTGGGCATGAGAACCTACCACGCTGTCAGATATGGACTGCTGGCTGACACTCCGGTGGTGGTGCAGGTTTTGAAAGAGACGCGGATGATGGATGGGAACAGGACTGCTCATGCCCGAGTCCACTTTCAGCGTTGGAAAGGAGGGTGCTGGAGACTTCAGTGCATTGTTATTGGTTGGAGCATACAACGTTTCTCCTTCCATAATGGTTTCCATGGGGTTGACCACCTTCATACCGTCATCAGACACACTGGAAAAATTAATGAAATCATATGTATCTCTCAAACATAACATTTAACTAGAATGCACATGGGATGTAGGGACACTGTTATCCATAAAGAGGTCTAAATTGCTGAACATAATGAAGCATAGGCCCATGGGATCAACTGGGGATGGAAATCACGGCATTTTCCCAACATTTATGCGGGTTGCATACTAGGCCAAGAACCATTTTCGCGACGATCAACTGAGGAGCTGCACACAGTTACTAAAACGGAAAAAGGACCGATAACAGACAAAACTTAGTTGGAATGAGTGAATAACACACACATTTAGCGTTAGAATGGGAAAGGCCTTAAGGTGCTCAATAATGGCAACTTAGGCAAAAACAGCAAGGTCGCTGTGTGGGCTTCCCCCAATGGGGGGGGGGGGGGGGTTCCCTTGACGACGTCATACGGAACTCTCGCATGATCACGAGACTAGCAAAAATGGAAGTATTACAGCCAAAAAGACCTGTAACTGACAAAACTAAGTTAGCCTACGACGGTTAGTTGTGAAGTTTGAAGCAAGCATGCTGTAAGTTGATGGCGAGTGTGGGCTTGCCCCACTGGGGGATTCCCTTGATGATTTCATATGGACGGATCGCAGAAAGTGAAGGATCCAAGGCGTGGCAAAGAATGCCTGTGTGTAGGAGACTGCAGCTATAGAACACGTCGAAAAGCAATACCAGCGAAAGACGGCTGCTTGCAACTTCTGTTTTCATCGGCTATACGCATGAGTGATTTTGGCGACATCACCCAGGAGGCGACATCATCTCGCGAGACCGTAGTGATAACAAAAGCTCTCCCCCCTGTGGGGACATAGCTAAAAACTCATCTTATAAACAACTTTACATCTCACAGACAGCATATTATCCTGTCCTTGACCTTTTCTGTCTTTCTTTCAATAATGTCAATGCAGCAAAACTATACAATACAATAATAACTTATGTTTGTATTTAGTACACATTACACAGGATTAACTGTATCCAAGTTGTGATGGCATACCTGATCTGAGCTGTGGAGCCCATGAAGGGCTGACTGAATGAACGCAAAGCAGATTTTGTGTAAGGCAAATATTCTGGAGGACTTTCATCCCAGTAGATGTCTCTCTCAAGATTGGGGTAGTTTCCGCACATGTCATCAACTCCCAGGTACGACACCTGCAAATAAAAAGAACTCCATATAAGGATAAGACATCTTTATTAAAGTGACATGTGAAAATATACAATGAGTCAGAATAAATATAAACTTTAACAGCGTTTCACCCAGCCCTCTAGTGGGCTTATATGTCACTAGCTTTTAATAAAATACATAGTTTGGTAATTGACAGTAAATTTTAATATTTCTTTTTTTACATCGCATCTATTTTTGGTTCTGCAAGTCCATTCGAGATGACGTCACGCGTACCCAGAATTCAGTGCGTTCGCGTGGTTTCCAGAAGAAAGACGCTTTTACCCGCTGCATATTTTCTGACTTATTTACCTCAATTTAAGGACTTTCATTATCCATCTATTACTGCTGGATTGTCCCCGGACATCCAGAGACTTGTTATCTACCATTTGATCCATGTTGATGGTCAGAAACGACGTTTAAATTTTGTCTTAGTTGCATTGCTTTACTAAAATATTTCGCTGTTTCTACTTGAGAATCTCTATATATATATAATATGGATGTTTTATTCATCTGTTAAGTATCATCATTTATACACATTTCACGTCAAATATCACCATTGATACAATGTCACAATAGCAGCAATACAGATACACTACAACATATACGTACTGGATTACTTGGTAACAACCATTCTATTCTATATAACAGCATTTCCTGAGAAAAACACCCACCTGCATATTCCTGTCAATGATCCAATTCATATCAAAGTCATCATCATCTTCACCAAACGGATTAATCATTTGTTCAGCCACCTAAAATAAACAAGCCAGTAAATGAGTAAAATATTTTTTCCAGTTACACGAAGATGAGTATCACTTCGCAGCTGGACTAATCTGATAGCAAGTTCACTTTACACAACAAAGGCTGGTAACTGATCACATTATAAACCTGCTACATGATCAACGCCAAACATTTTTAAACTACTTTTTCACAAGGTTGCACCATGCTGAGTCATTTGAATTCTTTTGTTGTCTATACACATAATTTATACTTCAAATTCCTAAATGGGTGGGCCCGGTGGGGATTACCAAACTTTTGAGACAAAGAATTTACCAAGTCACTACAAATTATAACACATTCTGGAGTATTAGTTGCTTAGAGGTCCATGGTGATCAAGCATATTACAGTAAACCTTGATTAAGTCCAATTGATTTCTGGCAAGGCAAAGTTTGGTCTTATGCAAAAGATACATAAATAGAATAAATAATCCAATTAAATTCATATGTCTGTTAACGTTGGTTCCAGCTGCGCAAAAATTAAACCCAAGCACATTGAACTTCAACAACGTTTAACGTATGTATTCTTGTCAGAAGTTCATAAGAGCTATTGATTTAGCCATAATTCAGATTTGAGCTTTGCAGGTCACTGAACGCCAAACAATGATGTAAACAGATACAACAACAAAAGAAAACTGCAACGCCAAACAACGATGTAAACAGATACAACAACAAAAGAAAACTGTCACACTTCACTGATTTTTACGTGAAACTTTTGTCACATAGTGTGACCACATGAAGTAATCACTGAAATCTGAGAGTCCTTTAATCTTTTTAATGTCACAATAATGTGCGCAATAAATTCAAACCGACTGATCGGTTGTCTTACCTTGAGCCAACCCATGTAGAAGAAGAATTGTAATACTGTAAAGACAGGCAGATAGAGATCAACATCATGACCATGGTAACCCATCACAGGATCAAGAAACTGTCGGCCCATGATACAGCCGAGGAAGAAGGTGTATGTTGCCAGTGTTGTCACCTGAAACAGATTGATTTGATCTTCCTTTACATTTCAACTTTCATGTCTTGCAACTAAAGGTTTCTTTAAACATAAGATTACACCGACTGCAGGACATTGAGACATGCCATCATTCATAGAAATAAAATGGACCACCCAAAGGGCTGTTTCTTTTATATTTTTAACTTGCTTGGTGCAAAAGGTTGAATACCCACAAAACCATCTAATTTTTTCTTATGCATTCACTTTACAAGTTTCTTTCATAACAAATTTGTTGATAAACAACATTGTAAGACAAAGGATAATACCTGGGTGTACACCAGTGGAATGCTAATCCAATCATAGCTGTAGAGAGTTCCCAAGTTTGATCTATATTCGAGCATTGCCTGCGAAACAAAACAAATTTGCATGTCAAAAACTGGAACAACCGCGTCAAAAGAGTAAAAAAATAACAAAATTGCAATGTTTACAGTCAACAAGAACAAAAAGAGCATAAAATTGGTTTAGCCTAATTATATTGTGCAACAAAATCCTAAAACAATGCATCATTTTTCTGTCAAAATGTCAATATTACAGAATTACAGAGAACAAATGATTTCACAATCATGAAATTACACTGCAAATTACAGCAATCTGGCAGTGATAGGGGTAGTGCACTTACATCCATGACCTCTTTGAAGAGGAAACTGTCCGGGATCCTGCCCTCGTTAAATGCGTCTTTGAGGACATTAGCGATCCAGACAAATGGGACCCACCACTTGCCATGGGGCGTGGATATTTCATTTAATGCTTTCTCCTCACTGTCAGTCAGGATTCCTGAAAAACAAATTGACAATTCAAACAACTGTTGCACTCACAAGTACCTCTAGCAAAATCGGTTTGTTTTCCTACCTCGCACAAAAAAAGAGACCCGAGGTTGTGCAGTTCACAGTTTGTAGAACTGACATACCACCTTGGACTTACCGTGACTATTCAGCAACTCGCCAGGACTAATATCTCCTAAGTGGTCTAAGAAAAAGCTTACCTCAATAACAGATACCTACATTTTGTTGGATCACCTCATCCTTTTTGACCAAATCCGCATCAGCTGTTTTTATGATCACTTGGAAAGAAGGCTTTGTTAAGTACAGGCTGGAAAGCTATCCAGCACTCATAAGCAACAGGAGCATAGGTCGCAAATCTGTAATGCAGCTGTTTGTCTTGGGTTTCAACAAGAATGCAGGTGATGCTTCATTTGATGATTTACTTTAGACTTTTCCGCCACAAGTAATCCTCACCCTCTGAACGAGGTACCTAGATCCTGGAGAAAATTAAAAAGTACCGGTGATGAATTATAAGATCAGGAGGCTGGGTGGGACCTGCAGAGGAGTGGAACTAGATGGGTAGAGGATGCATGACATTGTAATGAATGCGTAATAAAGGCGTGTTAGATAGGGGTGTCTGGTAATGAGACGTCCAATCACTCATTCACACATAATAACATTAACATGGTAGTCGAAGAAATATTAATACATGAAAATTATGTAGTGACATGAAGTCAAGTGACACGTGGAGCCAGAAGTATTTGGATTTGAACACAATCCACAACATTTTTAAACAGGATCACCTGAGCCTTCACTTTACTACAATATTTTCTTGGAAGTCAAAACTGCAATATTTCATTTTCTCCTCATTCATTCAAGACAGTGCATAAGACTAGAAAAGCAAAGCTGACAACATAGATTTGATTTCTTTGAGTGACTCCTTAACATTCAATTTAATTATCCACATTTACATGTTTTGAAGAGTTCTGTAGCAAATAAGTTCTTCATTTGGCCCAAAAATTCTCTCGAATTATCAAGTACAATGTGTTTGCTGTTACAGACTATTTCACTTTATTCTTTGCCAATAAGGCATTACGATATTACTTGTAATGAAAAGTCAGCCTCATTAGTGTGAGTCAAAGAAAACATATCCTTGCGATTAAAGAATCAGGAGGTCTTGCAAGAAACAGAACCAACAGGTCATAAATAACTAGTGAACCGGGAATGCCATCTGCAAAATAAAACAAACTTATCCGCATTAGTACTCTGATATGACATCAATTGCCTTACAAGATAATATTCAGCAACATGACTACCTACCTCCATGAGTAGTGTGGCATCTGAGGATACCGCCCTTGCTCTGACATTCGAAATTCATAAGTGTGAAAAATACTCAACCAGTGCAATTTTTCCCATTAAAGTTATATATGCAAAATCCCATTAAAAAAAAATTAAAAATTTTTTAAACACCAACCACATTTTTTGCACTGCGCTCCCAAAATCAATATTTCACCATAGTGCAAATGTAAATCATTGTCATATTAACAGACATGAAGTTTTAAACATTTTTGTGTCATTGTTTCTTCCTATTACATGTCTCAATTATATGACAGTTAGCTGTGTATGTTCAGCTGCATGTTGTTTGGGGTTAAATAGCTGAACATTTCCATTTAAATACTTTTATATACAGTGCGCTTTCAATGATTAATTGATGCTATGCTACAATTAGCATAGCACATCTATTGATTTGTTTGCCCTTCAGAGCAAAAATTATCCGGAGCTGGGCGGTATATTATCAGACCATAGAATGTTTCAGTATGGGCTCATTTACAAGGAAGGGTTTGATGTCATTAATTAGAACATCTACTCTTGCTATAGCCAGAATGCTTATACACTGCAACAATGATGGACCATGACTGGGGCAGACATTGACAACACACTTGAACTTTCCATATCATGTGCAAAATAGTTGAGCTGTCATGAACAACGCATATTACTAGCCTACTAATTATTGATACAAGTCCCACAAAAATTTGCAAACTCATCAATTCAATCATATATCGTTAATACAACACTTTACAGTTCTCTTCCGTTCACAATGACTACTGAACTAGGACTGATAAATGATGTGCAGTTTTGGCACTCGGTCTTGACAAGCTTTGTTGAAACATTTCGCATGACTGATGCTATACTGTTTCAATAATGTAACTTAGCATGCGGCAAACTTTATTCGGCAAATTGGGATTATCATGATTATGTACCACCAAATATTGGGATGAGCCGCAATAAATCTTTCTGAATTATTATTGAATTAAAATACAGTTGTATAACTCGTATTTACAGGTTCAAACGCCATTAAATGCTAGGTACTATTAAATTTAGAATGAAACATTCAAGATTCTTCGTTAATGACAGCTCAACATAAATGATGCTAGTGGTGACATCAGTGTTCCAGCTACGATTTGAATTGGGCATGGCGCACAAGGATATTAAGGCACCTAAATAGACTCGTATAGAGCGCCCAGTCTTTACCTAATTTCTGGCAAAGTCTTTACCTAATTTCGGGCATGGCGCTCACAAAATTGGGCATGGAGCAAGGGGTGTCAGGCATGGTGCATCGCCATGCTCAAATGGCCTGGCTGGAACACCGCGACATCACAATGACATGTCATCTGGCAAGTACCACTTATATCATCTTTGATCATTCGCCAATAGCAAGAAATGGGAAAGGGAATAACACATGAAATAAATTGAACATTTGCCATGAAGAAAACATGTGCGCTTAAAAATTAAAGAGAAACCTTTCATGCCTCAAGCATATATCTGCCCCAGCATTTCCTTTTAGGATCATTTAATATCAGATTCACTTTTCTTTTTCTGGCTTTCTTTTTTAAGGTGACTTCATCTGCTTCAAAAAACACACCCAAAGTTTATCTTTTCACAACTCCCTTCAAAAACAGTCTATGAAATGAGATGCCAGTTCACTTTTTATACTTTCAGATGGAACTTACATTTTCTTCTTTCTTTTTTTTTTAGTCAGCACTTTTACATATCCTAAGTAACGCAGTGTATGGAACTTGATGTTTCTTAAAGTTTACATTATTTGCAAAGTAAATTTTGGTAATGGGCACCGAATGTATAGGCAGAACCACTGACATTATGCAATGGTATTTTTTTTATAATTTTCTCTTTCATAAGCCTTTATATGTGCCAAACTTTTTCCATAAGAAAATGAAAGATTTATATTATCTCCCATTTCATTCAGCACAGCATGTCTTCTTTCAGTTTCATAAAATTTTGTAGATTGGCGGCCTTTCAGACATCCTGCACGAACATGTCATGTGGGCACAAAGTGTCCCTTCAAAAGAGGCCTCATGAATGGATCATTGAACTTCAGTCAAATACAGAACACTAGATAATTTTTCTAAATTAAAAAAATATATATCCCAACAATATTGCTATATTTAACAATTACTTAATTCAACATGGTTTAAATTTAACTACAGCATAGTACTTTTGATTCAGTGACCAACATTTCCAGATTCACTGCATTTTATAACTGAATTGACACTTGTCAATGATTCATTCATAATCAGAATAAATGGCACCTAATCCAAGAGGATGAAATTCCATCTCAAAAGAAGAAATGCTACCCTGAATTAAAGGAAGTCAGGAGTGAATTTGGGAATTAACATCAAGTTCCAAAATAGTAATCTGACAGCAAGAGTAGATGTTACCTTGTTTTAATTTATATTTTTTAAAGTACTTCGACAGTACACATTAAAATCACAAGTATCAACGCATATTTTGAGGTGTGCCATTTCTTAAATGCACGCTTGATGAATCACATAAAATTTGTTATCTACGATCAGTATATCACATCCAACACTTCCTTGAAAATGCTCTTATCAGTTTTGAGCATGAGCTAGCTCAGTTATAGCGTCAATGAAACGAAAGTAATTTACAAAAACATGAATTTTGAAAATAAGTTGAACTAACAATGCTCAAAACTGACATTTATGATGGGCACAGTTTGGAAAAATAAGGACTATTATTAACATTTGGGACTCAGTAGATATGAAGACACATGATGGCTATGTGAAATGATGTTCAGGGTAATTCACCGATTATCTGGGGATGAGCATATTTGTTGGGCCAGTTCAATGAAAAACCAGCAGTGTGGTTTTTAAAGGTGAATGTGAAGAGAAGGCCATTTTCTTTTTTAAATCCAATAAATTCAAAATCGAGGTTAAGCAATAGCAGTTGGTAAGGTCAACATACCTGCATCGATTAGATGCTCCATGGTGGGGAATCGTTTCTTGACAGATACACTTGTGGCTTGGAAGACGAGGAGACTTGCCAGGGTCAAGTAGCGCATCACAGTTCGCCGGAACAGTCGGCCCTTTTCGTCAAGTCCCTCTATCACTGTAGTTACATACAGCATCACCCTGAAATAAAATGTTTCAATTACAAAATACAGGCATAACTTAGGTACCAAGGCTGACCCGTTTTTGTTTTTAACTGTACAATTACAAATCCAATATATGTATAAACCATTACTCCTTACCGCATTGAACATTGAAGCTTAAAAAAAATGCAAGCAAAATATTTAGAACAGTTTACTACAATACCTTAAAATTGAATCCATTTTTATCAGTTATAAAGGTATTGAAGTTCTGTCTATTGGTTTGACTGTAGCCTTTGTGCACTTACTTGTCTGGCCAGGGAATGCAGAGGTATTGGTTCCACCATCTTGTCACAACAATGGCAACATAGAAACCCAGTATAAAAGACAATGGGATGAGATTCGTGAAGGTTTCACAGTGGAGCACCACTTTTTCAAAGACTCTGAAATACCAATTGGACATCTTCCTCAATCATTATGACACATTTCCAAGAAGCTTGGGGTCAGACAGGCTACGGCATAAAATTATGCTATTTTTACAACAGGACTTAGTTTTAGAGTTTCAGGAAGTTTCAGGAATATAAGAGGATTTCAGCGCAACATGCTCTCAGCTCAAGAATTTCATTACGGGATGGCCTTCATGCACTATCCAATTTAACAGGATGTTCAACCGTAAAAATTCTGTTGACCCATTACATCCTATTTTATTTCCCAAAATAAATCAAATGAGAATATTCACAAATTTATTATTCAAATTTTTAAATTTAATTTACAGAGGAGGAATATAATAAATCCACACAATTACTTACCTTCTCTGAAGTTCAGAAAGTGCAAATCTGTATATTAAGCTGCATGTGGTGTACAGAGAAATAAAGATGAGCATTTCTTTGTACACGAGTTTGTAGACACTGCCCTTCCAGTAGAAGAGAAGGCGGGAGAATGCACAGAGTCGTGCATTGGCCACTTGTCCAGTGTAAGTGACCGTCATTGTTGTAGACTATCAGACAAACAATAAGGACTCAGTGGAAATAACTGGTAATTTGTCGTTTTTTCTTGACTGCTGCCACACGATGAGCGTTGAGGTACGTCGAGAGAGAACAGCTTGATCAAATGAATGAGGTAGCAGTTGTTGTGATCACAGCTGTGGGATTTTATATTGACCTGTAAAAATAGTTTTGAAAGTTATGACATATATAATTCCTAATAGTGAGTATTTTTTACTTTCAGAAAAGTCTTTAGCATTATCAATCATCACAAATGAAATTTTCTGGCTAACTACTACGTATATGAATATAAATAATTAAAATTCAAACTTACATAAGCTCATATGTCAATACCGTATCTGTAAGCTTCAAAACAACAGTAGTCGAGTATTTTTCCTTGGTTTCCAAGCAATGCCATACCAACTTGCAACCTACACAGTTAACCTTGGGGATTGCACCTCTTCAGTTCACAAGAGCAACTTCATTCAAATTTTCTGTAAGAGATTAAACATATATGATATGATATGAGTCATGACAAATATATCATGAACAATCATATCAGTTCAATTGATAAGAACTATAAACACACAACCGACTTAATTACCAGATTCGTAATAACAGATATGCCCCAAAATAACTGTTCCCTACAAGTTCCTTTGACTGACTGGGAGTCTGAGCAAGGAGCGCGAAACTTATCGTGCCCCTTGGGGCGCATTGGGATGGGCGTGGCCTGATATGCAAATTTATGTGAAACCCAGAGTCATTGCGTCAGGTTGCAAGACTATAGTGTGACGCCCATGACCTATCGATCCGAACACAGCGCAGATAAACAACAGGCAAATAGCTTTTTCCATGGCTGGATGAGATTCATTGTTACGCAATACAATGTACAACCACCTACTACCAATGATAACCAAAAAATGCGACCACTTATACATTGTATCGTAGTAGAACTCCAGCAAATGTTTCCTGGACGAGTCATTGTCACACTGATAACTTTAAGGTGTGTCACACGGTTTTTGTACCGATAAAAAAGCTATCCAAATGAAAGAAAATGCTTCTAACTGTCGGATTCAAGAACCCACATTGTCTAGATTGAGCTAACTTAAAAATATTGTAGGAATTTAATTCATCGATCGACTTAGTTTACATTTTAGCTAATTATTCATTGCAACGTAATGAAGAGCGTCACCGATTTGCGATTTTCGAGTCATTTTATGAAAAATTAAGGTCGGAATTGTTTCAATTTATGCTACATAATAAACGTAGAATTTTGAAAATGTGCCGTTCGTTTATGCCTCGTTTTAATCTCATTGGTCATAAATGTTTAGTGCAATTTATAAACAAATCGCCAATTTTTTATGGCATGAAATATTAAATTCTAGAATTTTATAGAACCTGATGGGATCTAATCCGTTTATTTTAGAAGCAAAATTAATCAGTCTAGGCCTAGACCTAGCTGTTTCGGCCGCGTTGTAGACGAGGGTCTAGCAGATATCAAAGCATTGCCACATAGGCCGTGGAAGTAGGTCAATCACTACGGACATTAATCTTTACTATTAAATACAGGGGCTTGTAGCTTTGTATTCTTATGGTTAAAATGAACTGATCTACGCTGTCAAATTCCTTGCTCCCTGGAACAAAATCTAATGTTAAGTTTAGCTTTGTGTTGATTTCACTTTATTTATAATATGAACACAAATCCAAAGAACCATTTTACACTCCCCCGGATTCTCCAAGACCCTCTCTTGCGGAAAGGTGTTATAGCTCTATGGTGTGATCGAGCGTCTTGCGTGAACTTGTCGGTCTAGACAGGAAATTAATGCAACAGATTTTGGCCACTGCCATATCATGGAGACAAGAGTAGACTTGTCTCCATGGTCATATTGATTATTACAGCTGGCAAGTGTTGCGCAACTCCACAGCCAGTCAGTGCCAATAAAAATATCCTTTGCCAAGGGTTACAATTAAAAGTCAATGATCTCTTTGAGCTTCTTTGATAATGGGTTCAAACAATATAATGTGTCACTGTCAGTATGAATATTCTGTATGTTTCTAAAAATTAAGGAAATAAAATATATTTAACAAACAATTCATATATATATATTAAGATTAATACATTAGTCATTACAACTGCGGTCACATTGACTCTGAAATAAGACAATGTTATTGCCTTAATTGCCTAAATTGGAATGACAAAACAGAATTTGACCCACACGTACCAGACCTCCTCAGACTACTGCCAGTACTGACTTAGAAGTTAGAGAAGGGAGTGCGTGGGCTGATGAATATTTCATATATATAAGCAATGATATAGCATGGGCAAAAATAAATAAAAAATCAATACACAAATCAAAAGGTCAAGGGCCAGATCATTTTCTCGATCAACAAAAAAAAACAAAAATCAATCGACAACAGAATTTCAAGGGCCTAAACAATATGCTAAATATATATACAGTTCATTTTCTCGAACAACCATCTTGCAGACATTAATACGCAAGCATCAAAATCACACAACTATTACAGAGGCATTATATGAGCTCATGTGCAATCAACCGCCACGTGCTGTTCCTAAATCGTAAGCCCAGCCTCAGCAGCCTGGCAACAGACTGACTGACGGACAACAGCCGCTGCCATGCCCATGGCGTGCCCAAACGAGTCACCTTCAATGCCTCATTCATTTCCAAGATCCTGGCATTTCTAGGAAATCTCGGCTTGAAAATGAACAATACTTGTCCAAGACATTCTAAAGCACTTGCCCAATAATCAGATACAGGAAAGATGTTCACTCACCTCAGCTGCAAGGCAGAATATTCGGTTATCAACACTGACGGTTAATGTTTATCAATCTCCTTCCTTGTCGAGCAGTGTGCATTACCATTCATGACATCACGCACTGAAGAACGAGATCATCTCACTGCGCACGCGCCTCATGCATACCTAATTGGGACACAAAGGTGATTGGTCGAAAACTCAATTATGCATGACGTCCCAACGTTGCAACGCAGCACGTGCATGGATTATGATCATGCAGGCTGCCGCCATGATAGACATTTTAGCTGAGAAGACAAAAATGCACAAATCAGTCTACACATAATTATTATATATACAAATTTCCAGAAAAGGAATTGTCCTAACTTAATTAAGAATTAATAAACTGGATAGGCCTATTTCAGTAATTGCCAAGCCCAATGAGGCAACTTTGTTCCGTTATGAAAAAAACAAAACGAAAAAAAAACACCTTTAACTAATGTTAAACTACATTGTATTAAATAGATAATGTTCATATTTCATGTTTTTCATTTTTGACCATACTTCTCAAGTATTCTGACATTCGGTCATGTTCCTGAGAGGTTTAATTTGAATATTATGCTGCCACATATATATACCTTTTTATTTTTCAGTAGTAGTTAAATTTAATTATTAAAGAAGTGTCTCATTGTACAGTGATGTACTAAAAAACAAACATTTATCGAATAATCAAATGTGAATTTCTGTTATACAGTATTATATATGTGAATGCCCCTTGGTGATTGTAGCACATCAACCTATAGCTACCTATTAATTCCAAATATTCACAATTTCAGAAAAACATTAGCTGTTGGAAGGTCTACTCAGGATGCTCATACAGACCATGGTTAAAACCAAAACTAAAGCCCCACGTGGATGCGCAAGCAGTGAAGAGATTGATGGTAAAATGCTCTTCTTGTAAAATCTAAGTTCTTTGGCTCAATTTTTTAGTAAAATTTCAATAGATGCATTTCAATCTGATATCATGGAATGCCACAGAACATTTTAAATTTAGCCCGTCTTAAGTTTTTTTTTTATATGTTGTTGTTTTACGTGGGGCACAAGGAAGTGCAGGGGTGACCTTTATGGACTTGGGGGAAAACATGTCAAAAATCGGCACAGTATCGATCGCCTTATTAGGACAGTTAGCCACGATTCACTAGATAAATATTGATCAAAAGTACATTACTGCATGATCATGAATTCAGACTTATAAAAAGGCCTATATATATCATGCATGTACAGTGCAACCTGTGTTAAGTGGTCAGCCAAGGGAGGTGGCCAAGGTGGCTGCTAAAGCCAGGTGGCTGCTGAAGTCAGGTGCACTAGGTGAAGATGATAGTTTGGGTCTTGCAGCAATGGTGTTTGAAATTGCAAACCCGCTTTTGTATGAATATTGACATTTAATTTAATGCTTTTATTTAGATAATATTTTCATAGATATTGACAGTACCCCTGATATTGACTAATTGAAATATGCTCCAATTCAAATGGTTGGACTACCGGAATAAATACTTTACTATGAAACTTTAAAAAAATTTTTTAAAGTAAACATTGCCAGCAGCACTCATATTAGTAAGATTCTAACATTAGCAGAAAGTGGTCAAAAGATATAATCCGGATATAATATTTTAAACTTTAAAAGACAATTTAATAAGGGGTAAAATATATGACAGGTGATAGAGTTTGTGTCTTTTGATATACCCGCATATGGTGATGCAATTACATAATACCAGACTTCATTGTTCCACTGGTCTGTTATAATAGGGGCAACTGACCACTAAGCTGGAATCTGCTGACTGCTGTCCACAGGGTGTTGTAATACATTTTATAGTACAGCTGTATATGACTTGACGTGAAAGATCGTTGAGAAGGACAAAAATATCACAATAAAAATTCCTCCAAGGTCTGAGTGACAGCAATCATGCAGTATGGGCTACTGGGCTCACCTGTGCTGCAAATTGCAAATTATCACAATTGATTTTGACACCTAGTGTCACTCTCTCCTATAATCAAATGCAATTGACTTTTGTTACATTACATATATAATTATATTGGCTAATAAAATCTATCTATCGTTTTCACTTATTCAATAAATGACAAGCATGATGTAATTGGCATTTCCTAGCAAGTTCAAAAATAGTCATGATAAAGCTATTCAGCTATTCAGATTTGTGGTAATGTTAAAAATTTGTACACAATCTGAACCTATAAGACCAGTATAAATTAAGGTATGGACAGTATGGTTGCACTAAAGTGAATAACCATGCAAACGTATTATATAACAAAAGTCAAGAACCTTCTATCTGAATCATCTAAGACAACTTTTATAGATTATGTGTCATATACTCCCCCCCCCCCCTTGAATTTTGCCAAATATAGTACATATGCCATATCTACCGCCCTTATATTATCATATATGATTATAGGTCCATGGATAGAACTTTATGATATGATTGATATTTGGGCCTATCACACATTGCAACGAAATGTAAATTTGACCAGGTCAAGAAATGACATTCTTTTGTTTACACATATATACGCATGTAAAGGTAAATAAGGCTGAAATTCCAAACTTTTATGCAAGGGGGGAAGAGAGGTTCCCCTGCATTTACATTTTGTATTATGAAACTGCAGCTCTTGGGGTTGTCTCTATTTTAAAACTTCATCCGCAGTTACTGAAACTTAAAAAGGACACTTTGTACACAAAATATCACCACATAAAAACAACTGAGGTCTGACAGTGCCTTGACAAGCATCAATCTTAAAAGACAGCATAATTGTCTGGCAAGTTACACCAAAGTAATTCAACATAATGATAATAGCCACGATGGGTAGCCTTTGCAAAACAACTGTCAATCACTTGAAAAAAAAAAAATCCTAATTTCACATGACATAATACTTTTGGAATTCCAAACAAAGCCTATCTTCCATGCAGTTTGACTTGTCAGGGTGTACGTATACAAGCTTAAACGTACAAAAAAAAGTATTTACCCCTAACAAATTATGTGGTTGGTGGTAAAATCTTAGTTCTTTGGCTAAATTCCTTTTAGTAAAATTTCAATAGATGCATTTCAATCTGATATCATGGAATGCCACAGAACATTTTTAATTTAGCCCGTCTTAAGTTTTTTTTTATGTTGTTGTTTTACGTGGGGCACAAGGAAGTGCGGGGTTGACCTTTATGGACTTTGGGGTTGACCTTTATGGACTTCGAGGAAAACATGTCCAAAAATCGGCACAGTACGTCGCCTAATAGAGTCTTTTCTCTGAACAGCCCTGAATTCAGCAAGACATAAGTCTTTCCTCTCCTCTTATAACTCATTTTGCTTTTCAGACACAGTAGGTCATAACTAACTGATTCCATAAATATAACTTTCTCAGAAAAATAACAAAAATCAACAAAATGATAAAGTGTCAAATATACATTAAAATGCACTAAAAATACAGCTGCTTGGATGCAGTATTCTGTTTTAGCCACCTGGTGGAAATACAGAGAACCTTCTGTGAAAATCCACTATTAGGACAGTTAGCCACGAATCACTAGATAAATATTGATTATTGAGAGATCATGAATTCAGACTTATAAAACAGGCCTATATATCATGCATATAGGTTCTAATTAAAATATAACTTCCTGTTGAGCTACATAACGTTTAATTTCGACCACTGTTTCTCTAATTACAATTGACAGGTTCTGCAGCTTTTAATTTGGTCTATTTTTGGCCTATGCTATTTCATAATATAAGTTCAAATTATTCCCTGCAGCCACATAGAGCCCTATAACATTAGCTTAGTAAGAATATCCTAACATCCCACGCACATTCGTTTTCCTTCTAACAATATACCAGTACATTCTGGTGACTCCATCATGCTCAGACCAGTTTTGTCTGGTCAGCCAAACCCCCCAGCTACCATCCCAACCCCCCCCCCCCCCCCCATATAGGCCCTTTTTCATCAATGAAAGTGAGGCCTATTCCGCAATAATCCAATATAATTTTGTTCTTTGTTTACACTCCCAAAACGACAAGTGTTATGTCAACACTTCATTCTTAAAAAAGGGGCTAAAAAAAAAAAGAAGAAAAAAAAGACAGACTGACATTAAAAATGCAGCTGAAAATCCTGCTTTGTCGCAAATCTCAACAAAACACATAAAATCGATGCACTGCACATCCTGCTCATGGGGAAAAAAAGGGTTTTTTAATATGCTAAAAAAATGAGCAGGATCCACATGTTAAAGGCTTATTTGGAATTAAAGCAGAATAAAGTCTGAAAGTTTGAACTCACAAAAGGCAACCAAAAATCAGACTCTAATGCATTCATTTGCATATGCAGCAGACGTAGACCACGGTTGGGAGCACTCCGTGACCTCAAGGCCTTAAGTCCAGGTCCATAAATCACGTGGTTCCACTGCATGTCCTCTTGAGGTCACGGTCCTGGATGACCTTGTCCTCTCAAGGACGTATAAATTACCATTAGGACCACAAATTTTGTAATATGCATTCTTATAAAAGTATATTAAATTCCAGTATTACCCACCAGAGGCGTAGCCTGCGGAATTTAGCAAAATTGAGTACATTTATGGTTACTGAAGTAAACATCAGAACATCGGCAGTATGACTTTTGAGAGATGTTGACAGCTATTTGGAAGTAATTGCATGAACATTTTTGTTACAGGTCTCCATGCCTATCTACATCATTACATGTAGCTTGATTAAATTGATTAAATTGCCAATCAGATCATACAGGATACTATATATATATATAACAGAACAAGAGCAGTGAGCTTGGACCATAATGCCTACATATATACAGAGTACAACTGACATATAGAGATAGTCTTCAGAACATATAGTCCCTCGTAATTCACTACAGTGTAGAATTGACACGAACTTTTGCTATATTAAAAGCAGTGTATATTTTATATTTGTTTTACTTCATTCATCATTTAGGCAGGCATGGGTTGGCAAGCAAGTGACAATATGTTCCACCATTTACTGTAGACATACACGTAACAAAGTGTATTGCCGTTGTTGACAGTACTGGACCCAAGAAGTTTTTGACAAATTTTAGGAGAACCAGGTCAACCGTGACATATTTCTGTTTCTGTTAAAAAATAATGAATATAGGTGCAAATGGAGCAGCATACCAAACCAGGTCAATGCAAATATTGTTTAATTTAATTTTTTTAAACCCCCCCCCCCCTATATCCGCCACTGAAATTTGCATTTTCTGCGATCTTTCAAAATATTGGAAGAAACGTTTTGACACTTCATTGGCAGGTAGGCCTAAACATAAAAGTTAATAGAAGTTCCTTATTTTATTTTTTGGCCTACATCACTACAAGTTCCCAAACAGATGTTCCTAAAAACCTCATTACAAATAAATATATATATATTAAAAAACGGTATTTAAACCTCACTAATTGATCATACTTATAAATACAAATGAGTTATATTAACTTTTTTTCCTTTTTTGTGAACTGACTCGATCAGCATTAAATTCTTTGATCATACAAAGGCCATTGACTTTTACAATTCAAAACATTTCAAAATGTTACATAGGACAAGCTTTTGTGCAAAAGTTGGCATATCATAAATGTCATTATCCTATATATTATACACACTAGGCTTATCCCAGCATAACAGCTGTGATCAAGTATTACAACGGTGTATACCTATAAATAAACATAGTGAGTGAGCCAATATAAATAAACATTAGCAAACTGAGCCTCGGATATTCCATTTCTAATGCAGATCACATGAGGCAACAAATAGTTCATATATATATATATTTAGAACCTTTGTCCTTGTGGAAGGGTTTTATAACCATAACATAACCACAATCAGCAAAAAGGTCAGTGGTGTTAAACCATTTGAAGCAAGGGCATAAGTCCACCCTCTCCATTTCTTTCTACTGTTTTTTCAAAGGAGTAAAGTTACAGTAAAACCATGCTTCACTCAACGCTGACAATTAATTTAAAATTGCTGAGATCATCCAAGCACAGTGTAGTATACAAATCTCAACTATTTGCTAACACTTAGACAAAAAAAAAAAAAACAAGTGTACTGGTAGGTAATTCCTGGCTTTAAATCAGTGTTATACATATATATATATATACCATCATTTCATGATTATATTGTGAATTAAAGTTAAAGTGATCCCTCATGATCATATTTCACATGCAAAATACACAGTCTGATACAAACAGGTATGTCATTGATAACTATTTTATTGAAAAACCAGCATTAACAGTCACGCAACTATTTTATGACATTCTCATGGTAAAAGTGCACAATACAAAATTTCAAATTAACATCATCAGCGACCTCCTCGCCAAATTTACCTGACACCACAAGAAAACTCAATGTCAATGAGATGTTAAAATAGAGCATTTTTAGAAAAGTTTTTCTAATTTGTGCTACACTGTATTACAACCAGCAATGATCACAAAAGATGAACATAATATTTAGGCAACGATTACCATTCATGATCAGATCAATGATTTGAGGAGAGAGAAAAATACATAAACAACTCACTGAGAAAACAAGCTGCGTATCTGCCATAAAAATGGAAAGTGATTTTATCGCCCACAGAGCAGTTGAGAAACAACCTTCATATCGCAATTTTAAATAACGTTAAATAACATTAAAATAACAAGAAATATGAAAATGTAAACCAAACTAATGAACAAAAATATTTAAATTGCACCGGTTATCATGCTTCATTTTGGCAATCACCATTTGCCAATACAGTTTAATTGCCAAGTTGCTGATTTTTTTTTTGCAGTACTTCAATAAAAAATAAATATACTCACACATCAGTTGCACTCAATTCACATGCTCACCTTCACAAGCATAAATGCATTTTTTTGTGAGAAGGAATTCATTTGCGTGTATAAATCCTCAATGTTGGAGTTAAAAGTTATTTTATCTTGGACACATGGCATGTCGCCCTCCATCAACTGGCAAGGAGACCCCCGTGATGAAAGATGCAGCATTGGATGCTAGGAAGGCAATTGTTGCGGCTGCCTCCTCTACCTGACCCGGTCGACCAAGGGCGTGGGTCTGTTTTGACCTCTCCAAGAACTGAAAGGTCAACCAAAAAATCCATCATCCATGTAATTTATTATGACAATGAAATGAGCATACTCTCAGGACAATCCCATACAACAAAATTGTATAACTGTCACACTGCTTAAGAAAACATTCTTCATCAAAACACTCCCCATAAATCTTTTTAATATGAGCAGCTGATGAGTCTGTAACCCAATATTTTTGCTTTCAGCTGAAAGTGGACTGACTGAGGTGGTCTTTTATACATATAATGTATATTATATTAATTCTTCAAAATGGCAAAATACATTGGTGGGCTTTAATTAAGAGACAGGTAGAGGCTATTGTATTCACTAAACACACTCAGTGACTCTCCATAACGGTATATTTGATTCAAAGAATGTGTATAACTACCAATTTTATGCACGACTCACCTTTTCATACGCTTCTTCATCAAGACCTCCTCTCTTCTGCAACTCGGTTATTATCACACCAGGACTGAAAATATCAAAACATTATCTCACAATAGTCCTACAGAATGTCACAAATTGCTTAGAACTATAATTTTGAAATATTTAATCACAACTTACTTACTTGACACAATTTACTCGAACACCTTCAGCAGCAAGATCTGTAAAGACAAAACCACCTTTATTTGACCTTTCTCAAATGTGTGTACTATAACAAATTGCAGAGCAAAAATAAGAGTGTGTATTAACAATGCTACTTATTGGCCACTGTGGCCAAAGATTTAAACAAACAAACAAACAAACATATTAAGAAGCAACACCTTAAATGTAAGGAAAATGGACTGGTCAAAGTGACTCACCTAAAGCAGCACAGCGGGTAAGCTGGTCAACAGCGCTTTTAGACACATTGTATGCCGCTAGTCCTGTAAACTACAATAACATGGAACTTTATGAAATCAAAAGCAGTCCCAATAAACATTTATTCGGTTATAGTTCTACTTTCTAATTCATACTTCTAGACTGCATATTACAATGACCTTTACAATAATCAAACTTTGGATTACCCAGACCATTTTTGTCTTATTCGCACATGTTTTTAACAGCAATTCTCTGGTCTTGATTAAATACTTCATTTAATTGGAAGAGAATCTAAGTAAACCATGGAAAGTTTACAGGACGGTGAAACTGATATGACACAAATATATTGAACATTTTTGAAACTCACAGCTCTGATTCCATTCACACTGGATACATTGACAATATTCCCCTTTGTTTTGATAAGGTGTGGAACAGCAAGTATAGACAAGTGGTATATTGATCTGCAAAAGATGTATATGCAAGCGTAAAATTAGAAGAAAAAAAAATTCATAGTTCGGGTCAAGTCTAGTATTAACTTAAATACACTGTAGTGCCAATGGTGTAGTAACATTGTAGTGATTTGGTTATTGATTTCTTGAAACGAGTTGAAAGGTCAACAGTTGACAGACTACTCACTAATTCTCACACTACTCACAAATTCCATGTTACAGTATGTACAGGTTGACAACACAATGACACAAGGAATCAAATAAAAACAATTACAATTTGTAATCCTTTATAAAAGCATAACCTATTTTAGATATCAAATAAATAAACATTTCTTCATATTATGGATGCCTGATCACATAATGTTAGTGGTGGGAGTCGGTTTCATTCTCCAAACCAATCATCGGTTGTAGGAAACAGACCGATGGTCAGTGCTTAATCGGTCTGAACATCCAACGATACCCGTCACGACATAAGACGGATGTAAGTAATATGGTAAGATAAATTATACATTCACATGACCAAAGCAAAATGGCAGCGCTCATTAGTTCCTTGTTTGGGTAAAAAAATCTAATGAATTTGTTCCCCACTGGTTAGTTATGCATCCCGACTAAATTCAATTGCATATTTTTGCTTCTAAGCACTTGATTAAAGGCTTGAAACGACCGACTTTCGACTCTAGTTGATCATCGTCCCACCACTACAGAATGTTGTTTCTTTGCTAGTTTTCTGATATTGTTTTCATATTTTACATCAAAAATATTGATTTCATCCTCTCCAGTTTTCAAGCTCACAACAGTCAACCTATCAACTGTCAACCTGTCAACTGTCTACAATATTAGACTTCAGTTTCCTAAAGCAAGATTCCGCCAAAAAAAAAATATACATTAAAAAAAAGTAAATTTCATGGCGCAATAATCAGTAGTGTTATGCTGTTTAATGGACTATTTGGGTATATCAGACTTGAGCCCATAGTTCTTATGCAATGGCCATGCTTGTGCATGCAAATTTCCTCTAAATCTAAGAACGTAAATTTACATAATGTTCTCCATTACTGTGTTCGTACCGGACATTAATATTCATGACACGATCGTATTGTTCCAGTGATGTATTTTCAATGCTTCCAAATTCAATGACACCAGCACTGTTGATCTAAATAAGACACAAGATGAGACAAATGATTGTTTATTTTCTACTAACATATAATATATACGTGGCAGAATTTGCTTTGTGACAGCAATTATGAATCTTTATTGAGTTTTGTGCGATCAAAATAAAGTGATCAAGCATCATCCCTGACAATATGCCACATTAGCCAACATTGGTCCAATGTTGACCTGATCTGGCACACTGTATGTGATGTATTGGGCAATTTAAATACAACTGGTCAATTGAAAGGATTAATTAGCTGTATGACACAATGATGACATGATAATATTCTGGCACACAATTTAGACTTTATAGTTCACACTATGTTCCACATAAATCTTACTGGTTGAGTTATTTCATTAGGTATTGCATAGAACATTTGACTTACCACTTAAACTCTTATAACTCACCACACTAATTCTACTGATACAGTGATAGTCATGATTTCCAAAAGCAATACATTTAGATAATTAGTAGTTACAAAACTTTGAGGATCTAAAATCCAACGAAATTAAATTAACGTATTGAATCAATGAGAAGGAACTTACAAGAACATCAAGTTTGCCAAATTTTTCTACAGTCTCCTTGACCATTTTTTGAGCATCTTTCTCATCTGTGACATCACCGACAATGGTATGTGGCTGTAAAAATTTAAACATACCTTAGAATTAATAATGTTGCCAGAAATATAATAAACAAGGCTACTACAACATTTTTATAATTATTCACTTGTCTTATTTAAAAAAAAAAAACACAAAATTGTTACCATGATAATGGGCTATCCTATGGGGCAAAATGGGACACATTGTTTAAGTGGGTGTAGGATATTTATTTAAGAGTTCTGCTTCATACGAGGAGCCAAAAAAGTTAAGTAGCCAATACTTCTGGATTTGGCTTCCAAGAATAAATCCTAATTAAATGTATAATATAGTCAGTAAAGGCTATTCATATTTATTTAGTGGCAGAAAAGTGGTAACTTTACATCTTGTTTTCTGACTATAAGTGTCTCATTGTAATTTTTTTCATGGTTTACAAAAGAAAGGAAAGTGGGGCAAAATGGGGACACTAGCAATGGTATTTGGGCAACCCAATTTTGCCCATTCAATATGTCCCATTTTGCCCTACATGGACTTAATTAATGAAGTTAATCAACAATAACAAATAATGTCCATTACACTAAAAATGTATTACTGAAAATCAACTACAGTAATTGCTCTGCCAGAGTGAATATCATACAATAATGAGTCAAGTTCATTAACCTGTTAATTACAATTTCCAAAAATGGTAAATATTTAAAGAAAAATAGGAAAAATCTATATTTTCATGGCATATTTATTCAAATGTCAGCATCACTCCAAATGAAGGTCTTTGTGATGCCATTAGTTAATATACATATATACTATTTACACCTGTGCCAAAAAATAAGAGAATTTTTCAATGTCAAATTTTGCCCTGCCTTCCTCTATTATGTATACCAGCTCAGTAATTTTAGGGTTTCAAATGCCCCCCACACTCTTGTTTTATTTCAGCTGGATCAACTCAGTTAAATATTAGCTAATTTTGCTTGCCAAAATTTTCGAAAGAATACGTAAGTTACATTATCCCAAATTTTCCCTTGCTGTAAGTTGCTCTAAGACTGGTGAAGGTTTTTCATACATCAATTAACAACATTTGATACGGTCAATCACCTTAATTTTTCCCTCAGCTGTGCATAACTCTGCAGTCTTTTTCAGATTGTCCTCCTTTCGTCCTGTTGCTACAACTTGTGCACCAAGCCGACTGAACAAAATGGAAGTACCCCTGCCAATACCAGAGCTGGCCCCTGAAATTTTATTTGAAAATTAAGGATCATCATTTTGCTGACAGCAAAATATTAAAGGTTTCATTCATTATTTTACTAAAATGTTGTAGCATGAAATTTTCAAAATTAAAATAGAAACTGTAATTTGCCAGTGTATACAATTGACATTGAATTGCATGAACTGAAATATAGCTTTTGATCAGTTTTCTGCAGAAATTCGAACCATATAGGCCATGTTTTTACACTAGTTCCAAAAACTGCAGAAGCTTGAAACATGCAACATGCACATGCGAAACATCAGGATGTTTGAATTTAAATTTTTTGTCACTGCATAACTAAGCATCAAAATACTTGGTTTTTTGTGCCTTGGAGACCATTTGTTATTAGGGTGGAAGGCAATCGAGTTATTAGGCATATCACGTAATTAGGTACACCTTACTCTACCTCAACAATTGTTGCTCAAGAGAGTGAAGAGACTCGAGGGCCTCACTGAAATATGATTTCGACTTTATTGTCACATGACATTACATGATGACAACTTAATTTTCACACAGTACGTTATAGCGTAAGGAAATCTTCTAGGTAAAAAGCTGTACTATGGCTTCAACAAGGACCTGTGATGAGGGCAATCTTTCCAGCGAGGTTGACCACTCCAGCCATGTTCTTCTGAGTTAGTTCCAGCAGTATCCACTAGGCGGCAAATTTCCGCATGCGGATCCGACAAGTGGCACCACCAGTATTTTGACAGCCATGGATGAAGAAAATCATTACGTGGAGTTAAGCAAGAATCCCATACGTTTTGAGCCTGTCAGCAAGATAACAAATGTATTCTTTGACGAATCAAACAAACAGGTATATAATATGTCGGAGATTGTTCGAAATTCTGTTGGAGTACTTCTGTAAATGAGAAAAAAGGTCATGTTATTGTGGGCGATAATTCGTAGGAGCACGTCATTCCTATCACAAAATTAAGTAACCACGTCCAAGCTATTAATGTAACCGCCAACCAATAAGTATGATGTGCAGTGTTGAAAGAAGGTACACCTGATTCCGTTATGTCATTTGACATTACACATTGTGGAACTGAAGGTGGCTTCGCTACCGTTCTTCAGTAAACTATTTAGCCTTTAAAGTTTAGGACTTTGCGTGCTACTTTATGTGTGATGTTATGACACTTACTTAGCTAAGCTTAGATGCATGTCATATTTTCTGCCATTGCCTGCTTTAGACCCTTTGTGTCTTTTTGCTCATATTCAGGATACTACTAATCATATATGCTAATATGTGTGTTAAATTCAGGTTTTTGCAGTACGTTCTGGAGGGGCAACAGGTGTTGTCATAAAAGGTCCTGATGAACGCACATCCAAGAATTTCAGGTAGGTTTAAAAGTTTAAAAAAATATCGCTCTGTTTTTTTCCTTTTGTTTTTTAATGGCCAGATGTCGAAGAGGATGAAAACTGATCAGGATGATTTGCTCACTTTTAGTATTTTCTAATTTTTTTAATATATATATTCTTATTTCAGGATGGAAGACAGAGGAGAGGTTATATCCATCAAATTCTCCAACAATATGAAAATACTTGCCATACAGAGATCTCCTAAGTCAGTTGTAAGTGAAAAAAAAAAAATTACTGTTCATCTGGAGATGGAATAAATAACTGATCTTGTTTTTAAGATAGAATAAACTTTGAAAATTTTCACTGTAGGAGTTTCTGAACTTCTCTGATGGGGTCGATCCTGTGGAATATTCTCAAAGTTGCAAGGTAAATCTAACAATCTGACTTGATTTACCTATTATTCCTAATAAATTGGGCGCTTGCTAAGTGTATTCAGAACAACAGTGGTTTATTGTGGTTTTTTTTTTTTTCAGGGAAAGAGTACACGGATTCTTGGATTTAACTGGGTTTTGCCTTCAGATATTGTTTTCATCACTGACAATGGGATTGAGTACTATCAAGTGATACCTGAAAAGAGATCATTAAAAGCACTGAAAGCTTACAGTGTCCCTGTCAATTGGTTTGTGTGGATGGTAAGAGTTTATGCATCTCTCAGTCTTTTGTGTCTATTACATATTCATATATGAAATAATACTTTATATAATTTATTTTCATCTGATTTACTTACACTTTCAGCCAGAAACATGCACACTTTTGTTATCATCTGGAACAATTGGTCATGTCATTCATCCATTCCATTTTAAGGTAAGCAGATTTCACTGAAAACTGATTAAATATAAGAACAACAACTTAATATAAAAAGGATAACCTACCATGCTTTTGCAGTATTAGCCTCCTGTCGGATTGATGTTTTGCTTGTTTTCAGAACAGCAATATGGCGAAGCTGTCAAAATTTGAGATCGATCTCCCCGTCATTCCAAAACCTCCAAAGCTGACATTGTTGGAGAGGGACGTAACCATGGCAAATATGTATGATAAAATATTATAATTGTGTCTATGATATTTGCACTTATACAAAAAAACAAGAATGGATTTAATTTAACAGATTCCAATTTGCAAATTTTTATTTATTTTTTGTAGTTATGGAAATTTGTATGTAGTTGTTTTGCGTCATCAAGCCAAGGGAGGCCAACAGGGTGGAGCAGAAGTTGCATTGTATCAGCTTCAGAAGTAAGTGCAGAGAAAATGCCGGGCTGTTGCATGAATTTGAAAGAGTAATTATAGATAATTTGTTTAGTTGTGATGATTGTGGGCTATTCCATTTATAAAAAAAAGAGGATAGGGGGCAAGACCTGAATATTTTTCAGATATCGGGAAGGGGGGTTGACCAGTATTTTCTTAATATCTTAATGTAGAAAAAAGCGGGGGGTGGGGAGGAGGTGTTGGGGGGGGGGGGAGGTCTGTCAAAAACCAGAACACATTCAGTTATGATATCTGCAACAAATGGAATATTAAGTAATGCTCAATTAAGGCAAAATGAGTATTCAGTTTATGTAAACCTTCTCAGAAAGTGTTTCATTAATAAACATGTAATTTGATTTGACAGAGAAAGTCCAGCCAAAAAGTCCGATGTCTTAAGACTTGGTATGAGTGGCCGTTTTGCCATCAATGTTGTTGACAATGTGATTTTGGTTCATCACCAAGCTTCTAAGGTAATGTGGCCATCAATCCATTATTTAATATTTATGCTTCATTTTCAAGTTTCAATTAAATTTCTGATGGCCAGGAAACATTTTTAAATTCATGGGGTGTGTTGATCTAGAAAATGTATAATGCAGAGTGTTCAGTTAATTGATCATATGTAAAGCAGCTCCTGACATTTGCTTGTAATTTTCAGGCCACCATGGTATTTGACATCGGTCTTGCTGGAGAAAGCGATGGATACGTTGTCTATCATCATCCTGTGCTTCCCCCACTTCCAATCAAACCGTTCAAATTAAACTTGCCAGGTAACTCTAAAACATAAAAAGACATTTCATGCTTGAATTATTATATATAAAACAGTGTGAAATACTTTTAAAACAGTAGCATTGAAATATATTTCAATATGAAATTTCATTGCAGTGGTACCTGGATCAGGTGTAACAGGACCAACCCAAGAATTCAATTGTGAACTGTGTATCCTTGTTCAATACTTTAAAATCACACTTTCCCTGTTTTCAGTAGTTTATTCAGCGCATGAATGAGTTAGGGCTGTTCCATTTTTAAAAAGGGGGGGGGGTGTACAGGAAATTTTCAGACCCCCCTTGGTGTTGTCAGGCAAGTTAAAGGTATGTTTTCAGTAGAATTTTGCAGTTTTGACAGTGTCTGGATACCGTTTCTGTTCAGAAATGATTTCTATGACGTTCTAGCTTTCATAAATGTATGATTTGTGAAGATTGATCAACTTTTGACGTAGTCATGCGGTCCCGTCGTCGGGGGTAGCGAGCTTACACTTTGATAATGTCAAACTGTCAAACGTCAACGAACATCGTAACGCTTGTTCCCCGCAATATTTCCAAGGCAAATGCACCTCTAATACTATTAATCTGCCAGTCAACATGTATACAACAGTCCTGCAGCAGCCTTTGTTGCACATCTTGTGTGCTCTAGTTCTTTTTTGGAGAACCGCCCTCTCCCCCGCTTTTTTAAAAACCTTGCTGTCCACCCCCCTCCCCTCTTTTTTTAAATGGAACAGTCCTTAGCATTTTGTTGATCTTGTTGAATGTTGTTCTTTTCCTTGACTGCACAAGATTCGCCACACTGGATTGTCTTTCAGCCAAATATTGTCATTGATGCCAAAATAGGTGAGTGTATGAGATACTCAGGTGACACTTATTTTACTTTTAGCTTCTCAGATCCACTGATATGATAATATGAAATTTTTTATTCTTAAATTTTTTACCTCTTTGGCATTTATTGTGTTCTATGCTATTTTTTATATACCTGGGCCTAGGCCTTTAACAAGTATAGAACTATTATACTATGTTCTATGACAGACCAGGTATATTTAAGCGAACAAACACTCTGAGGATTGAAAATATATGGGTCAATGCAGCAGCAGTGTAGGCAGTGTAGGCAGCGTAGGCAGGGAGGGGGCTTTTGCGGGGGACTGAATTTGTACTATAATCAAACTTTTCTCAGATTCTAATCGTCGGATCTTCACCAAATTTGGTTTGTAAGTTGCGCTTTTGTATCGCGGTTCTAATGGTGTGCCATTTATAGCTGTACTCCTCTGTACGAATGCGCAAGTTAAAACCGTTTTGGCAGGATTTCCCTATGTATGAAAGTGTTTACATTGTAGACCTAGTGCTGCTGGCACTCTATACACAACACAAATATTCTTGTTCCAATTGCTGGTGAATTTAATATTATTAATATAATCTTTTGCAGGTTGTCTCTGGTATTTACAGTTACGCCTGGAACCTTTAATAGCCATGATGCCAAATAAGGTATGAAGAATGCAGGTGTTGAATCACTTAATTTGTCACCATTTTAATAATGTGTGCCCATGATTGATGAGATAGAACGATTATTTCGAAATAAAATTGCATGACAATTAGTACATAATTAAAGCATGGAATTTTTTTGTTAACAATATTATGGACTGAAGGTATTCGTTTTACACATAGATAGGGGAATAGGGGAGGGGGTGAGATGTCACAAAAACTAAAGAATTGTCTGTCACTCAGCCAGTTTGCCTCTGAAATGGATGATTCATTGCCACATAGTACCTTATTTAGTCTAGTATACACATGCTGCAAAGTCTTCTGCCTATGTTTAATTTTTTTCCAGCAATTCATATTTTAATAAGGTCAAGTCAACTGTGATAAACTGACAAGACTGACTCCAAACAAAATATGTTTAGTTGCAGAATGTGGCATCTATATGAACTAAATCTGAATACATACAGCTTGAAATTTACCAGAGGAAACATAAACTAGCCTAACTACGAAAACTCTAATTAATTCCTATTTATCAGTAGCAACCCACAGCCTATATGACCAAACTACTTTGTGTTATGTAAGAAATGATTTTAGAATATTACAGCAAGCACTGGCTTAATTGCAACAAAATTTGTACCAACTTATTTTGCTTGCATGGCAAAATATCGCCAGCCTGTGACTGGCAGATCACAAGAGACTTCCCAAAATACCCAAGCATGCCTCAGGACTCTAACCTATTCTAAAGTCACAAGAAAGTTACTAGTGCCAATAAATCATGTTTGGACTACAAAGAAGTCAATAGGGTATTATAACTCAACTAAATTTTTCCTTGCAGCCTTCAAGTTCCAAATGAAAAGTCCTCATTACAGTTCACAACAACTGCTAACATCAGCTGCAAAATTAATCGGCCTGTGACATCTTACCTCTGTGACTTTTCACCCCCTCTTCCCCTATTTCAAATTTTACCTATTGTATTAATGAATGAATTTTAACGTGAATTTCCAGGCAAGGTTAGTTGACTTCCTCCTGTTGCGCCAAGAGAGTAAGAGGGTGGTACTGATCGTTTGTCGCCAAATGTTGACACCAGGACAAGAAGCCAACTTACAAATTATTGCCCGGGTTTATGATCGACTTAATTCAGTATTGTGGAATTACCATGAAGCTGACACACAGCCTGTTGTAAGTGCACCTAGGGAGCTTTCTGCTTTTGTGGTATACATGAAAAGTAACTGAATGCTTTGTATTTGATATGGATATTTCAATGTTTCAGGCTATTGGTGGGTGGGGATCAGAATGGAGAAAAAACCACAAACAAGTTATCATTGATCAGTCTGACATGTATACACATGTCTTTTCCATATTTACAGACAATAAGGTATTATTCAATTGTTTTACTGCTTAAAACTGTGGGTATTATCATTATTCATTGGTTCATTATCATTTGAGTAATGTTACCTAACTTAAAAATTTAAAGTAGGCCTAGTGCATGATGACATCGGTTTGAAACTTTGACCCAGCATTTAATTGGTGAACAGTATATCTAGACACTCTAGGAGTTGACGTAAAGTTATCTAAATGTTATAATAATCATTGCTATGGCAATAGGATCTATGTATCAGCATATTTGCATTATGAATAAAGTGGCAGATTGGTGGGCCAAGTAGGTTTGTTTACTCAAATCATCGGCCCTCCTCTTATGTGCCTTCTAGTTGCTGCTTCTTACTAATATAATATTCCGATTTTTTTTCTTTCAGGAAATTCACTACAAATTCATGGTGGCTGTATTGATAGAGTACATCAGGTCATTAAATCATTTCCAGATCCCTGTTCAGGTTAGTCTGTATTTCTGTGGAATTAAAGTCACCTGTGATTAGACCATTTATATTTGATGTAGGATCACTGATTAAATGTATAATGTCAAATGTTTAAATTGTTTGTTTGCTCTTTCAGCATTACCTATATGAGTTAGTCATCAATGTCCTAGTCCAGAATAATTGCTTTTACCAGCTTCATCAATTCTTGCAGTATCATGTTCTTAGTGACTCCAAACCTTTGGTAAGTGTAATGAGTGATCTGGTAAGCCATTGTATACCTGTGCGTATGTGAATTTTATTAAAAAAAACTTAATTTACTCATTAATATTTCCAGGCATGTCTTTTGCTTTCTCTGGAAGGTGTATATCCACCAGCTCATCAGCTAGCATTGGACATGCTTAAGGTATAAGAAAACTTTTTTTTTCAGTAAAGACTGTAAACAGGTATATTATACATTGGTACATTGCTAACATTTCCTGCAAAAAGGAGGGAATCTTGACATTATAATTTATTGCATGCTTGTTTTGAGAATACAGGAATTTATTCCACCAAGCTGAGTGAAATATGACAACTGAGTGGAATAAATTCCAGTATTCTCAAAATTACATGTGATAACGGTTTTATCCTCAGTCTCTTTTATTGAGCAAGAAAAATAAAATAAATTCATTTGACAGTCAACCCTTTAAATCCACGCAAAGTTCTAAAAGTGCCGAAAAATAAACGATGGAAACAAACTGAATCTCTCGGTCCCTGACTCTCTTTTAGTATGATCAACACACCATGAGATGTCCCGTTTCTTTAGCAACATTTTAGTGCTAAGGATATGATTGTCCTCCTTTTCATTGCGGAGATACAGGCTAAAATCGAAGCAATGTCTAATCATTGAAAGACCTCTGAGCAAGCAGCCCTGAGGTCCAGTGCACCTGTGGATGACATCATTTTAGAAATATGACCGGCAAATCAGTGACACGGAAAATATCCGAGGAGAGGGGCGTGGCTAAATTGACCAAATTATGAATACAGAAATACATTTATCAGTTATCAATCAATCAGGGGTGTGCATTTGGCATTGACAGAGGATAATACAATGTACCGTGTAAATTTACCATTACATAATTTATCTTGTAATATTCCCTTAGACTTCCTTTGATATATCACCTTTATTGCTGGGTTAACCGTGTGTGGAACATATACAATTATCAATTATATTGCGAAGTATACTGTTTTCAGTGTATATATGGTCAATGTAAATGCTAATATTAAGCTTATTGAATATTTATACGTACATGTATATATATTTATATATATATAATTTTTTTTTTATATTAAACAGCGTCTTTCCACAGCAAATGAAGAAATTGTGGAGGTCCTTCTATCAAAACAAGCTGTCTTACCTGCACTGAGGTTTGTTCTTTTCCAACTACTAGTTTTGTGACCTTAAAGGCAACTTTAAAGTCAATTTTCTTGACCAATTAGTGTGATAGTCCACATATGTAGAACTTTGGAATACATTATGCCACATGGCTCACAAAACTTAACATTTTTGGGCACCTTTAAATGCTTTATTACTGTAATAATTGATACCTGCAAATTATGTTTTGACAGATTTTTGCGAAGTGTTGGCGCAGTTGATACCATCCCAGCTCGCAAGTTTTTGGAGGCTGCGAAAGGCACTCAAGATGATATGTTGTACCATACAGTGTTCAAGTTCTTCGAGCAGAGAAATATGCGTTTGCGTGGCTCTGCTCAATTCACTCAAGGTATTGACTTTTAAGGGCTGTTCCATTTTTAAGAAAGGGGGGGGGGGGTCTGGGGAAAACTGATTTCGGGTGGTTGACCTGTATTTTCTTAATATCTTAATGTCAAAAACCAGAAAATTGGGGGTGGTCTAAAAATGTTGGGGTCTATCCCCCCCCCCCCACCCCCATTTTCTTTTTTAAATGGAACAGCCCCAAGCTAGATTTTGAAGTAACGGCTTTATTTATTGGTGCTAACCATGAACATAGGTTGATCAAAAATTTAATGTTACATCTCATCTATAATTGATTTATATTTCTTCAGAATACAATATTCCTTAGCTATTTTTAATGGTCTTTCTTTTTTCTTCAGGTGAACACTGTGACCAATATGTGGAGAAATTTGTGGACATTTTTGGGCAAGAAGCTCTTGCTATGGAATCATGATAAAATGTTCAAACACAGCTATGATTGTGTCAGCACTTACAGCATGACTTATAGCCTCTTTAGGTTACAATAATTTGTAACTGGAGCCACAGCCTGACCAGTGGCGAATCAAGAATATCAACAATTGCAAATGTCTGGCGTGCATGGCAAGAATTGGTTGTAACTTTAATTGCAGATATGCAGTCTTATTTGTTGTTATCTGTGTGTATTAAGTAGTATCAACCACAAAGTTTTCTGAAAAGTAATATTGTCAATGTGGTAAACCAAATGTAGTTCTTGAGGAAAATTTATTCCTGAGCCCAGGAGCAATTTTAAAGGGGAAGATCTTAGGAGACCTTAATTGTTTCCTGGCTGGAGTGGCATTCTTGCTACAAGTATGCGTACATTTTGAACTGAAACGTAGCAATGCAATTCATTCACATGAAATATCATTCATACATTGGTATTGTGGATATTGAAATATTTTTTATATATTATAATATAATATAGGTGGGGTTTGATTGTTAGCACACGCGCAGATCTGTTTGTTGTATTATATGTAAATATTGTTAAATAATAAATTGTTGCCGATACAAAACGTGTGGATTATTTAAAAATAATGCAGTGCAAGTATGTCATCTGTTCACTCCTGGTAAAATTGGTAATCAAGAAAAAGGCAGAGCAAAGACTCTGGGCACAGTTTCCCACTAGTTATGCAGTGGAGTAGGCCACCGGCCACCACCAGTTATATCCAGCCAAAATTAATGGCAACTTAATTTGCTGCCATGTGTCGCTGTTTGCAATGCAGGACGCGTCACGCCACCTAGCGGGCGCCCACGAAGAAGGCGTGGCGCCACGGGCCGTTTTTAAAGAGCGGAGAGGTTGTCTGGTCTGCAAAATAAGGAAAATATCTTGAGGTGTGAGTGTCTCTGAACTTAACACATCAAGGAACATTAAACATGGATTGTCAAACACTTCCAGATGCTCAGACTATGTATGATGACCAGGAATATGTCGACGAAAAATTGATCGTACCTCCCAACAATTTGGATGAACTTATTGCTGAACTGAAAAAGATTTTTGAGCATGACCGTGTTAATGTGGAATACGTAAAAGCACTGCTGTCAAGTTACAGAAGCAACCCCAAAGACTGGAAAAAATATGCCAAGTTCGATCCTCACAGGTAATTAATCAGTTAATAGGTGGCGCAATATACAATGTAAACATTACTAATGTCATTAGCCTTGTCAAAAGAAGATGACACTCCATCAAATTCTCCTCAAACTGCTAGCAAAGTGTTGTATGAAATGTGATGTTAATTTGCCCTTGCTGCAGTATCACAAAGCCCGTAGATGCTTCGATAAATTATAAAATGTAGATCTGTATGGCCAGACTAGCCAGAAACGTAATGAAACCACGTCACACTCACAGAGTGAATATTATTTCAAAATATCAAAAACCATAACTTGATTGAAATTAAGCATTAATTATATTTGGTATGTAATTCTAAGTATATTACATCCATTTGCCATAGATGTTAATCTGGTCGTAGATCTGGGGAAGGAGTGGCCAATTTCTTTCTCTTTTTAATCAAATTTTTGTAAGTTTTACATAGATAAATACATGGGTAGGGATACGAGATGCGCCGGGCCAGTGATGCGACCGTTCTGAGTTTGGCAAAATAAAAGTCATACTGGATTGTATTTAAGACATAGCCCTCACTTAAATTACTACATCTCTCACCGAATAAACTGTCTCTCAATTTGAAATTTCGGGAACTATTTTGACTGTATAACGCTCGTAAAACCAGCTTTGCCAGGGCCCATGAATGAAACTACCTCATACAGTATGATCTTTTGAACTCTGAACAGTGTGAGAAAATGTAGAAGGGCTTTTTTTTTTTAAGGATGAACATTTGAAAATTGCACATGGGGGGGGGGGGGGGGAGTTGACTAATTTAAGTGCATAAATTGCTGGACCCCTCAGTTAAATTAAAATGTACTGGGCCCAGGGGTTGGGGTTAGCCCCATGGGACTGGCTTGCGTTGTGCGTAGTCTGTTCGGGCTAGGTGGGGTGGATGCAGCCATGGACAGAATTAGTAATTATTGCTACTTACAAGTTACTGTACATAAGAAATGGTGCACAGATATTATTACTGTGTGTTCTGCCTTGTGTGCTGCAAAATGCTAGCACCGTATTGTCAAAATTTTAAAGTTGTTCCACGGGTGTGGTACACTAGTATATAATTAAATGGTATTTATTTTAAAAAAAATATGGTTTTAACGTCTGGATAAAAATTCATTTGCTTTCATTTTAAATCAGGTTGTGTGGGAGTCATGTGCAGCGCAGTGCAACCTGTTTGCCTCTAACTGTATTGTAATTAAAAGGAAATTTAGCATCCAGTTTCTCTTAATTAGCAGTTTTGTTTTTAAACAATAACTATTTAAAGTTGTTTTTGAGAGCCAAGAGATAGCAGTAAAGCGCAGTGGAACAGGAATGTGTGTCAGTAATTAATGGATGTGTTTTGCCTGCTAAATGTCAAGGTCAACTGAACTTGTCTCTGATTGGTTGGAAAATTGAACTGAGAGCCACACCTCCTGTTATTGACCAATCAGCTTGCTTTGTCAGCCAAGCCTCTTGAACCCTGGCAACAACAGACACAGAGGTCATGCTCCCACAACATTTTTTATATACTGCTGTGTTAAGTGTGACTTTAGAGTTAAGGACTTAACAAATAATGTGACAAAATAAGATTTAAGTGCCAGAATTTTTCCCTTAAAAAAAAAAAAAGGAAAAATGGATTTCAGTAGATTTATGTATGAAAATAGGATATAGGACAGTTGAAAAAAATCTAATTATGCATAAATTTATAATAGTGTTGCCCTTCAAGGTAATTTTTCAATACGGTCATTAAATCAATCATATTATTAAGAAATCTTTGCTCTTTTCTTTTTTCAGGTATACAAGAAATTTGGTGGATGAGGGAAACGGAAAATTTAATTTGATGTTGCTATGTTGGAATGAAAGTCAGGGCAGTAGCATCCATGACCATGCTAACGCCCATTGTTTCGTGAAAATTATGGATGGCACCCTGACAGAAACAATGTTTGATTGGCCATCATCTGAATCAGAAGAACAGTCACAACTGCGTCAAAGACAAGTCAACACTTATCCAAAAGATGGAGTCGCCTATATCTGTGGTATGTCTGCCTATTTATCACTATAACTAGCCATGATAACATGATATTATTTATTATGTTATCCCCACATGATATGCATATACAAACTGGATACCAGATAAAACTTGTTGGTATTGAATCCTTCTGATATATATGGCCCGTTATGCAAAAAGCTTCTATATTTTTTAGTTATTGTGAGACCCCAGCTGTTGCACAGACTGTATTTACTTAGTTTAAAATCTCTGAATATTTACAATTGACATATCTGTATTTAGGGCTTTAACGTAGTTGTACGAAAACTAACTATATATATATATGCGTTTAATGACATCGAAAATATCACAGTAAAATTGTGGCTCTCTTCAATTTTCCAGTAACTTTAATTTGAGCATATTCTGAAATTGCAAGGACTTGTACATTTTGTACTTGTCAATGGATGCACGGCTCTAATTATTTCAGCTCAAGGTCAACCGGTCAGGCTATTGTTGTGTGTTTTGGACACCCACCAATGTGATTTCTTTGAAGTGTATGATATCCAAAAATGATCAAATCAATATAAAGCATGTTACAGTATTTTGCAAAAGATGCCTTACGTTTATATTGTGTAAGTCAGCTGTTAGTAGTAGACAAGGCAGACCATAGCATCTTCTAGATTTTTAAGAAAATTACAAAGTTATTGCTCCTCATGACATATACCAATTGTAGGAGTTTCATTGCATGCCAGGGTGCAATTATAAAAACTAGTTTTCTTATACAAAAGGCAAACAGTTAAGTCACTTTTAAAACTTGTTTTAAATCATTTCTGCTCCATTGAACCAGAGAATGCCTTTTGTATAAGAATCGGGTAAAAATAACTTGCCAAAAATGCTCATGAATCTTATATATTTTTGCCAGAACATTAATATTAGAGAAGTTGTTTTACCTCTTGGATGAGCATACAAATAACCCGTTTAATAATTCATTCAGTTTAAGTTTCCAAATGAAAATAATGGACCATGTTATAAAATAGTATGATTTTGTTGCATGTATTTATTTTTGGAAAATTGTGAATTGCTTAAGAGAAGTTTCATTCTACTATATTATGTAAATCCTTGATATTTGAGAGTAAGTATAGTGTGCTCATCAGGATATATTTTTTTTCTCAGATGAAATGGGACTTCACCGCATGGAAAACACAAGCCACACAGACCGATGTGTCAGTCTCCATCTTTACTCTCCTCCCTTCCAGTCATGTATGACCTTTGACCAGAACACCGGTCACAGAAACTCAGTCACAATGACCTTCTGGAGCAAGTACGGCAAAAGAACTCCCTTTGGGGTAAGTCAAAGGTCCTTGAGACGCAGCTCGCACTAGTTTAGTCTGTGTATGATAGTGATAGTTTCAATATGGAATAATCCTCATTGGCAATTCAGACGTTTTCCGGAACAACATCGCAATACAATATTGATCATATATATAGAATACTAGATAACATTTAGCAAGGTTTTTTCGAGTTATACATAAACAAACTAGTGTAAATGAAAGTAGCATACATCATGGAATCATTCCCAAGGTCAACCAAGTGTGATATGCACTAACCGCCTGATTATTCATTTAATTGCGTGACTAAGTTAACCATAGATGTAAAAAATAAAATGTAGGCGATTATAGTGTAGAATAACAGCTCGAGCAGGTTAAACAAACTTTAACTCGTCTCTTATCATTTCAGAACAATGAAAACACGCCAGAAAACAACTAATCAGTTCTCTCAAATATGGGACCAGAGAACTGTTCAGTGTATCGTGATGAAATATTCGGAGTTAATTTTGGAAGCATCTTTTGAGTGACTTTCATCATCAGGGAAATGTTCGAATGGACCACAAAGTGTTTTTGAAACATTGCACACTTGTTATTGCAAAGATATTTCATTGACATTTGCTTTAATTTTACACACAGTGCATTAAAGTCCTGGCAAAACTATTATGTAAAGTAAGTTATAGTCAGTGTTTTAAATCCTGACATCTTGTCAGGTATTACTAAAATTCCAGTATTTATATCCAAATTGTCTAACACACTTATTCTAAGGGAGTATTTCTTAAAGCTGAGGACACCTAAATGATTTAAGGAGCACTGGAGCACAGTGACAGTCACTGAGACTTGCTGGGCCTGTTTTTTTCTGCTTCATGGGAACGTGACTTCTGTGCTCAAATCAGGGAACGTGACTTCTGTGCTCAAACCAGGGAACGTGACTTCGGTGTCTCAAACCAGGCCAGCTATGGTCACGGTGAATGGTTCACTGGCAGTCGGCAACCTAACTTGTACATCTGCATTTGTCATGGGAGAAATGGTGTCAATTTCACTTAATATTGTGTGACCTAATCTGTTTTTGTTGTTTTCAAAAACAAAATGCTCAAATTGTTTCGTGCATGATTTGCATGAGGAAAAAAAAAAATCCCCAAACTGGAGATAATTTGTGTGTATCCAGTATTGTATAATACACACTTGAATAAAATGATTGTGATAAACTGAAGCCTGTATTGCCAACAGAAATTGTACATATATGCAATTAATAATTGTATAAATTTCTTTGATGAATCATTCGACCAGTGTAGTATAAACTCTATTGAGTTGCAAGTTAAAGTTGGCTGGTCAAACTCTTTTTGTCTTTTGAATTAAAATGATAAATGGTGTGCTATTAATGAAAGTGATTATGATGTTATCATGCTGAATAAAATCATTCTTACAAAAAATATTCCTGGGCTGTATTTTATGAAAAATACTGCACTTATTCCATAGAATTTGTATAATCATATTACATAGTAGACAATGTTATATCTATATGATACATAAAACTGGACAAACTTTTTTGTTGTGGTTATTTTCAACACCTGTTGCCAATTTCATTGTGATGATAAGATAGCATAAATATTTAAGTGTATCACCCAATGATTTTTATATAACGAACTACTGGATTTAGTCCTGGCTTCCAAGGAGTGATAGGAAGCCTTTCTGAGCTGTTGAGGAAACTTTATAGTAAGTAAATTAGGTGAAGGTCTTACAGCTCGGCTCAAAATATTTATGTAGCAAGGACTTATACAACCTTCCACAACATGGTGCATGTTCTCGGAAACTTACTTTCCTGAAAACTATCAAAATCCTGCTCCTATGATTGACAAATAACAAAACCAGGATATAAATATATATATAATATATATTTAATGAAGTGATTATATATACACATGAGACAATGCTGTATCTGTACAAAAACAATACTAGAAGTATGACTGGAATGACAATGGAATGGTAAATCCATGAAGATTACAATCATTTCACTCCAATTGACAAATAATCTAATAAAATTATGTAAAATATATCAGCACGTTATGCACACGAATACAGTATACCTTTGATATAGTGGACACTAATGAGACTTTCCATTTGTCAGCAAATGGCTGCGTAAAACTTACAATTTTTTATTTTACTGAATATTAATTGGATAAAATACAATGTTTATTACACCAAAGGTTTACTGTATAAAAATAATTAAAAGAAAAATGAATAAGCACAGTCAATGTGCCATTGCACTCTAAAATTCAGTCTTTATCTCAGAACGCTTTCATGAAATTTTAAAAACTTCACATATAATCTGGCAATGATAATTATTAACATGTGTACAGATAGTGATATGTATTGTTACACTGATGTAATATAACACTCATTAACATATTCATATCCAGGGGTGTAGCCAGGAGAGGGGGGGGGGGGGGGGTCAGTCAGTTAGAAAAGGTCCAAGTAATATGTAGTGTCGAGCGATATGATTGCTTCAAAATTACACAATCTAATTTACAGGTTTCAAATTGTGTCATCAGGTTACAGGAACAAAATGAATATATTCCAGTTTGCAAGAAAGCATCACAATACATCGTGATTCATATCTAACCTTTCTATGCTGGATAATAAGAAGCTGAGATTTCACTGACGTGTGATCAGCAGTGCAAGAAAACTTGCGAATCTGGTTTGTGCAATGATGCTCAGTAATCTATGGTTATATGGTGAATTTTTTTTTTTAATCACTGGGCAATCAACATTAACACATCAATGTACATGTGTTAATATTTCCAACTCTGTTGCTTATTTGAAGTAATGACAATCCACACCTATACAGAGCAGAGCTTTCCCCCCCCCCCCCTGCCATATAGACCCTGGCTACGCCCCTGTATGTCAATCTTTTTTGGAAGATAATCTTTCTGTACAACGCACCATAAATCTTAACTAATGAGCTGCTTCAGTTGTTACTCAATCAACCGTGAAAATCGGTGAAGCATGACCATTTACTGGACTTTTTTCAGAAAGAATACAACCTTTAGTGTCAATTGAAATACTGTCAATTTTAAATAATCGAGTCTTGCAAAAAATTATTTGGCAACAGTTGATACAAATCATATGCCATACATATCTAAAAAATTAGTAATGTTGATTGAAAATAATTCAAACAGGACATTAATTACATCAGTTAATAAAATCCAGTATCGTATAAAAAGTTCAGCGTCATCAACCTAACATTTTTGTTTCTTCAAGCTAACAGTTTGACATTCACAGGTGTGACAGAGCTATTTTAAAATTACCCTTGTGGCAGCAATCAGGTTGTTCCAACTCAAGTTACATTCCTGTTCGACAGTTCATTTCAAAGAGACAGGTATATTCATGACAATATTTTACTGATAAAATATTTACTGGGCATTTTTCACACAGATCATACACAAAACATAATACTCAACGAAGGTTTCTCTGGGTGATAAAGTGATGTGCATATGCGAAGAACACAATTAACAAATAAAACATGATTAAACGAATCTTCTGTACAAACAACATAAAAACTCAGGGCATCCTTCAGAAACCAGATTTCTTAATAGGTTTATAGGAAATTTCATGAGTGCAATCCTTCCAACAGAAAACAAACTTATCTGACTGGGTAACGCTCATTCGAACAGCATCAATTGTTTTTCAAAAGCCAGATCGTTAGCAGCGGCTAGCTCTTGCTGTCGTTGCTGTATCAGTCTGATGTCTACCTTGACTTGCAGACAAATCTGCCTCTCTTCATGTATTTTCTTACATAGTTCTTCATTGTCTTTCTGAAAGTAAAATAATTGCATCAAATTTTAGGTTGCTCCACATGAATTCTATTTCACTTCTCTGTAGTCCAGGGAGTTCCCACGAGATTAAAGTGGGCACCACTTTTTATTTAAATGCATAAAGAAATAAAATTTCTTTTTAAACAGTTATTGACTGAAAATCTTACACCTAGTCACATAACATTCATGTGTGTAATACCATAATTGGTATAGTTCAGGGCTTTAAAGGAAAATAAGAATTGCAAAATACACTTAGCAATTAACCCTAGATTATCATTGAAATATTGGTTCTAAGAAAAAACTTCATGCACGAGTTAATACATTAGGGTTAATATTTTTTTTTTTTTTGGGTGTCACTATGGTTGACCTTCATCTATCATGTTGCCATGGGAACTAAGGAGATTCTGGAATCATTCACTGACAACTATTCACTAACTTCATTCCATTGCATTTAGAAAAACCTGTCATGCAACATTTTTTGCAACTTTTAGTGAAAAGCAGTTTATGAAATCTTGATGGGGACAACCCAAAAATGTAAAATGTCCAACAGTGTATCAGGTTTTTTCCCCTTTTTCTTCTTTTTGTTGTTGTTGTTAACATTTCAGTAAACTCAGTCTTCTAATTATAATTTATTCAATTATTGCATAATTCTATCCTCCCATTTTTGATTCGCTCAAGCTCAGCAAGCTCGCACGGATCATTACGATCAGTTGGGGCAGATATTATAAAGAGTGTTTATGTATCATCCTCATAAAAGGGACTTGGGCTGCCGGGAAGGGCTGAGCATAGGCCTAGAGGAGGAAGTATTGTAAAGGGAAAAAGTGAAATTGAGGTTGTGGAAGGCACCTTTTGAAGTGTTTTCCCAGATGGAGCGTTATTATCTCAAACTATTTGACCTTCATATTTTGATCTATGGCGAGGAAGTTGCTGAAAAGAACATATTTATAAGCCTACCGGCAAGCAGGCTTCAACATGGAAGGCAATGGCGGGGCTGTCACGTGGTCTAGCCCATCTCCCTCACGACGCCTGCCCCATTAAGTTTGTGTATGCAGCTTGGTCAGAGCATATTCATTTCAATTATCAACTAAATCAACACTTGCGAATTGTTACTATTAAGAAGTTGCTGAAAAGATCATTTTAGGCAATGGCGGTCAGCTTGACTCCTGTGACGCTGCCCCTCCCTCTCCAACACCTGCCCCCCTCCCCCCTCTTTACACCATTTTTGGTGCTATTCCTTAATAGTGAGGTGGTTTAATAGTGAGGTACCTAAGTGGTATTAATGGAAAGGTGGTTTTACTATACAGGTTGTTTTAATAAAGAAGTGGTCTTAATTGTGAAATGGTCTTAATAATGAGGTGGTTTTAATAGTGAAGTAGTCTTAATAGCAGGGTGGTCTTAATAGTGAGGTGGTCTAAATAGTGATGTGGGATTTTGAGTTGGTCACACTATCATGGATAAGAATTTTATTTTTACTCTTGCTCATCCTTGTCCATACGTGATTCACCTGCCGAGCGTTTTACGTATACTCGCGCTAATTCGTAGATCACTCCTGGTTGCGCTTGACCACTCACGACCATACGTGGAGAGGGTAAAATATTTTACATATTCAAGAAATCGGGCTTTCTCGGTCAATGATTTGTTGTTTTTTTTCAGCTAGAGAATCTCCCAACCAGTTTAAATCACTATCATTACTAATATGACTCTTTTTAATTTCATTTCATTGAATATTCAATTTCTTCAAATGACACAATGAACAAAATTTTAGGTGAATTGAAAAAAAAAAAACAAGTATGAGATCCTTTTATCTTATCAGTTGCGATGTTTATCAAATGTCAGGAGGCACTTGATAGTTCTTAGGTCCCCCTGACATTATATTATCACTAACAAAGGTATAATATTTCATTCCAAATTGTTTACTCAGGCACTTCAGGATCTTTAACTTGACACAAAATAGAAATTTGAACTCAACCTCTAGCAACAATGCTGCAGACAAAGGTTAAGAATTTCTTTTTGTGACCCGGGCCTTAAATAACAATCACCAGACTGGTTTGATCTTACTTACAGACAAAAGGGGTCAAAAGGCTTGTGTACAGACTGGTTTTGAATAAATAAGAATTTCACACCCTTCATTTCAATCAATTACGCAATAAAAAAAAACATCTAGACAGATATTCTGTTTCAAAGTCACTGCTCACTCTTCAAATTAAATTATTTATAGTTTAAAACACACAAAAATTGTTTATCACACTTTTGCGATTCTGTCAGATAAGGTTCTCGATGAGCTGATTCTTATGAGATAAATGAATTTCAGAGAGGTGAATCTGTTGATTTTTTCTTATTGGCATAGACAGTGGGTACAAGGTACCATCAATTCAACATGTCATGCACTTTACAAGTTAAGATTATTTAGTTTAAAACAGAATCAAGGCTTCCCTTAACATGGCAATTTGAATTTGAATGTCAAAGTAGCTTTATTCATTGACCACTAATATTTATAAATGACTGACAACTAGTCAACTTTCAATGAATTTAAAGTAAATACTCGTTGGGGGCTCTCGCTTACTTTTCGCTCGTTTAGGTTTTTATCCGGGGGATTTCCCATAACTCTTGTATTGTAATTTTTATTTGTCATTTTATCATTAGTTTATTTGATTGATATATTTCCTAACCTTACCTTAGTAGTTTAGAGCTAGTTGGTCTATGCACCTGCTTGTCATGTGCATACACCTTGGTCCAGCTTGGTTGTTTTCACCTACAGCTTATGTGTTGACACCATCTGGACCCACTTCCCTATGCTGCCTAGCCTTCAAGCCAACATTTTTTCAAATATGAGATTTTAACACGTCTCCCATCTTATCAAGTTCCAGGAAGATGAACATGAGGCTTGTTTATTTGTATTACTTGAGAACAGAATTTAAGGCCATTTATGACCTACTTTAACAAATGCAGTTTTTTATAGTCTTTTTAAAGGCTTAAAATATGAAACACTCGATTTAAGACTTATTTTCACCTGTAATTGCATGTTGTCAGAGATGAGTTGCTGCAGATTCTCGTTTAATTCATCCTCATCCTCACTCTCGTCGCTGCTACTCGCACTGCTGTCATCCTCCTCGTACAGATCTTCTCGAATCGCTTGCAATTCTGCTATCTCCTGCTCCAGCCTCTCAATCTCGCCCTTCTCCGTCTCTATTTTCTGTCTCAATTCATCACCTGTTTGGAAAAGTACACAACTGTTAGTCACCTCAGATTACCCAAACAATGCAATATACACAATTTACATATAGACAGTAGTTGTAGCCAAAAATTTAGACCGCAAAAGAGGCCATGCATCCAATGTGCGGTAATTGACCGCGCCTGAAATTTGTATGTATTGAGGCAGCAGAAACTTTAAAGTCCTGTAATGGACACCCACAATTCTAGACTGGAATTGTGTTGAACATCTTTGACAGTTACCTAAATGAAGGTATGGAAAGCAATTCAAACAATGGCTGTGGGAGGAACGGTTATTGAATTCACCAGATTTTCTGTTTTTTGAAAGTCTATACTGCTGTAACATATGCAAAATGCAGCCACAGACTTAAGTGTCTACAACCCTATTATTCATTTGGGCTAACACAAATAAGGTGGTCCGAGTATGCAGGACATTTGAAATTTCATGCCTTTGATGGACCTGTTCATCAAGGTCATAAGATACATAACAGAAAAAGCGGCCATCTTACTGTATTTAAGCAACAAATATTTTGTGAGCACAACTCAAGATAATATGTGTAATTCATTCATTTGCTTAAAATATATTTACCCTTGGGTGAAACGTTATATAAAAACTTGATTGTCATGTGGCCCAGTAAAAAAAAAATATATTAAAAAATCAAATACCACCACTATCATGTATCTGTTACATTTTTCAACTAGCTCTGCAAATGCCAAATTCCCTGCTGGCTAGAAACATGAAATATTGCCACCTGCTGCTCAATTGCGATGTTCAGCTCTCAACCTCCGAAATGTCTAGTGTATCCTCGATCTCTAAGACAAAATGCTATAATGACTGCAAATTGCAACAGCAAATCAATGCAAGAACTTTGATTGAGTTATGTGATATAAGAGACAATGTATCAGACTGTGTGTTGGACAATAATGAAATAGTTACTTATTAATGATCTCTGCTTGAACTAGTAGTATAATTTATATGTAATAATATTTATTGTATACCTTGTGTATGAATAAAGATGATATATATATAAAGTAATCATTAAAATAACACACCCCCTTTCATAAAATAAAAACATTCACTGAATGAAAACATTGACAGATACAAGTATGGATTCATGAACATGATTGATGCCAATAAATATGCACTTGCCAAAATGTTTTAATAGCTCTAAAACAGTAGGGGAGAGTGGGGAACAATGACCCTTTTTTTTTTTTTTCAATCAGGACATAACTGGCTTCGGCTTCCTACCTCAGATGTATGTTATATTGTTGTGCATAATTTCCAGCAGGTCCTTACCTTGTGTAAGATAGAGTTATTCAACACAATGTCAATGCAAGTCACTTGTCACATTGTTCCCAACCAGCTGGTGGGGTACTGTGAGACAAGCTTAGGGGTAGAGTGAGACATGGCCTGATAGTACAACAAAAATGCAAAATGTCTCCGAATACCCTTATTTTAGGTAGCAAGTTCCTTTTATTGTCCATTGCTACTGGTCTGGGGCTTAGAAGGTTATTTTACCAAGATGTAATGATGAGATGGTAAGCTAAGTCCACGTGATGTTACACATATATCCCATAGCTGGGGTCATTCACTTGGCCTGGCATAGACACTGGGTACAAGGTACCATCAATTCAACATGTCATGCATTATGAAGAGTTACATGAAATTGACTGTCTCACCCTCAAGTTTTGTCTGAGTGAAATTTCAAACACCTTGTGCTTTAAATTCTTGCAGGAAATGGAACATTCTGGTGGTCGTGTAGTGTTGGCATAAATGCTTAAAGGGCAGTGTTACAACCTTGATACTAGGGGGGTTTGTCTCACCGTTCCCTGTGTCTCACTGTTCCCCCCTCTTGCCTACATTGATACACCAGTGTAATTATACACATTGCATGTCCAGTAACTTTTACAATTTCAAATGTGAATGTCTATCATGCTTTACTCTCTTGAATCGGTCTACATGTATACCACTATGAAAAATATCAATCCTTACAATACCATTAACTGTTCTAGAACTGTACAAAAATTGTGGAATCTTTTGCATGTTCCATGACTTTTCATTACATGTCTAGTTCCGGTAACATGCCACAATTTGACTGAATTTAGAATCAACCTTCACAGAAGTTAGGATGTAACTAATTCATCTGTTTGATTCGGAGTAATCCTCATATTAATGCACACAAGTGTGTGTACATGTGTTTAACGCCTCATCAGTACCTATATATAGTTTGGGTTATGTTAGAGGCTGGAGTGTATTGAAGATTTTGTCAAATGAAACTGGTGTGACCGCTTCAAGGCTTCTAAACCTTATTCACAAGACAGAATAGCGCAAATGCAGACCTTGACATTTGCATTAAGTTCATTGGACACACCCAAATCCATAAATAATGAACCTTTTTAGTGAAAGCTAAATAAAGGGTATCCTAGGTATTACAGTTAAACTTCTTTACTTCGGCAGTCGCACCAAGGTTTTCGGCAGGTTTTGACATTCCGGTGGAGAAAGAACTTTTTTTGAGTGCGATGACTTTTCAAAGGTGCCATTTGATTTGCAATGCACTTCCTGAACTTTATTGGTGTTTAAAAAAAAAGAAAGAAAATTAGGGAGGAGGAGTAGCTCAGGCCTCCAGGAAACCGTGAATACAAGGTTCCAGACTATAGTGTGTTCTTCATAATGATGTTGTCCAATTATAATTATGGATAATCCAACTTCTGCAGTCTCAACCAAGAGCATGTCTTACATCACTTACACTAAATCTGGGCAGTCTTAAAGTGAGGTTTAACTGCATAAGAGTAATTTTACATCACAAGTCAACTAAAAAAGCAAAGTCATGGCAAGAAGACATATTTGAACACTTGGGACAGTTTGGACAAATGGTTGGCGAAGATAATTACCCATGGGTGCCTGTATTTGCCTATTTCATAACCGTGTTAAAATATTCAGGTTGAGAAAACTTTGTTCAGGTTAATTCAAGAGGAAAACTGGTTTTGTAAATTAATAACAACCTGTCAAGACCATGTGAGGTGTAAAAGGAATGTTTTACAAAAGAGCTTCATTTCATGATCATATAAGGAAGGATCATATAAGGAAGGAACATAAAAGTCACAAACACGCAAAAAGAGTGCCCTTTGGTCATGGCCTCCTTTTTTTAGCAAAGTTGAGTTGTTCGCTCCCAATTTTGTGGATCATGTTGATCTAAATTGTTTTAGCTTCTCAGGAATTGAAAGACCTGTTCATTGATAGGCCTACTAACAACCAGCACCTGCAAATAATTCAACGTTATGGTCTTCAGCCTTCACCTTTGAAAAGGCTACAGTCTGAGCAATATCGCCACATTTTTGACAAACAATTTACTGATAACCTTTAAATTTTCAACAACAGTAGCATTCAAACTGAACAAAGTGGGTCGGTTCTTACAGAGATAAAACACAACAGCTACGTAATCAATACTCAAATGAATTTGAAACAAATAAGTATTAAGTAAATGTTGTAACAAGAATTATGTGCCTTATTGTTAAGTACAGTTCTAAAATCCCAATAAAGCCCATGTAATGCTCAGAACATCTTGTGTGGTCAATAATTCATTTGCATGATTTGAGTCTCAATGTAGTGACATCACAGTATGAGAACTACAATTTTCAAGTCATGACTAGCTAAGGAACTTAACTGATGGTACCTAAACTGGGACAATCCATAATTAATGCAAAATAACTGTAAACTTTCCTTGTCTATGTTAAATTTTAGGTGAGTTTTGACACATACACTATCCTGAAAAATATTTTGTTAAAATTAAACAAAATTTATTAAAAACTCTTTTAGTCTTGTTTAAGACAAATATGTCAGCAGTTCATGCTTGGCCACAGTGCCATTAATTAGCAGCAATTCTCAATTTCAAACCCAGTCTTAACACTGCTTAATTAGGCACAAGGATCGATAACAGAAAATGTCAGGATGACAAAAAACGAATACAACAGCATAAGTCACATGGTTTGCATTGAAAGCAAATTCATGTGATGGAAAATTTTCATGAAAGGTGAACATTTACAGTGGAATTTTGTCTCAAGAACCCACTACTAAGAACACAACTTTGACCCATCTTAGTTAAAGATAAGACCTTTAACGCTTGCATTAAGAGGTCCTAAAAAGGGAGGTTCTACTGTATAATGTAACATGATCCATCCCTATGTGTACAGAATGTCACGTGAAATTGTCATGCAATCCAAGAAAGAGAAAACAATGACAAACTGATCAAACATGATGCAACAGCCATCACATTCCCTGTGAGTTCATGAAACTAAAGAAGGCCAATGTTGCAAGTTCATGGATCTTTACCATCTCAATTCGTACTCTACAGGTTTAAGTAACTGACAAACAAGTGATGTTTTACAGGCTAGACAGGCAATCCTTCATTTGAAAATGTTACACAAGCAAAAAATGCTTTGGTTGAGCTAACCAACAGCTGTCAGTTGATTTTTTTTTTGCCACATATTTTCTGTGCTTCGCTTGTAATATTTTAACTCTCGTAAGTGGCAAAACCTTCCATATATCACTTAATCAGGGCTGAACTAATTAATACTTTTCTATTACATGCAATTAATGAAAGTGTCTGCTCTTTGGCCCTCCTGATATAGTAACCAGTGCTTAAAAAAAAGTTTGCATGCTATATGTATATGTACCGCAGTTAGCCCAAACTAATATTCTAATACTTTGCCAACAGCCATTATATTAAGAATTGGTGAAATTTAATTATTGTTAGACATGACAGACGAAATTAAGCTATGCGGAATTTGCATCATTGTGGTTACTTTGAGGCAATTTTTTTTTTCAGCTGCATTTCGAATGGCATGTTATTTACGATCGCAATTATGCATGAAATTACATACATTATTCCATGGCTCAATTATCTATGCTCCACACATATTTTCCTTTTAGATTGGGTATGACTAGAATCACTGGAAATTACAAACTATCCCTATTTATAGTTTCAAGATGGGGCCACATAAACAACTTGTGTGTATGTGAAAAGCCTGGGAAAGTTCGAGAGATCAGGGAAGGAGTTATCTATCAATTGCAAACATTAACACAAGGTGGCACCACAGTCTAGTTAAGGTGCACCAACACTGCAGCACCTCCACAACTACAGGATTTGACAAATCACATGAAGCTTCTAGCTTCTATGTCCAATCATTCTTTCTCAGGCTTACTTATTCATTAAAGACTTCGCTCAGTAATTAAATGAAATTTTCTTGCTAAATTGCCAAGTTCAACAATACTGCACCAATCTATTCACTTCCTTTAATCACTAAGTAAGAGTACCTACATTACAGCAATTCAAGATCTTAGAAATGCAAGAGGATGAGAAAAGCAAATATTTACCAATAGCAAGCAACTCCTCTTCCTCCAACATCAAAGCAGCTTGTCCTCGAAGAAGTAGTTGCAATTCTTCGTCCTCCTCTTCCCCTTCACCAAATGCTGAACAGAAGAAATCACAATACTATTTTAGCATATTCATTAAATGAAAAGCTGTTATTTTTTTCCAGGCTTTCTCAGAACTCAAACTATATATGTGACCTCTTGCATAGGAACAGAGTACACTCTAAGTGAACTTGTTTCTCAGGAAACCTACTGCAATGTGTCTTCAAGTACTAAACTTGAAATATATTACAGTGATGATATGATCATTAATACGAATATGTATATTTGCATACCACTGAAATTACTCAATATCAATATGACACTGTAGTGAAAACAAATACCTTTCCTGTCCTCAATGTCCATCTGACTGAAATCCTCAACTATTTTTTCAGCTGATTCAGTTTCATTTTCTTCAACAGGGATTGATGACACAACAGTCTTTTCAGAGTCATCTTCATACTGGTCTTCTGGCGACTCTCTTTCAACCTGTTTCTCAGGACTCGTATCCCCATCCCCATCACCAATCTGAAACTTGACCTTCTCTGAAGGAGAGGGCTCTCTCACCTCCACTGTGGGTGGCTTCGGTTGGTTTGCGTTCTCCTTCTTTTCTTGATCTTCACTTTTCTGGATCACTGGTGCTTCTTCAACAACTTTTTCTTTGTCAATATCTGGAGTGGCAATCTCCTCACTTGCTGATTTTGCCACAGGCTCCTTTACACTACTATCAGGTGGCGCCACTGCAGCCTCGGCTACACTAGGTGGCACTGCAACAACCTCTTTCAGAGCACTAGCATCAGGTTGGTCTAATGGTTTTTCTTCTGCTTTAACAGTTTGCATTTTTACAGCTAATTCAGTTGGTCTGTTTACACCTTCATTACTGACAGATCCTTTCTCAGCAGCAGCAACAGCATTTTTACTGACAGATCCTTTCTCAGCAGCAGCAGCAACAGCATTTTGAGTCTCAGACTGTTGAGCATCTTTTATTTGTTCCTCACTGCTAGGTGTGGTTTCTGATTTCACCTTTTCCTCCGCTTTCTTGGCAAGTTTCAGCTGAAATAAAATTGTAAATATTTAACAACCACTTTGATAGGATCTCATCACAGTTATTCACATGAGACACTACAGTCAAGTGTCAAACTCAAGATAATAACATAGCATGAGCACCTTATCTTTTTAGTTTAATGAATTGCATGTAATCGATTTCTTCCTATTACGTATCTCGTACTGTTTACTTTAGTTGGATTACAAAGTTCACTGATCTCCAGAACAGACATAACATTCATCACAATATTTGACAACTTCTCTTAACACCACAATTAGCTGAGGAACCCATTCTTTTTTTCCAGCTAGTTTTCTTTATAAACACTGCTATGAACAGCCACAACGCATACCTTTCTCTTTAATTGAGTGACTATCCTTTGTACTTCCCACAACTGCTCTTCTTTGTCCTTGTCCTTGACCTTCATCAAGTCTTGATGCAACTGATTCAACAACGCTTCTTGCTTATTTAGTTCCTCCTGCAGTCCATACGGACTTTCTGGTAACTCCAATGACCATCGTGATGATGTGTTTGGTTTCATGGAGGCGTATCTGTGGAATAAAATTTCAGCACTAAGAAACAGTTTACGTCATGCATTGTTCAATGCACTCTATGTAAAATTTAGCAGAAGCTTATAAAGATAAGACAGGTCATAAATCTCAAGATCAAAGAGAAGTTTAACAAGTGATTACAGCAAAAAGCAGAAGTGAAAAAATAAGCATTAAAGAGATCCAGTGGAGTACATCAGATTTTGATCATTTCAATTTTATCAGGAGCATAATTATCAGGAGCACAGACTAAATAACATTACTATATCAACATAATTATTGCATAAGTTGACCTACTTAATATTCAGCAGCTTAACCATTTGACAAAACAGTATTGTCTATTTGTGTGTAGAATACAGTAGATCTGTGTCTTATACAAATATTTGATGTGATTAAATGCATTTTGTCGTCTGCGGCATTACTCTAAATTTTTAATGCAACAAATTTTGCTGTCACATTAGTATTTCAATGTGTGCAGAACACTATAAATCAATATATATTTCAATGATGAACATATAGCCATATTTTTCATCATCGAAAACTTACCTTTTGATGACAGTATCCCTGAAGAGGATCTTGGCATAGGTGAAAAACACATTCAATACTCGATGACTGATCTGCATAGTAGGACTGAGGACAATGGACACATTCTGAAGACTCATCTTATTTTGCGCTTCCTGTAAATAACAATATAAGCAGTGTCTCAACAATAAAATCTTTAATATTTAGAACTATATTGATGATAAATTTTACTAAGAGTCAATACTAATGTCAAGAAATGTGTTCGTTACCGCAGGGGTTTATTTACTTCATATAGGGTTAATTCTAAATGGGAATTGCAGCCACCAATCAGACTGAATTGAAGTAAAATGTAAATTATTATATTATTAACACTCACTCTGGCAATAACATGAGTCATATGAACAATGGTCCAGGACAAGAGTAAGTAATTGGGTTGGGGAAGTTCCTGCAAATGTCTTTGGAATTGTTCCACCTTCGGCTTCACATTCTTTATAGCTGCAAAAAAAAAAAAAAACAAGAAAAAGTATTGAAGTGCTGAAAGTTTCAGTATTAAATCATCGTTTTCAATATTTTCATAATATTTACTATCTGGCCTTTTGTTGAAGTACAGTAATATTACATTTAAAACATTTTCCTGTATCACTCCAAGAATGTTGTCTATCGAAGAAATACCAGGCTAACAATCAAATTATATATTTATATATCCATTCATGGGAATAACTGATCAGAACTTAACAAAATTGCATCAATTATAACTTTTTAACACACATCAGTACACTTACTGGATGCTTGCTCAAATTTTGGCATCAGTTCTTGCGTCAGGACGGGTTCTGGAAGCTCACGGAGGAATTGTTTAAGAAGACTAGCGACAATGTTTGGTTCTTGGTCAAGCAAATTTACAGGCAAGTTCTTGTTGTAGGAATCCTTCAGTTGTTGGACCTTACTCTTAACTCCAGATATCCGATAAATGCCTTCACAGTTCAACCCTATAAACAAGTGTAAGGAAAATTACTTTAAATGAAGAAATATCAATACCTTAAACGCTCAACAGAAAAGGTAAAAAACGACGCGAACACGCTTCTGAACGGAACAACGTGCTGTCCCGTCCAAAAGGTGCGCACAATTGACTTGATGCATTCGCCATCTCGTGTGAACTCCCTTGACTACAGGGAAGTGAAATAGAATTAATCCACAATAAACAAATAAATTACCATAAAAAGTATCAAGAATCTCCTGACTTAATATTTCGAACAGTTTTATGTAACAAGTTTTGATTTGACTTGAATAAATTCATTGTCTGTCTAATTAATGAAGCATGATCATTCCTGTTTGCCAATACTCATAAATGTATACCTAAATATTAAAAAGTAAACGCATGAAATTACCATGTTCCTCAATGTAATCGATACACTCTCGGACTACAACTGGCAACAGAATACCATCATGAGGCTTGCTCCGCTCAACTGCTGTTGCCAAGGGAATTCCAAAGACAGGTTTGATGTCACTTTCTTCTGAAAATAAAATAAATCTATTTAATATGGCAACACAAAGAAATTCACTAAAATATGGCCTCTTTCAGAATGAGGAATCTTAAAATCACAATAGGTGATGAGTTATAACAACTGAATATAGTGAAGAAACATACTTAAACAAAGTCAGAAATGAACAACATAGAATTGCAATTACTCAATTCCGACAGCTCACACAATCTAGCTATAGAAACTTGGAGGTACACCAGACCATAGACACAAGAAAGTTTATGCCTGTACTATGCGGGAAATGCAATAGAAGATGAAAAACACTTTCTCCTTTAATGCTCAAACTATGAACATGAAAGAAATACTCCGAAACAGAAGACCTCTTTATCAAGATCATGTCAACTAAAGACCAAATGCTCCTTCAGGCTCTGGGGAAATATCTAGTTTATAGCTTTCAGAAGAGAAATAGTCTAGCTACAGCTCAAGTAAATAGAAATTAATAAATTGTGGAAATAAATAAAGTTACTCTTTACAATAGGAAATGGACTCAGGGCACCTACTCATTGTGGGCTCTGCACAGTATGTAAAATGTGACAATAACATATGGTCACAAGGTGGACCTACATAGACATTTTATTTGTATTTGTGTAAGTATAATAATGTAATAGGCCTAATATAAATTTATAGTAAACAGTTACAGATTGTATAAGATGGTGCTGATGTTGTGCGTACCAAAATAATGGCGCTGTAGTTATACTATATCTATATATATTTGTGTATTATTGGCAACATGGTGCTCATACCTTTTAATAGTTGATGTTTAATAATGTTTAATAATGTGTAGATGTAGTACTTGCAGTTTAGTTTGACACATAGGTTTGTATTGACCTTCAGTTTTGTCAATAAAAGAAATTCATTCATTTAATCTTTCCCACTAACGATCAACTCTCATATAGCACAAGTTTGGTTATAGCAAGGAAGTCATCTCAGAATAAACATCTGACTTTTTGAGTTTATATTTTTTTCCTAATAAAAAAGGGAAAACCAACATCCGGCGAAATTTGTTCTCACAAATACATTTTAGTCACAATACTTGACTGCAAAATGTTTATGTCAGCATACCTTCCAAAGCCTTTGAGCTGCCACCAAACTTTTTCTTCTTTTGCAATTTGTCTTTCTTCTTCTCTCCATCCTTTTCTTCTTTTTTCTTCTCTTCTTTTTTCTTTTCTTCCTTCTTTTCATCTTTGTCCTATCAAAAAAGGCACATTTATAAAACATTCTATTATAAAAACATTCTATATCACAGGACAGCCACTAAGAACTTCTCAAAATCAATAACTGATTTAGAAGCCACTGCATTACAACATATTCCATAACCATGTTAACTCCGTATTTTCAGCTTCCATTAATCTAGGGAATTCTTATATCTACTGATCCACTCTGAATATCCAATTTAATAGAATTCAGATACTGCCGCTATTGTGCTCATGAAGCATTACTTCAAGGGGTTGATAATGATCAGCATCAAAAAAGCATTCATACATGCCTGACCAAAGATAATTTTAACTTGATATAAAGCACAATCCCTAGAGTCACAGCCTGCTCAAATATGCTTCCCTTGGCTTTCAAGTAGCGGTAATTAACAAACGCCAGCTTCCTGATTCTCAGAGTTTTTGAGGCTTTAAATTTGAAGCATTAAAACCATTTTGAGAAGAACCATAATAATCAAACTCAACTTACTTTGTCCTTGGGTTTGTAAAACTTGTCCTTCTTGGCAAATTTGAAGCTAGGCTTGCTATGCTTTTTCATCTTTGAAGGACTCCTGCAAAGACAAGAAAAGGCTCCTTGGTAGATTCACATGACATAGCTTCAAGGCAAGCTGTCCGCCTGGATCACCTCACAAACTTGAGATTATCCAGCAAAGCAACACATACTCTTCACTGCTCTGCCACACGCTATGCATACATGAAACATCTTCGCTGCTTCGTACAAGCCGAAATACATATCTCCATCATCATGATCACGGCTGAAGCAACTGTCCATGATGCCATTTATGGGTTATAGTGGTCTAACAAACATGGTGGCCATGGGATTGGGGTTATTCATTAGGGTGATGCATACTTATATGCAAAAATTAAACTACATATTTAATTTTGGGCACCTTTCTAACATGTTCCAATATATGAAAAAACTAATTCTGTAAAAATTTCAGCTCATTTGGACAATATTAAGAGGTTGCTACAGACTCCTGAATATTTACTTATTGTCAATTCTGAACGTAGATATTTTCGTAATTATAAATGTGTAATTTACAGAACTATAATCAGCAAAAGTAGACAATATTAAAGAATTACATGACATAAACATGGTATCTCACTAATACTTCATATATAAGGGCTTAAAGACCTATTCAATGGGAAATAAGTAAGTGTATTGAATATTCATGATGTCAATTACATCATTCTGGTGATATTTTTGTGTGCCTGTAGGTGATGCAACCTTTAATTAAGGTTCTAAGAAACTTACATTTCATAAATGATACATATATATTTCTGAGTTAGACACAAACGATAGTTTGTGCATATCTTTCAATTAAATTATGATTAACCAAAAGCCTAAGGGCATACTATACAATAGCACAGCCAGACTGAAATACTTGAAACAACTATTGTCCATCATTCCATCTGATCTCATATGGAAATAGATACAAGCTCTAACAGCAGAACTTCCATGGAGATTACTTGCTGCATTTCGATAAATACAGACCACTATTTACTTGCAGAATTGTACATGTTGAATTGGCAATGTCTATTCTAGACTGTATGTGGTGCTGTATTGCAATAAATATTAATGCACTCTCTCAAGCTAATCTGCAAAACTACAAGGGTGAATTATAGCCTTTCAAATCCATTGGGAAAGTGAATTGGAAATTCAAATACAGTTGGCAGATATGCACACGATGTGTCCTTGTGATACACCATTACAATACACTAGTGGTAATTTTTTGCTCTCTAGTGTCCAGCAATACACCGTTATAACCAAATATACAACATTCATGAACATGAAATCTAAAATGGTGTCTTTGCTGTCTAGAAACACGATGGCATCTGTTTTATTTTTGTGCAAATGCATATTATGTATAGAGAACATTACATATTTCGCAGCAGGCAGGCCAGCAGCTGCAAGGCATCAAAATGTTTGCCAAAGGAACGAAGTGGACAGTCAGGCGAATGTCCAAGTGTTGGGCACACACTATTATGCATCCGCACCACTGTGTATGATGTAAGGAGATGGTTCTGCTGTTGAACTACAAAAGCAGCATCACTTCATTTTATCATTGCCCATATTGGTTGAGTTATAACAGGAGCAGGGGAAGACCAATGTCAACACAGGGTCCCTTTGTGATTAAGGAGCTGCACTTCCACATCATGGCGCTATAATCACAAGGCAAAATAATTGGTTTCCGATGAATCTGATAGCACCCTAGTGCCAGTGCAATGGAGGGAAGTAATGCAAGAGGCTGAGATACAATCAGTTTCGCTCAGTTCTCCATTACTTCAGCAAGCCAAAACAGATTGCTTCGGTCCAGTGTCCACACTGCTGTCATAGGTCGAAGTATTTACTTATAAACCACCTAACCCTGATACAATTCATTATGTATCCAACCAGCTGAAGTCAAAGTTCTAACTGTGAAGCATTTTCTACATTGATTCCAAAAATGATATTACAATTATGTACTCCCTAGATTGGAACAGTGTTTAAGGTGTTAGCAGAATCAATTCTCATAATTGGTTTCATCAAAGTTGCAATTTGGTGCTGACAAAAGTGGCTCAAGAAATTCTCATTCATTAGTTCTTGTGAGCATTGATTACACTGGATTAAATTTATCACGCATCTGAGAATAAGCCCAAGGTCCTAGTCAGACCAATGTTTCGTTGAATCTGTCCTATTTGTTGAGATGGGGAAATAGTGAGACAAAACCGATGAATAATTTGTCTACATTTGACCGCTCAGATCTTGAAGAGATAACAATCTCTGAGGATTAATTGCCGTTCCAAACAAAGAAGGGAAGCGGCTTAGAAAAAGATTTGAGAAGGATTAATCTGGAAACAAATGTCAGCAGGCAACAAAAGCCATTCCCAATAAGCACAATTCACAAATTGTAAGCACTCCACATAAGCAAAGGACAAACAATAGAGCTATTTATCTACAATCCTATTCATTAAACACAATTCATTCCTGCAGCACTTTCAAGTGATTATTGTAATAAAACGCCTGAGATTTAGACATAGTTTGGGTTGCTTGGTAATATTAAAGGAGTAACCACAAAAATCGCAAGCATTATTTAGAGATATTTTCCTTAGGTACAGCTTGCCATATTTCTAATACAATTTATTCCTAAAATACTCCAAATTTATACATGAATAATAACATATAATTCCTGACCATAGCAAATGCAAGTTCAGTTGAGCATCAAGTCATCTTGCAAAGCATCAGCAGATTATTAGATCATTTATACCTACAACCCTATTCATTCAATGATGTTCATAATTTACATTTGTAATATAAACATAACAATGAAACTAGTAAAAGACACGAAGTATAGAAGTAATGCCAGTTAAGCATCTATTTTTCAAGGTGGCAAGAATATTCTGCAAAATAAAAAATGGACTGACTGCAAAAAGAAAGAGAAAAACCATTGGTCTCAAAGTGAGCACAGAACAGAAAGTTAAAGCCACAATAAATCTCATAAGAGTTGGTTCAGCAGTGGTCGACGCTGCTTTCCCCAGACCTGTTTCAATCATCCATCCTTAGAGCAAACACTAATTCTGGATCAATAATTTCATGTGCTGGTTCAGCTTGCTCCAGATTTAGAAAGCTTAAATGCAACTACCCAATAAGCATGATTAGGGCTAAGCATGGAATGAAACTTCAGTCTGTAGATCACTCGGATAATTATGCTAACCAGACTCAATAGAGTCTTTTCACTGAACAGCCTTGAATTCAGCAAGACATAAGTCTTTCCTCTCCTCTTATTACTCATTTTGCTTTTCAGACACAGTAGGTAATAACTAACTGATTCCATAAATGTAACTTTCTCAGAAAAATAACAAAAATTAACTGAATGACAAGGTGTCAAATATACATTAAAATGCACTAAAAATACTGCTGCTTGGATGCACTTTGCTTCAGCCAATCACAGTCAAGGGCGGGAACTTTTTCAGCCAATAGAATTGCAGTATTCTGTTTTAGCCACCTGGTGGAAATACAGAGAACCTTCTGTGAAAATCCACTATTAGAGATCCTGCTTCTATGAATGTACACAGTTCCACACATTGAGTACTAAGCAGCTGCATAGATCATTGGGTGGCAGTTACTATATATATCATGTATATACACCACATGAACATGACTTCTTTCATCATGCCAAATTAACAAATTAATTTCATTATAGCATGCTATAGCAGCTAATGCAGGGAATACAAATGGAGGAGATACACAAATGCAAGTTTGATGAGGAGAAGGAGGGCGATGGAGGTGAGCGAGGAGGGGGATGGAGGTGAGCGAGGAGGGGGATGGAGGTGAGCGAGGAGGGGAATGGAGGTGAGCGAGGAGGGGAATGGAGGTAAGCGAGGAGGGTGAGGAGGTGGTTTTCTCTAAGGTTCACTCATTTGCGAAATGTTCTCAGAAAAACATAACAACATAACAAGAAACGCAAGCACCTAGAGGAATTCATCGACATGCTTATCATGAATATGTCGCATGCTGACAGCCCCATTCCAATAATTCAATAAATTACCTCAAATGAAGTTAGAGTCGCAATGCTCTTGGGTGGTGTCTAATGAAATTGCATCAATGCAAGTAAATGAGAGGCTTTAGCAGATCAGTGCCTGGGGAAGGGGCTGTGGGATGCTAAGCAGCGGGTCACTTTCAACCCATCACATCAAACATGCACATTATAGATTTCTTCAGCATCAGCAGCATTGCGAGAAGTGTGCTAGATGTGACGCTCCATACAACCTGCAATCCCACATCACAAAACAACGTTTATCATCCGACATATCTTGCGTTTATCATCCGACATATCTTGCGCTAGCCACAAATGTCACAGCCAGCTGTAATGTCACAACTATACATAATAGCAATGTAACATTGTTTGTATTGCATTGTGAACTTACATGACCACCTGCCATGGGCAAAAGTAATGATGAGATGAAGACTTAACACTTAAAAATGTTAATGGTGGGCTCTTCCATATACATGACACACCCCAGTGCAGACAAATACATGTAAGTAGAAGCACCACTGCACCAGTGCACCAGTGCTATTAAACCACCAGACTATATATACCATCACTTCAGTTGACGTCATTTATACACGATACATAGTAGAACATTATGAGCTAATCACCATAAAAATTAGTCAAGACTTGATCAATTTCAAGATCTACACCAACATACAACTTTGTCACATTATCATGGTGTAGCAGAACTCTTTAAAAATATAACAAATTGTAGAGAAAAGTATCAATCAATGAGTCTATACCTCTTACCTAAATAAAGTGCTTATTTTAAACATCATTCATGCATGCTATGAAACGTGCACGAAACAAGTCGACCATCAGCTTATCACTGAGGCAATTTCCTTAGTCCTTCAGTCAGGCAGAACGCTTCTGCTCAGGTCCATTAAATATACAACAGTACATTAACATGCTCAAACACGGTGGGATTGAACCGTCTAGGAGAGCATGTGCCGCAACATCCTGACACGACTATCCCTTTTCGACATCATTCACTGATTTACTAACTACATTTATTCATTCAAGTCCATTGCACAACCTGGAAATGACCTATATGTCCTGTAAACTTGAATTCGCTATCTAATGTTATATCTGTATAGCTTTTATCTTTTATCGCATAATCTGAGCATTGTAAAACAGGTGGTCGTTAAGCGGTGTTGTAAGTATTTCAACTGATATAATGTCACCTTGATATATGGGTATATCAGGAAATGGGGAGTGTCCCCTTATCTACAGGTAATAACACACGTGTTATCATCAATATTAACCACTTGGGAGTGTATTATGTCTGCATCATAGTTAAAAAGAGAAGCATTACCTAATTAGTTCACAACGAATACATACCAAAATATCCTACAGGCTATATTACATTGTACTTACACCTGCCCTGAAATGCTACCAGTAATTAGTGTTAAGGTGGCTAAGCAGAGTGTGCATGACAATATATAAGTATCATATAACTAACCATACATGTAAGACATCGTGTATGCATATCTGCTGACAGGTGAGCCAGATTGACATCCAGATTGACATCCTATGACAAACCACAACCTGCTGACAATATAATCCATGGACCATGCCCAACCACAACAAGAGACCAACTCCATACCTTATTGAATAGTGACACCTCCTTATTCTTCCTATCATCGTGGTATTAAATGAGAATGTAGACACCAAGCAAGACATGATGAATAATAATAATAACACAAGACCTCCAAGATGAATAGCGTTCGCTGTTCGATGAGATATTGAGGAAAATCACAAGCTTTCTTCATCACACGCAAGCTGTGATTAGCAGTTTATTACAGATTAAGTGAGACAAAGAAGAAATAACACATGAGAAGCCATACAGCAAAAACAACACTGCCAGGTATTGATCTTGCCATATGGCAAGTACTAAGAACAGAAATAGCACAAAAGATTCATATTTATATATAGATCTATATATGGCAATGTGATGCATATATTGACATCTAATGCTGACAGTTTAGCAAGAAATCATACATAGTGCATATAGTGTCATCCATATATAGAATATATCATGCAAGATGATCTCAACCTGCCAGAATATGCAAGGATAACACTTTTCTGCCTTACATATGTTATTTACACCGATGTGACACCAGCCTCTTGCAACTCCGACCATAGAAGGTGGTTTAACTATGCTTTTATAACTATCAGTGGTAGTCTACCATTGCAAATGTGATGTTAAACATGAGAAGTAACTCTTCCAAGTACTTTCTCAGCCTATTTGATCTTTTAGTATCGATTCAAGGTTCGAGAAGCACCTTTTGATGAAATTGCACTCAACGCCCCTGGTCACCAACAAAGTGCTGCTGCCACTCAATAGCATTGAATAGATCTTACGTGCAGCACAAATACATTCAAAAGGGTTACACTGCATTACCAAGGTGGTCTGGCAAGTGTGGTTATTGATCAAGGTGGGCCAGACGTGCTTTCAAAGCACAGTGCATGACAATAAACATTTGCAAAGACGCCGAAACAAAGCAGGACCCACCTGAGCGGTATGCAGCTCATCATCGACATGTTGAAAGGTATTCGGGATCACCACATGTTCCGATAAAGACTTGCGTATGATGCGCAGCAGCAGCAGCAGCTAGGTGGTCCGGCAGCAGCTGCAGGTGATGTTGGTTGGCATCACAGAGTCAGTGGTTGTGAGGGGCCTGCATCTTTCTACCTGTAGAGACACACCTCCTCAGGAAGCTTGGCTACTCCTGATGCATACACACCAGACCATGCAGCCCACAGTCATCATCACACTGAGCACTTTGTGCATCTGCTGCTGCAACAACAGCCAGCCAGCATCACTCTCAGCAGCAGGAGCAGCAGGCCCAGTCCGCATCTTCATCCATCACTGTCCACAGTAGACTCCACACCAGCCAAAAGCCACTTAGTGACTCCAAAACACCGCCAATACAAGGTTGTCAAGGCCAGAGGCAGCACTCAACTCTCTCCGCAGATCGCTTGTTACAGTATCAAATGCACTGTGAAATGGACTCCTCAATTCAACTGCAGTAACTGGCAGTTTCTGACTGGCCAACAAGCTGACCACAACTGACAACTAATGTGATAGAGTTGTAAATGGACTGTAAAGATAATGTACATCAACAGAGGTGACTGACTGACTGACTGACCAGTTTACTGACCAGAATAGATGACCACAACAATCAATAAACTGGATCACTGTATTTGACCACTCAGCTGCTCAGCATTTTGCATCTGAAACTGCACAATCAATTTTAACACTGTCTCTCTATTGATATTGATAAGATGTCTAGTAGTCTGATTTACCATAAATACATCACACATGCCATTTATGTCTATGATTTATGTCAGGTCAGGTCATCCATTGATATTTTTACCAGCAAATGTACTGTAGATTGCATCACTGCTAACAACCAAAGGCAGGCATAATGATGAGATAACAGGACTTCCATTACATGGTTCACTTTTGGTTGGGTGTGTCACCTGTCTCTATCTATCTGGCAATGTATGCTGAGTACTGTACAAGGCACCATCAAGTAAACATCACATGACATAAACCAATTGATATAGCTCAAACTCAATGGGGAGGAAAAGTACCACAAGAGTACCACAAGAGGTCACCGTAGCATATAGCTATCGTTAGAAGATGTCATATATATTGTAACAATTAAGTAGTGACGTCATCATATTGTCTCTTCATATGCTACGGTCATAGTGCCCCCTGTAGACTGTTACTTTTTCTCCCCATTGAATCAGAATCAGAATCTCTTTTATTGTCCTTTCTGTTTACAGTTATTAACATTTTGTATAAACAAAAAAAAGAAGTAATGGATGAATATTTGACAGCAATCGAATCAAGGACCAACTGATTTTCATCTACAACGGAGCTTAACCATATACTTTTTCTATTTACTGATCATTAAGTATGAGGAATAATGACTGATTGGAGTAAATAAGCCCTTAGTCCGGTTACAGGTTAATAAACTAAGATGGGATGCCTGACTTCATCATTCGGCTTTCCAAAAATAAACAGCTTCATTTACTTAATCAACTGGTTGCCAATTTATATAATTACGGTGCAGGATCCTGTAGCTCAACGCTTCCAATTACAACTCAGCCAAAATGCCACATCCTAATGTTAATCATACAGCTACCATGTATTTCAATCAGCAAACATGACGCACTGAATTACATGCAAATTGCGAGCCACAGAATGAAGCGACATGCCAAATGGACCTCGGCATTAATGAAAATGACGTGATGACTTGGTTGGCAATCAAATTACCACTTGGCTATCTCTGCATCTTCACCCAGCAGCATCCGCAGCCATTGATCCATTCTCTAAATAAAGCATGCGCCAGTAAACTTTCCTAATATTACTTAAAAGAAAATGGGAGTTAGAATTAAAACTTTCAAATTACACAACTTGTAATCTAGGCTCCTCTAATGTCGAGTTCTAGCCCTCATCAATAATTTACCTTCACAGATTTTGAGGCTGCTAAAATTGCTTGAAGAGTTAGAAGTAATTGATACTATACCTGTATAAGGTATTAAATATTAATATGTGCACGCAATATTTTAACCAAATGCATAGATGACACTAAAGCGCTTGAATCCAGGCCTTTTTGTCTCATTGTCAAAATTTTCCCCAACAATTGTGGTCTCCAGCCATGGTCTCAGCCTCTTGCCTTGTGATGTGGTGCCAAGTCATCCTAGAACTACCGAAGAGTACCCCCCTTCCCTTCTTCAAAGTATATTAATTTCGAACCCACAACATGCTGATAGCCGTACAACCTTGGTAAACCAGATTTATCCAAGGTACAACACTTCAAACACTAATATAAGCGGTCTAGCAGTTGGATTTGCACCTTACCCCACAATCCCAGTGACCAGAGTTTGATTCAATGTCTCCTATGGTTGTATTACCTTGGAATCAAACGCCTAGACTTCTAGCATAGTACATAAGATTTTTTCCACTGCACCACAGAGTCACTTTAATACTGGTGCCAGAGAATCACCCTGCACTCGATGCCTCACATTTGCACTGAGCACTGGAAGAACCTGAGAGATATCTGTCTCCCTTAGTCCTATACACTGCTAAGTAACTCTCACTTTTGACAAACACCACCACGATTTAGTGCCAAGCAAGTTCTGACAAGAGAATTACGCCCATTTTTAGGTTTTTTTGAGCCTCTGATGAGCCCATTACCTCCTAAATGAGAGTCTATGCCTCACTACATCAAAGACAATAAGAATAAGTTTGCTTAATCATGCACTCATTTCTGCTTTTATACTGCGTAGTGTCCTTTTGAGTAAGGACGTGACAGTCGCAGTAAATAACCAGTCACTGCGAGACCATCCATTTATTGGATAACATTTCAAGGCATCACCACTGTTGCTGCCTGATATCGAGTAGTCTGTCGTGATGCTAAGATATCAGGCAAGCATAGTAACTGCCCAGATCTATGGCGGCTAGAGTCTAGCAGCGGTCTACAGGACATGACTTCAAAGCTCAAGTCCATTGCGACTGGACCTGGTAACTAAGATAAGCCACTGCAATCAAGTAATCCATCAATTCTTAAGCCCAGGCAATATCACTCTAAGCCAGACTGGAGTAGTCCTGGGCTAATATCACAACATGAGAAATCCTCCAATTCAGATTCATCCAAACATGGAACTTCTTCTGTACTTTCCTTGGACACATAATTAAGTTATAACATTTGTATAACAGCAATCTATGAGCGTGAGTGGATTCCAGTTTTTTCAACAGCTAGCCAACATCCACCAATTCTACATTAGCCAGCCTGCTGAATTCAGGCCCCTGGTTCGATCCCGGACTGGGCAATCTTCATGAGCTGCATCCCAGTTTGATGTCAATCGCATGAGATGTTAAAATGGAGGTGCCTTGTACGCATAAACACTGTTTATTTTAAGGAAAGCAAAAGACCCCACTCATGGGATAAATGTTTGAAATGGTGTGGACTCCAAGCCTTATCATCTCATCATTACCTCTGCTTGTGGCAGCAGATCATTGAATCAGAATTTGTTTATTTGCACCCCAGGGGCGGGGGGGGGGGGGAAATGCTTGTGTTGGAGATCATATAATGGCTGAGTTGCAGACCAGTAGCATTGAGACATTGACAAAAATCAATAAGAGCAAAAGTGTGATTAGTTAGAAGCTCTGACCCTGAAATAAGTAGACAAGGTCCCATGTCGCTGATTAGCTTATCACACTCGTCTTAGCAACATCAGCAGCTGATGGCAGATGTGGATATGACATTATATGGATGCAAAAATAGCTGACTGACTCATTTTTAGTAACTGAAGTATATACTTAGTTCCTCAAAACATGCTTAATAGGAGAACAACTTCTTTTTTCTTTTTTTTTTTTATAGGAATGGCATTAAAGCAAATTTAACCAAATGAAAACCACATTGCATAGACAGCAAAGCTGCAATTAAGTCTACAGAGCCAAGGCTTTGAGTGTGCACATATCAAGAGCTTGGCATATGTTGGCAATGTATGGCGATGCCTGTGTCAGTCCTGCAGTGCAATGAATTCACTTCCTCTGTAAATGGTCCTGTGTATGTTTATGCATGCGACAACAGACTACAAGGAAATTCTCCATATTTCCACAAACGACAAATGACAAGAAGAAATGCAACGCACAGTAGTCTATTGATGCAAAGCAGATCTATCTGAGCATCTCATGATAGATTTTGCCATAACACGCACCTACCTCATTTATAATGCCAGTGCCTGACACTTGTATCGTATGTACACAGTTTATAGACAATGGACAGCTAAGTGCTAAATGAAAAGTTTGGTGCATATCAGTGCATCATGACATGCATTCATAATACTCTCCCCCCCCCCATTCTTCCTCTTGGGTTGAGCTATATATGCTGTAAAGTAAGTATAGTAAATGGAATATAACGTTCACCATTTCATATTATTGGTAGCATATATTGGTAGGCAACAAAAGTCAAAAGACACCCAAAGCGAGGAGCTTGAATCACTTTGTTGAGGACACCTGTGGTAAAAGGATCAACCGAGGAGACCTTTGATGGAAAATGATAAATGAAGTAGTAATTTCATGGGTGGCTACTTAGTGAGGTGACCTTTAAGCAAAGTTCTAACTCAAGATTTGTTTTGTCCCAAATTTACTGGTCTGCAGCATATTCAACTTATATGACTGGCTGCCAGAGGCAGACGTAATGATGAGATTATAAAGCTTGAAGTCTACATCACGTTACACATGTAAACCATAAGTGGGTCTTTTACTTGCCCCAGCATAGACACTGTGTTATACAGTAAAAGGCAGCACCAATTTGATGTCTGTATCTCATTCAAATGACTCCACTTGACTTATACAACTCGTGAAGAGTGGCCAGGTGTAGGAATCTAACCCTGGACCCCACTGGATCTAGCGAAGAGTTAATTTAAACAAGCTTTTAAAATGACATATTGCAAAGCTTTAGACATCAATACAAGACTGTCACTCACTCACACCTTCCAAACATTCGCAAAACAGAAGCCGCCAACTGCAGATTTAATAGCACAGAATGCCACTGGCTGTGCGTTACCACAGTTTTCTACAGCTCTGCACCTGAGAACCATAATGATCCTGGCTAAATCTGGAAACAAGCTAGTCTGCCCTTTGCTACTATGGATATAAACACCTGAACGAGACTTACTGTTACGTGAATAACTCTAGTTGTTCCATTAAGCGCTAAGTACCTGCAGTTCACTCCTATATATCATTTCACCTATATCTTGCAGTATTTTTGTTACTTTTCAATCTGCTCTTACCCTTCAAGCTCAACTTTATACACTCTATTTGAAGAAACAGGGGCAAAGAATAAACACGATCACAAATAAATCTATTTTCAGAGAGCTTTGTAAATACATGTCAGTCCATACCACGATTACTGAGTACATTGAAGCACATAGATTTATATTTCACAAATCATTTATCACAATTTCCACTCTATATACAAAACTCATTACCTCTCTACCTCCTCCAGCCTACAGCTGAAATGTGGCCTGGTACTGTAAAAAGTATTCCACAATTTCACGGAGCACACGGTTTCTATAGATTGTTTGCTCTTCGCCAACAAGGAGCAGCAAAATGTTCACGACACTTATCAGTACACAAGGGTTTATATTTGACCTGTACTGTACATTCATAACATCTATATTCACAATGCTGCAGGAAAGATATTTGCATTTAATTATAAAGTATGATTCGATACCATGGTTGGGCTCGTCACATTGCTAATCGCATACGTGAGTGAATTCAGTAAATATACATCTCATATGAACATGTTAATACTAGACATGAATAAACTCACACTATAACGTCAAATATACAAGAAATATACTATAGAGCCTTGCTGTTAAGATACCTCACTGATAACGCCATCTTTCAATTAAGGTCCCAAGGTCAAGGCCAAAATTGTATATTAAATAACATCATCAACAGACCACCATGTTACTAATGCTAACAAGACATTATGGTTGGAAGTGTGTTTTATCATCAGAAATATCTATCACACGAATAGCATCATCTTGTACTATTGCACCCTTGTTAATTTGTTACCTAATAAATGATTTTCTATAACCTTATTGATTGATTTTCTATCATGGCACCTGAGTAGCATTAACCGACCTGTAGTACTACTCTGTAGTACAATCTGTATTAATGTGTTAGGATACACTAAAACAATCGAAGCAATCAAGTTCTTGTGATTCGGTAAATGTGTTGCGCATAGGTTCAGCTGACCTAGCCGTTCTAGGTGATTCTAACGATAATTATGTGCACTGTATTCACTTTTGTTTTTATCTGTTATGTTTTTAAAGTTTTATAACGTTTACAATATATTTTAATTACCAATATTTTTATACTATACACCATGAATTGTATCTTACTATGCATGTGTGTGAATAAACATATTTAAAAAAAAAGATGAATTTTATTTTCTCACCTTGTGTCCTCAATGAAGAGTTCCTCCTCTGAGTCTTCCTCTTCGAACATCTTGTATCCTTTGTCCTTTTTCTCCTTTTTGTCTTTTTTACGACCTGCATCCTTTTTACGAGGATAGTGCTCCTCATCCTCTGAAACTGTATTGTTAATCTGGGTTATAATCATGATTATAATAATATCAGACACATACCAACTTAACTGACACAAAGTATGGAATGGTTAAAAGTCACTTTCGCACAATCGCACACATAGATTATTTCAAATTACTTCCTCAGTTTTTGTTAAACTTTACTATTAAATTAATACTGATGCACACACCGTACTGATGACACACAAACTAAAAGTGAGAAGGGATATTTTTTCAAATTTGATACTTTACATTTACATTAAAATGTAGATTACAAAAATACTTATACAGCTGTATTATGTTTATCAATACACCATCTTTTTAAAATATTTTAAATTTCATGTACAACAAATGCGATCACTCAAAAACTTTTCCCAGTACAGCTGTATATAAAAATTCAAACTCTACTTGGAAATGGTTAAAAATAACAAAACACTCATAAAATCAGCAAACATAATCATAACTAACAGGAACCTATAAACAAAGTTTAACACAAACTAGTCTACTTGAGATTAATATTAAAGCATCGAACAAATTGGCAATAACGCAAAAAAAAAAAAAACCTCTTAAATCACGTCAGTCGATCATTTTAATCATTGAAGTAAGCAGTATACAATAATAAGATCGTGTATTTCACTAGAAATTTTTCACTGCCCAGAATGACCTCTGACCTTACGTGCAACCTTAGGTCAGTGACCATTGCTAGCCAATGAGAGGCTTTCTCCTCGACACTAGTTGTTCCCATGCAGCCAGATTTACTCTGACCTTATGTGCATAAAAAAGTGTTTTATCTGAATCTTAGGTCAGTGACCATTGCCAGCCAATGAGAGGCTTTCTCCTCGACACTAGCGTGTTACCTTCTTATTATTGTATTCTGTGTCGTTCAGAGTCAAAATGCTGGCTGACGCCTGTGCTTAAATGTAAATCATATTGATCTACCTTCCCTGCCCAACACTGAACTTAAACCAGCCATTCTACAGAATAAAAAAACATAACCATCATAATTAAACCTTACCAGTATTTACTCTCAGGTTTAAAAACAATCAACACGTACAAAAATAACTTTTGTTTAATAGATAGATACCAACAGATACAGATATAACTTAAATCTTCAACTAATTACATGTAATTAGTCAACAAGTCATACCCCAACTGCCTAGATAATAAACAAATGTGGATGAGAATCATGAGATACTCCTGTCGACAAACTAGGAACATAAAATCAAACACCTTGAAAACTTGACAAAAAAAGGACACAGGAGTGACAAGACACTTGGGTTTGACAAACAGCGACACCAGGGGGCTTTCAGTTGCATTGAAACAACAACTACCAGGGTAACATCTACCAGGGGGCAGCAGTACTCACATTCTCTGTCTCCAGCCCGAGAGGAATAGAGACCAGGGAATTCCTTCTCCACATCAGGACTTTCGAAACTGAATGAATGCTCTGTCATTTTCCCAGTAGAGTGTTTCAGACTAAAAACCAGACCACAGGAAACCACATGTATATGCTTTTACATGTTAGTTGATTGGGAAAATGCATCCACATCTAGCTCTAGACTAACAAGCAAGATTTCAATAAAAAAACATGCTTGACAACTGTGACCAGTACAAAACTCAGGCCAAATTAAACTAGCTTTCTAGGGATTTTGGAGACCCAAATGAAACTCATAAATCTAAGGGTCTTATAAGTCATGCAAACATGCAACCTTCCAAAGCCATCCTCAGTTGAACAAGACCACTAATTATTCTTCAAAAGACATCTGCTCTAAACAGAGTCATAACACTTGTCAAAGATCCAAAATGCAACAAAATGCAAACTATCAACATACAAAATTAAGCAAACAAGACAGCAAAAATAGCGGCTTAAAGCTCTGCATGTTAAATGCTTAACACTTCCAGACAATACTGAGAAACAAACAAATTTTGAAATCTAACATCTCAAATGCACAAGGTGGGTATTGCGCAGCACATTTAGCAAAATAGAATGTATCAACTGACAAATGCATCATCAAACAGGTGTCAAATGACAAAGGCATCCCTTAATGTCTAAGTCCATTCTATATGAATGTCATCCACTGAAGCAAACATTAAAATGAAACGAAATATCATGCAACAATTATATTTTGTACATGTCATTTTACTAACTATTAAACAGTCAAGACATTTTACTACTATTGCATTAGTCGAAACATTCAATACTTTAACAGTGCAACAACTTTCTCAGCACCTAGCTTAACCTTCACTTAATCATATGCTTAAAACTATAGTTTACAATTTTACACAGCTTGATAACTTAAGCCAACACATAATCTTATTCTTGCCTCTTTGGGTTTTTTGTTGAACTTGAAAAATACAAGAAAATTCATCCAATTATACACAATCTACATCAATTCATATGTATCAGATGTCATGATAGAATCTGTTATAATTGTTGTTATAATTGTAGAGTTATGTCAGGAAATCATGTCAAAATGGCAAGATTTTTCAGCAGAAAATAGGCATGTAAACAACCTCACTAATGCCACCCAGATAAATCTTCCATCATGTTTCGAGTCTACAAGTCATTTTGTCCATAATTGGCCCATTAAGATTTGTGTGACGTTGTACCTGGAAAATACCAATACATGCTGTCACCACAATTATTGATTACATCATCTAGTATTGTGTATTGGTGATGTCATGTATTGTATTAGTATTTCCAGGCATAACAGCACATGAGAACTGACCAGCCCTATACCAGAGATGCTGGTTACATCGAATTTGTGCAACCCCCTCCTCTGTTTGGAAATCCTTTCGACGGTTTCTAGAAGAACTGATTATTTCCCCTTCCCCTCCCTCCAGGTTGTCGCAGTCAACACGAGTTAGTATTGGACAATGTAGTAGGCCTATAGATCACAGTGAGTCATTATTTTCTTGTTCAAAAGCAAAGCATTTCACCTTGGACAACAAAATTCGGGAAGTCGCTGAACTGTGGTCTTTGCAGAAAGTAGGACAAAGTTGACAGTTTTTACTGTCTTCTGGTTATCTAGTTGTGGACAACCAAAGGTTGTGGTTAACTTCACTCAAAAACAGGGGGAGGCTGAAGACGATGCTTTTCAGTGCTGCTCAAACTTTTTCTGGAGGGTGATGGTGGTTTTATTGGATAGCTGGCGCGGTTGTAAGTCCATGATTAATATATTTCTAGTACATTTCTAGTCTCTGAAATAATCGCGATTGAGTTGGAATATATAGTGAGCAGAACGCTATATTTGTGTGCAAAACAACAAACGTTCAGATCGCACAGATCTACCCGGGATTCCCTGGGAGTTTCTCAAAGCAACCAATGAGACATGGAAATTGGAATTATCATCACATGACAGCAAAACACGCATGATACCGGCATAATACCTAAGTGTTCCTGACGTTGTTCAGCACCCGAATTTACAGTGCAATTCACCACAACCTTGGTTTTCCACAACTACTGGTTATCAATATCACTGCATATTATCAGGTTATGTCTTATGAAAGATTTGACAATCTGAGAGTGACGTGTTACAGAATCAACCTGTTTAACAAAATCAAGTGTTTTTTTTCCAAACAATTCGCTTTACATAGGCAGTGTCAGTTGCTTTCAATACTCAGTAGCTGGGGTTAGTTTGTAACACCCCCACACTCGATTATCGCCCAATAGGAAGCCCCAAATGTTGCTCTAGCCTCCCATTAAACGCCAGTTTACTACTTGCAAGAAGGCTATTATTCGGAAAATATTGTAAATCATCGAAAAATCTTTGATTGTAGTATTTCTTACCCGAAATATTAGGTTTTGCTGGTGTAAAATCTCCCCCTTCCATCACAAATTCATAATTACCATCGCGTACACAAGACGGCGCAGTTGATGACTGTGCAACTTGTAATAAACACAGAGGACGCCGTAGTCTAGTCTACGACAAGTGTGGTGGCAGCACTAATCATGTACCTGGCCGAAATCTGTGCGAACGGCAGCAGCATGGCGGTATTTATACAAAATATCCTTTTGTTTTTTTGCACAGACACGCTGTTATGAGCATCACATTGGCTTTGACACCTGTGATTTGCAAGGATTGACATCAGACTATATCTCTAATATACTAGTATCATTTGCAACCTGTCTTGAGCTACCATGGTATACCAGTGAATTAACTACATTTGTACAGTTAGCAGGTTGAGAATGGATTCATCTGAGGAGTCTCCTAGTGATTCTGTGTGTCTTCATGATGAACTTGATGATGTTGCATTCACCCAGCAAGAATTTCGTGAATTTATTGCTCAGTACCCCAACCTGCCACTGGATGACTCAATGTCACTGAATTCCAAGATTCTATCCGTCATTCACCACAGTCTGATACAGACAGTTCACCACATAATTCTCAACCAGACTCTGATGACGATGAGCAAAACTCAGAGAAGTCAGAAGAGGGAAAAACAGAACTTTCTATGAAATTACAACCTGCCAAACATGTTGTACTTTCCATTTCATCATTTTCCAAAATTGCTGCCTCTAACTGGAATAATTATGCAGAGCAAGTGTACCTTGCTTTTAAACTGAAGCCTTTCATAGTTAAGCCTAATTATTTTTTAGCTGTGTCCAAATCCCACATTTCTCGACCGTGGACTCTAAATGCAACACTTGATCACATTTTTCGAAGAATATTGATGACCCCATGCAGGATCAAAGGCTTTCCTAAGTGGTGTGTGTACACTATTGTTATTTACTCATGGTATTCTAATATTTCAGCTTTCATTGGTTCTGCTGAGCATGTAGCAGGTGGAGCACAATGAACTTCCGAGTCTCATAAACTTTGATATCTCGCGCATATAATGCACATGTGGGCACTAATAGGTTTATTTTCATGTTTGGTAAGAGATTCTTTAAAGTGCTATGAAAAAAAACACCTTGAAGTACCGTATTATTTGTGTATAATGCCATCGCGAGTATAATGCGACCCCCCCCCCCCCCCCCCTTTCAGATCACAAAAACAGGTAAAAAAGGTACATTGCACTCGAGTATAATACGATCGTCCCCCCCCCCCCCCCCATTTCTTGCTGCTGAATTTAGGGGTGACATTTTTCGCAATATACACGAATAAATACGGTAATTTTATATGAAAAATAGGCTGTATATGAAAAACAAATTGTATCTTAGAGAGGAGTTCATAGCATTCTGTAAGTATTTTTCAGATGGAATATAGACCAAATAATAAACTGGGGGTCATCACAATTGGCCATAGAAATTTGCCACCCGCGACAATCACAATCAGGCACCTTGCAATTTCGTAAAATGTGTGACTAAACTAACAGTTCAATGTTGTAACACTTCATAAGCATCTTAGAAGTGTTTTTTTAAAGTGTATTTAGGGTGGCGAATTTTGATGACCCTGGATACTGACCTGAGAAGATAGTGAAGTGAATCTGAAAAAAGTAATGACTTGTTGAAAACGTATGAAGTGTTTTGTACCATGGCATGATCAATTTTATGGTTTTCTGCCTCTCTGTTACATCAGATTACTCCAAAGTTTTGAATCAAGCTATGCTCTTCATGATGTTGGCCATTATGTTTGAGCATTTGTACCAAACATGAACATGATCCCCAGAGTGCCATTTAGTACATGTACGAGATTTGCAAGGTTTTTTAGATCTACTCCTGTTTGACCCATTTCATTGAACCTGGAAGTCATAAAAGCCAAAGGCTTTATCATAAAGCAACACTTATTTAAGTTTTAACTTCTTGGATATGCCAATATGATGAGAAATGTGTCAGCAGAAAATATATGATGCAGTTTTGTAGATTTAGATTAATATGTAAAAATTAACTGTAAATGTGAACTTAGTGACTAATAAGCCCCTTTGACGTTTGATATATGGTTAGATACAGAAAGGTTTAGCGTGAAAAAGTCTTTCTTGTTTGTCCTAGCTATATATATGAAATTCTTAATTTCTGTATGCACCAAATTGTTATTTTCAGGACTGACGTTAGTGATAATATTGACAGAATACTGGATGTTTTAAAAGGTTGCAAGAGCATCCCAGTGAAGCTAAATGAATCAAAGGATGTGGACGAATTGGCAAACAACACTTACACGTTGTTTACCAATGCAACACATATTCAAACTCAATTCCTCCCTGACAGGTACAGTAGAATATTTGTTATTTGGGAATGCTATGCTACTGTTACAGTTTAGAGTGACTTTTTAAAGCACTCATTTGAGATAGATTTCGGTGTGTATTGATGCATACAGAAATGTGTTGTAGTTATTTCATTTCCATTTTTATTTTTCATAATTATTATTATTGTTTAATAACCAAGGAGGTGACGTTTTCAGTCTCATTTATTTATATATTAATGATATTTTTTTATGACGAATATATCTCGCCATGATGTGAAAAACGAGAAGAAGATATAATATAATGAAAAAGAAAGGCTTTACTGCTTGGAAGCTAATATTAAAATGCACAATTTAACTTTTGTTTCCAGCCCAATTCATCAGTGTTGTAGAATGCTACGGAACGTATTCTAAACAATGAAAATATCTGTCAAGAATATATAAATACTCTCCTAGATATTTTCCGTGTCACTACTGGATTGGTCTTAGTTGTCAGGTAATCAGATATTTCATGTTTAAAGTGAAAATTTACAAGCCAAAACTGTGTTATAGTATGTGTCTTTTTTCAAGTTTCACACTATAGATCTATTCATTTACTTTCCTCCTCGAGCAATAGTAGGTCTAAGGCAAAAAGCAAAAAGTGAGCAGACAAATGATGATCTAATGGACTAAAAACATTTATGAACTTAAGAAGTGTACCACCAGTTACAATTGACTCCCAGATAAAGATTTCAATCAAGATGCATGAAGAATTAAAGTGCATTTATGTCACATTGTCACAATAACATCACATACTGTTCCAACAGGATCCTTTTTTACAGAATTTTATCAAATATTTAGGATCCTTCTATTAGACATTGAGAATAATTGATTACTTTCACAGCTTTGGCAGTTAATCCAATACATAACCATAATAACTAAATATTGATCTTTCAGTATGTGGGGGTGGGGGCAGATTCAGTTCAGATCACATTTATTGCTCTAATTTCCTTTACAAAATATTGTCAACACTAAAACACCATAGAGCTGGGGGACTTCTCCAAGATGATCTTATCATCGCTGAGGAGGCATAGCTCAGTGGTAGTGCGCTGGGCGTCCAACCACTGGGTCCTGTTTTCAATTCCCAGTGGAGCCTAAGCAGCTAAGTTGGATGGCTGTTTCATCCATCATTTCATTGCATGGTCCCTGCCTGTCCTAATTAGCCAATCAGGTGCAGAAATACAGGTCTTAAAGGTAGGGTTGTCATCGATATGCTGATGAATGGGGAAAATATTAATGGCGAAAAGATTCATGTTTTGATTCTTTATTTATCCTCTATAATTGTACATTTGTGCCATGATGAGCACTTGACTACACAGCCCCCACCCCAAATTGAAAACTGAATGTCTAACAAATTAGCTTAGTAGTTAATATTTGTCACATTAAGGGTAAATGGTTTCACAATGACTTGGGAGATATCCTCCTGTAGCTGGTGGTTCTATTTCTAACTGAATGCTGGTAAGACAAAATTTGTAAAAGTTTAATACTGATATCGATATCGCAATCTGTCTCTCTCTATTGTCTGCACCGTTAATTTAAATTGAGTAAGTTACCTGCTCATTCTTTATTGGACTTGCATAATTATAGACTCCAGGCAATATGGATTGTCCCAATGTATATTATAGATATTTTGCTTCTAATTAATGTATTTTTTTTGTATTTCAGGGAGAAAAAACAACTCCAGCTTGATCTTCAGGATAAAATTTCCAAGGATGGCAAAAAAATGACAATAGAACCGGATATTGTGGTGTCTTACATAGATCGACCTTTTCTTGTTTGTGAGGTAAGGTATACCAAACCCCCTGGACACTAGGTGACAATAGGAGGCTGCTGTATTAAGGTGCAAAGCAATAGTAAACATGGGTTATTGCTTCTGCAAGACACCCCTTGTTTTATCTACATTAAGGTATTTAGAAAATACTGGACACTGCTTATATGTTTACTTGGCGTAATAACTCCATAATGGTGTAAAATGTTTAAATGTTCTGACAAAACAGTGGCCGTGGATATTGTAAAGCTAGCAACCCACATGCCAACAGACGAGCGTCATCACTGCGTGTGGCGCTATATTTGGACCTGCATGATTTTGAACAACTTGTAATGGTTTGGTTCCAGGTCAAAGAATTCTGTTGTGAAATGAAGAAGGAACAGGCACCATCAAAAATGACACTGCCACCTAAAAACGGGTAACTTCACTATTTCTTGACATTACCAGTTATTGCAAAATCCAGAACTAGTGATATAAATTCGCTAAGCACTTTAGAAAGGGGATTAAGCAATTATGTCATACTGTGTTGTGGTAAATTATATATACAATAAAACAACCTAACAAAACACATTAGCCAAACTCTGTTTTTGTAGTATTCAGTTTTTTACATCAGAAAAGTTGAGCATGCCTTGAAATTCTAAGATTCTGGGTACGCGTGACGTCATCTCCATTGACTCGCAGACCCAAAAATAGATGCGAAGTAAAATGCATGATGTCAGCTGTCAACTGAGAGCAAAAAAATGTTTCCATTCCACATAATTATTACAGGGATGATAAGTGTTCTTAAAATAATTTGTTTATTTGCAGATATAGACTTCCCAGTTCTTGATTTTGTGTGTTCTAATGATTCAAGCGAGATGGGCTGCTCTTCCTCACATGATGTCACCCACGCGATCCTGGGTAGTCAGTCTGATGTAACCTTTCCTCAAACGTCTGATTCCAGTGACATTGTTGCCATACATGCTGATGCAGCTAATACTGACAGTGAGGGTTATAATGATACCTCCTTACAAAGGCATGCTCCAAAAAGAAAGTCAACTGTACTTAATTCACGTGACTGTGCCTTGGACTCTGAAGTAGTAGCCAAAGCTATGAGGCCGGTTGGGATTGGTAAGCTATCCCTGTGGAAAATGATGTTTTGTATTTCTGCTCTTATTTCAAATGAAATGTGTTAAAAACTTTGCTCCAACTAGAAATGTAAAAAAAAGAAGAAAAAATGTTTTGAATGACTAAGTTTGTTGTCATGATGAATCTAGACATTGTTGAGTGTGCCTTTTTTAGGTGACCTTGACATATTTTTATATTTTTGCAGAATGTGAGAAAGGCAGCAAGGAAGATATTGCATTGATACCGAGAGAGGCAACTTCTGAGCAAGGTGATGGAGCATCCAGTTCAGCCTCGCAGTCAACAGAACCTGCCACTGTGCCATATCATTTTAGGTTTGTATTTTGTGTGATTATCTTCAAATTTTGCCTGGTGTTGATGATAATTACTTCAACCAAAGAGGATATATTTTCGGTCTCGTTTTTTAAGTTTCACCAAAACATTGGTGAAGCTTTTTTTTCCGTAGATATTTTAATTATTATTATTTTGTTATGGAATGTCTGCAAAAAATTATGAAAAAAATGTTGAAGGTAGCCCAGTATGCCACTGGCCTAATATTGTTGACCTTGACCTATTTTTCAAGGTCACATGGCCTTTCAAAGTCAAAATTTGCAAAATTTCAAATTACCACAAATCCTTTCAGGTGTTATGTCATACATTGCTTTTCGACATTCCTGACCTATTTTTTTGAAAGTAGGTCAAGGTCAACTGATTGGCCAGCTCAGTGCTGGAACGTCAGACACGTTTCGAGAACATCCGGCAATGGGAATGTTACAGTGATGGTGTGCGGAAAGGAGTCTTATTACAATCAAATAAATGAAATATGAGATATTGGATTTTTAATATATGAAAAATAGCAAAAATTGACCACCAGTAGAATTTCTCCCTAAAATATTGGTTTTAGGTCATGACATGTTATAGTGAACTTCCCCAAACATATACCCATTCTATAAGAATCAAGCTTTAGATTTGACCTTGGAGGTTAATTACAAGGTCAAAGACCGTTTAGGTGTCAAAATCTGTTTATTTTCAAAAAATCAAAAATACCCTAGCACTGACCTTTTGGCCTGGATATATTTTCTAGAACAGGCATTGACCTGTACACTTTGGATGTGTAATTGATTTTACCACAGCATGAAATGTCAATTTTTGAAAAAAATGGTATACAAAAAATGGTATAAGTTAAAAAAATGACAAATATGTCCTATTTGAAGGGGAAATATTCACTTTAGGCAAATCCAATGCATTGTTGACCCCCCACAAATCACACATGAACTTGCAGAATCTGCTGTCATTTTTTACCTATGACACATTTGTCGAGATCAAATTCAAGGTCGAACATTTTCCAAAAATTGACAATTTGAAAAGCAAAATGAGGTCAAGGTCACAGAGCAGAATTAGTGTCACTATATATCGGCCTCTTCATCTTTCTGGGCGAAACTAGTATTCAAACTTCAATCAGTTCTAGCTCCGGTTCTCATTAAGCTACAGAAAGGAGTCTGGTGACTCCAGCACACTTGGACTCTCTCCTGAACTATTTTACAAAAACAGTATTATACTATGTTCAAATCTACATGTAAAAGGAGCGGGTCTCTTCAACTGTCTCTAAAAAAATGAAAGAACTGGGACCAGACATCGATTTGTTAATAGTACTATATTCGCTCTTATTCAGTTTTCTGTACATATTCTGTAGTCTTTACCTATGTAGTATTTGTAGTGAATGTTTTGTAGCTTTCTGTTTTTGTTGTTTTGACACATGTATCAACTCATGATATTGAGATTGTCAATAAAATTTATATATATATGTATAATGCTTAATGACTTATTCTATGATTACCCATGTATCTGCCCTAATAACACAAAAATCTCCCTAGGAGATATGGGCTATAGATTTTAATGTAAAATTAAGTAGGTAAAAAGTAATTTTCCCTCAAAAGTTATATTCTCTCTCAAATCTCATATTTGCCAAGGGAAAATATTTTTTCGCTAGTCAACCAGATTGCAATGGGCGCAGCCAAAAGCTATCACGCCAGCTAAAAAACGCTGACCACATAAACAATTATGTAATCATTTACTGCAATAAGATGACGTCAGGGATTGAAATTTGATGTGAGCTCCTGCTCACGCTTATGCAGAGCTCATGCAAATGTGATTTTGCCATCCAGGACATTTATATGGTGGATCCATTGGATCACCCATTTTCATGAAATTTCCCTGCCGTTCCAGTGTGCTCCCTATCCTGATTCGAACGCATCTGTGTATATTGTCTCCTGCAGAGTGAATTGTTGTAGTGGTACTCCCACGTTCAGGGCATTCGACTGGGTCCACCAGCGTATGTGATTCTTGATGTTGTCTGAAATGGAGATGATGGCAGTAACCCATGCGGTCACGCTGTTCGGACTACACCTACAAAGGAAACAAGTTCTCATACGGAAAATACCACAGTCCTAGCTTACATCAACCATCAAGGCGGAACGAGTTCAGCCCCACTAATGGAAGCAATAACACACCTCTTCAAGACAGCCCAACAGCACCACATCACCCTGAAAGCCAGACACGCACCGGGCCGACTGAACGTCCTAGCAGACAAACTGAGCCCAACCGACCAAGTCATGAGGTACTACAAGTGGTATGGGAGAAATTTGCACGAAAGAGAACGACAAACTGTCATCTTACGCGAGCCCAATTCCGGACGGGTATGCTATGGCTGTAGACGCCCTCTCCATGAACTGGGACAACCTGCTGGCCTATGCGTATCCCCCAACAGGCCTTGTCACCCAAGTTATACAGAAACTAAAATCACACCAGTGCAAGATGATCCTGATAGCCCCACACTGGCCAGAGAAACCTTAGTTCCCCAAATTACTCCAACTCGGACCAATACAACTACCGCACAAGGCCGATCTTCTGAAACAGCCCAAGAAACTAATCTTCCACCAAAATCTAGCAATTTTAAACCTACACACGTGGAATCTATACAGCAAGGGGTACTATAACAAGGCTTCTCAAGTCGAAGTAGCTAAACAAGTCGAAGTAGCTAAACAAGTCACCCAGGCTGTCTGTGCCCCCCGTCCAGGAAAGTGTATGAAACAAGATGGTCCTCCTTCTCAGAAGGACAACAGATAGACCCACCAAAAGCAACGGTCCAGCAAGTCTCCAATTTCCTTTTGCACCTGCGATTGCAAAGTCTTCAATGGTGGTGTCGACCTTTCATTCCACCTGGTGATTTCCGACCTCACTGGGCGCTAGAAAATAGCAAACCCAAGACCAGACACAAGTTCCCAAAATGGAACCTATGCTTAGTTCTTACGATCCTTAATGGACCTCCTAATGAACCTTTGGGCTCGACAGACCTGAAAAGCCTCACCTTTAAGACGGTCTTCCTACTATGGCTGGCATCGGGGGCCAGACGAGGTGAAATGCACACCCTAGACATCAAGAGCGTCACACAGTATGAAAACAGGAAGGTGGTGCGCTTGTCCCCCAACCCTCAGTTCCTGGCCAAGAACTTCAACTACAGTACGGAAGAAAAGGAACTTTGATGGTTTCATGATCGAAGCTCTCAAACACAGGCAAACTGTTCCCAGTACGAGCTCTCCGATACTACCTTGACTGAACAAGAAGCTTCAGAGGAACCGCCGGGAGGACATTGCATGTGAGACTTCGGCCTATTTTTGATCCAGCTATGCTGCTGCAACTAGCTGGATTTTTGCAATTGGTGAGATGGAACAGGTGAAATACACAATTGATTAAATTGTTCCAAAAAGGGAAGGGAATGGAGTGGCTGAGCAGCCTAAACTGTAAATTTCAAATCACATTTATAATTTTGGAGAGATTGCTAGCTGGTGGCATGGGGCCAAGTGACCAGATATGGCTCACAGGGCGTTGGAGTTGGAAGTCAGTGTTGAGGAGTCTGAGGGTTTTGGGTGCAGTCGGAGTCAAAAGAAAATGGGCACTCCTTAATCCCTTAAAAATAATGGCAAGGTCCTCTACTATTTATGAAATTTCTGATGAGGAAGCGCAAGTTGTTATTACTGGTTAATGACACAGTTAATATTTTACAGGTCATGGAATCAAAAACTGTTCATGGTTTGCAAATGTACACGACTACAACACATGTATGTGTCCAAATTGACATTGTAGCATCACAGAAATATTAGACATGTCCAAATCTCATGTCATAGCTGATTTACCACAGATTAAGTTTAATATATCTTGGATTCCATCAACATAAAATTTTCTTTTATCTTTCTATTTTCAGTTGAGGTTTGCCAAATTGGTGTTACGAGATACTGGAGATTCAAAGCCGTCTGTTTCTACCATACGCAGCCCAAACACCAGATGTGATATGTTTCTTACGAAGGACTATAATCTGTTTAATAAGAGGCATGTGAAGATGTTTTTTCAAATGTTGTATGCCATTATTTATCAGAACTGCCTTTATTAAAAAAAAAAACATGCAAGTGTGAGCTCAGCAATCTTTACTTTGTCGGTTCTGTGCAAAATTTTTTGTAATATGAATAACATTTGAAAACATATATATCCGAGCAATAGTGGATTTTCACGGAAGGTTCTCTATATTTCCACCAGGTGGCTATAATAGAATACTAATTCTATTGGCTGAAAAAGTTCCCGCCTTGGCTGTGATTGGCTGAAGCAAAGTGCATCATAGCAGCAGTATTTTTAGTGCATCTTAAGGTATATTTGACACCTTATCATTCAGTTGATTTTTGTTATTTTTCTGAGAAAGTAATATTTATTGAACAAGTCAGTGATTATATTCTATGTCTGAAAGCAAAATGAGTAGTAAGAGGAGAGGAAGGACTTATGTCTTGCTGAACTCAGGGCTGCTCAGTGAAAAGACTATTGTTACTTTGTACTTTTTTGGTGAGTGTAGTTGCTGTTTACAATGTTGTGAAATACTTCAATTTAAACTGCTTGTACCACGACGGTCTCGATTGATATTCCACCATTTCTGACCTAGACTGGAAGCTTTAAGGCTACTAAATCATCATGAAACTGTAGCTGTTGGACTACCATACCTCATTGAAAGTGGCTCAAAAAACATCGCATTTCATAGGACTTGAACCAAGTAGCTTAAAGACTACTATTGTTCCCTGAAACTAGTTGTTAGACTACCACAGAACATGTTATTTCATGTGACAGGACTGTGCCTAAGTAGTTCAATGGTTACTGGAGCACCATGAAACTAGCTGTTTGACTACCATACCTCATTGACAGCAAAGTCATTTGCTACAAGGTCTCACAAAAACATCTCATTTCATAATAAGAGGACTGACCAAGTACTTAAAGCTACTTGAGTACCATACAACTGTACTGTAGTTGTTAGACTGCCACAGCTCATTGATAGTTTATAGTCATTTGCTACAATAGCTTAGTCCGCTACATAGACGTGAACTTAGCAGTATACATGAGAACATTTTTGAATGGAGCAACCCTTGAAGGTTACCTTTCTGAATAAATTATAAAAATGTGTGGTGGCCATGGTCAGACTTTGAAGGGTGACTAATAAGTGACAGTCACAGAACTACACACAATAGGCTACACTTTTAAAGCACTTTCATGCAGTTCAGAGACTCAATTGTTCAGATGCATAATATGTTGAGTTATCATTGAAAATGCAATGGTTACTTTAATGTAATCTTTATTAATGCTTTTCAGGAGTAATTCGTATCCTGGTAGTTCACCACCATAATGCTTTGTAAATAACAATTTGGCCCTCACCAATGTTTTCATAATGAGCCCATTGCAACTGCTCATCGAAAAGGACCTGCACGTATGAAGCACTTGCAATACACAGTTTCAGGTAAATGCATGTATGTACAAGCTTTAATATACAACTGTGAGATCAATTTGACCTGTATGTCACAATTCGACCAGCTGGTAAAGTTTCTGACATCTCTTAAGAGCTTCTAAGGTTGACATCATGGGCACAGCCTCCCTGATACATTTACTACAGGGTTAATACTCCTCAGAAAAAAACTATTGCTGTGGAAATTATGTAATAGATAATCAAATGTTGCATTTGTGTTAGAGAAGTTTAAACTTTCCTGCACAGCAAAATTTTTCTCACTGAGCCTCAGAGACTTAGTTGGCATTTGGATAACTAGATTATTTGAATAGTCATCTTCAAACGTTATCTTTGCATAAAATTGTCCATGCTTAATACTGTGTATCAGAAGATTCAAGCTTTACAAAAATAGCAATATTGCTCTTTACAAAAGTTCGGTACTTTCTCCTAATAAAAACAAGATTATAGTATTACAGACAGGATATTTTATTGCTGACTCACACAAATCGACACAGTTTGAAATACAAAATTACTTTATATATACAATGCTTACCAATGAAGTGTCATTTGTGTTCAACACAACGAAAAACTTAACAATCAAAACTGATAATGCATCAAAATGTTTAGTGAAGATCAACAAACTTAACTACTGCCTCAGGAAGTTGGTCATGATAAGACAACTCTGCTTCTCTTACTTTAATGGCTGCAAGATGCTCCAAGGATGGAAACTGCTCATATTTTCCCATAATTTTGGTGAGACTTTCCAAAACATATTCATGCAATAATGGGTCCCCAAGAATGTCAAAAACTGATTTTCTTTTATTGTTTCTTGCACGTAAATATGCTCCATTTTGAAGCAAAAGGTCTGCGATGTTCTCTGTGGTTTGCGCACAAAGACCTGCACCTCTCCCACCCACGTAATCTTGACTATACCATTTAATATCATTTGGTAAGGAAGTCACAGTAGTATGAAGCAAAGTATTTCCTTCACTGTCGGTCATATTGACATCAATTCCTGCACTGACAAACATTTTCATCAATTGAAACTGGTACTGCAAACAGTTTGGTGTCAATGCAACAGTAAACATGAATGTTTTGTAATTGTTAGATAACAAAATATGTGGTAGAGGAGATTTATATCCTACGCTTGGAGCAACTACCTCAGGAAATTTCTGCCACAGTTCCTTGAAAATCACCTCGGCAAGTTCTCGACAGTTTCTTTGCACATAATCTGCATGGTCATTGATTTCAAACAATTTCAATATAATTGCTCCAATTGCCACCAAAGTTGTCTCCAGCTGACTTATCAATTCCTTGACAGCACCAGGTTTTGTTTCAGACATCAAAGTATCCTGCATTTTGATGCAGCTCTCAAATGCAACATTAACAGTTGCAGTTAGTGTGTCATTGTCTATTGCAAAAGCCGGATGTAGTAACCTGTTTAATATGCTGTCGTGCATCACGAATACATCTGCGAAGTAAAGGTAATCGTCATTCTCCTTGAAAAGATTCAAATGATGTTTCAGTACAGCATTGAACCGGTTGCTTTGAGTTTGCAGTATACCTGGAACGGAAATTGTATAACCATATTAAATATTGTCCTGATTTTCACCATAGTTGTTTTGGCATAATTTGGGTGACATTTATAGACTAAATTTGATTATAAATACTTTTAGTATGCAAAGAATATTACTGTACATTTATTAGTTTTATTTCCCCAAAAAAGGTAATCAGTTAATAATCTTCATTAATTTTCCAAATATGCCTCACTGACAGACAACTGAGATAAGTCAGGCAAAATGAGTTTGAATTACAACATAGCCATACTTGGCTTTGTATACCAAATCTGATTTTGTTTATGAAATAGATGCTTTATATAAATATGAGATCATGCACAATTAAGAAATGGAAAAGTAGCTTTTTTACCTTGCAATGCATCTTCTTTCATAAAGTTGACATACTTTCCCTTCCATATTCTTTCTCTTGCTAATATTGCTTGCAACCTAAGCTGTCGATGGTCATCTTCATACAGTCGCAGTTCCTTCAGTGTCTCCCATTCTTTCATGGATCCATAACATTCCAATGGTTCTTGCACTGTCTTAGGAATATTATGCCGTCTTCTCATTTCGGTGGCTTTTGCCAAGTGTTCAAATGGATTATGGGTAATTAATGCAACCGTTTCATATGCATCAATAATGTCTTGATTCGGTAACTTGCATCTTTCGATTATGGTCTGTAGTATTTCGTAATCAAAGTGGGCAGCAATATCTAATGCACTTAGTCCTTTGTTATCTCTTAAAGTTATGTCAGCCGCCTTTTCAAGCAAAATTTTAACAAGGTATCTGTTGTTGTGTTCACATGCATAATGCATAGGAGTCTTGCCAGCGACATCCTGTGAGTTGACATTAGCACCATTTTCTATTAAAGTCCGCATGACTTGCAGGGTGCCCTCTTCACTGCTTGAATGGAGTTTGAGGACTCTGTTACTGCCATCATAGTTCATACTAGCGGCATGTAAAGCAGACTGGCCTATCGCACTGGTCTGGTTGACTGGCGCTCCTGCAAACAGTAACTCTTCTACAACTGATACAGAGACTCTTCTTGCTGTGATAAACAAAGGGAAAATGCCATCACAAGCTCCATAGCCTCCCAGCAGTCTTTGGACAGTGTGTATGATAGGTGGGCCTGGCAGATGGATCCGCATCGGTCCACTTGTTATGCAACCAGTTGCACTGATGTCAGCTCCATTTTTTAACAATAATCGAACGAGTGGTAAGGAACCTAAAAATGTAACATACACATAATTATATATACACAGCTGTATATTTTAAACACATCTCCAAGTCAACGTGTGAGATCTTGCGAAAATATACTATCACGTCAGTACCGTGGGCCATAAGTACAATTTTGACGCAACAAGGTTTCTAGATGCCACTGGGAAATTTCGATGCTGCAAGGTAATTTTAGTGATGTCGCAGCGATGTCGGTGCTTATTCTGCGCTGCTTGTGTGCTACAATTTAGATGATACTGCGCTAAAATTTCAACATCCCTTCGCTACAATATTGATGCTAGGGTCAGGTTGGGTAATTCCGTCCAGGAGGCTAATCCCTTACACTTGCCGGTTCAGCAGTCTGGGAGCTCTGTTATCTTGTTTTTCTTATTATAAATACTAAAATGTTTTTGCATCATTTAAGGACTTCTGTTCACCATATTGCTTGGAAGAAATGCATTAGAATTCCATTTTTTTTGCCATGAAAACAACAAATTAACATGGTGCTAGAGTAGCCTGTTGCCAGTGGAGTATACTCCCATGCAGCTTTGACTTGTCAGGGTGCCAGTGGAGGTGCTCTTTATATTTTCTAAATTATTGATGTATTCATGAATTATTATGCATTTTCCTCCACAGAGTCACTTCAATAGCCAAAAATATTTTCAGAAATCCAAAAATATTATATTAAAGCAATCTCACAGCTATGAAGCAAACTGTCAAGTTTTGAGAAAACCCCTTCTCTCAAGCAAGACAAGTACTGCCATTTATAATGCAGCTGAAGCATCTGCAGGGATCTTTTAGGTTGACGGATTTACCCTCCACATGAACAGACTGGACTCCTTATACTTTAAAATGAATTTATTGATTTTTTCAAAAAATAACCATGCAAAAAATTAATATTTTCATAAAATAGCTTTATATGCAATCTTTCTGCAGCTGAAAAGTTCTGACTTTAAGCTTGGTTATGCTCCCTCTTGTGACGTCATTCTACCAAAAGCAGTAACTGCCTTGACTTTAGACTTCGCAGCGTCTTCACAGCAGAGCTGTTCAGACTTCGCGTCAGAGCTGTTTAGACTTCGCAGCACTAAAATCACTCAGCGGCATCTAGAATTCGAAATTTTTCACTGGCATCAAGAATTCCGGTTGCGTCGAAATTGTACTTATGGGCCACGGTATACGTCAGCGATGTCTCATCTTATGCACAACACTAGTAAGAGCGATGGGAGATAGTTTACCTATTACTGATATAGATTTGGTAGAATTTTCTAGTGTACCTGTATCCTAGGCTTATGATATCTATGTGTATTTAGTATAATTTACACGTCTCTAAAACTTAAGTCTTAAGATGGGGATATGTACATACATTTGTGAAACATTTAATACCGAAAAAATATTACCCAAAGTATTAAACTAGTCATGAAGTGCTATTACAACAGTAGACTTTACAACTTCTACATTTTACCTGAAAATGAATCCCCATTCATTCCTGAGTGACATGCTGATATCAAAGGAGTAATGAACCCAGCTTTTGATTCATACTTCGTATTGACTAGTTCTGGATGTCTTTTGATGAGTGCCTCAACTGTCCTGGGATTGTGACTTATGATTGACTCCAATAGATGCTTAATTGAACCACCAGTGTCTCCCTGCGTTGCCATCATACACAACTGGTCACTTGGGTTCTCAGAAGTTATCTGGTGACCCAGTTTTCACGAATGACCTAGTTTGCTACTTCCCAGCTCAACCGCTAGGGCAGCAGCAGACTGTTAGCTGGGCCGCTGCGACTAGCTGACGCAGTACTTAGCGTTTACGCTTAGGCAGGTCCCAGCCAACAGCAGACTGCAGAAGATATATCACTGGAACCGCACTCGTGCGGAGGAAGGGACCAACTTACAGAAGATACAGACAGACAATCATAATGCCAAAACATATATTTTTCCAATTTATGCTGCGCGACAGCAAACCCTATATATATATATTAATGCTACTAAGAAAGGTTGTTCAAGCATCATTGAATCAAGCTGTACATTAATTTTATGAATTTATAACATGACTAGCCTGCAATGTCAAAGGCCACTTTTTGTAGTGCATTAGCGTGATTAAGGATTATTCACTGGGAGACCAACTGCATGAGCTCTTTCGTCTGTCCTGGGTCTCTGGGTCTCTGTATCAGATATGGATTATTGTGCCAAATATTTTATAATACAAAGATAAAAATGATTGTAAATTAACGCATGACACTCCTATCCATACTATCCCAGAATATAGCTGTTCCACAGATTTTCCTAACAACTCCATTACACACCATAGTTCTAAAATACCGATTGTTGCATGGTCTGTGACGTGTCGATGTCCTCATTTATTCAAGCAACAAAATGACAAGTTCAGGCAGGGATGGGTTGAGTTGCTAGTTGGGCTTTTGAATAATATAGTTAAGTTTTTTGAAGCCTCAAACATAAGTTATATGGGGAATTAATTAAAACGAAAGTAATTCAGTTCCATAATTCTCTCCCCCTCATTTACCCAACCTAGCTAGCTCCTACAATAGATGATAGAACTTTAACCATGGATAACCCAATCTGGTTTATCCGAGCCAATAAAATCATAACAGTACATGCAGCCTTCACACTTAGCCCTTAACCCCATGACAGTGTGGTGCCAATGAACCACCTCTCACCACGTGGCGCAGCTATTCGGCACGTGAACTGCCCTCTGTTGGTGGGATCTAAAAAGAAGTTTACCCTGATGCATTGTGGGATGAGTATGGCGGCTCTTTTTGAAGTTCTGATGTTTCGATCGATATTTTCGCCGTGAACAATCCCTGCAGATTATTCTCAGGCTGGAGAGTGGTCGAGGGAATTTTAGTGTCAGCCTTGGCTTAGGAAAAACTGATAACTGTCAGTGTGGGAATACCTGGACTGGCACAAACCGTCTGAAAGTACGGTGTTGATCTCGGACTGTCACATTTGTTGTCATTCTGGGACTGACCCAGTTTGACAGGATTAGAGCAGACGCAAACTTCTATGACCAGCCAGCGCAGTCTTTGATTACTGCGGTGATGACCTGTCCAAACATGTAGTCTTCTGGATCGGATCAGTTCTGTTTGCTGTGTCAATTGAATCACACTGATTTCGTGCAGAGATCGAGACAGAGAATTTGTAGGTAAACACGATTTTCAATTATCCACAAAATCACATAATGTCACAATGCAATATTTTCCTTTTGAGTAGTGGAATTTATTTGTTGAGGATAGTAAACGGTGAAAATTGTGTATGTCAAAATTGCGCGTAAATCTGTTTTTGAGTACATATACCTTACTAGGCTTTATTTATATTTGTTAAACTTGATTGAAGTCTTCAATGAATATTGACAATTATTGTCTAAGGAATGGTTCAAAATTAGCAAGACCAAGTGTACAACAATTAAGTGTGGGTTACACTCTTTAAGGTATGAAGGTATTTTGATATGGGAGAAATTACTCACTCTTGGTCAAGACTGACCAGAGGCAACAAGTCTTGAGGTTTTTAGCAAATGATTAAAAAATGGAAACCAAATGTCATATAATTATTGATTGTTAATGTTATATAAATTTTGTTATGTTTTATTTAGTCAATGAAAAGCACTTTATCGCTTTCTTTTTTGTATTTTAATCCGACTTTAAATTAAGTTTTTTATTTTTTATTATACTTTATTCTTGTAGGGTCCAATGACAAAATTGTAACCTGAGACAGTGAGAAATGAAACCCTCTGCATATGTACCTGATGCAGCTGGGGTGAGCATCTCCTTTGATCCCCAAGCTCTTCAAGAGCAGGAGGAGGCTGAATTGGCCAGGGAGGAGCAGCAACGTCAGCACGAGGTGAATTTGCAATTCTTATGATAATATTGATTTTGCTCAGTTTCTGACTTTGTGTGCTGTCCTAGGGCCTTCATTTATTAGTTACTTATATTGTATTATTTTGTATACATATCATAATCTGTAAAAATTCAATCAATCAATCTACTTTGTAAATTAAACCAAACCTCAGTGTATAAGGCCTTATAAGTAATGACTTGTTAGACCTTGGATGAACTGGAGAAGGATTGGACACTTCGATAATTCAAAGGTTCACACTGCGTTTCGCTACCATCCTAATGACCAATTGATGAACCTGTAATATGAGTCAGGTTTTACAACTCCTCCTCACTGATTCCACTGGGAAACAATAGAAAGGGGTTCTCAATATGTATTCATATCGACCAAAATGCATATATTTCCTCTGCACACAGTATAAACTTGACATTTTTACATTGTTTTTCAGACTTTTAAATTTTATGTCTGTAGGAATCTAAATGTCGGGAAATATATAAATAGTAAATCACCACATCATGTAGCCATATTTACATCTATATGTTAGATATGATAACAAAAGCAAACTTTTCATGGAAAAACGTTATCATGAGTGACTCTGTGACATGAGCAGGACGTAGGACATTAATTGTTGCAGTCTGTATTAATCATAACAGAAAAAAGGTAATATTATCAAAAATGTCATGACACATGTGTTCACATCTACTGAAAATTAGGCATCTTTGAAGGTCTGTATCTCCGTTCGACAACTTATGACACATATGACATAACAATCATCATAAAGACAAGGTTTTCAGCTTTCCAATGAATATGGTCTGATCTATGGATCTTTACGGCTGCTTGAACTATCACATGATTGAGATAACATGTTTCACAAAATTTTAGTTCCAATCTGACTAATTTAAGTCAATAACTTTCTTAATATTAGGGCTAGAAATTTGGTGAAAACCCTTTTAGAATCCTGGTATCATGCAGAGTTAACTGGGAGTGATGCAAAGGCTGTTCAACAAGAAACAAAAACTTTGACTTTGGAATTTTGCGTCTTAATTAATGCTGATGCAGATGCATCACTGATGAGGGGTGTGCTCACTGAAGCGCAGTGTGTACATCAAAGGTACAAGATATTTAAGCCAGCAGCAGGGGTCCCTGGGCCAGTTCTGGGCGAATTTGACTCTTTCTAATTCCCCTCATAATGGATATTGTTTTATTACTTTCGAAGTGTGCAATCCTTCTCTAGTTAATCCAAGGTTAGACTAATCTTGGAGGAATTAGAGACAAATGAGTGTGTGGGAAGTTTGTGCTCATTCATTGAATCAAGTTCAGAATCCCTTAAGGGTAACATACAATGCTAAATGAATCAATAATCTTGCAGTTACAAGCTCTCTTAAGACAAGCTCTGGATGATGGCCTCACAGATGATGAGGATGAAGATGATGAAGAGGGGGAGGTTTCTCAGGCGACATTTGATCCTGATATTTCTTCAGAGATTTCCTCAGTCAGTGATCAACCCCCGTAAGTTCCCTTTACTTCTTTGCTAGTAAAGGATTCAAGTAAATTAATTACAGCTCTTTGAAGTAAAATCTTGCTGTCTACCATGGTTTATTGATAATATTGTACCAGCCTTAACCCATTAATTTTTTTTTTTTTTTAATGTTGAACTGTTTCTAATTCAGTTATTGCAAATTTATGAAGAATTTACTAGCAACATTCCTGTCTGATCTTAGGTCTCAAGCTACAGCATTATGCTTGGTCTTCTTAGATCCCTTTTAATACTCTTATTATGCAACTTTATGTTAGTAGATTGTCATCTTAATTGGTGAATTATGTTAAGCCTCTTTAATGGGAACAATTGCCTATTGTTCATTAAGGTATTTGTTGCTATTCTTGTGTTAACCTGTTTAGACAGGTTAATTAGGTAAGGGGATGATGTACAATGACACTGTTAAATTTTTTAGTCTTTTCAAATTGATCTGGTAGTATTAATTGGTCACACTTTAGAATTATATGATTTGTTCACCAATGTCCATGCCTTTTGCTAGGAAAAGGTCAATATGGCTTGCAAAGCAGAGTCTGACTTGGATCATTGATTGTACTGATTGATGGGGTTTTAATGAATTGCAATTAAGCCTAATTAGGCACCAGCAAACCCATGCATCAAAGACAATAGCCTAGCAGTTATGTAACAGCTTACATTGTTGACCAGCTGTCAATTATTTGCTTAAGTAAAAGCCATAACAGTGCTTTGGAAGTTTTAATGAGTTATGACCAATTGATAAGAATCATAAGATCAATATTCAGGAAAAGTGAATCGGAAAACTTGCATGACATTAACACGAGACCAATGAAATATAAATAATGGGGTAGGAAGGGAAAAACACTAATTACTTGATCAAGCTACCACTTGTGTATATATATTTTTTTAATTTAAATAATTATGACATATAATATTTGCAGACATATGCTGTGGCCGAATCAAGGAGGAGCAGTATTTGAAGATTTCAGACCTGGTCTCCATGAAGCAGAACCAGTTCATGTTAACCACTCTCCCTACATGTCAGAGAGGTACACCCAGGACATGCAACGATATCAAGCAGTATCCGGATCAATGGATGATGCAAAAACTACTAAAGGTGACCATACATCTGGTTTGCCTAATACAGGTGCACGTGGTCCTCATGAGTTTGCTAAATCTCATTATGGCAGTACATCTGTACCTGGGATTAGCAGTATTGACCAAATGAACCATTACCCAATTAATGCCGATCCTCTTACTCATCACTTTGAAAATGCTGTCACGAACAATGCAGGAGATTATGCCAATTACCCCATCATGACAGCTCCCAGCAGCAACCAGCATCCCATCTCTGAGGATAACTTAGATGAGTACAGAGTGAGATACAGAGGACCAAAGCAGTCAACATCTCCTCCATCGGCGAATGTTGACGATGCAAATGCTGACACCCGTCATCAACATGCTGGTCATCAACATACTGTTGAATCAAGAACTTTACAAGATGATTTCATTAGTGCTGGTAATTATACAATTTTATTATTGGATTACTTTCTTTTCTGAGGTACCCATTATCAAGAAAGTTGAAAATGAGTAAATTTCATAGTGCTCTAAAGTTCGGCTGTGAAACTTATATTGAATTAGTACTGAAGTTGTATTTTATAACTACATAAGTTTATATTAAAGATCTTCATTTTAAATTTGACTTAAAAATATGAGATGTATGAAACAATTTTGATCTTAATAGGTGGTGTAACAGAGAATAGTCGGCTTGGTCAATTACAAATTTTGTACAATGCTCGTGGGAGGAAAATTGAAGAATTGGATAATCAATTGAAACAGTTGCAAGATGACAGCGGCAGAGAAATCAGAATACTGAAGCACAAAATGGCATTGATGCAGGGTGAGTGGATATTATATATGGTGTTACTGAATGTAGCATTGTACTCAATTTTATGAGACCATCATTTGTACTTGGTTAAATTAGTATCTTCGTTAACTATGAAATTGCAGACGAGAAAACAGGAGTGGAAGGGAGTCTCCAACAGTGTCAGAACATGTTGAGCGACAACCAGGAGCATGAAAATAAGTTGCAAGGGCAAATGAAAGCCCTAGAAGCTACAGTACAGTCTTTACAAGATGCTAAAATTGAGGTGATTGTTTTAAAGTTTACATTGTGTAGGGTTAATTCCCTAGATGTCTATTATGGTGACTTTGAGTCTGACTTTATTGTTTGGTATATGTGGTGTTATAATTGCAATGTAATTGGATTGTAACTTGAGCTACATGGCTGTAATGTGAGTGGGCTTTATTATGTCTGGCTAAAGTTAGCTGATCAGGCTGATACAGTTTCACACCTCAGTGATTTAGTCAATAACTTTGACTTGGATCAATATGTTTAAGTGTGATCAAATATCAGTAACTCTGGGGTGCTGCCAATAATGTAAGCACTATACAAAATGAGACTTATTATTTAAGAAGGCTTGACTAACTTTAGATATACCTCTTATAACTTTTTCAGCTTGTCAAAAAACTACAAACAGCAGAATCTTCAGTAGAATCCTTAAACTCCCAACTCATAGAATTGGGGAGCAGTGATAGTTTAGCAAGAGCAAGACAGCATCACGAATCTGCTGTTGGAGGGCTGCAGAAAAAGTATGATGTGGAAATAATGAGCTTGAAAGAAAAAATGGACCAGCAATCACAGGAAAATTTTGAAAAGGTCGGTGTTAGGTGCCAATTAATGCAGAGAATTAAATGATGTAATTTTAGTAGCATCAGGTGCAATCAACGTTCTCTCACTTCCATGGTGGCCACCAGGCAGCAGGGCCCGAGCCTCTTTTGGTGGTCTCCAACACCAGTTTTTTTTCTTTGTTTTTGTGTGAACAATTCTGATTCTAAACGCTGGTGCATAAAGTGTGCAAATATTGAGATGATTGAAAATTTGGTTAATGTTGCGTGCCATGGTATTATGTGATGCCATGTTGAATTGATATTGGCATCTCAATTTTCAACATGTACATAATTTCTTTTTTATGGGTATTTTTCAGAGCAATGAAGTTTCCCACTTAAGAAAACAGATTGAGCAAATGAGCAAGTCTGCAGAGGATGCCCAAATTAGCAAAGCAGACACAATTAACCGATTGTCACGTAGCCTGGAGGAGAGTCAGCGACAGTGTCAGCAATTGCTTGAATCAAGTATGGGATTTTGAGTCATATGTTATTAGCACCAAATATATTTATATTTATGACATAAAATGGTGTGTGTTAAAACTAAGAGGTTGTGATATCATTATCATACAGACAGTGGACAAGAGACCAGTCGATTGAAAATTCAACTTCACGAGTCAGTTGCTGCTAAATCCATATCAGAAGACCTTAACAATGCTCTGCAGGTTGGTATTATTTTAGTCCTATGATTTTTCTTAAATTCAATTTGTGTAGCATGTAATTTCCTAATCAAGAGGTGCCTATCTACTTTCAGGATGAAATAAAGGATTTAAAAGAACAACTGACCATCTATGAATCAGCATCAACATTTGGTATCTTGCCAAGTGGATTGACAAGCACCCCAGCGACAACTCAGCATTATTCTGCGGAGGATTCTTTTGCTCAACTTGGATTGCGAAAAGCTCGAACACCTGTAGATTTCAACACTCCAGATTCAATGGGGTAATCAAGCGTTTGTATTTTTAACATATTTAGGTATTTATTTTATGATCTTATGTATATAATATATAATAATTGATTCTTAACACAGGGATGCTGATAAGTTGTCAAAGGAAGAGAGTGTTGCAAGTTTGAAACATGAGCTGGAAAGGTGCGTAAACATGTACCGCAACAAGCGTCACCAGGTTGGACTGCTTCAAGAAGAACTTAGGGTTGTGAGGAACACAAACCAACAGAAAATATCAGAACTGCAAGATCTCCAACAACAGTATGCCACTGCTAAAGTATGTTTTTTGTTAAACTTGTTAAACCAGAAGCCATGTATTTAAATTCCTGATATAAGACTGCATGCAGAACAACTGAATTACTGTTTCTGTCATTGTATGAAAGGTAATCTTTATTTTTGCTGCAGGATCAGCTAAAAGACTATGTAGAAATTAAGAAGACAATGGAGACAGGTGGAAGCAGCTACAAAGAAACCAAACTGCAACGACAAGTAGATAACCTACTTTCCGAGAGGGAGGATCTCCTAAGTCAAATTAAGGTAATAATAAAGCGAATGAGTCCCTAAAAGTACCTTGAATATGACTTACAAATGTGCTTTTTCATTGAATGGAGCCAGTTGGCCTAGTGATTAAGACTGGTTAGCTCAGGGGTGGGACTCCCAATGTAAACTATTTCTTAAGGGATAAACCTCAGCTGGATTCACTGGCATAAGAAATTGATGACCAATAAAATACCACAACTGTCATTTCTCATAATGTAGTAATTCTGCATCTCATAATTACATCTGCTTTTTACTATGGATTATAACGCTTAAACACACAATATGATCGATAGGATCTAAGCAATTGACAAAGGGATACCTTGATGGCGATAATGACAGTATGTGAGAGGTGCCTATTTTACTGTAATATCTGTTGCCATTACAGAAAAAAAGAAGACAGTCTGAGTCTGAGTGGAGGATGTCATTTCAGATGAATTATGTTGATTTTACATTGCAGGACCTTGAAAATCGCATAGATGAAATAGCAGAGAGTGAAAGTCAGACCAAGGAATTCAACAGAGAATTGAGTGCACAAATGGCGGAGATGGTTCATCAGTTTGATGAAGACAAGAGGCAATCTCTTCTCACGTAAGTTTAGTTTTGGAACCTCTTTATGTTTAAAGCATTCTGAGGTAACAGTTATGTTCACAATTACTAACAGAGATTATGTTTTTCAGATGTGAAGAAACTATGAACCAACATTTTGAATCTATGAAGGAAGCTTGGAGAGAGGAATGCAGGAACGAATTTGAGGAAGGAAAGGAACGATTGGATGAACTCAGCAGTCAGTTGAAGTATGATGACTTCTTTTGAACGGATAAGCAATTATACTATACTGATTTTGCAATTTATTTGATGAATATTTTTATTTGATGAATATTTTGGTGGATATTTTTGACAGATTTGAACTCGAAGAAACAAGAAATGAGCTTGATGACGTCAAAGAGCTGTATGTGAAGGCTTGCAATGAAAAAGATGAACTGGAAAACCAGATGAATAGAGAATGGGAAGAAAAACTAAGTCAAGATTTGGAAAAGGTGAGAATCAAATGATGCGCGCACAAATATATCATGTTACTGTACACTGTTATGACAGTTGGAATTTCAGTTAATGACAGTTGGAATTTCATGAGCAATTCAGAACTGCAGCGATGAGTAGGTTTTACAATGAAGGATGCTTTTATGCTCAGATCTCAATTGTAGTTATGCACTTCAGATTAAAGCACAACTTGAAGAAGAGAAGACCCAAGCAGTAGAGAATTTAAAAGAACAACTGACCAGTGACAATATTATGACCTTAGAGTCTGCCAAAGAGAAATGGTCGAAGCAGCAAGAAACCACTTTCAAAGACACCGTCAAAACTGAGGTATTTGACTTGTCTTAATATTTTATTTCTCCACTCTTTCATGGGATGGGCTAAATATTGTGGGTCTGTTTAAGAATTGCCAGCTGGGGAACAAACTATATTATTTTCTCGTTGTAATTAACCCAAGTGCAGCAACTGTGCAATACATTTGGAATTCGAAATTGATGAGCACTGACACTGGAAAGAATTGGGTTCTATGGCAATATATGCCACTATTGAGAATCAAGATCATTGCTTGTGCACAATCATGTGTTCAAGGATTGCATGGTATATTAATACATGCCTTAATCATCAGATTGATACAATTTTATTCAGATTGTTTTGGCGAAGACTCTTTGGATCCAAGAACAGCTGGAAGAAAAAGAAGCAGCCGTGAAATCGGCTGTTGAAGAAACGGAAGAGAAATGGCATAAGATGCTGGAGGATGAAGTTGAATCAGCTCTCAAGAATGGTTTGTCATAATTTTATTGTGTAGTTAAGATAAAGCAGGACCCATTTATAACAAATTTTTCATATAACAAGAATGTGTTTTCCAAAGACACCCACCTAATCATCATGAAACTCTGATATTATAATGAGTCAGCATGCTTCGAAATACTTTACAGCAGATTTCATAAACTTTGAAACCCTACTTCTGAGTAGGGTTGGGTCAGATGCATCGATGCATCGATGCATCGTCGCTGGCCAAGTGGCAATATCGAGTATCGTGGGCCTCCAGTATCGTAAACTTACTGGTGTCACATCGCGATACATCGCAATAATTGCGCACCTTTGCGATGCATTGCGATTCTCAATAGGTGGCACCGATGCATTCTGTTGGTGCTGCCCCCTAGCGATATTGACTGTAATTCTTACTTTTATATTTCATGAATGAATGAATTAATTTTACCAACATGTAGAGGTCACAAAAGAAATGATATATATGCATATTTTAGTTAGTAATTAAAATATTGGAGCAGCCCACAATTATGACTCTGAGTATGAGTTGGTGCCTGAGCCCATTTCATATTATAGAGAATTACATCAGAATTGGCAATGCAATAATTTTTTTTTTTAAAGCTACAAAATACATTTTTCCAGTGCGTATAGAAGCACTTGCCTTAATGAAAAGGTCCTTTGTTGTAGTAAATGTAGTTATTTGACAAATTAATTCTAAGAGTGGATTCCTTTCTAAAATGTACTGTGGTGCACTGAATTACCAAGATGAATATATATACGACAGACTTAATTAGTTCTGGGTCATTAAATCACGTATCATAATATGTATTGTATTGCTCGCCAGTATCGTAATACTTTATTGAATTGTGTCATGCTCTCGTGATACATATTGTTTGAATACTGGATCGTGGGGGTGGTGTTTTGATAATCATTGGATCGCAACATACCCTGCAATACCCAACCCTACTCCAGAGGACATCATGTGATTCCAGGAACTGCATAAGCCAATTGAAGTCCTGGATTCACATGACATCGTAAGACTTGTGTTTAGTTTCTGAGCCTATAAAATCTGCTGTAAAACTGATCATGTTCTGTTCTACTTATTTCTCTGACTGTTCTAATTGTAGCTCAGGAGAAATGGACAGAAGAGCAAGAAAATGTTTTCAAGGAGAAACTGGAAGAAGCTCATACAAAATGGAAACAAACTGAATTGCCGAAATTTTTGGAAAATAACAGATCATCACCAAAAGTGAGTGGTTTAGATTTCAGTGACTGTATCTTTGAGTGTTCATGCAGCTCTTTAATGGTGAATATATATACGACAGACTTAATTAGGTAACCTCAATGTAATAATGTATTTGTTGTAAGTATATTTTACCCTTGCTTCAGTCTGGAGACACTCAAAGCGCTGCTGAGTGGCAGAAGGAGAAGATGAAGTTGATTCAAGCTAAAGATGAAGAGAAGAAATTAGCAGTTCAAGAAGCAAGGGTAAAATTAAAATATGTAGATATTCATTGGGGAATATCATTCATGAAGGCAAACATAACATTTAATCATCTGTCATTTAAATGTTTGCACTAATTTAAATTCTCTATTTCTTTTTGTGTACTCAAAGCTACGAAATAAACTTGAAACATAAAATATATACCTTCAGAAAAAACTTGATGAGGACTACAAAACTTTCATGGCTGAGCACAAGGAGGCATTGAACAAGGCATTAAAAACTGCTCAAGAACAAGGTGAAAAAGAGAAAAAAGACCTGACTGCCAAATATGAGAATATGATTTATGCGCTGAGGGAGAAGCGAAATATAATCCATCAAAACAATGAGGTACGGCCTGAGAAAATGCACTCATAATACTTACACACGAGAACTAATAATGACTAATATCCTGCCACTTAAGTAAATATTTTCAGTCATTTTAATGCACTTCATTTCAGAGTATTGATGAAGTCGAAGAGCGATGGAAAGCAAAACTAGAAGAAGTTCAACAAGAGCATGAGAGAGACAAAGAAGAGCAAGCAGCAGCGCATCGTGAAAGTCTTTACAGGGCACTGGAGGAAGCAAGGCATAGATGGCAGAAGGTATGCGATAAATTTTCTCATGATTTTAGCCATCGATACTAATGATATTGCTTCAGAACCTCCTTAAGCAACCACACTATAGTTACGCTACCTTGCAAGTACACATCTTAACCCCATTTATGAGCAGCTTACCCTACACCTCTATCAGTTGCGCCAGAAAGGATATCCCTCCTAGCCAAGTGCTAGGAAATGGGGTTATTGCTGCTGCCCTTATCATGCATTTATATGAATGTTTAACAAAGTAGCCTTATCATAACTTTCATCTTTAATTTCTTGGTCAGAAATTTGAGGAAGCCATGTCAGAACAAGAGATGGAGTGGAACATGGACCGAGAAAAGATGCTCAAAGAAGCAGAGAATCATGTAGAGTTGGAATGTGATCGTCTACAGCAGCAGCATCAGGAGCAGACGCAGGAGCTTCAAGCTCAGCATGATGTAAGTTTTGATTGGATGATTGAAAAATATTGGGCTGTAATTTTCACAGAAAAAAAATCCAGGCAATGCAGCTTTTAATCAACAACAAGCTTTCTCACAAAGGAAGACAGACAGTCTAAAAATTGTGTGGTGTCGAAAGTGGCAATGTGGCAGATAATTTGTGCACCAAGAAATGGAGTGGAACATGGACCAAGAAAAGATGCTCAAAGAAGCAGAGAATCATGTAGAGTTGGAATGTCACCCTTGCCAAGATAATACTCCATAATAATGTAATGTGGGAGAAAAACTACCAGAGGGTAGTGTATAATGCACAAGTAGATGATGTCATCATTTGTCGTAACAAAAATGACATCATTGAATAGGTGACGTCATCAAACAATGCATATATCTGCTTTGGTGCCAGTGACATCTGGTGGTGCTTTTGCTTCCCACTTCAGTGTAGCCATTTCCTTCATGATCCAATTTTGTAGTAGCTTTGCCTAAAGTTTGATGTGTTTCTATATATGACATTTGCTTTTGCTTGTAGAGACACCTTGATCATGCACTCAATCGACTAAGAGAAGAATTAGGAGAGAATGATCGGAGTGTGGAGTTAGCGCAACTTCAGCATCAGATGCAGCAGAGGGAGGACCAGTTCAATGAAGAAATGAGACGACTTAAGCAGGATTTGGAGGAAAGAGAGGAACAGGTTCATGAAATGCAACAAGAACTGCATAAAGTACAGGTTTGCATTCTCAAAACAAAATTAATGGTAGACAGATAGCCACTACAACCCTATGGAACATATTATTGCTCCTCTTGATAGTTGAGTGATGGGATTGGATGAGATGATGAGAGCCCACACCATGCATCTTATGTTCTTCCTGTGTGCTAGTTCTTTCACCTGCCTCTTCATAGATGCTCAGTACAAAGAACCATCAATTTAAGATTATATTTTGGAACATTTGCTTATAAAGAATGTTCAGAACAAGAATGTAACCCAGGGCCTCAAAGATCTACAAATTAATATACCAATTGCTGAACCAGAATATCAACCTTTAAAGGTCTCTTTCACTGTACTTAGACACCAGCTATGCCATATTGCAGAAATCTTGGGATAATTATCTGTAGCTGTGCGTTATGTTGCTCTTGTGTTTATCTAACATCTTATCATATATCTTACAGATGCAAGTGGTGCAACAAAAGCAAGAGTATGAGCATCGCCTTGAAAAAACTGAAGCACAAAAACAAGAAGCTATATCTGCATATTCCCAGTCTGAGAAAGAACACGCACATATGATCAAGTCATACAAGACTAGGCTTACAGAAATGGGAGAAAAATTGCATAGGATGGAGAACAAACTGAAAGCTGCTGCTACTGGGACCCAAATGCAACTTCAGGCTCTTCAGGTACTTAAAATTATAGTAAAATAGCAGAACCTGAAGATTGTTTTAGTTATATTAGTGCAAATGCAATAATTCCATTTGTCCAACCATTTTGAACAGGAATCAATGGAGAGGGAGTATTCGGTCGCCATGGAAAAGATGAAGGAAAAAATGCTTGAAATGCAACAGCTTCATGCCTCTGATAAAGATGCTATTAAAAGGAAAAGAAATACTGGTATCCAGGTAACTATGCTCAATACATTTTTCTTTCTTCACATGCATAGTTGATATCACCATACATGAAACATGCACACTGAGTGATGATGATGCCATGTCAATGGATCAGTATCTAAACCCAAATCTGTTTTATTTGCAGACATCAGACTCCCCTTATCCAGAATCTCTTGAAGAAATGAGGAATTACTATCTTGAAATGATTACAAAAATTAGGAGTAAGTTGTTTTAATTAGCTTCAAATTTCACAAACTTCTATTTAACAATGGTTAATAGTGCTTAATTTAGAGATTGTGTAGAAGTTTGCAACTGAACATTTCACACACCACGATTTTAATAATACATATTTTGTAGCATTTATGTGAATGTTAAGACTGTGCATCAAGACATGTAATCTTTTTCCAGAGGATGTCTTGCAACATGTTTCCAAGTCTAATGAAGAAGCCGCAAGCAAAGTACGTCAAGAAGTGTTACGTGAGAGACACTTCACGGCTAAACGACTGAGGAAGTACTATATGAGGTGTTTGGCCAAGTTGTTGGATAATTTTGAAGGGTGAGTGTGAGATTCTCCAGGTTGACTCCATCTTATCTTGGTCTGTTTTGAAGAAGTTAATTGTGACGCATTAAATGTGACATGTGCATCATTGTCCGTTTCAGTGATGACAAGATAGCAATGATGACCTACATGGAGCAAATGCTGCATAACATGCCAGAAAAGAACAGCACCAGTTCGTCTTTATCATCTAAACAAGGATTCAGGGCAACAGCCTTGTCTAACCAGCTCTCAGATACCATGAAATCTGGTGCTTCACAAAATGCACCCGAGCTAACTTCTTCACAGAATATTGCGTACAAGTCTGCTTTGCCGTCAAATGGTTTTCCTAGTTTTAGCAAACGAAATCATAGTCCAAGTAACACACAAAGAAATAATTTAAGTCATCCAAGTAATGGACATTACGTTCAGTATCATCTTTCCACCATTTCTCCAACCAGGACTAATGCTAAATCAACGAATGATTCTGCACAAGGTACATTAAACTCAACATCTTCTGGTCAGCTTTACGATCAACAAAAAGAGTGTATCAGCAGCAAAAATCATCACAGGGATGAAGCAGACAATGGGATGTGTCAGATGCTGAGTACTGGAGAGAGTGTTTCATCCTCAGCGTCAAACGCCTGGGCCACACCTAGTGAACTGTTTTCTCACTTATCTCCACAGCATAAACTCATGCTTGAAAATGTGGCTAATACCAACGCAGAAGCCTCAGGACGGTCTCCCCCAACAACTGACAAAGGTCATAAGTCTGGAAAGAAGTATTACAAACTAGATCTGCAAATCCTTGACTCTGATAAATACAGTTCTGTGTCCAACTCAGCAGCCGAAAGTGCCAATACAAGACTTACAGATTTCTTTGTTGATAAAAACAGAAGAGAAGCATCTGATGATAATCACACTCAGCTAAAAACATTGTACACCAAGAAAGGACATAAAGGCAATGATGTTTCCTTGCATGGTTCTCCTAGTATGAATGACATAAGAAGCAAACCTCTGACGAAAGACACTGCCTACAGCTTAATGAAGTCCAACTCTGATGACTGCCTGAATAACAGCAATAATGAAGTACAACAATGCAAACCAATGACTAGTACGGAACTGCGTAACCTGACATTTCGGAGACCACCTAAAGCTGGTCATTTGCAAGGAGTAGGGTATGGTTATCTGGGATTGCCACCGAGCAAATCTCAGTCAATGCCAAATGTGGCAGATGCTGGCCAGACCAGCGATTGTTATGAATCGATTCAAGGAGTATCCGAGAGAGATAGGTCTTACCTGTACAAGGTCCCACAATCAAATCATCATGAAAACTCGAAGTTACTGCAACAAGAACCTGCTGCAAAAAAATTCAGCAGCTTGCCAACACAAACTGTTTCTGCTAAAAGGGCCCATTATTCATCCAACAGAAAAGAGGGCCATCGTGTGTCCTTTAAAAATGTTGACCTTGACTCTACTGATATAAGTGACAATGAGTCTGTCAAAAGTTTTGCTTCCACCAGCAGTGTATCTGGATTTCGTGAAGCTCTGAAAAGCAGGCGAAGCCATGTTAGAACTGGTGGTCATAGGCCTCTTCAAATCAGTGCTGGTGTGGACTATGAAAAAGACAACACTGCTAAGGCCTTACACAGACCAATTGCTTTGGTCACCAGACACACACAAATGCCTTCACCTTTGCCGTTAAAACGCAAATGAATATTTGAATTTAATTTCCTAGTCCCGTCTGTGATATTAGTTCAAGATCGACTGCATATTCTGTTGAAATTTGTATTTTTGTTTGTATACATCGTCAGCATTGTTTGAATACTATATGTAATTGGGTAGTATCTCAAGATTTATAAAAAGTCCATTATACAAGTTTTACATACCATTTAATTTACCTCAGTACCTGAATTGTACATATGTAGATATAAAATGGCAGCAATACGTTTTATGAACTGATTTTTTGCAATATATAATTTGAAATTTTAATATTTGCATTACGTTGTTTTCCTTCAGGAAATAGAAATAATCTCAAGCTATATTACTCAATAAAGATTATGAATATACTATTGAAAAACAATTCCACTAAAGATTAAAAACATTACATGGAACTCTTTCACCAGTGATGACATTCTGGCACTGGATACAAAAAATCAGAAATTTGAAAAAGTGCATATTGCAGCATTGATAACCAGTAATATTGGGATCACTTGGAATGACAGGTTAATTAGAGCAGGTGATCAGGAATTGTCAGTGATAAGACTGACGATCTTGACGATCCTGACGATCCTGATGTCTATGTCCTTGATTGTGTCCTTGATAGTGACCCTGTTGTCTCTGGTCTCTTCCTCTGTAAGGGTGATGTCTGTTGTCAGGTCTATGATGCCTGTCATGGTGACCACCACCCTGGTACTGTCTCTTGTCCTGATACTGATCGCGGTAATGATCTCGAGATCCAGCATAATGTGGTCTTCCACTGTGTCGCTGACCACCTCTACCTCTGTTGTCACGGTCCCTGTAAGAGATACTGAGTAATGATAACATACAATCAAAATAAATGCGGGTGATATAGGGCGTGTTGTCAGTTTACACAATATTCTGTGATTAAGTCTCCCCACGAACACCATATCTGTATGGTGCTGCCACCTGTTGTTTTTGAACACAAACAACTCCCTCTTATTATAATGACAAATCAAATGTGCGATATAACTTGCAATAACAGCAGGTGATCACAGTAATCCGTGGATCACGGTATACTGACAACGCACTTGTAGTGTAATTCACAACACAATCTGACCCTGGTTTTTGTCCCACCTTGCTTATTACTAACTTTTTGAGAGTAAAAAGAGTCTTTGTTACAATTTTGAGTTTCGTTATATACCCGGGTAGGCCAGTAGGATGTAAAGATAGGCAAAACTCCATATATATGAGAAATGAATTTGTCACAAAACTTTGGTGGGCTTATTATCAATAGGTTTGACTGTGCCCTAATTAATATTTTATTAGCCAGGTTCAAATTTGGCAAAACCCGTGCTCAAAACTTGCATGTCTAAAACTACTGCACAACACAATGAAATTCATCCACGATTCCACGAACCTTGTCCAGTCAAAAGTGCGCTTAGGCCTAGTGTACCAGTTGTGGACTGTGGGAGGTGGGGCCAAAGGAATGGCCATTGCCCTCATGAATTCTACATCATCATCTGTAAATCGGTCTGTGAACATTTCATCTAAGGACTCTCTGAATGCTTTGTGGTCACTGGTTTCATCTTCACTTCCACTAGCTGAACTTGTTTGCTCCGTCTCAGTCATCTGCAAAACAAAAATTTCATATTTATTAATACCCAAGCCAAGGTAATAATACAGGTATTATATAGCATCTTGAGTCTACTACTTCATCATTCACTGCCCACCCAAGTAACTGACACTAACAGAAATACCAGTAAGACAATAGGATTGTAAACATCCAGAGCATGAAAGCAAAAAGAGCCAAAGTATTTAGAACTTCTAAAAGCCTGGGATCCACACATTCTAGCCCATTGCAATATACTGTGGGCTGCCTATAATACTGATAGTATACGAGAGGTAACGTAAACTCTTCGCCACTGCTTAGATTGAAGCCACCAGCAAGCCAGAGTTGGGCAGTGGGATATTGTTATGATATATTTTACTGCCCTGATACAGTATCAGTTGGTAGTCTCTTTATGTCTAAGTAGCTTTACCGGTTTAGTGCAGTATAGCGGACCCAAATTCATGCCCATATATTTGGCATCCATGAATCCCTATTCTGTACCAAATTACATTCTTGTCACTAAAAAAAACTTGCTGGTCTAAAAAAAGTTGTTGCAACTCCTTCGCGCTGTTCAGCAGGCCAGTCTTTTGATGAATCACCCTGACCACTTTCATAGTTTAGTACAAGTCATTATACAAAAAAAAGAAACTTTTTGGATATAGTATGGAAATGGTTAAGGCACGGATGCGATTTCTGGTGAAGTTTTCTTAGTGGGGCACATTGGCTGAAGTGATATATTTATGATATAATGTCACCAAATGAGACATTTTCAAAATATTGGCCCATCACGGATGCAATCAGTTAGTACATATATTATGTATTGCCATTGGCCAGGCTATTGGCATTGGAGTTAACCAGGCACACATGGTTGCTGCTGCAATGCTGGCCAGTGCTGAGTGATAACGCAGAACTTATTGTCATGTTAGTACAAATGACAACAGACTAAAACCTTCCCTTTATATTTCTTTGCCACACACACAATAACGAGCACGGCTGTTATCTTAAGCAGCAGGTCGACAGCAAAGATTGTTCTGGTGTTTGGAATTAATAGAAACAACAAGTTTTACTTTACTACCAACCTGTAAGCTGAAGCTGTGAATGAACCACTGGCGCCACCTGATGTGTAACGCGCTCACAGCGCCCCCACACGGGCGTATATTGCTCACGACATGCCCTTTTGAAACGGAGGTCCAGCCTCAGACACCTCCATGACCAAACCCAGCACTGGCAGCAGTGAATGGTTAGGCCTTTTCCGTTTTGGGCTTTTTGGCTTGCTCAAGTTTCACCAGAACTGATACCAGTGATAGTAAGTCTAACACTAGCTCTAAGCTGCTCGTGTTGTAATATATATATATATCAGGTGTGTATATATATGTGATCACGGAGGGTGTCGCAGAGGTCCGATATATATATATATATTTGTATGGATTTGGTGGGGCCTATGAGCTGTCTAAACGTTCCTGTTAGAAAAAAATTATATTCATAATTTCATGATATACCATTTGGATGATGGAATAATTGATAAAGCACACCATTGGGGCGATGGAATAATTGATAAAGCACAAAATTGTAAAATTTTGAAATAGTGAAAGTCAAAATTACTCTATCACAAAATCTCTAACACATCCCATCCCTAAATCCTAACTTTGTCAGACATTCTGGGAAAGAGCATCACCTGGATCTTTAATTCAGGAACAAATTGACAAGAGCACTGGAATCCTCTAATTCTTTCTGGACATTAAATGTGAATTGAGAAAACTTAATTTTAAATTTGAGTTGGTGAATCCCATGTATTGTCATTAAATATTTTGTTCTACAACTGTCTCATCAAAATATCATCTTAAAATAGTCCATTTCCCTGATTGATATATGAAGTATAGTCTACATACTGCGCTGAGGTCCATTCAATTCTTCATTATAGACTGCAAAACAACTGACAGCTGACTAAGTATCATAAATACATCTCTAATCTAGTGGGGACAAAGAATGTTGTGTAGAGGCCCATGTAATGATGATGAACGCTTTTTAACAGTTGACAAGTTTATTCTTGAGTTCCCAAATTGTACAAAATGCAGCCATGCTCTCACATTCGAAAATCTCCCACTCGTAAAATATCAGGTGGTACAATAATGACGTCAAGCAGTTACAACGACGCTGCGCACATTAACACCAGAGGGCGACACAGTACAGTCAGTACACTACATCCCTCCCTTCTTTAGTTTTATAACTTCTCAAGTTAATTCAACTTCTTAAGTAAACACAACTTCTCAAGCAACTCTCTTAAGCACATATGAATTACAAGACAGCCAATAAATCAATTGAACATATAATACAATCACTATAGTATATAAGTGATAAATGTAAGCAAAGTTACTTAACTAGCACATATTTCACTCATTATCAGTGGCACATGCAAAGCTATGATCATCAGTTAAAACAAGTTATCTGTGATCTCAATAAATCAATAAATTGGGTGCACACAAATAAAGGTTACAATAAAGCACAGTCCATTAATCACAATAAAGTCATTTCATCACAAAGTCTTTGAACTTTTCAGGAAGCTTAGTTGTTCTTGCTGGTCTTCCTGACGTTGGCAATGTATTTTCAATAGTGTCATTAATGTTATTGTCAATTTCTCTTGGAACAATCTCACTTGAGGTTTCGATAGGATCATTTTGGATCCCAGAATTTGTAACAACACCACGATCTTGATGCGAGGTCTTTTCTGGTTCGCGATGAACTAGTTTCTTGACTGCTGTTGTGTGTCGTCTAATTTGCGTTCCATCTTGTCTTTGCACCGTTACCTCCCCTCCTATCCTTTTCACAATAGTACCAGGTTCAGCATGGTACTTAGGAGATAATTTGTTAGTTTTCGGGGTACGTACTAAGACATCATCACCTATGTCAATAGGATCAAATTTTGCACCTCGACACTTATCAGCATATAATTTCTGAGATATTTTGTACTCCATATCACGATCACGAACACTTTCATTTAGGATTGTTTCCTCAGGTCTCAGTTGTGGTAATTTCGTTTTCATTTCCCTCCCAAACATGAGGCTATACGGAGATACGCCTGTCGATACTTGGGGGGTTGAGCGATATGCCATGAGGAATGATTGTAATTCCTCTCTCCATGTCTTGCCTTCCGCATGGGCAATTGTAAGGCATTTAAGTAAAGTCCGATTCTGACGTTCCACTTCCCCATTTGCTTGAGGCCAAAGTGGAGTCGATGTGTAATGTTCAATTCCATTCGCTTGAACAAAATTCTGAAATTCTTCAGATATGAATTGCGGTCCATTGTCCGTCCTCAGAGAATATGGTATTCCGAATCTTGCAAATGTTGATGTAAGAAAAGACACAATCTTAGATGTCACAGTGGATCCGAAAACACCAACTTCGAAGTATCTACTGTAATAGTCAACAATTACAGCTAATGTTTCTCCAGTAGGGAGTGGTCCCATTAAATCTAGAGCACAGTCTTGCCAAGGACCACTGGGGGGCACAACTCTAGCCATAGGCTCAGGGTTTGGTCCATGACTCACCATCTGACACCCATAACAACTTTTACAGTATTTCTCTGTGTCTTTGTCCATTTTGGGCCACCAGACTTTAGTTCTCAGTCTGGCCTTTGTCTTTACAATTCCTTGATGGCCCTCGTGAGCAAGCTCAAGGCTTCTCTTACGTAAACTCTCAGGAACAAGAAGACGTGTCCCTCTCAGCACAATGTTTCCATAAACACATAACTCGTCCTTGACATGAAGATATTTTGTCATTTTAGAGTCTTTCCATTGGCCTGACATTATCGCATCACGAATTAGTTCAATTTCTTGATCTGATTTCGAAGCTTCTTCAAACTCTGATACCGTAATGGCATTTGGCACACAACATTCCACAAGTGCACAAATTTCATCAGATTTTGCACCGTTACCATGAGGCTTCCTGTTAAGGCGCGACAAACAATCTGCAATATTTGTCTTTCCTGGCCTGTAGACAACTTTCATGTTGAATGCTTGTAGTCTCAACACCCATCGTTCAATCCGAGCTGGAGGTTTAGATTTCGCACTGAAGATATTCTCTAGAGGTTTATGATCAGTCTCTAATTCGAATGGCAGACCATGAAGATAAAGACTGAACCTCTCACAGGCCCACACAAGAGCTAAACTCTCCTTCTCAGTTTGGCTGTATCGCCGTTCAACATCACTGAGACTACGGGAAGCATACGAAATCACTCGCCATTGGTTATTCTGCAGTTGTGTTAACACCGCACCCAGTCCATATGGTGATGCGTCAGCAATGACTCTAGTCTTGCTATCTACTCTGAAGTAGGCCAAGGTCTCAGATGAAGCGATGCGATTTTTCAAAGTTTCAAATGCAGAATGTTGTTCTACACCCCACACAAACTCTCTCGATTTTCGGCACAACTGTTGTAGTGGATCAGCCACTGTTGACAGGTCTGGTATAAATCTAGCACAAAATTGCACAAGGCCCAAGAACGATTTAAGCTCGCTGGCACATTTTGGTGGTTCTGCTCTCAGAATCGCATTCACCTTTTCATCACTAGGCGAAATTCCATCACTAGTCAGCTTGTGACCAAAGAATGTTAATGACTTCAATCGAAATTCACACTTTGCCTTGTTTACGGTTAATCCAGCATCTTGTAGAGTAGTGAGGACTTTCGCTAGTCTCTCATCATGTTCGGCAACATCACGGCCAAAAATAATGATGTCATCTGCAATATTAGCAACGCCCTCTCCACATTTACGAATCACATCACTGATTAACCTCTGATATTTCTCAGGCGCAGAGCTTATTCCAAACATCAGCCGACGATATCGATAAAGTCCACGATGTGTCACAAATGTTGTAATGTAACGACAATCTTCCTTTAGCTGTACTTGGTGAAATCCCATTTTCAAATCGAGCTTGCTAAACACGGAAGATCCATTCATGTCGGTAAGTAGGTCATCAATAGTCGGAATTGGATGTCGCTCACGGATGATAGCCTCATTGGCCCTCCTCATGTCCACACATATCCTGACATCATCACCCTTGGGAATAACAACTAAAGGCGATACCCAGGAAGTGGTCTCATCCAGAACTTCCTCAATAATCCCCAACGACAACAACTCATCCAACTTTTTGTCCACTTTGTCTCTCAAACCATAAGGAATTCTCCTAAGTGGTTGCGCCACAGGTTTTACACTGGTATCGATGTGTAAACTCAGCTCATAGGCCTTCAACAAACCAACACTTCCATCGAATAGCTTTGGGTAGGCAGCAATTAACTCATCATCTGCACTGGCAGCATGGACCTGACCACGCTCTGGTCCCACACGCAACACTCCAAGCTTTTCAGCTGTCTTCTTGCCTAGCAATGGCCTACCATTTCTCTCGATCACAGTGAACTCAGCTTCACACGAAACATTGTTAGCCACACGTCACCTGCGCTATGAATGTACCCAACACTTTCAAAGGTGTACTCTCATAGGGGTAAATGCATTTCTCGACTTTCTTGCACTCACACACAATTCTTTGAGACTTCAAATCTTTCCATGTGCTCTGTCCCAGCACATTTCTGTTGGAACCTGAATCAATCAACACACCATCAACATTGACTCCTCCAACAACTAAGTCAACATTGCCACTGGAACTGTCATCGTTCATACTAAACACATAATCGTCATCATCATCACTGTCCTCAACATGATTCACTCTTTTCTTGGTCTTTTGTGGCTTCTTTCTATCCTTTTTCCCTTCTTTAGCTGCTTTTCTCTTTTGGTATTCAACTGGACATTTAATCTTGAAATGACCTTTCTGATTACATGCTGTGCAGGTCTTGTCTTTTGCAGGACATTGATCTGATGTAGCGAAATGCCCATGTCTCCCGCACGCATAACACACACTTCGTCGATCTCTGGCACCTCCAGATGCACCTCGATATGTCTCTTTGCTTCCTTTACTGTTAATAGCATTCACTTGTTTTGCCTGCTCTGGTGTAGACACTTTGTGGCTTGACTCAATTGCCTTGGCTTGGCGATCAACAGCCTCGAAAGCTCTGGCCACTTTCAAAATAACTGGCAGCGTTAAAGTCTCTTTTTCAAGGAATTTTCTTCTCAGAGAATTAGAAGCACAATGATCCAAAACTTGATCCAAAATGGCATTATCAACATTTTCGAATTCACAACCATGACTTGCCTGTCTCAATCTGCACACAAATTGGTCTACAGTCTCTCCTGCTCTCTGTGTCATTTGTCTAAATTTATGCCTTTCCACAGGGGCATTGAGTTGAGGTAGAAAATGATCATCCAGCAGTTTCAAGGTATCTGCATAGTTCTTGTCATCTCCCTCCCCCACCACAGAGAAATAAACATCTTGCACAGCAGGTCCAGCCACATGTAGTAGACAAGCTTGTTTTCTGGCATCATCTGTGATGACCTTGCTCTTCAAATACAAATTGAAGCTACGTTTCCAGCGCTTCCACAATGCAGCTAGTCTATCAGGATCAGTGTCAGTACGAAATGGGGCAATTGAAGAAAGACCATCAAAAGATTGGTTTACCACTGGGGCTCCTCCAACAGCTCCGGGGCCATTTTGTTGCTCATTTGCTTCAGTGTCTCCCATTTTCACCAAAATTCCAGTACTGTAGAAAATAACACAGTTCACAAAGTGTAACACACACAAGTATACACTCCAAGGTCGACGGTAGACACAGTTTTCCTCAGTTATTAGCTCCCTCAGTTCCAGAAGTGGTTGTTACTGGTGGAGACATTTCCTTAAAAATCTCAATATTCACAGGATTGCCACGTGCTCACAATAATCCACACTCACTGCCACTGGGAACGTCTGCACATCAGCAAATTTCGAGTCACAACACACAAGAATTATCCACTCAGTCAACGTTTTCACAGTCCCAGATAATCACACACATAATCCGGTTTGTCCTCGTCGCCATTGTAATGATGATGAACGCTTTTTAACAGTTGACAAGTTTATTCTTGAGTTCCCAAATTGTACAAAATGCAGCCATGCTCTCACATTCGAAAATCTCCCACTCGTAAAATATCAGGTGGTACAATAATGACGTCAAGCAGTTACAACGACGCTGCGCACATTAACACCAGAGGGCGACACAGTACAGTCAGTACACTACAGCCCAAACATCCTTTACTATGTTCAAGAAACAAGGTGGACAAAGCTGAACTAATATTTATAAATAAAAAAGGGATTAGGGGCCCCTTTGATCATTGTTGATGGAGAAGTAAAGTCATGAAAAAATAAAATCCAAACTATTTAGGATAGGTTCACTAAGGGGGCCATTCAAATAAAATTCATTTCAAAGAACCAAGTTTCCTTTTTTTTTATTAGAGATGATCTTTTTTTTTTGCAGGAAGGGGTTGGTGGCGCCCTCTTTTGGAAGAGGGCCTGTAGAGACTTGGTCATCGCAGACCCTATGGTAGTTGAGTTGCGGTCAGCGAATTTCGCATGGTCAGCAACTTAGCGATCATAACATTTATGCCGACAATCATCAAAATATGACGTTTCTGAACAAGTTATTCACATATTCACACGGCAGTCTCTGCAGGGTCTGCTAATTCACCACGCTTAACAAATATTCATGAGGCATGATGTCATGAGCGAAAGCGAGGCTACCGACCCATCGCTGAAGTAGGTCATGCTTGTTGACGTGCCAACAAGGACCACATGGACGCTGTGTTTGCATAATTTATTGCTGATATTCAGCAATGTCAGTGAAAGATATTAATGAGAGATTACTAAACGAGTCTTTTACCGAAGCAGAGGTGTATTTTGCACGAATTTTCAGCTGGCAGCTTTCCATACCAGGTGAGTTTTAAAATTCATTCGTATTAATGAGATCTATAAAAGGATGTCCATAACATATCCGTACTCCCATTATTAACGGAGATAATAGCATAAAACCGCGATAGAGGTGGGCAAGGGGAGACTGACGACCGGGAAACACTGTCGCTGGACTGGCACTCAACGAGTTAGCAGAACCAACTCGTCGACATTTCAACGAGTTGGTATAGTCACGACTTTCTGTCAATGAGATGGTCGACCCGAGGGCGATGATGGTGTCAACGAGACTGCCATCCTCATGTCAACGGGTTGGTTGTCAATGACATATTGGCTGTTGATGATTTTGCGTGTCGACGTATTGACTCGATACCCTACAGTACACATGGGCCTTTTTGCAAAATGATATACAATGATATAAGGAGTGTGAAAAGTTGGGGGGGGGGAAGGGGGATTGGGAATGTCCCCCTGGCCCCATGGCCATGCAGTAAGACCACTTCTCCCGGAACACCTATCAGCTTTTCTAGTTCCTTGTCTTCAAGCATTCCTAATGATGTCACTAGCTTCCATCGAAAGAGCTGGACCTGTTGCATATCGCCTGACACCATCCATTCTGCCAGTGTCAACCCTTCTTGTTGCTCAAGAGAATGTGGCTCCCCTTTTCCTGATGTCAGAAGCTTCGGATGTGGGGTAATTATTTTTGGATAGTGTACTAGCATTTCCAGGATTTGGGGGTACCACACTTGGGTCGTCCACATCAGTGCCACTAGCACTATGGTTGCTTCATCCTTCCGAACTTTCCCAAGGCTACATCCTATTAGACAAAAGGGGGGATATATACATACACTATACATACACTATACATACACTATACTATACATACACTTCCTTATCTCGCCAGTTCATGAGAAATTAATGCAACTACTTCCGGGTGTGGTTACCAGCTGGCATACAGATTCATGGGTATTTAATCTGCCGAAAACAGATTTATTTAAAATGGTCCCCATTGATGATTTGTTGTCTGGAAATACTCCTTGCACAATTTCCAATTGCTTGAATCAGTCAACACCCTTGATTGCTTATCCATCAATGTCTCTGGCAGGTGCTCTGCAGTAAGAGTGATCCTCTTCTGCAAACAAAAATTCTATAATGTGGTCACTGCCTCGAACAGTGTCACTGACCTTTTTCTGCCCATCTTGTTGGTCTGGGCCATGCAATATGTGTTGTCCATCCGAGTGTGGCAATGAATGTTCGCTCTGTCCTTTGTAAAAGCTCTTGCCAGAAATTCTGTTTCCTTCAAAATGCTGATGTGCAATTAAGACTATCTAACCACTAGCTTTAAGTCCTGACACCATTGAACACTTTCCCACCCCATACTTGTCCACACAGTCCACACCTGTTTTGAATGCATCGCTGGTTATCACCATGTCCGGAGTTGGAGTAAGGATTTACTTCCCATTGCTCTGTGATAACTGCTGTTGCCACCATCGCAATTCTTTCTTGCACTCCGGTGTCAGTTCCACCGAACTCTCGTATGACTGACCTCAACTGCAAGGTGCCTTAGTTTTTTCAACATTTGCAGTTTATGGTAGAACAGAGTTGCAGGTAGCACCGCCTGAGCTGAAGCAGTCAGCTTGCCAATCAACTAGTCTTACTGTCTGACCATTTGTTGTTTCTTCTAGTATCACTGCCTGACACATTGTCACTGTCCGTTATCTTGTCCAGAGGTAACTTCAATGACAACTACACTGAATTCACCTGAAACCCCAAGAATTACACAGGCTGCCTCAGAGTTAACATTGATTTTTTCCAATTGATGACAAAGCCCAGCATCTTTATTCCCAGAGAGCTGTGTCCCTGTCTCTCGGCAATCAGTGTCTGTCCTGAATAAGAAACAGACAGTCGTCTAAGTAAATTAACCTCAAAAAGCCTCTACTGGCTTGAGTGTCTTGGTGAATACCCATAGCGCTGAGCCCAATCCGCACAGGCATAAACGTGGAATTGGTAGGCTTTCTTGTCCCACTAAAACTCCAGAAGCGGTTGATGATCCAAGTGAATAGGGGACTTTCACATTGGTTACGTCACAAGATTGCTTTCCAGTAAAGCATGCACGATTATGACACATCAGGAGTCAATCGGTGCAAATTAAATACCAATAAAATACATGACGTCACAGATACTAAATGACGTATCCAATAATTTCTCTGTGGTGACATCATGTATTGTAAACAGACAACAGACCTGTGATGTCACAGAAGTGCCCCTCATACCATTACATCAAGGCACAAATAGGCATCTTTGATGTCCGTCTTCACCAACCAATCTCCTGCATTGATTGAGGTGTGTCAGACTGAACACAGGTATATGTCTTTGGCGGATAACAGTATCACCAGGAACCCAAATAGTTCCAGAATACATAACTAGCAGGGGCTGATGTGTTACTGGCTGTCTTGCCTCAACCATTGCCTTTCTCTCTTCCAGCTGTGGAAGTGGCTGTTGTGCAGCTGGTTTTCATACAAGTGGCCACTGGAAGTTGAAGCTCGCCCTCTTCCTACTTGTGCTATGGGGGATTTTGATATCCAAACTTTCCCTAACTGCTCCTCTGCTTCCTCTGGCTAGTGGGCCACTTTGAAAGGGCTGCTGTTGGGGTACATGGGGCCTCATGGGTTGCTGCCAATGCCCCAGTGATTTCTTCACATTCTGAAGACTACAACTTTCTCCAGCTTTGAGTCTAAGCTGCTAGCCAAAAAGGTCCTTGCCAAAAAATGCCCCCAGACTCCTTTCCAACAGTAATTTTTCTTGGCTTTCGACGGAAACTGTGGGGCGAGCTTGAGAAAATTCCACAAGCTGCCGTTTGTGTTCCATGTGATGAAACAGTTGGGACATAAGCACCGTCACTTGTTCAAGCAGGTAGACCATAGGGTCACAGTTTGTATCATCTTCTATGGCTTGAATTCTGCTTTGGTCCACTTCAGACCAAGCTCGGCCCAGAGGGCCCATCACATCAGCAGCTTCGTAAAGATAGCACAAAGCATTGAAGCTGTCTCTGTAGCTCTTTCCTTGAAGGGCTTGAGGCAGTCTTCACACTGGACTTCGAGCAGTCTTCACACAGTTGTTTGATCTCATCAGCCGAGAAATCCCTAATGAGCTTCTTCTTATGCTATTACTGCTCCATAGAGAGCTGCCATGCTTTTTTCCTATTCACGCTGAGGCTCATACATGTACTTCTTAGCAGCTGATTCCTCTGACTGTTTTTCTTCCATCTGTGACTGTGCATCCCAGCCCCACATTATCGGTGGATAAGCTGGAGAGGGCCCATGTGGAAGCATTGCAGTTCGTAAAGGATATGTCACATGCGCATATCCACTTGGCATGGACACAGTGGACCCACTGGCGGGCGAGTCTTCATTGGTGTTTGTTCTGGCCTCTAAACTGGGTTCTGCATTGGCCTCTGCCATAATTGACTTCCCACTGCAATCGAATTCAGAGTGTATTAGTTTACCAATCCAAATGTAGACGTAGGCAAATCAAAATGCCCACACATCACTGGGTACCCAGCTGGTCCCTATGAATAAACGGTAGGGCACTCTCATGCCCCAGCAAGACGTGTTGTGACAAACGTTATCAATTGCCTAGCGATTAAGAATCAAAGACAGGTGTCAAAACGAGAAAAAATTCGATCCAGCCAAGTGAAAACTAATGGCGGGAGGAAATTTGCTATCCCTGCCAGCAGGATCAGCAAGTACACAACTGGGGTAAAAATGCTCAGAAAGAAAACGTAGAAAACGTTAAAAAAAAAAGGGAGGCCTGCAGAAGACTACTTAAGTAGGTAAAAAGTGATGAAAAACAGGAAAACCCACAAAACTCTAAGGATCCAAATCAAAGTGAGCCAAGAAGGCAAAGGGACGTTCTGAGCATTTTTACAAAGTTTCTGATTGGCTCCAAAATGCTCAGTTCGCCACTGTGCATGCGTATTTGGTTATAATACAGAAACAGACACAAACAGGAACAGCCCAAAAACTAACAGCCACAAACAGAAAGCTGTGGTTTTTTACAGTGCCGTTCAAACATTTTGACCAAATGGCCAAATGCAACTGTTGCTCTGGGAGTTGCCACTTTTGTTGATACTTAATCAGCCAACCTGCGACAATGTTTGGGTTTGATAAGACAAAACAAAGTGCAAGGCAGTGATCAGAATAATAGTAGTCCTGTAGAAAGGATTATTGTATTATACAGGCAAATGTACTCAACAAAAATGTATTTCACAGGTTAACATATAGGTATACAATCAAAAATAGTTTCACAGATTGATAGATAGTTTTAATAAGTTGGTAATATTACTAGTACTGGCTGATCATAATGATACAGTGCATTGTATAATAATACTTTTTTATTTTTCCTTTTAGAACATATCTTTTTTCCTTTGAAACTTCAGTAGTGAGGGCACCTTGTAAAAATGAACAAAATTAAAAAGGGGTTTTAACCATGCTTCATGCAGGCAGTTGTCCTAATAACATGCACATATCCCAGCTAATTAATCCACACGTTGCCAATAATGCATTTATTTAAAAATATTTTCTTTATGGGGTAGGAGAGGACAGGTTTAAATCATGAATTACATTTTTTTTTAAACCAAGACCAAATTAATACTACACTAATAAGAGGAGTGGTGTGAGCCAGCAAGTAAAAGTAATTTGCTATGCATTGCATTGGACGTTTCAATGATTCTAAAACAATAACATTGCCACGGTTGAACAGGCAACTGTCAATCAAAGTGACAACTGTGTGAGTTGCCAGTTGCACTTGACCATTTGGTCAAAAATGTTTGAACGCCACTGGAACTCCTCAGGTATGCCATGAGTAGCAAACTCATGTTGGCACTAATAACTGCACTGGACATAGTAGAATTCAAATATTTTATCTCGATCCATTGACTATAGTAATTCACAAGAATCAAGTAGTTTTTTTGGTTATGCATGCACAAATCAGCCTCAATTTTCTCCCATGGACGAGATGGGGAGTGGTGACGGACGAAGTGGTTCTGACCGCTGTGCAGGTGGTCGTTCCGCACAATACGTACAAGTCTAACAGAGGGTATTGAGTTTGTCTCGAATGCCAGGCCACCGCACAGAACATTCTGCATTGCTCAAACATTTGAAATGGTGGCTCTCGTGTAATTTACTCAAAACATCAGCATGTTGAACACCTGGCACGACTATCCTAATTTGGTACACCAGTAATCGCTTTATAACTCTAGCTCGTAGATATTCTGATGGAACGGCACATAACAACTGGTCATCGATTCACCACATAGATCACTTGCACCAGGTAAATGACTGAGGACACTGTCAACATAGGCCTCAACTTCCTCAGTCAGTTGAAAAACTTTGACAATTACCGGGTTTTGAGAGTCTGTGATCACCAGCTGTTTTCCTGGTTTATAGCTGATAACTGGAGAACTGCATAAGCTGTATCAGCAGTCAAGTGACTTCTTCTGTATCCAGGGGACCAATGGCTTTTGGTCTGTCCAAAGTTCAAATTCGGGTAATCCCACCAAATATTTCTGGAATTTCTCACATGTTCAGGCTGCGGCACGACACCCCCGTTAGATTTGTGAGTAACGTCGTTCGGTGTCATTCATGACACGTGACGCAAAAGCAATGGCATTAACTGGGATCCTTCCCGCTGTAGGGGGACTCCTCCTAACCCGTAACTACTGTCGTCAGCACTAACTACCACAGGCCGCTTCACACTGAAGTATTGCAATGACAGCAACTGGCTGGTCTTTGTTTTTGCAGCAGTGAATGCATCATCAGATCTGTAATAGGCTTTATTACAGTTGCAAGACCAGCAGTGAATTTAGACAAATAGTTCATGATGCCACAGAGACTCCGAAGCTCACTGATGTTACTGGGAGGGGGCATGTTGAGAATGGCTTTGACCTTGTCTCGGCTGGCTCTAACACCATCGGCACTGAAAACGTGTCCAAAAAACTTGACCCCCTTCTATCTTATATGACATTTGTCTTTGTTCAGTGTGAGCCTTGAAGTAGCGAAACACTGTTCCTCTTGTGACAAATTGTTGTTGTGGTCTTGCAGAGTTTTCCCCCACACTAGAAGGTCATCCATGATAACTGCACAACCTGGTAGACCGTCAAGTAATTTCTGCATGTGCAGATGAAAAATTTCAGGACCAATGTTGATTCCCATGGGTAACCGTTGGTAGCAAAAACACCCGAAATGGGGAATGAAGGTTGTCAAGGGCATACTCTGTTCATGTTATGGGACTTGTGAAATCTACTATTAGCATCCATGTGTAGGTAAGTTCATGTAGCTAGGCTATTTTGACACTTTGATTCAGTCTATTGAAAACAGTACAGATTCGGACCTACCTGAATTTCTTGAGGATTGGCACAATAGGAGCACACCGGCCACTCCGTTGGAGTTTTGACGTATTTAATGGTTCTATCATGTTGCATGCGATCTAGTTCCAGCTTGACTTTTGACAGCAGATTGAACCCAATATTCTAGCAGTGTGGACAGCATATGGGGTGGAGTGATTTTTCAGTTCTATCCGCACTGGGCCAAGTTAAGCAGACCAATCTCATCTAGGCGACGCACTAGTTCCAACTTACAAGCAGCTATGCAGCTCAGAAGGTTATTTCGCAACTGATTTGTATTACAATAATGTTGCATTGGATACCGGGGAAGCTTCCTTTCATAGTCAGGGTAGCATTACAAGGAAACAGCAGAGGCCTGTCCTTCGGAGTCCAATAACTGTTTTCATTGATGACCGAAACGTCTGCCCCTGTGTCAATCTTAAAAGTAGTCTGTGTTCCGCACATTGGCAGATTTTCAATCACAACAGCATCAACTAAAACCTCCCATGGTACTCTGGTCCTGCCCAGTGACACTTGGGTCTTCTAATTCAAAATCACCTGGGGCATCATACAGTCCTCTGAGTCTGCAGTCACTTCCTGAATTATTTTATTCTTCTGTCACATCTTGGCGAAATGGCCCTTTCCATGGCAATAACAACATGTCTGGCCACTTGTGGGGCAATGACGATCGCCATGCTGGTATCCACAACGTGAACATTGTGCACTTGAATTTCCTTAGTCTTTAGCTCTGCGACAGCCACTCATGACACCCCTCTGACTGTGCACACTGACCTGGGATTTCCCCTGTGTATGTCGACATTTCTTTTCAGAAACTGCATTCAGCTCTTTCTTCACCAACTCCGACTGTCTAGCTGCTGTCACAAGTTTTGAAAGTGCGAGATTATCTAACAGGCACAATATTTGCTTTAGTTCATGACCAGCTAATCCAAATCTATATATCTAATATGAATTGATCACATAACTGATCCTCCTTGTCCACAAATTCACAATATTTGGCTGAAGAGTGCAGCTCCCTTTCGAATTCCTCAACAATCTTAGATCCTTGAGTAATTTCATGGAATCGATGTCTCTCAAAATTTCTGTTATGTTTAGTAATTGGTAAATTTCTTTACAATGTATCATTTGACTTGGCTCCCTCTGCAGTCCGCCCGAAACTTTGCGAAAATTCCCTCCTTGGCATCTCCCATTGCAAACATAAGGGAATCGACTTGCCTGTCCTCTTCGCTGCTTTCCTGTAACAACCATATCTTTTGATCCACAAGGATCTTCTGGCTTGAACGAAAACTTGACTGGGGATGAAAAGCGATTCGCTGAAACTCAGGTCTGATCCATGGCTGTCACTGATGGAACTGTCAAACCCAGTGTCAAAGTCACTGCAATGCAGGCGGTCCAACTCCGAGACACTTCCAGGGAAGAAGACAGCTTGAAAAAAAATGACAGTGTCCTTCAAGGTTTGGCGAAAGCAGCTGCAATCAATCCCACCACTGCCACCATGTTTAAATTATTATGATGAATCTAGTCAGGAGATTATCCAGTTAATTCTAGTAGAAATGTGTACATTGGCAAGCATAGCAATGGCGTCAGTCAACATTCTACCTCACAATAATGTCGTGAGAGTCTCGTGGATCTTACAGTTGTAGCCCCCTGGCAGATTATACAAGCACAAACTACCCAAATTGTCAGGCACCTTTGGTGAAAGGGCCATCATAAATTTTGAAGAACCGAAAAGTTTGGTTAGCGCCTTCACGGAAGATTGGTTGCCCCTTCACTTGGATTGTTGGCCCCTGCACCTGGAAGTCTAAGGCTTGCTCACCCCTGCACTAAGATGGGTTAATTAGCCCTGTTCAACAAGTCTCCTTGCTGAGGTGCAGGTGGAAGCCCGTCTGGGATCCTGCCGGGGTTCCTGGGTAGCGGTGGTGTGGCCCCCAGCAGAATACTGGGGCCACCCCTGATGAGAAGACTGGACCCAAATTCACTCAATGGTTCGGTCATCATGAGGGGGACCAGGGGAGGAGTCTGTCTCGCCAGAGAGATCGACCCTACTTCTCCCCCACTCCAACAAGAGAAATTCACGCAACGCACACAAAGAGAGAGAAATTTACATTTGCAAGCCCAGTTCTTGACAATTCAAGCAAAATTCTACATTTAAATAGCATGGTCTTGGTCGCAGAAGAACTCAGTCGCCACAGGGAGGGTGACGCATTTATCAACCTTGCAGGTTTACTCCAATATCGAACCCTTCACCAGAGCGTGCCTTACTTCGCAGTGCCAATAATACTGACTTCAGTAGCGGATTTAAGGGGTTAAGGGGGGGGGGGGTTTAGAGCCCCCCCCCCTTTTTGGCCTACATTAAAACAAATCTGGTAGTCCCTGCCATATATTTGAATTTGTCAGTCTGTATAGGCTATATTTGCAGTGTTAACAGCCAAAAACATCTCTGCAGTGCCAATAGTTGCTCTCTCAATGTTTTGAAGCCCCATTGTTGTACTTGTTGTGAAGACACTATAACAGTTGGTTTCAGTCCTTTCTGGTTCCCCGAGTGAAGAAAAAGTTTACACTCAGTTGGGTTTGGCGAATTCTGTGATCTGATTTTTTTTAGCATACACAGATGATGACGTCACTTTCCGATTCACAGACCCCACCTGTCTCATTTGAGACGAACGAATCAGTTTCGGTCTGTGGTCGTTCGTTTTTGGCCGTTATGGGTTCGTGGCCGTTTTGGTTTGTGGCCCTTCTGATCAAATCCCGCCTCATGCGCCACCTGTCGCGTGTGATGCGAACCGGCGTTCTTGTCAACAGTGGATATTTCGAAAGACGAATTCACCATAAGTTGCTAATGCGTGTACGAAATTCTTGAAGTTTCATATATATCTATTTGAGTGGTTCCCATTTATATGCCGTCGATTAAATGTACAAGAACAATGTAATGTGAACCGGTGAGGAAATTAAGTTTGGGTTGGGCGATAATAGCAGTGGAGCCTGTGCAGTCTGGGCATAGTCAAGCTTGTTTCCTACAAACTATGTTTTGTACATTTATGGGAAGGGGAATTTCTAGAACCCAGCAGGCCAGCCCTGACGTAATGTTAACAATTGTTTTGTGTTTTGCATTGTTGCAGTATGTCACATGCTACTGTTAATTCTTACTAAATAAGGTTTCTTAAAAAGTATGCATTAATGCAAATCTGAAAGTTTCTGTTTGTATCTAAAAAAAATATTTAACATTGTTCAGATTAAATATGTATTTATTGACCCCCCCCCCCCAACTGACTCCTCATAATTGTAGGGCCAAGAAGACTCCAGTTGACTCGTTGCCATTCATTGAAGCAACATGTTTCCAACAAGTACTCAGCTGAGATTCTGGACTTTCTCAGGGACAACAGAATTAAATAAGCTGAGGTCAGAAGCCAATCACAAATATATCAAAGACCATGGGAACATTGTACCTGTAGGTATTAACTTTAAAATTAAAATATTTTCGTTCGGTTTTGAACTTACATATTTGTTGATAAATGCTTTTCATTTCCTTAGGATCAATTAAACTTCCTAGTAGCTGATGAAGAACGCATTCTATGTCGACACTATGAGTGTGTGCTGAAGAGTTTTTGTGCTCACTTTCAACCACCAATGCCAACAACAGTTGTAGTGAGTAGAAATTTATTAATCAAGAATTGTGTTATCAGAAAAAAAACAAGAAGTGAGTTTTAGGTTTGATGTCTTTGATATGGCAACACATGCAGTTGCTGTTTATATTTAATGATACAACATAAAATAACCTTTGTTACTCTAATATGTGTTTTATTCAATTTTTAGGGAACTTCCCTTGCCTTTTTTAAGAGATTCTATCTGCATCATTCTGTGATGAACTATCATCCTCGGGAAATAGTGTGAGTGTTATGAATTGTAATTTTTCCAGGATATTCTTTTATTCTATTTGTTTATGGTATTTATACATGACTGTTTTCTTCAGGTACACATGTGTATACCTTGCATGCAAGGTAGAAGAGTTCAATGTGTCAATCACACAATTTGTCGCCAATATGACTGGAGATAAAGAGAAAGCCACAGACATCATTCTTAGCCAAGAATTGTTGCTTATGCAGAAGCTTCAGTATCATCTAACAATTCATAATCCCTACAGGCCACTTGAAGGTCTGCTTATTGACATCAAGGTAAATAATTTCTGGATTTAATTGAGGAAAATGTGGTTTTCAGCTTCACCAATCAAGGTTTGTTAAATTGGTTAAAAATTATTTTTCAATCTTGCTTGTCAGGCTCGATGTTCAGACATTGAAGATGCAGAAGCACTCCGCAAAGGCGCTGACGAATTTTTAGACAGATCTCTAAATACTGACATTTGCTTGGTATTTTCACCTTCGCAGGTAATTGATGGTAATCTTAATAGTCTATCAGGATTGTAGCAAGTAATTACATGCCAGAAGGGTTTAGTGGTTAAGGCATTTGTCCTTCTTAAGACAGTCTGAATTTGAATCTGTTGAAGGCATGGTGTATGTTTGACATTAATTGCAATCCTTCTAGTTATGTTAATAGGTAATATATATATATATATAATGAAACATGAGAAACACTATGTGTGCACATAAAATGATAAAGCTGCAATTTCTTAATCCCCTTTTTCCTACTCTGAAGCTTTTTTTTTTTTTTTTCAGATAGCTCTTGCTGCACTTTTGTCAAGTTCATCAAAGTTAGGAATTAACCTAGAAAGGTAAACTTAGGATAGATTGAAATTATATCAGTTTCCAAATTTACTGCTCAAAGTCCTACAGCAATTTAAATTTACTGCTCAAATTCATGCAGCAATATATGTTCTCATTATTTTCAGTTATGTAACAAATACTCTTCTTGGAGCTGGAGATAAAGATGAACAAACTTTAATGAAGACTGTAGAACACGTAAAACGTAGGTATCATGACACAATTTAAAAACATACATATGTTGGCATAAATTAGGACTCCATGCTAGTCAAAAAGGCCGGAAAAAGTGCAGTATAGCGGACCCAAATTAATGACCATATTTAGCGAGTCCCATTGTTAGGGCCTATGACATCAAATGCTTGAATTCAATATGTGACATCACAAAAAAAACAGCGGCTTCAAGGCAAGAACGCAACTTTTCTTTTTTTTCATGGGGGCTGCCCCTTCGAACCCTCGCTACTTAACACAAATGTTATTCTTATGTGTGCCACATTAAAATTTGGTCTATAGTAGTGATTACTTTCATATTTCATGGATGCTAAAAAGGGGCATAAATTTGGGTCCACTATATTGCACTAAACCCAAAAGGCCCTATTATATTAAATAAATGGACAAATTATTCGGGTTTTGAAATATTTTCTAATATTTGCTGCGCTGCAATGATTGCGTATACATTTCTTGCTGGCACGCCATTCTGGTCAACTTATATAAGATTTGCTTTAAAGTGCTATTCACGGTTCACTCAAGTCACTGTTGCTGAGTTTTTCCTGACACATCATCTGTAACTGATGCATATAGTTGAATTGTAACCATAGTAATGAGACCTGGTTTTTATGAATCGTTGAATTTTGTAGAAAACGGGTATTTATTTCTTTTCTAGGTATTCGTTACATGGCCAAGAATCAGGAACCGCTGAACAGGGATCAAATTAAGAGAATTGAAGATAAACTGAAAATATGTAGGAACCCTAAACACAATCCTTACAGCAACCAGTAAGTAATGGGGCTTGCATTGGTGCATTTAAAACCTTGATCTGTGGTGTCAATTTGATTTTAGCGTTTTTAAAATCTTATTAGCTCTTAATATCAAGTACTTGCTACTGTCTTATCAAACAGGTATAAAGACAGGCTTGTACCTGAAGATGAGGATGATCCAGAAAGGTCATCAAAAAGGAGAAAAATGACAGAGGTATGGTCATCTCATATACATAATGAGCAAGACTTCAGCTTAAAATTTACTACTATTCTGCATAACTTATAAGATAGTAATTCATTCATTATTAAATCAATCTCATTTCAGGAAGAAAGATTTGAAGCAGCAGAAACAGCAGATTTATTTGATTGAATATAGGCAATTATTTTTGTTGTACATATTGTAACTTAAACTTTATAAATTTTATATTTATAATGTGCAATTAGGAATGAACTGTTACTGATACCAAAAATGTGATATAATTTTCTTTAAATAAAAAACTTAAAAAAAAAAATGGTATGTTATGTCCTCAAAATTATATATTTACTCTTTCATCTCCCCCTCTATTAAAAATTGTAAATCTTTGCCACTGGTGGTTACCAGAAAGATAGCAATATTATGTCCTGATCAACACAAAGCATCTAATCAAAGAAGTAAAGCTATTGAAGTATGCACAAGATTGCCAGCTACATTATTACTCGATGTCATGTTAGTCAACTGATGTTATGTAATAATTGGTAATTGTGACATCATTAACTTTTCCATGCAACCTTTCATGGGTGACTCAACTGATTAGGCCTTTGTGGTTGTATTGTTTTAGCAGAACTGCTGGAGCTGGACGATTTGCCATTTTCATGGAGTGTGTAACATAATATGCTCCTAATTGCTCCTTGTTCGCATATGATGCATGCTTAGGGCTGTTCCTGGTATGTGCAAGGGCCAATGCAGCTCAATGCCTGGCGCCTTCATAAATTTTAAGTTTTCTTTTTGTGGCTTGGCCGGTCCGGTCATAACCTGTGCACAAGTATGTTACGCAACACTGTAAATTATAGAATAGATTATAGCCTTGAAATATTTATCACACAGCTTCAGTATTGCTGAAGCTTGTTCAAAAGTGTTGCAACTGTTATTTGTTGATATCAGCATCTATGATTGGCTATATATAGCCATGTTGATTCCAGCAGATATTTGGCTGTTTCCAGGGCCAGGCTGGGAATTGAACCCAGGAACAACAGACCTAAAGTTTAATTTAAGCCAACTGCAGTATGTCATAACTTCACATATTAAAGTATGACTTCCGACTTGCAACAGTGCCTGTTCAGATAATGCCCCTCTCTTTGTAGAGTGAAGTATATGTTACTCCAGAGGGCAGGGCCAGACAGATTATGTGCTGTATCAAATACACGGATTGTTGCCTCATATGGGTTAACCTTGCCTTTTGAAATTCAAGAGTCAGAGAAATACATGTAGCCATGGAACTACCATAGTTCAAATAAAGGTATTACATGTAGCCATGGAACTACCATAGTTCAAATAAAGGTATTCCAACACCTGCTGTTATCCATTAAGACATACCACATAACATACACCACAGGATACTATTTGAACTCATTTATTAGAAACTTAACATATTCATCCAGCCAGAGGGCCACATCATGTTCCCTGTGTGATCTTGCTTCATACAAACATAAATAAGTTCTATTAATTTTATGATTATTTACAATGCACTTTCATTCCAAATGTACTACGCCAACCATCATGCTTCTGTTGGTAATAAGCAGATGACAAAATCTTCTTACGCTGTTCCTTGTTGCTACTTTAAATGTTTAAACAGTGAATGGGATACCTGAAAACACGAAAATTATTTATGTTAATTGTAGAACTATGATACAATCAGCAATCCTCATAAATATCAGCAATCCTTATAAATATCAGGACCTGGTGAGTCTTCAAATTGCTTAACTAAATGCACATCTATTGTATAACTTACACAATGGTCTACGCAGTGAAGGAAGTCAAATAGTTCCTGTGTGCAAGTTTCTTCTGTGCCAGGACGACTCTCAACACGCTCATTGCAGCGTTCTAGCTCTTCCTTAAGTTTTTGACACTCTACTTTGTTTTCACATGTTTCTTTTAAGGTTTCTTGAGGATCCTGTTCAAACAAAATTATACAATCTGAAATACTGACTTTCAATTAAGAGTATATATATAAACATTTAATCTATCAGTCCATTTACATGTTCAGTTCTAGGTTCGTACACTGAGCGTAACTCTTGCTTCGGAAGATATAAAACCTGCCATTTGTGCGTTAACTTGGCAAAAGTACAGGCGTAAACATGCATATGATTCATAAAAATTTACAGCACAGCCCATACTTACTACTAATTCTTCCTCTTCTTCCTGCAAACAAGAAATAAACAGAATTAGCAACAACAATCAAATCACACAAATGTGTGCTCGGAAGTTAACTATAAAAATGCACATATAAGTGGTGCATCAAAAATATTTAAAACCCTGGCCCTAGCTAGGGTTGCCTAAAGTCTTGAAGTTGCCACCTTGGGCAGGCATGCCAAGTCTCACGCATTGGGCGCGAGTCTTAGACTCACGCATTGGGTTGCTGTCTCACTCTTCTGGACTTGAGTATTTTTTTCCTAAATTTAACTCGCGCAATGTCATATGAGGACAGAATGAATCTAAAGTTAACATTTTTATGTAAACTGGTTGGAAAGAGCCAAAACTCACGTGTTCACCACTCAAGAACTTGGCATCTCTGCCTTGGGCTAGTCATCATGTAAGACATGTATTATGAATCACATCTAGAATTAAATCTGGCCAACATAGTGCAATTACTGAATTAGTAATAGTGGCTATGTCAAATATAGTGACAGGCGGGAATAGGCCTAATGAATGAATCTTGAGACAAGCTCACATTGACAGACTTCATCGTAGTGCTCATTAATGAACACCAGCTGTTTCTCGTGTTAACTATCTCCAATTTCCGAGAAGCAGAAGGTCATAGATATTAAGACATTCAAGTCGTGAATTTAGAATTGCAAAAATCCTCTCGAAGATTTGCCTGGCAACTGACCTTGCAAAATGAGGACACAAAGAAAGCCCCCAATCTTGGTGTTAATTCAGTTGGAGCTCATGCATATGACTTCGATGAATTTATTTAGAGGGTTTAATGAAATCTACGACTATTCTGTGGAATTTAATCGCTTATTACCTCTTCGTTGGGGTCGTTTGTCAAAGCGAGTTCGTCCTTGTTGCCCATGTTGGATGCTGCAAGACCCGGCTGTTACCTTGACCTTCGTGACAACGGTTGTTCTGACACTGCAGTCTGCGTAAAATATATATTTGATTCACATTCACTTCCGGTACTTCACAGCTGCTGTCAGAAAATCGGGCACTAATCGTATTATTTCACCACTTGCACAGAAACAGAGCTATGACGTCTCAAATCGGGTATTTAATATGCAGCAATTGAATTATAAGACTAAAGTAATCGGTATTTGTGGTACAGTAGTAATTTATTTTACTTTGCCGGCGTTCACGAATTCACAAGAACAGTGCTGTGAAACCACTCGGAATGCCAGTCGCTAAACGCGAAAACGACTACAGCCAAAAACGGCTACAAAATTTAATGGCATTCCTAAAACACTACAACCAGAACGGCTACAATCAACAGATGACCAAAACGTCAACACGGTTATGTCAAAACGGCTACAACTAGTACAAGCTATGTCCAAAAGGGTTACAGTGAACTCGTCATCAAGTCAGATCATCAACTGGCGAAGTCGTCAACAAAAAAGTCAGGTCGTTAACTAGCCTGGCAAAATTGTCATCAGAGCTGACGAAGTCCTCAACGGATTGGTAAACTCGTCAACAGATTGGTAAACTCGTCATCATGGCTTTAAATCAAAGTGTGACAGCCTGATAATTCGATACGTAATCAAAGCAAAGCCACTATCACAACAGCGGCATCAGCAATTATTGTCAATTGTCATACAGGTTATAATTGCAATTTAGCTTGACACTTGAGCGAAGCTTGACACTTGTACACTTCACAACTTTGAAAAAAGTTTACAACTCCGTTTACGGTGACTTAGAAACCTCCTAGTAGAGATTTATAGAAAAATATTTATATTATTAATACAAGAAAGTGCTAAGATCAGTGGAATGTTTCATGAGACAGAAATAAATGTTTCTGGATTATTTATCTGTTAGATATAGCAGTTACACATATTTAATTAGGCAAGGGGAATAAAAAATAATAACCACTCTTCTTTACTGCTTTCCTGTCTAATTTCAATATCATATAAATCACCCATTTCTCATCTGCTTCATTGAATGTGCAATACGTCATTGAAGAAGATCGTTAAATTACAACTCCGTATTTTACAAAATCAGTTTTTGTATAGTTTTGGCATATAACTGATTCTTTTTTACAAAATGTTAGGATTAAATAAATTAATCATTATTTTAAAGAAATTAAAATAAAATTTATAAATACACTGCAGTGTACAGTGGCACCCTCATATGTGTAGCATTTTATATATATAATTAACCTATTTTGATGACAACTTCACTAGCTTTGTTGACGACTTTACTAGCTCTGATGACGACTTTGCCAGCTTAGTTGACGACTTCACTATGAAGATGACGAGTTCACTAGCACTGTTAACGACAATACAAGTGGGAGCGAGTTTACTTTGTTGTTGACCAGTTGACGATAATGGGTGTTGACAACATGACCAACATTCGTCCAAAACGGCTACAAGCCATGCCCAAAACTGCTACAGCCATAAAATCGAAGTCAAAAACGGCTACACTTTCATACACCAAAACGGCTACACTTTCGTACACCAAAACGGCTACACTTTCATGCACCAAAACGGCTACACTTTCATACACCAAAACGGCTACACTTTCAAACACCAAAATGGCTACACTTTCATACACCAAAACGGTGAAGCTACGATCACAAGGAGAAGCCACGATCGCATGTCATTGATGGTACAACCGGCTGTTGACGTTTTGGTCTATGTGGATGTAGCCGTTTTGGTATCATGGTTAGCGGGAAAAAGCACTGTAGATGTTATGGTTTAGTGAAAAAGCATGTTAACGTTTTGGTTAAGGCTTGATAAACCTTGTTGATGTTTTGGTTATGTACCGAATATTGGTGTAGACGTTTTGGTTATTGTCTTGTCGCCGTTTTCGGTGTTGACGTTATGGTTGTTGACGTTTTGGTGTAGCCGTTTTCGCATGTAGCCGTTTCATCTGCCACCCCTAAACTAGCCATGGGAATTTCTTTGCATTGGTTAACTGTCAGAACTGAGAAATGTCATGCCAAAGTATACAATGGCTTGCTATACAGTCGCTAAGTGCTGGATCACAAATCTGCAGAGGCGCAGGGAAGGTGGGGAAGGGGGGAATTTGAGGTTTGGAATCATTTCATCCCCCTTATTATAATTTATACGTGAAACTTCAGGCTATGGCAGATCTTACGGAAATATAAAAAGATTAAATGAATAATTTTGGAAATGTCTGAATCATTCTGAGTGTGAGTGTGAGGTGGGGGCGGACAGGAAGGTTGACCAGTATTTTCTTAATTTAGAAGAAGGGGGGGGGGGGTGTTCTGAAAATATTCAGGTCCCCCCCCCCCCCCTCACCACACTTCTAATAGGGACAGCCCTGAGTAAAATGAATAATTTTGATATATGTGACTGAAACCTTGCAAATTGCCATGGCAGAACGGCACTTACCTTCAGTTGAAATTGCTTACTCCTGGGGAATGATCCACCCAGGAAAGGTACCCCAGGCAAATCACACAGAGTTGGGGTATTATCATAATGGACTCATGTGGCCCTCGTGGTCAGAGATGTCATACTAACAGAAACAATCAGATAGACTTGTCTCCTGTGCAGTTTATGAAATTCGCTCATATGGAGTGTGAAAACAATTCATTATCACTTTTAATAGCTTCAATTAATGTGAACACACCATTTCCTGAGTGAACAAAACCCACGTGAATCCATTGCAACGTAATTTTACCCTTTTTAAGGCCTGACCTCATTGGCCAGACGTAGTAGTCAGGCCATGTCACGGCGTGGTCAACTCATTTAAATATAATGTGCGAGTCTCTGCTGATTGAACAGGTTTGAGGCCTTTGATGACTTATTTGCTGGAGCCTATGCTGGAGTGGACCAGGATATATGCCAAATTTTACATCTTGTAATTATCATTTCTTTGAATACCTTTCTTTCAGAATCAAACGCGAATCAAGCAACTTCTTGCCTATGTTGATCGCATTGCTTTGCATCCTTGGAGCTTGTGACAGTAACTTTCACACCCCTCCGCAAGATAGGGATTCTTGGGTCAATCCAGCAGATATGATAAATTATGATTCTTCCACAAAGACAATGACAAAAGTAAGTACTTATGCTCTCCCCATTCCAGTGTATCACAACATATTTAAGCACAAAAAAGAGACAATGTTTGTCAGCATGTTTTTTTTTCCTCCATCTAGAATGTTGGTGCCTCAAAAGCGTCTACAAAAGAGACAATGGCAGAAATACCAGTAAATTGTGATGAAGTTTTACAGCCATGTCAACGAAGGGAAAAGGAAATCCTTCAAAAACTGAAAACATGTCAAGACCATCTGGAAGTGAATCAGCAAGAGCAACCGGTCTCTCATGCCCCATTTTTCAAACAGTTTGCCAAGTATTTTGTAAAGAAGATCAAAGTTAATGTAAGAACTATTATGGAATCTGGATAGGGCTCTGTATCAGTACGTTTATACGATACATATCACGATACAAAAGTTTTAATACATGATAGGTATTGCAATATGGCCTGTGTTTCAGATCGCTGCATGCAACCAGTCCACATGAAATGAACCAAATAATGCAATAGCCAAAGAATAATCATAATATCAAATTGTATTGGTATAAAAAAGACATGAATAACATGGTTTCGATTTTTATTGCTATTCCCAATTCATGTTTAAAAAAAAAAAAAATATCAGTTGAATCTATACACTGTATGGTACACAGGCAGCTGTACCAGTTTTCGGTACGTGCATTTGTTACCCATACATGTGTTGTTACGCGTTTCGGTACAGAGCCCTAATTGTGGAAGCTTATTCTATAACTTTCAAAATTTTGGAATGATAGAAAACTCCCATGTGGTGATAAATAAAAAGCAATTCTTTCGAGAGCATGATCAAAGCTTAGTTTTAGTGACAATATTAAATCTAGCATATTACATGGACATGAATTCTCTAAATTTTGTTGAATTTACAGGTTGAAGAACATGACACAATCCACTATAGTGCCCACATCCAACTTAGTGGGGCAGATTTGGCCACCCTTAACCGTTTTGCTTCAAATGAAGGTGAACCACCTCAGAGTTCTCATGCAATCCTCACCAGGATGATCACAGAATTAACTTATTTAGAAAATTACCAGGAGCCTACTCTAAACGACATGATAGGGGAATTTTTTGGAGGTTGCCAAAACATAATAATTCTGGTGAGTGTCTTTATGGCTGTACGATTTGCAGTACAGGTTTTGAAGCTTCAGATAAGATTATGTTGAGATACCAGTTCAGGTTAAACTACCAGTATGCACAACCACATTATACTTATGCAGTCAAATAATGGTCTGATAAAGGAAACCTGTCAAAGTATTTGTTGGTTCTCTTCAACTCTCTTGGGAAGTGTTACAGCAATGGGAGAGTTTATTTGCTGAATTTTCTTTTTCAGAGTCTTTGCATTGTCATTGTTTTGTGGCTTTGTACATCAGCTGTGAAAATTCATTTGAATTACGGTTACTCATATTTCTACATATTTCTCATCCTGGTGATGTTCATGTTTGTTATTAGTGTGCCATGGAATTGGTGGCACCTTTACAAGGTAAGATATCCAATTTAAGATATCCAATTGAATGCCTGATTTCCATGTATGAGAAAGAATAATTATTGGTACAATATTGTTATATATTTATATCCATTTTGCAGAAAAAGGTAGCTGAGCGACAGGCTTCTAACATTATGCAGGTCCCAGAAGAATGTCTAGGAGGCACAAGGACAACGACACAGTCATTGTTTGAAGCTGTAATGTCAATGGTCACATTCCGGCATGATCAATGTGTGAAATTTCATGAATCTCTGCTTATAGACCCAATATGGGAAGTGTCACCTACGAAGGTAAGCCTTCAGTTTTTGAAGCACTGCACATTGGTCAATATCTTTTGGTGGATCTAACAAATTTTGAATGATAATTTCGGCATGTTTCAGGCAATAGCTGTAACTATCACCAAGTTTTTCTTGGAGCCTTTGGAGCACATTGGTCATGGCATCAGTTTACTCATAAGGAACATGCTGCAAGATCTACCGTTGACTGTGTGGCCGATTGCATTGTTAATCCTCTTCATATTTACCCTGCTTGTCTTGACAATGTTGGCCGGATACCGTATCAATTTCTTTCATCTCATACAAGTCGGTCCAGGGGAACGACAGCCACAAGCTATTGCACCAAATGCAGAAGCGAACCGTGTTCAGGAGTTAACTTCACAAGTAAGAGTTAATTATTTTTCTTTTTATTAAATATTTTCCATTCAGAATCGCAATATAAGTATTTTTCTTGATTTTTCTCTGAATAATTATTTGTCTTACTTTATTTTCAGGTCTCTCATTTAACAAGACGACTGGAAGCGGCTGAAAGTGAAAGAATGCATCTTGAGTACACTCGCACTGAGGGGAGGGTGATGGTAGTTGGTCCACCCCTTCCAGCTTTGCAAAGTGCCGCTTCTGTTGAACCAGAAACACGTGGAGAATCGCTTGCTTCTGGAGATGGTGCAAGTTCAAACCAACCACCGGAAGAATCCCCAGTACATCATGTTAGCTCTGGTGGTGATTCAACAAGACGTGATGAATCTATTCCTGATATAGCAGATCAGGAAACATCTGACACTGATACTGATACTTCTACAGCAACCTCAGACAAACATGAGGACAAAGAACATACAGATCTTGCCATAAAGACTGAGATCGTTTCTGTAACTGCAAAATTTACCTCTGAGTGCACAGAGAGTGGCACCGATTCAGACATTGAAATCATCTCCCAAGATGATATGAACAAACTTTGATTGGAAACAGGTTATATTTTCACTAGAGTGACGAGACACTTGATATTATTGTGCATTTAACCAAACAAAATGTGTGGCTCATGCTTGGCCAGATTTATTCCAGACTGTGATGTATTAGGTGTTATATCATAAATACTCTGTCTTGTGAGAGTCAGAGATCTATTGTATTTATATTATAAATGTAATCAATTGCAAATGCATGTAAATCATACTCGACCAAAAAAGATGCGCAACAAATTGTAGCCTTTAATATTTTCACTGCGAAAGGTTAAATCAATTAATATGTTGTTTCTTTGTTGCTCTTTGTATGTATGTTGGATAGATATTTATTGGTTGTCTTAGACAATTACAATTGCCATAGCTGACATAGCATACAACTGGATCCTGTGAGAGGGTAATTATCTGTAGCATTATCCAATTTTATCAGTATTGGTATAATTTTTAGTATCCTGTCACTAGTTGTGTAATCCTCTTCAACAGTCCACTAGGAGGAGTTGAGTGGGACTGGAAGTTTGTAGCCTTTAATATTTTCACTGAGAAGGTTAAATCAATTAATTTGTTGTTTCTTTGTTACTCTTTGTATGTATGTTAGATAGATATTTATTGGTTGTCTATGACAATTACAATTGCCATAGCTGACATAGCATACAACTGGATCCTGTGAGAGGGTAATTATCTGTAGAATTCTCGAATTTTATCAGTATTGGTATTTTTAGTATCCTGTCACTAGTTGTGTAATCCTCTTCAACAGTCCACTAGGAGGAGTTGAGTGGGGCTGAAAGTTTGTTCCAGAAATCTTTACTTCAGTTGGCAGAAGGTACTTTAATTGACACAAGTAAATGCTCATATTGATTTATCTGGTCACTGGCTGCAAGCCATGCAATTAATTGTTGCATTAATTGAGGTATTGGATAGTTATCAGTTGGTAGTTGCACCTCAGCAATGAAATATGCTGGACCTACCAGTGCTGATAAGGGTTTCATGTCAATATATAGTATCAGGGACTGCTGTTAATTTGCCACCATAATATATTCGAGCGATACGTATCTGCTTTCAGTTATGAGGTTAGTCAAATTCAAAAATGTTGGTAATAAGGAAAACATGGTAATTTGTTGTATAACTAAAGCCACACTTTTTTTTATCTTTATCTTCTCGATATCCTCAGGGCAAATTTTATGGGTTGTACAGTGGGCAATTAAAATAAAACCTGAAATTTCATTTTCTACAACAGCATGGCCTATCATTTAATTATTTCATTCTCATATTAGTGGATACGAGAAGCTAAAAGTAAAATAAGTGTTGCTTAAGGTATAATCTCAGACCAGTGTATTGTATTTGAAACATTTATTCAAAGCAATAAGAAATAAAACAAATTTGGTACATCATGTAGTGTACTGCAACCATATGGAATGATATATTATTCTACATACATCAGAAATGCTTCATTGCCAACTCAGTCATGGAATGACAACTGCTGCTCTATAAAATCATTTTCTCACAAATTTACATAAGCTCAATCTCGATTATCTTGGACAAGAATTCTATATGGCAGCTTGTGGTTCATTAAGACTAGACTAGTAACCCTGCACATAATGTGAAATTACTCCCATGCTTAGAAATAGCAACCATATTTACGTCCTTGCATAATCATACCGTCACATTTATGTTATATTCAGAATGATTGTAAGTATTTAAGAAGAATCTACAATGATTTCACATTCATGCAGGCATACAGCTAACTTTAGAATGTTAAAAGGTGGGTTATACCTTCCACGAAAAGCATCTTTACACCTTGTATTTGCACAATGCTTAATTTTAACAATGCAAATTAGAAAGACTTAAGCATTAAATCATTCTTCACACATTTAGTTCAACACACACCTTGCTGTTACATAAATTGTAAATATCTCCATCCATGCACTCCATGGATACAGTTTTTGTGTCATAACAGAAGTTTTATTTAAGGAGATTGCTATGTAGCAGTTGTGCATATAAATTTAATTCCGTTGACGCCATCACCTCACTTGCCTCGTTGATTTCCCACTCTTTCTTGTCGAACTGTCAAAAAAAGGAAAAATTATATGAGCTAACTTGTAATTTCTCTTAACAACTGATATGACGGGGGGATTACAAAATATTAAACTTTTGATGTTGTAAACTGCGCATTTTGTACAAGTCCAGACAAATACATTTGAAGTATGATCAGCCTAGGTCCACCATATTGAGATGGAAGTAGACAGTGGCCCCACCCTGTGTAAATGCACATATTTAAGGACAGGAACAGGCTGGTCGCGAATTTGAGCACTGTGAAATACACCTCTAAACAATAACCCTCTTTGAACATTGTTCACTGAGGGCTAAAAATATTGATGGTACTTTTTCTCTGATATCAACTGAATATCAATTAAAACACTTACGAAAGTCTTTATTTCTCTGAAGATACTCTTGCACTTTAACTCTGGCATTTGCTGTGTCTAGAAATATGCCAAGATTTAACAGGGTTGTGTTATCTTGCAGTAAACTCTGGATTCGCTGCTCGGCCTTAATGCCCAGAACCTGGGGTCTCTGAAAACATTAGAATATTATTTAATTTATCTCGTCTACTGGTGCCTTGGTCAAAGAAGTTTCTTTATCAGTACCAGACGGGCATGATACCATATGAAACTTACTTGATTGGCAATTCTGAACTCAGTGACTTTTTGGTTTACATTGATGGCTTCTAGTAATTCACAAATGGCCTCTCCAGCAATATAGTTAGACTCCAAGTTGAGGGTCTTGAGGCTGTTATTTTCTCTTATGGATTCTGCAAATGCCTGCAAAGGAAAATCATAATAACATTTTTACCCAAATAACATAAGTGCTCTTCTAAAGTTAATCTGGTAATTTTATAGACCTAAATTGCAGAATGTTTGCTCGAACTTACCCTGGCGACTTTATCAGTTGCTCTAGTATTTGCCATGTTGAATATCTCTAAGTTGGTGTTCGTTCTCAGTGCTTCTCCGAACATTACTAATCTTTCTATTGAAATGGTCTGTAATAGATTAAATTATACACAATGAAAACGCACATATTTTTTAAACCTTTGATGATTGGTACAAATCTGCTTTCATTGTAGGCCTCAAGTCCCCAAACTAAGCATTTCCATTTATTTGATGGCCAGATAAAAGATTGACTGATTACTTACTTTTATGTTATTAAGGTTGATTTCTTTTAGGGATGGGTCATTATTTTGTACTTTCTCCAACACATCATCAACAATTGTGTTATTTGGGGGCTCATCTGGGACTGGTTTCAAGGGTGAAGCTTTTGCAACTCCTGCAAAAAATAAAACCCGCAAGTATTATATATTAATGTAGATTCATCTGTGTAGGTAATCCAATTTATTGTCAAGTTAAACTTTAGTACATTACAACTTCTACAATGTTAGAGAAAGCTCACCCGAAGCTGAACAAAGCTGAACAAATTTTAGGATCCATGGAGTACCATGCCAGAATTTCATTATGACTGAAATTTGGTGTTTCTTAACATTTAAATTAGATTTAAATTATAACAAACCTGTAAATCCTCCAATACTATCGCCTGGTTTATTTTCTACAAAAGCTTCATGGTACTGTTCCTGGTTTAGGATGCCATGGAATCCAAGAATTGCTGAACAAAAACAGAGAGAAAAAAAACATTTATTTTATAAGTTTAGATTAAAATCTCTAATTTTCTTGTGTCTATTTCATGTATTAATTTCTTTCCAACTTTATCCTCACCTGCAAGATCAACTAGCTCCTCCTCGGTAGCATTTATCAATGCCTCGTCCCATTCTGTCTGGATGTCATCCTCAGGTGAAGCCACTTTCTGTGTAACCTTTGGCAGATATACCTTCCCTGCAATTACCAAGAACAAAGATATTAGTGTTAAAATAACTTAAGTTACTGGAGTATGTGCAAAACAATTGAGTTAGAAAAGGACAAAAGTGTGCACAAACTGAGCACGAAATATCCAGCACCCATGGACTACATTTATAATTTATAGGAGTCAACTTAAAATAATTGTCATCAAAATGAAACTGCTGTGCTAAATCTTGTGTTCAACTTTCCTGCACTCTAACAGTTGAGCTAAATAGCAGCTGCCCACCAGCCAAGTGCTAGTAGGTGAGGCAGTTATGTACCCCTGGATCGTAATACTATACTAACGCCTGTTGATTTTTCAATTTAAGAATGATTCTCACAACTTACATTTTACAGGGACAGATCCAGTGCAGTAATAGATAGCAATCTCTGAAGGCAAAGCCCTTCTAGGGCAAACATTCAATTAATTTTATTTTGGTAATCAACAAAGGAGGGGTGCAAGTTCCCTGTGCCCACCCCCTGGATCTGCCTATGGTTTCAACATAAGTTAAATTGAATTGCTCCTTGAATATTACTGGAATATATGCTCCATGTTCATTTTTCTCCTGGTGCCTACTTCATCATGGTTCTCAAGGTAATGCTAACCCTTCAATTAAAGTATTAGACTTCTCTGAACAGTGACAACAAAGACTGTACCTCTAGTTTCTTTCACATAGGGCCGGGCCTCTTCCCAATCCTTCTCCTCCATGGCACTTTTCTCCAGGTAATCCATGAGATGTTGGCGATTGTAAGGCCCAGCTGGCGTTTTTTCTGTCTTGTATCTACATCGCTGTGATGGAGGGATATCTGGGTCCTGCATAAATAAATTCAGAGAATTTAGAGCATAACAAAATTAATAGCTATTAATAGTATCAGTTATACATTGTTAGACAGATAGTAGAAACTGAACATAATACAGCTGAAGTCTGTCATAACCCAAGATTTGGTACCATGAATATGATAGCTGGGTTTGATTATTTTTTTGGGTTAACACAGAGGCAAATATTGGGGGAAAAAAGTAAATATTTGATCATAGCTGATTGCTTTGTAATATCCTGACTTTCGCCACGATCCAACTTAAGACCCTTTTTAAAACCTGCTGAAAATGGATATTGTTATTTAACAAAATTTGAGATTTATTTATGTGTATTCTTGGGGATTATTCACAGCGTATACACCAATAGACATACACTGCATATTGAGATCACTGATTGTGAAAAGGTTTTGCTAGCACCATATAAATATGGCTATAACATTCGCTGTGTAACAAATGATTAATTATATAACAACAAATATGTATACAGTACTTGAATACTGTACTTATCGAGATATTATGGATTATTATCAAATACACTCGTGAAAAATACTCTACACATAACTGTACAGGGTAATCATATATCTACTCATATTGCAAACTCTCATGTAGCACAGTACATTCCATGCAAAAAAACACAAGCAGTCACACGATCCACCCCCTAAAACATTTGCTGTGGGCGCGCTTAAGCGTTTCAAAGACTGAAAATGGCACAGCCATTTATTTCACTCTAGTAACTTTAATGGACCTGTTCCTTTTGAATATACATTAAAAGTAGCATGTCATGCAAATAACAGGTCATAAATCTTAACAATGCAGTGAATTTCCTGTGTTGCCATGGGTGCAATTAAAGTGAACACAGTTCTGAAGTAAGCAAATTATTGGTGCTCTATTTGAATGCCTAATTTTCAAGATACAGAATTAGTTTATGATTGATGTAATATGGTAGTAACATTGCAGTCACGAACATGTTACGCACTCTTGATATGTCCACTAAAGCAAATCAAGTAGATGCTTGGTCAGATACATAACTTCCACAAGTATAATGGACAAGTAGAATGTATCTGCATCAAAATACATAGACATTTAGTGGGTCACAAGGCCAAGCCTAAACTCACAGTGCAGCTTGGTCCCAAACATAGTCTTCTGCATATTCCCTGGGGCAGAATGTAAAATAAGTCACTATATATGTCACCCAGATGACTGAGTTTAAGGCTATTGTTTCAGGAATGTGGGAGGGTAGCTGAGGCTGCTCTAGAATCTATATACAGTCTAGGCGGTGTTTATATTATTAAAGCCCAACATGAGTCATATTGAACATAAGATTTTACAGCATTAAAGCGAAACTATACATTAATATATCAAATCTTTAGAAAAAAAAGTGCATTTTTAATCAAACCAAACTTAGAAATTTTAATCTTCTTCCTGGTGATAACAAAATGTTTTGCTCATTTTGTTTAAGTTCACATCACCAGTTAAGGCCATATCTTATCAGAAAAGACATTGAACATTTCCATTAAAAATTTAAGACATCAAAACATGTGCAATATTACCATAAAAGGAGGTAAATGTAATCAGACCATATCTTCAGCAAGTAATAACAATTTTTCACTAAGGTAAATAAGAGATCTATTATCTCTGAATTGCTATGATGCTATTTGCATTGATTACAAGGATGTAGCATCCGCATAGCCTATAGCAATGGTACATAAATTATATGTCTAGGAAATGTAAGCATACATATGATGTACATGACACATTTAAATAGGCCACCTTCACAGCCTCACAGGTCGTTGTTATGCATATTACAATTGGGTGTACTAGTAATATACTTACATCAGGGTCAATTAGTTCCTCTCCTAACTGCTCCAATTCTTCAGCAGACAATTGCTCAAGTAGTTTCTCGACATCCACGTCCTCATAAGGATCCTTTTTGCCAAACAGCTTGGCTGTAGCAACTGAAGCCATTCTTGCTGTCTGCAGTGAACAAATCCAATAGGTTTTTGTGTCAATCTATGTCGTATATAATGCAGTATATTGCAAGTATTTACTATCCTTGTTTAGTTAATATCCCTTATGTAAACATACACAGGATGTGCTGTCTAATTTTTATCCTGTAGACTGTAGATTAGACTATTGTTGTAGATAAGCAGCTGCAATGTATTCATGCACAGACTGAGTCACCACCATTGAACAGACTGTACATGGCGTGGGGAAGCCACTCACCTGAAAAATCACCCAACTGTGACAGCCCCAGGCAATCCTAGTTATTTACAGCACCTTGGAGTAACTACAATGAACGCTGGTGCATGAAAAACGACAACAAATCGGACCTACCTCTGTGTTGGATCCTTGCGACAGTCTGGCTGGATGACAATCAATTATGCAGCAGGCCACAGCAAGCCCCGCCTCTCATTAATATGCACAGGTCACAGATCAGGCTGGTGGCCACTATCAATATCACCAGAGGTTGAGTGACATAACAATGACCTACTTTCACACTGTTCACAGCATGTAATTCACTTGTCCAACACTGAGCGTCCAAGCCTGACCTCTCATAAACAAATGGAGTTGTTGTCAATTAAGATAGGCTGGAGTTATCATATTTGTCGCAAAGACTTTACACACATAACCATGTATACATCCCCCTAACTTATTGGCCCCTGGCCAAGTCACAGTCACGAGGGGGTATAAAGTAAACTATGCTGCCAATGCCATGCTAGGAAATTCAATGGGACTCTAGATAAGTCACATGAAGGATCAACCAAAAAGTTCTTTTCCTTTTTACCCAAGCATTTTTTCATACTATCTTAATTATCCTAGTCATGACCATTTGGTCCAATTCAAAATCACTTTGCAAAGACATTGACCAAGTCACAACTGTAAACTATTGATCTTTAAATTAAATCTGAAAGGATACATATATGTGACTTTGAATACACATCTGACTTTGAATACACATAGGATACACATTTTCAAACAGGATGTTCTCATTAAATCTTTGGTGGGCCAGTACTGACCCATGAATTCAAGAGCCTCCAAGCAATAACAATCAAACATGAATAACAGTGCCATTATGTCAGTGGCTTGTCATATCTATACTGTCCTTCAAATGCCATGGTTAGAGGGCTTCGTGTAATTAAACTGTTAATCTGAACTGACATGCCTGAGAGACAATTAAACAATACTGTCTCTAATGTCACTTTTTTCATAAATTATTCTCCTATAATTGTCGTAACATGTTACATTCCTCTGGCATGTTTTTGCACTTGCAAAACAACCATCAGCCAGTACACTGGTAGCTATGTTGCACATGCCAAGGAAATGATCATTTTGACAGCTGCTCACAGCAAAAGAAAAAGGTCCCATTGTGATCACATATTGTTAAATTTTTTCTACTACTGTGAGCACCCCCAGGGTATAAAATTAACAGTAGACTTCTAGTTCAGAAATGTGAGTCATTTTATCACCAAGTCAGAAAAACATGCACTCACAAATGGTGGGAAGGCTTCTAAAGTTTTTCTAAGATATTCAGTTTCAATTGGGAATGTCTAGTTTAAAAAATCAGTTCGGAAATGATAGGTCCAAGAAAGTAAGAAAAGACAGTTTTTAGCTTGTGCTTTTTTATTTCTTTTTGCTAGGCTCTCACACTACACAGGTCAAATCAGAAAGAGTCATTACATATAATTTCAAATTTCAATGTATTGCACTTTGACAAGACACACTTTTCCTAAATAGTTATGCATATACATGCAATAAATCCCAAAACATACAAATATTCATGGCCACAACAGAAACAATAATCTTGTTCCAAATATAATTTGAAATATTGTCTGGGATCAATTTCCATGTGGGGTTTAGGATTGACTTTAATGTTGGGAAAGTTAATTTCTGATCAGGTCCGAGGAAATCAAGATTTTCCTTTTTTCAATCAATGATTTTTTTTTTTGGCTACAGGAATGGATACATACCACAAGTGCTATAACAAATTAACAATACAAGAAAAGTCTCACAGAGAATTCAATTAACATAGATATTTCTTACAGTTCTTAAAAAGAGTATTTAGCAGGTAAATATACTTCATTAGATGACTAAATATTAGAGTGAACTTTCAGATGTCTTTTTACAGATGTTGCAAATAAATTGCTTGTTACAAAATAAAATCACTATATTTTCAAAACAAGCAAAAGCCTCATACCATAATGTACATTATACGTACATAGAATGTATATGTAAATGGCAAAGCATATACATGTAAAATACAAAAAAATATTTGGTTACTTGATATGGACGAAATAAGAGTTTCTCCCAGTTTAATACTGAAATATGAACAACAGATCTGACTCACATTAATGGTCTCAAAACAACATTAAAATCAATCATATGCATAACAAGGTGTCAATGATTGATTTTAGCTGAGCTTTCAGATCTAATTGATCTACCGTTCAAGTCATTTATCACTAGCGCAACCTGGTGGATTGGCTGATGCATCAAATTAGACAACTTTCTACGTTGTTACCATCTGCTGCTAAAGTTGGATGTTATACAATAAAACAAAACACTGATCAAAAGTGAACGACGAAAGTGAACAGAATTCAACTGAACGCTTAACCACAGTTACTCAGTAACAAAATGGTCAGCCAGATAATCCAACAACTTTGGCTTCAAGTTCGATTCAGCAGCACCAATGAGTACCACGAAGTATTACTGATCATTGTCAAAAGTTTGTCAACCTAAAGAAGACAATTGAAAGTCTACTCATCGCTACTCTCCTCTGAGCTGCTATCTTCTTCCGAACTGCTCTCCTCACTTGAGCTTTCCTCTTTCTTTGGAGGGGCTTTCTTGGGAGGTGGTGCGGCTTTCGGAGGAGGTGCGGCTTTCGGAGGAGGTGCGGCTTTCGGAGGAGGTGCGGCTTTCGGAGGAGGGGCAGCAGCTTTGGGTTCCTCTTTCTTTGCTGGAGGCGCGGACTTAGCAGGAGCAGTTTTAGTTGCCTTCACTGCCTCTTTCACTGGCTTCGGAGGTGGGATGGGGTCCTTAATTCCGAGTCTTAGTTTGCGCGCTGCAATGGAAATCCCAATCAGTTTTAATTAATAAACAAAACTTATTCACAACAAAGTATCACTATACTATAGAATTAAATTGATCTTTTTTTCTTTTGTACGATGGGAGAGGGTTTGAAATATAATCTTATCTAACACAAAGTATTTATTTAATAATAATTTAGATCAGGATGATATAAATCTTTTCCTATGACTTGATTGTCATTAAGAGTCTTTCAGAAAAATTTGACATGTTTTGCAACATCATTATCAGATATTACAGCAAGCAATGACACATACTAGCATCATAGTTCCTCTGCAAATAATCCTGCATCTTCACTCTTGCATCCCTGGTCTCCAAGAAAATGCCAAACTTGACAACTGTTCTGTTTTCTTTCATCAGTTGTGCGATTCTCTGTTCTGACTTGACTCCCATGGTCTGTGGTCTCTGATAAAATGAAGAATGTCTCACTGAGCATATATTTGGCTTATAAGTTTAATAATTGTAAAGATCTAAAATAATCTACATGATCTTGCAGTTTCCTGAATGCAAGCTTTTTGAATTGTACAGTATGAGCAATTATCCTCAGTCAATGCCAAATTCAGATCGCTGATTGGTTGAGAGCTGATAGATATAATTCCGTATTAACAAAATGATCAGTTTAGCCACGCCTTCTTCACTGATATTTTCTGTATTACTAAAATGACATCATCTGTGCATTCAAGTTCAGCATTCTCACCACGCTGGTTCGTCAAAAAGCAATGACTTGGCTTTACATTTTCACCTATGCAACGGAGGGGAGTACAGACAAAAACTTGGTATCTAATTGTTCCAAATTTAATAAGAATTACATTAATTGCTATATTATGTTTCTAGGACGCTTAGGAACCGAGCAAATAATTATTATTTACATTGCTGTTTGATCGCGATTTTCACTGTGGATCCAACACAGCTCGAAATGATCACGACTGTCACATATGTTCCTACCTTATTTTTTTAAGTTGTTCGGAAAGACAGAGGATAAAATCATGATCACATGTTGATATTTTGAGAATACAGGAATTTATTCCACGAAGTTGTCATATTTTATGAAGTCGAAGGCTGAGTCCATAATTTAATGATTACTTGGCTAATTATTCAGGAACTAGAGCGCATGGAAATGCGCAAAATGGCACATAGGCCAGGGCAGCATACACATAGAGGAAAAGCAGAGATAAATACCCTGTGGAAAAGTATAGCAATGATGGCATGCATAGAGTCATATAGGCCTATACGTTGAACCTGACTATACCTACGTACATAGGTACTAGTGCAAGGTAGACATGTCTGAGTTAGCAGTTAGCAGGCCAGCCATACACGTGGTAGGCGTAACAAGGCTGCACTTGCTAATGACAATATTTATTATTTAATTAGCGTAAATAATCCAAGGATTAAAACTCAAGATTGTCCTTTGAACAATATGTTGAAGGTGCGAGGGTTGAACTGTTGAATTGTTCAAGTGCAAGTAAAACATTTATACAAGTCTAATTGGTCAATTGACCCCAATTGTAATTCATCTGATTCAATACATGCTATCTGTAATCATTACATTTCCTAGTGGAATTTGGATTTTGAATCTTTTAAATCTAATAAATAGTAGAACTTGTAATTGATTTATCTTGTCGTTTAACATTAATATAATAATTTTTTGATAAAACACAAGACACACACTGAGAAAACAAATAACCACAGTACAGTGTCAGTGAATTAATTTTAAAGTAAAAATAGTAAAATAATTAATTTTAAGTAAAATAATTAAGTGAATTCTTAAACTGGTAGAGCTTGCATTTGCGAACAAAACAAGGTATGTAACGTTTGCCTGCCACTTATAGACGCTAAGTTATTCCACATTAAAGTATGCGCCGAATTCACAAATGTCACCAAATCATTCATGGGCGATAATCGGCAGAGGACGCTTCAGCATAACAAAGTGGCGGCCCCTGGTGTTTAGTGGTAGCTTCGGCACACATGGCGGAAATACACGAAGGCTAGAAACGAAGATGGACGGAGGCCGTCGAAGCGGTCAGCGTGGACAGAAAATGAAGATTTTAAGAAATATACTAGATAGATTAGCCCAGGAATCGGTGACAAAGACGAACAAGGCCCCCACTAGAGATCGGTAACGCCGACATGACCGTACATATCTGCATATATGCTATATACATGCTTGAGACGAGACACGAAGCTAGCCCATTGGATTAACATGTAAAATCGAATTTGCCGCTCGAAAAGTGGCTAACCGGAAGCATTACGCGGAAACGGTTCCTAAGAGCAACTTAAAGAATGGCCTACGGCCATTAATTATTAGACTTTTCCAACACACCTGATTTGCAACATGAATCTCAGTTAAGGTCTGTTTGACATTGATTCCCTCCAACAGGTCACCAATAGCTTCTCCCCTAATGTAGTTCGACTCCATGTTCAAAATCTTAAGAGTTGTATTTTCTTTTAGACCCTCTGCGAAAGCCTGAAATGAAGCATGATATACATATTTTATAATCCTCATGCACAATTCATCGAAGTATTAAGTTCACATATAATTAATTTTTAATCTTAATTAATTTATCAAATTTTTTTTTTTAACAATTACTAAAATATATTGAAAGTTGCAACTTACTCTGCAAACTCTGTCAGTAGAGTTGGTATTTGCAATTGCAATTTTCAAGACTGTTGTGTTCGTCTGTAGAGTTTCTCCAATTGCTCTCAATGTTGCTAGTGGTATATTCTATAAGAAAACAATTCACAGAAAATTATTTAGACACTCAATTTAAGTATGACAAATTGGGTCAAATAGCAATCTTAAACATGTTAAATTAGATGTGATAATAACCTTAATATTGTTGAGATTGACCTCATCAAGGGTTTTGTCATTGTCCTTCATTTTTTGAAGCACTTCATCAGGATTTACCATATTTGGTGGCTCATCAGGAACAGTTTTGAAATTCTCACACTTCGCAACACCTTTGCGAAAAATAAAAAAAATAAAACTTGTACAGTATAACCATGGAAAATTATCATATTTCTATATAATGAAATAGCTTCTTTGTTTTTAGACTGTTGTAATATATTGTAATACAGTTTTCTCCATTTCTTTCTCACACCATAGCAATACCATACAAGTAGCGCTGCCAGGTGCTGCCCTCTAGTGTAAAGTTTCAATATACAGATTGTAGAATTTTCAGATAATCCAATCTAGAGGACCTTGTTGAGTATGTACTATGTAGATATAGAAGGACATAAAAGACTGAAAAAGACTTACCAGTGAAACCACCAGGGGCGTCTCCAGCGTCTCCCTTCTCAATGAAAGCCTGATGATACTGCACCTGGTTAAGCATGCCGTAGAAACCCAGGATGGCTGGAAGAAAATAGCAATCGTCAAACATCCATCATTCAATTCAAGGCTCCCTGATACCAGATCAAAGGGGTCTCTAATATGACAGGTAATTTGTTACAGCAATACAACTAGATTATGTTGAAACTGTCACCAAAAATTACTACGGTCACTTTGATCATGGAGCCACCAGAACAGGAGAGAACAGTGAAAAATGCTATAAAATAATTCTGTGATTTAATGTGTTTTTCATTGGATTAGCCAGAGAAACCAGGCCTTTTTCATTCAAACTTGGCGCCTTTTATGAGCTATTAATGACTCAGCGGAACCCTTTGATGCCAATCACTGTCTCGCCCCTTGCTGCTTAGGCAAGCTGGGGTTTTCAAAATTCCCGGGTCCTCTGCAGGGACTGTCCAGTAAAGGGGGTGCATTTTTGTTTATATATATAAACAGTTTGTTGTACTTCTGCCAGACTTTCATGTGGTAGACCTTTAAATACTGAACAAGGCATAACTTTTCCCATTAAAATTGTCCAACTATTCACTGAGTTATGACAAATAAAAGCAAAAAATTAGTTAAATAGGCAAGTTAATCACTTGTTTTTCATTTTAAGATTATAGCAATTCCACAAGAGATCGCAAAATGAAAATAACTATATCTAAAGTAAATATGTAGATTGTGATAACAGCATGGTTTATTGGTGCGTCTAGTTGCGACATAGTGTCAAAATAATGGATTTAATAATTCATCTTTTCCCCATTTTCTGTTGTCAACTATTGCTGTTCGGCCAGCCACCATCATAAAAAAAATGAAAACAAGAATTTTTTCTTAAAGGTGAATATCAATTGTAGCTTTTAATTATTTAATTATTATATAATAACATATTACCTTGCATATTTAGTGACTTTTTGTCTTTTTTGATATAATGAATATAGCCAAAAATGGGGAAAACAAGGGTAAAGGGGTGAAATTCCACTGAGCAGAAGTTTATTGTACCCCCAATTAGCATGGTTATAAAAGTGTGAGCGAGACAGTGATTCTACTTTTGATCTACAAGACTGTTCTCTCCTGTTCTGGTGGCTCCATGCTTTGATGCAGTGGTTTACCCTTATTTGAGGTGGCCATAATATGAAGTTTAAGTGCATGACTGCCATGGCAAAAAAACATTACTTTAGAATATCACTCATTCACAGCAGCCAAAATTTGAAAATAATTGACAGACCGAAAACTCCACATAATTTACTTGTATAACTCCACATAATTTACCTGTATAACTCCACATAATTTACTTGTATAACTCCACATGATTTACTTGTATAATGCATGTATATTACACTATGCTGCAGGATTTTTGACTACAGCTATCTGCAATTATATTAATGCATAATACACACCAGCCAAGTCCACCAGTTCTTCCTCAGAGGCATTCTGTAACACTTCATCCCACTCAGTCTCCACTTCGTCATCTCCATCATCCGTTAGCTGAATCTTCTCCTTGTCTTTTGGCTTCCATATTTTCCCTGCAACCAAGCAATTTTTTAATTAATTTCAGTGAGAATTGTTTTTTTGAAAATTGTCAGCTTGACTTGTCTCCTTTAAAATTGCTGTATATTTTTATGTTCCAGGCAATCAGCTAGGGCCACACCAGAGTAGTTTAGGGAGACCCTGCACTTCTAACTCATTCTCATCTTAAGCATGTCGGGTCTGTCAATTCGAAGGTGACGTCACAATGTGTGGATGCAAGATATCAACCAATCAGATCACAGAATACGCATGAACCAACCTGAGTGTTTCTTCACTCAGGGAACTAGAGAGCTGCACTAAAGCTTTTTGCGCACCTATGTTTCTCAAGGGGGTAGAAAAGTGACTCCATTATTTATATTGCCTCTGGCCACACTAATGTGATCTTTAGCTTCTTGGATACTCTCACGGCAATTTTAAATGTAACAGTCGGTCGAAAATTCAATAAAATAACATTTCTTATTAAATAATATAAGGTATTTTATTTATCTTTCGGCACATTTCTCATCATATCGGTGGATCCGAAAAGTTAACAAGCAAAGCTCTCTTTAAAAAAGAGACCTGTATCAGAATTGGTTGAAGTAGTCCAGACATAAGAAAAAAATGAATTAGGGTATTAGTTGCAGGTAACAGATACTGACAAGGTACTATGTCAAACTATTACCATTAATTAGATTCGTTCATATAAAAATATGTCTTTATTGCCAAAATTGCTATAAAATGTACTTTTCAATAGATCCTTGCTACTGTTGCCTAGCTACCCACAACAGTCTGCAAATTGACTACTGCACCATCTATAGTATTAGTAACAGTAAAAAGAGACCTTTGCTTGTTAGTATTACTATGACAAAAAAAACTAAATATATTTCAAGACTTCCTGCTGTTAAGTTGTACAGAATATTGTCTAGTTCTTTTTAATAAATATCATAATTACCTAAATACTTTTAGTATTCTGAAATTTGCAGCCTACAAAACAGAGTCTTTCAGAAAAATGTGACATGTTTTGCAAATCTATTAGAATAATTCAGATCCAAATTTCAAAAAATATAATCATGTTTCATTTCTTTACATGAACATACTTAATTGACTACGCTCACTTAACCTAACTGCTGTTTAAAACTGTTTGAGAAATAATTTCATTACAACACTGGCCTATTTGTAATTATTTTTAATTAATTACAGTGTACAGTTTCAAATGCAATCAGCTATCAGAAACATAAAGAGCAATTGACAAATCCAATTTGTGTAATTACACTGTTTCACTTAAGAAAGAGTGAGAACAGTGAGTGTGTGTGGCCAGTTTCATTCCTTTTATAGGTCAGAGTGAGGGTGTGTCACTCAACTGGCCAATCATGGTCAGATGCCTGCAATGGAGTGACCACTGCCACACTGACATACAACAGCAGCATCACAAGCACAAATTCATGATGGATTTTTGTTAACAGCCAAAGCACCATAGTTACCATTTTCAAATCACATTAGTTTTCATAGGAATAAAATAATGTAAGTTGATATTAAGCTTTTTTGAGTTGCTAGGCATTTTACATGATCGGCCTCCAACAGATATTTGTGGAAAACTTTCACCCCTAAGAACCATGCCAATTTCCGGGAAATCAGACTAACATGGGTGAGTCCATTGATGTTGGAGGGGGGACTGTTAAGATTTAATAAATACCTTTGTACAATTAACCCAGGCACTTTTGACTTATGGCCCTCGATTCAAAGTTGTTCAATATTATTCAAGGAAGACAAACGTGCCAAAGTCAGGTCATTTAAGCCCTTTTCAAGTGATCTGACCACAGTGATGTCACTTCAATCAAAGTTCTGATATATAGATGGTATCTTGAGGATTTAGATCTGATACAAAAATATAATAAGTGTCAACCAGGAAATTTAGGACCGTAGGCATACAAACACTTCGCCTTTGAAATAATAACTATACTAGTACATCATGATCATTATGCTGGTGGGCTTGATGTGAACAGTCATGAGGGACATTCTAACAGACAACCTGAAGCTGCTGGCCTCAGCTTAAAAAATGAATAAACTGACAAACTAACAATGCATTTGGGAACTCTAATTGCACACCAGTGAGGCTTCGTGCATCTGCATTTGCCAAGTATTGCCCTCGGGAGGTTTTGGCAATAAGTACTTATCAGAAATGAAAAAAAAAAAAAGCATTAGACCAATATATCAAATAAGAAACCAAACTATCACACAAATATATATATATATATATATATATATATATATATCAATGATCACTAGGATGGTCCAAAAATTTAAGCTTTGAAATTTCTTCAGCTATCTGAAAGCACCTAGGCAAAGCAGGCGAAGTAATGCAGGCAAAGCAAAGCAGGCAAAGCAAGGCAGGCAAAGCTAGTCAAAAATGTAAATGGGAGCCACACAGGGGCGCTGATTTCTCTTGACGAGTGTGGGGGGTGCAGGCCTACTTTGTTCTACCGTGACTTTCCCTCATTCGTACAAGTGGTTGCAGTTAATGCGCGGACACTGGCTTTTACTGAGGTAAATTAATGGTGGATCATTGATGCTGATGCCAAACTACTGATATGTGATATCAAGTGTAAAACTGTTTAACAAAGCTCAACACTGCTCAAATGTTCCAAAACAAACATGTGAAAGTAATTTTCATTTGTGAATTTCGGGGGGGGGGGGGGGGGGGGATGACTGCACTGATCATCCTCCCCTTCCCAAAAAGTGTGGGGTATATATCCCCCACATCCCCCCATGAATCGACACTGGATCCACAATGTATAACACCAGTCAGCATGCAGAAAGTACAATATAAAGGTTGACCTTTCAGTGAACAAGACAGCTATGCTACCGTAACAACTAATGTCTAACCAGCGATGAGTCAGATCTGATTGCTTGAAACAAGATGAAAACTGCACTACTCTATGAAATTGTGTTGTAAATTTCAGGGAAAATTTTAAGCAACTGCAAAATGTGTGCCGTAACGTCTATACTTCCTGAATACTGCCAGTGTATTGATCAATATAAAAGAAAACATGTATGCCCTAACATATCATGATATTACTACAGGATATAATGCAATTTACTCAGACTGATGCATGATAAATGATGAAATCACATAAAATGCAAACTTATCTAAATCTGAATCCTTTCAAAATTCTTTATCCAAAACCCAAACTTGTACACACTTACTGCCATTCACACAGTAAAATCACATCAACATCCAAGTTGAACTAACTTCAACTAACTCGAAACTGCTGTTTAAGTGACGTTGTAGCACTTACAGTCACTCACAACAAAGGGGTGCTCTTTGAATACGTGGAGCAACACTTACGGTTGGTTGAAAGTCAGATTAGCATTGATTAGGAGAGGTTAAAATGCTGAAGTCAGTAAGATGGCAAGAGCAGAGTCACTTAGCAGAGTTTACCACATAACCCAAGTGGAAAAAATAATCTCTGAGGACGATCACTGTAAATGACCAAAATAACTAAGTGTATTATCTGTATTGAATGGTTAATCAACACATGGATTTGCAGTCTTATTTCAGATGTTAAGACTATCGGAAAATTTTGTCTGTGGAGGTGAAGTAAAAGACCACTACAACTGATAGTTGCAGTAGGCCAATCCCCAATAAATTTAGGTGGGAAAGTTGCTACCCTGTCTGTTTCTGATGCTTGTCCTCGACCCCTTGGAAAGCCTCATGATTCATTTTTTGGGCTGTTTTGTCATTGTTTATCATTGTTCAAGGGCAACAGCTGTAGTCATCACAAAGATATGAGAACAAAGTGATGTGCAGCACTGGTGAATGAAGATAGAAAACAACATAATAAACAATGCCTAGACCAGTGTAGACCCAAACAAGTTTCGATGGAAGTTGCCATACATTCAATAATATTGAAAAAGATCTTAAAGCCTCAATATGACAGTGGCCAAAATATATTGCATTCACTTCATTGTCTTCTATACTGATTACCTACCATCCAGAGCCTTGCTTGGTTCACTATCTCTCTATAAAATAAACTTCACCTAGTATTTAATTCTTCATGCTATAAAAAATTCAATATGTAGACAAACCAAGTGATGATGTCACAATACTGAACAATGGGTGATGATGCCATTAACATTGTATTTCCAATGTTTTAGTCTTGATTTCTTTCAATGTATCATTTATTTTTTGTAATGTTTGCCTGATAGATTCATTAGCCTACACATATTTAGTGTGCCTTGATAAAATAAGGTGATTTTCAATTATTTGCTGAAGTTTTAGAAAATAGTAGTTTTGACAGACGGTGGAGCTTTAAAAATAACAAATTCAAAATAAAACACAACAAAATTTAACACCCTGTCTGAACGTCAGACCCTCAAGCCGACTCCCGAGGGAATGCAGGCGAGCAAAAATAAGTTTATAAGTTTATTAGTTATAACTATGCGGTCTATGCCAAAACTGAAAAAGAGTAATCAGCATCTCGATTGTTGCTAATTGAAAATCTGCCCTTGAATAAAGAACAAGGACTCACCCCTGACTTCCTTGGCGAAAGGTTTGGCCTCATCCCAATCTTTTTCTTCCCGAGCCTTCTTCTCTAAGAAGTCTATTAAATGTTTCCTATTGTAAGGTCCTGTTGGCTTTTTATCTGTCCTGTAGGCGCATCTTTCTGCTGGGGGAATATGGCTGTCCTACAAAATAAAGTCTTTCCAAATTAAGTCCATTTAGAGGCAAAGATAGGCAAGTTGAAATAGTAATTTGATGAATATCATTAATTTTTAAATGTAAACTGTACACAATACTTTAACGAATAAATATATTAACCAAGTTCAATTTGATAAATGAACTAACATAACCATGATAGTACATTTGATAAATAACTATCAATTTTCATCATGTTCACCTGAGATTGTAATATTAAATTTGAAGCATGATTTGGAAAATAATTTTTTTAACCAACTGGTAACGATATAGAGGTTTACACAGTAGTCTCATTGATAACAATTTATATACTTTCTTTGACAAATAAACAAGTTTCTATGAAATGTGTTAAGATACATGAAATATTGAAACATTTTATTAGGTGAAAGAACCTCTTACATCAGGATCGATGAGTTCAGCTCCAAGTTCTTCTAATTCTTGTTCATTAAGCGTCAGAAGAAGAGCGTCGACATCAATGTCGTCATATGCCGACAAATCTTTACCATATAACTTCACACCAGCCATTTTGCTGGCACTTCACCTGGAGTTTACCTGTAACCAGAAAATACAGCTATATTTTTATCCATTTGCCATACATTTGCAAATTAACATATATGATGATGATCTGCACTTTGATTGACTACACACACAAGTATGGTTTATGCATAGATGTGCAGTCTCAATACTGCCAGCTCACATGCAGTTTGTATAACGATATACAGTATATGCAAACTCAATGCATCAGTTTTTACAAATTTAAAACACAGGTGCCAGAACATACTGCACTGTCTGTGACCCTGTGCAAGGATTTTTGCGATAGTCATGTGTGAGTGCACCATAGGACCTATGCCAACACTAATTTGTGGTTGGCATCTGAAACACACAATATGGTATATGTTTAATATAATGAAGTATCTAAATTTTTTGTGATTGATTACCTCAGGTAGATCTATGCTTGTTTCCATATCGGTATGGTGTACAGGGTGCGGCCTAAAAACTTGCACAAGGCATCTCTACTTTCGGGATAGCTCTAGGTTACTCAAATGCTTATAAAGTCTTTTAAAGTTTTGCCACATTTAGTTAGGGGTATAAGCAATTGGTCATTGTGATATTTTTGATCTTATAATGTTAGGCAATATCAGTATCTGAATTATTGAGAGGGTGTATGCTGCAGGGCTTGTTCTGAGAGATACACATCACAGAAGTCAAATTTCTGTCTGCTTACATGGTGTCTCTAGTTGCAGAAAGTTTACAAATTAGATAATTCCTAGTTACTACACCTCTGAAGCCATAGAAAATATAATATTTGCACAGAATCCTCCTTCAATGTTTTTTATATGTGCATATATATATCAAGGTATTAGATGATAAGAAGGTTGGTTCCAGTTTTGATTCAGCAAGGTCATGAAATTAAAACAGAGAAATATAATGGCATTCCAGAGGGACTTTTTGAATTTACAACTAATCTAGAAATAATCACATGATTTTCAGGAGGATTGGCCAGTTAATTAGACAGAAAATTTACCAAAATCCAAAATGGCACTTTCCGCCTCAAAAGTGTCAATGTTCTACCTTCTTATTAAAAATGAATCTATTTGCCCTATTGTTGGCGGCAAAGGTCAAGAAAGGTGTCTGTAACACATCTGTATGATCAGTGACATAATCTAATGCTTATATTGCAAAAGCCGAGGTGAAAATCACCCGAAGGTTTGATAAGTGTGCATGTGCTATATTTAGATCCATATTATCTATAATTCTTGAGGAAAAACGAAAATATATTTATAAACATAATTTAGGACTATTATTATTTTTGTGTGTATGATTGCAGCTGCATGCGATTACCGTCAATTGAGGTAATAACAAAAGAGGTAGCAGTAGCTGCTGGTGCAAGTTTTTATGCCGCACCCTGTATTATTACTCAGTAAAAGTAGTTAAATGGCTAAGAACTACAAAATACTGCCGTCATCTATTTCATCAAAGAGTTTCGAATTTTAGCAATGCTTAAATTTGCACAGTTGGGTTATAAGTGTCAGGAGCCAGCAGCTTTGGTTTACCCATGGAGTCACTAGAGACTCCATGGTTTACCATATTGCTTAATATTGTTGTTGTGTTAGATTTTGGTATAATGAGTCTGCTTGGACATTATAGTTGTTCTTAATGTGTCCATGCTCAAAATAAAGTTTTTACTAGGTACAGAGTACATCCCCGATGTAGGGACTGATAAATCAGTCTCAGTACAGAGACCTTACAGACAACACTTCAATGTAGCAAACATGTAGCAGTCTGGCCCACCCAATTGGTTTATCACATTATTGTTGGCTCTGCAGCATCACTGATTATTTTTGCAGACAATGCAATGAAAAGTCAAGGATGCTACAAACACTTTCCAGAGTCTGTGATGCAGTTTCCAAGAAATTACATAAACGTAATAGCCAACAACAGTGAAGAAAAACAAGAAGTTGGCGTTCCACAATAATAACAAAGTAAGTACAAATAGTCAGGGTTCTAAGCTCCAAAAATTTGGCAAAATTGTTCACTTTGTGATTCAGCTCTGAAGCTTTGCACAATGATAGAGGGGGTCCATATTACCATTCTTGGATATGGACCCACCTCGAAAAACTTCCTGTTATGGAGCATGGTTGCCATGGAGAGGAAAATTTTAATTTTTCAACATTACACAGAAATTGTAAAATAACAAGATTTATATGATTCCAAAGCTTCATCTAATGCTATATAATTTATGGAGAAGGGTATCGGAATGCAAATCTGGTAAAGACCTTGGAGGTCAAAGGTAAAGGTCACCATAGAATTATTCCAAACATGGAAATCTGACAATTTTTCTGTCATTTCAAATATGTATTACTTTACAGCAAGCACCATGTAACACAAATGACATATCACATGAAAGCTTAAATAAAGATTAATTTTTAATGACACCATGCTTTTGGTTTCCATGGCAACCACAGGCTGCTATGGCTGCACTAAAGAGAGATGACATTAAAATCTGAAATATTTTGACCCATGTTTTAAAAGATTTTGATTCCAGTTAAGATTTTAACAGTCCTACAATGTTACTGAATTACCACACCATAATAACCCATGGGGTCAAAGGTCGAGGCCAGCCAAGTTTATTCCTAATATGGAAACCTTGGCAATTTTTGGTTTTGACCCAGGGAATATATCTGAACTAACTGCTGATACCTAGCAGGAAACCACATAAATATCCTGTATATGAAAGCTTGTGAGAAGTACTTTCTTGTTACACCAACATTGTGGAATCCATGGCAACAAAATTCTTCTATTGCTACCTAGTTACAAACCTATGCTGTTTTGAGGAAAATGACGTTTATTACAAAAATCTGAAATAACTTAAACCATACTTTGAAAGATTGTGTTTCAAGTTAGAATTTGAACCGTGCTACAATGTTCCTCAATTAGCATATCATAATGACCTATGTAGACAGGGTCAAATGTCAAGGTCACCGAGGTTTATTCCAAATTTGGACATTCTTGACAAGTGTTTGTTTTTGGTCATGCAGGGAATAGATATTAATTAACTAATTTGTGTTCACGACCTAGCAGAAAACCACAAACAAACAAAGAGAAAGGAAACTGAGAAACTAATCATTTGCATAACTCAAGTTCCTAAACGTTCTAAGATACGTTTTATCCCCTGTAGCTTATTCAATCATTAAATGAATAGTTTTAATCATTATGTGCACATATACCATACCTACCTCTTACAATTTCTACATTATTCAAATTTACATGTATATAATAGAATAATGCACAAATTGTAAAAGTTTTGACAGTAAAACATGGTATTTGTAACATGACATTTTACTTTCAACTAAATGTTTGCAAGTAAACATAATATCACTGCAATATTACTTTACCAATTATTTTTGACAAACAAAAACTCTAGTAACACCAAACCAACTCATTACAAACCCATCATACCTGCCATATATTTTGTAAAATAATACCTAGATTTACGGGTACCGAACTCTTTGTTACAAAAGTACAACTGTACCCAATGGCTGCATGATCACTGGGAACAACTCATTTCTTGGCAAGTTTAATTTAATTAGCTGAACTCAATGTACAAATGCTGATCATGCATGTTCCAGCTGTTATAATTTAATCATTCAATTGAGACACATACAATGAATGTTTTATTAGCTTTTATCAAAGAACACAATGTTGACATCTATATGTGCTGAAGTGGATTTTAGTTTTTTCGAAGCACATAAAATACATTTCATGAAGCAAATCAAACTTAATCCCTATATATGAGGAAGGTAGCAATTTAATGTTTGGTAAGAAATTATAGAAGAGGAAACTCGTAGTGAATATTAGTATAGCATTAGTGTATAGTCTAACCTGGAGATTATGCCTCCCTGGAGTCAGGTGTACTGCACACGTTTATAACCCTCACGTGTATAATAGTGGAAAACTTCTCCCACTAATTACATGGTAATTCCAAGATTGTTCACAGAGTTCTTGGAATGTAATTAACTCCAGTAAATGTGGTAACTCCTATCCACTATCTCAATATGATAAAGAGCAGTACAATAGAAGGTGACTTTTCCTAGAGGGTGTCTAGCAGGGTGTGTAGCTGAATTTGGGTCAGGCCAAGGATGCAGTGGGGTGGAGACTGGCTGCAGCTGGCAGTGTGGAGATGCAGGGCTAAGAAAACAGCATGTCTAACTGATGACTGACTCAGAGCCCTGCTCAGAGTTGGGTAACACCTCTGTATGCAACTTTAATGAAGAGAAATGGAAAACCATATATACCCACTGATTGTTACACTATTCTCACACTACTTTGACTCTTGCAGTTTGACAAAGACTTCTGCAAAGGTCTTAATATAACTTATACCCAGCAGCGCAGTACCCTGACATCACAACCACACAGAATAGTACAACATTAGCATCAGCCAGGCTCTACATCTGCCCCAGTGCACTATTTATATTTATACCCAAGCAACTGTACAGTGCATGTCTGCCAATATCTGAACCAAAAGGTTGAAAAACTTCCAGCCAGGAGTATCATGCTAATGTAATGCAGCAGCAAAAACACAGCAACTGATTCATTCATCTGGCATTACCATGAATTTTGAATAACGTGTGATTAGTATTCAAAAACACTTTTTATGCAATAACAGTCCAGAATGTGTGCATAATAAAAGAAAAATACCAGTTAAATGCATGTTGTGCGGCAAAGTGCATGTGTGCAATATGTTTCTTGGCAAAGGCAGTTTCATTTCTATTAAATAATGTACCATATTAAGTTTTAAAGGTTACTGACACTCAATCAAAGGTGATTCACATTAAGCACCAAATAAAAGCCAATGTTATGCAAAATTTTGCTGATAATAAACAAAGCAACCATGGGCCTCAAATTCAACAATTACATGTCAGGATTTTTCCACATTATCATGTTATCAGGCAACAAACTGCATTGCAATGTGAAAATATGATTAAATGTGATGGAAAGCAGGACAATTTCTCATTATCAATTGGCATGACAGTTTATCAAATAATATTGTTTTTTTTTAATTTTGTTTTTTTCTTAATTGACATAAAAGTAAAAACTTATGACTGATCGCCTTCATGCACAGTCCATGTACCCTGTAACACCCTTATCTAATTTTGCCTCCTTTGTTGATTATCATCAGCAATTGTACTCAATGGAACATACATATCTAACAACATCGTTTATCACATCTAGTTCTTCGTTTATCGCCTCAACACAAATGTGATGCAAATAGTTAAGACTTGAGTATTAGTAATTCGCATTTGCAGTTTCCAAGATTATAACTTGGAACCACATTGTCAAGGAGATGATACTCAATCTAATGCTTGACTGATCAGGCATTAGATGGAGTATCATCTTCTTGACAATGTGGAATATGGACAGAAATGACCATTTTAAAGTGGAGATAGTATGACAGTCACAATTAGTGCCTTAAATATTAAATACCATAAACCAAACTGAAGGGCTCCCCTTTTTGACATATTTTTGAAGCAAAAATCTTTTTACATTGAATGGTCATCAGCTGGTCATTATCAGATGGCAGTAATTTATTTGAGATCAAAGCTGAAGTCCATTGAGAGTGTGGCCATTTTGATGAATGTGACGTAACAATTAATGACGTCACTATGACTATATTGTGATGTCATAATGCTACAAATATGTCATAAATGATTTCGGATCTGAATGTGCATTTGGAAAGCTTTTTTCGTGCCTTAAATCAACACCTTTGCCCTGTAACTTTTCTGAAAATTTAAGTTTCAAACTTCAACATTAAATAAACAGAAAGTTATGAAATATCAATTTAAACTTTCAGATAAATTATTTTTTTGTCTCCCATGATGCTGAGCACAAAATGGTGGTAAAATAAACAGATTTTCTTTCCACTTGGCTGTTATATTTGTTGTGTTGTGAAAGAATTATGTATGGAATTTCGAATTTTCCTTCAAAATCTATATATCTAAAGAGAAAACTGTTATGTCTGTGGTACAGTGCCCGATGTCAAAGTTGTGGCCGACACCGGAGTTGTGGACGTCAACAACTGGTGACGTCCAGGGGCGGCTCCTGAACATTCTGACAGAGAGATGTTTTAGAATATAGTGATATCTATTATTCTGTTCATTCACAATGTTTGGATCCACCCCTGGACGTCAGAATTAAAGGCCAAATCTCTGGTGTCAGCCACAACTTCAACATCTGGCACTGTAGTCCAATCTACACTTTACAAGGGTCAAGCATGGCTAGATGGACACACAGGTCCAAAACGGACTCCGAATTCTGTTCACTGACTTCGGCACTCGATCTATCAATAATAATAATATATATATATATATATATATATATATATATATATATATACAGGACGCCGCATTTTTCGTCAGTTGAAGTTGTGACATCAGTAACTTATGCCTGTGGTGGACATGTAGATATCTAGTATTAAGACTATTAATATATAATTAGTTCAGACATTTGGCTAAGATGCATTGTCCATCCAAACCTACTATGGCACTTGTCATGATGCATCTAGATTTGGGTAAATAGCCCCCCCCCCCCCCCCCCCTGCCCTTCTTGCTTCGGCCTAGGCCCTTAATTGGGGCATTTGGGCATATACGATATGATATAGGCCTATTTGTGCATATATATTAACTTATCAACTCATCTGCACATTTGCCACTAAAGCTAAGCAAGTACTTGCCACTTATCTTTGAGAATAATGCAATTTACCACCCCTTACGCATACGCCCCAGCCTGGCAAAAACCCCGGCGTGGGGTACCCCGTGTGAAAACCATAGGTGAAAACAAGCACGCAAAGAAAGCACAGGATGCGGCCCGAGGATGCCGACACTTTGGGAGTTTCAAATAACGAAAATAGTACATTTATCGTGCTATCAGTAATGCTGTAATGGGGTACATACCTCGAGGCAAAAGATGAATCCAGTCGTCTTGTCGAAATCGGGAGACAGTCGCGGTAATTACCTAGTTTCTTAATCGACTAAAACTCGCCAAGAAAGTTTGCAACTTCTTGGAGCACTCTAGCGCCCTCTTTTGTAAATTTCGTTAATTAAGTGAAAGCGTCACCAACGGGGTCAGACGGTACTAACAATGGTCTGAAAAGGATCGTGTGGGTTGGGTTTCTTGCAACAGGTGCATTTCTTGGAGTTAATACAACAAACAGAAGTGATTTCACACCATCCACGATTGCACGTATAGTTGATATATTTGAAGGTAGGTAAATTTTAACTTGGCAACTCTAAATCATACGATTTTTCACAACTGATTTGGGTTCCGTATGTCACTGATCACTGACACTGATCAATGCTGAATGATCTTGTCAAACTTTGTATGTTCAGACTTGTTGTTATGTTGACCACAAATTGCACAAGCATTCAATCAAACGCACTACATTTCACATGAGGTTATGGAAGTGTTGATGTTTTGTGATATCATGCTGTTATAACAGTGGCGTATTTAGTGGGGGGCCTTGGGCATTAATTGCCATTGGGGCATACCCCCCCCCCCCCCCCGCTAGCTTAGTCTTTGAAAAAAAAAAATCAAGATAAAATTAAGGCCGCACACGGCTCCGACGATAGTCCATGAAACGCTATTTAGTGGTTAGAATGAATTAATTTTACCAACATATTGAGGGCACTATATAATATATACAATGATAGAAAAATGAATATTGACAAAAAGCCTTTGTGTGGCCTCTGCAAGGCCCTGCAGGTATATAATTCTGCCCTCCTCCTATCTTCTTAAACCAAGGCCTCTGTACTGTAGGAAGATGCCCTCCCCTCCTTGAAATAACATTTTGGTGCCACCCTCCTCCTGAATAAAAAAAAAATTAGGCATAATGCCTGTTGAATTGGCCCAGTAGGTCACAACTGCTCATTGACGCAGTGTACAAAACCACACACAAATGGAAAAAAACTGGTCAGGTTATCTATTTGGAATTTCATGTGAGAAATCTGACAGTGAAACATTGTATATACTTGTTCTTGACAATGTTCTCAGTTGATAAATTGTGCTGTCCAGTTTTGGAAACAGACAGTGTTACCTGTTCCAGACAGTTGGACAGGTGCTAAATTAATGTCAAATATAGATCACGGTTGAACACAAGTTTATGTACAAAATGTTTAGTGAATTATGGAAAAAAAGTACTGCTGGAAAGCCCAGAATGCTTCTTTTTGCAGTAAATTTTGAAACTTTTCCGGACCCTCGTAAACCCTGCTTAGTGCCTTCGGTGCTTGTTACACCTTATATCAGGCCTCAGTCACCTCCTCCTTACCAAATTTCTAGATACGCCCTTGTATAAGAAGCTCTGACCAATCCCTGTATTTCTTGTTTGCCCAAATAATCGATTACAGGGAGGGTATTAAAATTAAATGTGGGCCAGAAGGTATTGCAGCTAGTCCAATGATATTTTGCTCATTTAAGCTTAGTGGCCCCCTCCCCACCCACTATTTCACTGCTCGTTTTGAGATCACACTGGTCAGTTGTGGTGGGTTGCTTGGACCTTGGATAAATAGCTTGGACTCAGTGTAGTCACACCCTCGCATGCCACTGGGACGAAGGATGTGTAGTCAGTTTGATTGAACAAGCAGTAACAGTTGGTAGTGTCCGCTGGGAAGGGTCCTAGATGAGCACCATGTTGGTGTCTGTATAATGTAGATAGACCATGGTGTTGAAACCCTCTACACTTATTTTAACAATGAAAAAAAAAGTCTACATTAGTAATTAAGCCTCTCCCCTTGCTGTGTTGATTCATAAAACTTTTTTTGTTTTAACTTTTGACTCGTTAATTATTAGAGGCTGTGCCACACCTGGATTGAAAAGGACTGAAAAAATCTTGGTTTCCCATTGGGTTCACCAATATTTTGATTAGGGATTGTCCTCTGCATTAACATACCAAATTATATACATTATATTATATTCAAACTTTGTATGTAGATTGTGCAAATAAATATTCTAAGAGAAATATATTCAGTAATCCAGTGAGCTCCAGTGCAGTCTTCCCTCAGCACTGGTTCGATAAAAACCATATTTTTTTATCGTTTTTAGAAAATATTTTGGCATTTATCAGAAATTAAAGGTGCTGAAATATGCTGTTTTCTTGAGATGAGTACCTTTGATTTAAGTGTAATTACACAGTTTTGTTACAACAAAAAATGTAGCTTATGGTAGTGATAATGTTGATAGCATGAGAACATGATATCAGTGTGTGGGTTATATATAAGTACATGAATGTATTTAAGTGTGATCGCTGAGCAAATTTGACCTATATTGATCTATCCTGCCTGATCCTGCTACAGCGCATAATTTGGCTGTCAGCTATTTGTGAACCATCATGTGAGGAATTCTGAAATTTGTATTTCCGTATGTTTATAATACAGCTTATTGGAGTCAATTTATTCTGATAGTACTAGGTTGCGAGCTGCAGAAAGTTTGCTGGTCCACTTAATTACTTAGTTCAAGGACTGAGAAGGTAGGCCTATGTTGGTACTTACAGTACATTTCTTTGAACATGGTAAATATGAACGTGCAACATGAGTTGTGTACAGTACATTTCTAAATATGAATGTGCAACATGCTATAACTATGAATGTGCAGTTGGGTCTGTCAGTCTTTGCTGACCTTTTGACACGTACCATTGTATACACTTTTTTTTATAGTGTGGTATTTTTCCTTTTGTATGAGGGTACTGTGAATGTGAAATTCATACATTATTATACAGTTGCCACACAGCTGTCACGACTCTTGGCGTATTGTAAATAAATCATTATGATGGCATATTTCAAAATGCCATCACATGATTTATGGATTATGAAGTTGCAGAAGTAAAGGAAAACATTCATATTTTGATTCATAATTATGAATATAAATTATGTATTTCGCAAATCCTGTTGATGTATATAATGTGATATGCTGAGGTGTCAGATAAAACAGGTCATTGTGCCTGATACCAATACACAAGTTTATAATAGGATCTGTTCAATACATAGGCTGTCTATACAAAATATAGAACACCAGAATTTATGGTATGTACAACCTTTAGTTGATAAGCTGAGACATGCTTGTAAATCTGATAAATATCAATTGGAATGCAGCTTGATCTATGTTGATCCAATACAGTGGCTCAAACCTGCCTTGGTAAATTATACTGAAGTAAATTGACAGGACATAATTTACGTGAATATATGTTAGTAATTGGTTACACTTAATTAGTGGTGTTGGCATTGAGGCATCAATTTCAATTGTATGTGCAGGAAGTTTAAAATAACTGCATGTAATTTAATCTGTGTCAATGTAAAATGCTATAATGACAGCCATGATGTAGATGTATATTTGTATCCTTGTATGTGAGGCATCAATGTGACATTTTTTGCCATATATATATAGATTTTATTGACATGTAAAATATCATAAGTGATACATATGTCATTCAGTTAAAAGATAACATGAAAGAGACATTAATGTAAATACAGAAAGCAATAAAATTTCAATAATCAAGGTTCCAGCCACCAAGTTAACTTATAATACGTGTTTAAAATCCACATACACAATAGAAAAAAAAATAATAATAAATACAAGCCGCTAATAAAAACATTTCACTCTTAAAGTCCAAAACATGACAAGCACATCATAACTAATAAACTAATAAACTAAATTAATAACTGTGTGGATACAGGAGATGGTTTTCTCTACACATCGGCTTGAAGGAGAAACTTTCCTAAACTATTTAATAACTCAGGTTCCTTGTTTGTCATTATTGCTGTAAACTTAGTTATATCATCTAGAGACAAGAAGTTGTTAATAAATTTAGTTGCATTCAAAAAAAGGTTAACACAGTGTTGCTCATTACCAGGACAGACAATCAAACAGTGAATTTCATCTTCTACAAAGTTTAACGTACACTTTTCACATATTCTATTTGACCAGTTCATCAGAGGTGCCATTATATCTGGAGTTTATACAGTAAAGTGAATTGGAGCAATGTAGTGTAATTGAATATGAACAAATGATGAATTATGGATCGTCTAATCCAAAATTGGCACTGTTCAGCAAAATGTTTGGCCTCCAGACTACTCAGTTTTTTTGCTGTATTTCCATGCACATGATGCAGGATGACTGTATTTTTCTTGTTGACATATCGTATTAAATGTGACATAGCCTATTAGGTGCACATTGAGTGGCTTGAATGAACACACACAAGACACTGTAATGTATTGCCTGCAATATACATGTGCATGATATATCAAAAGTAGACAACTTTGTCTTTGTATATGATTTACTCTCATGAATGGAATAAAATGTATTTTCAGAACTGGAAATGGGAGACTCAGGCGCCACACACGGATCCCCTGCTTCTGAATATGATTACCTCATCAAATTTCTAGCATTAGGTAAGTAATCTTGCAACCTGTACCTGTGTTTTGTGTGTGTGTCTATGCTATTGTGCCTGTTAATAACATTACAAACAATCGCCATATAATCATTGTTAGTCTTCAGGTGGTGTACACCGCATTATATTAAGTAAATATCTTCAGCATTAATGGCAGTCATACTTCTGGGCTTGCTTCGAATTCCTGGTTATCCATGTGTGGAAGGTAGAAGCTAATTATAGACAAATTTTGTTTTGTTTGCCTTTTAAACCTGTTGGCAAACAATGTAGTTTGATTTCTTGTCCTTAAATTGACTTTACTACTACTGAAAAATCACTCAAGCATGGTAAAATATGAAGTCACCAGGCAATGAGTGAACTTGATTTCGCTGAGCTTCCATTCGACAGTGATGACAAATCTAAGCCAATTTTGGTTTTACTAAGACTTGTAGTGTTAAGCTTGTTATGGCAAGCTAGAGCTGCAAATTTGAATCCGTGATCAATATATATTAAAATGAATTTTATAAATTTTACTAATGCTTGTTTAAAATTTGCATCCACCTTAGTTACCTTACCCTGATATCTAGATATCTGGGTGAGAAATTCTTACTCACATTAGGCCACATATTTTGTAAACAATGAGCCTGAACTGGTAGATTGGTTTGTGTCTGTTGTAGTTTTTCCATATGTATCATCAACTGATCAATTCATTTAAAGCCATATATTGCAAAGCTTCTTTGATCATCATGGATTTTGTATAATTATCAATTATTACACTTTCTTATGGACCAGTAATCAAGCAGTGCAGCAGGAATAATTTGAATCCTCATTATAGTGTAGCTGATCCCCGTTATACCGAATCCTGCTTGTTTATTACTAACACTAGTAACTCATAGTTGAAACATCCTTTCACTGTATACATATGTATCTTAGAGTTAAATTAGAGCTGAAAAAAAAAAGTAAAATTGTGAGTTAAAATTGTGAATCACTGATGTAAATCGACAGCAGCTTTTCCAGTTTACTGAACCCCTATGCTAGCTTAGCCGGCTTCAAATTATTGACAAGCATCATTGGTGATTTACAGCATATCAAGATTTCATTGCGGTGGTCACATTCACTAGCTTAATATATACTGACTTTCCAGAAATAAAAAGGCTAAACCCAATGTTGTTTGTTTGTAACACACCTTGATGGTGTCAATGTTGCAAAATGTACTACTCCTCACAATTGTAGGTCATTTTGATTCAAACCTTCATCTCCAATCAATATTCTCCATTTGTGGCAGTAGATATATTAGATACAGTCTCAATGGGACTGTTTTTCACCTCACTGACCACTGGTTATAATCTCAGTCTAAATGATGCGTTAATGAGAGCATTTTAAAGGCTATGATGATGGCGAATGAAAGTGGATTTTCTTCGAAAGATGATGCGGTACAATGGAAGGAGTTAATGGTGGATGTCATATATGTTCCTGTGGTCATTTTTGGTAGGAAGCAGAACGGCTCTGTTGGCTAACAGAGTGTATTAACATTATTATGAGCTGCTAAAGTAGCCATTTGGGCACAGACAATGATCTCATTTACAAGCGACACATACTACTGCTATTGATTGTATGTAGCAAGTTGATGTGGGTGTAATTTATGCACAGTAGGCAAAATTCTTGATATTGGATGTTTTGTGTTGATGTAGGATATCCAGTAAGCCATTGATGTCTGACGATTGAGGTCATTCATTACATTCGGCGTTATATTGACTCTCTGTTTGTATAGGTCATTTTTGCAGTTATGGACCGCAAGGAATGGTATCATTGAATCACACCATTCAACATTTTGTAAAAGAGTGCTAAAAAAACTAGTGCTCAAATCTTTGAAACAGGTGTTTGAAATTTAGTGTTAATCCCAGATTAAACATGGACTTTATCTGAACTGTTTTGTATGAATAAATTTGACATACAGAATGTTTGTAGATGATAAATATATCGCAGATGAAAATGTGCAGTTAAAAAATTGCATAGGATCTATCCAATCCTGTGGCTGTCAACAGGAGGAGAATAAACTTATCATATATATATTTACTTGGAGAGGTAGTGTTACAATGATTTTTAGAGTTGCAGTCTCACTAATACTTAATTATTCTTCCTTTTACTGGATTTTCACTTCTAGTAATTTCTACATTTACTTCACAATTTAAGAACTGTGATAGTTTGAACCCTGTACACACGATAATCATATTATTCAAGTTTAGCCTGTCTATTCAGCCAAACTCTGTAATTATCTCACTAGGCAATTTGGGTTTAGGTGGGTTACTTTTGCAATGCGAGTGATGGCAAAAATATGTAAGTATTTGTTTTCAAATTGTGTATTAATATTCCCAAGTTGACTGGCTCCTCATAACTCAAAACTAATGTGTTTTTATGAACAACAATGAAAACCATTGGTGAATGGTTACAACATATCCATCATTTGAATTGTTGATCAGTGTGTACTTTCTGAGAAACAAATATATTTTTGCCCACACGGCACACGCTGGACCAGATTACAATGTTCAATATTATTCATGTTATAATTACAGGTGATTCCGGAGTTGGCAAAACAAGTTTCCTTTTCCAGTACACAGATGGCAACTTCAACAGTAAATTCATCTCCACTGTGGGAATTGACTTCAGAGAGAAGAGAGTGGTAGGTTTTCATTAGTTAGTTTCAGAGAAATAAGTTTTGTTTTTATTAAATTTCCTAGGTACACAAGAAGCAACTCCTTTTGTAAAACCACTAACATTTTAACCAAAATGGCATTTTACATAAATCCACTAGACTTTGTGCTACCAAGTGAGTACAGATTCTAGTGAATGCCATTGCCTTTATGGTGCCATATTAATTATATAAGCCTATATTTTTTTGGATCACTGAAGCACTTAACAGAAAACTTTTCTTTAGTCCCATTGCTAACTCAATGGGTTTTTTTTTTTCATGGAATTAGGTAAAATTCTCAATTCACAATTTCAGCAATTCTCTTGGGTGACAGGCTGTTGTCTTTCGGCAATATACTTCAACCTGCTTGCTGTGACAAGTCTGTTTTTATGACGGTAGTGTGCTGAAAGACAGTCACAGTCCTTTCTGTCACAAAAATGAGCCTAAGGCTTTTATCTGGCATGTGAAATGTGAAGCAGCCTGCCTTATTAACTGTGACACACATGCTGTGTGATCCCTGATAAGTGTACATGTAATTACGGAGATAACACTGCAGTCTTGTGATGAAGGCAGGCAGCTTATTATCTTGTGCCAGAAATAGTACTCCCTGCTATAGAGACTTAGTCTGTTGAACAAACGTTTGTTTTGCACATATGATGGCTTTTCTTGGAAGAAGGCAGACATGCCAGATGATATTTGTCATATTTTTCTGAAAGATAAAAGCATCAAAGGCTGTTATTATTGCCCGTCTTTATTCTTGATTCTCGTTTGGATATTTTCTTAGGAGTTTTTCGTCATAACACAATACACATCACATTCTAAAATAAGTTATTCTTACTTGGTTTACAAGGTTTGTTGAAATCAAAATCCGAGATTAAAGCTAATTAATCAGCAGGTTCCACTCGATAAACAATGTCTTAAACCACACTATGGCGGGATGTATGGCTTTTTTACAAATCGGGGGTTTTGAGGACTGTTTTTCTTGTATTCCAGTTTGATTCAATCAAAATTAAAGAATGTATGCTTTTTTTCCAGGTGCATAGATTACCAACAGTGGATGGAAATCCAGGTCGAAGTCAAAGAATTCATTTGCAGTTGTGGGACACTGCAGGACAAGAAAGGTACCTATAATACTGTCTCACATACAAGTTTATATTCATGTGTATTGACTTTGCATGAAGTTTGTTGTGCACTTAATTAGTTTCATATATCTCTGGACTTAATTTAGGTTTCGGAGCTTGACCACTGCATTCTTCAGGGATGCCATGGGATTTTTGCTCCTGTTTGATCTGACCAGTGAACAGTCATTCCTGAACATTCGCAACTGGGTTGCGCAACTGCAGACCCATGCCTACTGTGAAAATCCTGACATCGTACTTTGTGGCAACAAGGCGGACCTTGAGGACCTCAGAGTTATTGATGACGCACGCATCAAGGAACTTGAAGAAAAATATGGGTGGGTGGTGTAGAAATATGTATAAATTTAACAGGTTCTTAATATATTGGCATTCGCCTAGGAGATACCATGCAGTACTATTGTAGAGCAGTAACATATTGACTGATATCTCACCACCATATTGTATTGTTTATTGTGCAGAATACCCGAAAAGTATGGGTAAGTTATTGTGCTACACTTGGTAAACTAAAGCTATTCCATTAAGCCAGGCATTATGACCAATTTTATTTCGGGCCTGAGAAGTACATTGCGGGATAATTGGTTCTGCTGTTAATTGGCATTGTGCACATAGAATCATATTGTGAATTTGCGCTTTGTTGATTGCACTGCATTTTGTTTTAAGATCTGATGAACTAATAAACGTACTTGAAATTTGTGTAGGATGATTCTTTATGTTGTCATGATCTTGTTTTCTGCACAGGTTGACGTATTTCGAGACAAGTGCAGCGACAGGTCAGAATGTTACAAAAGCGGTTGAGACCTTGTTGGACCTTGTCATGATTCGAATGGAAAAGACAATTGACACAGGATCTATGGGGATGAAAAATGGTCGCAAGATCGACGGTCAGTATGATCTCACTGAGACCAAGGAGGAATCTGGGTGCGGTTGTTAATAGGGTAAAACAAAAGAAGGGTTCTTACTGGTGAAATACTTCTTGATGTTGTTAGGTGTAAATAATTGTTATCTATTCACGCATTCCCTTATACATAATTATGTTTATTATGTCGTTCATTTTGTGCTGTTAACTTTCGGATGACTCTCATTACATTGCCTATATCCAGGCACGGTCAAATGCAGTACTTGTTAAAGTGAGTATAATTTCCACATTAGCATGGCTTGTTCTTTATATTGTCTCAGTTAAGCTCATTTGGATGTTGTAAAGTATTTCTATTAGGTAGAGAAAAAGAGACTTAAAATGCCTGTGATTTATATAGTGGGTGCTATTATCATCTTTTGTATGGTTAGGAGGTTGAAAAATAAGGTTGTAAATGTCGAACTAAAACTGAAATATTTGAAGCATGTTCGGAAGGTCATGAATCATTTTCATTTCTCTAAAATTTGAGCAATTAAACAGCTGTTTGTATGTCTGTTATTTTATTAACATATTGATTGTTCTTCATGGTCCTCAAAACAAATTATGGAATGAGAAGTGAATTTGATGCTGTTATTGACTTTCTATTAAAGAAGAGCATTTTAGCATTTTGTTTTTTATCAGATCCCTTAAATATTGGTCAGATTTGACACTTGTGTTTTATACTTAAATTTGAAAAGCAAAGTTTTAAAAAATTGTTTAGAAATTTCATTTGTGAAAACTGCTGGAAATGAAAGTGTGATAACCAAGCACTGTGCTCATTTGCACAAACATCGAACAGCTGAATTGGACGCACTGTGTTCCTAGATTGCTAAATATTACTTCATCCAGCATTGCTGAGTAGTGAAACCTAACTAGTGAGTGTTTATTGGGCAAACATTTATAACCTTGTTGCTGATCTAGTGAATTACAAGAAAATCTCTCTATGAATGAAAAATGTGCCTGGATTAAAAGTGTGTCCACATATTGTCTATTATTCATCTTTCAGTGAATGGTGTAGTCAGTCTAGTTTACTGATAAAAGAAGTTTTGTGGCATTAAGACTATTGCTATGTTGTTAAGTTTGAGACATTGATATTACTGAACCTGTCGTTAGGAAGTATTTATAAGACCTAATCTGCAATTTGAAAATATTTTCATGGCATGTTCTTTTGCTTTTTCAAAATTAAAGTATTGACGAATGTTAAAATTAACCATGAGAAGTTACATGTATGTAATTTTTATGCATTGTGTCCATGTACTTGTTGGCAATTAAAAGCCAATTACCAGTGTATCTAGGCCTCGGGGCATCAATTCAGAGCTATTCAGGTGGGGATGTGGGGGATATATTTGTGCTTTGTTAAACAGCTTTACACTTGATATCACATATCAGTACAAGTTTATAAGTTTGGCATAAATGATCCACCATTAATTTACCTCTTGGCGAGTGTCCGTGCTATAACTGCTACTACTATGAGCGAGGGAAAATCACAGTGGGACCGACAAAGTAGGCCTGCATCAAGAGAAATCGACGCCCCTGTATAATGTAGCTAACAATATTGTATGTCAACAACTGGTTATTGTATTGTTTATAACCATGGTTATATTATGGCAATAGGTTGTTGTTTCATGAGCTTATTCAAATCAGTTACTTTATTAATTTCTTGCAGGCCTCTCCAGTCTCCTGTATACATTAAGATGAGGCATAACTGGTGAAAAAAAAAAAAAAATCTGTTGAATTATTTTCTTGTTAAAACTTTAACTCATTTATTGTCTTAAAATGTTTTCCATTTCTTGTTGATAATTTGTAGTTGCAAATAAGCAACTTACAGTGCTTCAGTTTGAAAGCGCAATTGTTGTGTATAAAATAGTATATATTTTCTAGTTATATTTATGTTAGGGACTCTTAGCTTGCTCTGCTCTGGTAGCTTTTTAAGCTGCTTACATTCCATTGTGATATATACAAAGGCCTATATTCACTCTATTTTTACATCCGAATCTTTTAATATTATGAATATTTTATAATCGTATTTCTTTGTAAAACATGAACTTGCAGAAATTTGGGTTGAATTTTATGGTTTGTAGCAGTTGCTTTGTAAAATTGACACACATCGTGAATTAGAAATAGTTTATAAATCAAAGGGTTTACAGCGCTTCAGAGCTTTATGTCTGTTCAACATATATACATTTAATTGGATGAATGATGTTATTGGTAGATCCACTGAGCCTCTCTTGCTCCGAAGAAGCTGACTAGCTTAACTGCCAATTAAGTGGTGTCCTCTAGATCTTTGAGGGTAATTGATGTTACATGCCATATATGAATTAACAGCCTTTCAGCCTCTCCAACTTGCCAAGCAAAAATTAAAAAACTTATTTCAAGTGCAATTTTTGGTGGCGGTGCTGTAGTCTTTATCACATTGCCATCTGCGAGTGGTTTTAATATTTACAAACTTAAATTTTCTTTAAGACTTAATTAGTGACAAATATTGTTGCAAGTTATTTATCAGCCGATATATTAACTGTTGTGTAGTATTAAATTGGATTTAATCATGGAACTGACTGAGGGCTGTTCCATTTAAATGGTGGGGTGGGGGTGGACAGGAATATTTACAAACATCCCCTCACCCCCAGCTTCGTTTTTGAACCCTCCCTCTCTCCCCTTCCTTTTTTAATGAAGATATAAGAAAATACTGGTCTTCCACCCCCTCCACGCTTTTTCAAAAAGCTTCCTGTCCACCAGGACTCTGCCCCCACCCCCGTTTTAAATGGAACAGCCGTTATATTTTGTGGCAGTGACCTAGGTTACCTGCTTCAATGCAGCTTCTTTGGGGGGGAGTGAGATTCCATTGCAGTCCTTTGTAGAACTAGGTTCTCAGTTTATATGTCTGTATTATGTAGATATGTAATAATAAATTCTTCTCCCCATGAAAATATATTGTTTTGGATTATGAATATTGTTATTCTGTTACAAAGTTATTAGTAATAATGTGGGGTACAAGGGTTCTTTGCACGTAATGAACTGAGAAGTTATTTTTGTGAATAAATTTTAAAAACCAAAAAGAGGAATTTGTTTTGTCTGATGATGCTGGAGTGTGTAACTTTGGTGTATACAAGCAATGAGTTAATAATATTGACCATAATTTATTCTGCGGCTGATGGAACATGCTCTACAATATTGAAATAAACTTTTCACTTCAATATATCCATCGATGAGTGCTCAGATTGAGTTTTATTTTTTGGGTCATCTCAAGTGTAACAAATCAATAAAAATTGGACTGATGAATTGGCCTAGAGTCAAATATGTCAAGTATATTGAGTCTTTTCATGAAAATGTGATATATTCTTGCATTATAGCACAGATAAATACTGCACTTCAATATTAACATTTACAAAATTAAAGCTATAAAATTCATATCTTTATTAATAATGTCTTAAAGTTGAAATGACTTCAGGACATCAAAAATTAGTATTATTAAAAAAAAACTGTACAAATAGCAGCCTGAATAATAGGTCAGAGTCAGGTCAATCTATTTGACCAATCTGTTAGAGAAATTTTAATCCAGATCTCTGGTGCAATACTGTTATAAAATTATTTAAATAACATCACATGATGTTTTGATCTAAGAAAACCTGTTGTTAAGTCAACAGTTGAACCTTAGCGCTCATGCAATACAATCTATAGTTCTCGTAACAATGCTGTTTTGCACTACACAGCTATTCGTTCAGCCAATCAATATTTCCTGTAGCTATTGGTTGCAACATGGATACGGCCTACAGAGCTATCAGTGTACATAATTAAGACTGGTCTTCATTGCCTTCACAAATTGTGTTGTGATATTAAGTTTGAGGGGGTTACGCATACCTGACAGTCATTATGCATAGATAATTCTGGGCCAACACACCCAGGTTATATTCATCCTCAACCACAATGGTTAATTTCTGTTTATAAAACTACATGTCAGAGCAAGATGTAAGTTAAGAGCTCCAGGGTCATATCAACTGCCAAAAGAAACCCCACACCACTTTCACCACCATCAATCAATTTGAAATAGGAAATCAATGTAGTAAAATAACCCAAGAATTTACAGATAAAAAAGGTTATTTAACAGGCACTTTTAACAAACTATCATTATTAGGTAACTGATATTAGTACTGAAAATAAGCATTAAATGGCAATTTAAACAATAAAAGATGGGAACATGTTGGGCGCATCATTCTCTTGTTATCATCTCCGGTTACCAAACTAAATTAAAGTATGTGCTATGGAGGTATCATACGGTACATATTGGTACATCTTGGTAGCGACAATCCAAAGACAGCCACCCAGAAACAACTATGGCTAAGCCACTGCCATAACTGGGAAATAACCCATTCATAATCACAAACAAGCTGATGTAAAAGGCCAAGCAGCTGGCAAGATATGGAATATCAATTTTGTTTCATTGGAAATAATTGAAAGTACTTGGTATGCTAATTGCAAGGAAATATCTATCAGCGCTTCACAACAGAACTCAAAGCTTTTATATGTGCTGCCTGTCCAAATACAGAACCAAAAATTTTCCTCTCTTCTTCAAGTGACTTTTCCACTTCTTGAGCATTTGCCACAGCATGGACCATTGACTTAACAGCACGGCATACTTCTGGGGCACCTTGTAGATGTTTCAGCAACCACTGAGTCCCATGGGCTACAAATTCCTCAAGGTTGGTGTCATGGATAACTGCATCTGCCAAACCAATGTCTATCGCCTCCCGCCATGATACAACCTTAGCGGTGCTCAAGAGAGTCAAGGCTGTCTGACGTCCTACAAGTTGAATCAGTCTGGTTCCTCCTCCCCATCCTGTGATCAATCCCATCTTAGCCTGGACAAAGCCTATGGAAACTCTCTCAGACACGACTCGGAAATCACACGCAGTGAAAAGCTCAGATCCACCACCCAGAGAGCTACCATGCACCAAAGCCACACTCAACAGTGGTAGAGCTTGGAGTCTTTGCAAGGACTCCTGCATAAACTGACACATCAGAACGCCATGGCCATCATCTGCCAGATTCTGCATTAAGTTCAGGTCACCCCCTGAGCAGAAAGAGTCTCCAACACCATACATAATCACACCTTGTCCATTCTTCCAGTTTTCTAGGTCTGTAACAATGTCTCTGAGATCTACCATCATTTTCCCTGAAACATAGAATCGTACAATTAGTATCACAATAATGACATTGTACAGCTACTGATGAAAATTCTGTTCTGAACAAACTAGCAAATGACCTTACCAGACATGGCATTTTTCTTCTGTGGTTGATTTATAATTATAGAAGCAATCCCAGACTGATCATCTTTCTGTAAATCAATAGATCCTTTTCCAATTTTTGACAGTACGTCTCGCGCATTTGTGCTGTCACATAAACAGCGACTTGAATTGAACAACTGCGACCGAAAGTGCTGTGTGCCAACATCTCCTGAAAAAACAATACATTGTAACCCTTAACGTTGCATAGCGAGTTAAGAAATGACCAAAATGGAATATATTAAATTCCTAACTATAAATTATGCACAGGACATTGCTTGCAAAATCCAAGGCACTGTAACTATCAAAATTAATTATCACCTATTATGTAATATTGTTACTTATTATTGTATGCATAAAGCTGGCTTTCCATATGTCCGTTTTTTCTGTCTGTATATCCGTCATCCGCATGTCCGTATACGGACAGGATACGCATCCCTTTGATTTTAATTAATGACTTTCCATAAATCTGTTTTTTCCTCCGTTGTCCGTCATCCGCAGTCCGTATTTTGGCGATACGGATAGGGGGGCGATTTTTGCGGATAACGGATGGCCTGGCAAGGGCAAATTACCAAAATAAATTGCATTTAACACGTGCAATATATCCCTCTTTCATTGACGAGATTCTCAAAAAAATTGCAATCGTAGTTAAGTGGTTAGCTCTGTCATTAATTAACCCTCACCTTTTATGAGTTAATTGCAATGAATTGTTGAAGAATTTCAAGGGCACAAAAAGACATGTTTACAATAAATAAATAGGTAAATTAATAAACGAATAGGTCTAAATAAAATATGTTTTCATTTGAATATATGTAGTGTAATACACACTTGACTGCAGTTAAGTGATAAAGTAATGATATTCAAGAAAATAAATATTGTGAAGTATTTTTCTTTTCTTTTTTCCAATAGTTTTCAATAAGAAAAAAAGTGAGATTACTTAACTTTCATTTAAACTTTTCGGTCATGATTTGCATTTAAATAGGCCTATTTACCTATCTTTCTACCTACCTATCTATCTATCCAGCTATCCAGCTATCTATCTATCTATCTATCTATCTATCTATCTATCTATCTATCCATCGATATATTTACTTATCTAGCTATCTACCTACCTATCTACCTATCCGTCGATATATCTACCTATCTACCTATCTATATATCTATCTATCTAGCTAGCTAACTATCTATCTAGCAATATATCTAGCTATCTATGCAAATATTTAGCCGAACAGGTAAGTACCTAAATTATAGTAGAATCTCGCGATTAATTATTTATTTAATAGGCCGCAGGAGCGGCCCCGTAGGGGCCGCCCGTAGGGCTTTTATGACTAGAGATTGGCCAAACACAAAATCTACTGTCATGCTATTCTCAGATGACCGGATCGAACTATGTTGTCCTAATTAATCTGCACGGCCATGATGCGCACAAAATAATAATGACCTACTTACACAAAAATCATTCTTTACTTAGAATTTTCCTGACAAACTTGAAGAAACTCACGTTAGAACTCGGTTAATGACCATTTCTAGGTGATTCCAAGACTGGACAAGCAGTAGAACTATGGTTTTGAATGTTTCATGGGACATGATGGGAGCCATGTCCATTGCCATGAGGCTTGTCAACTAAATGAACGTTCGACCAATCAGAGTAGAGCTTATTTCTTTGCAAGGCCATTTTGCAAGGCAACGAGCTCTAACAGACTCTGTGATTGGCTGTGGCAGTTAGGCCTTAGAAATTAATGCATAAGGCCTCATTGTTCATCAGTAAGACTACGCAAGCAACGAGCAGAAGGGAATGAAATAAAGCTTAATTGCAGAAGGAAATATGAACTAACAGTAATGCAAACAACACCAACCTGCAGTCCATTGATAAGATATCAATAAGGAAAGAGAAGGCCGTTATTTTCGGGAAAAGCCCTAAAATAGTACCAGGCTATAAATAGATGTGGGCGTGGCCTAATGCAAGCACGTACTTTTGTTTACAAATGAATCTGTGTGTTGACAACTCGGTTTTGACAGCTTGCTGATAACCCGATTTTGATAGCTGATTAGTCAAATAGGTGCAGTTCGATTTCTCCTGTGTCAGAAAATGTTACCAACAGAAACAGCTTAATCTAGTGGATGACCATAATGATTACATCAATGACTTCAATACAACATTCAACACCAGTTGAATAAATCACTTCAGTGAAATTGACCGCGACAGTGATGCTAATGAAACATCATGGGTTTTAAACATACAACAGAATATCAATGATGAATATGTATTTTCTGGATTTTGTTTAGACACTGAAATTTAATGTCACTAATTTTCATGCTATTTCCTATAAATGGCATGTGGTATGACAGTCGCTAACCATGTAGACCAAAATTGCTACTTAGGTATTTTCTGAAAACTGTTTGGTACAATATATTTAAATACGTCTGAATTTCAGTCTTATACACTTTTCTGGTGTGACATGACAGTTGCTATCCAAACTAGTATCACAAATTAATTAATCAACCTTGCAAACATTATTTATTTATGTGGACTATATAACTATAACATTCACTTAAAGATAATATATGATAAACCTGAATATATTATCTTTAATATAAATATATTGTCTTTAGGTATATTTAATATCTATCTATATAAATACACAATTCATTGCATCAACAATGCAATTTAATTTAATTTTGTTATATAGAAGAACCCTTAAGTCAGGGGCAGATCCAAAATTGTTTGCAGTGTTCCCTCTAATTTCTTATGCACAGTGATGTATTAGGCCAAGAAGGGGAGGGGGGCTAAGAGCCCCCTAGTTCAGTTACTGGACTAAGAACCCCCCTTAAACCGCCCCCCCCCCTACCTTTGAATCTGCTACAGCTCTTAAAAAAAAGGGTATAAAAATGCCATGGTACATGTACATGACACAGGATTATCCATGCGGCCCCTCATGCACATTGCATTATCATATTATTTTTATTTTTACATACACGAACAAGGCTAATTGCATAGTAGGCCTACTATATTACAATTCCAAGGGCTGAGAACTAATGCTGATTGGCGCAGGAAGTTTTTAAGGCAGTAACTTGCCCTTATATGAACCCTTATCATCCAGGTAATAATTGCAATTAACTGGCAACTTTGAACAAAATATATTGACATGTCAATTACAATTCAGTTAGACACTAGGAGACTTTTTAGAGACAGTTAATTCCAATAAATTAGCTTATTTTGAAAGGTCTAGAGTGGTCTACACTACTAAACGCACGTACATATGGAAAGGTATAATACGGACAACGGATGACGGACAACGGATGGGTAAAAAACGGACAACGGATGACGGACAGACGGACCGCAAAACGTTTATATGGAAAGCCAGCTTGAGGCACTCACCACTCACTGTTTCAATAATTCAAATAATCAAATGCACCAATAATGTAAAAAGTAAATATTAACACAAGATAGCTTGCTGAGACTTAGAGCCTGAAATATGAGACCACAATAACATGAGTCCCCATTATTATTGAATATACTGTGACTAAATTTTTACAGTCCAAATAAGTCATTAGGCCATGAAAAATGTCATTGAAATCTAATTTTTTTAAATGTCATTTCATGAAACGTACCCGTCCGTATAGCTGCTCTGAATAGAGTTCTAAACATAATCGAAAGGGCAGCAATAACTTATGATTCCGATTTTTTGGTCAACTTTTTACGGGACTGCAGCACTGTCAGAATTTCCAAATGACCCCTCGGTTCGCTGTTGGTTCGTTCGCTGTCAAACTGACCCACCATGCAGCCCCGCTTTATTGACATTGCATCGTATACAAATACCTGTACCAGAGATGTCTTCTATTTGCTGCATGATATTTTTATCTTGCAGTCTATGACCATTAATTTTTTAATATTATTGGAATACGTTACGTTGTTATATTTTCTTTGTTTTTACATGTTAATTAATAACGCCTTTGCTTCGAGGCCTGTTACTTGTTGTCGTTGATCCAAAATTCAAAACCTGTGGCGGGTGAGAGTTCTTTGAAATTAGGCTTTGGTGTCGTGGTTATTCTGTTGAATTTCATCAGAATTATTTGATTTAGTAACAATTAACTTCTGGTTCAGTTTTTTCATCAAGTTTTCAAGATCTCGGGTGGAAATAGGCAGCGATGTGCTTAACCGGGTAGACGTATAGACTACATACTGTCTATTGCATGTTCACTGCACTCCTGCACACTGCAGCACAGTGTTGTCATTAATGCCGAATATGCCACTTCACGCTCGTTGTGTTCAATTGTTGCCAGTTTACCTGTGCTTGTTTGGTGTTCCGTATAAAACTTGACCATGAAAAAAAAAAAAATGGAAGGGGGGGGGAACTACATCAAAGAAGCATATATCCCTCTTCTTTTGCAATCAGCATATTGACAGATTTCTTTTTTATGACAATTTTGTGCGTTATGTTATGTTTTCTAACAGATTTGGCGATTCCTACAGATTAGTGTGCTTCCAGCACAGTACAGACTACAGTAGATGGTGTAACGCAAGTTTGCGCGATCATGCAACTCTGTGCGGTTTTGTTGATTTCGCACAAATTTGGGCGAAAATGATTAGCAAGGCAATACAGGCGCGTCGTCCACCATTGCCTGCCTATGGGAAACTTTGAGGTGGAATTGCTCAACAACAGACTAGTAAATCTCAAAACAGACTGGTAGAATTATGTAGCCACTTCTCCGAAGTAATCCTGTCCTATCTTGTGACTGGCAGCGCAAAATTGACAGTCCCATCGCATTTTAAGGAATTTTCGTACTCAATCGAGTTAATGTGCTCGCGATAGGTGTTGTACAAGACTTTTCGCTAGCATAACCATAGCTTGTCTCGCAAATTTGCGAGAATCTAACAGATTTCGGCAGATCGCATAAATGTGTGTGAATCCAGTTGCAATTGCACAAAATTGCGCGTTCGCGCATATTTGCTTAACACCATCTACTGGCAATATCTTAGGGAGCTGCCCCGCCCGGGCTTGATTAAGGAGTTACTCGTTAGTCACAGGGCCAACACTGCTACATTTAAATAAAAATAAAAATCCCAGATAACAGATTCCTTTGTATGATTATTTAAATATGTCATAAAATTAGTTAGTATAAACGGGGCTGTCAGTAACTGTGCCCAAAAACAATTATTTATGATATAATCACACAATGAGGTCATTGAGAGTAGTTGATGACATCACATTTACATGACGTCATTAAACAATGATTAGGTATGTTACTGATAGCTCCCTCTATTGGTGAATAGTAGCCCATTGCCCATTTATTTTATTCTGGACTTGACCATTATTTTTTCAGGCTGAAATATCACAGTGGCAATGGATGTCGATTCTTGTATGAGAGCAGTCGTTCGTGCAACGAACCAATACTGCAACAATTCACTTCAAGAGAGTCATCAAATTCATCTTCAGGGGCATTTGGATGTAAGTGTCATTGCTTGTTCAATAGAGCATGTGGATGAACAGTCGTATGTGTAACTGAGTGAAATTAATTGTATCTATTGATATACCATGGACCCACATCCACCTGATAAAATGGTTAATCTTGTTCATTGCTTCTATTTTCAGATTCTCATGGGCTTGGCAGCTCAAGGAAAATGTGTTGGCCTTTTCCAACAAGATGAAATGTTGGCAACTGATTGCTTGGTTGCGCTCACTGATGTTCTAAATAACAGCTGCACAAATTCTAATCTTGCAGAGAAAGTGCTTACTCTTCTAAGCCATCTTGGTATGAACATTTTCTCTAGTGTTCCGCAGTCATTACTGTAGTATTTGCGGATGAAACTAAAGTAATATATAAAAATTAAAAAAACAAGTATAACAAGCATACAGAATCATAAAATTAATATGTTGCTCAACAGTGTTTAAAAACAGTGCATTTTTTTTCAATTTCCATTTTTTCGGTTTGTTTATTTACATGTACTCTAATGTAACTTATACATAAGTGGATTGCTGCCATGTGCATGTTGATTTGTACTTGTTTACAGTCAAAGATGAAGAAGTGAGGAAGGTCTTGCATTCCACTTTCAATGTCACAGCTTGTCTCGCCAATCTCCTTAAATCCAATGAATTATCACACGCAATGACTTCTGAATGTGTGAAACTGATGCAGCAAATCACATACAAATGTCACATCAGTTATCATGAAACTTACATCGAAGATCTGCTGTGGTGGTTGATCAAAAAGATGCAAGTACACATTTGACTTTCGTTGCATTTATATAACCAAAAAAAAGTGCTGATACACTTAAAGCAAGGTTTACTTATTAAACTATTGATATTTGTGTTTTAATTTGCTGAGGGAGGCCCCTTTTAAGGTCAAAGGCTATCAAGGGGCCACCCAATTATATATTTAGAAGTAGACACTTCTCAATTAAGATCTCAAGATTTTGTCAAAGTCAGTTTTATCTTTTCCATGTTTATGTAATTTCAGTTGTTTTGTCTGTTTTATTTAGTCTACAGACTTAGTTTTACTACCACCTTTTCATTGTTCTTAGTTGCACCAAAAGCGATATGTGTCATAATTGATGTTTTTTTTTTTCAAGCTTATCTTCTTATTTCTATGAATTCTTCTTGCAGCAAAACTTCTGATCATGAATTCACACAACCTTGTCTTGGTCTCTTGGCTAACTTGTGCAGGGAAAACTTTTCTGTTCAAATGTCTATCAAAAATATGGTGAGCCTTAGACAGTCTCTACCTTTTATCATTCATGTAATATGTTGGTTTTTAATTTAACTGGTGCAAGTTTTAGCTATGTGGATTTAATTTCAGGATGGCTTCAGATCATTTTGTAAAAGCTTGGTTGGAAAGCTCTCCCAGGCTGATCACAGTGTTGCCGTGTTCTCTCTGTCGATTTTGGCCAGCCTTTGTTTGAATGATGAGTTTGGTGCTGTGGTGAGTGAATACTGGTGTACATTATTAAAGCCAATTATTGTCCTAAGATTCATATATATTGACTCTTGAAGTCATCAAGAAGTCAGGCATGTAGTTTTGGATATCATACACCTGACAGTAATATTTGCTTCATTTGCCATTCTAGGTATTTCGCTCAGAAAATGTGCATCAGACTTTTCAGCTCATGTTCAAAATTGTCACAGGAAAGACCAACACCAGTCGTCGATATGTTGTTGACCTTTTCGGAGATTTGCTGAAAGACAGGAAAATTCAAAACACTTTGGTTAAGTATGTATGATTTCATATAACTCTCCTTCCATCTAGTAATTTTACTTAGTACTTGATGATTATATCTTGCTCTTTTTATTTTTCTGTAGTTTTAAAGGTCTTGGTCCTGCCCTGGAGAATATCCTCAAACTTTTGAGTTCATCTAATCCAGACGTTGTTGCTAAAGTGAGTATAATACGTAAATATGTGACAACTTCAGCCATTTACCTTGTCTATTATCTCTACTCATGTTATTGTTATGTCTTTTGTGATTTTGACATTGTTAGCTTTTGGAGCTGTTGCTACTGTTCTGTCGGGTGAATGGACTTCGAGGCAAAGTGTGCAGAGTCGTTGTCCAGGCTATACAATCTCCCGATCAGGATCCTCTACATCTGGTCATCCAATGGGCAGCTCAGTCTTTGGACACCCACCAGATGGCACCATTGTTGGCCTTAGATTTTGTAAGGGAAATGTATGAGGTGAGTGATGTTGCTGAAATCAACTTTAAAATGAAATATATTCACGTAAATTGTACGTTAATGATTTGAGAATGTTGAGTGTTTTAATTACTTACAAACCTGGTTATTGCTATGTTTATTGGACAACAAAATAATGTAATTGTTATAGCTATGGTAAGCTTTAAATGGAAATTTATATTCATGAGGTTGGTGTTTTGTTTAACCAGGTTGTTGTAACTTTGTAACTCACTGTTTATTTCTGTGAGGATTGCTGGAATTACATCATAAGTTTGTTAGATATATATATGCTACATGGCATTTACCCCCATTTTTTAGGAAGCCATTGATCTCAACGTGTTGAAGTCATTTGGGCAGGCCACTGTTCAAGTGATCCCACTTGTAATAGAAATTTTCAAACAAGAAAATCATGCAATTGGTCATCAGCGTAAGGTTGAGCGTGCATTACGATTACTGCTTGGTATCCTTTGAGTATAATTTATTTTTAAAAAACCTGTGGCTTCATTGTTAAGCCAATATAATTATGTTGTTGTGATATGTTATCAAAGGTCTTCATTGTATACCTAAACATGTCTTGAAATTTTTCTGTTGCAAATAATGCTGTTTATTATATATATATAATACTATTATGCTGGTACAGTAATCTCTTATCCCCCTTTGGATATTTCTAGTAAAACTGTACTTTAATATATTATTATATTTCTCCCCAACTGAGCTGTAATAATGGCAAACAAAATTTGACTTGATACGGAGCAATTTCTGTATTTTTCCTTGACAGTAAAATCAGTTCTCTGTAATGATGAAAGTTTGTGCAGGGACATATGTCAGGTCATTAACAAGGAGCTGTGTGCAGGTATTGTTGAAGATCAGATGAATCACAATCGAATCACTTCCACAAGCCAAGTACCTACCTTCAATCAAGATGCCAGGTAAGTTTAATGTTACTATGCAATAGGGCTTATCCATTTGAAATGGGGGCTGGTGGTGGGGGACAGGAAAGTTTCCTGACTTCACACCGTCATGCCAACATATGCCCCTCCCCTTGCCTTTATTTTTTTAATAAATAAAAAAATATAGCATAGCAGTCAACTCAGAGCAATATTTGTTAATACTATCATTTACACTCCATTGTATTGCTGGCCCATTTATTACCGAAAACATAACCATGTTTCTAAAATGCCATTGTTTTTTAACGTTGCAGGGAAATCCAGGCTGACATTGTCTTTTACTGTTTACAACTTATGGTGAAACTGAAGCTAACAAATTCTGCCATGAGTAACGCCTTGAGATCATTATTGCAGGTAAATTGATGCATGTGCCATCTGGTGGAAACTCCCTGAACTACAGGGAAGTGAAATAGAATTAGTGTACAACAAATACCTTTATTTGAAGACCATAGTCAGTCATGACTGAGTGCAGCAATATTTTTTGAAAATTTTTAGCCTTTGAAAAGCTCTGCATGGGGATCCTGGCTCCAAATCCTGACCTGGATCCTCTTTATATACAGGCTAAAACCTAATTGGGCATGATTGATAGAATAGAACTTTAATATGGGGTGTGAATAGCATCTCATCATTACATCTGCCATCGACACGTAGTAATCTGATTCAGTCACTGTGGCAACGCAATAAAATATATGATTGAAGAATTACATTGTTTGCTTTTCTTTCAGGACTCTCGGTTGGTTCCATTTTTGTCTTTCGGAATCAAGTCCTCCAAGATGGAGAGGGTTCACATGTCTTTGAAATTGATGGCTATCGCTCTACAGCTTGATTCGTTTCCTTTGGCGATGTAAGTAGCATAATTCAGTTGATTTGTAAACTGTGATGCTTGACATTTATATCATGACAAGTAGGATTTTGGATAAACTATGGTAAGATGGAGACACTTAAGATTGCAATGACCTTGAAAAAAATATTGATTTTTGGGTAATTTTTTCTCAAGTAAACCCCCAATGTTTATACGCGCTGGAGTATTTACTTCTCTTAAGATAGTGAATTGCAGGATTGTAATTGAAGAAGTATGGTGTGCAATGCATGATTATTGTATCTGTAGATTGGCAGACAACATTTCTGTAAGTAACAGCGACGCAGGCCATAAAAGGAAGCACATGGACCGCACAGGCAATGGAGATGCGGACAGAGCTGAGGATCGAGTTTGGAAATTGCCAAACCAGGCGGCCAACCACTCGGGGTCAGACAGTCTATCATCGTCTGTTAACAGCAGTGAACAAGATGCATCGTTGCAGAATCTCATTAACAGAATGCAAAATGCCTTAGAGGTTTGTACATCCTTATATTTGACATGTTATTCATATGTGTCATTGCAGTTTCAATTCAGTCACTAATTACATAACCTTGACAACAAATTCAGGCGTATATTACTAATATCTACAAGAACATTTTTAGATGTTGCATTATATAGATAAATTGGAGTAGTTTTTTTGATCATGAGTAGTTTTTGATCTGTTCACTTCAGCCTCGTGGAGTAATATTTTCTACATTATTTTCAGATCAAAGATGTGAAGACATCTGAAATACTTAATGTATATGAACACAGACTTCAGTCTTTGCAAGTACGGAAACACCTTTTTCGTTTAAACAATAATTTTATTTTTGGAAAAATTCGTGATATATGCTCTTTTGTTTCTTGGTAAATGAGTATGCAAAGCGATTTTCCATTCCAGACCAAAGAAAACCATCTCCAAGACTTGTTAGATGCTAAAACGTTGGCTCTTTCACAAGCAGATCGTGTGATTTCTCAGTACAGAGGGCGCTGTGCTCAAGTCTCAGCCGAGGTAATAATCCCAAACCATGAATATTTTGTATTTCAAAGACTCCAATCTCCATTTTCATTTTTAATGAAAACTTTGAAAGAACTTAAATACTTAATTTACATTTTTGTATGACAGAATACAAAGTTATGTGGTTTGCTGAGAGAATACGAATCTCATAATGAAGAAAACAGGGACAAGTTGAGTGCACTTGAAGTCGAAAAGGTGCAGATGCAACAGGAAGTTGATCAAATGGAACAGGATAATAAGAGGTTATTCTATGTTGAGTATATTTTGCTGGATTTCTAAATGCAGGTTATTCTAACATTCAAACCAGTTGCATTGAGACACTCAAAATCTGAGTCATGTATGAAAAGTGGATCTGTAAATTATGAAGAGTCCGCTTGTCAAAGCAATTAGCTGCCTTACTTAGAAGTCAGAAGAAGTATTTCAGTGATGCTTCTCAACTATATATGACCATTTGAAAATATAATGCACTAATCATTCTGATTGTCTTTTTGTAGATTAGAAGATATCGCAGAGGAGTATGATGACCTGATGCAAAAATTTGCTGAACAGACAACAAGGTGTGCATTTGTGGCTTCTGAATTTAATTCCCTGGTGTACTACTTGAAATCGACTATGCATTTGCAGTTGGTGTTTCAGAACATTTATTCAATTTCTCTCTCTGTTGTAGATTAGAAAATGCACAACGATCTCTAACGACACTGAAACAAGAACACCACAGCCTAACAGAGATGCATGAAATGCTTCGGAGACATAATGAAACACTGAAAACCCAAAACGATGCGTAAGTATCTCTACATGCAAATATGCTCATGATCCACCCCACTAACTAGTTCTATTCCACATTTTGTTATGTTACCTACTTGAAAATTTCTATTTCTCAATTTTCAGAGCATCCCAACAAATTATTAAGTTGGAAGAGAAACTGCAAACAACATCATCACAACTTAAGGAGAAGGAACAGAAGGTTTATGGTTAGTGGCTAGACTCACATCTTTAATTTCTCTTTTATAAATAAGCGTTAAGAGTTCTTAAAAGACTAAAGGCTCTGTAAATATTTCCAGAATTGAAAAATGCCTTGAAGAAGTCAGAGGACAACCTAACAGCCACAAGCAAAGAAAAGGATGAACTAGAAGTTGCCCTGGATACTTTACGCGAGACTCTAGGCAAGACGGAGGGAGAACTCAAGCATATGAAGCATGAGGTATATATCCTGAGATTTATTATTGTTGTTTTCTATTACAGCAGAATCCCTTGCCTCGTCTCAACAATCATATGACTCTGGAGTCTGGAAGCTGGACCCGGGTTTTATGTATACAGTGTAACCTGCCCTAGTGGTCACCTCTTTAGAGCAGCCACCTGGCCTAAGTGGTCAGTCTGATTCCCCCCAAACGAAATACTATGTAAATGCACCTGGATTTAGCAGCCACCTCCATTCTGTGGCCAGCGGTCACTTCAACACCCTATGTAGTTCACCCTGTACTTAGTGGTCAGTTGCCCCCTTCATAACAGACCAGTGGACCCATAAAGTCTGGTATTGTGAAATAATGCATCATATCACCCATTCAGGTGTAAAATGACAACACTTTGAAGCTGGAAGCTTCATCTTAAAACCTGGGGCCGGCCCCCGATCTGAGTCTTACATATTTTATAAAGCAATGACATTAAAGTTAGAAAAGGTTAATATTAAATATCAGTAAAATCATTGAATGCAATACTTATATTATACAAAACAATACAAACCGGGTTTGCATGATCTACACCTGAATTCAGCAGCCACTTTGGCTACTTCCCTTGGCTGACCACTTAACACAGGTTGCACTGAATTTGAGTCAGTCTCAAGCATGCATCAAAATCATAAATTCTGCCTCAAACCTTGTGGCTTCAGGTTGAGTTAGACTCATCATAATGGAAGCACTAACAATATACGCAAACGATTATTAGAAATGATTGTATGTTATGAATTAAAAACTGCGCGCCAATGCACTTAATGGTCAAGAACCATTATAACATTGTCTTGAGACTGTCATTGTTAAAATGCAAATTGTGAGGAAAAGTGTCATGCTTGATTTCATATAATGTAACTTGGAAAAGTTGATACTCATTATATTTAATTGTCATTTCCTTCAGATAAACACACTGAAAATTTTATGCCGGCAACATGAAGAAACCATACAAGAAAAGGAAAGTGTCATTCGAAACCAGAAATCAACCTTGGATAAACAAGCGCACATAAAAAATGTCATTCAAGGACTATTTTCTGGCGACTTAAGTGAATTAGGTTTGGGCAAGTGAGATTGCTAAATGATGTATTAGTTATTTTGATATTGTGAATAGTGTACATAGCTCGTCTAGTTACACTTTGTTAAATATTATGACGGAGTGCATTTGAAAAATAGATCTATGCAAGTTATTCTAGTATGAATGTGGAGTAGATCATGCTTCAGGAGCAAAGGATATAATAACATTCATCTATTCTCATAATATTTCTTGTTCTTTGATCAATGTAATGCAAAAAATGACAATCACAACTCTAAATAAGTTTAACAAATATTTATTATACATGTATATTTTCATACAAAATAACTGCCAATACACCGAAGACAACATTACCGCAATTTTATCAACACATCTAATAGCAATACAGTACTCCGTTCACAAGAGGTGCATAGCAGAAATCTATATACATACATGATTTATACATTTTATGTTCCTTCAGCAAATAATGCGATTAGAAAACAAAACTGGCTCTTTAAGTTTATATGGTTTTCCTTTTTTTCGATTTTGTTAATACCCTAAATTCTAATGGTATTTTAATCTTGCCTGCAAGAAATGTTCAAAGATATATTACAAAATGTGTATTATGATATTATACTTGCAAAAAAGTTAACCTTCTATGACTAGGTATATGATATGAGCATATGTATTATTTCACTGCTAAATACATTTAATTTTAATAAGTTATTATACCTTATAAATTTTGTTTTATTCCGTTGGTGTCTGTTATGACCAATGGTCTAGATAAGCTATCAAATGACAGCAAATATTTTTTATCATTTGAAATAATTCCAATAACAATGAACATGGGAATGTCTGTTCAAGACTTAACAGTCATAAGTCATGTGAAACAATTCAAATATTGAATGCATTATTGTGATACAAAAATATACTGCAAATTTTCAGTCTTCATGATTTAACCACTGGTGTAAGCTTCATCCAACAAATATTTACTGCAAAGAAAAAAGGTTTTATCATCTGTTTTGTATGTGTTAAAGATCATACAAGTGTCCGTAAAATCCATTGCCAGCCTTTATTTAAAACAGTTATTTAATGAATTTTACAGATATATTAATCATTGCTTTTAACTAATTTATGATATTGTTAAATATTTGTATCGCATTATATTTATATCACTCTGGTTTTTGTCATATACAAAAATCTTGCATTATGTATGAATGTTAGATCATCATTGTATTAGTCGGAACTATTTTCAGTGTGTAAAAGTAGTACCCACCACATTGTCAAAACAGGGAGGTAGCTGACAATATCTCCTCTCTATCCTAGCAGGGCAGGGTGAGCCATCGTGCCTTCGATTATGTATCACTTGCCGACTTCTTTCTTGTATACTGTCATAGCCACAAGTTTTAGTACAGGATGACCAATCACCCCAAGGACCCAATACGCAATCAGTGGCTGAAATTGGAGGTAAAAATCAATTATTAATACTCTGTGAAACAGTATTACATTGTACAGAAGTATGACTTTGATACATTCATGTTCTTTGTACAATGTATTAAGCATTTTATATGGGAATAATGTAAATAAATGATGAAAAAACATTTTCCAGATTTATTCTTTTGATTTATAGTCATTCCATTTGAAAAGTGAGATGACCATCAAAAAAGAAGTGATTGCAAATTGTAGAATCATATTGCATTCAGACCTATTCAGGAAATTAGTGGTGCTTATATGCTGAGGATAACGGCAACTTCACTAGCAACTAATAGTGTAATTAACCAACTGAATAAATTTTAAGCTTTCAAAAACCAAAGTCGGTGAGCAAAGTGGCAAACCAACGTCCAATTGGCTGAAGTTTGTGAGTTTGTGGTTGTGTCCCAGACACATTAGATCATCTAAGAATTGCCAGTATGTTCACTACGAGTCCTCTGCTAGTGATGTGCTACCAAATGAAGCAGTGTATGTACAATCTATCATGGTGATTCGACAGTGCTGAATGTGCTGGTTTAGTACAAGTTAAGATGCTTTGACAGATTCGCAGGAGGATGTCATTTTACTCACTACATTTAGGGAGCTGACACTTTCTCTTGCGCTCCAATTTACGAGGACATTTTGTGCCTCCGTTTTGAGATTCCTGTATGATAGCACGCCGTCGATAACGATATCCACGACCGCAGCTGGCTGAGCAAGAAGACCAGGCAGTCCAGTCACTAACCTGGCAGTCTATGGCATCCTCAGGGCTACTGCTTTGTCCAGCTATTTAAAAAATTGTTGATTTGGACTTGAGTACTTGTATAATGGCACTTACAAGGCTCTAGATTTTTACTCATTTACAGAACAAGCGGCAACTGACCAAGCTGTTATTGGACAATATTATGCTATATTTTAGTTAAGGGCAAGCACGTGGCAAATTTTAAGTAATACTTACGGCATTCTGGGACTTTACATTTTCTTTTCTTCTCCAGTTTCTTAGGACATTTTTTCCCATCTCCTTGGGGAGCTATGAGAATTGATCTTCTTTTAAATTTATAAGATTCTCCACATGTCGCAGTGCAGCCTGACCATGTGGACCAGTCACTGACTTTACAAGATATTTTCTCAATTTCATTGTCTCTTTGGAAATTACTTTCGGTATTTGTTTCTTCATTTTCATTTTTATTCTCTTTGTTATCATTTTCTTCATCTGTTCCATTATTATTCTTTTTCTTCCTCCTGTTCTTTTTCCTTTTCTTGTTCGTCTTTTTGGATTTCTGGTTGTCTGGTTTCGGTGTCGTCGTCTCTTCTGCTACTGAAATGACATAAGCATCGATAATTTAGTCATTTAACTTGAACTCTATACAGCCTAAACAAGAGTAAATGAGTTACTTGAGACCATAGGAATGTGCTTGTCATAGCTTGCTTTCATTATAAGTGGATTACTTGATAATAAACTTTAAAGTTTTATCTGAGATGCTATATTTAATTCCTGGTATTACTTATTTTAAAAGGTTGAACAGAACCTATCACTAAAATCACACCAGACTGTTTATAATCTTATAGGCACTTGCCAAACTACGGAGCACAGTCAGTATAGAAGAGAGAAGGCTACAGACTTCGTCAGATCGCTCACCTTGCAGCAATGAACTAATGCCTAAAATTTCACCAAAAACCACAGATTTTTTTGCACAATTTGCACTGAACCCAACCCATCTTAACTGTTGCTATACAGTTAATTAATGTAATCATAGCATCAATAATATCGCTATTTGAAGGGGATTCCACACTGAAAATCGCTTTCTCATCTCAAGAGCAGCTGTGAGAGAAGTAGGCCAATGAGCGCACAGTAGTTGGGGGCATGGACTTGAGCTGACCAATCAAATTGCGGCAATGTAATGACTACTGCCACTTGAGGTGAGGTAAAAATAGATTTCGCAACTCTGGTACCTTCTCTTTCTCTATTAACAGCAATCATTTATTACTGTCGGCAAGCACCTGTGATAATCTGAATGCTTCTTAGCACTCACCTGCATTTGCAAAGAGGCACATTTCACTGCATTCTTCAAAAGTGCTGAAGCGATTGTTGTTTCCTCTGCATCCTCCATAAGCAAACTGCACACATTTGCCTTGCTCCGAGTCAAAGTAAAACCTGTCAAAGTGGCCTCGGCATCGACCAACATCCATTGGAAGTGCACAAATAGCTAAAAAAGAAAGAATTGACAAATATTAATGTTAAATATCGTTGCCTGGTTGCAAAAATGCTTGGCTATTATCAATGAGATACTGCAAATGACGCCAATGTGGGAAACATATTATGGATCTCCAGCTTGGAAAATGATCAGTGAAAGAACATGACACTCCCTTAGGACAGCTGGTTTATATTTTGTGTATCTTTGATTGAATGCTCACCAGTGAAATTTTTCATAGACATGGCTTTTTCGCAGTCCACAATATCTGCTGAGCAAATGCTCCTGTCCTGAGTCTGGCGAACACACTTTGTTGCATCTTCTTGTCTGAGGTAATAACGCCTCCTCTCGGTGATGCCTTTGCCGCAGGTTACACTGCACGGGGACCAGTCTGACCAAGCAGTCATGGCACATTCATCTTGTATTGTCTCGCAAGTATTTTCAAATCCAATGCAGTTCTCCACTTGCATACTGTCCATGTCGCACATTGCCTCGCTGCCCATGGGATGACGAAAGGACCTCTTGCGAACACGCTCCCCTACTCCACAAGTCACGCTGCACTGAGACCAATCTGACCAGTCTGTCACTGCACATTTAGCTGGAACAAAAAACAGATATATTATATTCAAGGTAAGCAAAGGTTCTTAAAAATATTAACTCATTTCTGCTCCGTTTTAGATTGGTAAGCCAAGATTAACTCAATATATAACAAATACCCAGCTCAGACAAACAAGTGCCTCCACTGTATTACATTTGCAATAGTCAGATAAAAATAAATCGTATGTAACAAAATCCTGTTGGATTATTATTTTCATATAGTCTCATGTGCTATGCATATGGAAGAAATGATTCTGTAATTTGTTGATGCAAAGTTCCATGCAATTAAATAAAACTATATAAATAATTATATCACACCTTATATTTATGATTATCTTTTAATATTACAATTGTTAGTGACTTACGGATGCTATTTTTCTCTTCAGCAGCCTGTCTTATAAGCATGATCAACTTGTCCTTCTCCATTTGGGTGATGCCGCTCATCATGACAAGTTTCTCTCGTTCCATGTCATTGAGATCTCCCATTAGTAGAGTGTTCTTCTCACTCTCTGTCAACCCTGTCATCATTACAACTTTTTTCAGTTCCATCTCCGCCTCGCCTGGTCCTTGCTGATTGTGGTTTTGTTGATCGCCACTTCCTCTGATGAGCATCACCAATTTGTCCTTTTCAGCTTGTGGAATATTACTCATCATCACAATTTTTTCCCTCTCCATTGGCGTCAGTCCTTCCATGAATATCTTTTCTTGCTCCATCTGAGACAGACTGCTCATCATTACAGCTTTCTTTAACATTTCCATGTTGTTACTGTTGTCATTATTGTCATTATCATCATCATGGTTGTTACTTTCATCTAAACTGTCCAACATCATGGTAACTTTTGATTTCTCCATATCTGTAAGTCCTGTCGCCATCATTACTAACTTCTTCTTTTCAGGAATTGTCAATCCCTTCATAGTGATTTTTTTTTTCTCTATCTCACTCAAACTGCTCATCATTACAATCTTCTTTAACTCCATGGGCATTTCTTGATTTCCTCCATTTTTGTTACTAGGGCCTTGGGAAGACTCAAATGAACTGTCAATTTCATCTGTTTCATTGCCGTAACAGATCGTTGTAGCACCAGGTTTAGGGTTGATTCTGTGAATGATCAGTTGAGCAAGAGGTGGGATATGTGATGGTCCATAAAATGGGGATGCAGGGTTGCTGAGGTACTCGTTTGTGATGCGGGTAATTTTCTGTTGTGGGTCACTTCTCGAGTTTGGTGACTGAAAGCAGAAAATGAATTTTTATGGCTCAATAGAAAAGTAATTCTTTCTGACGCTACACATTTTTGGGAACACCTGCCAATTTTTATGTTAGAACAGAAGTTTTGAAATAGCAATTTGTTACTGAGATTTGTCACTTAGATCTGTACTAAAGTGACTAATACTAAACACTGCTAAAGTGACTAATTCTGTGCTACACAGGATCAACTCTCGAACACTTGTCCGTGTTGTATATCACTGTTTAAAGTCATTGTCTTGTCCTGCACTTCACAGTACTTACCATATAAGCAGGACCATCATCAGTGCCAGCATCCCAAGGGTACAAATCAATTGTCATGTCTCCTGCCCAAGTGCAGTTTGGCAGACACAGGTTTAGGCTGGTGACCCCTGAAGAGACACAAAAGTTATTCATTGCATCGTTCACTCATTTGTCCTGAATTCACAAAATTTGCACCTCAAATTTGTTTAGGAAGTATGTTTTTCGATACCCCAAAAAAAATCATATAGTCTTATTAGATAATTATTACTTAGCAAATTAAAATAACTTTATTTATATATATATCTTTGCTTTCTCCTAAAGCTTGGCCACACTTCCACTTGATATTTGTTGGTATTGACAATGTTGTCCTCCTTACCTACACACCAGTCAGGACTAGGTCCTAACATGGTCAGCATGGTCAACAGATGATTGCGTCGATCCACGCTGAATCTGGCCCACCGAGTTTGTCTCAGACCATCCGGGTCACTCCACCAAATTCCAGGTGTCTTCACAACTGTCCTAACATCTCGGCTCTGTAATTAATGAGACTATTGTTAAAATCAAATGTAAATGTCAAAATCAAAATGATCTCAGACCTTCATATCAAGGACTAGAGTCTTTTCACTGAGCAGCCCTGAGTTCAGCAATACATAAGTCTTTCCTCTCCTCTTATTACTCACTTTCCTTTTCAGATATAGTAGGTCATAACTACCTGATTCCATAAATATAATTTTCTCATGGAAATAAACAAAAATCAACTAAGTGATCAGATGTCAAATATACATTCAAATGCATTAAAAAATACTGCTGCTAGGATGCACTTTGCTTTAGCAAATCACAGTCTAGGGCGGGAACTTTTTCAGCCAATAGAATTGCAGTATTCTGCCGGTGCCACCTTGTGGAAATACAGAGAATCTTCTGTGAAAATGCACTAAAGTGGTCTCAATGACCAATGTAGCCTTACTATTGCTTTGCATTTGAGGCAATGTTAAAGAGTTCAGGTAATTTGAGTCAAACCCTAACTTGAGATCATTCCAATAAAAATACATCACAGGTGATGTAATTCTTTTGTCTCTTTACCATAAATTTTACATTGCCATAACAGCTTCAAACAGTTTGATCATTTTGGCTTATTTTTCACCGACTGCTGGCAGTCTTAAATGTGATTTGTGCAGCTATTTACTATCAGAAACTGGTTTCCTTGCTGCTTTCCAAGAAACAATGTACGAATGGGTAAGTCAGCATGGAGTTTGTTTACAGGGTACTTATATACGCTAATCACCAGATCACTCTGTTAAGCTGATTACTTTTGGTCTGTGTACTTACATGTTGTCGCATCTCTTGTTCAAGTGTCCTCGTGTATCCAAACTCGCAGACTTCCTTGACTCCTTTCGAGGCGTAGTCACCATACTGCCAGATCGCATACTCCTTGCTGTGTGATGCCCCCACAATGTTGGACCAGTGCAACAATCTTCTGTCTGAAATGTGACAAAAATCATTCAAGACTGCAAATAAACTTACACAGGGTGGATATCCTCATGTTTATATGCAATACAATGTGAATACATTACTTAAAAAGATGATACACGCTCAGTGACACCCTGATATAGGCCAAGACACTGATATATCAGAGATGTGAATCTTGGAATGAATTGACAGCATCATAGACAAAATTGTTCACAACATTGTTAACACTACACCTAATAACATAATGATCAAAGATGAAGAATACACAGTAATCACAATTGACTTGAGAAAGACTCATGCTTGAACAGTGCGAGACCAAGCTTACTTATAACTGAATTAACTTCCAAATATTTTAATCAAGATAAGCAGTAGAGACCACAGGTTCCATCGAACACTTTTTTAAACACCAGTTGAAAGAGTCAGATTTTGTCTTAATATGACGAAATATTTCACGAGGGGGGCGGGAGGTTGACAAATTAAAATGCGGGGTTCGCTGAATTTTTTATATTTTAAACCCCCCCCCCCCCCTAAATCCGCTACTGATTGGTTAAGGCAGTTAACCAATGGGAGTCCTGCATCCACACGATGTCCTCTAGAGCTAAGTTTCCAAGTCGGTGAGTTTTGCTGTAAAAGTATTCGACCTTATCTTTGCATTTTTATCGGAATTCCAACATTGATGGGTCATTGTCTGAAAAGGTCAGCTTCAGTTTCTTTCCATCGGAACTCGGGCCAACCACTTGTGGATCCACCCAAACAGTGGAAGTCTGTCCTGTCTCTTTGTCACAAGAGACATAGAAAAAGAAGGTGTGGAATTCGAATTGAATGGGCAGTGACAGAAATGAGATATTCCAGAGAAATATCAGACATGTTCCTCAAATTACACCAAAAAGGGGAATTAAGCAATGAATGGATTGCACAACCTTACAGGTTTATAGAGGATGTAGTTGTAAATCCTTATCAAACAGAAAGTACACAAGTTGTAGGATTGAAGTGGAGGTCAACATTTGCTCAATGGTGAATAAACTCCACACGGCACTTCGGAGATGTTGAACAAACTGTAAATGTCTGCATAAAAACGTCTAAAATACAAGTACAGTACATAGGACAGAATCTTTCTAAGATCATACACAAGTTGGACAAGTGCAATAGATTATAATGATTATACATATATACATGCCCACATGCATTATTATTACATTTAGGATACGTGTTTAGGAGTAACTTCTCACATAAGAAGGCAAAGTTATGTTAAATATTTTTTGTCAAAGAGGAGGCAAAGCCAGGCTACCCACTCAACATTTTTTCAACATAACTTTTCAAACAGCTGTTTGAAAAATGAAATATCTCTTTCAGAAATGAAGACTCATCTTTCAAAAAGTAAATTCGCCCAACAGACTGCCATTAAAAACAGGGCAGGCACATCAGTAATCAAGGAAATGCAGTGGGCCTATAGTAGATGATTATTGCTAATGAAGTAACTTTCCTTCTATTGTCATCATAAAGCCACAGACAGCTGGGGGACCAGGGTGGTGAGTTATCCCACTTGCTCTTGTTCTTAATCACATTTTCTCTGGGCCAGGTCCTTAGCCCCTGTCATCATTTTTAGGATTTGAAGCATTTTCTTAATTCCCCAAATTGCACAGCGTTGTCAGCCTGTCAAGCCATTTGAATAGAATAATTGGGGGGAGATCTCCATGGCCGCCTTATCACATTTGCAAAATATTTGCAGAGCAGGATAACATACAGAATGGGTTGCTGCTGTTGATGCTGTTGATGCTGCGGAGACAGAGATGCTCATCAGGATGCGGACACAGGGTCCTCTTACCCCATGACTCACTGGGCCCTGACTGGGGTAGAAGAGGGCTTATGCCCTGGCCCTTTTTAAATCACAAATTGTCTTAAAGGCAGACACTTGGTCTGTACTGCTGTAAGGAAGAGAAACACAAGACCCCATGAGGAGGGTAAGGGGTGGGAATATTCATGAACAGGGTGAGTAAGACCCTACCTGACTAACCTAGGGTTGTGAAAAGATTGAATGCTACGAAAGGGGTAAAACTCTTGGGGCTAGGAGCAACAAGAGGCAACGGAGCGCCTAAATACCCCGTTGTTATAACAAGCGGAATAATAAGGCTTACACGCTGATTAGCGCTCTTCAATGATCGTTTATTTGCACTTAAGAACTGCCAGCAATACTAATGGCACGTTGGCTGCTTGTGCAGGCAGAGATGGTCTTAATGCAGGAAAGACAGTCTCAAATTTCTCCCCCGTGTCTGCCTGTCTGTCTGCAAAACAGGAGCCAGGTGCCCCAGTCACATACAGCCACGATGTCTGCATCTTAATAGCAAGAACTCTTTGTTAGCATTCAGCTTCAAATAATGACAAGAAATTGACAGATGTCATAATTGCCGCCAGGAAATAAAGCCACGTACAAATAATGGCTTCCTTGATAGACTGCGCGTCAGTGGGTTGAAGTCCCCTTGCATCATAACGCAATGCGCGTCCTGCTTTGTGCAACGGAAATGCGGGACTGTTTGGAGTGGAAGGTTTGGGTATTTGACCAACTGTGAAAGATCTGCAATTGTTGATAAGGTTTTGATCAGTGCATGCTGTGCAGTGTGTTAGTGCAAGGAGGTCATTGGTATAAGTGCATCGTGTGTGCATAGGCCTATATTTGGTCATTCCCAAGGACTTTTTTAACCTACAAAAAGATTTACCAAATATAGCTGAACATATACCAAGGAATGTGAAATATAGATCCTTTAAAACCGTTCCCAAAAAAGAATTCCAACTTTTTTAGCATAGCCGTCTGCTTTTTCTCGCGGGAAAAAAGCTAGCATAGGTGGCACCACTGTCGCCCTTTCCTGAAGGCCTTCTGGCCCTCGTGTCGTCTGGCAGGCAAGACAAGCCAATTTATTTCTGAATTTCCTCTCCAAAGCATTCCGAAATTGAATTAACTAGTGGGCTGGCCTATTGAAAACTTTATCGCTTGCAACCGCCCTTTAATTGACAGGTGCTCGGTGCCTGGGGAAGATTTGGCGAGGAAACAAGCCCCGTCCCAAAAGTCTATGAGCTTATATGGGCATCTTTGACAAAGGTATACATTTATGTAAGACAGGAAGGAAAGAAAATCTGTTTTTAGTATAACTACTTTTATAGATAGATCTACGCTAATTAAAAAAAATTTACACAACATGGTTGAATACCTGTATCTGCAGAGTTAAAATAAAATCAACCCCCTCCCACTCGTTCTGCCAATAGTCATGATTGCATCCCCCAATGTTTTCCGAGTGAAAGGTCATGTGGAAAATATGTCCAGAGGAATTATAGCGAATTATAGCGATCCTGTTTGACATGGGACACCTGGGTCATTCCCCGCCCCACACAATGCCTCATTAACTCATTTGATATCCCACAATGCCATTAAACAAAACTTCTCTCACTTATCTTGCCATTTCCTGTTTTAATCTTTAGCACTATATGAATTTAATTTCAATTTACCTTAATCATTTGATTCTATGAAATTTTAGCTGATTACCTAATTCATTTACAATGTATTTTGTTACTTGTGTCACAGGAATTACAGAGAAGCATTAGCTCAAGGAGCTATTAAGCTACAATTAAAAACAATAACAATGAAAATGCAATATATAAAATAATGATATATAAAAAGTATAAAATAACAATAAGTAAAAAATACTCCATGACAGTCACATTTCCTTAATCAAACAACACATATTGCATGAGCACCTGGGACCTTCCCATCTAGAAACCATATTCGTAAATGTTTTGAGATCCATACAGTTCATATATTCTATTGGTAATATGTTCCATAAATGTGAACCATAATAAGTTATTGTATTTTTGCCATAAGTAGTCTTATTAAACCTAGGTAAAATCAATGGATATGGGTAAAAAAAATAACCTTTGGAATCGAAGCCTATAAAAGTCAAAATCCCCAAATCTAAAACTCAAGTCTATTTGTTTGAATTGCAATAAATTTTAATAATGCATATCAGTCAGCTATAGCAAGAACAGGTGAGCCTTTACCCCTGCAGATTCACCCTTGGCATAATTACCTTATGGCTCGTTGGTTAATTGATTAAGAGAATGGGTCTCTAACCCAGTCATAACTATCGATCCATTGGGATCCATCGTATGAGGCTAATTATAGGTCTAGTCGATTATCATATTCCAATGATGTGTAAGGGGACAATTCTTATGACTCATTGGGTGCTGTCGATATAACTGCAGCATCGGTGTCAGTGACAGTCAGTGACAGTCAGTTTATTAGGTTCATAAATGTCACATTCTATTCAATCTATTCCACTCAGCATATCAGATAGATCCATAGCAAGGCACTGTTTTTAAATAAATTAGCCCCATGTGCTGAAAATATTGCAAGTTCTCTTGTTTCATAAGGTCAACAGAAACATGAACCAGAATGCACTGGAGGCACTGGGCGACTCCTACAAGAAAACAGCAAGAAAACAGACAAGATATTTGAGAGGGATTTTGCTTACAGGCGACAGCTGGTCCCAACTCTGTGTAACCATACAGGTGCAGGGCAAATGTGACCCCGTGTCACCCCCTAAACACCCTCGGGCCCTCCAAGAAGAGCTGCGGAGGTGGGAGGGATGGTTGCTTTGAGGAAAAAAAAGTCACTTTCCAAAGATGTTACGTAACTTTCTAAGTTCAGGGATCTTCTAAAGCAAAATCTATTTCTCTTAAACTTTTACGTTACAATAATCTTTAGAAGTGATTTTAAGGTAAATCATTACATTACAACATACTCCCCACCATTTATGACTTGACCTTTTAGTGATTCACCATGCTTCTACCTTTGTTCCCTTGTGATTCACCTGTAATATGACTATAACCCATTGATCAAGTCACTTTATAGTTATGGTCGTTAAATTGTTGTCCATTGAAATATTTATGCTACATTTAAGGAGCGTTGCAATAATGCTATTTCTATCTTTTCATCAAAAGCTATGAATAAATGAAACATATTTCCAATCAAGATTATCACATGTATCCGAAAATGGGCTTTTATCATTAAATATTGGTTTGATTATCCTTACTATATGAAAATATTTGTAATTGCCAATTTTGTCAAAATCCATTGTTTGTAATTACAGTGAGCATAAAATAACTTCAAGGGCTTCCGGATTAATTTCCTTGATCAAACTCAGAATATGAGCTATGTAATGCTGTGAAGTTAAGGATGGAGTCTTAATTTCTCATATGAGGTAAGTCATAACATAGCATCCCACAGATCCCCACCTTTCTTAGCTGAACAATGAATGCTGTTCATATTTATAACGGAGGTTGGCTCCAGCAAACCCAAATGTGTTGAGCATGTTAGCTTTTTCTTCTTTCAATTTGCTGCAGGAGATTTCTTGTAAACATGCATGCAAAAAGTCTTCCTGTCTGCAGATGCAGTTTTAACACCTGCACCTGCCTAGGAACTCGAGATGCGGGTCTCAAGAAATCTTAGAAATATGGACGAGCAAAAAGGAGCATGCTCCACTGCATTCTTGCTACTATAAGACCTCCATTCTGTATGCACTCATCTAAAAAGTGCTTATGACGAATCAAATGCAGATGTGATTCGATAAAAATGGTGCAGAATTGTACACTGCAGATTGAACACAAGAGCATTGTTCAGACTTTTTGCGCAATGAGACTGTTTGGTATTCTCCATATAACCAAGAAAGAATTTGTTAGGCAATGCAAACCCTTTCCCACAGACTATTGAGTAATCAAGGCTAATCTATGATCTTTAATTATACCTTATAATTTAGTTATTGTTCAAGCTTGAGCATTTCTCAAGTCTGACTTATTCAACAGCAGCCATGATCATCCAATTCACTGTCTTTTGGCCTTTCAGATGATGGTCTCTTTTTATTAATTTATTTTTACATTAAAATTAATTAATATGAATATTTTGATGACGACTTACTTTTTGGCCAGTCTTTAGGGTGGGTCTGTCTTGACCACAGTCCCTTGAAGGTCATTTGGTATTTACCAGCCCCACAGGCACAACAGTCCTGGTGCAGGCCTTGGCTGGGCAGGGCTGAGGAGGGGCTTGCATCTGAAATAATAAATGTCAAAGAAAAAACGTTAGAGAAAAAGTTATGATTGTTTGTTTTATTTGCAAAAGACAACAGGGGTGTGAGGAAAGAGCATGTTGAGTGTTTTTTTTTTAAAGTATAAGAAAAAATAGAATGGCAAATTAGTTACACAACCGGTTAATTTGTGTATTTTTCATTGGAATAACATGTGATTAATACTGTGTGAAACAAGTTTGCGCATGTACGGCTGTCTTGACTGGTTTAGAATGCACTGTTTCTAGTTGTTTGATCTTGCACTCAGTCCTGACATAAAACCAACTTTCAGTGCATGGAAAATGAAAGTTAATGTTTGTGCATAGGGATTTTCTAAGCATGTGGTGTTGAACAAAAATGACTCCAAACACAATGCAAGCTTTTAAAATACAAACATTGGAAACCCTTGCCTCTCTGCTCACCCCAGGAGGCTGAAAGAAGAACTCTTATTGCAGAATTACAGAATCAGCAGAATATGCCCTGGGGGGATTATTGACCAACAGCGTATGTTGAATCCCTGTCATGCTGTAAGCAGAGCTCAGATGGCGAGGCTCCACTATATCCTCGGGTTATATGTTTTGATCTTGTGATGTAATCAAACAGCACAGATAAACACATATCAGCAGTGGCCAGGCCTCCCACACCTCAATATGAGCCTCATTGAGTGTATGCAGAGCTATGCTCACAGTAACACACAGCCAGAATGCTGCATTCATTCTCTTGGCTTTGTACTAACACAATATTGCAACACAATACCCAGAAAAGAACTGGTAAGAAAACTCACCGTGCTGGCAGACAACTTTGGTGAGAGCTCCATCGTCTTTGTACCAAATATCCGAGTATTCTATCACAGTAGCTCTGAAAAACACAAAGAGAAAGAACTCAACATCAAATCAGGTCTTGTTGCAGACAAAACATTAGATGAAGTAAGAAATAACACGAGAAAAAAAGCCCCATAAAAACACAAGACAAGGTGCCTTGTCTTGTTATCCTGCTGTGAGAATCTCACAACCTGCTCCGAAAGTTCTTCACTCTTGACCTAAGACAGAGTTGAGTTTATCCGAAGTTGACATTGAGATGTTCTTGTCTGAGACAACAATTGTGACATCCTTACTAAAAGTCAAACAGCGGATAAAACCCCCTTGTAATTTGACTCCTGACTCCCCAACTCTTGGCATTCTTGCCAAAGAAAAAGTTGATCTTCAAAGAAAGTAACGAGCTGGGTATTAATGTCACAGACAAATCATAAAACCACCCTGTGATGTGGAAACACAATTCATGACAAATCAAGCATTTTCCTAAAGGTTTCATTTTTCTGTTTACAAGTTCTACTGATTCGCCCTTGAGCATTTATTACATTGAAGGTGACATAAGAGTTTGATTAAAATATTTTAAATGGATACATGTGTTGCAAGAGTGATGTTTCGGGTGAAAGTTATCTGAATCCTACAGGTCTAACCATACCAGCATTTTGTCAGGTTAATGGATGCCTTCTGACCACCGTAAAATGATTACTTGTCTTGTCTTGTAACGCGGAATGTGCAATATCCATTTTGCCATGCAGTTTTATCATTCTAGCAAAGTTCCTGCGTAGTAGGTAGGTGGCCCATCTGCAGAAACTGCGACTTAGCTTAGCTGCAAGTTACAAGCTGCAAGAGCACTAAAGCACCAGGAGCCATGTCCCTCTGTTGGATCACTAATCGCCCCATAATGACTCCAGGGGGCTCTGTAGTCCCTTTTGCCCCCAACCCTCTTTATTCTGTAGAGGCTGTTTATTGCGGGCATGAGCCATGATGAGGGCATCTCATTTAGCACAATGGTCTTGCAATAGCTCACACAGAGAGCCGCAGATGGACACAACTGGCCTTTAATGGTCAGCTATGGTCAGCAATGGTCAAGGGTTCTCTGGATCCTTTGTTCTTTTTGACTAATGTTTGTTTTAGATAAAGAGGATTGCCATTTTATTTTCCACTTCGTTTTCTTCCAACATTTCAGAAACTATTGATCTGACAACAGCAGTGCTCACCACGAAGCCAATTGATCGTTATGATTAATGGCGTTAATTTAAGACTTCACTGGGCTGATGCTTCATCCTTGAAATGAGCAAATTTCCTGCGCTTGTTTTCTGTGTTTGAAAGATTTGCGTGTTTTAAGATCCACAGGTGGTTCGACTTGACTTGAATCAAATGCTCCAATTCCACAAGGACAAATATTACATTTCTCCTTTCACAGATAAACTTGTACTGATATGCCATATATCATATTAAGTGTAAAACTGTTTTCAAAGCAAAAATGTTCCAAAACAAAAGTGTGTAGAAAAGGGTAATTTTCATTTGTGAATTTCAGGGGGGGGGGGGAGGGAGATTGCATTGCATCATCCCCTCCTTCCCATGTATACACGTACAAATATGTGTGTCAACTCTTACGCCTATTGTCATTATAGATATTAAAGTATTTGTTAATTGATTTCGAAATAAACCGAAGTTGACACTTTATCATTGTCCATCAGTCACAGTCAACTAAAATGACACAGTAGCGTGCCTCAGCAAATCATGACATGGGAAGTCTCTCATGTCATGTTTGGTGTATGATTTGCGTGTCTTTCATTATAGCTTGGATGAACAAGATTAAAGCATCATATGAGCATGGTTTACATTTTGTGTTGAATAGCATTGATCCCATTATATTTATCCTCAGTTTAGGCACTGGAGATTGCTAAATGTCCAACATATTTGTGTATTGTGTGATTCCCTAATGGCTCCCTTGTTTTGAATCCACATTTCGTTAGAACAGGGTCCCCACTGAAAGCTTTCAGAAGGCGGGGTGGGGCGACCCCTTTATCCTAATTACTTGCCCAGTGCTAATGTAGCCAGACGAATAACCTAATTAGCAGACAGTGATCTGGCCATTGGCCCATAACTTAATGCTAATAACAATCATGAAAATGGCTTTGTAATTGAATGAGGCTCATTATCTTATCATATTACGGTCATATTAGCTAAATTGGGTCTGGTACATGCATTTATGCATCATAATCAACCATCTTCTATGATCTTTATCAAATTTAATCCCTTTTTCAAGATGAGTTTGGCATAGAGAGCCTTGTGAATGCTAACGCCATTTTAGCACAATGCACACAAACTGATTAATCATGAATTAGCCTTTTTTACGTCTTAAGCTCCCTTGACACTTTTCAAATGGAATTTAATGAATAATAAATAGGATTGTTGTTTAGTAAAAGGGTTGAGCAGGTGTGCACTTTGATTTTGTTACCATTAGCAGCGTCAAAATTGATTTTGAGTTTAAAAGTTTAAATATTTAGAGCTCATGACCTTTGGGGGTCCCTAACATTTAAATGGCTCATGAATAAATAAGTCCTTGTACACAATGCGAACTATTATTTCCCCGGCAGTCAGGTTCAGTAATTAGCTCTCTTAGATTTGTGTCATTGTATGGGGATCTATAGTAGGATTTTCATGTAGTAAAGCCTTTATTTTTTAGTCTTATTTATCATAACTTTTTTTTACAAAAAGTATAGAATAGTGGCACAAGAGAGCAATAACTGGATACAACAATTTACCTTTTTTCTGACATTATCAAATATCAATGATGAGGCAAAATAATTGAAAATGTAGTACTCTGAAAAGCCTGCCTGCCCTTACCTGAAAGTAACACAGCCAGCTCCAGTAGGTGGCGCTGTCCACAGGATGTCCACTCCAGCTTTAGGGTGGTCATAAGTGTGGGTCACTACATGTGGACATTGCTCCGAGAATTTGGTCATTCCATGGCTGAAGTGCTGCAAACAACAATAAGTATTGTGTAATAAATGGGGAAAACAAATAATTGACAAAATCGTACATTTTGTATTTTGCCAAATGATGGAACTAACCAAGATTTTGGTCTAATAACTAAATATAAAACCTACATATAATCATTTTGATGGATCAATTCACTTATAAAGTTAAGGCCAACCAATATCTTGACTGTTTTTAAGTTAAAACTTGGTTAAAACAACCAATCCGTTTCCATAGTGTGTCCTTTCAAAATCATGCAGAACTGATACCATGTCCCAATTGAATTCGTTCAATTGTCATTTAAAACACGAAAGAATCGTTCTAATTGCATGATCGAGATTTCGACCAAATGAAGGCGATTGGCTCAACTACGTTTTAATTTGAAAAGTAATTTGCAGTGTTGTATAACAATTACACCGGGACACGGAAGATTGGGATGCAAAAACTAAACAGGCTTGTGTGGCTGCATGTGAAAGGTCAAGCTTTGACGATGAATCACGAGGCGGGATGAGCAAGAATGGCTAATTAATTATTGACAAAGACCGTCATTATTTTTTACGAATCCCAAGCTGAAAGGCTCCGCCATGCGACCTGTTGCATTTTTGATGACACGCTGACAGAGAACATCCACTATTATGTCAATTGATCTCTTAGGTGGACAAGCGCCTGAATAATTTATATATAATGTGAAATATTTCCGATACAGCTTTCACTGCTAATATTCTGCGGAAACAAAGCCCAGGTGGCACTGCAGTTCATCCAGGACAGTCCAGTGCCCCAGGTAAGACATCCAGCGCCATCTATTAAGACACACGTTATCAAGTGTTTTTTTTTTCTTATCCTCAAATTACTCCAAATTACCACGATTCTTTCGAATCGCAGGTGTTAATCTCATGTCGCCCTAATTGTGCACAATTTCCTCAATGGGGTTGAGCCCTGGCTCCCAGACACTCATTTCATGGGTGCGCTGATGTAATTACGAGGGCGCGAAGACAGCCATGTCAAGAATGGCTCTTACTTCATTCATCAAGCCTCCCATCACAGGAGAATGCCCTCTACGCTTTCTGGTTACAACAATAACCAAGGAGGGTGCCATTTAATAATGCAGCATGACTCCTGTTCCAGGCTGGTATGCATGCATTGCAGAACAGCATGAAAAATTGCCTTTCCATAACTGTTGAAAAACTCCAACAGGGCCATACCCCTTCGGCAGGATAACATTGCATGGGGTGCAGACAGTTTTTCCATTATATTACCCTACTTAACACCCTTTTTCTGAGCATATTTGACCAGTTTTTATCACAACATATCTTGACAGCAGGAAAGTGCTGAAATTTCCCAGCTTTGTTACCATAGTGTGATTTATAACACTCGAACAAACTTTCCTCACAAATCAGCCTCGTTGCCAAATTCCGTCCCCTAAACCTAGAAAAAAAAAAGGTCCATGATTTTTTCATAATTTCTTATTATCCCGAGCATGAAATTGAAACGAAGGCCACGAGAATTCAATCAGTAATGTAAGGTTAAATTCTAATCTAAGAAATTCACGAGCGCTGTTTTGCCTTGGTTACACCATCCATGGTTCCACCTCGGACTAAACAGGTTACACATTCAGCTCAAGTTCAAAACCTTTGCTTTTCATGAAACAGATGATTTGTTTGTCACGCCTGTAATGTCTTGAAGTTAAAGTCTGTCACATTAGAATGCATGAGTAAATAAAGCTCAAAAGATGTGTCTATCCTTTTACGTCCATGGTCTATCCAACATTTGAACTCGGTGGTGCCTAAGATATGTGTGTCTTGGGTGGTGCACATGGAATTGAACCCAGGATTCTGCAGATTTGACCAATCCTTCATATCATTAATCACACTGGACCACCCAGTAGTGTCTCATTGACAGTATCTCCCCTAAAGACTTCGCCAGACATTTTTCTCATTCTTTAAAAGAGTATCTCACGATTGGCCTGGGTTCATTTGACAATCCAGGGCCCTATCTCTCCTCCATTAAAAATCTCAGAGGGAAGATGTGTGAATGGTGAGAAATTTGAGATAGGTCTACCAGGGGGTTGGTAGTTGCCCTGAGTTTTTACCCAGTACACCAGACACTGCAACCTGCTAGCCTTGTACAGTGAGGTCTGAGGAACATTCTTTCGCTCATGTAGGATCATTGACTATCACATAAAACAGAGTGTCAAATAGCGCGTCTGTTTTCACACCCCACTTCAAAAACAAGGGCAGTGACATTGTGTGCCAGAGTGTGGGGGTTCCAGGGTGACCGGGGCAAATTCCTTGCGAGATCATCCTTCAACCCCAAGCACGTGGGTAGGATAATCCTTTGCCCTGAGCAGGGTTTTGACGTTTGATGAGTCTCCTCTACAAGTGCACGAGTCTATGAGAAGCAGAAAAGTCATTCTCTCCCAAGGGAAACTCGCTTCAAAATATCTGATGTGGCCTTGGCCAATTGGCCGTGACACGAGATCTCCAGATTTACGAGATCCAAGCATTGGGGGTTCGTTTGGCCACCCGCCCTCTGACCCCAGCTGTTGTTAGTTTTGCTTCATTAACTCGAGTTTTACTATAACATCAGATGTTGATCTTCGAGGGGTGTGTAAGATAGGGGTGTTGGAATAGCATAAATTCAGTTGCATACATGTGACAGTATTTCCCCTTAAGACTGAAATTATAACCAAAGTAAACTGTATGAATTGATCACAACAGTTGAGTGGTTGCTGCATACCCCATTCTAGTTCCCCAGGTTAAAATCTCGTCATGCAGTGCTGTTGCAAACTTCATGCAATGCAGTCAATGGAAAGTCTGAGAGCATTGCACGCGCAGATTGCATGGTTTGCTTTTATTGCTGCAGCCAAGCAAAAGTTGGAAGTTTATGCACTGCAAATTGCAGACGAACTCCGAGAACTTCCTAACTTCTAATTTTAAGACAGCGAAGTCGTTAGCTCGTATGTAGAGACTTAAGAGAGCTCATGGTGCATAAAAAGCAGCCCAACAGGTGGCCAGGGACTCTGTATCCTCATCCTGAGAGAGATCAAAGGAGCATCTCCTCCTTAAGCATTCAGCTGATGAGGCAGGCAGCTGGGTCAATGTATAACATGGGATGTTCAAGGGAGCCCAGGTACATATATATTGGAGGCTGGTTGAGGCCAGAGTGCTGACATGATGGCCCTTTCATTGAGTGGAACCATGGAGTCTCTAGTGACTCCATGGTGGAACATACACAGCTCCAGAAGGCGGTTCCAGTGATGGACAGCAGCAGCAGCAACCGATGAGCGGTCAGTCCATCAGCTCTCTTGTCAACTGCAGGTCAAGTGGGGATGAGGATGAATGATGTTGCTGCTGTTGCTGCTGCTGCTGTTACTGTTGCAGAGGGGGCCAGGTGGAGTCTTGGCCTTTCTTCTGGTGCAAAGAACTCGCAAGAAAAGGTCAAAAGAAAATGGGTCACGTCAGCTAGATACATTTATACATATATATACTTTTTGTTTGTTTGTTCGTTTATTTCTTTCAACATATACAGATGCACTTATGAGGAAAAAGATATCCTAACCACCAGTTCATGTGAAAAAAAAAAACCAAAAGAAAAACAAAGGCACTGAACGACTTTAATATATGCTTAATGCAGGAGTCTGTACTTGTCCTGATTTATTATTCATAAAAACTCACTATAAACCTGCAAATGAGTCTGCTTGTCTGACAAAAACTATTAAGTTTAAAATTTTAATAGCGTTTACAAAATTGATTTTTCTAGGAGGAAATGACAGTGGGTGAATGGAAATGTTTACACGGGGTATGATAAGAGCAAGAATTGCAACAACAGGGATTTAACTAGCACAGCTTGCATTCACTGCATAGATCTCTGTGTAGGACCTGAGTGAGATACTCTGCAGTTGCCCTGAGAGGCTTCATTTTTGCTGGCATGATGAGCATTTCCGACTCACAATAGAAACCACGTCGCTTGTTTCCTCTTTCCAAAAAGACAGATGATCGGAGGGTGGGATCGAGGCACAGACAACCAACCACTACTGCTCGTGGCAGCTCTTGCAACTGCAGTAGAATGCAGGAAACTGCTGCAGCGAGTCTGCCAGCAACTGCACAACAAGTGCGTCAAGCTTTTGTTCCAAGTCATAACGTCCTCACCCAATTTCCGCCCTCGCTACCTTTGCTTTTGGTAGACATGTGCAAGAGAATGAGGAACTGACTGCTGTTGTTTTAAACCATGAAAAATGAGATTTCTTTCATAAACATTTGATATTCGCCAGCAAATGCTACAGGTCTTAATGGTAAGGTGGTCTTAATAGAGGCAAAATACAATGGTAATTGTTAAAGTGATCAACAGTGGTCTTAGTGGTGAGGTGGTCCTCATAATGAGGTGATCTGAAAGCTTGATTCCAATAAGAAATACAATCTTCAGGAAATCCCTATTGAAGCAAAGGTACAAGTAAAAAGCCTATACAGTAAATATGACATTGTATAGCGTTAGAACAAGGCTTCAACAAGCATAGTTGTAAAGTTCACAACACTGTCATAACAATCGGCTGCAACTGCATGGTGGTTTACTGCAGTCGTGAAACTCTTAAAAATAAAGGTCGTATTATTATTTTTTAAACTAGACTATATTTATGTTCGAAGGCATGCATGCATTGTATTGGCGTAATATTTGCACAGAAATGCCTGTATGTTGTCACTATGCATACGAAAGTTTGGCATTTCAGAACACAAGCATCCTTGGTTGAATGTACACTTTCACCAGAGTGCCACATGGATCTATAGAGCCGATGGTTTAATATCAATCTGTATGAAATATTAAAGTTTCCTCTTTCAATGTCCATTGTAGGGAACTGTTCAACCACGAAGTGTCCCTCTAATTGAGCAATTTGTAACAATATTTCAGCCATTTGTGGCTGTGCACACTCCATGCTTTGAACTTTCCCTGACAGCATTGTTAGGAATTGAATGGAACTTGAATTACTTTTCCTGTTGACACTGCACAATGAATAGAAGGGGCGGTTCCTAAAGTCAATATGGCAGCCTTTCGTAAAGGTTGATCGCTCTAATAATGGCATATCATGGAAAACTTTGAGATCTTTCTGAATATGTCCCATCTGTGCAATATGCCCCAGCGCTCCCCAGGGAAGATGATCCACCTAGGGTTTTAAGGGATAATCCCCAGCGTAGCACATCATGAGGGGGTTAGGTGAAACCCCACGATGGACTAAACTCTAGTCGGGGTGGGGGCTTTTAGGTGTTGCACAGCTGTGAGTGGGTGACAGCTCCACAGGGATGGGGGCTGAGGGGGGAGACCCCCTTTATGGCTGATTACCCCGCTAATGATGGCAGCCAATGGTCGGGCTGATCACGTGACCCAAATGGGAGGGTGCTTAACCCCAACCCCTTATCCCCACAAAGAGGGGTCACAACAGCAACAGCTGATCACCCTTGACTCAACAACCAGTCACATAAACACAAAAATAGAAAACTTCAGCAAACATCCAACCAACACAAACTGCATGGGTCACTACTGGGTAGTACTGGACCACCACTACCCATCCTATCCATGAATATTTCCTCAGTAAAAACCAATCGTCATGGCAACCTGCTTGTGTTTTTATTCTGCAGCAGCTGTAGCTTCACAATGTAACATCATGTTGCCACATTGTTGTTACATCAGTGTTTGTTACACCATTCTGTTACATCTGATCTTACTCATCCTTTTGCGTAATCCAGGCCTACAGGTAAAATGTAACAGGGTTTGTTTAGTCTGGTGTTCATTTATTTATACAGAGCAATGCACCATAGACTCAGTGTCACACCTGACACCTTTTGAGTTTTGTTAAAAGAATGATGGAAAAACAAGTCAATGTATCTCCTGCGGGACCTTGTTATTTCTGTTATTGAACGTGGCACATTCGGTGTAGCATAAGTTATCTTTCAGTGAGCTTAATTATTTTGGAAAAAAAAGAAAAAAAGTATGGAGTCTCACAAATAAGACCACCGAACATCGTAACAACTTTGGTTTGAAGATCATTTGCTGAGTCACAAAACATGTTATTACAAAGTAAGTAAAAAATAATGATAATAAAAAAGGAAGACAGAATTAAGACCACCATTTATGATTACAAAAGGTGGTCTTAACTGTGGGGTTCCACTGTACAGTAAAAACTGTAACTACTAGCCATGTGTTATACTTTTCATTTGAAATATTACAAAAAATCTACATCAGTAATTTATTGTGAAATGTATATACAAACAGACCTCCTGAGCCACAGGGTTCTGGACTCATGAAAGTTTGTAACTGTCCAGACATGGTGCAAATGTACAAGGACTACAACAACTGTATACATGCATAAATTCAATGAACTGTACACGTTCTTCCCACGCCACTCGTTCTTTTTTTCTCTTAACATCATGTACTGTGGTTACTCTCTTTCTATTTGGTGAACGAAGTGTGTTTGTCATTATTTTTTACTTTAAGTTTCTCAAGGTTTAGTTGTTGAGATTCTGTGGCTTTGAGATGATTTTCAAGACTTTTTTCTGCTTCGTGGTTCCAATGGTAAGCCTAGCAATCGGCCACCTTCCATCATCTTGTTAGGAGAGATTAAGGAGGCTGTCATCATGTAGTCCACCTTAAGCCAAGGTGTAGCATCTCAAAAGATGCGGATGCAGAAAAACACATGACTGCTGAGGACGTGTGTGGCCTTTCACTCATCCCACATTCAACACACAAATCCATCATTGGGCCGTATCATGTGCAGAGGCCACTGCACCTTACTGGCAATGTGAGTGCAAAGCCATCCTTCCAGTCCAGTCCTCGAGTTGCAGACAGATATTAATGACTCAGCATCCTTTCTATTGTCAAACTGGACAGTGGTCTTAAATGTCCACTATTCCCAAACACCACAGAATATAGGGAGCGCAAGACATCCATTTTGGCTTTTACCATTCATGCTTTTCTCACAATAACTAAAATTACTACTGTAATTTAGAACGAAATGTAGTTTACAGAGTACCCATCTATACATTTTACAATGCATAGGATGATCTTAATTCATTAGGATCCTGTTGTGACTACCTAAGCTGTCGTTACTTAGTTAAAATGAAGTTTTGATCTAGGCAAAAGACTGGCCATCAAGGAAGAGGGAATGCTATTTCGAAGAACGGCATACACGAATGCTACAAAGGCTAACAAATCACTTGCAGAGCAGAGCAGCCGCCTTGTGTGGGATTCCAGTATATGACCATAAGTTGATGCAGTTACACTTCTCTGCATCTGGTCGAGACATTGATCCGGTCATGTTACAATAAGCATTGGACAAAGAAGAATAAGCTGTATGTATGGGGAGCAGTGTTTGTGGGATGGGTTGCTGCTTTTGTTCCCTTCTGCTTTATCTGACTTTCCAAAGACCTGGGAGAAGTTGGGCAAACACTGAGCCCCGCACAAGCAACCCAATATGTCGATAAGTGTTCTTGAAAGGACTTGGTGGCCCATTGATGCTGTGCACAATACTACTCTTCTTGTTCATCTCTGTTTATTATGCGGATTCCCCTCCATGTTGTGGTCCAGTGTCATCCTTCTGTCATGCGGGCTCATGTGACTCTCTTGGGCCACCAACTTGTGTATACATAAGTAACTACATGTCTCTACATAAGTCATGGGGTTTCTCTTCCTCTATATACCATTCTCAAGTCATTTAGCATCTCCTCAATACCCAAGACATACGACATGGTAGTACGATGATACTTGGTTTTGTATTTATAAACAGTAAGTTATGCACCCCTGGCATGCCGGTACATGCGTGTACAGACTCCATAAGATTCAGTATGTTTACAAGCTCATGGCATATGTACGAAAAGTATAGAGTATATGCTAATTTGCATATTCCATAAGTCGCATATTTCTTTATATCTAACGACTGCAGTATTATATTAGAATTCCTTACTTGGGCCAATACTCTTTCTCATGATCAGACCAACTGGACATAAGCCATCCACCTGATTCCACTATTATAATTTCACCTGTGGATTTTGCACCAACAGCACAAATGTGTCAGGTTTTCTATGCATTATCCAATGACCATAACAACAAATATTTAACCCTGAGTCTTGCTAAGTTTTCTTAGTCTGACTTCAAACAAATAAGCAGGCAGGAAGGATAGGGAGAAGACAATGGCAAATGTAGTTACAGCAATTTATTTTATGTGAGCAAGTGGACAGGCGTCAGGAAAAGGAAGGAGGTCCATAAAAATATCAATATGAGCATATTTCTGACATTATTCTCCTGGCCCCTGGCGTCTGGTGCATATCCTAAGTGAGCCTAATATCGCCCGGATATCCGCCTCAGCATCTGGTGGACCTGGTTAGTGTGACGTCATTTTGGTGTCTGCTCTGTGGCAGCGAGAAAGGACACACCTCAGCCACCCAGGACAGCTAGGGTCATAAGCCAGCCTAATAACATTGTCTCCCAGAATTCAGAGGGCTCAGTTTGCTGTGTCTCTGGCAATATGTAGTAATGCCACTTCCACAGATGCCTACACCGAGGTGTGACTCTGGCTCTTCCTATATTATTGCATAACAAGTGGGAGTGACATACAAAATTTCATCTGCAAAATGTCATAGGATAGTTTGCTGCATGACCAAAGTGTGAGACTGATCTCCAGTATATAAATGTAGGCTATACTAAACATAGATGTATCATCTGAAGTTTTTCTCCACATCTCATGATTTCGAGATAGAACATTAGGACCTCGCGTTTAGGACACGTACCTCACTAATGAAACCATATCTAAGACAATAAAGTTGGGCCTTAACCAGGTTTCTCAAAGTCATAAGGGCATATTGTACAGTGTCCAGGGAATAAAATTTTTTAGAATACCCTATAGATAATGAAAAGTATGTTGCTATGAACTTTATTAAGAACAGGACTGCAGTGAATAGAGCATGAGTTCTCATTAAACAACAAATGACCTTGACAGCCTATGGTAAAAGTCCGACCAAATGCCTCAAATACCAGCAGCAAATGTTAGCGGTGATCTGCAACCCTTAGTTTCAAGTGCTTTTGTGATGAACATAATTCATCTTGTTAATTAAATAGGCGAACAGGGATAGCAGAGGCATTAACCCGCTTCTCATGATGGCGTTTGGTTCACCAACCTATCTGGCTTCGATATCAGCGCGGATCAATTCAACGTCGCCGAATTAAAAATTAATTGATTAAAAATTAATTGATCGCTAGCAGAACACAGAGAAAATACCGTATTGGATCACTGAGGGATTCCAGATTCCATCAACAATAAGCCCGACCAGGATCTATAAATTTCTTTGATCAAGAACTACATTTCAATTAGTCTGGCAGAGAAATTAAACCCCTGCTTGCTGGGATCAATCTCCCTAACAATGGCTCAGCTTTCTAACAACACAAACTACACGGAAAGTGTTTTATTAATTGCAGAAAGGCACCTTCAACTTTGGGGTTTGGCAACAGAGCATGGTGTAGAATGATTGGAAAATATGGAGAAATAATCTCATCTCATCTCAACTAATCATTTCATCCCATCTTATCTTATCTGAACTACTACTACTACTACAACTACTACTACTACTTCTACTACTACTACTACTATTACTACTAGTACTATTAAAACAACAACTACTACTACTACTACTACTACTACTACTACTAGGCCTTCTGTCAAACAAAGATACTACTACTACTACTACTACTACTACTAATACTAATACTACTATTACTACAACTACTACTACTACTACTATTACTACAACAACTACTACTACTAGGCCTTCTTTCAAATAAAGATAGAAAGAAATGCGAATTATTTAATAGACAACAAGGCAGACAGACCAAAAAAAAGCCCTATTCTACAAAACAAATACAAAATCTTATGTTTTACACGGACAGACAGAATAAAATCATATCTGTTAAAAGTGAGTCGAACTCCCTTCACTCTCATGCTGAACAAGTGCACAAGGGCTGATGCTGAGCTGCTGAGCTGCTGAGGCAAGGGGTGATGTTACAGGTGGATGTGCTCACCTTTCACTCATGTCAGTCACGATTACCAGAGCAGATATAATGAAACCTGTTAGGGTGATCCATCGAGCCAGATTGAATCAAATTACACCTGATGGGTTGTGTTGAGTAAGAGACTGACTCTTGAGTGAGTGGGTGTACACAGACAATGAGAGAGACAATGGCAAGAACAATAGGAGGACAATAAACAATGGGTCCCTGAGAGAGGGCAAATGACTGCAATGACAGAGCAGAAGTGACCGAAATGGTCAAGCGTGGACATAAGGAGGATGGAGGGGCTACCTGCTGCTCGGCGGGACAGATGGGCCTGGTCCTCCCCTGGGCCCACTCAGCCAGCCTTCTGCATCTGAATTATTAAAGAGACTGTTGCTGCAGCTGCCTGCAGGGGATTCCCCCACCAGCCTCTCCATCTTTGCTCCAGCTGCACCACCATCCGTTCTGCATCACCCCAGAGTCTCCTCGGACTCAGCTGCATCCGCAACATTCGCTCACATCAGTCCTCTGCATCCCTTTATGTCGGGCGGGGATCATCCCTTCCATGATGTGTGTGATCCTACCACGCTGTGCCACTGCTGTTACAGCTGATTGCAACGAGTACAGGGCCAACCGAAAACAAATCAAGCTGACTAAATGGACATGAGCAATTCTCATTGGATTTAATGAGCAGAACATTGAACGAAATAAAGCGAATGATTAGTCAAGGGGAAGAGCAAAGTACAAGTGGCCACCGACAGAGGGGCTCATCACTCACTGCAGCATGTGGGCCAATCAGTCAGGGTCGTATTCACTGAAGATTAATTAAGGCTTGTAGTCTGACGTTTCATTAATCTTTCACTGGCTGCGAAGGGCAGCCTCCTGTCCGGTTCCTATGATGCAGCAAGGAGCTACAAATTGAGGGCCATCGGGGCTCCTTTGAGGACACCTGATCAAATCACACAAGACCTTTGAGGCACAGGCTCCCACACTGATGTTCCTGTGTCTTTATTAAAGCCACAAAAGAGCTGAAAAGCAATACCATCCAGGTCTCTCAGGTCCTGTATTACAACAAACAAAGCATAACGAAGATGGATGATCTACTAAGTCAGTGGGGTGAATGGACCAGATCAGCCGAAAAGTCTGCAGCAAAATAGGCTGAGGTGTTAGCAGCTACCATCAATGTCCATCATACATACATCCACCTTCATATTGCCAATTAAAATCCATGTACCTGTAATAATGGAGACTAATCGCTATGAGAGTTTTATAACTCATCAAGCAAGAGCCAATATGTAGACTTTAACAACAAACTTTGCTACTAAGTTTTTAATAACTACCTGCCACAGACAGTAACTCATGCAGTGTGGGAGGATTGACCAATGAATGATATACATTTTACAGCGAGTACGTTATTGCCTGTCTTCAGCAATGAATCAGCATGACAAGATCAGGAACTGCAAAATACATTATGGCAAACTTTTTGACAGTTGGTTAAATATTACTCCCACTGTGAGCTAGGACCCATCCTATTATTAAAGGACCTGCAAGGAATCCATGGCATCAATTAAGATGGAGCTGGGCTGGGTGATGCATGAATTCTTCAGATAGAGGCCAGCTTAGGATGTCCCCTTGATAGATGACATGAGCAGCAACAGCATAGAATATTGCAGCATTACAGATGTTGGGGGAGAGGAGATGCTTTATGGTGGCCCAGGGATGCAACTATCAATCTTGTCTGGGGTGTCCAATTATCTATAGGTGGCAGCAACGTCGTCTGATGCTGCATAACCCTACTCATCCCTAAGTAATTGCAAAGGTAGAAATTAATGACCTTAGTGTAAGGATCACGAATTACACACACAGGACAGCCAGGGTGGCCCCTCTGCTCTAGAGGGTGGTTCCATGAGGGCATACCCCCTCTCCAGAGGTCATTCACCCCACGATGGGGCAGTGTAATGAATTCTCCCTGGCCTGGTCAAGTGTTTGGGAGGCATACAACTTCACCAAGGACCTCACACTATCAATGTCATGTAATTGAAGTTTATGATGGAAATGCACACCAAAAAGCAGTCCACTAAGTGGACTATGGTTGTAACACTAACTACAAAACCGTGGATGAGATTCGTGTACATGGTCAGGACCTGACAGTAGGTAAGTCCCTAACCATGAAGTCTAAATAGACGTGAAAGGTGATTTTGCAGGAAATTGGAACTAACTCCTGCCTTCTTGGCTTAGGTTGACGACAGGTTATTAAATTTTCATGGTGACTAGCCACCTTGGTGGAGAAAACAAGCGTCAAGGTGCCATCCAGTGAACAGGCCATGGAAGGAACACTCTATCCTTGGAGACCAGAGCAACTGTCAGTTCAAGGTTCCAGGTGAAACTTTCTAATTTAAAGGTCATTCTCATGCCAGATCAGTGTTTTATTAGTGAAGTAGACTTCTTAATGAGGTTACCCCTTACAAGATTTGTGCTTGTAATTGAGAGGTGACCGTACTAATGAGGTATCCTTATGTGGAGGTTTTCAGTTGTAATCTGTCAAGTATCTCATAGCAACAGATTGTCCGCAGTAGAAAGGACAAGCTATTCACATAATCATTATAGCATTGTGAAAAGTTTCCTTTACCTCAATGGAAAGTTCCTACAGCAAATACACAATTCCAGAGAAGGATTCATTTTGAAACCTAGCCTGCAATTTCATTACATGAATTGAAGCACATTGTCCAATCCATTCTATCATGATTCTATCCTCTGTAAAAGCAACTTTTCCATCATGGCAGGATATTGAAAGAGAGCAAATCTGGGTTGTGATTTTTATTTGCTTTGAGGAAGCCTCGTATGTATGAACATGACACTTGGCAAAATGGGGAGACAAGTGTAGTACACATGAGAAGGAAAGTTACAGATAAACGCAATATAAAAATTGAACTTAAAAGAAAAAGCCCATCCCTCTTTCAGGACCTTCTGCTGTGGAAAGTCCCATTGAAAAGCCTCAGTGTTTGCTTAAGATCTCTTAAAAGTGCTTTTAGTCAGTCTTTGTAAATATATTCCTTATGCAATGTCTTTTTTTATTTGCATGTCTCATATTATCAAATAACGGTTTCTCGTCTTGATCTGGTTTATCTGTTCTCTCGTATGACTGAACAAACTCATAGGCCATGTTATTTATGAATCTGGAAATCGAGATATTTTAAACAGGTCTAGGGGCATTGCATATCAAATGGTGTTCTGAACATTTCCTCAATATTTATCACTATCTTTGCTCTTTTTTCTGCAGGAAATTGCCAATATAAATGATACAACAAATTTATAGCAAAGGAAAGGAAGGCTCGAATGAAGAGTGAGCAGGAGGCACTGCACCCTGATTTGACATAGGGATACATGCATTGTCATGATCACACACATTAATGCTGATCTGCGGCCCCCTTTATTCACGCTCAGTCCCCAGGAAGGGCACTTGAGCTATTTGAATATGTGATATACGTGAGTAATAATGTAGCAATGGAGTAGGCCGCCTCGTCTTGTTGGCTTAAGCATGTACCGCTGAAAATGGCTTGTAACTGGTCCCAGCTGAGAGGAGTACAACTTGTATCAGCAGAATGCCATGCAGCTATCTTTGTTTGCTCTTTGCAAACACACTGCAGCCGATTCTTGCAGCATTTGTTAAAATTGAGAAGTTCCATGAATGACACAGCTAGCTCGGCAGCCAGTCAAACCGGCCAAATCCCATTCCGTCAACACGCTGCTCATCCAACCACTTCTCAAGTTAAGAACAAACTCCCAGAGAAACTTGTTAAGCTCCCACCAATGCAATTTTAATGAGGCACAACATGTCCGTTTCCACTCATTAAAACTCTTATTTAAGAAGTTTGACGCGAATACTGTGCTCTGCCTCCCTTGCAAAGTTTGTTTTGCAAATGAAAAGTCAAATACTCTTCTGCATTCCAGTGCCTGGTTGGGATTTCCTCTCCTAAGAAGTTGCAAAGAGATTCTGTCTCTCTGCTTTGCTTTTCATCTGAAACCAGGAATCAGCAATTGGGGCTGACCATGAATTCATCAGACTCATTTATCCAAGTCAATTAAAGGAAATTCAAGACAGTGTTGACAGAATCATTCCATCCCAGCTCAGATTGAGGGGTCAGACTACCATTCCACTTTTCGTGGTATTTTCACTATCTTGGCAACGGCATGAATTGCAGCACAGAAAATGTTGTCCACATGTGAACCAATATAGAAAATACACCATCCACCGCAATTGCACTTTATTCAAGGACCTTAACAATCCTTGCTTTACTCAATGAATAGCCAAAATCAGCTCTTTTCTAAAAACCTCTGCATGCACTGATTATTTCGTAAACGTATCAATATGCAATTTTGCCAATTAGAATATAATTAAAACCCACCTGGAATGTTCCCATGGAAACCGTCTCATCCTGTGCATTTTCTGGTACTGCCACCAACATGAAGCCCATCAACTTCTGGTTTGAGTAAGTTCCATTTATTGTGACTGAAAATAAAAAAATATACAGATTTCATGAGGCAACCATCTAGTATTCCCAACAAGAAATACAAGTTCATCTTGGAAAACTACACTCTAAACTAAAAAAGATTATCTGTTTCACAAACAATTGTGTCGCTGGTGTCCACTCACTAATTTCTTTAAAATCAGCCATTATATTGTTTGTCTTTGACAATAATAATTGTCTAAGCCAACCAACATCATTGTTTGATACATACAATCATTATCTTTTAAAATCAAAACAATATCTTGGCTGATTTTAAACACCAGCAACACAAGTATTTGTCTGAACAGACAATCTTTTTTTTAAGTAATATATAAGCAACGTTATGGGTGATACACATTCTGACGCCAAGAGGTCAAAATTGACTTCATTTCGAACAGGAGATATAGTCTTTACAACTGAAGCTTGAATTGAAAGTTGTATTGTGATAAGTATATAGTACACTGATTCAAAAATTCTCATACTGACAAATTTATGTTAAAAAAGTGCCTGCTGGCAAAATGTGTTACTGGCATGTTAACAAAACAATTTCATAAATTTGACATATTTCCATGTGTTTTTTTAACTTTTAAATTGGCTGTGCCTTCAGGACACCTTTATGTTTGGAGTACACTTCACTGAGGGGCCATTTCATTCGGCAGGCCAATGTAATAAATTTCTGAATGTGTATGCCGGATGAAACTGACACAAATCATCCTTAGGGTTAGAGAAGAGTTAAATTTAAATAAAATGGGGCATTTTCACAGTTTATATGCAAGCACAATTCTACAATTTAATGTACATGTTATGCATATTGTCCAGCCTCAAACACAGTAAATTTAAGCCATTTATAAATAACACTTATGTAGCGACTGAAACGAGTTCGAACTGACCAAACAAAATACAACCCCAGTTATTCATGTCTTAAAAACTATGAATTACACATGACTCAAGGTTTTAAAATATGTAAAATATAGGCTATAATGTTTTTATTGAAAAGCGTCGAAGTTATATAATTTGTATTGTCCAGCTGCCAGAGCCAGACGTAATGACGAGATGATTTAGGCTTGGAATCTTGATTTGCAAACCATGATGAACAGCCAAGGTTTCCAGTGCCTAGCTTAGAATCTAACCAATCTCTTATTCAATTATTTACCCAGCTGGACTTAGTATACACCCACCGAAATCTATAAAAATATTGTATGCATAATAATGCTTTGGAATCTGTCAGACTAAACTATAGAGTCAGTACAGTACAAGAAAAAAAAAACACCCAATCTGGAATACAAATCCCCCCTAGTGCTTTGTTCTAAGATCATTACTTCAGCGTACAACATTTACAAAATGTCAGATCTGTAAATGTCAAATTCGTGAGACCACAAATTGCAATGGTGTGGTTGGAAAGGCTCTTTGTTTTGAAGATCAAAACGATTTTTTGACACGGGACACATGTGGCTGATGCATGCACGTTTGACATTGTTAGAAATGAGTCATGTGAAATATTTAACCGAAAAAGAACAATATGCCTGGTGGACAAAATAATGATTTCCTCCAGTATAACTTTAGCTCAGTTACTTTCAAAGGTTTCATTCTAGCAAACCCTTGCCAACTTTTGCAGCAGCTGAGTGAGCAGACCTTCCTATCAATTATTATCTCGATCTATAACAAGTGGCAATAACAATGCCCTTTAAATTACATTATTAAGGTCTGCCGTTATGTTGCTGAAAGTCAGCTCAGTAACTGAGATTCTGGTACAAAGTATGTTCTACAACACCGTGCACCACGAGAATGGAGAACGAGATATGAGACTTCTCCTCCATGTGTAGTCTGTGGCATACTCCCAGGTGAGTCTGTGGTAACCTCATCTGATCATCATGCCCATTTTAAAGGACAAGTAAGCACCCCATTGTCCATTCACAACATGTTAAATGCTGCATCCATCCGTTGCTAAGTGACAGGGCGATGTGATGCTGCCTGTTGCTGAAACAACATGAACTTTGTGATTAGCTTTGTTTCCAGTCTCAGCACGCTCTTTGACACATCCCATTACAAGAGACAGAAGACACTCCTGTGACTAACCTGTCCCGAAGGTCCCTCCTTCATGCAAGCAAATGTTTGCTGTGTTTTGGCATCTAGTTGTATGCTTAATCAATCTTTGGAAGAGGAAGACATACTTGCAAGGAGGAGGAGGGAGGAGGAGGAGGAGGAGGAGGAGGAGGAGGAGGAGGAGGAGGAGGAGGAGGAGGAGGAGGAGGAGGAGGAGGAGTTAAATTGAACAAGTGGCAAAGTCATTATGACAGACAAATATTCCAGATAATGATTAGATCTAACCCATCATTTCAAAATCACTACCACCAAAAGTAACTGTGACAAATAAATTGCTTATTACGAATGCCAAATTCCTGGTTAACCACCAACGCCACATTCATTATACACAGATCAATTACAAAGACAAAGTTTTGATAACTAGGATTCTAATTTCTTTGAAGCTGAATTGGGGTTAACCACAGTTTAAGGACTGAAAGAGAATCTCGTCTGATGCTGATGTTATCAGGCTCTGGTCAGTACTGAGACTGACCATGGGTCAAGCAGTGATAAGTGACCACTTGTGTCCTGATGCTGACAGGTTGAGAAGCAATTTCCCTGTGGCTTATGGCACACAGCACATTCTTGCAATGCCAACAGGAGTGGTGCTGATGGTGCCGATGGTGTTGCTGCTGGACCTAGTGGCCAGTGTAGTCAGCCAGTCTAGTCTGCCAGAGCAAGCACAAGGGCAAGCACAAGGGCAAGTTACATCAGTGTATACAAACAGAGGGTGAAGCAGAATCCCCTCAACCTTGTCCTGTTACATGTAGCGTAAACACTGGCAACCACCACATAGTCCCCTACACCTCACACCGTATGCCTCTGATCCCCAGGAATTACTACGACCTCAATAATGTACACACAACACAAGTCTCAAGTGCCATGCCAGACAGAAATAGGTCCTCTGTCAAAAGCAAGCCACTACAGCTAGATAAATGTCCTGCAAATGCTTTTACTGCTACCTTACGGCAAAGTGATGCAGTAATTTATGGGGGATTAGCAATTTTAAGAACATGGCATTAGTCAATTCAAGCTCACTTGATCAAACCTAGTTGGCCATTTTGTGACACACATAACATTACACAATAAAGAAATGTCCTGGGGGTATGTTTTCATTACCTAAATTAACTCTGGCTCATTAAAAAGTGTACCAGAAGATATCATTATTTTCCACCTGCATCCAGTCCATTCTTTATGCCCAGGAGTTCCGACATTTGTGCTCTCACTTTCAAACACAAATCAGCAAGGCCTCGTGAAATATGGCCCAGCAGCCTGCAGTCCCTATTGGGACATTGATTTGGCCAGGTCAATATTAATCTGATGATACACTACCTAATACCCAGGGCTACTAAACTGACCCTGGGCCTGGGGTGCATGTTAAGCTACCCTTATGGATTACAAACATTCTGACGTTGACAAACTACAGCCTCTTTTTACTTACAATTGTTGTCAAAAATAGGCATGTTGGCTAAGTATTCTGCATAGTTACACAATGTACTGAGTGTCAGTGTGTGTGGTTCATAGCTTGTCACATTTGTTTTAGCAATTTGGAAGTCACATGCAATCTGTGTGCACTGTGTGAACTTTTGTGATGCTCAGGAATGTTGCTGAAAGCACTGCATGGCACGATGTATGTATTATGATTAAAATAGCACTATTATTGAGTTGAGTTGAGAAGAGAAGAGAAGAGAAGAGAAGAGAAGAGAAGAGAAGAGAAGAGAAGAGAAGAGAAGAGAAGAGAAGAGAAGAGAAGAGTTGAGTCGAGAAGAGAAGAGACGAGATGAGTCGAGACAAGTCAAGACGAGAAGAGACGAGACGAGACGAGACGAGACGAGACGAGACGAGAAGAGAAGAGAAGAGAAGAGAAGAGAAGAGAAGAGAAGAGAAGAGAAGAGAAGAGAAGCATTCTAGTTGTACATTCATTGAGAATTGTCTCCATGGTACATTACAGTCCAATTTTGACCGTGATTTTCAAATCCGCAAGGCCATTTTCAATAATTATGCGGATTTCTAATGAAGTCAAAATACCACCATGATTTAGCATGCAGTTGGGGGTGTAAGCATGGTTTAAGTAGAGCAGCAGTTTTTTTTTTCAATCTCCTCTGTTTTTACTCTTGCATTTTTGTCAGCCTTCCAGGTCATTAACCATTAGGGCCTGTCATGCGGGATGATTGATTGTCACATGACCTATAAAAGGACCTTTTTCTAAATGTAGAAAGGGAGGTCAAATGATGTGACCTTCATCAAACAGGCGTTTACAATGCAGTAGTGACCTTCAGCCTTCAATGTCAAAGGGGTCAAATATGTTGACCTTTATAATTTGTAACTGTTGCAGCATACGAGGTCACACCTGCTGTGGTCTCTCCAATTTCAGCTTAAATTGCAGTTTTCCATATTCAAAATGTGTATGAACATGGATGTATAAGATACTTCCATCGTATGAACTACTAAATTCAATCCAATTCAATTCAAAGACTTTATTTCGGAAATAAAAAAGAAGGTCCATATCATTACGAACTACAACTATCTATGAACTACCCAGACTACGGAATCGATAGATTTAGTGATATGGGGAATTAGGCAGAATATTTTTTTTCGTATTTTTTTTTTACTTTTTACGAAATTCAATAAATAACACTCTTTTTTTGTCTGTAGATTACAACTGTATCCAGATTCATGACAATAACATATACAATATTCAACACATCTATTCATACTGACCAAGCCTTTTTTTTAACTTAAAAGAACAAGCCACATGTTTTCTAAGTACTAGTGTGTCATCGAGGTTTTATATCCCATAAAAAGCTTTCAATAGTTTTTATCAACGTTATTACTGTCAACACAATTTCCCCAAGACCTTGATGTCACCAGCTCATGTTTCGAATTAGGGTCCTCACGACTTGTCATGAATCATCATTACCAAAGGCAAAGACAAAACGTGACAAGGACAGACTGTGAGACACACATCGAAAATATGCAGAGAAACAAACAAAACCAAGTCATATACTAGAACCTCGTCTTAATTTAAGGCATCTTAGTAATAAGGTCATCCCTAGATTAAGGTCAGAAAATCAAGATTGTCTAGGACTAGGTTTTAACGTCCTTGTCATAATAAATAACTGTTAAACTTAGACCACCCTCGCTACTAAGGCCACTTCGGTCTGGAACCAATGGTGGTTGGAATAGAGGGGTGCTGACTGTATTTTTTCACCTTGCAATTAGAATAACAAACCTTCAGATCAATCTTCATGCAGTCGCACTGTTGCATCGAGATCATTGTCTATGAACAGACTTTGCTTTACTGTCACGAAGTTGTATATTGGAAGTACAGCCCATGTGTGCCAAATACCTCTTTTGGAACTTCATGGTATATGCAGGGACACCGTACTTTGGTATATGCATTCAATAGAGCCTACGAACAGCTTGCCTTTCCAAATCCAAACATTTGTGTTTTGAATATATTACAAACTTATTCACACCACGATTTCTAAATTCTGACCAAATGCAAGATAACCCCATATGTCAATGCATTGGGTCAATAGCATAAGTTTGCTCAGGAATACCATTGGAAGATGTCAAATTTCTTTGCATGGGTTTATAAGAAGTTGAGTTAGAGATAAGCACATGGATATTAGACACAGACGGACAGACAGAATCAAATACATATAGAGATAACCAACTGACCAGAAACAGGCAGAAAGCAAGGGCACTACTTAGGGTAGTATACATTAATGAAATATCAGTCAATGGTGAAGTAAGAATGGGGAAAAGGGACTATAATTCAGCAACTGCATACATCTGTATATGTTGGACAACCTGGGATGTATATTGGGCATGCCAATCTTATCAAAAGAGCCTGAGAGCTCCTAACAAATCGCAACATATTTCACAGGAAGGAGACAGAAAGACGAATGGGGTGCTGAGGTCGACCATTGGCGAGTTAGAACTACACCTGGCAGGCAGAGGCTTGTGTGAAACTGACGAGAATTTCTGCCATTGCTTCGACTGCCAGAATTTGCCTAGAAAAGAATCATAGGCCCAGACGTCTACATAAATTTACTGCAACCTCTCCCCTCCAATATACTGTAACTTATCATAAAGTCAGTAGTTTAAAGAGTAGAAAAACCTTTACTACTAATTTTACTTTGAGAATACTTAAGTGATCCACAGATTTCTATGGAACTTTGCCATTAAAATTCAGTCATAACCTCACGCCATTAAACTTGAGATTTTTTCTCCTCTATATAATAATCAACAATTTATTTAAAATTTGATTTCGTGATGCTTAGTGTGTACCTGTGTTATGTATTCACCGCCCATAAAGGTACTTGTCGACACTTCTAGAGTTTCCTTTTAGTTTTCTTCCATTGCCCGTCTTGTTTTACTTTCCAGTTGATTGTCATGCAAAGCTCCCTAATTCACACAGATTCAAAGACTTGAGTGAGATTCCACAACAACTTAAAAATCGTCTGCCTGATCTGGAAGGCAGATCCCTCTTTGCATCAACTCATCCCCAAACGTGGATCTTGGAATGTTTTTCAGCTGCTTCAAAGCAGACGACCAGCTTTTTATCTAGCCACGCTAATCGATTTATGATGACGTCAGCGACGTCTTAAACTCCTTATAAGGTCAACAAATCGAAATCGAAGAAGGCAAACGAAACTGCCAAAAGAAAACAAAAAATAACTACAAAAATGCACTTTCTATCAATAAACTAAAATTATGTCCATCCTTCAAAATAAATCATGCATTTCATGGTAGCAAGGGCCTTGTCAGTTTTAGGCTTTACCCACTCCTTGCTTGGCCAAGGGCTATTAGCACATCCCCATGTTTTGTTGTTTCACTTCTGTGCAACATAAGTGGAGAGCAAATGGTTTTTCGTTTCAGCGAGGGCAAAATATAAATATGACCCCATTCATGATCTGTTGTTTTCTAAACAGTTATTGTTCGGGAAAGAGCGGGTGGGGTTGTGGCGATGCCCCAGCTCGGGACAACTCCCCAGGGGGGTTTTTATCACCCCCTTTTAAGTGGACCGTTATGGGGGCGACTATCATTGGAGTGAGCAACAGATGGGCACACATCAACAGAAACTGAGAACAGTCCCCTGACTAAGCTGATCACCAGTTTGGATTTCAATCATGATCACTCTGCTGATCCAGAACATCTTCATGTCCAGCACCTCAATATGAAGCTTGGAATTCATTAACTCAAACAATAACACAACAAAAGAAAACCCTAAAAATAAAGTATTAAATGTTATTTCTTGCAGGAGATATAGGACCTCACAATTCTCAGCCAAGTCCTTGGCTCAGCCAATTTTGTGGCCATAACTGAGGTTAAAGTTTACTAGCCACAGGCCAGCACTTGGCGCTTATACAAGAAGTGCCACTTGACATCCAACAGTCATACTATTTCATATAATCATATCATGAATACTAAGTCAATCTTCTGCAAAATGGCGTTTGTAAAGTTTGTCCTTGCTCAATGTTTCACAGAGTACATAGATAGATTTGACATTGCTTGTTAATCTACAGGTTATTGATGTGTTATTAATAATTCAGCCAGAAAACTACAAATTCTACAGTGGCGCCCAGTCAGATGGCTTGACCAGGTAGTCCCAATTGCATAATACATGCCAATATACACGTATTTGACATAGGTTTCAAATACATCATGATTCATCAAGTAACTACAAATATGTATGAGCATGGATGTATATCCATGCTATAAGCAAGGCCCTTGCTGTAAGTCTTATCTGATAAGGCCTAGTCGATATGCCAACATTGTAATTAAAATGTTCAAGAAGAAAAATCATAGGTCTATGTTATTTAAAACGTTTTACTCACTTGTATAAACCTCTTCAGGGATATATTTATCCGGATTACTGCCACTCAACCGTATCCTGAAGCCATTATCACCAAGGCTTTTGCTGGCCAGGGTGTGGGGGACATCCCTCCGGCAAAGGTCCCGAGTGTTGACGGGGGCAGAGGCCCGGGGCACAGCATTGCCAGCCCCTGGAAGCACCGTCAAAAGTGTCAACAAGTAAAATACTCCACATGTCACAACTGTTTGCCAGTCCATGGCGAATCTTGAGATCGGTTCCGCTTGTCTTCAAGGGGATCAATGCTCCCTCAGTTGCAGGGAACCTCCTTACATAACAGATGCAAGCTGAGGAGAACGTCCCGTTGTCACTCGAACGCACGTTGTTCTGTTTACAACGCAGAAAGCAACGTGCGCACCGCAGCGCCCCTAGCGTCATGCGCTACTCCTTTCCAACAGTGTTGCGAGATAAATAGTTACAATGTAGTTACTTTGTCAAAAAATCTGTTACAGTAGTGTGACATTGTAGCACGAGTAAAAAGTGCTCAGGGAGAGCTTCAGAACTACAAACAATGAACTGTGTATCTGTGTCGACCAACGATATTTTGCTTTATTGTCGGCGTCATATAATTATCGTAATTTAGGCCTAATATCTAATTTTTTCATTCTTATGATTTACGGAATTAAGAATTGTTATAATTATTATTTTTTGCTTGCCATAAAATGTCTTAAAATGTAGGCCTGCCTTTTGGGGCCGGGTTCATGATGGCCAAGAAAATACAAAATTCAATATATATATCCCAAACCCCTACCTCTCAACTACTATTTTAGTCTAACTACATACAGAAATCTAGCTATGCCGAAGTTATGGTACTTAAACTTTCAACTTTAATTTGACATATATTTATTTCATATGGGGGGGAGGGGGTGGATCAAATTTGCTGTATCCACTATAAAATCGTACTGTACATGTTTACACAAATATCCATAAAAGTCATAAAATTTAATAAATGAAGTGAATGTATATATTTAAAATTAAATTTTAAAAATAATATTGTCATGTCATTCTTGTAATCGATTCTTTGAACATGAATTAAAATATTATCATAAATAATTAATCCTTTAGCAATTTCTCGTAGGGAGATTCATTCTCTCCCTGTTCGACAGATGTCGTAAGATGTCGCTCATACCGAAGCGCCACCTTTTGTTAAAGACATGTTCCACAAAGTCGAACAGGTATGTACAGGTGTGTGGAACGTTCGAAGTAATTAGTGGTAATTGAGCGTTACTGGTTCGACGATATAAAAAGCTGGTTAATGTAGCATTGATGGGGATAGTTGCAAACAGTAGGCCTATCGATACTGCACGACAGTGCCTGTAACCGCTGTAACATAGAATAACATAGAATTGTGTGCTTCGGCATTCGATTCCGAATCTTTTGCAATTGGACCGTTAACACTTCTCACTTTACGCAACTTCATGGATACATGCATGGTACTGTTAATTATATTATATTATTATATATTATTAACTAAGCATATAGATATAGATTATATTTAAAATGCGTGTCATGCTTGTGTGACCAGTATAATTGTCTTTCTTTGCAGAAACTCTAACGATGCCAATGCCAGTTCAGTCATGGAAATCCCCTTGATGATAATGTTTACACACCAAAATGGGACCAACGTCAAGAGGCAACTTTTTGCTTTTATTGAATACAATTGTTATTCTAGTACTTATCTTCATTCTGTTCAAACTGCAAGACATTGATGTCGCCTTGCAGGATCTTAATATTAAACTTAAGTATTCAAATGCACATGATTCACCAGATGAACATGGATTTGGCCCCGCGTATGAACACAGAGATGTTGTTAAAGCCCATGAAATGCCCAAAGATGTACAGAGACCGCTCCATGATGTTGGCAATTTAGGGCACAGGCATGATCATGAACCGACCAGAGTAGATGAGGATAATTCAAATGTTGAGACAAAAGGAAAAGTGGACCAACTCCTGGGAGAAAGTAAACGGCCAACACCTTTAGCCCTATTAAAATCAGGAGAAAAGACTTACATTCCGAATCTTGATGGTGTCAACCGTGTGGTCATGTCGCTATGGAGCAAAAACTACAAATATACCACTGGGGCGCTCCGTAATGCTGAACTCATCAAGGATTTCTTTCCAGGATGGAAGTTACGCATTTATGTTGAGCTACCATCTGACTCTCCCGTGCATGAATTAGTTCCAAATGATGTTTTGGACAAATTGACCAACTTAGGTGCTGAGCTCAGCTTCATAAACCCTACTGAGACCAAGATAGCCCCAATGATGTGGCGCTTTTTGGTTGCTGATGATATGTCTGTGGACAGATTCATAGTTCGCGATTCAGACAGTCGTTTATCTGCTCGAGATGCTGCTGTAGTTTATGCTTGGGTTAAATCAGGGAAACCTTTGCACTGTGTGAGGGATCACCCCAGTCATTCCATGTCAGCATTGTCAGGTGGAATGTGGGGAGGATGTCCAAGCACCATTCGAAACTTAATGCGAAGGCCGTTCAAGCAACTGATGTATGGTTTCAAGTCAGGGTATGGAGAGGATATGAACTTTCTTAACTCCATAATTTGGCCAAGACTGAAAGACAGTTTCTACTGCTCTGACAGTGTGTCTTGTGACAGGTACCCCTCATCTCATGCTTTTCCTATCCCTAGGTATGGGTATGAGCATGTGGGACAAGTGTTTGACGACCATGACCTGAGTCGTCCAGTGGACATCCAAATTCTAAGACAGTCGCAAGAGAATTACAAATGTTCGCCGGCCAAACCAGCATCTTAGCATTGACTCAATTCATTGCATTCCTTTTACCGTTTAATCTATGAACTTTATTAATGGTAGTGTTTTTATATACCTTTTTAATGATATACCAAATTTTATATTTTGGCTGTAATTTTATATTGATCTCATGTCATTGTTTGATATTTATGAAGTACATATAAGTTATGTATTATTTTCTTTCATGGCCTACTGTTGGGCGTAGGGAAAATGGAGGGGGGGGGGGGTTTAGAATAGAAACACCTCCCCTAATTGATGTAATAAAAAGTGAAACCTTTGTTTTTTATTTTGCTTTCAAATATTTTTTTTTAGCTTTTCTTCGCAGAAAGCATCTATTGAATGTAGTCAAGACATTCTGACTTGTGGAAAACAATACTAAAAGGTCACGTCCTAAAGATCTGTGAATATCATCTGAATAATGTGCAGACATTTGAAAATTTTCTTTTTGCTTAACAAAGGATCTTTGTGTAGTCAAGACAGGTGGTGGCTTAGCTTAGTGGTAGCCTGCTGGGCTTCCAACCACTGACTGGGTCCCGAGTTCAATTCCCTGTTGAGCCTAAGTTGGATGGCTGTTTCATCCTTCATCTCATTGCCATCATTCCTGCCTGTCCTAACAGGATGTAAAGCCCTAATAATCCACCCACCACAACATGTAGTCGAGACATCCTAGGGGTGGGGGCCTAGCTCAGAGGTAGCTCTCTGGGCTTCCAACCGCTGGGTCCTGGGTTCTATAGGGTTTGATTCCCGGTCGAGCCTAAGTTGGATGGCTGTTTCATCCTTCGTCTCATTGCCATGGTCTCTGCCTGTCCTAATTAGCCCAACTGGTGCAGAAATACAGGACGTAAAGCCCTATTCACACACACGCACACAGTCTAGACATCCTGGCTTTTTGACATGTGAAAAATAATATTAAAATGGTCACATCTGAAATATCTGTGAATATTGTTCAAATAATGTGTTGACAATTTACTTCTTTTTTTTTTAATTGTAGTTAAGAGATTCTGACATGGACATGTGACAAAAAGGTCATGTCTTATTATCATCCAAATAATATGTAGACAATTGCAAATTTTCCTTTGCTTCTTATTTTATGTTTTCTTCCCAACAAAGCATCTTTTGAATGTAATCAAGAGATTGGCATTTTTAATTTTTGAAAAACTATATTTAAAGGTCACATCTTAAAGATCTTTGAATATCATCCAAATAATGTGAAGACAATTGCTTCCAGTATATATATATTTCTTCTTAAGGATCACTAAGAAAAGTTCGAAGTGTGATATCCATGTACAAGTTAATACCTATAGCTACACCAGAGGGCGTCTACCTCTATTTCAACAAATCTGACATCTGGTGGACAATCTAATTACATCCCCCTCATCGAAACTACGAAAAAAATTAAAACTGAGGAACAACAGTCCAGTTACATAAATATACAATAATGGAATAAATCAAGTTGCTTACAATGCTACAAAATATAACATAGCCTAACTATCATTAGGTCGCAAGATAAATCATAGAGATATCGTGAAGATTACAAAATGCTAAGTTTACTAACAACATCTGATTAATAAGGTTACATATCTAGGAAGATAGGTTACATGTTGCATACTGTAACCACAAATTCACATTGTATCAATCAACCTCTCTGGTGGTTTGCATTTTCTACCACTGCTACAAATGTAAGACTGGCCAATGTGGAGCTCCGGCAAGTCCTTTGCAGACCGATTGTAGTAGTATGCATGCCTGATCTGTAATGCTTCTGTCACCTTTTCGTTGAATCCCCGGTGGAGAGGAACGTTAGTCTACAACACTCGTTGATAGAGGGAGAAGTTCTGAGGGTCTCCCAATCAGTGCATCAATTGTGGTGCACCGGGCACAATAAAGCCATCTCAGGGTCCATCTTCATCCTTGTGGACTTTTCCATAATAATTTTTAGTCTGAATGGTTCTCTCTATGAATCCATTGGACTGAGGGTAGTGTGGAGAGGAGATCACATGTTTGAAACCCCACTATTCATGCTATTCTGCGAACTGTGCAAATTCCTTGCTGGAATAGCAAGGTCCACCATCACTATATTATATACTTGTTCCGGGATTCCATGTTCACCAAATAATGTTTTCCAATCACAGTCCTGCCAGTTTCTGAAGCAATCCTCCGGACGAACAGCATCTTACTATAATAGTCGGCGACAATTACAAAATGCTCTCCATCGTTCTCAAAAAAGATCTGTTGCGACACACTGCCAAGGTCCGATTGGAATGTCATGGGCAATCATGGTTTCCGTTTGCCCATTACGAGAAAACTCAAAACAAGCAGGACATCCTGACACTGTCTCTTCAATGTCTTTATCAATGCCACGCCAATATACACACGTTCTCGCTCTTAGACAAGTCTTCTCAATGCCTTGATGGCTCATGTGTAGCCCGCTCCGGGATCTCCTTTCGCATCTTCTTTGGTATTTGCACTCGATCACCTTTCAAAATTAGGGCGGGGGCCTAGCTCAGAGGTAGCGCTCTGGGCTTCCAACCGCTGGGTCCCGGTTTCGATTCCCGGTCGAGCCTAAGTTGGATGGCTGTTTCCTCCTTCGTCTCATTGCCATGGTTCCTGCCTGTCCTAATTAGCCCAACTGGTGCAAAAATACAGGACGTAAAGCCCTAATCACAAACAAACAAACAAAACCTTTCAAAATTGCTCCATCTTCCACAGATAGGCAATCTTTGGTAGATCTTGAGCTCTATCTATCCATCCATTATGGTGTCCCGAAGAACCTTGAGTTCTGTATCCTCACCCGTCAGCTTCCGTAGTTGGTCCAATTTGTCTACTGACCATCTGACCGAGTGAATAGAGGGCGGGGGCCTAGCTCATAGGTAGCGCTCTGGGCTTCCAACCACTGGGTCCGGGTTCGATTCCCGGTTAAGCCTAAGTTGGATGGCTGTTTCATCCTTCGTCTCATTGCCATGGTCTCTGCCTGTCCTAATTAGCCCAACTGGTACAGAAATACAGGACGTAAAGCCCTAATCACACACACACACACACCGAGTGAATAGTTATCTCAATCTTAAGTGTGCCACCCGGGCTTGGATTTAATCGTAAAAATCCATCTGCTAATCTTAGTTCTTTGCCTGGATGATATAGTATTGTCACCTCATACGATTGAATTCTCAATAGCATAAGCTGAACTCATGGGGGGCGCCTGGCTCATGTTCTTTAGTTGTATGAAGATCCATATAAGAATGTGTGGAATCGTTTTATGCCAAAAACAGCAAGAAGTTCCCGTTTAATGTTGGCATACCGCTGCCCTGTTGGCATCAGTGACTTGGACGCAAAAGCAATGACACGCTCTTGACCTTTATTGTCAAACTGGATAAGGGCGGCTCCCAAGCCCTTACCAGAGGCATCCACTTGCACCTTTGTAGGCGTGTGTCAAAATAATTTAAAGTAACTGCTTGGCCCATTTCCTTTTTCAAGTTTCTGAATGTCTCTTCTTGATCGGCAGACCATTGCCAATTTGAGTCCTTCTTTAGTAGTTCACGCAAAATATAATTCTTCTCTGACAGCCGGGGGGATAAACGGGGCCATGTATTGTATCATGCCTAAAAACTGCTGCAATTCAACAACACTTGTTGGAGCAGGCAAATTAACTATCTCTGCAATCTTTATCTTGTCAGGTGAAACACCATGCCAGACGTTTACCCTATCAGCATGAATGTCACATTTATCACTGTTGAACACCAGACTGCATTCACAGTCTCGTCTCATTAATCCATGCAGATTTGTATCATGCTCTTTCTTGTCTTTCCCGAACACTACAATGTCATCAGCGATATTTATGGTACCAGGCAAGCCACTCAAAATGGCATCCATTGTTTCCTGGAAGACGTCTTGAGCAACCCAAAGTCCAAAGGGTAGTCTGCAGAATCTATGTCGCTCATTAGGGGCACTGAAGGATGTCAAAGCAGAGGACTCCTCATCAAGCTCAATCGTACAATAACCATGTCTGGCATCCAATTTGGTGAAAACAGTTGCTCCTGCTAATTTGTGGGTAATCTCCACAGTGGGTGTCCTGTGATATGTTCCCTTAATTGCAGTATTAAGGTTCCTGGGATCCAGACAAATTCTCAGTTTACCAGTCTTTTCTACTGAATGCTATGGAATTGAGCCATTCAGTGCTGACGTATTCTGGTTTTGGCTCAATAACACCTAGTTTCACCATGTTCAGCTCAGTTTTAATCTCTTCTCGCAGATGAATGGGATATTCCTTGGTGGATTGATCACCGGCTGGGCGTCATCCTTTACCTCAAGCCCTTGATGGGCGGGGGCCTAGCTCAGAGGTAGCGCTCTGGGCTTCCAACCGCTGGGTCCCGGGTTCAATTCCCGGTCGAGCCTAAGTTGGATGGCTGTTTCATCCTTCGTCTCATTGCCATGGTCCCTGCCTGTCCTAATTAGCCCAACTGGTGCAGAAACACAGGACGTAAAGCCCTAATCACTCACTCACTCACTCACCTCAAGCCCTTGAAGGTCCTGGGCCTCCACGCGGCGAGGGTGGAAACACTTGGGGTGAAGTCCTCTATTCCCAGTGGCTAAAACAGGACAGTGCGCATTGCACAAGCTGCTCCAGCTATCCAACGCAGACACTTATTGATTTTTTACATGCTTCTGGTTTCTACTACCAACTATAGATAATCAATCTTACCCTAGCCTCTACATAGCCCACTCAGGTGCTGATGAGGCGTTAAACAATAACACTACCTACTACTATCCTTTACCTCAATGTGACATTTCCACCGGAACTTGCCAATGCCTTCAAATCGATCAGGGTATTGTTGTAAAAATTCAGTCTTGTCTCCAAAGGAACTTTGTTGGAAGACATTCAATGTTACCTCATCGACTACATAAACCCTGATAAGTCCCAAGTCATCATCATCATTGGATACAGGTAACAATAGGTTCCTATGTAGAGTTCGCACTCTACCTGGCCTGGAGAGAGGCTTTACTTTAAATACAGCCACTTCCGGATTGGGTTGGCTGATAACCACATGAATGTCATCCACCCACTTGTCTGCCAACTTTTCCCTACCAGCAGAAGTAGTCTTTCTGATGAGCACTGTGTCTCCTAGCTGTAACCCGGCTGCTACTGTCATACTTCTCTTTGGCTTTGACTGCTTTCTGTTCCAGTTTCTTTCCAGCAAATTCTTGTCAATATCTCACATGTTCCTGCAGACCTGAAATGAATTGGGAAAGAGATGTAGGCATAATCTCTGTATCAATGGGCAGAGTAGGTTTTCTGCCAAATATTAATTCATAAGGAGCAAATCCCGTTGCTTCATGGGGGGTACAGTCATAGGCATGCAAAATTGATGGCAAAAATTCCTTCCATTTTGATTTTTTGTCCTCAGATAGTGTGCCTAGCATCTTTAGCAATGTCTGATTAAACCTTTCACAGGCACCATTCCCCATGGGATGATAAGGTGTTGTTCTTGACTTTTTCATACCTGTCAGGGAGCAAAATTCCTTGATCACCTTGCTCTCAAAATTGCAACCTTGGTCTGTTGGAATACCATACTCGGTTATGAATTTTTGGTACAATGCATGAGCGGTTGTGAGAGCAGACTCGTTTTTTGTTGGAATGGTCCTTGCAAACTTTGTAAAGTGGTCAGTTATCACCAAAACATGCTCGTACCCTACAGAAGGTTCAACTAGCAAGTAATCCATACACACTAATTCAAGAAGTTGTGAAGTTATGATTAGAGTAATAGGTGCGGGAGCAGATCTGGTTTTCTGCACACACAACGACGACGCTTCTGAACCATTTGCTCCACATCAGTCACCATGGATGGCCAATAATGCCTAGCTCTATGCAGAGCCAGAGGTTTGTCCCTGCCAGGGTGGCCCATGTGAGAATGAAGTGATTGAAATACAGCTTTTCTGTGCTTACTTGGAATTACACATTGCAAAACCTCATTGCCTTCATCTTGGAGTCTTCTATATAACACTCCCTTCTTTATCACAAACTTTCCCTTTTGATTTGTCAGCTTTTGCACTTCAAATGGTTCAGACTTTAATTTACGATCAGAAATTTTGCAGCTTTGCCATCTAAATGGGCTTTTACCTAACTCAAGATGAGGTCGTTATCCTGGCAACCAGCGAGGTCACCACCAAACACATGACTAGGCATTAGCTTACCGGCTGCGTCCTCTTCAACACCTGGGCCTAGAGGCAACGCAAGACACCAACCTCCCTTGGTAGCTGAGTGGCATATGGCATTGGACACTTCATGGTCAAGTCGGGACAAAGCATCAGCATCTCTGTGATTGACACCTGGCTTGTAGAACAATTCAAAATCACAAGAAGACAAATGGGCGAACCACCAGTTGCATCCAATTTCGCTGTTATGAGAACATATGTGAGGGGATTCGTACAATGGCCCACTTCAATGCTAGAAATTCCCTCTTGTGGGCAGGGTAGTTTTTTCTGCTGGATTTAACCCTCTACTGGCATAGGCAATGACTTTAAAATTTACCCTCTCTCTTCTGGTACAACACAGCGCCCAGACCAGTTCCTGATGCGTCAACATGTAGAACAAATGGTTGGGTATAGTCCGCGAAGGCAAGGACACGTGCAGTGGTGAGCTTGCCCTTCAGGTTGTTGAATGCATCATCCGCTTCCCTGTAGGGGCGGGGGCCTAGCTCAGAGGTAGCGCTCTGGGCTTCCAACCGCTGGGTCCCGGGTTCGATTCCCGGTCGAGCCTAAGTTGGATGGCTGTTTCATCCTTCGTCTCATTGCCATGGTCCCTGCCTGTCCTAATTAGCCCAACTGGTGCAGAAACACAGGACGTAAAGCCCTAATCCCACCCACCCACCCACCCACCATCCGCTTCCCTGAACCACTTGATGGTTCCCTTCCTATCAGCTTCCTTCAACGCATCCTGCAATGGCCTGGCAATAGTGCTGAACCTTTCTACAAATCGCTGGTAAAAACTAGCAAACCCTAAAAAAGATGACAGGTCTCTTGCATTCTTGGAAACTTCCCATTCTTTGACTTAAGCGATTTTCTCATGCCCAAGGTACCTACAATGTGACTTTAAAAACTCAAATTTAGAGGGTTTTAACTTCAAACCACAGTCCCTAAGCCTTTGGAATACACCTTTTAAGCATTTTACATGACCTTCAAATGTAGGCGAATACACAAGGATGTCATCAAGAAAAACTACGCACTCCTTTAAGTGCATGTTGCCTAGGCACTGTTGCATAAATCTTTGAAACTTGCTGTAGCATTCACGGTTCCCATGGGCATGGAATTCCATGCAGTGCGCTCCTTGTGAGCTTCGTGCATATGAATCTGATAATAACCGGACTTCATATCCAGCTAAGTAAAATACTCGGCACCTGTGAGAGCATCCATGGTTTCCTCTAATCTAGGCAGACTACTTAAGAGGTTGATCCCTTCATCAACAAAGAAGATTACCAGTTGCTAGACGATGTTTGGGATCACAGTGGTTGATCCATCTAATCTTCTAGGTGCATGTCCTCACTCTGGGCTCCATTGTTCCAAGGGAAAATTAACAAAGTTCAGTGGTGTTGATGAAGAAGTTTTATTCAGCATATAAAACCATATGAAAAAAACCCTGTAACATGAAAATGCAAGTGTTAACCAAAATATGACAAAATGAATATAGTTTAGATACATTTTCATTATAACAAATAGAAATTTACTTAATTTCTTTGGTCTCAATTGCAGCTAGTCAGTTGTGTTTTGACTAGTCAATTTTTGGGTGAGCATCATCACCTATTGTGCCAATTGCATGTGGCTAGATGATTTGTAAACTTTGTTATATTAGAGGCCTGACTGTCTGACAGACTGATGAGTTAAATGGTTGATTGATGGGGACTTGCTAGCAGAATTAACAGCTATTTACCTTGCCTTAAAGAACATCGAGGACTCAGAATCAGATCGTTATGTTATCTGTTCTGATTCCAAATCTTCTCTTCAAGCAATCCAAAATAAACAACTTGATAACCCTGGGATCTTAGATGTTCTTATTAAGTATTTCTATTTTCACGAATACAAAGACATAGTATTCTGCTGGATTCCTGGACACGCTGGCATTGAAGGGAATGAAAAAGCAGACCTGGCAGCAAAAAGGGCTCTTACAAAAGAGATAACTGATTTTACCATTCCATACACTGATTTTAAAATGACTATAAAATATTTTATCATGTCTTGCTGGCAAAGACAATGGAATGAATGTAATAACAACAAGTTGCATTCAATCTTACCTTGCATTCAAAATAAAATACCTAGTAGGTTCAATAATCGCAAAGATCAAGGAATATATCACAGATGCCTCATAGGACATTCAAGACTTACTCATTTACACCTTTTAGTCAATGAACCAGCACTGGTATGCCAGAGTTGTCGTTGCCCCCTAACAATCAAACATTTTTTATTAGATTGCACCCACTTACAACGCATTAGAAGACCTCTGTTTCAAGCTACTACCTTACAACATCTCTTTACTAAATATCCAACCCAGACCATTATTGATTTTTTATATGCTTCTGGTTTCTACTACCAAATATAGATAATCAATCTTAACCTAGAGAGCCTCTACATAGCCCACTCAGGTGCTGATGAGGCGTTAAACAATAACTCACACACACACACACATGGGGACTTGCTAAACTGGAGGGGGACTTGCTAAACTGGAGAGAGACTGACTGACTGACATACGAATCTTGAGACTGACCGACTTACTAAACTGATGACTGACTGACTGGTTCATTAGTTTCACTGATAATATCACTGTTATTGCTCCTGTCAGGTGATACTCTATAAATAAAAAGATATATATTTAGTGATGTAATGTGAGAGGGGTGCAGCTTGATGAGTAGAACTTCAAGCACAGCTTAGTTTGGTCAAAATGAGTTATACTTGTTGCATATTTTTACATGGACTGAATTGTGTCTACAGGAATTTTGCCTCAGGAAATCACTTTGTCATCGCATTATTTTAACAACTTTCACTGTGCATTGATAGATTTACTGACATCATAGCCAAGGCTGAAAAAAAAAAAGCTGAATTGCCAAAATCCAAGGAAACTCAGTGTGTAACATAGTACCCTATATAATCTAAGAAAGGATTAAACACTGAACCCATATAATAGAAACAAATATATATATATTGAGACGTATGTCTAAAACCCACAAAACACATTAGCTCTGAAATCAATAGCTCATCTTACTATTTTACATGTTTTCATTTGTACTCCGGAGTTTCAGTGCCCGATTTACAAGGGGGCCAGCAAGGCCATGACCTTTTGAAGTAAAATACCACTGATTCATGTATCTCAAAATGTAACTTTCATGTTGCATTATTATGAAAACCAGACTGCAATTTGTATCTCAGTTTTTTGTCTTTACAATACTGATCAACTTGATATTTCAAACATGTTTGTGGATGGCAGACCAACACCAGAGCACCCACATCCTGAGCTTCATCTGGGGTATGAACAGAAAACTGCTGTTCCACAGAATCAACCAAAAAAGGCGTAATGTGCCATCCCTACTGCCGAAAAAAGGTTCATTCCTAACTGTTGAAGAAGAGTCCATCAGATGATAAAGATTGGTGTAAAATCAAATTTACACAAGGATGGGCCAAAGATGTTAATGATAAAAGATACATGTGCACATGTGATGCCATGGACCATGCCATGGACATGTAGTCCCTTATAACAATTTCGCTAGTCAATGAAGTCATTGAAAAATTGACAAATTCGATCAGTTAACATTTCACATAAACACTCCCATTTCTCTGGTGTTCACACATTGCCAGATATCTATTCTTTTTTTATTTTTAAAGAATTTTCTCATGTGTTTACTAACTTTTAAGAACTTGATTTTTATATCTGGTTCATAGGCTGGGTGTCTTGTGTCACGGATCACATAAAAAATATATACTGAACTTTGAAACTGTATGGCCATGAGATCCCCCAAAATGCAAAACTACACTATTTCTAGACATTCTGGCATTGAGTCCATCTTTTATTAGAATGTTTATACAGAACAGTGTTCAATATTTGACCTGATTCCTGATAACACATTGAAGTCTTTCATCAGACTGTGTGTTGTCTTTGCAATGCCTCGTGCATTGTTATATTAAATGGATAACACATTCATCTTTTGCCAAGTAGGGCCAATTTAACAGGCCTGAAGGGGCGTTCACACTGTCACGTAAGTCAAATATGGGCTATAAGTGGCTCTGTCAATCACAAATAAATATTTTCGACGAGAGTACTTGAGCCAGTCGTAGATAGCTCGGCAGACGTCCGTCAAACGCCCGGACGTCTGTCAAACGCCTGGACGTCCGTCAAACGCCCGCCAGACATCCGTCAAACGCTCAACAAATGTCCATCAAATGCCAAACGTCCGTCAGCAAGCATACATAAGGCATTCATGAGGCACTCGTAATTAGATTGCTCGCAGATTGCTTGTAGATTGCTCGTAGATCGCCTGTGCGAGTGGTTCAAGAATGGGCACGGAAGACGACGGGTGGACGACGGGTGGGCAACGGATGCATTTTACGAGCATTCTACGAGTGGACGTGAGTGGATGGCGCGTACATACGGATGGACAGTGGCTACGTATGGCCAAGGATGGCCACGGATGTATGTAAAACGTACGTAAAAAACGCTCGCCTACTGACTCCCAAGGGAGTTACGTTACTAATATAAACAATCACTCGTAGAACGTCCGCCAAAGTTTTAAACATGTTTGAAATTTTTCCCTCTCTCTACGGATGCTCTAGAGTGGTCTAGGGTTACCAGGTGCATCCTACGGATTAGCGCGAGTATACGTAAAAACTGGGCGAGTGAATCACGTATGGACAAGGATGAGCAAGAGTAAAAAATTGTTTTCATCTGTGGTCATACGTAGGTCTTATCCTTGACAGTGTGAACGCCCCTTAAGTCTTTCATAACTCGGGGGCGGGGGCCTAGCTCAGAGGTAGCGCTCTGGGCTTCCAACCGCTGGGTCCTGGGTTCGATTCCCGGTCGAGCCTAAGTTGGATGGCTGTTTCATCCTTCGTCTCGTTGCCATGGTCTCTGCCTGTCCTAATTAGCCCAACTGGTGCAGAAATACAGGACCTAAAGCCCTAATCACACACACACACACAGAATGCTAGTCGTTTCAGCCTTCGACCAGTTCGGCCCGGCCGAAACGACTCGTTTAAATGAGTCGATTCGGCCTACGAAACAAGTCGGTTCGGCTCCCTATACTTTAGCATTGAAGCCGAACAGACCCGGTTCAGTCTAGGAAATAAGTCTATTCGGATGCGGATTCGGCCGTCCGCCAAAAAATACTTAATCTGCCCTTATCATCCCCCCCCCCCCCCCCCTGGCGCCGCTAAGAAATAGATTATCTTGATAACTAATCATGATAGAATGATGATATTTACACCTATTTGTTGGTGGTAACTCATGAAAAACGTTTGTTATATATATATACATATCTGGATATATATATATATATATATATCTGGATTCATTCTGCCTAATACTTAATATCTGTTTTATTTATGAATAGACAATATATGCCAGTTAATATGAGATTTTTACATGTTCATAAACATGCCACAAAACATCCATCATATAAACATCATATGAGATCCAATGCATAGACGTCTACCAGAGTCACTAGCTGAGATCTGAGTGTAGGTCTTTAAGTTTTCTTTATTATTTCAAGCACAAAGCATTTACAATTGCATTCAATTCTTTCTCTATTCCTTTATCCATGGTCTTTATTATTTCTTCATTCTAGATTGCACTTAAAAAAGCAGAAGGCCGAAACGACTCAATTAAACGGCCGAACCGTCTCGTTTTTGAAGTCGATTCGGCTCCTATACAAAAATATAGGAGACCGAATCGACTTCGCTAAAAGGCCGAATCGACTTCGCTAAAAAGCCGAACCGACTTGTTTTTGGCGAGGCCGAACAGGCTCAAGGCCGAAACGACCTGCTACCCACACACACACTTTCATAACTCCATTTTTAGCCACTGAGACCATACTCCTGGTAGCATTTATTGATAAATATTTGACCACTTAAGATGATAAGCAGGATTCATATTAGGCTTTGTCATGGCCTTTTGCCATTAGTAAACTCAAATAGAACAGTTGAACCGATCAATTTAATACTTTGGCTTGTTGATAAATGATCCAGGCGCGTTATGGTTATCAGTATAAATACAGCGTTTTTGGGTTTGCTGAACATTTTTCTGTCTCACTATGGCTAAGGTACCAGAGCTCGCTGATTACCACGTTTCAGCAACGTATGGATTTCTTTTAAAAGATCCCCAGGTGAGACTCAGTTGGTACAGAACTCCGACATACATATTTTTTTTTTCTATTTCTTTATTGACCATGTATCATATGAAAAAAATAAAATAAAAATAAATAATTGCATTCTTCGAAATTATCATTAACATTATAATAATTGGTAGTGATGTTTTTTTTCATTATCTGGTATATAAGATTTTAAATATGTGCAAACATTTTCCTCATTTGGAATTTTGAGGTAGAAAACTAATATATATATATATTCTATATATATTCAATATATTAGGATCCAAAAAGAAATTCTAAAAGTTTTTTTTTTTTTGGTTATATTTTTACAAAGAATAGACAGAAATGTATCAGTAAGTCGAACCCAAACCTTTTGATATCTGTTGTTCTTTTGATGACAAGGTAAACATATCATGAAGGTAGAACTTATCAGTTCAGTATGGTGGCCGAGGAGTTCACTTCTCGGTGCGGAGGGGAGAGGAGGAGGGGGGCAAAGTCGTAACTTTCGTTCGACGAAGGTGGGGCGAAACGAGAAGAATGACAAAAAATAATCGGCAAGGGGGGCGGGCTGGCCGGATGCCAAAGTCCCTTCCCAAGCGGTATGAGAGCCTAAGTAGATTATCTCTACATATGATAATATCATACTTCTACGATGTTTAGGTTGGGTACAATCTTGAGTTAAAAAAAAATTGCAAAATGCTGCAAATTTACTAAACGTTTCAGGTTAGAAAAATCGCACTTTGGGTCGTTTTCAACTCAAGATTGTATCAAAACTAAAGACTAGATATATGATATAAGAGGAGGAGGATGAACCACTCTTACAAAGTTGCAAACCTGCAGTTAATTGAATTAGCCTTCACTTTCGTGAGGCGAAATCTACACTGTTGAGGGTCAACACTTTAATAGCTCTATTACTTTCGTGGTATAACAGGACCATTACTGTCGTGGTGCGAAGGTATATCTCTGTACGAAAGTGTATTATTGGAGGGCGAAAGCTTCGTACCAGAAAGTGTACTCCTCGGCCACTATATGATTCAGAGTTATTATGATATTATGCCGTACTTCTTCAAATTTTTCTTTCAAGAAAACAATATTTTTAATCAAACTGCAAATGACAATTCACGTACACAATTAACAGTGGGGAAAATTCTAAATGAAAGGTAATTATTGATTGTGTTCATGGTGCTAATAATTGTGTGTTGCAAGAGAGAGTGTGTCATTTGCTTTGCAATTGTATTCCAGAACACCTTGCCAGAGTACTTTGCTACTTGGGAGAACATTGCTAAAAATGTGATCACATTACTGGAGGAAAGAAAACTTCGCGATGCTGTTCATAATGTAAGCTGTATTTTTGTATCAAATTTGTGAAAAAGATCTACCAGTTTCAATTATAAGCGCAGGTATTTTAGAAGTTTTGCATAGATAAATAGATCATTAGATCAATAGATAAATAGATAAATCAATAGATAAATAGATAGATAGATAAACATGGAAAGTACAGCCCTTAAAGGCAAGTGTTTGTATTCAGTTAAGATAAGATGAAGCAGGTCAAATTTATCCTCATAAATTTTTTATTTTAATTTATTTGCCACAATAATGATAGATTAATAAAATGCCCAGTAGGGTTCATTAAATATTGTGTTAATTTTAAAAATCTTTCGTAGATGCCCCTCCTGGACCACACTAAACTAAGTGGGTACCGAGAAGTGCGATTTGGCTACACTTGTCTCTGCTTCATCACAAACTGCTACGTTTGGCAAGATGGAGACAAAGGGGCAGTCAACAGTCTTCCCCGACAGGTTGCCATTCCTCTGACAGCCTTAGCTGGGTATTTGGGGACCAAACCTGCTCTAGGCTACAACTCTTTACTGCTTTCTAACTGGAGGAAGATAGACCCAAATGGCCCACTGCATTACACGTAAGTTGAATTGCTTTTAATGGTATTGATGATTTACCATTTGATGGTCATTTGATGATTTTGTGGCGATATGAAGACTGAAACTTTGCTATGCGGATAATATGTGGCTGCTTTTCAATGTTTTTAAAGCCAAAAAAGAAAAAGCAAACCAACCCTCAGCTGATAACTACAAACAAGATAATGCAATTTAATATTAATTACTGACAAAATGTTGAAACTAGGGAACATGTGTGGAGTAGTAATTATATTATTTTTATTAACAGAACAACGATTTACTTTACAGAAATACAGATTTCATCATTGAATTCACCAGGGGCCCAGATTTCTTGAATTTCGTCCGAGTAGCCTTTCAGATAGAATTGAGCGCTGCACCAGGAATGCAGGTAAGATAACTCAGACCACTCAGAGAGAGAAAAAAACATTTTATTTTTATTTTTACTATAAATATTATGGAAATGTAACCTGAATGTGTTTGGTTGGTGCAGGCTTGTGTCGATGCTCTGAAGGCTGTTCTGACAGATGATAAAGCAACCATGATCAAGTCCTTGGGGTTAATCAGGAAAGCCGTGCTGGATATGGAAGAATGCTTTGACATGTTCAGTCAGTGAAATTTGTATTTTACATCAATTGAAGCACACATTTTACGACATAGTGTACCCAGTTATTTCAAGAAGGCATTGAAACATTATTTGATTACAGTTATAAATCAAAGTCTCTTACCATTGGTTGATGGCACTGACCAAGAACTCCATACATGGAGGGTCTTTAATGTCTTAAGTCTTACTCTTACTGAAATACACAACAACAAAAAATTTAAAAATACTATATTTTATCACATTCATCACTTTTTTTTTTTTTAATATTGGTATCTAATTTTTCAATTTCTTTAGAAATGGTGGATCAAGATTACTTTTTCTTCGCAATGGGGCCTTTAACATTGGGGTAAGACATCGTTTTTGCTCCATATTCACTCTTTTGTGTTGTGCTAATGAGACGGAACCTGTATCTTTATTTTTTTCCAGATGGGGTGGAGAGTCATCAACGCTTCCGAATGGTTTGATTTATGAAGGCATCAGCTCAGAACCTCAAAAGGTTGGCATCAAAATTGTACAATAACAAAAATTTATATAGAGAATGAATGCTCAGTGACATAATTGTACATATCTGTTGAAATGTACAAACACAACGTAATAACCACAATACAAATACATACTTGCATCCATCCAAATCATTGCAAATATTTAACTGATATTTGAATTCAATAGCACTTTCCATACCCCTAAAAACATGAATGTACAGTATGTCCCCGAGCTGATCTGGTTTCATCAATCCATCACCCATATCCCATTACGCAAGTAAAATGTGCAAGCTCATTATTGATATTTATAAAAAACATTTAGGCTTTCCTTGCAAATGCTGGACAAACTCCAATTGTGTATGTGATTGATTCAACTTTGGGAATTACACATAACAAAGGTACGTTATGAGCATATGTAAGAAGGTTAAGTTTTAGAATTAAGTATAGTTTCAGTTTATTTCTTCATTATTTAGGAAAGGAAAGTTTGGGTAATGGTCTATTACTTTTTGTCCCAAAAAAGCTTCTCTAAAATCATCATAATATATATATATAAATAACATTCAAAGAAAAAGTGCTGCCCATTTTCTATTTTGTCACTTGCACAAAAGTAACATTATCTATATACTCTAATGGGACTTGGCTGTAGCGACCAGTCTCTATTTGTAAGGGAATTATGCCAAAGCGAAATTGATTAAGAAGAACATGTAACAATTTGAGATATTTTCACTACACATTAGGATGGTCTAACACAGTAACACACTACATGACCTAGTGGTGCCTTTTGATGGTCACACTGACATATCTCAGTTATGGAAAACATAAATGTCTTCAAAATGTAGCCCCACAAGGCTGCCCTTTTTCTGTTATCACATGATAAATGCATGCAAAAAGTGGGTCAATTGGAGAAGATCTGCAGGTTGCTAAAGTTGAATTTTGTAGGCCTAAGTACTACAGTTAGTTTCAGTAACCTATTCCTTGCTGCAGCTTCAACTGGCTAAAGCCAGCTCCTTCTGTCTACTCCTAGCTTATAGTCGGTGTACACCTACAAATATTGCAAACAATTATTAACCTTGGCAAATGTAAGAAATTTATTTAAATATCATAAATATATATTTGCAGTAGACATGCATCTTTTTAACAAGAAATTACAAATATGAATAACTCTCAACTTATGCTGCATGTACATTAAGATCCAGCTTTGAGTAACCAGCTATAGCCAGATAGAAGAAGTTATTTAGCTTTGTCTAGGTTTAATTTGACAGGCCGTTTTTAATGAAACTAACTGTGTATATATGGTGTTGAATTTAACATGCACAGAGCAACAATGAATAATTTCATTTCATTCTAATTGACTTGGTATGTCTTATTTTAACTGAATTTAATTGGCTATCAACAGGTAAAATGCCATGAGTCTGTAGGCTAGGTATAGACTTAAGCATCTTTTATTGCCTACTTGTCAGAACAAGAATTGCGTAAACTCAGCACTTGAACATCTAATCATTCTGTAATTTCATTGTTAGACCTTAAAATACCATAAGCCAGCCTACAGATTATAAGAGAAATTGAATAATTTACTTCAGATAAGTAAACGAGCAAAACATAATTGGGTCACTGGGCCGTTTGGTGGGCTTGATTCTGACTGATGTCTAGTTCGCTTCAGTGGCTTACAGTTGGTAGAATTGATATGCAAACTTTCCATTCACTTGCTAAGTGAAAATTGCATGAAGAGTGAAACTTAGGCTTCCTTGATGACTCATACTGGCATTCATGGCAATGGATAATCCTGTACTCACTGAAGTTTGTCACTAGAGACAAGGTTTGACTACAGTGACATCACCTGCCCTCTAGTGATAAAAAAAAAACTAACATTGATAACCCTTTCAATGAGTCATAATTACCTTATGAGTAGTAGAAGTAGCAATTTTATTTTATTAACCATAAGTGGATGGCAACCAGAAAAAGCCAAGTCTTATCAGGTTGGTTGCCTTTACAGAATCAGGTTTGGATTATATAAAAATAATGAAGGTCAATATCCATTTATAACAGGTATATAACCACTGATGATGTATTTTTTGATGCTTTTGTTTTATGCTTTTTAATGTTTTGAAATCATGATTGTTTTGTTGCTGAAAATTATGAGTCATCATGGGATATAAAAACTACAGTAAAACAAATAGGATTGTGACTCATTAATGCAGTTTTTAGCAGAAGAAGACAAGGAAAGTTTACATATCGATTCAACAGGTCAATCACATGCATATTCACCAAGCTGACGTACTTAAGTGCTCTCAACTAATTACAACAGGATGTTTTCATTATGTAAAAACCTGAATATTAGTGAAGAAAGGTACGTTGTTAGTGATATGGCAGTAAATGGACTCTGAGAGCTTCTGAGTAACACCGGTCGAAAACAACACTTAATGCTATCAAAGTTTTAGCCTCCGAAGTCTTGAAATAAAATAAAAAAACACATTTAGGGCAGGCCGGTTGGGCCGGTCGGGTGGGCGTAACACTTACGTTTCCAGAGCAGAACTCTTAACACTATGGCAATTGATAATATATAGTTCCTTAAGTTTCCAGCTAAGAGTAATCAGCGTGCAAAAAATATTTTTGACTTATGAAGGCATTCAAATGGATGTGTTTAGTATCATTCCATACAAAATAAACCTTTAAGATTTGTATTTATTTGTATTTAGACTTTATTATGTAAATACAAACCTTAAAAGGTTTATTTTGCATGAAATTAAACCCAACATCTTTATGTGGCATACCATTGTTGCTGAATTTCCTATATATTCCTTAAGTGGGCATCTCACATAGCCGGAAACGTCAACGTAAAGCGCCTTATCGGCCACGTAAAGCGTTCCATGTGTTTACATTAGGTTTACGTTGGCTTACATGGGTTTACTTCGCCTTCCGTGAAGTTCCGTCGCTGTTCTGTCTAATTCAGGCTGTAGCAGTGATGGAATTTTAATGGCCCGGAAAAATTATAACGCTAACAAAATAGGATATCTTGGACTCTTAAGTTAGCATTGTGTAACAGTCCATAACTGAGATATGTCAGTGTGACCATCAAAAGGCACCACTAGGCCATGTAGTGTGTTACTGTATGAAATTGTATTAGGGTAAGTGCATTAGTTAAAGAGTTCAGCTGTTATTGCCACAATTATACTTACCATCTTCGCTTATATACTTTTTCTTAAACAATTAAAAATAATTTATCAGGATACATAGGCAGCAGACAAATTATTGATCTGTTGTGCAATGTAAATATCCACACAAATCAATAATTCATTATGTCAACATGATAATATATCATTGAACATTGAAATATTCATATAATGTCAATGAGGAATACAATACAGCTGTAGATCGTTAATCGGTTATCTTATCCTTGGAAGTCCAGCCTATTTGCCACAGCAGGGATTCTTTAATTTAAAAATAAGTTTTAGGGGCAAGTTGTTGAACTAGACACCGATTTTCAGTTAGTTCCTTTTAGCAGCATCAACTAAAGATTCACTGTATCACAATGTGCTTTATGTATGTTAACCTAGTGAATACTCCACCTAGAATGTTTTTCTAATATTCTGAGAGGGATATTACCAACAAAAATGTCAGTTAACTCCCTCCTGAATACAAACTGGACTTGTCTTGCTTAAAAACAAACAATCAAACAAATTGGTAAATATGTCTAATGGAGTATAAGTTAAATCCTCATACTTGTAGTTAACTGACATTTTGTTGCTTATATATATAACCAACAAAAATTTTAATTAACTCCTATTCGGGATATAACTATTACGAACCAATACGTTAGTTATTAACATTAAAAACGATTTTTATCTGCAGGAGCACAGCCTCATCTAAATGATGTAATGATGTATATGCCGTACTACCATCGCGAATTTGTTATTGCCATCAGAAATGGCCCATCTTTGAAGGATTATGGTTTGCCTCTTTTTTTGTTTCTTTTTTTTTTTGGAAACACTTTAATTTTTTATAGATTCTTAGACTTAATTGAATAATTTCAATCTCTGGAAAAAAAAGCATATACTTAACTTCCTGTATTTATCGTGTATTTCCATTTGCCTGCATTGCAGTTACGAAGACCAATGATTCTGACCTTACTCATGCCTACAACCAAGCAGTAGGTGCCCTGGTCGAGTTCAGATCTTCTCATATTCGTCTGGTGACAAGGTTGGACTTATCTCTACATTTATTTGTTATGAAACACTAGGGGTCACCAGTCGAAAAGTTCCCCATGTGAAAGTTTTATAAGGAACTAATTCAGTAGCATTACGACACATTTCATGAAAAGATAACTTCACTGTTTCAGACAAATGGTGCTACCATCCAAAAAGGAAACCAAAGTTCGGGCAGCAAAGCAAGTTGCAGCAAGAGCAGAGGAAATTCCAGGTGCATTGCATGTTTCTAACGACATTATACCAATAGTCCAAAATTGATATAATGGCGTAGGGAAAATTTATATTGGCTGAGACGACACACCATTCACCATTGCAATATACACTACAGCCATCCAATATACTCTGCTGCTGTACAACGTACACTCATGCTGGATGACAATGGGAGGACTCGTTTTACGAACCGAGAGCATCAATAGGGTGACCCGGGTGGTTTCTGCTAGGCTCTGTCGGCTGGGCCCCAAATCGAGTTCTCCCAATGAAACTTTCTGATTGGCTCAACAGCTGCGTGGAGTATTTTATTTTCCCAATACACAAAAGTACCTAAACGAAAGAGTAAATTGATCAGCATGATCAATTGTGTGGTACATTTCGTACTTTTATTTGTCAGTAAAATTTAGCTCAATTCATTTTATTTGTTGTGATTGACAAAAGTGATCAATGCTAAATATGTTACTGAAATGACCAGGTCTTCTGCATATAGATGCAATTGAATTTTTTTTTGTTTTCAGGTGGTATTGGATTTTTGAAGAGCATTAGGGATGACACATCTTCCCAGGTATTATCATAGACAGTTCCATCCACTTCGTACATTTGCTGTTGTCTCTGAATGCATTTGATTTGTGTGTGGGTGTTAATATGTGTGTTTCCATTATTAGATTTATCATTTGTGTTATATGAATCATGCATATTAAATAGATTCTTAAAAGGTCGCATGCTGTTTTATTCATTATTTTTTAGACAGATATTTGACTTATGTCACCTGCTGACCTCAAACTTTACATTCATATTATATTTATTGAAATGTAAATGTCTGCAAACAATAAGTTTATGTAATTCTTAATGCTTTTATTATTATAATTCATATTTCTTTGCTGTTGTGTGAAGTTCAACGGGTTGGTGGCCTAGCCAGTGGGGTTAGTATTAGCTAGCAGGTGAAAAACATAAGGATGTTGCTAATTTTAAACTTTCTAACGGACAGAAATATGCCATCTTTTCCCAAAATTGCCCCTGAAAGTCCTAGGCTTGCTGGCAAAGCTGGTAGAGCTGTGGGTGAAACGCTTGATTGTTGTGGTTCTACATTGTATCATATCAAGTACACCATTTATGTGTGTGATTAAAGATTAAATATATAAAGTAACGAGTGAAAAATATGAAAAATTCATATTTTACCAAACTTCTATATCTTAAATACTATTATAGCTACATGCATGCACTTTGGCTATTAAATGATTAATTATAGTACTTTTACTTTCAAGACACTACCTTGCCCCTCACTTGCCTTTGTCAATGGGTGTTTGGACTATTATGTCTATGTACAGTTGCCCCCCTATATGGATCTTGCCCCCCCCCCCTCCCACTTCGGGCTTATGTGCTAGCTTTGCATAAAGAAAAAGAAAAACATATATAATACAAATAATTCACATTTGAAATGAAAAATTAATGATAGTAAGGTAGAGTAGCAGTGGTGAGTGAAACCTTAATGGAAATATTATAAAGAAATTTGCGAGAGATCACATGATTTGTTTTATATATATATATGCATGTCACATTTACTTTAAAAGTCATAAAGAAAGGTGAAAGTTCTTTAACTAACATAAACTTGACTTTGTCTTGCATCAAATATCTCATCAAGATATACACCAGTGTTAATAACTAAATCTTCTGACATTATTACCTTCCACTTCTCATTGATATCTTTTCTCAGGAAATCTTTACAACAGTTGATACAAAGTCTCTCCTGTAGTTTTCATGGAAATTACATTCAAACATGAAAAGAGCTTCATCCTCAACCTGTTGTTCAGTACACAGAGTACAGACTCCTTATTTTATCGGCAAAGAGCGCCACCTGCCTGTCTCAATTGCTAATGGGAGTATACACATTTTTGATAATTTTGCTGAGAGTGACCTTCTTCTACTCAATATTTTAACCACATGTTTCAATAGAAAATGCAGTTTTCAAGGTCATATCAGTTCTTAATTTTGGGAACCTAGGCATTTCTTGAACTCTTTTGAAACCTTCTTTTTGAAGGAACATTGCCCATGCTATGATTTTAATAATCCATGGGCTATGTTCCATTATTATTATAAGCATGATGCAGTCCCACCTCTGACAGCGAATGTTTAATTTCTGCTGCCCAACCTAAAGAGGGAGTTATCAGTTACTGCGCCCACACAATTGTTATTGATATACATAATCAATGTTGAAAAATAGAAAAAAAAAACTTACAAGAAAAGCTCTCTTTAAAAAAGACGCCTGTATCAGAATTGGTTAATGTAGTCTAGACATGCAAAAAAAAAATGAATTGATCTTTTTTGTACAGACTAAAGGGTCTTATTTGCAGGTAACAGATACTGACTAGGTATCATGTCAAAATATTACAATCAATTAGTATAGTTCAAAAACATTTATGTCTTGGTCTTTATTGCCCAACGTGCTATAAAATGTACCTTTCCATGGATCCTCGCTACTCTTGCATAGCTACCCAAAACTGTCTGCAAATTTTTTTAATTTCCTGCTATTAAGTTGCATAGAATTTTATCTAGTTCTTTTTTCACTATATTATAAGTACCTAAAATACTTTTAGTACTCTGTAATTTGCAATCTAAAAAACTGTCTGTTCAGAAAAATTTGAAATGTTTTGCAAATCAACATACATAATTCATAGGTTCAATGAGTGTAGAATTTGTTTAACTGCATATCTGCTGTTTAAAACGGTTTGAGAAATTATTTTATTTTAACATTGGGCCTATTTGTAATTAATTACAGCAGTGTACAGCTTAAATCAGACTAACATGGATGAGTTCATTGATGTTTGAGAGGGGAACTGTAAGATTTAATAAATACCCATTTCAACAGTGATGTCACAGCTAATTTAAACAAACCTCAGAAGATTATTTGTAAAACCAATCTTTGTAAGTATCTCTATCTCTATGAGTTCTGCTAATTATAGGATATGTTATGGATTGAGATTCTGATACAAAAAATCGATAAACAACAATCCATAAAGAGTATGAGTTCAACATGAAATTTAAAAAATGTGTAAGGTGAGTGCAAAGAGAACACTGAAACAGGATGTTCTTCCTCACAAAACGTTTGATATTCTACTTGTCTAATCTAAGTGTTCATTATATTTAAAAAAAAAATTATTGGGTTTTGTATCAGGACAAGCAAAACACCAACACATTTTTGTACATAATGAAACTTTGAATTTTGAATATCGGACGAAAATTGAAGGAGCTGCGTAATAAAATGTTTTACGAAGCGATGACATCCACTATAACTGACAGTGATATTTGTCAGTGATATTTGATATTCTAAAATGAAATGGTGATATTGGTTTATTTGCTGTAAGCCCATTGGATGCAGCAACGTGCGTATGATATGCTCTTAGCAATGGTTGCAGTGAGTGGCTTCGTCTTCAGAGTAATAATTAAGTTTTATTAGGAGAAATAACTATTGTTTTTCTCAGAGTGTGTCTGTGACATATAAAGGAATTAATGATGTCACAGTTAGTACTATAATTAGAAACCATGTCTTTCTTTATGAAATTCCTAAAACCAAGGATATGAGTGTATACCTTATAGTATCTCATTGAAAAAAGCCTGAAAGAGGCCATTGACACATACAATATACGTGTGAACAAAGAACCATATGATGTCATTAAATTATATGAGCAGTGTTGACCTTCATGTTCCTTTGGAAACAAATAAAGCATGAGATTTATTAAACACAGGACAAAGCTGTGCTATCAGGTCCTCAGAATCAAGTGGAAATTGAAGAGTGATTCTACATAATTGCTACAGGGATAAGGAGGATTAAAGCACTCTGTATGATAAGTGGCGTCCTTCTTGTATTATTTGTGGCTCTTATAATTAGCTTCAGTACTATATGAAAGTGAAACTCGGAGGACAAACACGGCGCCAATCCACCAGTGATTATATCTTCTGCAGCAGGTATCAACTTTCATTCTTGCAATTTGTTATAGCGGTTAGATTAACTGTGATTGCAGAATTTTTAAAGATGTCATCTGGAGAAAGAAATCCAGACTTTACTGAGGAAGGGAGGGTTGGTAGTTTATAGTGCAAATTATAGTGCTTCCACTTTTCAAACTTCAATTTGACAACCGGTTTTTTTTTTGATAATAATGGAAATCTGGAGAGAAAAAAAACTGCTGAAAACTGTTTCCCACAATCGCTTACTTAGCATCCCATGTTTTCCAACGCAAGTCGGCAAGTACTGTAGAATTCAAGTGAATTATTCATAATTTAGTAATTGATCATCTTATGAAATATTCTTTGAATAGAAGGCATTACGTACACCCAAAAATACACCTACACAATTGGGAAAATGAGCCAAACGGAAACTCTTAGTTCGAACACCAAATAAGGAAATTAATTTATTGAATAGTCATCAGCAACGTAGATGTTTATCAGGCAAAATACATATTGACTGATGCCAATCATGCCACACATGCACATGATAAATGTCATAATCACTATATTCATTATCTCCTCTAGCGGAATAGCATGAGACTGCTATTAATATTATTTGCCTAGAAGAGACAGGAAAAATATACAAAAGATATAAGCATTTAAAAAGACCCTAGGTTTGAAATTGAAACTATACTCCATAAAAGCATTGGAACCTGGCAGACCTAAGGGAAACTCCATGTATTTGAATATTGGCAATGATAGATTAAAGAGACATGTGTTGTATTTAAAGCTGCTCAAACAGCTATCATGAGTATACCCCGGGTGCTTCCTGGATGCAACATCATACCTAACAGATGTTAAAGAACTACTTTGTTTGCAGCTCTATAGCACTATGATTAATTTGCCTGATTTTTAGGTCGCGATGGGTCACGGTTTACACTATTTCCGAAAATTATATTTTTTTTATTTGACAAGTATATAGACAAGAATGATCGTCAGCCGTCATCGCCAACAAAAAATAATTAATTTAACGGCCTCTCAGCCAATCAGATGTCTCGAATCGTCAAAATAAGCATACGCAAAACGTCGTACAAGAGTTGCAACGCCAAAAACGGAACCAACCAAAGTTCATAGTGCTTAGTTAAATTTAACGGGTGTAGTGATTGACCTACTTCAGCCTATCTCTCAACGCTTTAATATCCATAAGACCCTCATCAACGACCCAGACCTGATCTTCTGAATTTAGCCATTCCCTGTCGATGCGTCTAAAAATCATATATTTAGCTAAATAAATTGTCTTTATATGCAGACAGAAACTAAATTGATTTTTTATACTATATGCAGGTAGCATCATGACAAAAGTACCAGAACTTGCAGATTATCATATTTCACCAAGATGTGGATTTCTAGTTGAAGATCCGCTGGTAAGCTTTATTTGTTACATCAAAATATATCATTTCACATGAGTAGATATTACTTTCGCCCAGTTTCATACTGCTCAAGTATACAATAATTTTGTATATTGGTATAATAATGTGTATTATTAGTTACATAACAAATATGCTAAGACATTGATTACCACCTAAAAGTGCTTTCTGAGTAATATTGCACTCAAATATGGCATCTCTGATTAGAAATATGCTGATGATGAACAGTTAATTTTTTCATTTAGGCCTCTTATTAACCAGGAGATTTTATTCACAAAAATGGAAATGACACCAGGAAATTCTTGCTAGATAAAAGAAAACGTTAAACTTATCGGTATCCCACAGCAACTATAAGTAACATGAAAATTAACTCAATTCAAGTGCAGGATGCTACTATAAAATCAACAGACAAGGTTAAAAACCTTGGAGTAATGTATGACAAAACAATGACAATGGAATCTCATGTAAACTACATGTGAAAAAAGGCATTCCTGAACATAAAGAACATCTCAATGATTAGGAAGAGCTTGAATAAATAAGACACCAAAACAGCTGTGAATGCTCTAGTAACACCTATTTTGGACTGCTCTCTTGTATGGATAAAAGGGAAATATTTAAGAAAATTACAAGTAGCCCAGATTTCGGCAGCACGATTGATAGTTCCGGAATTGAATTCAAACTTCTCGACATGACTTGGAAACTCTCAATGATGAGGCACTATCATACATATCAAATCTTTTGAGAAAACAGCCTCAGCAAACAAATTTTAGAAGCAATGGCAATAACTTGCTCCTCCAACCTCAGTCCACTTTCCCATGCATTGCTCCTCACCTCTGGAACAAATTACCTGAAGATATCAATCGGATATCCATCAATGATGATTGAAGAGAAAGTTGGAAACTCATCTATTCAGAACGGCCTATGAACAATAGGCTTTTGTAATACAAGCACCCGTGAGCAGAAACCATTTCTGAAACAAGCGCTATACAAATTTATTTATGTATTATTTATTATTACCAATTTCTCTTGAGCTTTCTGTTGTGTTCTACAATTATGTATATAATGTGTAGGACTATAGGTAAGTTGATCTGTTCCATTCTCCTTATGACGAAAACTGGTAGTCACCACAAATATCTGCAGAACGAGCAACACTTATCAATTAATATCCAGATGAATTTGATAATACTCAATGAATTATTATTAGTATTGTCATGTTTATATGTTACATTTATAGATTAAATATAAATGCACAAGTTAAATTAGAAATCAATATCTTACCTTATTAATTGGGATACTTATTCAAGACTGCCTTAACTGGCTTCTTATCTCAAGAGGCAGCTATGTCATTCGCAACAGCCAATCAGAATGTAACTGAATACATAAGGAAATGCCCTGAGCTTGATGCCAATGCTTTTTTCTTGATGTCTAAGTGCTGTCATGATCACAGGGCTTCTTGCACATTTTCTGGTGTTCTTATATATATATATACATATATATATATATAGAGAGAGAGAAAATAGGTGTAAGAAACCCTGTGGTCATGATAGCAAATACCTGTGCATAGATCAATCATAACCAGTTCGGTTCATGCGTCGATTCACAAGTCTAGTCCTCCAAATTTTATCATCTTTGTATGTTATGTGGGTTCTGAAATGGATACTGGAAATGCATATATCTATCTGTACCAAATGAAATAGAGACTAAAAATTCTTATTTTGCATTCATGTTCTGTAATAGATGAAACTGTTGCAGGAAAATCTGCCGGAATACTTTGCACCATGGGAAACAACCGCAAAAAACTTGATCACATTGTTCGAGGAGAGAAAATTGCGAGAAGTTGTTAACAATGTAAGCACCGAGTGGGATGTGTAGTTTTGATGTTATAGTTACCGTTATAGTATGTCTAATCACAAATGTCATGCCGGGGTAGGGGCCTAGCTCAGTGGTAGTGTGCTGGGCTTCCAACCACTAGGTTCTGGGTATGTGGGGTTCGATTCCCGGTCGAGCCTAAGTTGGATGGCTGTTTCATCCATCACCTCATTGCCATGGTCCCTGCCTGTCCTAATTAGCCCATCAGGTGCAGGATACAGGACGTAAACCTTGTTATGTCAGAATAGTGCCAGCCAACATTGGCCCATGTGATAGTATATGTATGGCCAGATGTGGGTGGAGTGGAAGCACTATGAGGTGGAAGTGCTTTTACTATAAATAATGATGGAGAATATTTTGGTACATTTAACCTTGCATTTGAGATAATGTTAGTTTTGATTCTATTTCGATTTTTAACAAATAATTTCAGTATTTACTCGATCATTGATGTTAGTTAAATGTTTTAATTTTATTTATTATCATAACAGATGCCCCTTCTTGACCACACAAAACTAAGAGGGTACAGACAAATTCGACTTGGCTATGCTTGTCTATGTTTCATCACTAACTGCTACGTTTGGCAGGATGGAGATGACGGGGTTGTTAAGAGTCTTCCCCGTCAGGTGGCGATACCTCTTAGTGCTCTTGCAGCATATGTGGGATCCAAACCAGCTTTGGGTCATGCAGCGTTGATGAGTGCCAACTGGAAGAAAATTGATCCCAATGGGTACGTCAGGAGACATCCACAAAGTTCTTATTTAAAAAACGCTGACGTGCTATTGGTGTACATCGGTTTATTTAATTCTGGCTTTTACTTATTTAAAAGCTTGTAATGATACAAGTTTTCTTTTGTTCTTTTTTAGCTCAATGGATTGCAGGTAAGAGACAACATTCAAGCCCTGAAACTGAAAAAATGTGTACAATTGGCTTTACTGTGAAAACACTCGTTTTATGAATGTGTACAATCTGAAATAACACGATGGATGAGTTAAGCCTTAAGAGGCGTTCACACTGTCACCTATAAGACCTACGTATGACAAGGGACGTCAAAAATGGGCTATATACGTGTTCACTCGTGGCTCTGTTAATCACGTATAACTTCTTTCTACGAGCGTACGTGGGGCAATTTTAGATCGTTCGGCAGACGTCCATCAAACGCTCGCCAAATGTCTGTCGCCAAGCATACGTGAGGCATCCGTGAGGCATCCTTGAGGCGCTCGTAGATCGCTCGTAGATCGCCCCTGCGAGTGGTTCAAGGATGAGGTGGCTAGATATGGCCAAGGATGGCCAAGGACGTTCGTATGTAGAGCGTCAGTATTCAAGCGCAACCACGAGTGTCCTACGGATTTAACGTAAAATGCTCGGCGGGTTAATCACATATGGACAAGGATGAGCAAGAGTAAAAAAAAAGTTTCATCCATCATCATACGTAGGCCTTAAACGTGACAGTGTGAACGCCCCTTTAGTACCAGTTTTTTATGGGTGATAACAAATAATCTTCACATTTTTTTAATGAAGCTTGACAGAATTTTTATTTTAATTTTTGACTCTTGGTGTTGAATTTGATATACTAAAACCTTATTATGAGACATTTTTAGCTAGACCAAAAAAATATTGACGCATTTTTTTAGTTTTATTAATAACCAAAAAAAAAAAAGATTATTAATTTACCATTCTCATACATGATTAACCTGTATGGAACAAAAACTGGCTGATTAGAATATCTAGTATAGAGCCCATTTTGAAAGCTAGGCAGCTGCATTAATCAGAATTTCTGTTTGGCTCAAATCAACTTTGTAAAACTGGAACCATGGTAAATTGGTAATATATGTTAATGGGCTTGTAAATAATGTATGAGAATGGTAAATTAATGACATTTTTTGTTATTTATTTTTGGTTAGTAATATCGACTTCAACATCCACTTGACGAAAGGTCCAGATTTCCTCAACTTTATGAGGCCAGGTTATCAAGTAGAAGTGCGTGCAATACCAGGAATCAAGGCGAGTACCACTTTACATATTTTGTTACTCATCCTTAGTGCTCAATACCTGGAATGACTGAGCCCCATGGTCATAAGCTAGTCAACCTATCAATCATTTTGTCACCGTCACTCAATGTCATGGTGTGACGTGCATGCAGGGTTGGTAAAAATTATTATTAAAAAAAACAAAAAAACATCTGTTTATATCGGATTTCTTAAAATTTGATACAGATATTTTTGGACCGATGCAATTAGGGCTCAAGTACTGTCTAGCATGAGCCAAGTTTGATCATTTTTCCAGCTCTAAAAATGAACAGAACTTAGATTTATTTAACAATTTTCAAAAAAAAATCAACTAAAAAAAATCTTATTGTATTTAAATAAATCATGTTTGAAGTCGTAAATCATGATTAAATCAAGGCAATCTGACAAAGACCTGTGGAGCCACCTGTTAACCAAGTTATTAAGTCGCAATATAGCCCTGTAAATGAATATATATTAGCATAGTAGTTATCATGTAGATATATTACTTTTTTGGTTAAAAACTGTTTAATTGATGTGCACAGAATCGACTGAACTGCATTGTGGTGTGATCTAGACAATGGTCATTGTAATGCCATCATAACATGAGAATTGAGTTTTTATTTAGCTATAACTATATGTTAGACATTTGGTTTATATCTGACACAGCGTTTTGTCTTACCCAGTTGACATATTTATTTCAGGCATGTGTGAAAGCTCTTAAGGCTGTTGTGGCAGATGACATAGTATCTGTCACCCAATCACTGGGCATAATAAAGCAATCATTGCTTGACATGACAGCCTGCTTTGACATGTTCAGTAAGTAATAATAGTCAGTGGTCATGCTTGTAAATTAACAATGTGAGAAACTTTCCTTTCACATTGTATTACCTACAGATGGTTGAACCTTCATCTATCAACAACCAATACACTTGTTTTTTTTTCAGAAACCGTTAGTCCAGGATACTTTTTCTTTTCTTTTGGAACTTTGGCTTCCGGGTAAGCATGGCTTGTGTTACAAGATAGTTTTATCATTGATACTATAATTTCTGTGGTGTGCCGAGGTTGGCTGACATGTATGTATGTTCCAGATGGGGGGAAGAAAGTTCGAATCTTCCTGAGGGTTTGATATATGAAGGTGTGAGTTCCCAACCGCGGAAGGTGATTGTTTAGCTGCATGTATTTTGTGTTTTACCTAGCTTATGCGCAACACTAGATATTGTATTAGCAGATTGCTTGATGAAATTTGAATTTTCATTTCTGATCCACCTTTCATCATGTTCAAACAGGTCTTTCCAGCAAATGCTGGACAGAGTGCAGTTATCTACACATTGGATGCTACTTTGGGAATAAATCATGCAAAAGGTGCGTTCTCATCATATACTTGTTGCGATATGATTATAATTTATATTTGACTAATAGTTGTCACACAAAATATTATTATTATTCTTTGTGGCGCAGAGGCTCTTCCTCATTTGGATGATGTCCTTATGTACATGCCTTACTGTCACCGTGAATTCGTCCTTGCCATTCGACGATGTCCATCACTGAAGGATTATGGTCAGTGGATTAGACACCTTAAATTTATGAAAAATACATAATAGTTTGTAATTCACCATAATTCATCAATTTGTGCTTGCAGTTGCCATGAAAAATGATTCTGGCCTGACTGGTGCCTACAATCAAGCTCTAAGTTCTGTGGTTGAATTTCGTTCGGCCCATATCCGTGTCATAGCAAGGTTTGTGAACTCTATATTACTTATAGATAGTTTGTCCCGATTACGGTGAAATGATTAAGCCAACTGGTCAATGTCATGCAATGGTTGACTATAACCTGAATCATGTGACTCTGAAAGAATAACAAAAATTGTATTCTTTATCAGAAAAAAAAATTTGAATTTAGTAAGTATCCATGTACAAAAACCTTAGTGGTGTTAATTTATGCCTGTTATTGGAAAATATTGTTCAGAAAAATTACCCTTATTGATGAGATTGTCTGTACAAGTAAAATCTCCTAATTGAGTGTGATGATATATACCAATTAATTAAATGGTTTGAGCTTAATGCTTTCATGTTTAGGAAGAGATTTGAGTGGATCAATACATGGTAGAGTGGAGAAAAGGCATTGAATCGGCGTGAAGTTAGCTGATATATCCTTATACATTTTTGTTGTAGGCTCTTGGTTGTCCCGTCGAAGAATGAGGCAAAGATAAAAGAAGCGAAGCAAGTTGCAGTTAAATCAGAGGACATTCCGGGTAACTGCACTGGTTATGTTGTGTTGTAATGTCTACATTATGAAAAAATTGAGTTTATCAAACAGTACGCTGATTTACATCCATTATGGTAATGGGATATTAATGAAAATGATTTATTGGCGTAATGGGGTGGGGACCTTCTTCCCTGAAATCACTGGGTGGCATCTTATAGCAGTGATATGTTATTTATCTTGGAAATGTCACCTTATGGTATCAACAGTAACTGTATGAGTCTTTTTGCATTGGTTGATAAATGTATGTATTATATACATACAGGAATAAGATTGCTGAGAATCATCAGTTTTATTTACCAGATCAAACACTGAAAATGTCCTTAAGCATTGTTGAGGAGCGTGTTTAGTTAAAAAAAAGAAGATCATTCGACTGTATTAGGCAATGTCATGCACATCTGTATGCCTAACTCCTAACTAATACAGTCGAATGTCATGCACATCTGTATGCCTAACTCCTAACTAACTTGTAAGGCCAAGGAGGTCAGTCATTTAGACGCCATCAAATTGCGCGAGTTTTAGTCAGCGTGTACTGCAAAATGTATGGAATGATGATGTATTTCAGGCGCTATTGGATATTTGAAGAACAACAGGGATGACACATCCAGGCATATGTTCACCTCAGATGCCTAATTGGCTGAACACATTTATTTTTGGCAATTGTTACTTTTAATCATGGGATATTGTTGTGAATTTTGTCAAAGTTGCGAATATGTATAGTTACTTCCATAAAATACAGTTAACTCTAAACACACTGTTATGAGTTGTCTTGCAATTTCACCTTAGTTTGTACAGTAAAACACGGTTAAGCCCGCTATCGTAAATGTTTTATAGCGAGATCCAGTGAATCTATCCTACAGCAAAATACTGTAAACTTTACAGCTGAGGCAAAGGAAATGACAGTCTGACAGTCTACTGTAATTTATCCAGTAAGTTGCTTTGGCATTCCTCATGGAGTTTGCAGGCGAATATATCAGTTGTAATTCTATATGTAGCCATACATAGCCACTGTCCATCCAGTTATTTAGGCCATTTTCAAGGATGTGAAGATCAGTGATCTGGCCACAGCTTAAATGTAAACAAACAGCAGTGATGTCATGGCTAATTTACACAAACCTCAGAAGATTATTTGTAAAACCAATCTTAGTACGTATCTATATCTCTATGAGTTCTGCTAATTATAGAATATGTTATGGATTGAGATTCGAATACAGAAAGTATGTCAATTTACGACATTATTCTACAGTCAATCTCTTTCTGAATTTACCACTGTATGGAAATTTTGGTCTTCAAAAATGATAAATGATTAGCCATGAAATATGAAAAACAAAACACTTTGCTTCAGCCTGCCTTATTAGTTATCATGCCTTTCAGCTATACGTATCTGTAGTTGTACACAGAGCTTTTGTAGCTAAATTGCATTCACATACCGGTAGTAGTGAGCATATGATTGAGTTCATCAGGTAGGTCAATTTGACTACTCGTATGTGCATAGGACCTGTTTGACTTTCTGACACAAGACTCAATAATATTTTATTTAGACCATATATGTAAATGTGTATTACCTAAATACATCTGTCTAATGGTACACAAATATAAAAATCATCATATGGTCAAGGAGGCTGTGTATTTTAACTCAATAGTGTCTCAACCGACTTCGCAATTACACCCAGCCTTGGCAGGCCTGTTCAAGCATAAAGGGGCCTTCACACTGTCACGTATAAGACCTATGTATGACCACGAACATCAAAAATTGACTATACGTGCTCACTCGTGGCTCTGTTAGTCACGTATAACTTCTTTCTACATGCGTACGTGGGGCAATCGTAGGCCGCTCACTGGACATCTATAAAAGAATTGCCAGACGTCCGTAAAACGCTTGCCGGATGTCTGTAAAACGCTCGCTAAACGTCCGTCGTCAGGTCAGGCATCCATAAGGCATCCATGAGGCATCCTTGAGGCCTCCGTGAGACACTCGTAGATCGCTCGTAGATCACTCGAAGATCGCCCATAGATCACCCCGTGCAAGTTATGTAACTAATGTAAACAATTCATAGAACGTCCACCAAAGTTTTAAACATTTTAAAAAATTTCTCCTCTCTTCACGTATGTCCGTGAGTGGTTACACGACTAGGAGCATCCTACGGATTAGCGCGAGTAATAGTATACATAAATGCTCAGCGAGTGAATCACTTATGGCCAAGGATGAACAAGAGTGAAAAATAATTTTGTAGGTGGTCATACGTAGCTCTTATACGTGATAGTGTGAACACCCCTTTTAGAAGTCTCTCAACTCCCAGCATGGGGACTATACAGCCAAACAACAATTTCAGATCTTAATTCCATGTTATAGGTGTCTGGAACCCACGATCTTGTATGTTCTAGCCCAAAACATGGGAACATGTTATTTACCATGACACATCAATAATTATACTCACACAGGAGCTTTGAGAACATAGGTCAGAAGAATATTATGAATATTAGACCAAAATAAAAACATATTTTTTCAGGTGTAATTAAAGTACATTAAAATGCATCTATTTAAGTTGAATATCTTGTTAAATGTTAAGACTTGTAATTGGAGCAAAATATTGCTGTCAGGAAAATTTCCGTTGACGTCACGACTTGACACCAGTTGTCTAAAGTCATTCTCCACCATGCATGCTCCCTGCCCCAAAACAGTACTGCTCATGGTTGGTCTCCGTCATTCATTTAAACGTTTTGATTAAACTTTACAGAGAAGACCTGAAAGGAAAATTCAGCATGATATGTATGTATTGCAAACAAAAGTATATATGTATTGCAAACCAACATTCAATACAGTATAATAATTGGCCCAGCCCGCTCTGTCTTACGTGCAAAGTTAATCAGTTACGTATAAGTACGGAGCCCCTTAGAGGACATATCACATTCTATTACGATGTTTTCACATTTTCTCATTATAATTTTACGTTCCTCGCTATGTTTTTGCATTCCCTCATCATCATATGGCGTTCTATTCCCTCTATGCATTATCATGAGGGAATACGAAAAATCACAAGAGAACACAGTCATCACGAGTGAACGCAATCACCGCGAGTGAACGCAGTCATCGTGAGGGAACATGACCATTGAAGGATTGCGTTCTTTTCACGAGTGAATGCAAATTTTCCTGAGTGAACATGATAACCAGTTATTTTAAAAATTTTATTGGGCAACGTGAGGAAGGCGGCTGCGTTGGGCCCCGTGCCTGAATAGGCCCCGCGCTACCGCAGGATTAGGCCCTAAAATATCTTGATGACTTAAAAAAAAAGGGTCTTCAGATTTGAACAGTAAAGGATAAACAGTTGGTAACAGAAGCCCTGCGTTGGGCCTCGCACACACTAAGACCGGTCCTGCATTTTCGAATATACATGCGAAAATGTTTGCGTTCTCTTGTAAAAATTCATGTTCCCCCAAATATTCCCTTCACGAAAATAACTCCTTGTCTCAGGAAAAAAACACTCACAATAATCAAGTTCCCTCAAGATACTTGTGTTCCTTCGCGATGATTGCGATATCTCGCGTAACTTTGTGTGTCCCATTACATCACGTTCCATCGCCATGGGCGATGATCGTGATGATTGCGAGGGGATACCATGAGTGCAAGTGAACACCATAATTTCGCCAGGGGAATGCGATAATTTAGTGAGGGAACATGACAAATCACGAGAGAATGCAAAGAAACATCATGGAAAACATTAATGAATACTTTTTCAGCTCAGAGGCTTTGTCAGCTCAGAGGCTTTGTAGTTATGAAATAAATCATATACAAATTTACAAGACATGTTTATTATTGGCTTTCTCACAATCATATTAAATTTACAAGAATTATCATTGATCTAAATCAAGCACATTTTGATAAAACGATCTCCTAATATCATCAAAAAATGACCAGTAAATCAAAAAGTGTATTTCATTTTTCACTTGACTACTATTGGGTAATTTGCTAACCCTTTCTTTATATACAATATTAGACCACCTGCCATGTCTAAAAAAAGGGGAGGGGGCGGAGTATTCCACAATCTTAGCTGTGACAAAAAAGAACGTTTAGTTTTTCAATATACATCATTTTCTCTCCTTGGTGTTTTTACTTTGCTTTGTTATCACCTATAGAGTGCATAAAATATTTTCGTCTTTCTTTGAATAATTTTTAAAGCATCTCTTCTGACAAATATTATATTCTCGTCGACACAATAATATCATGATTTGTTAAATATAGCCCACATCATGCTGATTATAAATAAATTATAAATCATATTGGTACAATAAATGTAAACTCAATAATGAAAAGTAATTGCCACAATCAGTACAGACTTCACCCACCTCCTCTATGCAGATGATATAGTCCTCATATCTGGATCTGCTGCTGGATTACAGAATAGCATTGATTCCTTACATAATTTTTGTGCAAAATGGCACCTTATTGTTAACACATCTAAAACTAAAGTCATGAAAATTGGGTCTAAATGTACTGTAGACTTTAGATGCAACAACCAAATTATTGAAATTGTTAATTCATACAAATGTCCTGAATTCACATAGAACTCTACATAATAAAATGCCTGAATATCTAGTCAACCAAGCGCAAAAGGCACTCTTTGCACTCCAAAGTAGAATAAAACCCTCCCTTGGCTACATACCCCCATCACTTGCTATTAAGATGTTTGATAGTTATATTTTACCTATCCTTGAATACAATAGCATGTTATGGTGTATGGGTAAACAACACAATGACATGGAGAAAGTACAAATTAGATATCTTAAAAGTTGATTAGGTGTTAGAAAACAAACCCCAACCTTAGCTGTGTATGCTGAGACAGGCAGGTTTCCTCTTATAGTTAGAAGATAAATATGATAAAGTACTGGGGAAGATTAATGTCACTGCCATCCTACGACATCCTAAATAAATGCTTCAAAATTCAAGAATCTCTCTACATTAAGGGTCAGACCAACTGGTACAATAAAACAATACACATCATTAATGAATGTAATATAAATAGTTGGGAAACAAAGGAGCCAGGGACTGTGGTCTCCGAAATCAAACTTAAACTGTATGAAAGTGAACAATCAAGGATCCTTAGCGAGATAAATGACTCTGAGAAGCACCCAAAACTAAGAACATACAAATTATTTAAAACTACGTATTGCTTTGAACCTTATCTAAATCTCAACCTCCCGAAGAAAACCTATAATAACATAGCAAGATTTAGACTTAGCTCACATAACCTCAAAATTGAAACCGGAAGACATGAGACCCCTAAAATACCATTAGAAGAAAGAAAATGTAATAAATGTGATAGTAATGAAGTAGAAGATGAACTACATTGTCTCTTAATTTGTAACAATTATGCAGAACCCAGAAATAAACTGATTCCAAATTTCCATAACTTAGATAAAATACATCAATTTAAAGCACTAATGTCAAATAAAGAACCTGAAATGATATATGCTCTTGGTAATTTCCTAAATAAAGTAATGTAGACTTTAATTACAACTGGGCTCCTCCGATATGACATTTCCTGACATGACTGTCAACACAAATTAGAAGAGCCAAATGCCAGGGTCAGCGCAATGTTGCCTGGTACTTTTTTTATTTTTTATACATGTGAACATTCTTATCTTTTTGTGTTAATTTTGAATTTTATTGTGATATTATGATCAGTATTTGTGTATAGTTTTGTAAAATTTTAATCTAATATTGATATTATAATCAGTATTTGTGATTTGATCTGTGATTTTATTTGCTATCTTTTATGTACTTGTATATATATATATTATTTCACCTTAATACTGAATGTTTAAGAGCAGGACTCTGTCCAGAAAACATCAAATTGTGGCAACTGGGACCTTAAATGTTAAGCTGTATATTATGTATAAAATAATGAGAACTTGTACATCAGATTTTTGTAGATTTAGTTTTAGATAGACGTAGTGAGTAGATATGTGACATATGTATCTTTTCTGATATGAAAAAGTGTCAATAAAAGCTATATATATAATGACAAAGACACAACCATAAAAAAAATACCATATCACTATCACCAACTTGTTCATTGAAAATTAAATTTCAATTGCAAGGGAACAGGGATTGTTTGTAAGAAATATAATTTGCAATAACATATACCTGCGACACATGCTGATAAATAACAAGACATATTTCCTGTGATCATGGCCCTTAAAGCAATACCCGCAATGTCCCCTGCAAAGAACGAAAGAAAGCTTATATTCATTTCAGCAGCTATAACAGACCTTTGATTTCTTTAGTTAAAAACTGGGATTAACCAAGGTCAAAAATGCTGAAATTCCGATGCAGGGTCAAAACAACAATGTGAGATAATATTTATAAATTGTTCAAGAATTATTTGAACTTAACTGGAAGACTAGTTTAAATGATAATACTCAAATTATTGAATGAATGTCCTTGAATGCAAGGAGAAAATTAAAGCCTAAGAGGACCAACCTGTTCTAGTTGGTGCCATTACACACAAAGCACTCAAGAGAATTGCAATGTCAGGAAATGAAGAAAATCCACAGAGACTAAATGTGGCAATGACTTCTGACCGTTTCTGAAGAGGAAAACAAATTATCACTAAGGTCATGATCGTAATATTTGCTTCATTTACCTCTATGCTTATTAAATTTCAGTTGTTTTTTTTTGTAATTAATTTGCAATAATGTATATATTCAAGGTTACTATGAACAGGAGTTCAATGCAGGCTGCAAATTTCCATAGTCTCTGCTTTATCACACCAAAGTCATGATGCTAAACAACAGACTTCCAATAATGTGTGCATTTTTTTAATATTCTTTTATGCTTGTATGATATTTTTTTAATAGATTTTGGAGATCCCTTACAGACACAATGAATGAAATATCAGATACCTACAGACACCGAAGGTTCAAGACCAAGTTCCCTGTTTTTGATGAGTTTTCCTAGTTCTTGGTAACCAACTATTTCTGTCAAGAACAGTTTGGTGCCCAACAGCCGTGCCACTTCTAGACAATCTGGACCATCCACCCCCATGATAAAGGCAACCGGGTAGAAGAGGTATGATGTGAATCTCTGAAATTTGATAATCTCTAAATAATCTCGAATAATGAGGTGAATTGATGTTTAATTAACGCCAGCTGCAAAAGATATTAATAAGCTTCCATTTAGAATGAATTATATTGAAACTTTCCATTAATAGTGGTCCTTGCTCGGATATAACAACACCAGAGACATGGTTTATAATAGTGAAGTTTTTAATAGTAGACAACTTGCAGATTGGGTAAGAATATTCTGATCTTAGTCAGAGTGTGGCCTAACAGCAAGACCCTGGTTTAGTTTCAGTACATAATGACAAATTATAGCCTTAAGAATCCCATTTCTACTCACAGCAAAGGAAAGACCATTGATGCCCACCCTGGCGCCAAACCAGATCAGTGTGCTGTCTATGAATGACAAAAGTGCCACTCCAGCTGCCAGGTTGACAGCAACTTGGACAAGGATGAAGAAACCTTCTTTGGCTCCATCGGAGAAAGCTTCTAAAGATGACTTGCATTCACTTAGAAGAGGTATAAGAAAATCATATTTTGACAAAGAGTTTGAGACAACTTCATACAATGTAAAAACAGATGACAATGGATGTAGATTAGCAAACACCCTGTGAGAGAGGGAGCAATAAGAAAGTACATAGTGTGGAGCTTAGATGCAATAATCAGTTGAGACAAAGTTAGAATTGACAAATGTGTGCCTTAGGTTTAGTGCAGAATAGCGGACCCAAATTTATGACCATATTTGCCGTCCATAAATATATTAAATATATCATTATTTTGACCAACACTCACCACGATTCGAAACTCTAGTGCAACAACAACAATTTTATTCATTGAAATCAGGCATGAGACGTCGTATGTATGGTAACGAGGCTCGCTAAATATGGTCATAAATTTGGGTCCGCCATACTACACTTTTTCCATCACTGAGATATTTCTATTCTTTAAATTTTTAACCCTCAGCGAACCAAGTTCGAAAAGGGTTTTTGTTATCATCAATGTCCGTCTGACGGGGCGGACGAACAGGCGGGCATAACTCTTTTCTTTCGTTTCCGGAGCATAACTATAACACTAATGCACTTACCCGTACAAAATTTTGTACTGTAATACTCTATATGGCCTAGTGGTGCCTTATGATACATATTCCGGAGCAGAACTTTGACTCTACTGCACCTACATGCTTAAAACTTTGTCGTAATATGTCTAAAATAGTGTAGTGGTGCCTTTTGGGGGTCTCATGGCCATAAATACTATAGAATTTTCAAAATAAGGGCAAAACAGGTAAAATTCCTACTTTTTTAAAGACACTATTAAACCTACATAAATGAAATTTTATCAATAACATATCTAAATTATGATATTTTCACTTTTCAAAACTTCATTTTGATATTTATTTCATGCTGATTACATAAAAATGGAAAATCAGAAAAAAATGCTAAAAATTTTGTTTCCAGAGCAGGAATCTGGCATGAATGCACTTACCCTAACAACATTTTTTATGATTACTCTATATAGCTTATTTGTGCATTTTGATAGTCACATCAACATATCTCAGCTGTGTTTTAAAATATTCAGAGAAACAAAAAAAAAAAAATACATAGACAATCCTGTGTTCGGAGAACTCACACTTAATAAGAATATGTCTAAAAAAGCGTAGAGATACATTTTTGGGCTTTCATGATCATTTATGACAGATCATTTTATATAATAAGGAAAATATGAAAATGTGGTACTCTTTCAAACCCTCATATCAATGACTCTATGATCCTTACATCAGTAACATAATTATGCCAATGATATATCTAGATTATAGTACTTTCACTTTTCAGCTTAATTTTGACATTTGTTTCATCCTTCTTTCTTTTTTAATAACAATGGATAATCTGGAAAAAAATGCTATGAATTGTGATGCAGAATGATCTGTATTACTTTCACTTGACTCCAATACTTGTTATTGTTTTCTTCATATACACCTGTAAAGTGTTCGGTTATAAATACTAGTTTAAATGCCATAGATTTAATGCAAATCAGCAACCCTACAATTCCGTAACTGTTGAAGGGAATATGGCAATTTTTGATATAATACAGTTCCTTCAGATGCCAGCTAAATGTAAACATTATAAAGGCATTAATATGGGTGTGTTAGTTCATTCCATACAAAATAAACCTTTAAGATTTGTATATATTTGTATTTAGACTTTATTTATTTTAATACAAGTAAATACAAACAAGGTTCATTTTGTATGAAATTATACCCAAAATCTTTATGTTGCATAACATTGTTGCTGAATTTCATATATATTCCTTAGGATCATTGCCATAGCCCATATATGACTTTTTTGGACGTATAAATGATAATCTTAGTTGCAGATTAGTTAAGGGCTATTGTGTTGATAATTCTAGCAAACCGAATACTCATTGTGCATAAAATCTTTGAAGCAGAACAATTAAATGGCAGGAAAAGGATAGACAATACTTTTTATGCTCACTTGACTTTACTCCGAACAGAATGGATTGCTGTTAATAACTAAGATATTTGTAAGACATAACCCATGGGAACACTGTATTATTTCACACTAAGTTCAAGAGTTCAAAAAATAGGACATCTTGGACTCCAATGCAGGCTAAGAAATAATATTTTTTCAAATTTTGTAAAACATAGCCAAGATATGTTAGTGTGGCTATCAAAAGGCACCACTATGCCATATCGGGTGTTACTGTATACAATTTCATTAGGGTAAGTGCATTAGTGTTAAGAGTTCAACTCTAGAAACGAAAGTGTGCATTAGAGTTCTGCTCTGGAAATGAAAGTGTAACGCTCGCCCTCCTGCCTGTTGGACGAACTCTTAACAATTTTAATGATGCCTGTGTGCTATGTGGCATTCACTGAAGGTTGTTTTGTACTTACAGTTTGGGAAAGGTGAGGGTGGATGTTATGACTTTATTTTTTTCTGTTTCTGGATGCATGAGCTTTGACATGCCAAGAGCAGCAGGGGCTGACATGACACTTGCTGCCATGAGAGAACTTGACGAGATACCAGCTGATAAGTAGAAGCCATAAAGACTCACTGACACCGTAGCAAAGCCAGATGTCATGATACAGTCAAGTTCTGAAATTGTCATGTCAGGCAAGAAAGTCGAAACGGTCATTGCAGCAGCAATCTGAAAATAATATCAGGGCTTATCTTTTAAAATATTGACTCAATACGTTTTTGCCCAGTAATGTCCAGAAGACTCTCTCTTACTGTTATTTTAATTGTTATCTCGCTGCAATTGATACTCACTGGCTCAAGGAAAATATTGGCAGCAGCTACAAATGCTTCCAGTGGACCAACTCCCACTACTATGTGTATGATCTGTCCAATTAGCATGATCACTTTTTGCAGAATTCCCCAATAATAAAGAAGACCTATCCAGGCACCAAAGTAAATAACCACAGCCATCGTCTGTGAACAAAAAGGTTTAAAAAAAAAGGATTATACAAGGATAGCAGGCTAGATAAGGATCACATCATTTCATCATTGGCCATCATCGGAAGACATTGCACCGATGTTGAACCGTGGTGAGTTATCTGGTATTTTACTCTACTAAATGTCTCCTATGACCATAATTTAACCAGTTTTCCTTGATTATTTTTGGTAATGTAAATTGTAAGTTTATGGTCAAAATAAATACTTTCTGTCTGTCTGTCTGTCATGTATGCTTAAAATGCTGAAATGAAGACGAAAACTCTGTCACCTTCATTACAAAGTCATGCCTTGTATACATCTCTCCGAAGACGAACTTAGTGCCATAATCACTAAAGAAAAGAGATGTGGTGACCTGGGAGGCCATCCATTCAAAAGCAGCCAAACCCTTGTCCCATCTGATAATTAAGAAGCCAAAGAGAAACTGGACGAGCAGTGAAGCCACCACAATCCTCCATCTCACCTGCAACAATTAGATTATTATATCTGACACGTTTATTCTGTTAGTTCATGTGATGTATATTTGTTCTGCTAGTCATTGATCAACATTTTGGAATTTGAATGCCAGTACGAATGTCTTAATTGCATCAGTCTTATGTAGTCCTGTGCAAACCTTGCCATGCAAAATATGGAATATTGGTAACTTTACTTGAGGTATAGTGAGTACAGTGACCCTAATTTTTCATTCTTGCTGTCAACCCTACGACTTGCCTTACTGCGAGCCTTTGAGAAAATAAATCCCAAGAAGAGAAAAACAACCATTCCAGCCAAGGATATGAGGTTGGTGGGATGATCCCTTGCATCATAACAAACGAAGATGGCAATGCCTACAACTAGGAATGCCATGAGTCCTCTGGAAAATGTACATCAACTAAATGTAGACAGAATATTTTCTGAATAACTTTAAGTAAAAGAAATGTGAAAAGTTAAATACAAAAATACCTACAAACCAGAATAATGGAGATACTTCGGTCCCTTTGAATTGTTCCACTTCTGCACCAATTTCCGTCTAGAATTTGTTGTCTTATCTAGTATGGTATTACCTATGGCAATGCATATGACAAGGATAGTTCCAACTATCAGGGGAAGTGCATCTTTGGGACTAAAGTAGATCGCATATACGAGGTAGCAGCCATACAGAATCACTGCTATTGCTATGGCAATGTATTTCAATATTTGTAAATTCCTTCGCAAGAAAGAGTTTATTTCCTTGTTTACGAGAAAAGCTTTCTTGTTTATCCAACAGTCCTCAACATCCATGTTTGGAATGTCATCTTCCCTGATATTTTCCTGCTGCCTTGCGACCTTCGCATGATCACTACAGGCTTTTCTCAGCTTAAGTTTTGCCTCAGGGTCATTGACCTCTGGTTCATTTACCTCCTCTGAGAGTCCAATTAATGTGGTAGTTGATGTTGATGGAGTGATGTATGAGGATTGAGATCCGTCACATGTACTGCTGTCTGAGACTGGACCCTTTAAATCTACATTAATCATCATAAATTATCGGTATTATTTCCAATCACTTACTATGGCTAGAAGCAGCACATACTATACCTAAAACCGTAACAGGATGTTATTTTTCTTCCCAGTAAATTTGGATTCTTTTTGGTGTCATTTGTCAGTCCTGTATAATCAAAACAAAAAGAGAAATGTTATGCAATATTTCACTTTTTCTGTGTCTATTAACTAAAGTTCCATGAACGTATCCCCAGCATAGTTTCATATGAAATGCTTCAGTCATTTAGTATATTAGTATATTTCAAATCCCACTCCTATATCCCTTTATGTACTTACCATTTTTTTTACCATTCACTGAGCAATGTGAGTGATCAGCACCCTATTTTTATAACGTGTAAACCGTAACAGCATTTCGTGATAAAACTCAAGTTAAGTGACATGGCAAGAGGCCACTAAATGCTTTTCATGTTTTGTGGGTTAAAATTATTCAACATGATAGAACGTCAATGGTTGCATGAATTTTTATTCCAAATTTGACAAAATGCCAACTATAAAATGTATAATGAAACGTTAGTCACTTCAGATTGTATAATTGTCTGAAATCTGAGAAAGATAAACACAAGCTATTTTCCTTTTACAAACCAGTCTGAATATGCATGTACTTGCTTTTTTGCCGAATTGATATATTGTAAAGCAGGATGAGAGGCCAACTTTGTCGCACCGTGACTTTCCCTCGCTCGTACAAGCGGCGGCAGTTAAGAGGTTAAGTTATGGTGGATAATTGATATATATATATATGCCAATTTTAGTTTTTGCATAAATTTGTATTGATATGTGACATGAAGTGTAAAACGAAACAAATGTTCCAATCCAAAATCGTGTAGAAAAAAGGTAATTCTAATTTGTGAATTTCAGGAGGGGATCGACGCCCCTGGAGAAAAGTATTGCTGTTTAAGTAAACTGTCCCTTTGCTCCTAGCTAAAGTGGCAATAACTAGGTTTACATTAAGCTTTTTTTTCTATAATTCTTTCTTATTTATCTTTATTCTTCTTGAGAAGTAAAGGCTTATTACTTAAGAACTACGAAAGATAACATTTGTGTAAGTTATGAAATGGAAAAAAAATATAAATTGCACTGTTGTTACAGAAGAGAAGATTATAAAAAAAGAGTTGTACAAAATTATCATGACACAATTTTTAAAATCCATAGGAGGAGTACTAAGATTGGCTTGCCATTTGATACTGGAATAGTCATACCCGAGTACAACTACCACACAAAAAATTTGGTAGAGTCGTCTAGGTGATACAGGGGTCCAAAGTTGCGATTTTGGAGCGCTTGTATCTCGCTGCAGAATTGAGCTATAGGAATGTCAAAGACATATTCTGAAAACTCTTTTCAATGAGCGTTCCATTAAGAAAAGCACCTGACCGTGAAAATTTGTGGTCGATTGTTGAGAGCCATAAAATTTGTATAATGCCATAACTCCAACATTTTTTATTAGATCGGCCCAAGAAAATTCACAGAGGTGTACATAAGTGTGCTAGATATGTGTGCTTTTTTTTTTTTTTTTTTAGGTAATAGGATCAAGGTCACAGAGTGTCATACAAGTGCAATTTTCAGACGTTTTAAACTCGGATCCTATGAAACGTAAAGAAATCTAAAAAAAATATATTCTGAAAGGTTATTTTGTTCTCTTTTCATTGGGTGTATAGTTTGGGAGGCTAAGGTAAATAAATTTAAGGTTTTATGTGACTTTATATGCCATATTACATTGACTAATGTTTAAAATTCAATAACTCAAACTTTTATTAGTTGGATTGGCTTACACAAATACAGAAGTGTATATTGGCTTCCTAGAAAATTGTGAATTTTTTACGATTTTTAGGTGAAACGGTCACACAATGTCCTACATATGCAACTTCCTGGAGATTTGAACAGGGGTCTAACACAGGGCACTTAAATCTAAAAAAACAAATTCTCAAGGCTTAATCTGTTATCTTTTCGTTGGTTTATAGCTTGAGAAAGTAAGGTAATTATATTCAAGGTTTAGTGACTTAAAAATTTGATGTCATACTGTATTTGTACGATTTACTGACACACTGATTCATTCATTTAAATTGATTTTCATCCATGTATTCATTCATACATTTATTCTTGTTATGAATTCATTCATGAGAATTTATTGATTAATTTTTTATTATATTTATGCCAATTTGGTATTGCTAGACAACACAGACTGAATGAAATAAACTCAGTGAATGACTGACTGAATGGCGGACTGCATGACTAACTGTACTGAAGATAGGGCCAAAACTAAGACCCACTGATTGACCTATGTAATATATATATAAATATATATATAATATTTAATCATACACATAAATGGTGTACTTGTTTTGCTACAATGCACACAAATATCAATTATTATTTACATAGTATATAGTTGATTTATATAGAAGAGTCTCTCATTATGAAAAATAAATGAAATAGAATTGACTCTTAAATCTTCAATCGCTTGAATTGTCACATGGTCACTTTCGCTGCATTGTAATATGACACTTTAGATGAGCAATTTAACATATCAGTCTTTGAAATTCCAGTATGCTGGAAATGATGTGTTGGCACAGTTTATGCCATTTTGAGCCACACATCTAATTATAGCATTGTCTGAGTTCATCATTGACTTTAATAATGAGAGGAACCTTGAAATCAGATCCCATGAATGTGGACCGTCCATAAGAGTAGGAAAAAATCTCACATGTTTGATATGGGACTCCAAGAAGCTTTCTCACACACCGGTTCCACATGATGTGAAGATTAGGAGAGACTGGGGACAGTTGTAACAAATTTTCTTTGCCATTGCCTGCATTCGACCTGGTGAAGAATTATTGTGTGTTCAAGGGACAAGGAACTGAAGAATATTGTATTTAACCAATATGATTTACACAGATTGAATTTCCAATTGAAGAGTTTCTGTTTTTAGGCCAAATGTGAAGCCATCATAGAGTTACAATTGACCCCAAGTGCGGGGTCATTTGTAACACAGATATGGGTCGATTGTAACATACAGTGTATACCAGTACACCCATTAAAACAGAACCCAAAGTTGGGAACAACCATTGAAAGCCACATTTCTTGAAATAGAAGTCCAATTTACTTGATTCTTAATGTCATTAATTCAACTTCTACAATGAATTACAGCTTATGTAAATTAAGATGTGAATTTCATTTAGGTGGCTACATTACAGCACTTTACCCTACAATAATAAAACAGTAAGAGGAACTACAAACAAAAGGTCACTGAATCTCTTAATAATGTCACTAAATATCAATATCTTGCAAGTTAAATATTACTAATCAACACATAAAGTCTTATTTAGTCCTCCTCATCAGAGTTGCAGTTCTGGCAGATGTACTGTGAATTTTCATCGGTACACAATGCATGAGCCCAGTTCTTACAAGATACACATTGCACCCAGCTTTCTCCAGGCCTGCTGTTGCGGTAGTCTTCACAACATACCAAACAAATTGTGAAGTCATCTTCATCTTCACTTTCATTGTATGTATTTCTCTCGTGCAGTGGATCTGTGCCTTTCTTTGACTTTGGCCCTCTTTTCCCACTCTTTGCCTTTTTAGTGGTCTTTTTTTCTCCAGCAATTTTCCTTTTAGCTTTTGTAGTTGAACCTTTGTTTTTCTTTGCAGCTTTTTCCTTCTCCAAATTTTCTTTCACTGGAGTATCAGTCAGAACCAGTGTCTTCCTTCTTGCACCTTTTGTTGCTTTTCTTGGTTCAGCTTGTGGGAATGGTCTAATCGTTTCTGGTGAGAAACTACTAGTACTTGCAGCATGAGACGTGCTTGCCACTAGTTCATCATGGATGGATTCAGACACAATGGTTTGAGCCATTCTTGCCAATGGTTCATCATCCGAGGATTCATCAACGACAGCGTAAGATGAGCTTGCCACTGGTTCATCATCGGGGGATTCAATCACGCCAGTGTTAGATGAGCTTGCCACTGGTTCATCATTTGGGGATCCATTTGCAGCATTGGCAGGTGGGCCAGCAATGGTTGGGTTAGGACGGTTGGTCAGCTGAGAAGGTGCAAAATCAACATCACTGAATATGTCTCTGTTGTCACGGAAATATGCCAGAACATGTGAAGCCAGCTATGATATTCTTGGGAGTCACTGCCACAGCCCATGCAGTTGATACAACTCCTGGAATGTCGTATATGGTCATCGTTTTACCTGGGTGGTTCAACATCCAAGAATCACACGCTGTATTTATTGCCTTTTTCATAGGACCAAACACTCCTCGATCCAGTGGCTGTAATTTATGAGAAGTGTGTGGTGGGAAAGTAAGCAGTACCACTCCAAAGTCCTTACAAAGTTGGATGACTTCGATTGACAGATGTGATGAATGGTTGTCCAGCAGTAGGAGTACTTTCTTCTCAGCTGATGGCTTAGCATGTTGTATAAAATGCTTAATGAAAATGAGGAAGTCCTCCTCTTGCATACACCCTGACCCATTGGCCGTGCCAATGCATCCAATAGGTCCATCACGGATGAAGTGGTCCTTATAGTTCTTTCGTGGAAATATAAACATGGGAGGCACAGAATTACCGGTGGGCCCTTGAAGGTCCTGGGCCTCCACGCGGCGAGGGTGGAAACACTTGGGGTGAAGTCCTCTATCCCCAGTGGCTAAAACAGGACAGTACGCATTGCACAAGCTGCTCCAGCTATCCAACGCAGACACTTATTGATTTTTTGCATGCTTCTGGTTTCTACTACCAACTATGGATGATCAATCTTACCCTAGAGAGCCTCTACATAGCCCACTCAGGTGCTGATGAGGCGTTAAACAATAACACTACTACTAGAATTGCCGGTGGCGCTGACAGCAGCTGCACATGTAACTAAAGTGCCTCTCTCCTGTGAAGTAAGGGCACCAACTTGCTTCTTACCACGAGCAGCAACAATGTGATCAGGAGTTTGCACAGTTGTAACACCTGTCTCATCAACATTGTAGATGTTGTTGGCTGAAAATTTGAAGCGATTTAGTACATCACTCAGGTTGTCGAAGAACTCATTCACTGTTGTCTTGTTGAATGCTGTTGCTCATGCTAAACTTGTAGGCTGAGGCTTCCTGATTGATAATTCCTTATGTCTCTTCAAAAATTCCCCAAACCAGTCTGCCACAGCCATCTCAGTCTCACCATTTCTGTGGAACTTTCAGTTTCAGGTGAATGGCACACTGGTATGCCAGTTTTCTAACTTCCCTTGGTGATAAACCGAGGTACAGATCTGCAGCCTCCAAGAGGTATTTCACTAGTTTCTCTTCTGTTTCTTCTGTAAAAACTTTGTTGTGGGAATGGTAGCCTGTAGTAGGTGGACATTCTATCAAACCCCTGTTAAAAGCATCCAGTTTCTTAGTGTACCTGTACAGACTGACATGACATATGCCGTAAGCTCTTGCCACCTCTCTTATCTTCCTTTTCTCATGAATGACAACCATAGCTGCTTCTTCCATCACTCTATTAAAGTCTTTTCCTCTTTCTGTTTTTCGTTTTCGTTGTCTAGGCATTCTGAAATTAAAGAATATGGAACAATAATAACAAATACTTTCAAGACTTTTTTCATGAACCTCCACTGGGTCAGTTGTAACACCTTGTTACATCCGTACCCAACCAACTGGTATGGAATATACACCATGTGTGACCTAAATCCCTTCAGCAAAACTTGCACAACCCCTCTTGTTTTGAAGCCTTATATCACAACTTGTTGTATGCCTAGTTTAACAATGTTATCATTAATGTGATCTGCTACAGAAGAAAAACAGAAGAACTTGAAAAAAATACTCACATGGGGCGATGTCTTGTAAACACAAGAAACAATAGATATTACGTCCCTCACGCTCCCAAAAAAGCAGGATAATCCAAAAGAAGTAGTTTGGCACACTTATGACGTCATTATCTTACATAGTATGCTATTTATAGCTACTGTTACAACCGACCCTTGTTACAACTGTCCCCAGTCTCCCCTACTCGCATGCTTGTCAGAAAATTCCCAAGCCTGACATCCATAGAAAATAGAATTTATGTTGGAATATTTTCCTCTGAGTTTGTCCGCGAGAATAATTTTACACAGAAATGTTTCAAAAATGTGGAATAATAAAACATTTAAGGCAATGGAAGACATTTTAAAGTGAGATAAACGGCTATACACAAGTTTGACATTTGAAGTTGGGTTCTGTGGCAGCTACAAAGCTCTTAAAATATTTTCTGACACCTTATTCTGAGAGGGTAAGTTATTTCTAAGGCTCTAGATGATTTAATCATATAATAATGTCTTCCTATAATTCACATTGACTGCAGGCAGTAAAGCCTTCAAGCATGGGTTCACTGGCATTATTGGACATCTATATAAATAGGCCAACCTGTCTGAGAGCAGGGGCCATCATCTGTCAGTTTACCACGTGTGGGGCAATAAGACTTCCTGGTGATGCTTCCTGGTGATGGTGACAGGCAAATAAGGGGGCATGTACCACCGATTTTGGTGAAGGGGCCAGAAATTTTGCTTCTGGTATCATACGAACCAGCTCCTATTGCTTTTGAAAAGTAAGCAAAATGCGAGACATAATAGGTGGAATGGTTCAACAGAGAGTTTATTGTATTTGTCACGGAGAGATTTTATCATGCCGAAGAAAAAGACTAGGATTACCAGGAACCCTGCAATTCATACTGAGGATGCAGAAAAGTCGCCTTCCTCTATGGCTTCTTCCTCATATCAACAAAGCGATGAGGATGCATCTTCAGCATCAGAGAAGACTTTAAAGAAGAAAAACGTAAAATTCAAGGAGAGATTCGACCTGTTGTACGGGTAAGCCGACGGCTAGTAGTTTTAACTCACTGACTTTCCCGTCGTTATATTTTAAAATTAGACCAGGCGACGTACACGTCGAGTTACTCGTAGAAGCCAGTCAAGTTACTCGTAGAAGCCATCGAGTTACTCGTAGAACCCGTTGAGTTACCCCTGGTAGCCGTCGAGTCTCTCCTGGAATTCGTCCACTAATTGGCCGTAACCCATCGAGTCACCCGTAGAACCTGTCGAGTCATCCGTAGAACCCTTTTTGCCGCCAGAATCCGTCACCAACCCAGCGAAAAAAGCTGTTGCATAACCGTTACGTCATACTACGGCAAAACCGGCTATGTGAGATGGGGGCTTTAAGCCCCTGTCACACGGGCCGGTTGTGCCGTAGTGAACCCGTAGTATTACGTAATAGTTGCGGAAATCGCTACCCGGCTCCAAGCCGGTGGCCCCAATACGGCCACCCGTGGATACCCGGCAAGCACCCGTGGGACCTTTGGCCAAGCTGCTTGCATGGCACAACCGTAGAATTATCTGCCTGGATAGCGTACCCCGCTGTGATGACATAATAAACCAAGACTTTAAAGCCGTCGACTCAACCGTGGCACTCAACCAACTCGACAGGTTACTTATGGAAGCCGTTGAGTCACTCCTACTACTTGTCGACTTACCCCTAGTACCCCTCAACAAGCTGTCGGGTTTACTACGACCTAAATTAGGGATGGATAACTCGCCGACTTCGACGGGTAATCCGCCGACCTCGACGGGTTGTACGGGTTTTGGAGACACCCGGGAGTTTGCATAGCATACCCGTCTACCGGCACCGAAACTCCCGGGTTGGCCCCGAGTCCCAGGAGTGACTCGACGGGTATCGACGGGTAGCCGTCGGATTGGAGCCGGGAAGCGCGTTGCGTAACCGTTATGTCATACTACAGGTTCACTACGGCAAAACCGGCTATGTGAGATGGGGGCTTAAGTGCAAAAAGGGGTACAACACACAAGGCCACATGTCTGCAGTACCTGTGATGAAACTGCGTATGAATGAATCAGAACAGACAAATTTTAAATTCGTTTACAGAGTAATGCTTAGTGCATACCAAATTAAATGTCGCATGAATTAATTTATGTTGAGCCTTTCCTTCAATGTGTACTAAAGTTACAGTGTACACACAATTGCAATTTGATTTAGCAACACAGATGTTTCTTCATGAATATATGTATTGTATTACTCGGCAAAGGACATTAGACAATAATATCTGTATACATTTACCCAACAATACACACAACTACAATTGACGTACAAAATATCTATGGTAGGTACTATTGCTAGATAAATATGCTAGTACATGACAGCGGACAAGCAGTTAATTGGTTCCACACTTGATAACACAGTTTTATGCAAATTGCCTAAAAATCTTTCTCGCCCATGTTTACCTGGCAAAAACACAAGGTGGCGCACCCGGTCCAGGTGCATGGCCTACTGTCTAAAAACAGTCAAGATATTTGCAAGGAAACTTTATGTAGCGTAGATATATCGTGGGCAATGTTTGCACAGCTCCAACAAGCATTTAATATATTAAATAGTACAGGAATAGACGCAGAAGCGATAGAAATATATGAATTGAGCCAACTTTTGTCAATTCTGAGTATATATAAAATCAATTCCTTCTATATTCAGCTATATATTATACGTATTTGTTTAGGTACGCGTACGTACGAAGCTTTATGACATTAAAAGCTGTCAACGCGACTCAAAAGATTGTTGTAGTGACAGTGTCTACTGCAGGATTGCTGAATATTCGGCTAAACTGTGTAGAGTAAACCTGAAAAAGAAACAATAAATAATTAAGATATCACAGTTGACCACATCTTAAAGATCATCATAAGATTGAACATAATGAATAACAGCGATGTCATAAAAAAATTCATTGGTGAAATCATACCTGCCACACATGCTGATAAATAACAAGACATGTTTCCTGTGATCATAGCTCTTAAAGCTATTCCTGCAATGTCACCTGGAAAAAAAGATGTAGGATTAAAATCAGTGCCAAAAAATACTGACTGTGTTGTGAATAATGACAAAACCAGGAGAAAACCAAAGATCTGAATACTTTACTATCTTTCTGTATTTCATGACTTACAATGATGCCAGTTTGAATGGCTATTGGCTAAATCGGTCTCAATTTATAATAAACACAAGGTATATGGAATGTCGCTGAATGTCACTAACCTGTTCTAGTCGGTGCCAATACACTCAAAGCACTCAAGAGAATTGCAATGTCAGGAAATGAAGAAAAACCACAAAGACCAAATGTGGCTATGACCTCGGATCGTCTCTGAAGGACAGATGAAAACCTTAGTGAGTCATCAATGTCGTTTTAAGGTAATTTGCAAAAATTCAAGTCAGGTTAAGAAAGTGATCCATTACTGTACTAAAAAATAATATTTTATTTTATGTGTACATATTGAACATATTTAGATTTGACGCAATCTAAACCAAGACTCATCAAATGACTAGGAGTAGTCATAAAAGGCATCTAAAGTTAGTAATTATGACTGCCTGCTTGCAATTGGTTGCCGTTTATATTTACCATCTAGTCGCTTTGACAACACCTTGCTTAACTTAGAATGCACCTACAGACACAGAAGGTTTAAGGCCCAGTTCCCTGTTTTTGATGAGTTTTCCTAGTTCTTGGTAACCAACTATTTCTGTCAAGAACAGTTTGGTACCCAACAGCCGTGCCACTTCTAGACAATCTGGAGCATCCACCCCCATGATAAAGGCAACCGGGTAGAAGAGGTATGATGTGAATCTCTGAAAAGCATTAAACAATCAGTTCATGAAGTGTATCATGATAATTAAATGCATTGTCAGGCATGTGTTTGCCAATGACTTTTTTTTGGCAATCTGCCATTGTTACTTAACATGTATTACATTGCAGTCATGATCAAGGTACATGATATTGCATAGCGTATCAGACATTAATTGGCATTTTAGATATTTAGATATTTTGCACTGTGTTTGCAGATTATATTGTGACAAAAGATAGATTGTGTGAATCCATTAACCAACTGGTAGTTGCATGTCATCGTTTTATCCAGTTTTCTTTTTTTTAAGATTTGGTACAATCATACATTATCCAGCATAATTTTGGTCTTACACCGAAGGAGAGGTCCTCAATGCCCACCCTGGCTCCAGTCCATATCATGGTACCATCTATGAGTGACAACAGTGCAACCCCAGCTAAAAGGGCAATGGATGCCTGGATGAGGATGACGAAACCCTCTTTGGCGCCATTAGCATAAGCTTCTATGGCTGACCTGCTCTCTCTGTAAGACAATAAAGAAAACATAAGTAACTTTATTTATAAACTGTCAAAGGCAAATATGATCCTGCTATTCAGTGCAGTATACAATATTCCAAAAGTCTGAGGAAAGTAAATCATCAGGTAGTCTGTCACACTACAATATGTTGCATTTTTATTTTGTTGAAAATTGTATATAATTATACCTTGGATGAACTAGATTATACATAGATATAAAAATTGGAGATCATTAAATCATATAAAACCACAGAATGCCTGGTAATATTTTACTTAATTTTGTTAGCATCAGAGAAGAATTCCTCATGACATATTTTGCTGTTGTAACATATAAAAAGAAATTAAATGTCACAAATCCATACTCACTGTTTCGGAAAGACAATTTTGGTAGTGCTAGAAACGTTTGATGGTTCTGTTTCAGGACACATGAGCTTGGACATGCCAAGAGCAGCAGGGGCTGACATTACACTTGCTGCCATTAGAGCGCTTGCTGAGATTCCAGATGAAAGATAGACACCGTAAAGACTTCCAGCCACGGTGGAGAATCCGGAAGTCATGATGCTGTGAAGTTCGGAAATGGTCATGTGGGGCAAAAATGTAGCGACTGTTAATGCAGAGGCATTCTGGAAATTAAAAAATAAATTATGTGTTAGTGCATCTTCTGAAAGAATTATCAAATATTTCTAATAAAGGAGTTGTATTACTGTACTGCACAACAGCTATATTGAGCATAGACCATTTCCAAACTTTATAGCAGGTCTTATAAACATATGGGTGGGTTTTACCACACTCATTCACTAAACCTTTTGGAGTGATCAGGATCTTATTACAGACCCACTCTCTTTGACATTTTTTACTTAATTGGAAAGCATGTCATGACCAGTAATGTCTGTCAGATTTACGACATTTTACAAATCTGTCTTTTCATAATATTTATGCACTTGTCGTATTGACTTGCTCTGATACAAATCCACAGCACTTACCGCATCCAGAAATATACTGGCAGCAGACACAAATGCTTCCAGAGGTCCGACCCCAACAACAATTTGGATGAATTGTCCAATTGTCATAATCACTTTTTGCAGAACTCCCCAATAATAAAGAAGACTTATCCAGGCACCAAAGAATATAACCACTGGCATTGCCTACCAAAAATGTCAAGATGAAATTACGTTAAATTTTTTAACAGTACAAAAGTGTTAATTATTTGAGAAAGTGGTTGTACAAAATTAATCACAGACAAATTGTGCTGCTACATTGCACACATTGCGTCTGCAAGTTTAGATTAAATCATACGCTAATAACCTTCAAATGTTGGGTCTAAAATACTGAAACAATACTATGCGTGATTAATTATCATTTTAACAACATGAAACTTAGCAATTAACCCCATAATTTTCGAACTTTTTGTATCCTATGCCACTGTAATAATTCTTTTGGGCTATATTTAATATACAATTTATATGGTAACATACTTGCCATTTAAAACACAGGTCCTCATGTAAAAGGGTGTTATTGAGACTTTAGCTGTGCTTTCATTTATGCAGAAAAAGGTGCAACCAATGATAGAAGTTTTTACCTGCATAATAAATTCATGCCTTGTGTACATCTCTCCAAAGACAAACTTAGTGCCAAAGTCGGTGTAAAAAAGGAACGTTGTCACCTGAGTGGCCATCCATTCAAAAGCGGCCAAGCCCTTGTCCCATCTGATAATTAAGAAGCCAAAGAGAAACTGGACAAGCAGTGAAGCCACCACAATCCTCCAACTCACCTGAAAAAACAAAATTTTAATGAGTATTTTTAATGAAATATAGTACAGCAGCCATTGAGAATTTCAGAGAGTTGCATAAGTGATGAAGACCAAGCACCCTGTAGCCAACATATGATACAACAGCTGGTACAGGCATGAATGACCTCACCATTATAACAGTTCATTAACATAGCTACCTACACTTTTAGAAATTATTGTCTGTTTCAAACAAATTATTGTTTAGCTGATGTCCATCAAAATTTTTGTTTAAAATTGTTAGACCTCAGACATAGAATTATGTAAGCTAACCAACATCTTTGTTTGAACTGTACAAAATACTTTGTACTTTATTCAATTAAACCTTAAGACCCACCTTGGTGGGAGCTTTGGAGAATAGCAACCCCACCATCAGGAGAATAACCATTCCCGCAAAGGAGATGAGGTTCGTAGGACGATGTCTTGCATCATAACATACAAAGATGGCGATGCCTATGACCAGGATAACCATCAAGCCCCTGATGATGAATAAAACATACACAAAAATAAATTCATAATATTGTATTATGACAAATAACATTTTGATTCACTTTTGATTTGTGTTATAATCGAGAAAAATATTCAGTTTGGATGTTCTGACACCATAAACTTGTTTGTTGGTTTTATTTATTATTATTTTTTTTTTTGATGAATTAAGTGAATGTCCTGTAGCTCTTCGATCATGATGTCTTATAAGACAGCCTTAGATGCCTTTTTCTTCGTTTTTTAAATTGGTCCACACATGACTTGAAGCAAATGTAGCATAATAATGGCTTGAAACCTAAGTTGCCATGAAAAATATCTTTTGTAAACACCAACAGTTCACACAAGATAAGCACCACTGATTCACCAGTCACACCCTCTAAACATTGCGTCTGTAAAATGCAAAAAAATGGCCACTAAATAAATATTAAAAAGTCCGGGGCGTCCTAAGTAAACAACGAACACAAACGCTTTTGTCCATTTAAGATGAATTTATGATATAAGAAGCTAAAAAATCCCCGAAAAACTTAATACATGTAAGAAAAACCGAAAACTTTTTTTCAATCATCATTATCATTTGAATGTACACCCCCAGAAAAAATAACTCTCATCAAGTTTATCTTATAGAATCCTTTCTTGGCTTTTATATGCCAATGCATGACATTAGCAAAAGCAAAGGAGCACCAGTATATACTCAGTAATAGTATATATATCTGGCAAATTTGTGTCGTAGTTGGCAAAATGGGGAAAGAATGCCGAACTATATTGAAAGGAAATACCAAAAAAGTCAGGCAATCACGATGTAGTGCAGGTGTACATTTGTTAGAAACGAAATTGGATAATTTGTAAATAGATATCAGCAATAATACTTACAAACCACCAAAGTGGAGATATCGAGGTCCCTTTGAATTGTCCCATCTCTCAGTCAATCTTCGTCTGGAATCCACGGTACTATCTGATATGATATTGAACAGAATAATCAGTAGTACAAAGAAGGTACAAACGAAAAGGGGCACTGCGCCCACTGGACTGTGAAAAACTGCAGCTCCCAAGTAGCATGAGTAGAGAATCACAGCTATCACTATAGCAACATATTTTAATTTTTGTGAATTGTTTTTTATGAAAGAGTTAATTTTCTTATTGATAACAAACGCCTTCTTGTTAATCCAGTAGTCTTCCACTTCTTTGGATGAAATATCATCCTGTTTGACATTGTCTGACCTTGGGTAATGGTTATGGCCTTGACCCTGATTGGTGACCTTCCTCTGTCGTACTTTGGGGTCATTGACCTTTGATGACCCAGTTATCACTGCACTTGATGTTGATGGAGTGTCATCAAGGGATCCAAAACCATCATCTATGCTGCTTTCAGCCACTGGACCATCCAAATTTATGTTAATCATTGTTCAGTAATTAATGTATTGCTCACCCAATTAAAATGTCTGGGTTACTGACCTTTAATTGATTGTATTTGCTTGCAAGGTTACATCATTCAGTTTAATTATTTTGTAAATTAAACATAATATCATCCTTTCTTAAAATTGTAATTCCAAAAATTGTGTTCCATTAGTATTGTATGATAAATCGGTGTTTATTCCATTTATATGAGTATTTCATTTGTCTAGTTGGAATAAATCTGTCGCACACCAATAACTATGAACTTGTGACACTGCCGTGCAGGACACGTGTGATAAAACCTACAGGGCTGAAACTCTCCTGAACCCAATTTGAATGCTTCAGTGGTCTTCTCACATAACTGTTGTGTAGTATTAGATCCATTTGTGAATACTTTAGTTGTATTCTCACATAAATGTTGTGTGCGTCCAAATTAGCAGTTGAATGCTGTAAAAAAATTCTTTTTCTATTAGATCCATTTGTAAACCAGTCCTTAATATTATGTAAACCCCATGTAGGTCAAATATTTTGGTGGAATAATCATTGGTGTCATTGGCGCAGCTCACAGGTAAAACTCATTGGGCGAAAGTGACCATCCACCACTACATTTCTTTTTTCCCTTGATACAACATTGTAACTGTATACCTCATTTGGTATGTAATAAATATATATATATATATATATATATATATTACAAAGATTGCATGCATAAATTGTGTCATATTTCATACCTTTAACTTCATGCTAATGTATTCAATAAGATTGGAGAGACTGCCAAGTGTAGATTGAGTGATGAGGTCAGGTTGTCTCAGTGATGTTTCATCGCAGTTTATCACAGCAAAGAAGAATATAGAAAAAAGCAGAGAAATAGAGAATGTAAACAGATACACTGATATTTGGAAGATATTTTGCCAAAAACATCGATTGCATTTGCCTATATTTTGAATAAATGACTGTGATCTTCTCACAGAAATTTTAATTTATGTAAAGTCAAATGATTGCCTTCCAACAAATAGATTAAATTAATAAGAAATAATTTATCTTAAACTGTCTGGTTGTGCTTTGCAGGTTTTCAAATTAATTATAAAATGGTTCTACATACATGTACAGTTGTAGCTGTGTTTACTGGTATGTTGGTGATTTATTCAGTTATGTAAAAGAAGTGTTGCAATTATAAATGCATCCTGAACTTGAATAGAGTTTTTTTTTTTTTTTTACTTCGGCACGATAAACATCAGCCATAACGAAATCCTATCAACATTGAGGGGACCAGGTTAAATTATTTAGACATTGCAACTCATAGCTGAATTTTCAAAGTTTATAGTGTGACAAAACTATGAGATAGTACGCGAAATAAAATAGTATATGAAATTGATAATAAAATATATACATTGTATGTAAATGGTTATCATCTCAGCCCTGCACGCCCTCTTGTGTTAACGCCAGTGCCATGACTTCTGAATGTGGTTATAGTGGGAGTTCGTTAGTTCCTGGCAACTTCGTGCTCTATCATTACAAATTTGTAATAGTTAAACAGTTTCCCTTGATTTCTAATAAATAATAATTATAAGTGATGCATGACTTACGTCTGTATCCTTGCTAGGAAGGCCCACATGATTTAAACCCATAATTCCGTCAACACCGACTAATAATTCCTAATACAGTCCTACAATTCCAGTAATTCTGTAAAATTTCTTCCAAGTTCCATAATTAGTTGGGAAGCTTATCATTTTTCCATTTCAGTATTATTATAAGGCTTCACCCATCCTATGGGTGAAGACATATTTGTCAGTCGAACCCCCCCCCCCCCCTCCACCCTTTCTGAGCTCAGGTGTGAAACTGTTTGAGAATTCACCTAGGGGTAAGCCACGGTATTAGAAACCCCGGCCTTTTTTAAAATTTAAAGGTAATGCATCCTGAAAAGTAGATCGAATTATTGCTTTTATTTGCAAGCATGCCAACAGGCTGATGACTCTCGTCGTCAGGCAGTTTGTCAAACTACCTGAAATGGCCAAGAAATGACACAATAATTATATATACTGTTGTTTAGTCAGTGACCGAAGTACTGCTACCCTGTATCATAAAATCAGACTGCAATTATTGGGGGTAAGGGGTAATGACCCCTTCCCAGATAATATGCCGATGTTGGGCCAACATTTGGCAAAGGTTGGCAGACACTGGACCAATGCCATTATGCACATTGGCGAGGGGTTGGCTCAACATCAGACACCAACATTGGTACCATGCTGTGCCCAACATTGGCACTACTGTGTGCCATGTTATACCAACATGCCAATGTTGGGCAGCATGTGGGACCAATATTGCCGTTGGTTGCTGATGTTGGGCCAACGCCTCATCAATGTACAAAATGACATTGGCCCAATGTTGTCCGCCAACTTTTGCCCAATGTCTGCATGTTGTCTGGGCTTTTACATAGAAACCAATTATGATCTAAAATTTAAAGGACTACAACTCCCACACACACACACACACTAGACCATGGGTTGATTTTTGAAAGGGAAGTATGGCACTTAAAAAATTCCAGGGTAGAGCAATAAAGTTATGCAATATGATTGATCTTGGGCCAAAGGTCGGAAGTTTCAGATTTTGAAAATTCATATCTCTTGGTTAAATTTCAGGGCTAAATTTTTTAACTTTAAAACTATTATGTCAAGTTTTCCCGCAAGGTAAATAAGGTCAAATGTCAAGGCCATATGTAAAATAGCACTGCTCAGTGTGAACTGGCCAGCAACTGGGCTTTTATGACTTGCAACTCAGTTGCCGAATATCAAGCGTAAACCCGTCTACTGTGGCTGCATCTGTGCGAAATATATTTAACAGTTCAATAATCTGTCCAACTACTGGCTCTACATCAGCATATCTTTTATATAAGCACCTTTTGGTCTGAACAATACTGTCATTTAACAGTTGCTCAATACTGCATCCAATACCTTTTAAGAATTTTCTCATTTGCCTCCTTATTCTGTCGTATGAATTGACTAGCAACTGAGTTGCTTGGTTCTGACCAATACCCAGCTAACACATAACGTTTTTATAACATGTTAGGAAAAGGTTATGGCATAACGTTTTTCAAATAACGTTTTTTTAACATTACTTTGATGTTGTATGTTCATGTTTATTCATAACATTAATTAATAACAGTGTTATAACATTTTCTGAAAACATTTTGCAAACATTACAATATTGATGTTTTAAGAAGCTTTCACAATGATGTTATTTCAATGTATTATACAGCAGTTACAGGTGTTATGTATTAATGATGCTATTTGTTAACATTATGGCAACATTTTTTGATAACATTCTTATAACATAAATCTGTAATGTCAGTCAAAAACGTATTCCCAATGTAATGGGATGATGTTTTTATAACGTTTTTAAAATATGTTAAAGAAAAACATGATAATGCTGTAAAATAAACATCAAATATAGGCATTTTTAAAACCAGTTATTATAATGTTAAGGGTTGATGCAATTGTAACATAACTCTAACATGTTTTCTAAACATCAGTAGTAAGAACAGTAGGATACCGGAATTTATAGTACTAAAATATACACCAGAGGGCAGTAAAAGCACCTGTATATACACCTAACAAGTAGGTGCTGCCATCTACCTAGTAGTGTTATAGTAAACCCATGTTAACATGCTAATACCTATATATAAACTAATTAGTGTATATACACTAAATAAGCCAGGTATACTTATAAACGAATTACACAAATTACATCAATTAAGTACACATAGTACACCCACTGTAAGTAGTGTAAGCAGAACTCATTGTGTGCTAACAATACCATGAGAGTATATATAGTTCTGTACAATAAGTTTATTAGTACACTGTATGTAATTAGTGTAATCTGTATTCTTAGTTTAGGTTAGTATACTGAGTGCAATAGTTCAATTAATGTAATGAGTGTCTTAGTTTAAACAAGTCTACATATAGGTATTACTATATTAACAAAGGGCTGCTACTAAAATAAACACCAGAGGGCGGTAAATATATCTACATATACACCTATCAAGGAGTTACTGCCACCATAGGAAAGTTTAAGAAATATATACTTCCATAGCCCATGTATTGCGCAAAATAATGCTGCAACATAACATTTTAGGCATATACAACATACCTTTGTACAGAGCTACATATACTACAAAATAAAATACCAACATCCAACGTGTAATAAGAAAAGAACTTCATACCATTTGTTAACACTATAACTGTGTCACTGTGCTAGACGTTGTATGGTACAACGTGTTTGAGGGCTTACGTGCAGTGTGTCACTACTGTTTTACTGTCTACCATTCCTTATGGTAAAAAACACTCATCCAATGAGAGCATAGCCCGCTAAAATCTATCATTGTGTTCACCATCTCCTTAAGCACGTGGTAAGCATAAAAAGAAAAACACAACCAATGGTACAACTCCATACTTATTCTAGGGGTGTGATAGGCTATTAAGCATGAAATAGGGTCTAGAAAATCCCGCTCATTTACTTGAAAATTCTTTTGTTAGCTACATACCAGTTTACTGGTTTTTGTAGAGAAACTCGTACAGGACATCAATATGATTCCATAGGATGCATATATGCATGGGGTCATAGGCTTGAAAACTTTTAGATCAAAATGACTGAACCGCCACCTGCTAAAAGGGCTGCTACATTTCACCAGGAAGACGCATTGCCCTATGTAATTGAGCAGGTCAATGAGAGAAGAGCCCGCAAATTTGGTGTGGAGGAAGTGACATTCAGGGCCAAATTTAATGATGACCTCCAAGGACGTAAACTACTGGATATATCAGATGATTTGGGTGCTATGTTTGGAAGTGTTATGGATAGAGTCCGAGCAAACCATCCAAACCCTCAGGACAAAGCACGCTTAGCTATCAGACATACAGGATTAGACAAAGAAATAACAATTCACTGTCAACCCCAGCACAACATCACTGCTGAAGTTATAATGCAAAGGTGAGTGTATTGTTGTTGTTTTCTGGTAGCATCTATAGTTTGGGTGGGGTTATTATTCGAGTAACACTCATAGCAACTGCAATTCACCATCTATACTCAGATGTAATGGCTGGGTATTTCACCACTGTCTTTTTTAAAACACAGATTTGAAGCAGTTCTGCAGTCCAACAAAGATCTAACTGTAGATGACTCCTTCGAGGTCAGTGTGGGAGTGATGTCAGCAGCAGACTCTGGCGGGGGCAGAGTGGCTATCGTTAACGTTGATACCTTGGCTGATGACTGCACAATTAAAAGGAAGAGATCAATGGTCACCATACCGGAAGTACCTAATGAGTTTGTGTGTGCTGCGCGCGCAATTGTCACTTGCATTGCAAAGGTCAACAAAATGCCTCAGGCTGAGTTTAACAATTTTGTACACAAGAAGTCAGCTATGAGTAGGAAACAGCATTCACAACGTAGTCAGGCTTTGAAACTTCATAAAGATGCATGTGTGGCAACTGATGCTCCTATGCCTGTACATGATCTGTACAAGTTTGAAGATTGTCTCAATATTCAAATTATTGTTGTGTCAGGTGATGTTGGCGATGAAATTGTGTATACTGGTAAAACTGACAGAAAAAGAAAGATTTATTTGTATCTGAAAGACCAACATTACCATAGCATTGTTAACATTAAGGGATTCTTTGTGTATAAGCAATTCTGTGAAGAATGTGTATCAACCTATAGTGACAAAGGGAGACATAGTTGTGAATCTGTCTGTGCAACCTGCAACACTAGTAAGTGCTTCTATGGGGATGATTCTGTTGTGTGTGACAGTTGTAACATGGTTTGTAGGAACACCCATTGTTTCATGAGACATCAAACAGCCAGAGAGTACCAGAAAGGTGCCAATAAAGGTGATGAGAGATTATCCCTATGTGACACCTATTACAGATGTCTGAAGTGCTATAAAATCCTTGATAAGACAAAACGAGATGTTTCAAAGCATATTTGCCATGAATGGTACTGTTTATGCTGTCAGGAATTTGTTGTTGGCGAACACCTGTGCTATTACAGAATCAAGAAACCGAAAACAACAGAAGGTCGTTTTATTTATTATGACTTCGAAACATCCCAAGACCAACTCATAACATGTGACAAGGGGTACCTGAACAGACCAAAAAATGGTTGCCAAGAATGCGTACCAGAGCAGATGTGTGTGAGATGTAGGAGATGTGTCAATTGTAACAGGGGCTATTGTGGCTTGGAGAGACACGTTCCTAATTACCTCGTGTGTCAGACGGCCTGTGATGAGTGTAAGGGTGACTGTTTCACACCAGACGCAAAATGTGGAAATTGTGGCAATCGCTGCAGCAAGTGTTGGAGCAAGGGCAAAGATGGATTCATCAAAGAACCATGTCCAAATGATCTGTGTGGGAAAAGGGAAATGATCTTTAAAGGCCCCGACACGTGTGATGCCTTCTGTAAGTGGCTCATTACACCTCAACACAAAGGCTGTGTAGCAATTGCCCACAATGCCAAAGCTTTCGATTCACACTTCATCCTGAATCACTGTGTTAACAATGGCGTGTTCCCTGAAGTCGTATATTCTGGTAGCAAAATAATGACAATGACTATCAAAAAAGGAGTGGACATACGCTGTATTGACAGTTTAAATTTTCTGCCAATGGCTCTAAAAAAACTGCCTGCAGCACTAGGTTTGAGTTCTGAACTGAAGAAAGGCGATTTTCCGCATTTTCTGAACACTAAAACTTTTCAGAATTACGTAGGCCCATTCCCTGACCCCTCCTACTATGGAGTGCAGTATATGTCTAAAAAAGACAGAGAGAGTTTCATGGAGTGGCATGGAAAACAAAGTAGTAAAGTGTATAACTTTCAGGAGGAAATACTTGCCTACACTCGTTCTGATGTGAACATATTAAGAGAAGCATGTACAAAATTCAGGGCACTTCTGATGGACATGACAGCCCTGGGGGGGAAAGGAGTGGACCCCTTTGCTCATGCAACAATTGCCTCGAGCGCTATGCAGATAGTGCGAGAGCTGCTTCTCCATGAAGAACACCAGGTGGAACTGCTAGATGGAACAAAAGACAGAGCTATATTTAAAAAAGGGCAATGGGAGATTAATGGAGAAGCCCTTGACAGTGAGCAGATTGCTGAGCGTAAATTTGTACGATCTCCAATTCCTCAGATCCCTGCCAGAGGGTACACCAAGCACCCCAATGACAGCCATAAAGCTGTGGCATGGCTGGAGTGGGTGGCAAAAGTCTTCATGCATAAAATCCAACACAGTCGTAATGGTGGAGAGTTCAGGATACCGGGGACATCTTACCATTGCGATGGTTACCATGCTGACTCAAAATCTGTGTATGAATTCCTAGGATGCCGGTGGCACGGTCACACATGCCTCAAAGACAGGCATGCTCGAGACCCCAGGACAGGGGCCACTCTGGAAAAGATCCATCAGAGAACACTCTCAAGGCTTAAAGAAATCAGTGACAAAGGGTACAACGTTGCTCACATGTGGGAATGCCAGTTTGACAACATGGTAAAACGCAACAGAGAACTCAAGGAGTTTGTAGCATCCATGGATTTGGTAACTCCTTTGAAAATACGTGAATCGTTCTTTGGGGGGCGCGTATCCCCAGTATCCCTGTTTTATGAAGCAGCAGAGGGTGAGCAGATCAAATACTATGACGTCACTTCTTTATATAGCTATGTCAACGTCATGGCAGAATACCCTACATGTCACCCTGAGATCATAACAGAGCAAGCAAAAATGGACTACACGCTACAGTCCTACTATGGACTGGTAAAGGTTAAAGTAGCCCCACCCCGAAAACTCTTCATACCGGTGCTCCCTGTGAGGTGCAATGGTAAATTGAAATTTCCCCTGTGTTCCCAGTGCGCAAGGTTGGAGAGAGTGAAGCCTTGCCAGTGCAGTGATGCTGAGAGAGCCATTGTGGGTACCTGGACAACAGAGGAGGTCAAAGTCGCCATTAAACACGGCTACAAAATTGTCAAAATTTACGAAATTTACCATTACCCAGAAACAACTCAGGATAGCAATTGCAGCATATTTCAGGACTATGTTAAGATGTTCCTTAAGGTCAAACAGGAAGCCTCAGGCTACCCAAGCTGGGTTGAGTCTGAGCAAGACAAGGACAATTATATCAAATATTATCATGAGAAGCAGGGGATACTCCTGGACAAAGCCAAGATATTGTACAACCCATCCCTGAGGCTGGTCTCCAAGCTGTATGCCAATACCTTGTGGGGCAAGTTTATTCAGCGAGGTGACCTCCCCCGCACGCAGTACATTAAAACTAAAACCGAATATACCAAAATCAGAAATGACCCCACCAAAGTGATAACCAATTTCCACATCGTCACTCCTGAAGTGATTGTGGTAGAGTTAAAATGTGCTGAAACGTTTGAGGAGGAGAACACCTTCACTAACGAGATTATAGGTACATTTACCACTTCACTAGCTCGCCTACACCTGTTCAGCATACTTGAAAAGACATGGGAAAAAACGCTGTATTTTGACACTGACTCTGTTATTTTTGTGCAAAATAGTGGTAAAGAGGTCTTAGAAACAGGGGACCTTCTTGGTGAGCTCACCAATGAGTTACCAAGTAACACACACATTAAGACATTTCTATCCACAGGTCCAAAGAGCTACAGTTACAAACTGAACAATGGTGAGAGTGTCAGCAAAGTCAAAGGTATAACCCTTAATTATGTGAACAGCCACATCATTGATTTTGACTCAATGAAAGATGTAGTTATGGATGAAATTGATAAAATTAAACTGCCGGTGTCCAAACAGATATCTAGGGTGAAACATCTGGGCATTGTGTACAACAGGCCCTATACCAAGACATTTAAAAAGGTTTTCACAAAACGTGTTGTTGCACCAGACAGTTTCAAAACATATCCCTATGGTTATTAGAGAGAGAGAGAGAGAGAGAGAGAGAGAGAGAGAGAGAGAGAGAGAGAGAGAGAGAGAGAGAGAGAGAGAGAGAGAGAGAGAGAGAGAGAGAGAGAGAGAGAGAGAGAGAGAGAGAGAGAGAGAGAGAGATAGATAGATAGATAGATAGATAGATAGATAGATAGATATATAGATAAATAGATTTGACAGATAGACAGATAGACTGTCAATAAGCATAAAAATGTTGTAGTGTGTTTTTAAAGCGGTTTTGTTTAGTTATTATGTTATAAAATATATATTATGATGTATTATTTTTACTTTAGCCAATTAACTATACAATTTGTGTCGAATGTATACACACGTTATTACACTGTAGAAAATGTTATAGATGGCTGTGTTTTGGCATGTATCCCACCCACTCTTGGTGATTAGACATTTTATAGCTTTTATAGATTTTGTTATGTAGCACCAGACATAATAGAGTGTTGCCAATTTTGTTACTGTGACCTACAGAAAACTTTCTATGCACAGTTCCGTGAATATCATATTAAGTGTCAAGCCAAAAGGGCCAAAAAAAACAAAAGCAAACTGATAAGACAATCCATTGTGCATGACAGTGCAATCAGATGCATCACCACTCATTACAAAATGGCAGGAATAGTTACACTCATCACCTTTCTTGCTATATGTTTCATAATAAGTGCAGCCAAAGGAGAATACACCTTTTCCTGTGGAGAGAGCCAGGAAATGTTCAATTTGTGCTCATGTGTGTATCTTAGCAATGGGAACGTCACCACCACGTGCGACAAGTCTCCCTTCCTTGTGAAGGTCCCCAGTTTTCCTGCAAAGCTCGCAGTGTTAATTGGAAGAATCGATATGACTGGGACTGAGTTCTGTAATGTGCATGAAACAACACCCAGTCCACCAGTTGTCTGCACAATAACACCAGGTGAGTCTTTTTTATGTACTTGTGCTTTTATTTTTAGTATTCTTGAACACACCAGATGCAATGTCACTCATATGTATTATTAATACTTAAGTGTTTTATTTTTAGTAATCTTGACCACCCCAGATGCACTGCCTCTCTCAACCGACAGAAGCAGAAGCACTACCCCACCGAAAGATGATTATACAACAACTGCACCGAGTGAAGTCTTCCAAAAATTAAGCACCCGCAGAGTCATGCGCCACAGTTCCGAAGCAAGCAGGGCACGCGACACCACAACAACAACACTACCAGCCAAGTTGACGAAAGCTTTAACCACTCAGCGAACACTGCGCACGACGCAGCAGCAGCAAGACACTGTCTCACCAACACGTCTCATTCTGTATACAACAGGAAATTCTCTGAACCCGCCAAATTCCCCCGAGGCTGTCAGGCTGTCTGCTGGAAAGGGGACTTCACGCTGGCCATTCGAGTTCAGCTTTGATATATCACTGGACACTTGCTGTCTGATGTTCCTTGTGGTCTACATCTGTGCAAAGGTGAATATATGTAGTGCATTTATTATGATAAAAAATGAATGTGTTATGTGATCACTGAGACAAAGTTTTTTGTCATGTGGCTTTTTTTTTTTTTTTTGTACATTTGTAGACAGGTTGCTCCCTTGCAAGGTACTTGATGGACAGAGTGAGGAGGAGGAGGAACAGGTCGACCATAGAAGAGGAAGCATCTAACCCCGTGTATAACCCCGGCAGCTGTACTAACCGATATTCACGATTTACGGAGTCCGCATTCAACGATGATTCTACATCCAGAGACACTGAACTTACTACTTTTGCTTTTTAATATCGCAGTTTGTTATATTATATAACTTTTTTTTTCGTGTAAATCTAACACACCATTACAGCTTTTAATATCACAGTTTGTTATATTGTATATATACTTTTTTTTTGTGTAAATCAACATACCATTACATTGTATTTGTGCTATATATATATATATATATATATATATATATATATATATAATGTTTTTTTGTTTGTTTTGTTGTAAATCTAACATGACATGGCATTGTATTTTGTGCTATATATATATATATATATATATATATTTGTGTTTTAATAAAAGCAGTTATTAAATAAAAACCATACATGGTCTTGTACACACTGAACACACATGTTGTTCATAATGTCAAAAAAAAAGAGAGAGAGCTACAAAAAAAGAAAATGTTACCATCTCAGCCAGTTAAGTTCAATGATGTGGAATTTAGAGTACACAGTACAACGTAGCTGTAGACTTCAAAGACCACGTAACCATACAAGGAACGTAGAAGAATGGTCGCATCCTATGTGTATTAATGTTTTGAAAATCTTTTATAATCACTGCATTCTCTGAATCTGCTTTGTGGTTCGCAATGGACAGAAACTGTACTTAACACACAAGACGCCTGGTTATAGATGGCGCTGGCTACTCCAGTCCACCAGTTGTAGCAGAATCATATCAGAACATATATTAGTGATTATTTTCTGGAATGAAATTCACAGATACCAGCAGGTGAGTACCTTTTTGTGTTTTTTTTTTTTTGGTGGCAATTTTTAAATACAAACGCATGCTCGTATTTAGATATTAAATAAAGAAAAAGAAAACTGAAAAAAAAGACAGTTTCACAGGGGTATAAAAATACCCAGCAGACCATAATGTGGCTTTTTAATTGTACAAAAAAAAAGAACAGCTAGCACAACAAAAAAAATCTTCTCTGTTCCTAGACAGGTGTGGAAGCAGCTGAACTCATGGACTCTGTGTCATCATCGACCTTAGCGTCAGGATGAGCAGGAGGAGGAGGAGGAGACTTGAGGCCTACACCCATGCCTACAGATGTTGGGGTGGTTGCGCACTTGCCTCTTCCCATTGGATGAGTAGGAGGAGGAGGAGGAGGAGGAGGAGGAGGAGGATGAGGAGACCTGCTGCCTGTCCCCCTGCCTTTGGATGTGGGGGCGGTCCCACGCCTACCTAAACCTCTCCCCCGGGGCGTCCTAACGCTGTGTGCCGCTGGTGTCCCAACGTCGAAGGGTCTCTCAGGAACTGGGGGCACCGCAGGCACAGGGGGCCTCGCAGGAGCCAACCCTCGCCCCACCCCTCCTAAAGCTGATGCACCTTGCAGCAGGGTGAAAAATCCACCCATAAGGCGTCCCACTTCTCCTGTCATCCTGAAATAATAACACACAAATTACCCAAAAAAAAACAACCAAAAAACCATGGAAAAAATTTGTCTTTTTTCATGTTATGCCTATTTAGGGGGGTTACTTACATTTGTCTGAGACGGTTATCATCCCCAGTTCCAGCTACAAAGGCGTCCACTCTTTGAGCAACAGTTTGTTCAATACTCCGGCGCAACTCAATGTCCCTCTACAAGCATAAAAAAAAGAAATATTTTAAAAAACCATCAGCTGTAAAAATCTCTAGCATGAACAAAAAAAAACAAGCATAATTATATTGCGGTGTCTCCATAGTTTTATTTTATTTTTTTTGTCCTGTTTTTCTGAGGTTTGCACAAAACAGAATAATAAAACAAAAAACTCACTCTGTACTGCGCAACTCCTAGCACCACACATCCCAAGACAGCAAGGCACAAGGCAACACCCCCCAAAATTGTCCCTGTGGAGTGTTCAGCATCAGTATCACGGGCACCGGGGGAGTCTTCGGGGCCTGACGCATGCGCAACTGATGACATGTCATCACACAAAACTTCGAAAGGAAGATCCACAGTGCTGCGGCCCCTCAGACAGAAAACAGTACCCCTCATGTCTACGCGTACAAGCTCCCTCTGCACAACCCCAGAGAAAGAATCCAGGGGGACAGTCTTCAAATCTGCATTTTTGGTGCAGTTGGCCTCGAACCCACCGCTTACAAGGGGTTCGCAAATGCAGGGGCCGCAGTGGAACACATATGCCCCATAAACTATGGGTAGCACAAAAAAAACACCAGCAGAGACTACTTTGCCTAGCATCATTGACCAAAGACGTCAGAATGACACTTTATTTTTCCTTTCCCAAAGCTTAATCAATCTCTTTAAGAGGGTGTTTGGTTCAACGATTACCATTGTAAACCTTAAGGAAAACACAAAGGGACTTGCACTGCAAACACAGGTGATCTTTAAAAACACTCACAACATTCCCACGCTCACAGGTGTAAACATTTTCTTTGTTGATTTAACAAAACGTTACGATAAAACAGCAGGCAAACGTAATGATGGTATATATGTGCCAGGTTCAGAGAACACACCATTTAAGTTAAGGTTTTCCAGAAAAAAAAAGACGTTCTATGTAATGATGAGATGCTAAGGCTTTGACGAAAAACGTAGTCGAATTAACACGTAAACAAACAATTATGACTAAAACAGTAGACCCGCGTAATGATGAGCTGCCTTAAAAAAGAACAACCATCACAGCATATATGTAATGATGAACCGCTAATACAGCCAATGTAAAGATGAGATGCTAAGTCTTAGAGGACTACATATTTTTCCTACCACTAAAACACTAGGTATGAAAATTACAGCTAACAGCCAGCAAGGTTTACCAGAAAAAAAAGATGTCCTATGTAATGATGAGATGCTAAGGCTTTGACGAAAAAACGTAGTCGAATTAACACGTAAACAAACAATTATGACTAAAAACAGTAGACACGCGTAATGATGAGCTGCCTTAAATAAGAACAGCCATCACAGCATATATGTAACGATGAGCCGCTAAGACTACCAATGTAAAGATGAAATGCTAAGTCTTAGAGGACTACATATTTTTAGAGGACTACATATTTTGCGGCACGGCGTGCCGCGCGGCACGGTGTGCCGCATTCGCGGCACTAATTATCGCTGCACTGCGTGCCGCGCGGCCCATTTTACCGCTGCGGCACTTGTTACCGGGGCACAAAAAAAAAAAGCAGGCGGCGCAGCCGCCTTGCGAAAAAAAGGGTGTGTGCGTGAGAGAGAGAGAGAGAGAGAGAGAGAGAGAGAGAGACAGAGAGAGAGAGAGAGAGAGAGAGAGAGAGAGAGAGAGAGAGAGAGAGAGAGAGAGAGAGAGAGAGAGAGACCGAGAGAGAGACCGAGAGAGAGAGAGAGACCGAGACAGAGACAGAGACAGAGACCGAGACAGAGTGACTGACAGAGTGACTGACAGAGTGACTGACAGAGCGACAGAGTGTGACAGGCAGAGCGACAAGGCGATTATGCCACATCTTTTCTTTAGCAAACTTAATAATAAGGACTGATTTAATAGTGGTTATATAGAGTACACTTAACCAGGTTGACTGCAGCGTCCCTTCTTTGGTTATAAATAGATCTTAAGGTCTCTGCTGCAGCTGCTGCTGCTGCTGCTGTTGCTGCTGCTGCTGCTGATCTGTACGCATGTGAAGAACACTTTCGTTTGTGTGTCATAGACAAAATTGTTTTATTTTGTTCCAGCGAAAAAACACACATTAAGCGGGCCTAGACATAAGCATCTACATATACAATGGGGCTGCGTAAATTACTTTAAAAAACTTGTTTTCAGATAGGTGATTTTGTTTTTGTTTTACTTTTCTTCCTGAAAAGGATCTAGTAATAATTACAAACAAATACTACATCTTACAATCAGAGGTTCAAAAAATTATTCAACAGTAAAAAAAAAAAAAAAAAAAAAAAAAAAAAAAAAAACAACCAAAAAATTAAAAGTGACAACACGTCAACAAAGTATAAACAATCAAAATGTTTTTCAAGTATTACAGGCCGTTATTTTTCACATTCCATTACAAAATATTGTTCTTCTTGTTGAAACACAAACTATTGTTTTTCACTAGTTTAGCTCTAGAGTGGCTGGCGAGACGGTCGCAAACCTCACACCACCCCCCTGGTGCACTCAGGGGGGGTGAGATTAGCTTCTTCACTCCTTTCGGAGTTTCTTGGCGCCCTTGCTGACCGTCGATATGCTGGGCAATTTTGAGGTCTTCTTCGAAGAAGGGTGGCCCCCTTCCCGTTCTTCTTCTTCTTCTTCCCCTTCTGTTGCGTCCTCATCAGAGGACTCAATGGTGAGCGCAGTCGCTGGTCTCTTGCGCCCGGAAGAAGAACTCTTGGAAGGGGTGCTAAGCTTCTTCGATCCTGCATAATCGTCCACAACCATTTCGTCTTCATGTGATTTTTTCGTCGCCCCATCTTTTACGTTGTTATTAGGGTGAGGTGTACAATGAGTACACTTCATCATGGCCATTTCGTTCAAATGACTCTGAGAACATTCCTTTAATTCCTCTAACCCCACCCATTTCTTCTCCAGAGCAGGAATATGGGAAATTAGTTTGCTGAATTCTGTACTTGACATGTTTATGCCCTTCCTGGTGGGGTGTAGAGACTTCAACAGATTGTTCGTAAAGAAGTGATGGCGCAGATCTACGCTTGCGTACTGTTTCTTGGCAACGGCAAACACATTCTTGCCAATGTGTACTTTAAGCTCGGCAGGCACAAAGTCAGCTCCATCATCTTTTGTTGTGTCATCTCCCAGGGTGTCATCAACAGGGACATCGTCGTCTTCAATGCTGTTCTCATTGTCCATGGGGTCATCAGTTTGACATATGTCATCATCGCTCTCATAGGATTTACCCTGTCACAAATAAAAATTTTAATATATCTTTTAAATGTTTAACATAACACAGAAAAAAAGAAACAGCTGTGCATCTGTCTGTCCAGCCATTCATCACTCTATGTCTGCATATGTCTACATATGTCTGCATATGTCTGTATGTATGCATGCATATGTCCAGCTGTGTGTATGTATGTATGTATGTATGTCTGTATGTATGTATGTATGTCTGTATGTGGGTATGTATGTCTGTATGTGGGTATGACATGAGAGTCTGTCTTTACATACATACATACATATATACATACATATAAACACGCATTCGTACCTATATACATATATCTATACATACAAACATACATAAATACATACAAGCGTGCATACATTCAAAACATAGAGTGTAAGGCTTGCAAAATAGTGTTATATTTTAACATGGTATGTAATAACACACTGATGGCAGCGTGTATTTGCAAAAGACAATTGTGTGTCATACTTTGTGACACCTCGTCTATACAAAACAAACAAACATTATAAAAATAATACTTACTCTTTTAATGACTTTCATCAGTTCTTGGGTTGATGATATTAAGTCTCTCGTTTGCTGTTTATCCAGAGTTACGCCACGTTTAGTGGGTATCAAGACAAACTCCTCTTCTTCAAGAGCATAATTGCGCAGATGTAAACTTATTTTTCCCACATATCTCTGTAGCACCATGAATTTCCTGTGGCCTATCTCTCTAAACCAGAGAAACTGTCCGCGTACTAGAGTGCCAGTTGAGTTGTAGTGCTGCTTCATTTTCTTATGTTGCACTTTGAATCCACCGGATTACGAAACTTGTAACACGAAAAATTTTCTCAGTGAGACTGAGAAAATTGACGAAAAGGTTGTTAGGACGAAAATGCGAAGACCAAGAGGTCGTACAAAAGCCCGCACGGCATTTTATATGAACACCCAAAGCCCTATGTCCAATGACAGGGCAAGCCACGCAACGCACACTAGGAGCGCTACTGCATATCTTGTTGATAACCAGTAATAATGCTGCATGTAGGAATGTTTCAGATGGTGCGGGTGCACAAATGGACCCTGCACTTTCACACTTTTTATGGTCTTTTGGTTCTTTTATTTTTCTTGTGGGGGTATCACTGTCACCCCCAACCATTTCTCTTGAATTACGCACTTTTAATCTCGTCACAAAATAGACTGCAGACAATGTTCGTTTGGTTTGTAATGTCAACAAATTTTATTTCTAAAGTACAACTGCTGTAAAAACAATTAACACATTTGTCTGCTATATATTCATGAACAAATTGAAAATACGTAATCATGCATGCTTTTAATATATAACATAAGTTTTTTTTTTTTTTTTACACTGTAATATACATCAGATATATATTATTTGGGGTACATTTAAAATGTCAACCATCTCTTTTTAATCATATCAAGAGTCTTGTTATAGGGTTTTCGCTTTCTCCTTGCTGTACTGGTGTCCTGTTTGACACCTGCGTTTATGTTTCTGTTGTTTCCGGATCTAGAGGTGTTTTTTTTCTTCTTTGACGCAGTTACCAAAGTTTTCAGTTCTTCTGGTGTAATTCCTGGGGGGGCATTGCGCTCGAGAGGGTTTGCAGTGACATCATCTTTGGTCCTGTTTCCATCATTTAGGGGCCCTCCTGGGGGTTTTCCAGCCATGTTTTTGTGTGAGGGCATCTCCTCTTTTTGTTTCACAGTGTCAACAGAAGTGTGCTGCTGTGCTGTGTCGCCCTCTACCGGTATTTTCTGTGAATCTACAGTTGTATGGCTTAGACCAGTGTCATCCTCTGGCTGCTTGTGCATGTGCTTGGAGTTGTCATTTTTCTCTGATATCTGCTGTAACATTCTTTGATAGCGTTCACGTGGTAACACTATATGCTCCTCAGCCATTATTATTATTTACCAGTTAGACCTATGAGTCTTTTTAGGACAGCTCTGATGAGTAAGACCACAGTGTCAGATGAGTTAACAACAATTTCAGCACGTTCCTTGTGTGATAGCTCCTTGTCTGCAAGGTTCCTAATGACTAACTTGCGACGTTTGAGAGCTCCTTTATAGTCAGGCTGAAGTTGAATAATGCGGGCAAGGACATTTTTTGACACCTCGGCTATTGAGAGTATTTGTTGCCTATTTGCATTACTTAATAATTCTTTGGCCTGTTTCTTAGGTAGCTTTGCCACAGCTTGGAGAAAAGGAATATTTTCCTTGATCAGTTTCATTTTTGGGGGAGGTACACTATTGTGGTATCACCTGCAAAAATATGTGTTCTCAATTTTAATTTATTATCAATATTGGGTGATAGATCAACAATCAAATAACCATAATTGTTTGCAGTGGCCAGCTCGTAGCTCTTCATGAAATACTGTACTTGACCAGGCATTGTTTGTGAAGCTAAAGTACCTATCTGTCGAGCGCTCCTATTATTTTTAAAAAGACATATATACTGCGAATTAAGCCCTATTTCACGGACAGCTTTACTTGCATGATACAGATTTTGTAGGGTGATTATGCACGAAATGTGGCAATGGTGACACAGTACGCACACTATATCAACCACAGAAGACCCTGAGGCGTTGTCATTGAGGCTGCTCATCTTGTCATCAAGTACAAGGATAGTTTCACTATGAGTCTCCTGCCAGATTTTAGTTAACTCATCTTTTGAAGGAATATCTGTTCGAAAATCCACCATGTCACCTAGCTCTTTCTCCAGCTCATCATATTTGTCCTGCCATGCTGTATAACAGTAGATTATCTTCTTGGGTTCTGGCTTAAACATTTGTTTATGCTCAAGCAGCAGTCTCCTGATGAAAAACGTTTTACCACACTGGGATGCGCCAACGATCAGGACAGTTTTCGGCAGATCGAAGGGTATCACACACTGGTTGTAATCCTCCATTTTCTTTTTTTTTGGGGGTGTTGACTCTTTAAGTGCCCCAGTGTAAATGCTCAAACTTCGTGAACAGCCCTGTTTTTGTCTATTTTCAAGGCTGCTGGAAATTTTGCAAAGATTATTAGGGTTGCGGGCTGGGTCAGCTGATTTTCAAACTTCAAAGAAATTCTCATATTGCCACTACGCTTCAAAGGTATTATGTCGTCATTACCACTCTGAAGGGCCTCGGCGTAAAACCTGTAGAAGCAATAGCCTTGGGGAAAATCATGACGTGTCACAGGAGCACGCCAGTCGTCCCCGTCCAAACCACACAAAGTTTTGTAAGCATCCATATAAATGCTGTCTTCAGGGTCTTCGCCATACCGTGGTTGTATAGGTCCTTGCCCCATATCTTGACCATCAACGCTAACTTGTATGAAGTTCAGACCATAGTGTTCAAAATTGAAAGGGTTTTCTTTGAGCTGACCATGGTTGGATGAGTCAGAGACCAGTCCGCAGATGAGTTCTGCTGGTACACGCCCATTGAATGCATCATTCACTTCCGCAGAGAAGACACCTCTTGCAATTGTAAATTTTTTGACCTCTGTCTTGGAGTAAGGAAAGATGGCTGGTCTGGTTTTCAGAGTGTTGGCATGAGATGTCAGAATCACGGGTGCCACTTCAACCATGCACACATTGAGGGATGCCTTTGTTATGACCACCTTGTACTGACCACTAGATGAGTCACTATCTGGTGACAACAAACAAAATTCTGGAGTGGACGGATATAGGGTAATGTTAAGAGGTACCCCATAAGGGATAAAGCGAGAAATCTCAAGAACATCGCTGTATAAATGACCACACATGTCCACCTCTCTGGAATTTGCAAAAAACTTACTCCTGGTTTTTAGCCCCGCATTATCACCCATAAACCAGTTTGAGTCATGTACAGCACCTGCAGTATCCTTGAAATACATTTGTGTCTGAAGAGCAGACTCTTTCTCCTCTTTGGATGAATAAAGGAGAGTCTTGAGGTAGGCCAAATAAGGATAAGATTGATCAGAATGAGTTAGTACCTTGTTTTGGAGGGCTACATCAACCCTGCTAAACATTGAATGCATGAAGTTGTTAACAACACCAACAATGCCTATTTTTGCTTTTCCTGCATCATCAGACTTTTTTGATGCCTCAGCATCCTCACCATCGGATGTAGCAGCAGTAGCAGCAGTAGTAGCAGCAGCAGCAGCAGCAGCAGCTGGTTGTGCTGCTACCATCTTGGGTGTCTCAACTATGTCACCATTGCGTGCAACAATCTTACAAGTAATGTTTAACTGCGTTTTTCTTAGGTCTACATAACAGTTTGAGTTATTGGCTATTGCAAACTGAATCACACCTTGACTGGAAAAATCATTTACTGGGTAGAATGTTGTGCAATGACTGCGTCTAACGCCTACATTTTGAATAGGTTTTTCAAATATAGCCAGCTCTTCAGGATACCCCACAAAGGCATCGGCCAATAACGTTTCACTCATGTTTCTGTACTTTATATATATAAACTGTAAACAAAATAGAAATATATACTTCAGAGCCTATTTGTCAAAAATGTCCTTGGCCCTTTGAGGTTTTGACTTTGCACCTGCAGCGTTCTTTGCCTTCTTTCTGGAGTGAGCAGTGGAGGATGTGGTCTTTCTCTTCTGACGTTTCTTGGAGGACTGATCTTCTCCATCGGATGCCGCATATTTATAAGTCTCTTCCTCCATTTCCGCTGCAGCTCTTTTTCTGGTGGCTTCGGCGGGGTCAAGGACCTCTAACTTAGCTACTGTGGAACCCTGTGCGTGCTCCTGCTTGGCACCACGTGTATTGATAAGAATAAGACCTCCTCTTCCTCCATTGGCTGTCTTGTGCAAACTAGACATATTGGTCATTTTGTGTAACATCATAGATCCATTTTTACCCTCAGCTTGCTTCATAAAATGGTCTCTGAAAGTCTCATAGTCAAAACCGCCGTCAGCAGAATAGTAGTGTGTGTGATTAGCCATGGTTAGTCAGCTTTGACAAGATGAAGTGTGCAGGCCGAGTGTCCCTTTTCGAATGATGGCAGGGCACCACTACTATCTGTTAAATATATTTCAATGATGTCCAGACTGTCGGTTATCACAGGTACATAGCGGGGGTTGTCAAATGTCAACGGTTTTCCATTTTTAAACTGGCTGTAATATATTTTATGAAGAACGGGTGCTTGGGTGCCATTGACAATGCTTGGTTGACACATGCTGCTGTTGATTGTTAAATATGCAGGTTTATAGTCAGCTGGGGGCTTTGGTAAATTAATATCCAGAATGGCAACATTCCATGAACCTTGAGGTGTGAGCTGGAGTTGTCTAGGCAACTTCACGCGAAATGAGCCAGGGCTGTTACCTTGGAAGTAGCTGCCACTCTGATCGCTCGAAATGTAGATATACATTTTATTTTTATTTTCCTATGTACTGCTTTATCTCTGACGTAGGTATGTAGCTGTTAAACTTGTCGCTATAACCGTACCACTTTATGAGACTCAGCTTTTGGCCACGAACAGTTTTTGCTCCTACCACGTGATCTATCTTGTACACTATGTCATTAGGGTTCACGATATTGACCTTTTGGAGTTCCTGTTCATAGAACGATCCTTTAATCACTTCATCAGCAAGATCTCGCACCTTATACCTCGGAGGGTGAGACGGGTTCCTGTGTAATATCTTGAATAGTTCCTCTGTGTACTGCTCCTGATAACCACGGGCAAAAGGTGTCTTCACGTGACTTAACCTCACCAGATCACCTATGTTAAATGAATATATTACCTTCTGCTGCGCCCTTTTATTCAGAATGGGTATGTATATTTCCTCATATATTTCTGCAGTGTTTTCAGCATTGACATCCGCAGGGGGGCGTCCTATGCTGCCATGTTTTGTATGGTTGTAAGAATAGGTTACATCATCTAGGATATCCACATATCTAAATGTTTGTTTTTCATAGAAGTATTTATACAGTCTGTCTTCGATCGTTCTGTTGACCCGTTCTGCATAGTTTGCTTTGTGTTGTCCATAAGCAATGATATGGTTTATGGTGTAGTCTCTCAAAACTTCCTGAAATGCTGACCCCATAAATTCCTTGCCCTGATCCGTTCTAACTGATTCGCAATGACGACCAGTATTCAGAATTTCTTTAAACATGTTTGCAACTTCCACTGCAGTTTTTGATTTTAGAGGTCTCACCCATAGATACCTTGAAAACAGATCTATGCACACTAGTATGTATTTGTACCCATCATTATATTTAACAAGATCTGTCATTTGTAACAAGTCAGCATCCCATTGCATGTCTGGGTATTCCACAATTATATGTTCAGTTGGAAAGGTAGTCTGAGGTGTAGAGTGTATGGTGTGTGTAGTCTGATGTTGCAGCCATTTTATGACCTCTCCAAGGTCAATCTCTGGGGGGCGATCTTTGAGGCCCTTAATGTAATCCCACAGTTTGTGGGGTCCGTAAAAACTAGCAGGGCTTCTTGGTGAATAATAAATCCTTGACAGGAAAGCATCAATCCTTTCCTCATCCATTTTATTCTTCAAAATCCACTGGATTTTAAACTGACCCCTCACTGGTTCTCATCATGGGTGTAGTGAAGGGTTGGGTGACATGCTGCGGTAACATTCTGGTGACACTTTTCATCTTTGGCGCAGGCAGAATTGCCCCTAGGCTGGTGCTTAGCAAAATGAGCCAAGTATCAGAGCTATTTCCAATAGACAGGTTGATAATAGAAGTAATAATCACAGTGTACAGTATAAGAGTTTGACTGATAAACACTATCTGGCTCTTAGGCATAGCTCTGCCTAAAACATACCATTTGTCAGAATTTACTGAACTCTGGGAATATAACCCACTTCCTTCACCTTCCATGGCTGAAGCTTAAATGACATGGGGGCTGGTACTGACATACATTTTATATATACGTTAACACAAACAAAAAAAAAGTGGGAAAGTTTGCTACATATATTTTTATTATACATACATATCACAAAATTACATGGCATATTAATAGACCATTCACCAATCCTCCTCGAGTCCGTCAGGACAGCATTCTGGACACGTGTAATACCCCATTTGATTTTGATGGTCCTCACTCAAATAGCAAGGTGTTGTTAAACTTAACTCTGGTATAACATCTTCAATTTGCCCGAAATTGTCAACTATTGTTCTAAACTGTTGTTTAGTGAGGACCATATTCTGATCCATACAAACAGCCAGAGCGCCCTTGTCTGTCTTCTCATATTTCGTGATGTGTACGTTGTCACTGTTGTAAAATGTTTGAACATAAAAATGACCACCAAGGTGTACATCATGGTTTGTACCAACTGCAGTCATCATGATGTCTGCCGTCTGCACAAGGCAGGCCCATCGTTGCAGGTTTAAACTAACCTCTGCACATTCAGGGTCTTCATCGGTTGTCTGAAACATGCAAGCATTCACAGTGGTTTTTACATTTTTGACCTATAACAAAGCACACATCGGTCTGACATTAAAGTGAACAATTAACTGATATTACTAACCTGCATTTTCATTATGTGCACTGTGACAACACCGTCGTTGACCAGTACTTTCAAGAAGTCTTCATGGCCCAGATAGATGGAGTATCTCTGCCCATGTGATATTTCGGGCATCATACTGCACAACTCCGGGTAGCTGACACGGATAATTTCAAACAGTTTTGCAATGGTCTGGTGATGTTCTTGTACAACCAGTAGGTCCACCAGTTTAAACATTTGCATTTCACCATCTTCATATGAGCTTAATGTCAAGTATGAGGGCCAGTTGATATAACCCTCTTCTTTGAGCTGTGCCAAAGTGGTGGGTCCATCAACTGTACCTGTTATGACGGCAGCATATTTCATCAATATATCCATGTTAACAGGTCTGCGTTTGTAGAACGATTAAATAAAAGTTGTAATACCAGACAAAGGCAAAAGCTGTTATATAAAAGGCGCCCAAAATACAGACAAAGCTTCTGATTGGTCCATTCATAGTTCATCACAAAACTCCTGTGATTGGTTGATTTGTAAGATTGTGCACCTAATAGCAATGTTAGCATGTACAAACATGTCCTCCACATTTTTTTTTTACCTTTTAGAAATAGTTTACTGACGAACAAGCATATTGCTGTTTTGTTCACATTATGAATGCCTCCTTAAATTTCACAGTTAATTACAATAGATGTGTAGACGCCATTGAGGGTGACTGCAGTGGACTTCAGACAGATAATATTCTGCAAATTCATAGACACAGTCAACCATATCCAGATGTATCTGACTGCTGGCCCTGTATAGGATGAGGTGTTCTTCATCTCCACATTTTGCTATCTTGTACAGCTCCCATTTGAGCCATGGTTTGATTCGGTCATTAGAATCAATCTCTCGGGAGCCTTGAGATCCATCATCAGAATCTGTATCTTCCGAATCTGTGGAACACTCATCACCGGACTGTGCAGCTGCTATACCACCATATACAAATGGCATTAAATTTCCTGTAACTGGTGATTGGCAAAGAAATCTGACTCTATGTTCTACTCCTTTGTAGACATTACCAGTGCTGGTAAATTTTTTAAAATTCACCTTGCATGCTGCTAATGACGTGAACTGCTGAATGTTGTTGTGTAAGATAAAGTCATGCATCTCTCCATTTTGACATTCCTGGTGCCCCATAAGTATCCAGCAGTATAATAATGCCATAGTATTGCCTTGTTTTAGACAGAATCCGTGAGTAGGTGTTGTACACAGCAAAGACGTTGTCAGACTGTTAGGAAACTCTCTCCTACTGGTGAAAAAGTCACTGAAAATACTACTGATAATATAAGACACTACTTCCTGTCACCTACTTCCTAGATAACCATTAGTGACAGCACCTATTCGTAATACTTTATTGAGCGTATTTAATGCAATTATTGTACCATAATAGTGTAATAGTTTAATTACTGTAATTAGTGTTATAAGCGTTATAAGTGTACTTAGTTTAATTAGTGTATATATGAGTGTTAGAATATTCACAGGGATTTACCACCACCCTAAACGGTTGGTGGCAGCACCTACTTGGTAGGTGTATATCCATGTGCTTTTACTGCCCTCTGGTGTATATTTTAGTACTATAAATTCCGGTATCCTACTGTTCTTACTACTAACATCAAGGTTATACGTAAAGTTGTGACGTATTCATGATGTTTATAAATAACATAATTTCAGTGTAAATCTGTAATGTCAGACACAAATGTTTTGCCAATGTTATGGGATGATGTTTTTATAACGTTTTAAGAATATGTTAAAGAAAAACATGATAATGCTGTAAAATAAACATCAAATATAGGCATTTTTAAAACCAGTTATTATAATGTTAAGGGTTGATGCAATTGTAACATAACTCTAACATGTTTTCTAAACATCAAGGTTATACGTAAAGTGACGTATTCATGATGTTTATAAATAACATAATTTCAATGTAAATCTGTAATGTCAGACACAAATGTTTTGCCAATGTTATGGGATGATGTTTTTATAACGTTTTAAGAATATGTTAAAGAAAAACATGATAATGCTGTAAAATAAACATCAAATATAGGCATTTTTAAAACCAGTTATTATAATGTTAAGGGTTGATGCAATTGTAACATAACTCTAACATGTTTTCTAAACATCAAGGTTATACGTAAAGTGACGTATTCATGATGTTTATAAATAACATAATTTCAATGTAAATCTGTAATGTCAGACACAAATGTTTTGCCAATGTTATGGGATGATGTTTTTATAACGTTTTAAGAATATGTTAAAGAAAAACATGATAATGCTGTAAAATAAACATCAAATATAGGCATTTTTAAAATCAGTTATTATAATGTTAAGGGTTGATGCAATTGTAACATAACTCTAACATGTTTTCTAAACATCAAGGTTATACGTAAAGTTGTGACGTATTCATGATGTTTATAAATAACATAATTTCAATGTAAATCTGTAATGTCAGACACAAATGTTTTGCCAATGTTATGGGATGATGTTTTTATAACGTTTTAAGAATATGTTAAAGAAAAACATGATAATGCTGTAAAATAAACATCAAATATAGGCATTTTTAAAACCAGTTATTATAATGTTAAGGGTTGATGCAATTGTAACATAACTCTAACATGTTTTCTAAACATCAAGGTTATACGTAAATTTGTGACGTATTCATGATGTTTATAAATAACATAATTTCAATGTAAATCTGTAATGTCAGACACAAATGTTTTACTAATGTTATATGATGATGTTTTTATAACGTTTTTTAGAACATATTAAAGAAAAACATGATTATGCTGTTACAAAGCCATCAAATATAGGCATTTTAAAAATAGGTTATTATAATGTTAAGGGTTGATGCAATTGTAACATAACCCTAAAATGTTTTCTCAGTATCAAGGTTATACGTAAAGTTATGACGTTTTCATGATGTTTATAAATAACATAATTTCAATGTAAATCTGTAATGTCAGACACAAATGTTTTAATAATGTTATGGGATGATGTAATTATAACGTTTTTATAAAATTTTAATAATAAACATCATAATCATTTAAATAAGGCATCAAATGGCATTTTCAAAATCTGCTGTAATTATGTTAAAGATTGATGCAATAGTAAAATCTAGGAATATCTCTAAATATTCCTAGGTAAAATAACCCACATATTAAACACTGACCAGAGTCAGGACTTGGCACACAGTTTGCAACAATGGGGGAAAGTTGTAAATTCTGCCATTTCTGCAACCCCCCCCCCCCCCCTCTTCACAATTAACTTCAGCCATCATTGACAGGTGCACTTTGACTTGGGATGGCAGGCCAGCATGTCACAGACAGTAGGTAAGTTACAAGTTTTGCACAATCTTATAAAACTTATCTTTGTGACTTTACAATTATCTATCTATAAATCAATCAATCTATCTATCTATCTATCTAGCTATCTAGCTATCTAGCTACCTATCTATCTATCTACCTCTCTGTATATTTGTCTATCCATCTATATATTGGCCATGTTTAAATATGCTAACTCAATATACAATGATATACAGACAATTATCCTTAACTGATCTTGTGTTTTTATTTTTAAATTAGTTTGGCTTTAATTTGTATAGGTCAAGATATTAAGACAAATTTTGTAACTACAATGATATGAGCAAGTATTAATTAATAATATATGATTTATTTTGCTGGTACAAATTACACAGACTATATATTGTCCACTATATGATATTAGTTAGTCCTCCTGAAAACTGTGCAAATATACATTGTAAAATATAGATAGCTATGGGTGATTTCTAGACTCTATAGAGCTCAGATTCAAGACATTATAGACTGAGGAGGCATCATATTACAGCATCTAGTGAGTGAACTTGCAGTACCCCTTCCCTAATTAGGTCCAAATCACTGAAGCAGAACCATTTGCATACATTATAGCATGCATGCATAATTACTATCTACAGGTGAGCTACAAAAACTTAAATGACCATGATAAGTTTTAAATCATATAAGTAGTTTTAGTGAAATTGTGTAGTACAAAAATAACATAATATTGCAAGTTGTTTTCTTATCACTTTTGCTTATAAAGTTGTATATATTTGAAAGTTATTTTGTTATCAAGCTTGAAGTTTTATTAATATCTAAAATTTGATATAAGTGTAGAAATGCCTCTAAAATACACTATACATGGAGAAAATTCAGTATCATTGTTATGAGATTGATCATAGCCAAACATATCTTTACTGATTTAATCAAAGTTTAGATCCAATGTCATGCAATTACCTTGTGATAATGTTTGTTGGCATTTATGATTATGTCCAATGATCATGATGATGGAATTTGTTTCATTTGTTTTACATTCCTTAAACGATATAATTCAAATAGTATTTCACTTGGTGATTAAATGTTATTCTTATTGAAATATTGTCATCATTAGCATTCAGTTTGGAAAACTGCATATATATGTAAATTAAGGTCAATTAAATGTAAATTTTTGCATTTTTACAGGGTTGCTCTTCAAGACCAATTGCCATACTATCAAGATGACCACATCTTACTCCTGGTATGAACACTACCCACCTTGAAGGCTTTTCTCTGGCAAGGTAAATATTCACGATTTGTCAGTTATTATCATACAAACTGAAGATCAGCAATGCACACATTAAAGTGCCTTGTTTCATACAAAAAACATTATAATGTGCATTCAAAAGCTTTGCAAGATAGATTAAGTTCATGTATTTTGTTATTCCAGGAATGTGAAAGAGAAGACCTACTGCTTGATCATTGGACTAACTTACTGAAGAGGCAAATGAGAGCTGCAATGTTATTAACATTTGTAGAATATCAAATAGACTGGAATGATTGCCTGGCCATGGGTTATGTGAAAGCACACACAAACTGTTATGATGAAACAATTAACTCATGCACTGTATGTCGAACTGGTATTGTCGCCAAAATACTAGGCTGCTATGCCTTTCATAATACAAATCAAGGACTATTTTCAGATTGAAAGGTTATTGTGTGCAAGTTTATTTGGTGTGAAATTTATCAATGTAAATTACATTTGTTTCATTATAACTGTTACTATTCTTGTACTGAATACAGTATTATTCTTCAGTGATTTCCAAAATAAACTGTTGCTTTTTGAATGCAAAACAAGTTTTCTCTTATTCATCCCAGGTAATGTCAAAGCAAAAACGTTATGAAAACGTTGTCAGATAACATCAAATTGATGTCACCCTAAAACATTGTAAAAACGTTGAGAAAAGGTTATAACTTCAAGTTGCCAGATAATGTTAAAATTATGATATCCCATAACGTTATAAAAATGTTATAAAAGAGTCGTTTTTTTAAATGTGGCAGATAATGTAAAATTTATGTTATCACATAACGTTATGATAACGTTATAAAGGGGTCATCTTATTCATGTTGCCGTATAATGTTAAATTGATATTAATGCAAAACATTATTAAACAATGTATTTCTGATGTAAAAGCCACAGTTTGAAAAAATGTTTTGAAATAACATTATTTTAACTTTATTTTAACATACTTCTAACATGATACATAGAACGTTAAAATAACATTTCCGCAACCGTCCAATTTTGCGTAATTTTGATGTTATGAAATAACGTTATTCTGACCTTTTTCATGATGTTATTTTAACGTAATTATAACGTTTTCGTGTTAGCTGGGTAGGCTATTAGGAAAATGACCTGACCCCTCTGAAGAATGAGATAAACAACGCACATGGCCACAATATGGCAAGAGGGGTAACAACTCACTCGCCAGAGACCTGCCGTGTGCACGGGTCCACAACTAATTTAAAAGACAGAGTTAACAGTAAAGCCACTATCTCACATAGCCGAGTGACGATGGAGAGTAATGACGATTGCTGGCATGCAATGAATCGGCTTCACTCTTGGTCATTTGCCAGTGAGAAAAAGCAAGTCAGCAACGACTCGCTGATTGCTCGTCGATTGCTCGCCTCCAGTGTCCCGAGTGTCAAGCCAATAACTTTTCTTTACACCGATCACTCGGGGAGGAAATCACGTCAACACAGCACTCCATATGACCAAGAGTACTCCAAGAGTGACCAAGAGTACTACAGAGTGCATGGCGGGTGCATGGCGAGTGCACGGCGAGTTAACCCTGTGTAAATCAATATATATATAAAAAAAGTTGCTCGGCGACACTCCTAGCAAATTTTAAACATGTTTAAAATTTGTCGGTCCTTATATTCTACAAACCCAGAGTGGACACGTTCGGTCTACGAGTGTTGCCGAGTATTGCCGAGCTTTCCAGAGCAGTCGGCGTGCAAACCCGAGTATTCCCGACTGTCTGATTATTGAGGCACTCGGCATCACTCTGCATTGTGACAATGCTAAAATCAGGCAGTCGGGAATACTCGGCTTTGCACACCAACCTCTCTGGAAAAGCTCGACAATACTCGGCAACACTGATAGACCGATTGGCACCACTCTTGGTTGGTAGGATAAGGACCGACACATTGTAACCATGTTTAAAATTTTCTAGGAGTGTCGCCGAGCAACTTTGGCGATCCCTCGTGTGTATTGGGCTTTATTCGTTGGAAGGTTTTTATGGTTAAAAGACAACCACGTGGTCCTGATTTATTATTGTCTGAGCTGTGTCAACTAAAAAAGACGGAATTTGTTCAGTGCTTAAAATAACTTGCATAAGGTGGATCTAGATGGTTAAAAATAATCAGCACAACCAGTAAACAACATTTTCGATTAGGAAGAGCACGTGCAAATAGACATATTGCTCAAGAATAAACACTCCTTTATGTTCTAGTTATTGTCTGAAGTATAAATATTTATTCAACACAAGTACATACGTATTGTTTTTGGTATCACATTACGTATGTACTTGTGTTGAATAAATATTTCAAATTCAAAAAATTCTGAAGTAGAGAAGTTGTCAAATGCCACGCTGTTGTGCATCGAAGTAGTTCTGTTTTTTACTCGACAATTGTCGTGCTTGACTGACCATGCAGAAACCCTTCCAAATTAGGTTTATAAATGCACTGGTTAAACAATACTAGTAGGTGTGTCTAAGATCAGTTTTCTATAGAATTGGGTAGCACTGTATAACAGCTTAAAAAGCCTTATTAATCATCTGTCTTTTGTGACTTCTACATGTCAGTAAATTAATTTATTCATTTGAGTAAGTGGTGACATGTGCGTTTTATATTTGAAAACAAGCAACCTTGCTGTGGCACATATGCAAATTATGGCTTGAGAAAGCTAAGGCGAATTTGTTATTTAAACAAAACTCAAGTATAATCGAGATCTTTTTAAAAACTTCACTATATTTATGACTACACATTTGTATGTATAGCACAGAAGCCAAGAAACTGCGTAGTTAGAACCTTCAAAATTTGGACCCAATAGGCCCATTGAAGGTGAGTCTAACAAGTTGATCATGGTCAATATTTATCTTTTTCTTTCCACGTTACTACGCTTTTTGCTGGTATCAAAACAATAAAGCAAAAACCTTTTCATTCCAAAAGTTAATAGCCGAGGGCCCAGAGGCCGTAGGCCATATTGTAAAGTACAGCCCCTGGCAAGCACTTATTATATGTCAGTTATAGTAATATGAAAGATATATGTCAGTTAGAGCAATATGAAAGGTGCACTGATTGCATGCTCCTCATTACACTTGCCCTAGGCAAAAGATGTATGTCAGAGCAATATGAAAGGTGCATTGATTGCATGCTCCTCATTACACTTGCCTTAGGCAAAGGATATATGTCAGCTAGAGTTATCTGACAGGTGCATTGATTGTGTGCACTCTGCATTACACTTGCCTTAAGCAAGGTTGTACAGGCAGGTCAGATTGTGTCATGCTCTGCATTACACTTGCCTTAAGCAGATACCTGTCAGATTGAATGGATGTGTTAGGTACAAGTTGTTATATGTACACATCATTACACTTGCCCTCTGCTCATATGTGACTCTATGCAGTAGTAGTGTGTGCTCATCACTACATTCTTGGCTGGTCACTGCTCTACTCACATGTGCCAGCAGTTGCTTGTTAATTATGCTTAGTCTTAGCTAGTTTAGCCTGCTGCAAGGAAGGTTGATTATTAATACTGATTATATTGTTAGCAATGATCATATTATTAGCATTGAATTAATTATCAACATTGATTATATTGTTAACATTGATTATATTGTTAACATTGATTATATTATTAATTGATTGACTGTATTATCAATCAATTGTCAATTGATGACAAGTATCATTCCTTTTGCTTCATATTGATTTATTGTCAGTGTTATGTGAGTGCATTGCCCTGTTAAGATGCCTCACTGTTAAGTCCTGAATTGTGGGAGGAGCTTACTAATTTTCCCTCCAAAACTGCTAACCAAGCCAAAGTTGACACTCAGTACAATAGCCCATTGTGACTTGAGCTATAAATAGCCTCAGCACAATGCAGAGCACTGCAGGGGGTCCACTTTTGCTCCATTGTCTCAGCTTCACTAATCCCTGCCAGAATTGGCAGAAAGATGCTGGTAGCAGCCCTGTTTGGGGGAGGTATCACCCCATGGAATGTAGAGTTTACTGTGTTGTGATTGGTTGATAATTCCCTCTCAGCCCTGCTGGGGGGAAAACTTCATGAATTGTACTATAATACATATACCCTGTGCACATTAAAAAGATCAGTTTTCATTTTGCCAGCTGAGGAAGCAAATCCACTCTTGTGTTATTTACTTGTACACTTTGGACTCTGAATATTTTGTGCTTACTGCACTTTGGACTCTGCCCACTTTGGAACTGGGAGAACTTGACTTCCTTCAAGCTGAGATGAGACTCAGTTGAAAGTCTACATTGGACAGTCACTCTGACTCTTGGACTGCAATGCCATTAAACTGGAGTCTTAATGGATGGACTTTTACAATATGATCAAATTGGCTGGAGGTTACGTGACTCATGATTATTGCTTGTGCAAAGGAGTTTTCTTCACCCGAGATTCTCGAATTAATAAATAAATGTTTAAATACCTTTTTTTTTATACCTAGATAGAAATGTCAACACCCCAACCTTCTAACCCGTAAAACTCTCTCTCTCTATGGGGACATGCGAAAAAAACCTAATCTCACCATAAAATATGTAACTCTCTCCATCATAACAAATGTGTGAGAGAAGTTCTATGGGGTCCATTTATCTCTGTGGTCCATATGGTTGTAAGGACAGTTTATCTCATCGGTCCTCATTCTGCAGGGATCAAAATTAACACTTTTCCGATTGTCCGGGACAAGTAAAAAGTCTCTAGGGACAAGCAACATACTTCAGGCACTTGTCCGAATGGACAAGTGAAATCTGAATGCCTAAATTGTCTTGTAGTCATTCAAATCCAATTGAAAAATAGCAAATGGCAATTGGATAGATGCCTGTCAGATCATAGGTGTGAATATGAGTTTACTGCAAATGACAATGGTTAAATGCAATTCAACATGAGTTAACTTCTAGAATAAAAAACATGGTGCTCAATCAAAGGAATTAACATTAGCATATTTCTAGTACATATTAAGTGGTAATTTATTAAGAAATTCTGCTTAATGCACATCAACTGGGAATAGAAAAAGCAACTATGGTCACTTGTTCAGATGTAATGTATCCATCACAAACAAATTGCCTCAAGATACATATATAACTTATCATTTCAGAAACTGGAAAGATACTTATGATAATATGCTTAGAATTTATCATTTCGTCAGTGTTCATACCAAAATTCATCTCAATCAGGAAAAGTAAGATTTTCAGAGGGACAAGTTAAGCTCTACTAGTAGATGGAAAAGTTTATGTTGATCCCTGTTCTGCATGCCATATACTATAATTTGTTCCTTTTCATCACAAAAGACCCTGATAAATCCTGTGTCCAGTGGTGTCACCAGATTCGTTATTTTAATTTTTTGTCCCCTGTTTCTCCATGGTATGGTTAGGTTATTAGAGACAAACAGTAACATTTCGATTGAAAAACCTACTTTCTGAAAATGACCTCACTCTTTGCATTGGCTACTGGAAATGTGAGAGCCAAGGTCAGAAGTTGCCACATTGTTGGCAATCTTTCCCTGTAGGGATTTAAAGCTTTTGAGGTACTCCTGTGATACCATTTTGGTTATTTCACTTTACTATGGCCATCTCAGAATTAAGGATCCCAACTTAAATGGCACATTCTTGCTAAATAGATCAATCTCCTCATTTAAGAATCAGTGGACTTTGGATGACATGCACATGAATGTGGGAATTTTACTTGCAAAGTGTCCTAGCCATAGGAATATCATTTATACTTCCTAGCTGTCATATTCTTCTAAAACTTTATATTTACATACTCTTTGAACATATATGCCTTGAAGAACTAGGGGGGGGGGAGGAGCATGATGACGCCACTGTCAGGGTCCCGGGTTCCATACCTGGTTAGACCTATATCGGATGGCTATTACATCCTTAGCCTCATAGCCAAGGCCCCTGGCTATACAAATTAGCCAATTAGGGTACGATATATACACCCCTTTACACCCACCACTCATCTACTCATTAGAAACTGCAAACAATGTATTTATTTTATGGTGCCTAAATTTTCCCATAAAATTAACCAAGTATATTTATGGCTGTTTTAATTCATCAGGTGACATCCATACCTAGAGATTGTACATGCACACCAAAAAATTCTAGGTCACAGTGACAGTAAAGTAAAATGTTTTGTTTCTGGAATCTGACGAACCCTATTTTTAGAACCTCTTGACAATAAAAAATTGCCAATTCATTCTCAAAGTTCTCATTAGCAGCTAGGTGGTCTAGTGGTAAGACGCTCACCTGCTCCTCTGAATAACCAAGGGTTCAATCCCCAGCCTTGGCAACCTTTCAGGCCCAGCTGGATTTCATCCGGATGAGATGTTTAATTGATGGTCACGTGTAACATGGGGAGAGGGGGATTCATTCTCTCACCTGATCAATCAACCCTCAATACCAGCAAGACCGTGCCTTAGAGGGCTGCACTTCCCATTTGCTATCTGGCTATATCTAGCTATCTGTTATCTTGGAACCCACAATGTATTTTTTGTAGTGCTCACCTCTCTTTCATGTTCCAGCAACTCATCTCTCACTGGGTCCCACAACCCGTCTTGCTGGGCCCCACAACCTTTCTCTTGCTGGACCCCACAACCCCTCCCTTGCTGGGCCCCACAACCTCTCTCTTGCTGGACCCCACAACCCCTCTCTTGCTGGACCCCACAACCCCTCTCTTGCTGGGCCCCACAACCACTCTCTTGCTTGGACCACAACCTCTCTCTTGCTGGGCCCCACAACCCTACTCTTGGTGGACCCCACAACCCCTCTCTTGCTCTGTCCCACAACCACTCTCTTGCTGGGAACCATAACCACTCTCTTGCTGGGACCCACAATTTGTATCTCACTGCCTTTACAATAACAGTACAAAAACAATAAAACTAGCTGATCACCATCTGACCCCACAAGCAGTTTCTCACTTGATGCCATCATCCAAGTAAGCAGATTACACAAACTTTTTTTTATTATAACTTGCAAATAGTTATGGAAAGTGCAGCCCTCAAAGGCAAGTTCTTCCTGTGGGGGTTTTCACTTGCCCAAGCAGAGACACCAGATGCAACAAGCAGACACACCAGGTGGAAGGGCCTGACAGTCACCTTCATATATTTTACACAATACTCAGGTCTCACAAAGATTGCTAGGCCGAGATTCAAACTCAGGGCCTTTCAATAGTAGGCTAACGTAAATTTGACAGATACCTCAACCATTAGGCGACCTAGTTGCACTTGGTATTGAAGTTTGCGTAATACCTGAGTGACTGTCAATATCCACTGCGATAAAGCCAAAAAACCTACACGACTCTGGTTTTTGGCTAAATCAGTAATAATCCTGAGCATGGAAAAACAGGCTTCATTTGCCAATGAGAACCAAAACCCTGACAGTTTAGCAATGCCTGTTTAAGAAAAAGAAAGAAAAACAGCGAATCGACATAAGATTTTAATACAACAAATCATCAGTTATTGCAGAAAACTTACAATTCTACATATATTTAGATTTACACCAACAGTAAATTTTGAAAGAAATTTGTTTTAGAAGAATATTATTGAATTAAATGTGTTGACAGTAATTCTCCTCTACAATACTGACAAATAAGTTTCAGGTATTTTAGCTGTTTCTAATTGCTATTGAAGTTGTAATTGCTCTTGACAGGACTAACAATTTAGAGGCATTAATTGCAATTTAGATAATTGCACTTCTTTGGCTCTTAAAAACCCCAGATACAATCAGAATCAGTTCTTATTCACAAACTAAATAACCTTTTCAACTTTTGAGGTGGAAGTGCTCTTAAAAATTTGTTAACCATTAATGTCTGTAGCCCTTGGGCTTTTTAGTTAATCAAAAGGATTTTTTTTTTTTTTAATAATTGCTGGGCCATGCTCCAAATTTTAAATTTTATGCTCAGCCATGGCAAGCACTGTAGATCGGAATGCTTCTTCTGTAGTTGGGCAATCTGTGCCTTTACAAGCGGTTTTCCCTGACGGAATGACAACTGAACTAGTCCATCAATCATTGATGTTTCCTCTTGGTTCCATTTCCAGATGCCTGTAAGAAAAAAGTAATAGTTATGGGATAACCAGACCCTTTCTTTCACGTATACACTCATTCAAACAAATGCTTCCAAGTGGATAGGTGGCAAACTACAGATTGCCAAGTTGAGAAAAGTTCAGGTTGCATAGTGGGTGGGTCAGAAACCATGCTGATATTGACTAAAAAAGAACAAGAGGATTGTGGATTCAGTGGGCTTCATGATGTTGATCATATATCAACAAAATTGATTAATCACATTTGGAATTGATTGTCAATTTTGGGAATAAAATGATTGATGATTGAGTAAATTGATTCGTGTGACACCACTAGTGGGTCAATCCATATGAATTCACCAAAATTCTGACAAACTTCCCTGGTCGTCATCTCAAAAATTCTGCAAAAAAATACCGGACTATACAATTAATGGAAAAATCCAAAATTTTAGGTCTCCAGTGTCAATGGCTTAGAAAATACAGCAATTTGAAATTTTATCACATTATATATATATATATCTTTTATTCGACAGCTTCATGTCATTCATGACATATGTGTCACAATGTAAACAGAAAATACAAAGTAAATGACACACAATAAAAATTAAAAAATATAAAAGTAGTAAATAAAACTAGGTTCCAGCTACGATAAAGATTTGTTACAATACGATAGCAACATAATGATGTACTTGTTATATCTATACATAAAAATCGTACAGCATTATCCATAACAAAAGATCAAACACATTGGTAATTAACAGGAAAAAAATCTTTAATCTCTCGCTGCACCCCACAACACCCCTCTTGCCGGACCCCACAACCCCTCTCATGCTGGACCCCACAACTCCTCTCTCGCTGGACCAGCTACCTGGACTCAATGAAGCATCTGTCTGGCTTGTCAGTCTAAAGCATTTTTTATCAACTGGTTTTCATAAGAATTATACAACTTTGCGAGCAGATGACACACAGATGTTTCCTCCCTGATTTCAGGGGAGTGGCAAATCGGCCATGAGAAAAGCTGGTGCTTTGCACCAGATTATAGCGCTGCCTTCCAGGCTAAACTGACCTGGCTCCACAACCTTAATCTCTCTCACTGGACCCTACAATCTACCTTTTGCAGGGGACCAAAACCTCTCTCACAGGTTCTAAAAAATTCTTTAATCTCTCGCTGGACCCCATAACACCCCTCTTGCTGGACCCCACAATCCCTCTCTCGCTGGACCCCACAACTCCTCTCTCGCTGGACCCACTGGGTGGGGTGGGTGATTAGGCTGTACATCCTGTATTTCTGCACCTGATGGGCTAATTAGGACAGGCAGGGACCATGGCAATGAGACAAAGGAGGAAACAGCCATCCAACTTAAGCTCAACCGGGAATCGAACCCGGGACTCAGCGGTTGGAAGCCCAGAGCGCTACCTCTGAGTTAGGCCCTCGCGCTGGACCCACTACCTGGACTCAATGAAGCATCTGTCTGGCTTGTCAGTCTACAGCATTTTTTATCTACTGGTTGCCCAGACACTTAGCATTTTAATTGTCCTCCAAAACAATCAAGATACTCTCTGACAATATTTTAAACATTTTGCCCAAAGTTGGTTAAACCTGGGTTAAAACCCATAATTTTACTTATAATCAGTATAAAAGGTACAGGAATGACAAAACAATATTTAAACTATTGTATCTGAAACATTAAAATCTGCACAAATGATGCTACATGATGGTAGGACATAACCAAGATCAATGGTTGTTACCCCCAATTTGCATTTGTGCAAACACTAAATTGCCCGATTGGTTCAGCAATTTTTTCGCCAATGTTGTAAGCTTTAACATTGTAATCTACGGAATTCAGTAGTTAAGAACATGTAACATAAAAGTTTTTTAAAATAAAATAGCATGGTTCCCTGTGGTACTGTTTTCATAAGAACTGAACTTCTATAATTGGAAGTGACTTCTTGTCAGTCTATGTGATTGTCTGTTGGTCGTTATAATTCAGGAATTGCATTCTTCAATTGATAATCATCCCCATGATAAGATGTGTGAAGCTCAGTGATGGTGAAGTTTAAGAAAGCAAATCTTCTATTTCTCCATATATTCACTGTTATATGTATTACTAGGGGCCCGTAGTAGGTGTTGGGCGGCACAAGCTGGGCTACAAACCACAGGTCCTGGGTTCATTCCCCGGTTGTGTTTTTAAGTTGGAATGGCAGTTTCATCCATTATCTCTTTGCCATGGTTCCTGCCTGACCTAATCAGCCCATCAGGTGCAGAAATACAGGACGTAAAACCCTAATCCACCCACCACCCTTATATGTATTTTTACTTATTTGGAATCTCAATTGTGAGCTTGCAGGAGTTTTATGATAGCCATTAAAGTACAATTTAAGAAAGCATATCTTCTGTTTCTCCTTAAAGTCACTGTTGTACATATTTCTACTAATTTTGAATCCCATGCGCTGAGCTTTTCAAGAGGGTTTTTGCCAGGTTTAACCCACTTCCCGGATAATACCCAGGTTTTAAATTGATTTAACCCGGGTTAAAGTCAAACCCTGTCCACAAACCTTCTGGATAAAAATGCACCATGTCAACAAAAGCAAACATAAATACATAATGAACAAGAGAAGATAATTAATGAGCTGTCTCTGAGAAAACCAGGCAGGCAGCCTATATAGACATTCAAGTCATATGTTATGATCCCCCATAAGCAGTTTTTCTATCCACAAACTGCCTTTTATGGAGCCAAATTTGGCCTGTTTTCCCATTGAAACCAATTATAAAGGGAATTTGGTCAAATTGAAATGTAATTTTAAAATTCTTAAAAGCAAGGAAAATATGATTTGATGGAAGAACAAATTTTACCATGCCTAATAAATGTGTTAGGAGGGTAATCTTTGATAATTTCACCCAGATCCAAGTGGGATCATACAAAAGCCCTGTGAGAGAGGTTTTGGACCCCTACCTGGTTTTCTCAGAGACAGCTCATTAAATATGCATATATGGTATTCACCTTTTCGGTCACTGATACATTTAGCGAACAAACCAGGTTGGTCTGTGAAGAGATAATCCTCTGGCAATTCTTTCTCAGTGGTACACTTCTCCTTAGCTTAAAATAGCAATAAACATAATTTCAAACGGAGTAGGCTCATACCATGCATCATTGTAATATTGATGTTGTGAAAGAAAGGTTGAAGTTTAATACATACTATTTTCTTCCCTCTAGCAACCATTCTCCACCAGAATGATTTCGAGCTGAAACACAATGGTACTTATAAATATTCATAGTTAAATATAAATTGTCTCAGTACTTTCACAATCTTCTAGCTGTTCAATACATATAACAACAGAAAAGATAAATGAATAATATGTTCTTACAGAAATATAAAGAATGATCTACTATGTCAATAAATAAAAAGTAACAAAAAGTGGACACAGTTGACTCAGCAAATGAACAAAAATTAAACTGAAATATAGATAAAATAATGGATTTGTAATCTTGGATAGAAGAATAAAAAAAAAATCAGACATCATAATAGAAAAAAAAGTTGAGATGTGGGCACACACATGATCATATAAGTTAACAAAAATACAACAAGCTATTGTATGTATCTATGTAGATAAATCTGTAGTTTATGGCTGAAATCTTATCAAAAATTATGCACACAAAGAAAGGTTTGAAAACAGTATTATCTATCCTCGATCAAAATATCCTACTCAAATGTGGATCTTTCTTTTTTAAATCCAATCTCAAAGTTGATCTATGTCCAAAAATGTGCAGATTGCACACAAAATAACAATGTTCATTATCTGAAAATAAAGTCAAGAAACTTGATTTTTTAGTGATGGTGCATGACCTTTCGTTACTATAAAATTAGTGATTAACTATGGGTGACGCACTGACCACATTCGGTTAACAAACCGACTTTTTTGGAGTGACGAATGTACCTGTTTTGGCAACTACGAATCGCGCATTGGCGAATCGATTAGCAAGCATAAAACCAACATAAATAGGCCTATGTATATCATAAAATAATATATAATTTCTATTAAATCAAACTTTAGTTAGTAATATCATGGAGACAATTAGCATTTTTTTTTACTTGTGCAGCCTATACTCAATTATTGATCTGAGTTACCAATTTTTTAGCCTTCTTAATCCCAGGACTTTACACTATAGGCCTAATATAACAGAATGTCACTAATATATATTAGCTTTGTGAAACTATGAACATTGGCACTAAGAAATAGTCAATTCAGTTTTTGGTCCAGTCTTTAATTTTTACTGACAAGGTAACATGAAGTTAATGTTGCCTGCCTTAATACTAAAATAGATATCAGTTTAAGGAGAAAATAAATGTTTGACAATTTTACAAAAACAAACGCAGTTTTGAAATTGCTTCTATAACTATCTTACTAAATCGGACTAATATTAAGGGAGCAGCAGCTTTTTAAAGAAGCGCTCAGCTCTGCCTGCATTGATACAGTCCGGGCGCGGACGCTTGAGGAAGCACCAGTGTTTGCCGCCTACCTATATTAGAGGAGCAGCAGCCTTTTAAAGTATATACAACCCTGCCTACGCTGACGCTGGTAGCAAAAAGCCGGCGGGTTACCCGTGGAAGCCGGCGGGTTACCCGTAGAACCCCTGAACAAGCCGCTGGCTTTACTACGGGTGAAATTAGGGACGGATAATTCGCCGGGTTCTACGGGTCACCCGCCGGCTTCCACGGGTCAACTGCCGGGTTCCACGGGTATTTTTCATTTTTTGAACACCTGGGAGATATCAACGGTTGTGCCGTGCAAGCGTGGCACAACTGGCTACCGAGCCCGAAACTCCCGGCTTGGCCACGGGTCCCACGGGTGCTTGCCGGGTAGTGCCGGGTATCCACGGGTAGCCGTTTTGTAGCCGCCGGGTTGGAGCCGGGTAGCGCGTTGCGTAACAATTGCGTAATACTACGGGTTCACTACGGCAAAATCGCCTAGTGTGACAGGGGCTTTAAGCCCCCCTCTCACATAGCCGGTTTTGCCGTAGTGAACCCGTAGTATTACATAATGGTTATGTAACAGCTTTTTTCGCTGGTTTGGCGACACATTCTGGCGGCAAAAAGGATTCTATGGATGGCTCGGCGGGTTCTACGGGTGACTCGGTGGGTTCTACAGGTGACTCGGCGGGTTCTACGGGTGACTCGGAGGGTTCTACGTTACACTAGGAGTAAGCCGACGGGTAGTAGGAGTAACTCGACGGCTTCCAGGAGAAAATAATAAAATTTCAAATATCTTCACCAGTGCTTTTGTCTCAGAGAATAACAGGTTATTATTCCACTGTTCATAATCTTCTCAATAAAACTGCATCTATAGTTACCAGTTATACTGAGATCTTTTTTGGCAATTGCCCAGGAAAGCCAAAAATTCGGGCAAAAAGTTGAAAAATTCGGGCATAAAGGGGTGTTAATAAAAGCCTTAAAATTCGGGCAGGATGACCTTTGCCCCCCCCCCCCCAAAAGAAAGGTGCCTCCTACGCCTATGTCTATCTGTCTTTCTGTCTGTCTATCTATCTATGGTGATGTTTGTATGTCTGTCTGTCTATCTAGGCACAAATTAAGGGGTATCTCATGGCAATGAGCGACACAAAAATTAGCCTATGTAGCAATTTTGCTTCCCATCTGACAGGCTGACAGCTTCTTGCATGCAGACATATACATGTATTAATAGGTCTTTTGTGACAAATAAATGCCTGAAAAATTCATTCATTCATAGATGTTCAGTTTCGCAACAATAGGAGGTGCTAATTCCTAATAGCTATTCAAGTGTCAAGTTAATTAATGGCCAGAGATCTCTGCTTTGTCAAAGAGGCCTTCGCCGCCTGATTTTCATATTGCTGACTACCAAAAAATAAATAAAGTGTCATAATTACGAAATAACATTTCGCTTAGATAAATATAACATTATTTTTTAATGAAAACGGGCTGCATGCATTGCATAGAACTATATTGCCAATAATTTAAACAATACATAGTGACTTGTATATAGTAAGTATATAGTAAGTTAAAAAAGGCAACAAGTATTTTATATTAGAAAGTACCAGCGTCTTGTAAAAAAAACTGCGTAATTTAGGAAATGCAAAACCCAGCTAGATATAATATGTTATGATGTGTGTCTTACATGCTTGAGATTAGGGTGACAGAAAGACACGCTATCAATTTAACAACTCATCACATAGATAGATGTCATACTGCACATCTCATTTAAGAACATTTAAGAGCTGAGGCGAAGTAAAATTAGTCAATTTAAAATGAAGTAGCAACAGGCAAAATTTTTATCGATCAAATCAATAAATGAAAATAAATGAAATTTATGTTCACAGGTATGGTATTACTCAATCTATTGGTTTAGTTTCACATGTAAGTTTCATAGGTTGATGATCAGAAACATTGACTTTAGACTTTTGACAATGAACAGATATGTGCATGGAGAAACTCTTGCCTAATTCAGAATTTTAAATTTCATAAGAAATTTATAATAGGATGTATGCTCCCAAAAGACTGGTTCTAATACATTGCTATTTTGGATGATTTCAGGTGAAATATCAGGGAGGTCTGCAAGCAAAAGATCACAGGTCATTCGCCTTCAAGCAGAAAATTCGGTGAATCGTGGAATCATGGGTACTTTCGCAGGTCATGTGGCCCCTGGGGCATACCTGGCACTTATGGCTATCTGGTGGAGCGTGGAAATACTAATGAGGTACCACAAATCAAAACAAAATGGCACCCAGTTCAGATCATCTCCAAGTTTCAAATGTCAGTTTTTATGTGGTCGGTTGAAGCATTATGAAGTTGACGGAGCACTCAAAACTATAGCGAGTATAATCCTGTTCACCTGTGAAGTTACCTTGGCTTTTCGGGATGGAAAATTTGTCTACTACACCAACGGACAACATGCAACAATATTCTTTGTCATCGGTATCAGTGGGATAGTGGATCTATTGAGACATCACAAATTCCCAGTGCCAGAAGAAGCTTCCTATTCAGTGATGTTCATGTTACTGGTGGTGGAATTGGTCCTGTTCAATTATCATCTCCATGTTCGAAACAGAATTTATGTTTTAATCCATAATCTGATGTTGTATGTCCTCGTTGCAAATATTTTCGCTGTTGCCGCTGAAATTTGCTACCGGAACAGCGTCATGGTGGCCATCTCTCGGTGCTATCTATTCATGCTCCAAGGCGTGTGGTTCATTGCTATCGGATTTATTATGTACAACCCTATCTGGAAACCGAACTGGGATCCGGAGAACCACGACCACTTTATGCTGGCCACCATGCTGTTTACTTGGTTCATCCTCGCTGTGGGCTGTTTCATCATTTTTCTCAACTGTTTTATCGGCAGTAGAGTTAACATGAAATCTCCTGAAATTCCTTACCTTCGATTGGTCAATGACGGACATGAAAGTGGTGGACTTGTGTCACAAAAAAATGCTGACCAATGGGTTGACATGCCAAATGACGCTGATGACTTTGAGTCTCAACCACCCCAATATGCCTTGTGAAGCAATGAGAATTTGTCTTCCATTAAAATATTTATATCTGACAAAGAAATTTCGAACTTTGTTTTAATTGACGGAATTCATCATTGTTCCATTAATGAAACATTTTGGTGTTCTTTGAGACATTCATTTGACAGAGACGTGTTTCATTCATAATTACACAAGTTAAGGTATGATTAATTCAGAGGTACAATTAGTAACTTACTCAAGCATTATACTCTGCCTGTGTTCTTAAAGTATGAATCAAATAAAGATTTTTATACACAAACTTATAGTGCCCTTTTTTCAATCATCTGCGAGGGGGGCGGGGGCCTAGCTCAGAGGTAGCGCTCTGGGCTTCCAACCGCTGGGTCCCGGGTTCGATTCCTGGTCGAGCCTAAGTTGGATGGCTGTTTCATCCTTCGTCTCATTGCCATGGTCTCTGCCTGTCCTAATTAGCCCAACAGGTGCAGAAATACAGGACGTAAAGCCCTAATCACCCACCCACCCACCAATCATATGCAATATTCAAAATCCTGCAAGGAAATAACTTTTACTTTACTTGTAAACCCATTGGTCAAACTAAAACAACCATAAAACGCATAGCATTATACGATTTTTAACCCCCAGTAAACAAAGTTCAAAGATGTTATTGCTATCACTTTGTAAAAAAATGAAGTCTGTCCGTGGGCAGTCAGACTTCATGACACTTTCGTTTCCGGAGCAGAACTCGAACACTAACGCACTTACCCCAACAAAATTTCATATAGTAATACTCTATATGGCCTAGTTGTGCCTTTTGATAGTCACATTGACATGTTCGGCTATGTTTTAAAAAATTGAATTATTTCATTTCCGGAGCAGCACACGCGCACTACAGTAATTACATGCCCAACAAAACTTTGCCAGAATATGTCTGAAATAGTGTAGGTGTACCTTTTGTGGGTCTCATGCCCACAAATAACATGAAATTTGCATAATAAGGTGAAAATATGAAACATTATTGTTAGTTTAAACCTCCTTTTCAAAGACACTATTAATCCCACATGAGTGAAATTTTGAAAATAAAATATCTATATTATAGGTCATTCACTTTATGATTTCCATTTTGACATCCATATATCATGCTTTTTTTCATACTAATGGAAAAACTGGGAAAATACTGTATTTCCAAAGCAGAACTCCAGCACAAATGCACTGACCGGGTCTGACCCGAACAAAATTTCATAGAGTATCATAGGATGTTGGGTAGGCAACAGGTTGATAGGATGCCTGGCATATGCGGATGACATTGCCTTGTTATGTCCAACCACAGGCGTTTACCAACATATATGACATTGCTCAGTGATGACACACTTATACTTTAACTAATAATACCAAGGCTACTTCAAGACTGCCTTAATTAGCTTCTCATCTCAAGAGCCCCCTATGTCATTTGCAACTGCCAATCAGAATGTAGCTGAATACATTAGGAAATGCCCTGAGCTTGATTGCAATTATTTTGCTAGTTTACCAGTTAGACTTAAATACAAACAAATTAGCTTAATAGCATATAGGCTGGCTTATGGCATTGAATGTCTCACAGATTGCATATCAATTTGTTTTGTTTGCATTGCTTATGATTACACTCAATTCTTAAACAAAGATTACTCAGTTAGGTCACTTAATTGGCTTAAAGCTGACAGCAGACTGTGCTTGGGAGATATTGGCCAATCAGGAAGCACCATCATGTGTGTAGATGGTGAAATATGCAAATCTGGCATTAGAGATGAGAATTGAACATTTCACAGCATACAGGCAAGGAATTCCTTGTATATAAGTGGTAAATACCCATACATATTGGAAGTTATCAATTAGAATAAGAAGGAAAATTATTTTTGTGTATAATATAGCCATTTTTGATGTGTATTATGATATTATTGACTGAAACTAGCCCCATAATTGAAGGCAGTTACGCAGGGGAAGTAAAAGCTGTTATTGACAAAGTCAGTAGCCTAATAGCAATTGACATAACGGTCATGGCAGTTGACAGAATGAGTAGAAATGAATTGCAATAAAGCTCATCCAAACAATGTATATATATCATGGTCAAAAATATTGACCACACCATTCAAGTGATGACCATACACAGAGCAACTTGCCACCGCCAGAGAACTGCATTCTCAGACGAATATCTCGCTTAATATTTGGTCTATTTTTAATCTGAAAATCTGTGTGGAATTAGTATGAACTCTACTATAATTCAATATTTATTTGACGAAAATCAGATTAATATGAATGGAGCAGCAGCCGTCGCCAGACAACTGCCTTCTCAGACAAATATCTCGCTTAATATCTGGTCTATTTTCAACTATGCTACAATCCAGTCTTTATTTGACGAAAATCGGACTAATATTAGGGGAGCAGCAGCCTTTTTAAAGAAGCGCTCAGCCCTTCCTGCATTGATACAGTCCGGGTGTGGACGTCTGCGAGAGCACCACTGTTTGCCTCCGCCAACCTAGCTGCCTTCTCAGACGAATATCTCGCTTAATATTTGGTGTATTTTCGATCCGAAAACAGGTATGGAATCAGTATGAACTTTACTACTATTCAGTCTTATTTGAGCAAAATCGGACTAATATTAGGGGAGCAGCAGTCTTTTGAAATTTATACAACCCCCCTCCCTGCCTTTGCTGACGCTGGTAGCAGTCAGCTAGTCACTGGGTTACCCTTTGAAGCCGCCGGGTTACCCGTAGAACCCCTCAACAAGCCACCGGGTTTACTACGGGTAACAGATAAACAGCCGGGTTCTACGGGTCACCTGCCGGCTTCTACGGGTCACCCGCCGGCTCCCACGGGTTTTTTTGGACACCCAGGAGATTTCCACGGTTGTGCCATGCAAGCGGTAGCCGCCGGGTAACGCGTTGCGTAACAATTGCGTAAAGCCACTGTCACACGAGCCGGTTTTGCCGTAGTGAACCCGTAGTATTACGTAATAGTTGCGGAAATCGCTACCCGGCTCCAAGCCGGCGGCCCCAATACGGCCACCCGTGGATACCCGTGGATACCTGGCAAGCACCCGTGGGACCTTGGCCAAGCCACGAAACCCGGCCCCGGTAGCCAGTTGTGCCATGCTTGCATATTAATCCGATTTTCGTCAAAGCAACTTGATTGTAGTATAAATCATACTGATTCCATACGTGTTTTCGGATTGAAAATAGACCAAATATTAAGCGAGATATTCGTCTGAGAAGGTAGCTAGGTTGGCGGAGGCAAACAGTGGTGCTCTCGCAGACGTCCGCGCCCTGACTGTATCAATGCAGGAAGGGCTGAGCGCTTCTTTAAAAGGCTGCTGCTCCCCTAATATTAGTCCAATTTTCGTCAAATTAAAACTGTATTGTAGCATAGTTCATACTGATTCCATCATGTTTTCGGATTGAAAATAGACCAAATATTAAGCGAGATATTCATCTGAGAATGCAGTTCTCTGGCGGCGGTCAGGTGCTCTGCGTATGGTCATGACTTGAATGGTGTGGTAAATATTTTTGACCATGATATATATACATTGTTTGGATGAGCTTTATTGCAATTCATTTCTACTCATTCTGCCAACTGCCATGACCGTTATGTCAATTGCTATTAGCATTTTGAATGATACAAAGAATGGGTGTAGAGAATACAGCAAATGCTCAATACATGTGTCAATTGCCTAATTGCCTAAATTGGGGTTCTTTGACCTGTCATTTCATAGTTTGTTCAAAGATGACACAGTAATATGACATTGTCTTGATTGTCATTCACAATTACAAAAAGATGTAATTGCTTTCATTAATTAAAAACAATGTATTCTATTGTAATTACCAGGCAATGATTATATTTGTATATTGGTATTTTTTTTATACATGTGAACATTCTTATCTTTTTGTGTATATTTTTGTAAAATTTAAATCTAATATTGATATTGTAATTAGTATTTGTGATTTGATCTGTGATTTTATTTGCTATCTTTTATGTACTTATATGGACCAAATATTAAGCTAGATATTCTATATTATATAATAAGCATATAAATCTATCTGTCTCTCTAAACTATCTGTCTATCTACATATCCGATTTTCGTCAAATAATGACTGAATTATTCTGGGAAATGTGTAGAATTTATATAATAGTTAAGGTGGGGAAAATTAATGGAGTATACTAGGCACAAACAAGAATATTCTTGTTAATAAAGTTAGTAATACCTCATAGAGTATAGATATGTAGATATGTAGATATGTTACTATCAATAATTCATTGATTTGTAATCAACAAAAAACTAAAATAAAACAATGTTTGTTGGCTTGTTGCCAATAAAAGTCCTACTTGATAAAGATGTCTATGGAGTTATAACAACTATCGATAGATATACTCTAGTTTAGAGTAATCAATTTAGATATTTATTTCATTTTATATAAATTATCAATATTTCGTTCTTGTTGTTGTTTCTGAAAATAATCCAACTGGAATTAAAATTTATATTGCATGTTCCATCCATGATCGAAACAATCTCCCTCTTTAATATGCATAATAAACAGGAATCAGTTGAAATTCAGAATTTCAATTAATGCTTGTGATCAATGATGAAAAAGCATGACTTACCCCATTCTTTGTATTATTCAAAATGCTAATGGCAATTGACATAACGGTCAAGGCAGATTGCTATTACATATATAGGTTAATTGACTTTACAAAACCAAATTGATTGCAATAAAGCTCATCCAAACAATGTATATATAATGGTAAAAAATACGAATATCACGCTTAATATTTGGTCTATTTTCAATCTGAAATTCTGTGTGGAATAAGTATGAACTCTTCTATAATTCAATATTTATTTGACGCAAATCGGATTAATATTAATGGAGCAGCAGCCGCCTTCTCAGACGAATATCTCGCTTAATATTATGCCCCGCCCCTTTTATATGCTATTAAGCTAATTTGTTTGTATTAAGGCAGTCAGTAGCCTTGGTATTAGTTAAAGTATAAGTGTTTCATCACTGAGCAATGTCATATATGTTGGCAAACGCCTGTGGCTTAAGTTTAGACTTTAAATGACTTAAAGCAGGCTAGCTAAAGTTATTATTACTGAACTCTTAAATCATAGTTCCGTAATACATAATAGATTGATATTTTGATACATTCATACATTTTGACTATATGACACTACATATTCCCTAGTTAGTATCCCATAATAGCAATTATAGTCATAAAAGCTAGATTGTAGTATTCAAGTGCATACAATTATGATTTAATATTTGATCATACTATTGCCATGTTCAACACATTCAACAGTCTTTATTTACAATTAGCAATTTCATAATAATTAGTTACATAATAACCTATATATTGTTTTCTTAATATAATGTAATTGATATACCTGTAAAGTGTTTGGCAATAAATGAATAAATAAAAATAATTCAAATGCCATATATTTAATAAAAACCAGCAACCCTACAATCCAGTAACTTTAAAGGAGAATGGCAATTGATAATGTTTAATTCCTTCCGTTGCCACCTAAAAGTAATCAGTGCGCGAAAATAGTTTGACTTATGAAGGATTGGCAATGGATGTGTTGAGTATCATTTCATACAAAATAATCTTTAAGACTTTTATTTGTATTTAAACTTATTCAATACAAATAGATACAAATCTTAAAGGTTTATTTTGTATGGAATTATACCCAACATTTTTATATGGCATAACTGAATTGTTTAATTTCATGTATAATTCCTTAGGAAGCATTGTCATTGGCCATATATGTGTATTTGTCTTATTATTTTTCTTATAATCTTTGTCCCTTAACAGAATAGTTGTAAACATTGTAATCAATGTATGTAATAATTGAAATGTCACCTGTATTGCTAAATCGTTTGTCATATATTATTATCATTATTATTTTCATTAGTATTATTAATCTCTCTTTTCTATTTTTTTTACTAACTTATACTATTATTATTATTTTTTTATTTTTTTTATCTAGTATTATAATATTAATATTGTATCAATTTAAGGTGGCCCCTAACATAACCCACTGAGGTTCTTTGGGGTCTCCTGGCAAGTTTAACACTAATAGAATATATGTAATAATTTTAAATTTATCATGCAAAAAATAACAAAATATCGTGCTGTATTCTTGTTTTATCGCCAAATATATTATTTTCAATTCAATATGACTTTTTTGGACATATGTCTAAGGTAACATTGTATTTCTTTCTCAAAGATGCTTGATAGGCAATTAATTGAATGGTTTCAAGAAATGTTTGAAAACTAATCTTTTCTTAAAAGCTTATGTCTAATGAATTAGATACCTTGAAAACAAAACCCACAGAAAGCTTAATAGCACCCGCAAAATTAAACAATTAAATTATAGTTCTTTCACTTTTTAAGCTACATTTTACGTTTGTTTCACCCTTTTCTTCCCTAACAGTGAAGCTTAAGCTAAGCCTGCAATTAAAAAAATCTTAGTCTCATACTAAACTTACTAAAGTGAAAATATTAACAAATTAGCTAAATACCCAGTTGAGGTTTTTAAAATCATAATTGGCTCCAATAATCATGTCTTTCTAGTATTCGGAATTAATTTCAGGTAATCATGTCTTTAGAGCAATACAGACTTTTACAGAGTAGGTCACATAGACATTAGATTGCATTAAAACAAAAGGGGACAGAGTCCACATTGCATATAGTTTGTCGAAGATTTAATAATAAAATAGCGATTAATCAAAAAGAAAATCTAATGGAAATCTAATCAATAACAAATAATGCGTACATATTAACATATATAGTGTGAGCACGGTGCCGCTAGAGGGGTTCTGGGTCACAAAAGTCGAAATCAGTGAAGCGTTACCAGCTTCGCTGGCCCGCTGCGTTTATTTAACCCAATATGCAAGCTCGGCAGATATCGACAGCTACACCATAAGACCTCATCATTCGCAGGTAAGTACATGTTGTGCGAAAAATAATAGATTTTTATGTTTTAATCAATTTAATTTATAGATTTTTATGTTTTAATCAATTTAATTTATAGATTTTTATGATTTAGTGTATTTAGCCATCTTCATTAAATCAGTTAAAAAGCAAACATTTGTATAATTTGATGCTAGATTTAAAGCAAAACTGAGAAGTTAAATCAAATTTCTTTTCTGGCTTATCAGTATTTAGACATGACTGTACCCTGGCCTACTTATTGAAATCTGATTCTTATCTGGTCTAAAAGATAGGAGCGTGTGACTAATCCGTGCAAGGTAGAGCTATATCTTATTTATTATAAAATATCACCATCCTCTTCAAATGTTTATGATTATCTTTATACATAAAAGCGTACAATATTATACGTATCGATGTGTACACTTTTTACTCGTTTATTTATGCCTTGTTTTGGGTAGTTTGTGCATGTTTACAAGTTGATTGCTAACTTTAATTATTTGTACAATTTACTTCCGCACAATGAGCCAAATATACACGTAGTCCGCGCTCCCTGTTTTTCGGTGAGGTATGTTAAGGCCTGGCGGGCTGGCTTACTCACTTAAATATTGAAAATATTGCCAACCATTTTGACATCGAAGAAAGAGTCAGAATCAGACGAAAAAAATGTTGGAAAAAAATACACAGTCCTGTGTCATTATTGACTATATAACTATGAATGTCGTCTGATCGAATTGGTCAAGAAGTATAAATGATTGTTTGACTAAGCTGTAAAACAGTACGATGCATATTCTGCTGCAACAATGCAGCGAACTACTTCATTTCTTCAGAAGGCACTTTGGCCTTGTGCCATTTTGAACTTGTGATAAGAAATTACTTCATTATGTTCAAAATACTTCAATGCTTCTTCGTCGTTAGTCTGAACATGTACGAATGCCAATGCACACCCTTTAATAATAAAATATTATAACACCTCATATAATACTGTGTTTTATCAACATACATTATCAATTCTCATTGATATTATAACATAAGTTGAAGACTTGAACAGGCTATTCTTGAATAGATATACATAAATGGACTGGACATTCTTTTGCCAAAAACAGCTGATCTTCTTCTTATACTTAATTTGTGCTGGTATATCCTGGGTTTCCGGGTTGCACTCGTCCACAGACACAGAGTCTTTACTTTAGACTCAGAGTGATGCTTAATTGCATTACGGTACATGCAGTAAGCAGCGGGAGCCGGCGACTTTCATTTGCTCGGGGACACTAACTGATTTATATAATAATAAATTAGTTGAATATTATAATTACCCTCAGTGCAATAGAAGCTTGGAAATGGATAACCCTCTTTAAAAGTTTGGATTACCCTCGAAATTATCGGAGCAATTCTTGTCATATTTCTCGCAAATCAGACCATTATAACTTGTCATGCATCAGTTCCTCATACATGGCCAAATGTGCAACGTGCGTTTACCATGCGTTTGGATAAACGCATGGAAAACGCATGTTTTCACCTAACGTGGCACATTTGGCCATGTAGAAATGCGGGTCGGACTATACACTGTACAGAGGGCAAACAAACTATATACCCATGTAGCAGCTATTATTTGCTGAGTCACACCTCCATATATGCCCTAACCTAGGAATATAAATATTCCTAGCCCTAACGCCGCTCAATCTAACTTGAGACAAACATTTAACTGGCTACATTTGCAATGTACAATGAAAAAAAAAACAATGCACTGTACATTTAGAAATGACTAATTATGAAAACACACCACTAAATATATAGTAGATAGGTAGATAGGCAGATTAAATATATAGATTCAATTCATTTATTTCATTAATTCTCTCGTCATTCTCATTCAGTGTACAAGCTTTTTACATTAAAAAAAACCCCACATCAGACAGGATAACCTTGCATACAAAATCAATCATAATATGTACCCAGATCAAAACTTCTGCTGACAACAGCATTTGTATATATAATTGCTGCTATGGAGATAATCAATACAGGCCTGTCCACCAGCTTAGCAGTTGACTATACATTTGCCAGCGTGTGGAAAATATCTGTGACGAAAATAATAGGCATGGATCTGCATTAGATGAGGATTTCGTAGGTTGAAGAGTAAATACAAAATGTAAACACGCCTTGAAGGGAGGGTGGTGTTTTGTGTACTGTGTACTCACACAGTTTCCTTATTTTCATTTTGATGGCTTTGTGATGTACATTGAATGTTTGTCTATCTTTTTGCAGGTCATCTCATAACTCAAGTGGAATGCTTGAATGAAAGTCCACCTTCCACGGCGTAAGGCTTAGAGAAACTGAAGCAGGAACATTAGAAGTTTATATGCCCGAGATAGTGATATTTGGCTGTTTTACGATCAAATTTAAAGAAGAGGATTATGGGTACTTTCTTTGGTCACGCGTTTCCGGGGACTTTTCTTGCATCCATCGCCCTCTGGTGGATTGTGCAGATTTTACGACGTCACTATGAATCCAAACGAAAGGGCATCACATTCAAATCCACACCAACATTCAAATGTAATTGTTTGTGCGGTAGATTTAAGAACTATGAGGTGGAGGGAATGGTTAAAGCAGTTGTGTGTACTGCTGGAATTATTGGCGAAATAATCACCGGATTCCATGGTGGAAGGTTTGCATATTACGGCAATGGTCAACATTGCACCATGTTCTTCTCTTTCGGCATGTCTGGCGTGTTGGATGTTTTGAGACACCACAAATTCGCAATTCCCGAAGAGTCTTCCTATGCCATGCTGTTGCTGTGTCTTGTGGTCGAAGGAGTGCTGTTTAAGTATCATCTACATGGGCGAAACGACATTGATATCCTGATTCACATGTTGCTCGTGTACACCATTTTCTGTAATGCCTTGGCGGTTATCGCTGAAATAAAATACAGGAACAGTTTCCTGGCTGCTCTTTCCAGAGGGTACTTCCTCCTCCTCCAAGGCCTGTGGTTCATCGCTGTTGCATTCATGCTTTACAATCCTTTCAAGAAACCCGACTGGGATCCCGAGAACCACGACCACTTCCTGCTGGCCACCATGCTGTTCACGTGGCACGTTTTGGGGGCTATGATTCTCATCCTCATCCTCAACTGTATAGTTGCTGCGAAATACAACAAAAGCTTCCGGACGCAGTCGCTGGAAACACCGTATCACAGATTTGTCGATGATGTGCAAGAAAACAAAGGATTATTGGATAATAATGCTAATGGACATGCCATCAACTTGGAAGACATTGATGACCTTGAGTCAGAACCAGCTTTCAGTGTTACCCATTTGACAAACAAATAAATCAGTCTTTTCACATTGCCAATCCCTTTTTAATTGGTTAGTTTGCACTGTAAAGTGTTCCCACATGTTTTAAAAAACATTGTAACAAAAAAAAATGGGGAGTGTTCCATAATTGCTTGCAACAGAATGCTTATGAAGTTTCTTTTATTCTGTGGTTTTCATAATTATCGTGTACTGCGCTGTAGCTATTTACATGATATAAATCAGCTTTCCATATGTCTGGGTTTCTTAAAATGGTTGATACATTTTATGTTCTTTATTTTTGACAAATATTCAAGAGACCCTGAAACATTCAATTTCCAAGTTGCCTACCAAATAACTCTAGTTCATCCAAGCAAGTAGGAATTTGCTCTCACACTTATAAATTTTGTATATCGGTGATCTATAACTCTTACGCTCCAATAATTATGCCGACTTCCTTATTTGTCACCGTACATAATGAATAGGGCCAAGTCGACTCGCAATTTATTTTATGTATAACTCAGTCAATTTTAGTCCGATTTTCTTAATTTAAACTTTATTATTTACATAAATTAATTTACTGTACTATATAAGGTTGGTATTAATCTGTCGCATAAAGTATAGTTACGCTACCTTTTCGACCGTAAGCATTTATTCCTTATTTGATAATTTATTCATGTTCAGACAAATACAATTAAAAATATTGTCTTGGTCCATGGCAACGTCCTGGGCTTCCTTTTATGGGCAATGTACGAACTTCATTCCTGATATGAAAAGCAGATCAGTATCACCCACTATCTCACATGATATGTCTGAAATTGGGGAATAAAATCAATTACCGTAAACCGGGGTATCTTTGATCGCTTTAGAAACATTATTGGCTCTACTAAAACATACTACAGTTAGTTCCATTAAAAGCGGCTTGTCAATTTAAACCTAGCCAAAGCTAGATAACATCTGCTATACGATGCTACCTGCCATTAAACGGAACTTTCTGGTTGTAGCTGGCTACAATAACCTTAATGATAAAATAGATAGAAAATGTAGTCTCAGTTGTTATAAAAGAAGGTTAAAGTTTTTTCTACTTCAGTGTAATGATCCGTTATGGTAATAATTATAATAATTATAAAGTACTCACATGTTATTGATATCATTTTTATTTATACAATTTTCATTCAGTTTATTGACGTTGTTTCTATAATATTTCTTTCTTATTTTTTCTGTTTTGTCTAATCATTACTATTTCCTTTATTTGGCATCAGCTTATGTTTTGTTTTGTTTTCGTGTACCTGTGTTTAACTGATATGAATCAATGATATGAATCAATAAAGCAACACCTGCATCAACAACAACTCAAAGCTGGATATAAAATTACATGAAGCAACTTTGGTGCATAAGCACAGGTTCATATTTTCTAAGTGGTGTTAGGCGTAAGCTGACTATAAGCTACGAGACAGCAGCAGTTGGCTTTAACCAGATATAGCTGCAGCCAGGAATGGGTCGCTACAGCTGTCTAGAGTCAACCGTATTATGAAACTTACTGTAATGCATTTCATGCCACTTAAATGGACCTTATATAGGAAGACATACTTTACAAAATACAGCTTCTTGAAACTCACAATCATAAGAGATTTATTATCATGCAGTCAAATTTGTGATTTGTGGCTATTAGAAAACTCAATGGCACAGTTCATCTGTAGTATATATGTATATTTACCCTTACATATTGATACTATCACATTTTCTGCAGAATACATGCATTCCAAGTTGCTGACATATGTGCTGTGTGCTGGACAACCATATGCCCTGACATAACTGTCCCTAGAGCAGCCTGGAATGCATTAATGGGTCATGATTTTTTATTTGTTAGGTTATTGATCTTATTTATAGGATTTGTATTTAGTAAATCCCCTGGAAGGTTAATGGATATATTTCCATATCTCTTAAAACACCTTTTATAAATAGGGAAATTAAGCTGGGCTGAATTATATGGATAACAGACCACTCCTATTTGCAGCTAGAATAATGTAAACATTTTTTAGAGCTGAACTCTAAAGGAACGTTCATACTATCACGTATAAGACCTACTTATAACCACAGATGGCATATATAGACTATTCGTGCTTGCTCGTGGGTCTGTTATTCACATTTAAATGCTTTTCACGAGCGTCCGTGGGTAGTCGTAGATTGCTCACCAGACGTCCGTCAAACGCTCGCCGGATGTCCGTAAAACGCTTGCCAAACGTCCATCGCCAAGCATACGTGAGGCATACGTGAGGCATCCGTGAGGCACTCGTAGATTGCTCATAGATTGCTCGTATATCGCATGTAGATCACATGTAGATCACTTGTAGATCGCTCATAGATCGCCCGTGCGAGTGAATGGCGAGTATATACGGATGGACAGTGGCTACGTACGGCTACGTGCGGCTACGTGCAGCTACGTACGGCTACGTACGGCTACGTGCGGCTACGTATGGCTACGTGCGGCTACGTACGGCTACGTACGGCTACGTAGAACACTTGCCGACTGAGACTCCCAAGCAAGTTACGTAACTTATATAAACTCACTCGTAAAACGTCCGCCAAAGTTTTAAAATTTGCCCTCTCCATGTATGTCCGTGAGGGGTCAAGCACAACCAAGAGTGATCTACAAATTAGCACGAGTATACGGAAAATGCTCTGCGGGTAAATTACGTTTGGACAAGGAGGACAAGGATAAGCAAGAGTAAAAAATAAATTCCATCTGTCGTCATACGTAGGTCTTATCCATGATAGTGTGAACGCCCCTTAACACTAATGCATTTACACTTATGAAATTTCATGCAGTAATACTCTATATGACCTAGTGGTGCCTTTTGATAGCCACACTGACATATCTCGGCTATGTTTTACAAAATTTGGGTAAACATTACTTAGTGAGTGTTTATTATTGCAATGAAGCAAACGATTGCCACTTGGCCTTAACTAATCTACAACTAAGATTATCATTTATATGTCCAAAGTAATCATATTGTGGGCTATGGCAATGATCCTAAGGAAAACATATTAAATTCAGCAACAATGTTATGCCACATAAAAATGTTGGGTATCATTTCATGAACCTTTAAGGTATGAATTTACTTGTATTTAAATAAATGAAGTCTAAACACAAATCTTAAAGGTTTATTTTGTATGGAATTATACTCAACACACCAAATTAAATGCCTTTATAAGTCAAAATATTTTTGTTTACATTTAGCTGGCTACTGAAGGAACTATATATTAAATCTATGGCATTTAAATTAGTATTTACAACCGAACACTTTACAGGTGTATATAAAGAAAACAATAAGTATTGGAGTCAGGTGAAAGTAATATAGATCATTATGCAACTAAATATTATGAAATTGCTAATTATAAACAAAAACTGTTGAATGAGTTGAGCATTGCAATACTATGATCAAATATTTAATAATTGTATGCACATGAATTGTACAAAATTTATGGCTGTCATTGCTAAGTATGGGATACTAAGAAATATGAAGGAAGCATCACAATTATTGGCATTTTTTTCCAGATTTTCCAATATTATAAAAAAAAAAGATGGATGAAACAAATGTTAAAATGGAGCTTAAAAGTGAAAGTACTATAATCTAGTGTAGTGTGTATGTTTAAATGCTTATTAAAGATTTGTTTGTATGCACTAATATTAACATCATGTTGCTGTTGTTTTTTTAATGTACAAATTTATGGCTTTGGCTTGCGACTGTGGGCCCCCACAAGGTCCCCTATTCTTTGAACAGATCAGCTCCACCCCCAAAAATTGTAATACATATGATCATAACCAAAGCGGGTTGTGGCCAGTAACACTAGGCCTAATTGGTTAGGTTTAAGCCTACAGTGATGATATTGGGATCAAGGTGTTTAATAGACATAAAAATAGGACAATGAATTTAATTTATTCAGTACATACATAAGCCAAATTTATAAAAATGTTATTAAAATGGTTCAAATGTGGAGGCCCCTGGGCACCGGCCCAGTTTGCCCAGTCCTAAATCGGGCACTGGCTGGGACCAGCGAACACTCCTACTTGCCCCCGCCCCCTCCCTTGTGAGCCAGTTGCACTGCACCATGAAACAACAACACTCCCAACTATATGCAGAATGACTGAGCAAAAAAGGAGTGGTAGATCTAAAACTATTGGAAATAAAATAATTTTTGCTCTGTAAACTAAAGGTCAGAGTGAGACTGATGCATACATTTAATAAATAATTTTCATTTACACATTGATAGATAGATATTTAGATAGATATTTTATATATATGGAAGTGCAGCCTTCTAAGGCAAGTTCTTGTCACTAACTAGGGTTAATTGATGAAAGAAGGGAAGCACAGAAAGAAAAAACAACATGAAAATTTAGGTGAGAGCCACATGCCAGAATGAAATTGTATGCATTCTGGTAATGATAGATAGTTGGATAGATAGATAGATACATACATACATTGATTGATTGATAGATAGATAGATAGATAGATAGATAGATAGATAGATAGCTAGATAGATAGATAGATAGATAGATAGATGGATAGATAGATAGATAGATAGATAGATAGACGCCTATTCCTATTCATATAGATCTGACATTTCACAAACACATTAAGTTTTAATCCCTACCCCATAATTCCAGGATGTTTTATCCTTGATTTAAATAAATGTATGGTTAACATATTTTTAAAATGTGTCATTAAATAATCTTAAGATTGGTGTCATTATCTTAATTGTCATTCACAATAACAAAAAGATAGCTTGCCTAAGATGTTATTGCTTTCATCAATTAAAAGGCAATGTGTTTTATTGTAATTATCAATGATTTTGAATTAAATCTTCAGGTGGCCGTTTCGGTTTGTGGCCGTTTTGACAAACCCCGGGTGACTTCGGGGAAGACAAATGACTGTGATCAAGTTGGATTAATAGGATTATTACAATAAATCGGCGATGACATCGCATGAGAGAAGGAGGTTCAGGTCAGCTATGGTATACAATGTTTTGTCGGCAAATAAAGTCGTATTTCGTTCGTTATGCGCTCTACAAGCAAATATTTTCAAATAAGTGAAAACGATAGTCAAAACGGAGGTGCTCCACACCCCCGTAAAAAATTACATATTATTGCTTCATCAGTATGCAATGTTATGATAGCACTGTAGTATATTCTAATGTGAGTAGCTAAAAGGCTACGATAAAACGGAGCTTCTGGTGGCCTACGACAGGCGGTGCTAGTGGTACCCGTGACCGTGACCACTAGGTGGCGCTTCCACGATATGTATGGACGGCGTACCTCAAGGGTGCCCAAAGGCCTAACCGACATTCATATGACAGATGAGTAGGTTGAACGCCAGGGGCTATAGTTTGATTACTGTTGAGAGTCTGTTGAACGCCAGGGGCTACAGGTGATTGTTATGATATGTGTACCAAGGCTTGGGATTATCCTGTTGATTAATGAGCTATCTGGCACTTATTGTACTAGTTTAAACTTTCCAAAGCCAATGACAGGCAGTGCTAGTGGTTGTGTGTGAACGCCAAGAGCTATAGCTTGATTACTACAAAGACATTAGACTTGTGCTTTGAATGTGTGCTAAGGCACAGTATTAGGGGGCCACTTATTGTACTAGGCTTAACATTCCCACAACAAACAACAGGCTGTGCTAGATGCTATTTGTATGCAAACTGTATAACTTGTTATAATGTATGATTATATAATGACCTATCTGACAGTCATGGTAAGGACTAAATTCCTCATAATGACCACAGATGGGTTAGACGTATGATATGATAACTGTTGAGTTATGGTTATTGATCACAACATATTAACAACGGCGTCCTCAGTGCTCATGTATAAGATACTCACTTGTCAGACATATAAGATGAATAATAAGTCAGTGACGCAGTTCATGTATTAATCTAGACAAGACAGGACAATATATGCACAGTAGATATAATACTGTCAATCAGTCTAAAGCTAGTATGGCATACGCAATAAGTTGGTGCGTTTTTTCATATCCTGATTGTGAGGATCCTAAGTGTTTAACACTGTTGTACAGCTCAGAGAATGTTTTCGCATCTTTAAACGAGTGTATAAGCGATTATTATCTATCAGGTGTACCATCTAAATGCATGGAGCAATGCACAGACTGGGTTGTTAAATTCTATGCCTTAGGTGACTGCAAACGTGTGCCAACAGAGACATACAGCCTAACATGGGTCGCATTTAACATTGTGCCCTGTTTAATGTGTGCTGAAGAACATTACATAGAAGTGGTAAGGAGTAACGACTCCTTTACAGATCTTATTACATGTTTGAAGAACTATCATGATAACCTTGATATTGATAAGTATGATCCTGCACATAGAACCATTGTTAATGTTGAAGTTAGTCATAACAATCATTGTTAAAGTACTGGATGTTAGGATATGGCTTCGTCATATAAGGTTAGTATATATATTAATAGTATTAGTATATTATTATGTTCTTAATCTACTGATCTGCTATATATTACGACATTATGTTTCAGAAGATGCTATTTGCAGTACATGCAACAAATCGTATATCAGGACAACACCAACACTTATGTTATGTACCAACACTAATGTCAATAAAATGAGCACCAATCACACACTACCTCTGTTGTTATGTATATATCTACAGTTATACTGATATGTCAGTTGAGAATGAGTATACCACAGACATCACATGCAGTTGACAGAGTGATTTGTTATATTATGTATTAAACAGACAGCAAACAGTCTTTATTCGTAAAAGCCATCATAGTTATTGTTAACAGTCAGTGATATTACAGAGGTTTAATAACCCAACATTATGGCTCAAACAGCGTTTGAGATAGATCAGTTTTTGAGTGGTATCTATTACACAATAGGTCAACCTAGTAGTTATTCAGGTGTAAGAAAAGTGTGGAACGAAGTGAAGAAGAGACAAACTAAGCCTCGAGGTATCACTTTATCAATTGTGGGCAAATGGTTGAAAGAGCAGACAACTCATACTATACATAGTACGCCTACAAAAATATTTAATACCGAACATATAATAGTTGAACATATTGATGACCAATGGGATAGTGATATCATACAGATGGATGAATTAGCCAAATATAATAGAGGATACAAATATATCTTAATATGTATAGATATTTTTTCACGTTATGCATGGGCACGTCCGCTTAAGTTTAAAAAATCAACTGCTGTTACGATAGCACTGATCAAGGTGGAGAGTATACAGGAGCTTCATTTCAAAGACTGGTACACAGCAGAGGTATTAATCACATGATAGCATATGGTCGTCACAAAACTTCTTACAGTGAACGATTCAATCGAACATTAGAAAATAAACTGTTTAAGTACTTTTATGAACAACAGACAGCAATGTACATAGACATTCTGGATGATGTCATGTTTAGCTATAATAACACAGTCCACCACTCTATTAACATGGCGCCTGCTGCTGTTAACACAGCAAATTCACATACTATTTATGAACAAGTGTACATACCCATACTTAACAGATGGGCTAACACACCTGTCAAGTTCACTATAGCTCTAGGAAGCCTGTTTAGACTGAGTTTATACACTAACCCCTTTTCACGAGGTTATCACGAAAAGTGGACTGAGGAACTATTCACAGTTTGTAATCAAATTCCATCACATCCTCCTAGATATAAAGTGCAGGATCTCAATGGTGAGAGTATCAAAGGGTCTTTCTACACAGAAGAGTTACTATTAGCATCTGTTCAAACTTTAGATGATATAACATATAAAATTGACAGAGTTATAAAGACTAAACAGGTTAAAGGTCGTAAACTAAGCCTTATAAAATGGTATGGTTATTCTGACAAGTTTAACACTTATATACCAACAACATCCATACAGCATTACACCAGTGTATTTTGATAACCCGCGCTATGTACCTCTATGTGTTGATGGTTTAGACATTATAGATATATATTTAACAGATAACACAGGCATATATCCATCATTCAAGCAAGGGAAGGTCAATGGGACACTACACTTCAGGTTAATAACATAGAGGCTGCAGATCTCCTTACGTACAGCTATATTATGACTGATAATGCGAAGTATTACTCTTTTAATAAGGGTGTAGATTACGACATTTTACTAAAAAATTTCAAAGGTCAAGCAGATGGTATGGCAGCACCATATCTTACTAGCTCACGTTTTCCGAACAAAAGGACGTACGCTAATTCTCACACACGTCGTATAATTATTGTTAGTAAGCCAAAAACTAATACTAAAACTACAAATGAGAAAGATATAAGTACTGGCGATGTTATTGACCCTACAGAGGCGCAACGTCGTAGGGCGTTGAATGAATTAGAAGTTGCAGCTACTAATATAACTACTGAGCAGAAGACTCATCCTAATCACTCTGTTTTGAGTAGAGCTAATAGTAAGACATACAGTAAGAGGCACATATTATATAAGACACCTGCAGAAAAGAGAAAAAGAGTGAAGAAGACTGTTGATAAGGTTATACAACGTACAAAGGACGTGTTTGATTAATATTATTAACCATGAGTCAGGAAATTTTAGAGGATGCCTATATAGGTTATTCTGAAGAATTAGCTATTTTCCAGAAACCTATCCAGAATGTTGGTATCAAGAATACACATGTAACAACATTCTATCCTGTGAATGATTTTTCAACACAAGGCGTTATTCAGTTTCAAGTGAACAATAATAGTAGTAACTATTTAGATTTACGTAGAACAAGACTTAATATTACATGTAAAATAGTAAGGCAGAACGGCGGCAAGATCGAACCTGTCACTGTAGCAGGTAATAGATCGAAATGATCTAAAGATACCGAAGACACAAGCACTGCGCCTAGCACTGCAGCTAGCACTGCAACTACAACAACAACGGATACCAAGGATTCTGTTGGCGTTGTTAAAAATTTTATGCATTCAATGTTCAGTCGTGTCGACGTATCCCTGCAGAACAAAGTGTTAACACACTCTGATGAATCATACCCCTACTTGGCTTATTTCAAAGCTTTACTACATACAAACAGTGAGCTGAAAGAAACAACATTACAAATGGAGATGTTTTACAAAGATACACCAGGGAAGTTAGGAGATCCTAATTGGCAGCTTGGTGATAACAAAGGGTTGAAGCAACGATCCAGTTTCTTTGCTAACTCCCATGAAGTTGATATGTCTGGACACCTGTATTGTGATGTTTTAGACATATACAAGTTTGTTCCAAACGGTGTGAGTTTAGGCATTACATTATATCCTAGCACACCTGAGTTTTGTCTAATGGCTTCAGAGGTAACAGTAGGTGCTTACAGTGTGCAGATTACTAGAGCTTCTCTGAGTGTTTCAATGATAGAGGTAATTCCTGAAATATTGGTTTCGCATGCAGAAATAATGCTGAATAAACCTGCCATCTTCCCCTACATTAAAACAGAAGTTAAAAAATTTACACTAGGTAAAGGACAATTTTCATGTACAATTAATGATCCATTTACAGGCCGTGTACCATGCGAGCTGGTTTGTGGTCTTGTTACAGATGTAGGTAACCATGGTACATTGTTCATGAATCCTTTTATGTTTGAGCACACATCACTCAACTTTATTCAAGTCACGGTGGATGGTCATGATTTAGGCCAAGGGCCTATCATGCCAATATATAAAAGCAAACTCGAGGCAAGCTCATACATTGATGCATACAAAACTCTTTGTGGTATAGAGTATGGTGACCATTTTAATCCTCTCAGTCGTGAGGAGTATATGCAAGGTTACACCTTCTATAGATTTGTTGCTGGTTCACAATGTGATTCTAATAATGATGATATACTCCCTTTGAAACGCTCAGGTAATTTACGCATTAGTTTAAGGTTTTCTAATGCTCTGCCCGAGCCAACAACACTAATTGTGTTTGCAAAGTTCCCTGCCTCAGTTACGATTGATAAATATCGAGGTGTAACCGATATATAGTTAGTTGATACAAAGTTGTTACATGGACAACATCATGACGGAACCAGATAATATATGTTTAATACCTTTTAAACTCCCTCAAAATATATCAGTGCAAGGATCCACACAAGCAGGAAAAACGGAATTTGTCAAACGTTTACTCCTAAATTATAGGACTATGTTCACGCCTCAAGTTAATAAGATTATATATGTATATTCTGTATAGCAGGACAAGTTTGATCATTTGGAAAGCTCCTTGAATGATATAATAGAGTTTAGAAAAGATATACCATCAAAAGAGTATTTAACAGGCCTGTGGGAGACAACCAGAGCCCCAAGTTTACTTGTTCTTGATGACCAAATGAGCAATTTAAGTGACAGTCATCAGGGGGCACATGTAGCTGAAATAGTGTGTGTTCTCAGTCATCATTGTCATGTTTTATGCATTATAACGCTACAGGATATGTTTTATGAAAGTAAAGCTGCTCGATTAATCAGTAGAAACTCACACTGTATCTGTCTATTTCGTAACCATAGAAATAGTAGGCAGGTGTCATCATTAGCAAGCCAGGTTTTACCTGGTCAAACAAAATATTTTATGGATAGTTATGAACGTGCTACTAAGCGTACCTATGGTTATTTAATAATTGATTTAAAACCTAATGTTGATGACAGGTATAAATTACGTTCTAATATCTTTCCAGGTGAGGAAACAGTTGTGTTTCTACCGCAGTCATGAAACTGATTAAAGAGAACATGATATTCTTAAAGGCTGTAGCATCACTTAACAAGGACCAAGTTAAAGCTCTGTTGTCACATGTAAACAAGAATCAGATCCTGGTAGTAGCAGAAATAGCTAGAAATATACTTACAGGTGTTGTAACACTTCCTCGTAAGTATAAAAGATCCCTCAAATTATACAAACGTGTCATTAGAGAATTATCTAACAACGAGGCAACACTTAACACTAGGAGATTTTTAATACATAGTAAAGCTGAAGTTGTATCTCTATTGATAAAGAGCATACTTTCTAAACTTGTAACAGTTGTTGGTCATGACTGAGGAAAATGTTGTTATACCTAGAGACAGGTACAACAGAATGTTGGAACAGCTCAAAAATAGTAAAGATGATAAACTAACACAACCGACAGATAACACTACTGACATTAAGCCTGTTGACCCTGTAACAACCACGTCTGATAATGATAAAGTTGTACATACATTAAGAGCAAAGGACGATATTGTTCTTAAAGAGAGCCATCACCCTCCTGGTCTTAAACATGACGATATAGATATATTTATGAAAAGGATTGCTAAACAAAAATCTAGAAAGAATACAAAGCTGACAACTCCTGCAAAACATAAGACCAGAAAATCCAAACTTAAAGCAAACTGGATCAGTATTTCTAAATGATAGTGTTGCATTAGGTTTGACAGAACAATGGATGGTTTATTTAAGGACATAATCAGTAGTCCTAGGATACAGTTATATACGGGTGTGTGATGATAGTTACAGCCGATATATGTGCATGCCATACATATCAGCTTAATACTGATAGTTGAAGGAGTATAAAAGTCTTAACGAGTGCAAACAGTTTACACACTTGTTCCAAGAGTTCTACAGCATATTATCAGAGATCATCTCACAGACTGCTTACCTACTCAACACGATGGCAACCTGCGCACCAACTCGTAAATATTATAACCTGGGTGGTACTCAGGTGAAGGGCGTGTTTCTATGGTTCAGAGAGATCAGCTCTAGGAAGTTCTTAACTCTCCAGAGATATAAGGGGAGGGTGTCTCTACACCTCAGAGTTTACACAGTCGACGATCAGGATTATTGTCTTATCCCCACAAAAAAAGGCGTAATGCTAGACAAACAGCAATCAAGGGATTTAATGGCTGCGATGCATAACCTGGCTGCGTTTATAGGAGTCGTAAGTAATGTTTAATACTATCTAAAATAAGAGATTGTACATATTGATTTGTAAGATAATATATGTCTCATTATCCTGCAGGTTACACCAGGCAGTCAGACATCCCCCACAGACGACACTGCTGATGGATCCCTCGCGATTGATGCCATGGTTGACGATGCAGAGTGGTGCATCGATGGTCGAAAGTTGTTTGCTGATAATTTGGATGTAGATGAGTACTCTCAGCACATTTTTAAGGTGCACGTTGGCAAGAACGTTCACTGCAGAGCTAAGAAAGCATCTAATACCATCGACATACGTCATAGTTTTTCCGTAACATGTCCACAACGTCGGAGGACCCGACACAAAGAGGAATTAAACTAACGAAGTATGAATTCACCAAACTTCTTGGGTTTCTTCCACAATTGGAGACAAAATGGAGTGGGTTAGCTGACTTAGCAGCTTGCTACACCACGCACACAACGCTCGATAACCTCCAGGCCTGCCACCACCGCACACCTAAGCCCTTACGACCTAGACCTCTACATACACGTTCTAACATCAGCACAGGAATGCAAGACCCTCAGGCCACAACTTCAACAGCAGTAACGACTGATAGGGAACCCATGATTCAATAACTATATCAACAGTATGGATACATATATATCGGTTATTAAGACACCACTCGTGGTTATAACGACTACTAGTAAATATTAATGTGTTTATAATCTTCATAATCTACTGTTATGACACCTTGAGGGAACATTCAGTTATAACCACTACTAATTATATATTGCTGCGCTTATAATATTCATGTACTACTGCAATGCTACCTTGATAGACTATTCATATATATTCTTGACATTATATCACTTTACTACTATGTTACAACACTCAATATTACAAGATGTGTTCACAATGTTCTATTCAATAACTATATTGTACCTATGTTATCTTACCATGTACTCCTATACTATAATAAATATACTCATCAGTACATTCTGTGTTATATATCACTCCATTCACCAGTATATATGTATTGTTAGACCATACATATACTCTATATAATAGTAATACTAGTCATTATTACCAATCTACTTATATTACCCCTCGAGGTATACACTACATCTACTTTAATGAGAGTAATTAATTTTATTACTCTCGCAGGTATATATATATACAGATATCATCTTTAGTACTACTGCACAGCACACAATGGAAATATTGAGGGAATACGCAGATATATTGATCAACAAGATTAATACAAACGAGATATGTATAATACTACGTTGCGAAGGTTTACTTAAAGATTCTGATCTAATCGTTATCAGATCTAAAACAACACGATTCGATGAGACGAAAACGCTGTTAGACACATGTATGCGGGGAAGAGCTACAAAGGTGCAGCATTATTTTTTAAGTATCTACAACGAGATTATGAGGCTGTTGCTAACACAATTCCTGAACTAATAGGAGGTAGCCGCACAAGTCTAGCCATTAATACAGCGATAGCACTCAGCGTTATGTGCACAGGCGGTGATGTAGCCATCCAGCTGACAGATAATCAGGTAAGTTAATAATATACATGTGCACTCCCTACACATTCACATATATATGTACTATATATATAACAGAGTATTATATGCATTCTTAGTTATATAACAGTGTTCTCATTTGTTTAGGATGATATCCTTAAGGAGGAGTTGACAGTGTCATTACCATTACAGCAATTCGTGAACATGGTGTACTATATACACACCTTAGTGCTTGGAGAAATCGATACAACTGTACATTTGGGGAGCTTTTTCTATCTGGTTAAAGAAGGATGTACTACAGATGTATGCAGGATCACGAAGAATACCACTATGGATGAAAACGTGTCCTTAACTAATGAGGACCTGCAGACTATTGATATTTTGTTAGAACATGTTGAACATGTGGTGCCTGAGATGTCCCTTCTAACACCTTACTTTTGCTACATTTAGTTATATATCATGATAAAGATTAAGGCAACACGTTTGTCTGCTCATTTATAATGTTAAATACATAGTAATACTACCATACATAGTATAAACAATGTGTATGTTACATATAGTTATACACTGTAATAAAGATGCATAAATCATGTAATAAAACAGTTTGAAATATTACTACGGTTTGCAATACTCATTATCTGTTCATGTCATAGCATTTAATAGTAATACATTACATATATAGCATAATCGTTAAAATAAGGCAACTGCCTGCACAGTTCGTAACTAATGCTACATAATATAATCATGTAGTAAACAGTTCCTAACACATTACTACAGTCATGGCATAATACTAATAGTACTATATTACATACATAGTATAATCAGTGATAATCATTTAAATAACGCAGCTGTCTGCACAATAATGCTACACAGTATAATCATGTATTAAGCAGTTGGTAACACATTACTACATTCGTAATACAATTGTACACATATCTGTCAGAGAGAGAGAGTTAATATAATAATTCATGTGTACATATCTGTCAGAGGATGTTAATATGATACAAGTTAAGCTGATGATCTCACAATAATTAAGCATGATTACATACATTCATAAGCTATAGATATCGGTGGACGGTATATAACAGTGTAACAGTGTAACAATACATATATATCGACATTACATACTAATATAAAGTGATTATAAGCAATATACTACTCTAATTAAGAACTATGTGCCCATGTTCAAGAGTGGTGTAATACTTCGGGCTTAATAACGTTAATCATTGCAAGCTACATACGCACAACTACCCGTATAGCTAGCAATACGTTGACATGTTAAAAATGACCACAGGGATCTTAACAGTGTGGTACATATACCTAAACAGGTGTAACCTTACCACTGTACCCTCGTAATTTGGACTTGTACAGTGGAGGTGATCCATCGTCCAAGGTGTTTGTGTATGACAGTTTCACCTTCACATCAGTCATGGATCCATCGGTCGTAGTTTTAGGTGTGTTGCTCAAGAGACAATCATCATCACCAGCGGCGGCTGTACCTTGAAGGGTGTCAATGGCTGAAGCTGTGTTGGCGGGGGTAGCGTTAACGGGGCAAACAGCGCTATCGATGGGGGTCAAGTCGTTGCATGTACTACAAGAGAAGAGTGTACATCATATATATATATATATAGTGATAATATAGCAGTAAGCTCATCAGTAGTGCAAATAACGTATACAGTATACATGAATATAAGACATAGATAGAGTACTACAATTGTATACCTGCTGCTGTCAGATGTAGTACTACTACGGCGTAATCTGTTGCGCGCTCCTGCCAGAGTATGACGGGCCATGCTGACCACCCCTGTTAGTACAGCTGTACCAGTCGCAGGATCCCTCTGAAAGATGGATAAAGGTTAATAATTACTGTAGCAAACAGAAAGAAGTGATTGATCACATACTTAGCAAATAGTGTAGCATAGAATGACAAAGTCTTACAGATAGATACAAGTAGTACAGACTTATAGATATATAATAAGATTTAAGAGAGTACAATCATGAGGTGTACATATATCGATATATGTAATAATAACGTACCTTATATATCCAAATACCAACACCGGTTGATACAATCAATAATAGCACTGCTGCGACTGTAGATACGATAACTGCAGCTGTGCTAGGATGATTAATCACTCTATCATGTTGTCCGTCGTGCGATCCAAGGTTAAAGGTGCCTAGACCCGGATTCTGCATATCCCTGTTAATTGACCATTTGCAAACAACCTGAGCAGATACATCGTGTGTAGGTGGTGTGCGTGAATGGCAATAATGAGTTCCCTTCATATCAACAAAAGAGAGCATGCTATATTCCATAGCGGAGAATTCCTTAATTGGCACGTGATCCAGCGATGGTAATTTTGTACAATCTGCCCTGATACTCTTACCATCATTTACTACCTTGCATAAGCACAGACGGTTCGCACATATATACCTGTAGCCATCGCACAATGTCAATGAGGTTAGGACTAGTAGGTAAAACATAAATCGCTGCATATTTCCCATGTTACTCCTTGAACTGTTTATAACGAACTGAGCAGAAGTTCTAGACTGTGAGGGGGTTCATTATGTAATTACCCCCCTCTGCGATTTATTATATAATTAGCAACCCTCTTTTGACTCCTTAACAGAGGTGTCAACAATATTAGGTAATTAGCAGGGTGGTGTCCACTATTTGGGGTAACGCTAGGTGTTGTAAACACGGAGATGCTAACTGTTTAAACAGCGCCACTATAAGGGGGCTTTGTTCATGAACAATAGCTAGCTATATCTCATAGAATACCATGTGTAGGATTATGCTGAGAATAATATGCCATCAATTACGTATGAGGCTGCTTATGTATTATTAGTATATATCATGGATATATATATATCTCAGATATTGACAAGTAGATTATTATTATGCGTACCGTTGTACAACGTATGAAACGTTGACATGTACTGTAGATAATATATATGTATATATCAATGTATGATACATTGACATGTACTGCGATAATATATACGTATATGCGTGTGATGTGCTTCTAAGTGTTAGAATTGAGGTGCCATACTGACAAACAGTGGATAACAATAACACTCTAAATACAGGGTTATTTATAATCACTGAATCTGCCCAGTACAATGTACTATACATTGTAGCAGTAGTGATTGTTTAAACGCACATGTCTGAGATATATGATAATAGTATAATGGATATACAACACAAGTGTCATTATGGTCAAATAAACTTTATATACTTATGTATAACAATATATGTAATGAGACATTACACTCATAGGTGTGTGAGTGCATGCATAACATGGATAGCATCTATACATTGTGTACAGTATAACAATAGCATGCAAACATCCAATAAAACGTGTAATATATATTGAGCAGTTATATACATGCATAGTGTACAGTATAACAATAGTATTCGGATATCTGGTAAACAGTTATATATGAATCATATATTAAGAGTACAAATCAGTTTGTGCAGCCATTATTGAGTATTGAGATTATATATATATATATATATATATATATATATATATATATATATATATGTATATGTATGTATGTATACATATGTACACTACACTAATTCTTCTTGCGAGACTGTCATAGCTGTATCTAATTGGATCCGCAGTCTTGATCTCCTGAGACGTCGTTCCAGTGCAGCTATTATTATAACAACCTGTAATGAAGGGAACTGATTTTAAGCGTTAATGTGAGATATGGTTACACAGTAATCATATGAACTAAATAACATGTATACGCACCTTGAGCATAATGTATACCAAGACAATGCATGACACACTAAACTGGAAGACATTAACTGCATTTATGGTCTTACTAGACCAGTGATATGTGTCACTAGGTCGACTAGGTTCAGCGCTAGATGAGTATACTATTATGTTGTAAACATTCCTCATAAAAGTTGCAATCTCTGAAACGCTCTGTGCACTTGTGTGTACAATCGGCATGTTACTCGTAGGCCCTGTAGATACCCCTGAAATACATAATATTATTATTATTATTATTAAGGAAGTGTAGGATATATAGTAATAAGGTGTGCAAATATATCTACGTTACTCACCTGAAGCTCTGTCTAAGCATAAGATTGTTTTGTTGTGTACAGTTGTCCTTAACGTTGCATTACGACAGAACACAGTGCCAGACATGTCAATTGATGTTATAAGCTGTAGAATATGCATTGCAAACGAGGGAGGTTGCTGAAGCCATGACTGTTTGGTACAATCCGCTTGAAGGAGTGGTCCATCATCAAATGTTGTACATGTACATACACCAAAAAGATCCAAAGGTTTATAGGATCCACACAGTATATTACCACTAATGATAAGTGGTATGTAGAGAGTTACAGCATAGAACAACATTCTAAATGTTGCAAACTTGAACTAATGCTTACATTAACCTCGGTAGGCGTTCACTAGTGTGTCACGTGTCTAAGGTTAACATATAGAACATTACACACAGCATGGTTTAGCAAGGCCATGATCTGAAACATTTTCAGCACATTGTAACTAGTATTAATAGATACTTGTATACATATGGTAACATGTTAGCTGTGAGGCTTAGCAATATATCAATAACCGTAAGGTAATGTATTGTATGTATCTCTACCTATAACACGCTTGTCAAACACTTTTCTGAATACTTTACTTACAGATCTATTGTACACTATACCTCTATGTTTAACACCGGATATTTGATTGCTCTGAGGGAGTCTAACAGAAGTTACCTGGCCAAAAACTATCTGTTTCATACATTCAAAATCTATAATTGTGTCATTTGTGTAGTTGAACGAGATTCCTTTGATTTTCCGCACAGTGACATCTGTGTTTAATTTGTAAGAGTAGCTCCTAGGTCCTGTTGATAGAAACGTTTTAATATAAGTGTCTGGTTGTAATTCATCCGTTAAATCACCTAACAGATCTCCTGTCTCAACAACTGCTTCACCATTGCGTTCAACAAATATGACTGAGTCCGTATCATAATATAATGTGTTGCGCCCCGTTTTATTTAACACCTGTAGTAAATGTAGACGTGCCAATGATGTGGTAAATATACCAATAACTTCATTGGTGAATGTTGATTCCTCTTCAAAGGTCTCAGTATTTGTAACGTCTACCACAACATAATCCTCAGAGATTAAATGGAAATTCATTATACATTTTGTAGGGTCATTCTTCATTTGTGTGTATTCTTTAACAGACTTCATATAAATAGATTTAGGTAAGTTCTGTCATTGTACAAATTTCCCCCACACACTGTTGAGAAACAGCTTACAGATTGTCCTCAAAGAAGGATTGTGTGCAATGGATTCTTTATCGAGCATTATACCTTGTTCCTTATTGTAATAAGCAATGTAACAATCTTTATCAGCATCTGTAGTTACCCTTTGAGGATAGCCTGATGCTTGCTGTTTCTGTTTAAGAAATATCTTAACATAATCTGTGAAAATACTACCGAAAACATCATCCTGTGTCGTAGTAGGGAAATGATATACTTCATATATCTTCAGTAGTATGTAACCTTGCTTAATAGCTTCTTTTAACTCTGGTGTTGTCCATGTACCAAAAAGAGCTCTCTTAGCATCACTGCATGTACACATAGCCTGTGTTTCACGTGAGGAACATGTGAGGCATAAAGGAAACTTCAGTTAACCTCTACAGCGAACGGGTAGAACAGGTATATATAAACCTCGTGGTGGTAGGATTCGCACCTGGGCTAGACCATAATACGCTTGTAGCGTGTAGTCAAAGGTAGCTGGATCCTTGAGTACTGTAGCGTGTGACGTAGGGAAAACTCCAGACATCGTGATATAAGGATACAATGAAGTTACGTCATAGTAACGTATCCTCTCACCATCCTGTGTATCATAATATAGAGTTGTGGGTTCAACCCTCCCTCCTGCAAAACTATCACGGATTTGTAAAGGTTTTACAGTATCGCATGCATTAATGAATTCCCTCATGTGAGAATTAGTTTGTAAAAGCTCATCATAATGACACTCCCATATAGATTTAATTTTGTAACCTAGTGTTCTGATTTCAGCGAGACGTTCTAACGTTCTGTCATAGAGCGCCCTCAATGTCATGCGTGTGCGAGGATCCCGTACGTGCCTGTCTTGTAGACAAGTGTGGCCGTGAAAACGGCATCCTAGGTATTCATAAACTGTATTACTATCTGTATGTATACCATCGACAGTGTATCGTGTTCCAGGGATACGGTACTCCCCACCATTCCTAGCATGTTGTATATGTCTACTTTCAGAATAGCTTAACCATTCTAGCCATAACGCCGACTTCTGGCTAGCATTATGATGTTTACCATACCCTTGTGCAGGTATCTGAGGTATGGGTGATTTAATAAACTTTGATGTAGCTATGATGTGTGCATTTATGATGCTGCCATCAAAATACCATATTCAGTCTCAACACTGCTTCCCCTGCCCTGCCATCGGTTAACGTTACATTGTAAACCTCATACAACATTAGTTGCCTGATTACCTGCATAGCACAAGATGCCAGGGTTGCATGGGCAAATGGATCGATACCTGGGACACTGGAGTCTGCTATAGTTGTGACAGATTGTATAAGAGCTTCTCTAAGAATTGTAACATCTGAGCGTGTGTAGTCTAACATTTCCTGCTGAAAATTAAACCTCTTACCACTTTGTTCATTATACCATATGAAGAAATCAGTTCTATCGGCTGTCGACATAAAATCAGCACCATAATAGTAGGGGGTAAACATTGGCCTGATATAGGTTTGATTTTCTAGAGTGTTTGCTAAGTGCGGGAAGTCACCTTTCTTAAGTTCACCATGTAAACCTAATACCTTAGGTAAGTTCTTTAATCGCATAGGTAGAAAATTCAAGCTATCTATAAACCTAATGTTCACACCTTGGTTTATACTCATCAACATGATCTTAGTACCAGCGAATATAATTTCTGGGAAGATGCCCTTGTCAACACAGTATCCCAGTATAAAATGAGCATCAAAAGCTCTCGCATTATGAGCTATTACTGTTACATCTTTATGTTGGGGCGTTAACAACCATTTACAAAATTCCTCTGTTGTATTTGGACCTCTGAATATGTTTTCCCTCATACCGCATGTGTCAAGTGGACACAACTCTCTTGCAAAGTTTTTTGCTAGCTTGTCCTTAACAGAACAGACATTACACCTATCGCCACAGTTAATGCACTTGGATTGCGGTGTGAACTCATGATCTTTACATACATCGCACACTGTTTGACAAACCAGAAAGTTAGGAACATGTCTTTGTAATCCACAGTATGATCTCTTACAGTTTACACATTTACGACATGGTGTGCACAGATATGTTGCGGTACACCTATCACAGCCATCTGGTGGTTTATTCTTGTAACCGCGATCGCAATTAATGATAGTGTTTTGACATGTTTCAAAATCATAATAAAGAAACTTGCCTGATGACTTTTTAGGTTTCTTTATTCTGTAATAGCATAGATGATTGCCTAGGACATATTCATGACAGCATGTGCAAAGCCACTCACCACATGTATGCAGATGCTTGGCTCTTTTTAAAGTATCCAATATTATGAAACATGTGTTACATCTGTAGTACTGGTTACAGAGTGATGGTTGATCTTTGCCCTTAAGTGCACCTATGCTATATTGTCGTTGCTCTTTATGTCTCTCATAGCATGATGTATTACGACATGTCATGTTACAATCTGAACAATCTATCGAATTATTGTCAAACATACAATTTTCTGAACAGCATGTACTGCACACATCATTGCAGCCGTGCTTTTTGTTCTTATTGTACACTTCCAAACAATGAACGCATATCTTTCTATTCACATAAAAACCTTTGATTCTAGTAATACTGTGATAATGCTCATCTTTGAGATATAAAAAAATCTTGTGAGGCCTTGTGATCAAGCCTTTATATATCACATCGTTGCCTGTATCGCCAGATATAACTATGATTTGGATATCTAATGCTGTCTCAAATTTATGTAGCTCCTTAACTTTAACTGGACTAGTTGTGGGTACATCAGCCTGTCTATGTAGTCTGATAGCGCAGCTACGTTGTGATTTATAGTCTTTACTCAAAACTCTGTCTTTTCTAATAAGTTTTGCAAACTTGGCTGCCGGTATGTTATCTAACTTAGCTTTGCATGTGATAATAGCTCTAGCAGCGCACAAATGCTCATTGCGTACTACAGGAATGAATACCATTGAGCGTTTTTTCCTAATTGTGCAATTAGCAGATAGAGGATCTGTATCTACAATGGCTCTACTGCATCCTCCCCCTTGGTCATCAGCATTCATTATGCCTATGTTAACTTCAAACGTATCATCGATATTCAAGGACTTGTTCGATTGGAGAACTGTGTTTATTCTGTAAATAATAATACTCATAACAATTACTAATGTAATATTGGGTGTGTGTGTGTGTGTGTGTCAAAGTTATTATACGTTATACTTCGCACATTATGTAACTATCACAATACAATAAGTAATGATGGTATTAAATGATATATATGTACAAACATTTTGATATATCTTACCTTTCCATTATTACCTTGGCTGTGATATTATGTTGCGGTTGGCAGTGTATAAACACTTCTCTCTCTAATCCTGAGTGATTAATTGTAACGCGTGCTTTATCATTCTTGTTTGGATGTTTATCTTTAACTAGTTCCATGATATCTGTAAACATATTGTGCAGCTCGTCTTGCATGCTGATCAGCTGCTCTCCTTGTAAGTCATTGTTGAATTTAGCTTTATATGATACTTCTTCAATACCAAATTTTCTTGATATTCGTTCCCTCACAGGGTGAATAATGTATGGTTTTGCATTAATACCATCCACCTCTGTCCTAATCCTTTTTGCTGGTATGTCAGCCATTACTATGTTGTAATATGTAGCTATTAGGAAACAATATCCATCTCTATATCACTCTTGCAGTATTATTCGTTACACAATGTGTAGATAGTTCATTCTTCAACCTTTATGTACAGAACAAAACAATAGTCTACACATTATTATACCTACCACGTACTATATTACACTGTACCCTCTAGAGCAGCCTGTCGCCAACTTGCTCAGGGGGTCTGTTAGATCATTTATCAAACTTTGGTACACATCTCACGTCCATACCTATTGTTACCACAGTATGGGTGCCTACTAGTACAGTCTGTTGTCAGTTTTATGCATTGGTCTGTTAGATAAATGTTTCATCAATACTGGTATTCACACATTACTACAACACATTGTGTTATGACCCTAAGCGTTCGTGGGGCCATCAGTCATGCAGAGATGACAAGTTAGGCTCTCTGTCATTCTACACATAAGTTCGCAAGACATATATCCTTTACTTGTATGTTAAGAGACATATCTACAGATATATCACTCTTGCCATATTATCTTCATCATATGTTTAAGATGGTCATTCTTCAACTTTATACACAAACCAAACAACAGTTCTACACATTGTTATACAGCATCTGACCACTAGCACAGTCTGTCCTCAGTTTTGGGAAGTTTAAAATTAGTGCAATAAGTGCCCTACAGATCATTAATCCACGCACATTGATACACACCTCACGTCCTCTATGTCAACATGCTATTCCTAAGTCTTCTTGGTACACACCTCACATTCTCCATAGTAATCACACTATAGCCCCTGGTCTTCCACAGTCTCATCTGTTATGCTGAGCATGCCGGTTAGGCCTTCGGGCACCCTTTCGAGGTACGCCGTCCATACATATCGTGGAAGCGCCACCTAGTGGTCACCGTCACGGGTACCACTAGCACCGCCTGTCGTAGGCCACCAGAAGCTCCGTTTTATCGTAGCCTTTTAACTACTAATGTGTATGGAATGCAGAAGTTTAGAATACAGTGTACAACTTCAAAGCCTAACATTTGCAAGTTGATAGCATTTCTTTTTCCCAAAATCTGTTATTTATTTATTCATTCAATTTGGCTATTCTCACCACTTAGACCAATGTTCACGTTCCTGGGTTGTATATCAACAGTGTTAAATAAGAAAGGCAGCATAGTATAGACTTTTTTTTTGTCCCACTGTTCTGATAGGCTTATCTGAGACCTCGTTCTTTCTTTAAATAAAGATTGCCCTTATTTGCCATATGAATTGCAGGCGTAAAGGAAAATTGAAGTGATTCTCGTGCCCACTTTTAGTGCAGGTGCACTAAGTGTAGTTCCTCTTTTTCTCCGTTTTTGTTTCCATAATTTTGTTCAGACACATTGACTCTTCCATAATAAAGGCACCAGGTGGCAGCAGTGGTGTCTGATGCTTTGGATGCCACCTAGCGTGATAGCCAATCTGAGAGTTATAAACTTTGTCATTTAACAAAAAATAAATACAAATATTGTATTATTTTTTGAGGAATGAAGTAAGGAGAACTTGGCCGATTATCACATTTAGATTTTTCCCGATTCACATAATAAAGCAAAGTCACTTGTTGCCTTTCTAAGTTATACTATAAGCATTTCTTTTATAATGTTTGGTGCCTTTTTGAAAGAATTCTCAACCATTTCTCGTATAAAGACAAACTTATATTTCAGAAAAATGTGGCTAGTTCTCCCTCCAGTAAGGAGAACTGGCTTAGGTCAGATACATAATCTAAAATAGGTGCTATTCCAGATTGATACAGAATTGTATATGTAGAAAATCCTAGTTAAATAGAAATTACGAAAATATTGCTCCAAGTGCCCTTGTGGTCGAAATACCCAAAATTTTGGCTGTGGAATTAAATCGAAATGTTCATCAAGAAATATCTACATGTTATTACAATCTAGGGCTTGTTTTGGCTTGAGATTTTGCTATCAACCCGCATACTCCATTTTCTACAGCAGTTTTCTAGCCCAAATACTGAGACTGTAAATCATTTTCAGATTCCGCAATTATACCATGGCCAGAATCATTCAGGCCTTTTGCCGAACTATTGATGTGAAGACCGAAGAGAGTTGGAGATAATGTACAAGGAATGGACTCCGACCCAATCATCTCATCATTACATCTGTCTGTTGTAGCTGGTTGTGTATAAATTCTAAGCAACAAGCAATACAGCTCTGCCAACTCAGACAATATATATCTCAGCTAAGAATAGAAATCAAAACATGTGTGCCACAGTATATAAGTTTTGTTGGCCCAAGAGTCAGGGACGGATTATCCATTAGGCTGGGTAGGCTGAAGCCTAGAGCCCAGAATTCTGGGGGGGCCCCGTGACACAATACAAAATAAAATCATCTTAAAATTAATAGTTACTCCCAATCATTTAAACTTTACTTTAGTTTCTTTGTTGTGGTATGTTAATTCTTACTTCAAATTTTACCCTTTACTTAATCTAATTAAGTTTTTTCTACAGCCTACAACCTAGGCCTCTGCTAATCCGTCCCTGCCAAGAGTAATGCAGTTGTGCTGTGTCCACTCCTGTTTAGCCATGCCCTTTGATTACTAAGTAAAGCCCGAGGTAAAGCTTATTCACTTGTCACATCACATTAAACCAAAGCTATCTCGTGTGCTGATGTTGCCCTTCTATATTCCCCTGAGAAAGTCAGAATTTCCTGTTGTAAATTGCAGACTGCTGGGTAAGATGTAATGAGAATCCCTGTAAGAGGAGCTGTTTTTCTCTCAGGATTTTATATAACCCTGCACTAGTCTGGAGTAACCATATCTAGCTAATTGTGTGTCTTTTAGAGAATCCTTATTAGGTGTATGCTTCAGAGGGGGTGAAGTAACCTCTTGCAGTAAAAGCAAGATGGGTCATTTTACCCTGTGGATTTTGTTGTGGTCATTCACCTCGTACCATTCACTGTCGTTTATTTTATTTTTATTTTTTTATCGGGAAGGTGACTTTACACCTTTAAGAAAAAGAAGCTTTGACCATAAAGGTTGGTTTGTCTCCAGGTACTTTGTAGCATGGTGACAAGATCAACTGAGTGATCAGCTGAGTGACACACAACCACTACACACATTCGGCAATGCAGCTTTATCTCAGAAGTTATAGTCGGCTTTAGATAATTAACTATCTTAATTAAGATCATGTCGCTACATGCTTATGACTGAAAAAGTTTGTTCGATAAAGCTTACTCGCTTCTTATATCATCCTATACACAGCAAAAATTTCCATGATCAAAAACCATTAAGTGATTAAAGTAAACATGAACGCATTTGGTCATCAACGCTAGAACTATGCTGGTATGCTTTGAGGTTCCAAAGAAACAAAATCATAAACAAATACATGTTGTTTTCATTTAAAAGGACAACAAAATCGTGTTGGCATTCTACAGTAACTAAGGCAATTTGAGCTAAAGCAATTAACTTGATCCTCTTTTCATGTTTTAAAGTACACTTTACAAGTTCTTTTATGACCATAGTTGTAATTATGCTATATCTTTCCAGATCAGTCTCAACTTACATGTCTTGTAGAAGGATTGGCTTTTAAAAGTTTACTATCATAATCATATTGTATCTTTTCTTTTTTCTTTTTTGAATGCTGTTTAAATTGCATTGGCAGTGTCCTCGATTCTTGCTGGACATGCTACCCAGCAAACACAACATCTATTGAATAATATTGGCACTCACTCGTTGGGTAAATATTGCACAAAAATGTTCCAAAAAGGCAAAAACAGATTGTGTGAAACTATTTTGATAAAGTTCCGTGATGACATGGTTCATGATATTGCCACAAGCATTTATATAGGGTCCACACTTTCTAGTGACAACAAGACACGATAAGGAGAGATACATCACTGTGAATGCTCACCCACTATTTCCATTTATCTATTCAGTATGAAAAGAATAATTGCAGTTTTGTTCCAGATACTGATAGAATATTCATTTGAAAATAAAGATTTTCTCTCCTAATTCTAGACATGCTGCTGTTACATTTCATATATTAAACCTGAATCATGATATGAAATATTGTAAAAATCTATTTTCTTAATATTTAGAAAATATTGCTTCAAAGTGTTCGGGTCCACAATTCAATCTTGTGACATATGTTCTGCAAAGTAGTCACAGTATTTGTTCAATAATAATATCAATGTCATGAGTATCTTCTGGCCATGTTTCAGGGAAATATGTGCAACAATGTTTCTACGGTGGACACTTTAATGTTGTCATAATATGATCTGCAATACTCTCAAAATCTTAGTTACACCTGTCAATGCCGTGAAAACATTCTCACAATATTGTTATGGAAGGATACTAAATAATAATCTAAATTTTCTGACAATACTTTCGTAAAGTTTTTGGGAATATTATCTGAAATGTTGCTTCACACTATTCTTTCATACTGCAATGTTGTGACAGGATTGTCACAAGATGTTTGTCATTGCAGGGATGTTGTTTTGAAAGATTTCAACAAGAATATATGAAGTTTGTTATCTCTTAAAACTCTCGAGCAAAAAACACAAAAACACCTTAAGCCATGTCCCTGTCGAAACTAGTTTTCTGCTGAAAAAAAAACAAAATAAAAACACGAAGGTGTAAAAATTTGGCAATAAACACATTTTCATATCTTCTCAAAACGTGACTATTCAAACTATTCAGTCACCACAAAGCTCTCCACATTACCCAGGATAGATGGAAATACAATATCTTGTAGTGCGATTCACAATAAATTACCACTTGCTTTTCATATTTTATCAAACAAGCATGAACTAGCATTAAATGGACAGAATTGTATCAATAAGCCCAGCCCCAACTTTATAACTTAAAGGTGCACTGTTTGTTAAATTTGCATTAAAATAATGATATAAATCAATACTGCCTGCTTGTCTTATGATATTTTTCACCGTTACATACCCATACTAGCACAACAATTTAGTTTTAATTTACAATAAATAATATAAATATTAGTTTTTCATGCCATCAAAAACTCAATATGTAAACAATCCACATCACGATACTGAACAATGGTGATGTCATTTCCATTGTGTTTCCAATGTTTTGGTCTGGATTTTCTCTCAATGTATTATTCATTTTAAGTAATTAATGTCATAAAATCATTAATTCTCACAAATTTAGTGTGCCTTGATTAATAAAGGTAATTTTTCAACTGTTTTATAGCATCTTAGAAAATTGCAAATTTGACAGACAGTGCAACTTTAAGGGTGGATTGCCTTAAAGAGACTGAATATACGTGGTTACTACGTAGACCCTAAATTACGTCGACGTTTCCGGCTATGTGAGATCCCGCTTCATGTATACAAAAACCCAATCTCTTTAAACATTGTTAAAATTTAACACAAAGTTTCCTATTTTTCTAGTGACAATTATTTGCCTTCGTCTCATCATTATAGCCAATCGTCATAGCCACGCAGAAAGAGCAGAAATTACAGTTGAAGATGTATCAAACATGAATTTTAGCTTTACAAAGAAGTTTCATACCAATTACAGGGTATTTAGGATTTTCTGATGGGAGGAGCCATTCCAATACTAATGTCACACTTCATCGCAAAAGGCCCCTTCACACTTAAGGCCCCTTCACACTTAGCCGGATTAGACGACGGAGTGTCCCGGAGTAAAATTTCTTTCACTCCGGGGGGTTACGGGATCAAAATTAGCTGAGGATATCAAAAAAAAAAAAGAAGTTTGGCAGTGTGTACACGAGGGCAAAACGGTGGCAACAAGGAGCAACACGGAGTTAACACGACTGTACCGTGAGAGTGCGGAGTGAACCAGATTTTACACGGTGCCTTCAAGGATATAACTGGTCTTTACACCGTGTTCATTCATGTGGAACCGTGTTGCTCCTTGTAGTCTCCGGAGTTAATGGCGGCGAAATATTCATGCCCGGTTGATGCCGGAAGTAGCCGGAGATATGCCGGAAGTAGCCGGAGATATGCCGGAGTCAACATGGAGATTCCCGGAGATTGGCGGAGTCTACTGGGCGTCTACACGGATCAACACAGATCAACACGGAATAAATACTCCGGGACCTCCGCCATGAAAAATTTAACATGTTTAATTTTTTTCCCCGGAGTCCCAAGGTGCTCCTGGATCGCGCCGGAAAATGACGGACAATGACGGACAATGCCGGAAATAAACAATAGGACTACATGCTATTACCGGAGTTTGCCGCAGCTATACTCCGGGACACTCCGTCGTCTAATCAGGCTAAGTGTGAAAGGGCCTTAAGCCGGATCAGACGCCGGAGTGTCCCGGAGTAAAATTTTATTCACTCTGGGGGTTTCCAGGATCAAAGAGCTGTTAAATGTCCAAAAAAAAAAAAAGTTGGAGGTAACACAACTGTCCCGGAAGAGTGCGGAGTGAACCGGATTTTACACGGTGCCTTCAAGGATATAACTGGTCTTTACACCGTGTTCATTCGTGTTGAACCGTGTTGCTCCTTGTACTCTCCGGCGTTAATGGCGGCGAAATATTCATGCCCGGTTGACGCCGGACATAGCCGGAGATACCACGAAGTATGCCCAAGTCAATACGGAGATTCCCGGAGATTGGCGGAGTCTACTGGGCGTCTACACGGATCAACACGGATCAACACGGAATAAATACCCCGGGACCTCCGGCATGAAAAATTGAACATGTTTAATTTTTTTCCCTGGAGTCCCAAGGTGGTCCCGGATCGCCCCGAACAATGAAGGACAATGACGGACAATGCCGGAAATAAACACGAGGTCTACACGCTATTACCGGAGTTTGCCGGAGCTATACTCCTGGACAATCCGGCGTCTGATCCGGCTAAGTGTGAAGGGGCCTTAAAGCTAGTGCTTTCTTTTGTCTGATTTGGTTGGCTGCGCAGTCAGTCAGAAATGGCCATTTGTTGTGTAATAAACAATGCCAGCTCAGTGCACAATCAGCTTTGGACTAGACCAGTTCTCTTCCAACAATAACATTTTTGTCCATTTTGTGTTGCTCCTGAGTGTACATTGATTTTTGAGTCTTACTTTAGTCGATTTGTATACATATTTTGATCCAAAATGAATAAGTTGAATTGGATTGAACTTGTAATGATTATATTAATCTTTTGATCTATATTTCTCTTAGATCTCTTAATATATTGAAATAATAATCATAGCTCTATTACAAATAGCCCAATTTGGCCATATTTTGAAGCTGAGCATCTGGACTATCATAATTATCTGCCAAATATGATTTCTGCCTGATTTGGTGGATTCAATTTTTGATGGAGAAACTGTCATTGTGTTTTATACATTAGGTAGAGTGACTGTTTTTGCAGACTGTATGTACACTGCACCTTGCTGCTTACAATGTTTTATATTAGCAGGCTGTAAGGAAAATATAACATTTCCTCTGTGAAATCATTACACAATTCTGATAATTCAAAAAATATAAATAACTTTGGTGGGTCATTGAGTATACATGCACTGATTCTTATACAATGTTTAATGCCAATCATTGCAATAAAATTGGGATTTGCAGCCGCTTGACAATAACTCGGAAGAGAGCCTTGAATAATTGCAAATATAGTATAAGTTTGAGATGCAAATACTTTTTCACGGATTGACCTTTTCTCTGCAAAAATAGGCTTAATAAAAGGTTGTCTGTTCACCTCCTACTTTAGAGAGTTTTTTGAAGGAGTGCCCATGCTGGGATTCGAACCCTGGACTTATCTTGGAACCGACTAGCGCATTAATTATCATTTACTTAGGTAAATTTGGTTGATGACCGTCGCCATATTGGAATCTCTCTTTCCTCAACACCGGGCACCCACTTCCTCATCCTGGCACTGGCCCTCTCTTGTCCTATCAGAGGTGGGCAGGCCAAGTGGATTAGTATGCCTATATAGCTCAATACGCAGGTCCCATGCTTCACTCGTCTCTTATTTATCCATCCTGCCCAGGACCCTGCCTATGAATAAATTGCTATTGCAAATCTAACTTAATGCTTTGTTTAAATCATAAATTGAAGTTTATGAATATTTGGTAATTTCAATGATTTTAGGGATTCCTTGCAATTTGTTTTGCACAAGATGATCTGAGCTTCTTCCACTTCATGATGCTCCATGCATGGAATTATGAAAAGGAGTATTATGAGACATCTTCAAGGTTTTACCAATGTATTTCATTTATAATTGTCATTTCAAGTATATCCGTAACAATTTTATGCCAATTTGATCAATTATTGACTGTTAACACTGATTGTCACTTTCAGCATATCATATCAAGGAAACACTTTTTATCGCAATTTCCTAAGCAAGTCCGGATTTTCCCCTCATGCCGCTAAGCGTAGCTTCGCGAAGATAGAGGCCTTGCTATAGGAAGATGTTTTTATTGGGTCTTTGTCATAAAAATGAATCTGTTAGTCAAGTTTTTAAATCATCATTGTTGTATACATCACGCTTAAGTATGAACTTGTGATATAAGTATGAACTTGTGATATAAGTATGAACTTGTGATATAAGTATGAACTTGTGATATAAGTATTTAGATTTCTAAAATTTAAAAATAAGTATTAAGATTTCTAAAATTTAAAAAAAATTAGCAGGCATATTTCCCAGAAAATCATTAGTCAAATGTCTATATGACAGTGATTTACTGTTGTATTACCACTAAAGATAAGATATATTAAATTCTAAATTTTTTCTATAAATCATGTAAACTTCCCAATGGAGCTTTGATTAGATTTTACAGAATTATGCCAAGATGCAGTTCAAATGTTACATTAATAAATTTAAGCATGAAATGCTGTATTCACACTGTGTATAAAGTTTTTAGGTTGCAATTAATGTAATTTTCAAAAATGATATTTTTTGGGCTTTTTTGTAAGCCAATTTTTCAAATTAAACCTCTGTTCTTTTAATCATATTTGTTGATAATTCGTTATGAAAACATTAATAATTGTTCCAGTTTTTCAGTAAGCAGTTCTCCTGCCCCGATGGGCCAGTTCTGCTTACCGGAGGGAGAACTTGGCCACTTTTTTCTGAAATTAAATTTACTCGTTATATATACAGGAAATGGTTTAGAATTTTGTCAAAAAGGAACTTAAAATTATCATAGAATAATTAAGAATGGAAAAAAGTGACTTTGCTCTATCACTTGAATCAGCATAAAAGTAAAATTTAATAAACCACCCAGTTCTCTTTACTTTCCCCTATAATAATGTCTTATCAAGGTCTTAACCATTAGGTCTTATCAAGCCATTTCTGAATCCCATAAATCTTCAATCGTAATGTTTCCCATTAGGGCAGCCGAGTGCAGATGTACTTACATGAGCTGTAATCATCAAAAAAAGAAAGCACCTATATCAGGATTAATGCATACTGTACTTTTTTTACTAGCAAAGCCAATAAATTATAAGATTTGATGAACTCAAATTTCAACATTCCCTTATTCCCGGTACTTTCATAACATACATGGGCAAATGTGCCACGTGCGTTTTCCATGCGAAGGATAAACGCATGGAAACGCATGGTTTTTAGCTAATGATAATGAGGAGAAAACCCCGTGCGTTTATCCAAACGCATGGAAAACGCATTGTGGCACATTTGGCCATGTAGTTAATGCTATGCATAACCACCTGATACATAGTAGCAATTGTGCTGACAATGGGCCAATATTGAGCCAATAGTGCAGACACTGGTTCCATGTCAAATACTGAGCCGATGGAAGGTGCTGTGAATCGAAATAAGAAGAAATTCAACAACTCCTAAAGGATGATGCTTCTCAACTGTTGAGTTCAATTTCTGCCTCTATTTATTCCAATCAAATTTACAGTTAGTTTCATTAAATACGGTCGACTCTAGCTGTCCGTAGCGACCTGTACCTGGCTGTGGTCTAAACATGCTAAAGCCAGCTGCTTCTGTCCACTTCTATAGCTAATAATCGGCTTGCATCTATCACCAGATAAATCTAAACCTTGGTAAATGTAAGAAATGAATCTTATATATCATAAATATGTACTTTTAGATCCGGTTTTGAATAGCCAGCTATTACAGCTTTGTCTAGTTTCAATTTGACGGGCCATTTTAAATGAAACTGACTGTATGTGTTTGGACATGTAAAAAAATATGGCACATGAAAGTGGTCCATGAATTCCAATTTCATACTCGTTTGATAAAAACTTTCGCCAATAAATGACAGCTCTTCGATTAAAGAATTTGATGGGACACAAGCAGCAAAATCAAGACATGGAACAACATCTTCGCTGACAGGTCAGTAATTAATGTTATCCTCAACAATGAACTTGTATCATTATGTCAGGTTCCAGCACATCATGTGTGTCATACAGGAAACCAAGCAAAAGATGAAGACCTTGGTGATCATTATGTGCATTACTTGTCGATAATTAGGTTCCCATTCAATATGCTGTATGACTATGAAATGGTACATCAAAGGAAGCAGTAAATGTAACATTAAGGGAAGAAATTTAATACCATGGTAATTTCAGAAAGATCATCACACCTTAATAATAAAACCTGTTCACACAGGCCTAGAAAAATTGTGTCTGTTCACTAAAATTTCACTGTCTCGTTTGGCACGAGCAGCTCAATGGTTGAGACACAGGCTTCGTTTTTTAACCCTCAGCAAACAAAATCCGAAAAGGGTTTTTGTTATCATCAATGTCCATCCGACGGGCAGATGGACGGGAGGGCGGTGGGCAGGCGGACGGGCAGGGGTAACACTTTAGTTTCCGGAGCAGAACTCTAACACTAATGCACTTACCCTTACGAAATGTTGTACAGTAATGCCTTTTGATGGTCACATTGACATATGTTGAAAAAAATAGAAAAAAATATTTTTTGTTTTGTTTACGGAGCAGAACTCTGACACTTTTGCACCTACATGCTTAAAACTTTGTCATAATAAAAAAAATGGCTAAAAATTGTGTTAAATTTTGTTTCCAGAGCAGAAATCTGGCATTAATGCACTTACCCTACAACATTTTATATGTTATTACTCTATATAGCTTAGTTGTCCATTTTTTCAGTCACATCGACATATCTCAGCTGTTTTTTAAAATATTTGGAGAAAAATGAAAAAACTAAATAAACTTTTCTATTTCCTGAGCAGGACTCACACACTATTTCTTGACCATTTTGACTTTTTTGGACATATAAATGATAATCTCAGTTGTAGATTAGGGAACATGCTATTGTGTTGGTAATTCTAGCGAACTGAATACTCCTTATTCGGCATAAAATCTTTGAAACAGAACAATTAAATGGCAGGAAAAGGATAGACAATACTTTTTATGCTCACTTGGCTATACTCTGAACAGAATGGATTGCTGTTAATAATTAAGATATTTGTAAGGCATTATAACCCACGGGAATACTGTACAAACAATGAAAAAATTCAAAAGTTAAAAAAATAGGACAACTTGGACTATAATTAGCATTGTGTAACAGGCTATGTAGGCCAAGTGGCAATCATCCACATACTATATAAACACTGAAGAAATAATGCTTTTCCAAATTTTGTAAAACATAGGTAAGATATGTTAGTGTGGCTATCACAAGGCACCACCACCAGGCCATATAGAGTGTTACTGTATTAAATTTCATTAGGGTAAGTGTATTAGTGTTAGAGTTTAGCTCTCGAAACGAAAGTGTGTTGGAGTTCTGCTCTGGCAATATGTAACTTCCACCCTCCTGCCTGTGGACGAACACTTTACAATTTAAATGAAGCCTTTGTGCTATGTGGGATTTGCTGAGGGTTTAGCTGCAGCACAGCCTATTTTTAGAATACAACACAATACAAAACAATTACACAATATAGGCCTAATACAAACCAACACATGTTCAGGTCCTAAATTTGATGATTTAACCAGTCCTCTCACAATTTCACACAAACTTTGTTGCTGTTGCATGAAATACAAAATTTCGTCATACTTGGTAAAAATAGTGATTAAAGCTTTCTTGTAGTTTCTTCGAGTTTCCCCGGATTAAGGACTATATATAACAGAGAATCTGGCGAATGCGCATTCTTAGAATTTACTTAAATAGACTCCCCAGAATGACGAGTCTGTTATTTAAATAGCATTCAGTATGCTTATGTTGCCTTTGGAATAGGCATGCACTATTATGCCCATTTTTGAAGTATTTTAATTTAAATTGTATGAAAAAAATAAAATAATTAGAAATTTTAGCACATAATAATGGTGGACTGGTCAGAAAATTTTAAAATATATGTTGAGAGGCTCTGCCTGTAAAAACCTGCAAAAATGCTATACAAGTGGCCGGGGACTTTTCGCAGATTCTGCCTGTTGCCATATTGAGTAGATAGTAGATAACTCATCCCAAAGGCTTATTAGAAACCATTCATATATGGAACCCAAAAATATGACTTATATATCTTATTGGGCTAGACTGCTAGCTGTCATATGACAGTTTGCAATCTGCGAAAAGTCCCTGGCCACCGTTTGCAGGTTTTAACAGGCAAAGCCTCTTGAAGAAAAAAGGGAGGGAGTGAGAGTGCCGAAAGGGAGGGGTAACTACTGTACGTATTGATAAATATATATTTTTTTTTACAAAGTTAGTCAGCTTTTATCTTGCAACTCCCATGCAACCCGCGGGCAACAAATAAAGTTTACATTTGAAATTTGGGGTGCAATAGTGCAATGATATATATATATATATATATATATATATATATGGGGTCCATCTAATTTTTAGAACCAACTAAATTACAAGAAAATATTTGAAGTTGTTGAATGTGACGATCTGAATGAAGTTCAGTGGCATTTAGAATGTTGTGTGGACAGTACTCACAGCAGAGGCGAATGAGTAATACCTATAGTTAATCATATGGGCTTAAATGTCAAAGGTGTAAGAAGAGCTGCTGAAAAAGGTTACCTTGATGCTTGTAAAATATCAAGATGACATTTACTCTGCAAAGAGTGTAATGTTTTAAGTTTCTTCAGTTGATATATGGCATCAGAAATACACTTATGAATGGCTAATTAGAGTAATTATATTTATAATTTACATAATTCATGAATCATAATCACTGATGTTTGATCTCTGTATATACCCAACTGGTTTTACACTGATAATCTGTAGACAGAATGCTGGTCAAAGCAAAGCCCGGATGACTAATTCTAACTTTGGCACATAATATTAAAAGTCATGTTGCATGGGACTCTAACACCCATTGAACAACACTGAAAATGTCAGATCAATTTACCTGCAGAATGTTCTTTGTAAGCTTTTGGATTTTGTAATATTATGCAAGGAAAGCGATAGTTTGAACACATTTGACGTGCAGTTTGGGTTTAAACCAAATTCATCAACTGGTCTTGATTATTATGTAAGAAATGGTGGAAATGTGTTTGCTTTGATAAAGTCAATTATGTAAACTATTTAAATTGTTAGAATTACGTAACTTGAATCCTGTGTATATCCGCTTTTTGCTTTACTGTTAGCAATGGGGTGAAGCAGGGTGCCGTATTAAGTCCGACCTTCTTTACCATGTGTGTTGATCTGTTGTGTAAAAAAAAAAAATCAACTTAGCTGTTTTATAGGTGATGTATGTTGTGATATAATTGGATATGCGGATGATATTTTGTTATTAGCCCCTAAAGTACAATCTTTAGATCTCTTGATCAATGCATGTGAAGCCTATGCCAGTAAATATGACAAAAAAGTTTATTAGTAATAGGAGTCAACTTATGCTATTTGTTAAATGTGCAAAAGACATTAATGTGAAATAAATGGAGAAACTTAAAGTTGTGTCGGAAAAGAAATACTTAGTTAATATCATCTCAAACTGTATTATGACCCACATGTATCTAATTTTAGAAATGTTTTTGGGTGTAAAGTAAATCAACAATACTGTATGAGACTATATGGCAGTAAGTTGAAATATTGTATTATTTTACAATGTCTTATGACACATACTCGTGTTGTACCGTTTATTTATCTATTTTTTTTCTCTCTCTGTTTTTGTTACTTTATTAATAATAAATTCTAAATGTTAAATATAATAGGGGATACATCCACCCTTGGGTAATGGTATTTTGTAAATACTCGGATTTATCCCCTTCCAACACATTATATGTTATTTTTATACATGCTTTTGACACATATACTTGTAAATTAATGTACTTGAGTGTTGGTGAATAATAAAAATGTCTAAATGTCTAAAAACTCCTGTCTACACCATAAGCGGAAAGCAATTAGATGGTTGTGGAATTTACCTTACAAAACACAATGTGCGCTTTTACCGCATATATGTCAACAATATTCTATTAATATTCATGCAGGTTTTTAAATCATCACAGTTGTATGTGTCGCGCTTAAGTAAGAACTTCAGTATATTGCCAACTTCTGTGACATTAGTATTTTGATTTCTGAAATTGTTACGTCAAAAGGTGCTCGTCCAGGTGCAATTGCAAATAAATTTGAGTCATCTAGCCAAGAAAGTGATGTAAGAATGGCAGAACCAATTCGAGAGATGTATATGATGAGAGACAGTTGCATGTTAGAAGATACTTTTTTAGAACAAAGTGATATTTATGTGATTTTATGCTATTTATGTAGTGAATGATGCTTTTTTTTAACAGATTTTTGTCCCGTTTTTAAATTACGCTTGTGAATATTGTATATATATATATTGTAAATATATATGCCTTTAGCATAAATAAAGATGATTGAATCTAATTACCAACTGTCCCAGTAAAACAAAATTGACATAACACTGGCTAATGACTAAGCTGTAAGATAAAACTGAATTAACTTGACAAAAAAAATTATAAAAATGGTTGAAGAAGAACGTCTCTATGTCAGTCCTCCAAGAAACAGTTCAACATGATTTTAAGATCTGTCAACAAATATTTTAATTTTATTGAATCTCAGTGCCATTTATTGTCAGATTTCAGGAATTTAACAACATGAAAAATTTCAATTTGTTAATGTAGGTCAATGCATTCTGGGATGTTTAATGTTAATGGGCCACTTAAATGGTTGTTTAATGTTATTACTCAGATGTCATTGCCTCTTTCTTCCGAATGCTTTTAGGTGTGACATTTTCTGGGCGCATTACCTTTGCTGACGCTCATGAATTTTCCAGACCCACGTTACCATGCCCAGGGATTTTATTTGTTGTCTGGGTAATTGGGGCATTGCTGCAAATAGGTCATCACACAATCTCAGTATTGTATTGAGTCCATGAACCACGTCACTTTATTCACGAAAGTTTTATGCTACCAAAGAATGGCTTTATGATTGGACAGATTAATTCATTTGTGGATGACCATCTCTGGTGACTCCATGGGATGACGTAGTCGAGTGGTTCAGGCGCTTGCCTGCTAATCATGGGGCAGCAGGTTCGAACCCCAATCATGGCATGGAGGACTTGGGCAGCCTCCTGAAACCATTGCCTCATCCCACCCAGATGTAATTTACTTGGCAATAGACCTAAACATCTGCGTTTAATCCCGGGTTGAAGGCTATATACTACCTGGAAATTGAGAAGACTCGATTGACCTGTAATTGGTGTAATAACTCCGGTTAGACTTCAAACTCCATTCACATTTAACCTGTGTGTCTTAATAAATATATTAAATGTGATGGTATATGAAGTTCATTATATAGCAGTATACGTGTATCATTTATAAACATAGAGATGAATTTCAGGTATATAACAGGTGCTATGGTGTGTATCATAACCTTAGATGAGAATTTACAACGCATGCATGTTACACTGGATAAAAATTCAATGTTATTTCAGAAACATGCCATGCAGAGATGTTTTGCCTTGATATTGTTACTTTGAAGTACATGGCTGTAATATTATTATATTGCCATTATTTTATATTAAGTATTCCCATATATGCATTATTATCTGCCATTAGCAGCCATTTATCCAACGTTGTTTTTCAGTATTATTGAATCATACTTTTCACTCCATTTAATTCTTCATCTAAAAGAATTTCTTTTCCCATTTCTAATGGGAAGCTTTCGTCACCTAATCACACTCAACTACATTACGGAATTGAATCCATATTGTACTTTCCGCAAGGCAGAGTGTTTCCCATTTTCATCGTAGACCTTGATATAAAAGCATCACCTCTGTGTGAAGACAATGCCTGGAAGAGAATTCTTCATAATTAAGAAAAACATCCCTTGTGTTTAGAATCTTTTCTAGGTCAAAGGTTAGTATGTTTTTCAGTTAGGTATGCCTGTTCGTAAGTGCATACGAAACACACAAAAAACTCATGCAAAAGCCCCTTCAATTCATTTCAATTTGATTCCTGTAGTGTCACATTCAGCGTGACCATGGACGTTAAAGCCCTTGGCGTGACAGACAAACCAATTCATGACAAGATATAACTAGACATATTTACTAATTTTTTTTGTATTATTTGACTCGTTAATTGCTGTTATTATGCGAAAGAAGGGAGTTTAACATTTTCGTTGGTTATATCTAGGCTGAGATTAGATGAGATAGGATGAGACAAGATAAGACAAGATAAGACAAGATACATCTTTATCTAAAGTCGGTTATCAATGAATAAATGAAATAAAATGGCAACAATATTAATGTTGATATTTCTAAATCTTCAGCATACTTAGTTGATGAAATCAAGTTTCATGGTCGAGTAAATATAATCAAGTTTATTGTTATAATTTGCAAATTACAGAGTGTATGTTATCAAGTCACGCATCACAGACAGTTAGTTTCATAAAAGATGGTTGACTCTAGCTGTCTGTGGCGACTGTGATCTAAACATGCTAAAGCCAGCTGCATCTGTCCTCTTCTATAGCTAATAGTCGGCTCACATTTATCACCAAAAAAGTGTTAACATTGGCAAATGTAGGAAATTAATGTTATATATCATAAATATGAACTTTTAGATCCGGTTTTGAGTACCCAGCAATTACAGCTTTGGCTAGACTCAATTTAACGGACCTTGGCCCATATTTTATATTAAGATGTAAATAACACAGTTGCAATCAGTTCAACATTGCACCTGCTTCTGATATTTAGCTTCAGACCAGTTCTTTAGATAATACAGCAAAATGACATTATCGGCTTTGTGTTGACCAGTGTTGGCTTTGTAGCCAAATGTTGATCTAAATTGACCTGAGCACTATCAGAGCCTCAGAGCACGGGACATAACAGTACTAAATGACATGTGTGATGAGACCCGGATACTTTAAAATCCTGGTGGTGTAGAGTTAAAAGGTGGGTCGGCTTTTTGCTATATGCGTTTCCATAGCAACCATCCTGCTTTATAATGCCAAACACACAACTATTTCTTTCATTGCTTTATTAATACAATGTGGATATATATAATTAGGTCCCCTCAGCCAATGGGAGACATGGATTTGCGTTACAGTTAGCATATATATATATTTGCCATGTTTTGTTGAAAAGATGTATGTCTATTGTACATACATATTTATGATATATTAGACAAATTTCGTACATTTACCAAAGGTTTATATTTTTTCAGTGGTGGTAGGTGTAAGCCGACTATAAGTTAGGAATAGACAGAAGCGGCTGGCTTAAGCTGCTTATAGCTTCAGCCAGAAATAGGTTGCTACAGCTGTCTAGAGTCGACCGTATTTTATGAAACTAACTGTGCGTCCTCCAGTATTTAATTTCCAAGTGAGATCTGTTGGATTGAATATTTTGTGAGAAGACTTGAAAACTAAACTCCAGATGACGTCATGTGGATTCATGACTCCCATTGGCTGACCATTGGCTGACCATTGGGAGTCCTGGAGTTTAGTTTCGTAGTCTAAAAAATCTGTAAATGTTTGTTGTGCAACGTTAATGTTCCATTGAAAACTAATGGACACTTTATAGAGGTATTCTTCCTTGAAGAAACATTTTTACTCATAACCATATAACTATTATATGGTATTTATGTAAGACATTTCCATGAACTTCTACTTAAAAAATATTGTATTTTATTGACTAAACAGACACAAGTGCTGTAATTTACTCCTCCCTTTCCTTCAATCTCTTTTTTTCCTTCTTCTTCTTTGTTCCCTAATTTTAAACTCATTTGGTTAAATAATAACCATATTTACCCTAACCAAGTGTTTTTTGCGAAAGTGTTGTAATTGGATTTTATCTGTCCGAAATAAATTAAGCTAATATTTTTTTCTCCAAAAAAATATAAGGCAGACTGAAGGGCATTGCTATTGTGTTATGCGGTCTGTGATCTGTGTCAAAAAAGAAAGTGATTCAATGGAAGAAGTTGATGTGTCAGAGAGGACACCAAAGTTTTTGACATTGATCTTGGGTGAATGCACTGGAAGGAAATTCTGGCACACTGCGGGGGCGTCACCATTGTGTGGTTTGGATATATATCAAAACAGCAGGCCTTTATCTTTCTAAATGTTTGTAAAATTTATACCTGGAATAACATGGAGGGAATAAGTCCAGAGAAGTCATAACCTAAAGTAGAGGAACATAATATGTTGACCCAACAAACTCATTCAGACCAACTCAATACACCCAATTTATTTGAAATCACCTTGAGAACAGATGATAACTTAATATGGCAACTAACATTTGTAGTTTACAGGATACATGTTCTATGAGATGAAGGCTTAAGCTTAAAAAGGCTTTTAGTCTGGATGTATACCGAAGGAAAGGGAGAAAAATCACGCTCCATAATATCGGAGATAATGAGGCATTCCAAGCCAATGATGTATGATTAAAGGAAGTGATGGCAATTAGAAAAGCTACTTTGTAAGATCAGACTAACCAGAAACACCACATAAGGACCTTTCATTGCATCTGTGACTAAAGCTCGAAAATGATCAGGGCCTCATGATTGTCATATCGGAATCTATCTGAGAAAGAACACAGATAATAAAAAGAGAAGACATGGCAATGAATCTGCATAATTAGATGTACGATACCCTCGTTTAATTCCCTGGTGGCCCCATCTCAATGTGTGAAGTGTTGTGCTGGTAATGAAACAAGAACTTGCAGTAAGCCCAAACATGAAACGGATGATCTTATTGCGTGGCATTTCCTTTCGCCTTTTCCTGACTTCACAGTACTGCATGCTCATTTTCCTTGATTCAATGTCATAAATGTCATAAAAAATTAATACTTCTGTGGTTTGTCTCCTTTCTGTTATTGTAGCTATTTGCTTGCAATATTCATAATTTGTAATCAGACCAAATTAGGAGTTACTGTCGAGTCTGCTGCAGAAAGAACTCAAGACTGAAGTAAAGTTGGCCGCAGTGCCCTTTATTGGCAAAACCCACAAATACAAACAATCATACCACAGTCACACAGGACAGACAGGACAAGACACAACATGAAACAGAGACAACTGTTCTGGACCTGCTAGAAGTGCTACGAACAGAAACAGTTGCCTTAGCTTATATACAAAAGGATGTGTAAGCAACAAACAGACTAGGCTAAATATAGAGAGGAATACTCACACCTCAGTGGATTACAAGGGCTTTTAGAACTGGCTGAGAGTGGTCATTCAATAGCCCAGATAGTGGGGATTCCCACAAATAGAATAGAGAATAAACCAATAAAGTATCTGCCTAACTCAACCTATCTTAATCTTCCTATAACTAATAATGAGCACAAATGAATGGAAAGAAATGAAAATTTGCACTGAAAGTTACTTTTTTCGTTGGTACGGTATATTATCAGATGAAATTCTGAACAATACAAATAATCCGGATAGAGCTTAAAGTATCAATTTGATAAAAGCCAAATATAAGTTCCAATTTTCTGTAAGGTCTGTATGAAATTCTATCAACAGAAAATCAAAACTCACCGATATCAGCAATGTAATATTTAGAAAGAACGGTATTGCATATAAAAAATCAACCACTGAAACTTGAAATTGTTTATGGAAATCAGAAGCGACTTGACGGCACTTGACGAAGATGACTGTGTCAGACAGAAAACTACACTTTATTGGTCAGCTTAGCAGCTTAGCCCAGTCTACAATAAAAATAAAAATAAACTTGCGAAGTTCCTGACATAAACTCGGTTTACTGCTTGGTATATTGCAGACAACAAACAAAATGAGACAAAATGCAAATGAGACAAGTTGAAAAACCTTCATGAAGTGAGTTGGTGTTGACCTCGCTGACACTTTAACAATCACTGTCATTGCCCAGGCAAAGTGGAGAACCAGTCACAATAGCACTTGACGCTAGTCAGAGTCACTACAGCTGGACTTCCTGTTCAAACGTGCTGCAACTGATGGGTTGTAAGTTGTGGGCCTACTGATAAACCTTATGTAAAATCGATACAAACTTACACCTGTTGGTTGCAAATATTTTGTCTGTCATAACGCATCCATTATCCGACCTCACGTCCCAAATGCATACACTTAATAATGCATACATGAACAAAGACTGTACATTATGACATCATATAGCATACATGTGCAACATTTTCATTTAAAGGTCAAAGTCAGTCTCGACCAGACCACAATTGCAATAAGTAGAAACTCAGGAAAAATGATAGATATAAGAATGCTTGAAACAGTGATTACATCTAAAGAGAGCTTGGAAAAGTAGTTACAAAATCTAGAGACCTTGTAAAAATACAGAAACTTTACTCTTTTCATGATCTGATGTTCAACTCCCCTGGGGCAGTGCTCATCACATATTTCACAATTTGGATGGAGAAAGACATTGGTTCTTGCTCCAGCAACTTGTTCATGGAATCTGTCAGCATGATGAAATAAAAATGGTTATCAATGTGAAGGAGATACATCATTTTTAACAGTACTGTACAGCAACTGTGCAAGTGTCTCTTTAGATTACATTACATGTGATTACATAATGTGATCTTATACAACATGACCTAACGTTCGATATTTCCATTAATAAGATCAGATTCAAAACAAGATCGTTAATTCTACTAGTACAAAAGTAACCAATTGATCACAAATCACTTAATTCTGGTGAAAGGTGACAGGGAAGTGATACTGGGACAAATGTATATGCATTGAAAGTAAGTACAAATCACTAATCTATAAATGGTATGATAATATAAGAATAAGTACCTATATTAGTGACAATAGCAGCACCTGGACATGTTTTAAGTCCAGATATGTACAATTAAAGACATGAACAATTAAAACCAAATGATTTCCTTGAAAAATGCACATCTTGCTGGTATTCAACAAGCCACTAATGCTGCCCTGAAATAGCATGTCTGTGGATTCTGCATGGAAAAAAAAATTTTTGGAAAGAAAAATATACATATATGAAATAGATAAGTTAGCATGATCTGCCAATCACCCATTCCTTTGACAGGCATAATTTTTGCAAAATCCACAAGATTTGCTGATATTCGGTGGGCTCCTAATGCTGCCCTGAATTAGCATTTCTGTGGATTTTGCCAAAATAAACAAAGATGTTACATGATCAACCAATCAGCTGCTCCTTTGACAAGCAAAACAACTTCTTACTGTTCAGGTGTCGCCATATGTACTAAGGTAACGATTTTTAACATAGAAAGAAACCACTTTTGCTGTGACTATAAATCTTACTGATGATAGATTGAGATGTATTGTTAAACATGAATGGTATTTTAAAACGAAGACAGGTTTTACAGAATGTTTAACCGAGGGAAGCTAAAACATTATTTGAGTGCCATGTACTGTATCTATGATTTGAACTGTGTTTAAAACATTGAACTAAAATGAGGAGGAAGAAGATCAGTTTCAAGTTTGTAGCAAATTGAGTTCATGCAGTGCACATATAGGTGGGTGGCTTTCATCACTTTGAATTGCTTGAATAATAATTCAGTGTGACAATTGTAATGGTTTCCTGTAATAATCCGCATCACCGTTTTCTTCAACTTTACAAGCTGCTCAATTTGGGGTCCCCATACCGATATCCCATAATTAAAATGTGATAAAATCAGCTAAAAGTATTTTCTGTAGTAAGTAGTTCCTAAGGCGGTATTATACACCAATAACCTTTGAAATTTTCTGAGAAATTGAGTTCAAGATGCTTATTCCAATTCATACTTTTGGTTAATAACGAATCCCAGAAAATTTAATTTTATTAGACTCAGACTCATACTGGACATTATTATACATTACAACTTGACATTATTATACGTTACAACTTGACATTATTATACGTTACAACTTGACATTATCATACGTTACAACTTGACATTATTATACGTTACAACTTGACATTATTATACGTTACAACTTGACATTATCATACATTACAACTTGACATTATCATACCTTACAACTTGACATTATTATACTTTACAACTTGACATTATTATACGTTACAACTTGACATTATTATACGTTACAACTTGATCTGATATTATTGCATGCTGTGAGAGAGATATTATTGGTTAGGGTGCATTGATGTCACAACTTATTAAGATAATCCAAAAATTATTCCAAAATTAAGGCAGAAAATTAATTTAGCAATATTACACAACTCATCCTTGTTATCTCTCTGAAAAACATTATTCAATGCATAACATTGCACATCTGGACACAGTTATCTTAATGTGCGCTTATTATATTAATCAGGATGTTATCTTGCAAAACTAATTAGCGCAATGTGGAGTCACGTGAACAGACAATGCAGGAGTGAAAGGGAGAAATTGTGGCTGAATTGGACCAATGTGTACATTGCTCAACACTGAAAGTCTTGCTGCCAAGAAAATTGGCGAAAAAAACTTGTTTGAGGGACTGCCATCACCAATGTGAGTCCTGGATTTACATGACGTCCTCTGGAGTTTTGCTTCCAAGTCTATGAGATTGATTTCCAAGTCTATGAAATTGGCTGTAAGACTTTTTGACTTGTTCCAGAATAACAACCGCCCCCCCCCCCCCCCACCCTCCTCATCCCCCATAGCCAACAGTCTACCAAGTAAGACAAGACAAGTAAGACAAGACAGTAAGACAAGTAAGACAAGTCACGTAAGACATGTAACTACTCAGACCACAATAAGCTCATGGATGGGCCGCATTAGACAACTGTCTAATAGCGAAGTTAAGCTGGAATGTGACTAACTTCGGCAGAGATTTTCAGTGAAGTGATATTTTAGGGGGCAGTATACTTTACCTGCTTTGTATGGCATATGATGCTTGCTGTACCAGCTCCAAAATTTACATTAAAAACCTTCTCTCTCTTCCTCTGTTAGAAAGATGCTTTGCTTTTAAGATGCACTTAGCCTAATAATGTTAAGGGCTAATTAATGTACTACTCCCAGACTAGAGTTTGTCTAATCCACCTTAACTTAAAGGCCATTTAATGTCTGTAGTCCTGACATGTATAGCGCAAAACAACGTGAAATAAATTTTTATCCACTCCTCATGAGAAACCTATTTTAATTTAAAAGGCTTTAATAATACATGTATCTATTTTACATTGTCCATCACTCTAACGTATTATGTCACTTAATACAAAAAAGAAAAAATAAGAAAAAAAGACATTAGTGTAGTTATCATTCACTTTCCATGTTTTATCATTTAGGTGTCATGGCCCTAGATTGTGTGAAGCTCAAGCAACTTTAATGGTGAGCTGCATCAGAAGCAGATGTAATGATAAGATGGTCAGGCTTGGAATCCACATCCAGTTACACTATCATACATTACTTCAATATGAAAATTCCTTTATATGAGATCGGTGGCTACTTTTTCATGACTATATCTGTCATCTTCCCTCCCTTTAAAAACTCTTCGACCCCTCTGCTTTTAAATTTAGGTTTCACAAGGAGGTCCTCTTGGGAAATAACACTCCGACATCTGACTCTATACCCTTGTACCATTGATGGATCCCTAATGCATTGGTGTCCTCTGGGAACCCGTAAATGTCAAATGTGATATATCACAAGATTTCAACATACCCTAGGTAATGGGTATCTCATAAATATTCACCATATAGGCCTAGTAGATGCCGTAATATTGCTTTTTTCACAATCCAAAAACTTCATTAGCTGAATATCTTATAACCTACAATGCCATTGGATCAATGTAATGGTCAAATAACATTCTATAGATCACTCAGTTTACATATTATATGGAATGACTCTCAAATTAATTACCTTTTTTCTGTAATCTTAAACAAGCAAGCCATCTTAGCACAGTACTTGAAAAGTAAGAATAATTTTAGTAAAGCTTTGAAAGCCATTGGAAGCCAGAATAATTACCATAAATCGATACTAGCTTCTAAACTTTTGAACTTTCTTTTGGACATTCTGTTTGACATTTCTAATAACTGACCTCCATATGCATGCAGCACACACTGTTCGTGAAATGTCAATTGTGAGGGATGGACTGGCAGAGTTAGACTTTACTTCTAATGAAGTTAGATCAAGTATTGAGGACATTAATCTTTGCATTTGTATTATTGTAGTATAAACCATGTACTGCAATAGTATACCAAGAGTATGAATAAAGATGATAAATATATAAATGTAGATATTTTTGACTAACAGGCTTACTGGCTTTGCAGCATGAATAATCCTAAGTCAAGGGGGGGGGGGGGGTGGGTATGGTCAGTCCTTCAAGACATCTCAATCTCTGACACAGAATACAAATATAAAGTCTTAGTAAATACAATTCCCATGCTGTGTACCACTACAACATGTTGCTGTGCATATCCGAGGAGCATACAACAATGGCCATAGAGAGAGCATTTCATGGAAGCAGCCATTAGCTATACCTTACTTCCAGGAAAGAATCATTTTCTGTTATTTAGAGATTGGTTTTCCAATTGCATCCGGCGGATAATTGACAGGACCGGTGGGCAATTCGTGGAAAAAGCCAAGCAAGAGGTGTTCAGGACGTGGACCCCAGTAAATTTGCTGCCATATCACAATAGTATCATATGGTTTCGTAATCTGTCATTGGTTAATTTATATTACCATGATGCTAATTAAGCGAACTAAACTGGCAATTATTATAATCTGAATAACGGCAGCCGAGGATCAATTTCACCGAAATTCCATTCGTTTCGTCAGAGGCCATCCAAGTTATTCACATTTCCTGGAATAACTCATTATCGGTGAATTGGAGCTAATACTAATGCCATTGTATTATTCAGTCCAAAGGGCTAAGTAGTATTGCAGAATAACAGATTAATGGTGGGGTCTTATTTAAAGTCCCATACATGTAGGTTTATGGTAGGGTGTTTGGGGTCTGTTTTGCTAACACAACATACATCCTCCCCCCCCCCCCCGGAATAAAAGGGTTTCACAAGTCAGACATGCACGTACTTATGATAAGCAATTTAGATCCCAATAAGCTAGATTACAATGTTTCTTTTTTAAAAGAATGACCTCTGAGTCCTTAGCAATTGTTGCTAACTTGGTAGATCTTTTTGGCTAAGAGGGAGTAGTTGGTCTGGGACAAAAATGTCTACTAAAGTTTAGTCGCTTTTACTAACTTTCTAGTCTGTCGTAATTTCGTTGCACTAAGACTCAGCGGAGTTTTGAATGTCACGTTGTTTAGACTCGTCTTGGTGTTAAAAATCTAGTTAATAAATAATTGATTATGTGGTAAACGAGTCTTACAAAAGTATGTGGTTGTGTGATATTTCAAGAACTGAGATGGCAAATTGCACTGACATTGTCTCACATATCAGACAAAATCTTCTAATGTAATAAAGTAGACCTCCATGAAAACGACAAACTAGAGATTGGTCTGCTTATAGGTCGATTAAAACAATGATAGTAACCATTACTTGCAACATGAGCCTAGTGCAAAAATAATGAAGTCAAAGTGACATGTCTCAGGCGTTATAATTTGCATTTAATCCTTAATAATACGCTAAAACCTCCTTTCTAAAATGTTGGTATTTGGTTTAAATTGTAAGTATCAGTATTTCATACTTTCCTTAGTTTACTACAGGAAGAAGTTCGTGGATCTGTTGTATTGTAATAATGTTTCACAACCACCGAATATTCCTGCAGACAATTTCAGAACATAGGCATTTTGGGCGTAACGCTCGGGGCACCATTTTTCTTGTCTTGTTGGGCTCCCTGTAAACATAAGAAACTTCGACAACAGTCTGAAAAAGTATTACCAGCATATAATACCATGATTTTATGCTATTATCTTTTTTCTAATGGATTAATACATTATAAAAATCGGAGTTATAAATGGAACCAATTTGAAGATGTGCTCTCTGAAAACGGTAAAAAAAAAGGTCATTTTTCTGCTGTTCATTTGGTAGATAAGTTAGATATAAATAACAACCGTAGCATCAGTCGTTCAGATGTATTTAATATAAGAATAAACATGATATCAAAGGCTTCATTATTTTTGCACTGGGCCTTATGTTAATCATATATACCACCGTACACCATAGTTTGTCTATCACTTATGCAATAAGTATTAATATTTCTTATAATACGTAAGGGAATAATGCAATTTCAATGTTATCAATATTTTTGCTGTAGACTGATGAATGGAAAGATTGAACAATTAATCATTCAGTAGCTACAAGATGAAAGTTATTTCCCAAATGAACAACCCTGCAAACACAATTAGGTTGTAACATTCATGTTAGAACATTTAACTTATGTTGTCACAACATTTTAAGTGAGGACCCTCAATTTTTTTTCAAATATATTCCCAAAAATGATTGCCAGAATACCTCGACAACATTCAATATTGTAGAAAATGTTGTCACAAGGTGATAACATGGACTCCCAAAGCATATCAGCAATATTTGAGATAATATTCCCCACAAATGTTAACAAAATATCAATACAACATTTAAATAACATTATATTAATATATGCAGAACATATTGTTACATAATGAAAGTGTGGACCCTAGAAAAGCCTGCATAAACATTATTGATGATATTACCAAACAAACTTATCAACATAACTTCACAATGTGAAATACATTATAAAATATTGTAGCAACATACCTACAATATGTTTTTGGTATAATGTTTTAAAAATATTTTCCCCAATATTTCATGTAAAATATGATGATAACCTTTTTTGCTGTTTGTAGGGAAATTATTAAATTTAATAAGTAAGACAGATGACAAATTAAAAATCAATGTGATTTCGAATTGAATGAGCAAATTAGGTAGAAAACTATATACCAGAACTGGAATTACATTAATCTGCAATAAATGTAATTCCCCTTACTAAATGTGTACAAATTAATGTCAACAATAGCTTACCGTTATATGGCACGTTATCTATAACTAATTATCTCTGGGGGTAATTGAAATGTGTTATATCTTGTAATTCAAATCTCAACTTCACTATCTGATAAAAGTAAACCTTCTTGTAAGAATTACCAATTAATCATTCAGTGAATTTAATTTCCCAAATGAGCAAGTAATTATCTCAATAACATTAGCCTGTAAAAACCTTGCATTAGAAGGTTGCCTGTCTTTTGATAATTTTCTTTTCATCAAAATTGCCCAGTGGCGTATTTAGAAATTTGTTAAGCCACTGACAAGCCGAATCCAGAAATAGTAGCGAACCCGGAAAGCAAATTTTTCGCATTTGGATACATTTCGAAACGAATTTTTATAAGAAAAGAAGAGAAATTTGCATCTATATACATTTTCGACCATCAATTTTCACAAGAATTGCAAGAAATTGATCCAATTTTGGCCCTATATTGCTTGTTTTCAAGGCCCTATTAATATGCCACTGCGCTGCAATTGCCATTTTTCATGGACTCATAGTCACAGAGAAACACCAGAAGAAAAAAATAAAATGAATATGTTACAGTTCTGTCCATTTTGTGTTGAGTAAAAAAATAGAAAAACTTGTGGGCATTAATTTTGAAGCAAGAAAATGTGCCTCTCTGTCAAATGTTTTCTTGGTGCCTTTGCCAGGTTGACAATGTCACATGGAAAGGTACTTTTCCCTGAGAATTAAAAAAAGACGAATTTTAACTCACCGGAAATGGATCGTTAATAACATTTCTCTGTTTCAATAATTTCCTAATGAGCTTGAATGCAGACAACACAACTAATGCACTTGCCGTCATCAGATAATGCCTGAGTTTATCCAATTGGCCGAGGGGCGGGGTACAAGAAAGTAATTGTGACCATGATAGGATAGGATAGGACAGGACAGGATAGGACAGGGCAGGATAGGATAGGACAGGATAGGACAGGATGGGATAGGGTTAATTTCATTAAAAACGGCCTATTGAACCTAGACAAAGCTAGAAAACCTCTACTATATACGATGCTATCTGCGACTAAACAGAACTTTCTGGCTATAGCTGGCTACTCAAAGCAGCATCTAAGCATAAGTTGAGAGTTATGCATATTTGTCTCTTTTTATTTTTTTTTAATATGCATATCTATTTATGACTTATTAGATATATTTCTTACATTAACCAGGTTTATTATTTTTTTCATAGGTGGTAATAAACCCAACTAAAAGCTAGGAGTATACAGAAGTGGCTGACTTTTGCCAGTTACAGCTACAGCCAGGAATAGGTTGCTGTAGCTGTCAAGAGTCGTTATTGTTGCCCGCATTTGAAGAATATTTAATCAATCCTTTCGTAATGATGGACGACCACTTGAAATTATGCTTTTAGTGTACACAAGCGTTGTGTTGTTGTTCGTCCATCGTTTTCAATGAAGACTACGACAATCAAGTGTTTGGGTCAGTCCTGAGGTCAGGTGGCTGATGTTTGCTGCGAAATATTCCCATTGCTCCCTTTCAGTACTTAGGCTCTAATGTGATGACACAAGTTCACCAAACAGCAGTTTCTTTGGATGCAGTTATTAGCCATCCGCACTATGTGTACTGCCCATCACCTCATTGGAATTTATTTAGTTGTTTTGCGCATGCCTACTGTTAATTATTCAGGACTACCTGGCGTACTGAAGGGTGAGTTTGGTGTTAAGGGTAATGCAAAGGCGTTGCTGGCCTTCGCAATTCGGCTCTTCAATTCATTGTCTATATGTTAATGTTTCTGGAAAGCCTACTCCCCAGATATAATAGGTGAAATTATCCACATCATTCAGTGTGACATTGTTGATGGAGATGTGAGGCTGCTGGTATGGTGTGCCGGGAGCAGGCTGATACAACACTGCAAAATGGTCCATGTTGGCTTGCATACTACGTTCACTCATGGACGTATTATACGTCCATGGTTCACTCATGGAATTTAACGTACAGTCATCAGTAAATAAGAGGTCCCTGAGAGTTGTCATCCTCACTTTTGTGGCTGTCTTCAGTCGACGCAGATTGAAAAGTTTCGCAGCATGGCCAAGAACATCATTCTAAATAAAGTTGGTGCAAGTACACAACCTTGTTTTTACCCCATTTGTTACAGTGAAGGATTTGGATGTTTCCCCCCATCATCCTGTACTGTGGCTATCATGCCATCATGAAACGGTCGAACAATTGGGATGAATTTTTCAGGGCATCCAAATTTTCCCATACTTTCTACAGTCCCTCTCTGCTGTGTACCAGTGTCAAATGCCTTGGTAGGTCCACAAAGGTAATTCAATTGACGGGCTGCAAAGATCATATCCACTGTGCCACGCCCGACACAAAACCCACACTGACTCTCTGGGAGTTGGCCATATTCTCGAGATGTGTGATGAGGCGATTGAGCAGGATTCTGGCCAGTATTTTTCCAGCTATGGAGAGCAACTATGCCATGATGATTATCGCAGGCTTGCCTGTTGCCTTTTCTCTTGTATAGATGGATGATGTTGGCATCTTTAAAATCTTGAGGCAAAGTATTTTGCTCCCACATGTCCAGGAAGATATCATCCCAGCTTTGTAGAGTTCCCCAGTGATAGCATCAGTACCTGGTGCTTTCCACTGGACAGTTGTTTGATGACCTTCTGTGTTTATTGGAGGTTAAGTGGTGAATCTGGATGGTTTGTGGACACAAAGGCATACCTGTAAAAATCTTGAATTTCGACCTTGTGCGGGAACTAGCATTTTAATAAACGTTTGCCACAGGAAATACACCTACTCTAGGTTTAGAATACCTCTTTTCTATTGTCCCGCACTCAGATATGGCTGATTTCTTTTAATCAATTCCTGTGCCATTTTCGAATTCACATTTCGTTGATAATGCATGACAGCCATTGACGCCTAGTTCCACCAAAACTCGCTAGAGGGCTACGGCGACATGTCGGAGCTAACACAAATATATACGTTTTTATTGACAACAAGGCATTAAAAAACAGATACATGTGTCATCTCGGAAATAAAACAACTACAAACATCTACCTAAATGAAAATAAATTACATTCTCTAGGGTTTCAGTCACACAAGAACACATAAAATTAAAGTACAAATTTTCCAATAGTGCATTCACAAAGTAACATTTAATAACTGACAAAGATCATCCTAAGCAAAATTAAAATCATAATTAAAAACTTTGCAAATAAACTTACATAGCACCCCAAAACCATGGCCTGGTAGGCCCAGAAGAGCACCAATAATACAATTTGATAAAATTATAAGATTTACAGATTATTCAAATGCAATGGTGCAGATAGATATCTAATACTTTAGCTTGTAGAACACTGGAATCATGTGGAAATGGAATAATTAACTTATTTTTATTGTTAAATTGAAAAAAAACAACGATCTTGACAGAGCTATTTTCATATTAATTTTATCATCCAGTAAGGGTCATTGACAATGGGAGTGGCACTTCTTAGTATTTTCTTTGCCAGTGGCGCTACTGTCATGTGACTGCTGGGGGCGTGGCAATGATGAAAGCATGAACGAGCGAATATAAATTTTTGAAAATGCTTTTTAAACGATGTTTCCAATGACTTTTGAATATTTGAGTGCGCCAAGAGACAGTTTAGTCCTCATGTGGAAAATGAAGAAACGAGGTATGCTACAGTATTTATTGAGAAAACTATCGCATAAATGTCAAATTCCAAGAATTTCTATGCAAGACTAGCAAGAAAGTCCCTACATCGCATAGATCTAATGCAATGTAGCTTGGTTTCTGGCTACTTTCAACATAAAAGACCTTTGAATTGTGCTTGTCTGGAACTGAATTTCATCTGCTTTTCGACTTTGCCTTCCATTTTCGAAGCTTAGATTGTACCAAAGAATAACTACCAAGAAGCGTCACTCCCTATAATTCACATTGTAAACGCCTGCGCCTCCTTCTCCCAGCATGCATTGCGTGCCGGAGTTCTATAACGCCCCTAGTGGATAATAAAATTCATTCAGAAACTTTCAGTCAAGTGCGTAGATTTGCCAATTTCACATGAACAACACAATAAAATTTAATTTCCACATTATTTCATTGTCAGAATGACGCACTGAGCTAAATGTTTACTATATGTATGAGGTAAACTAACACCAAAATGGCATATGACGTCATAATCGGTCAGTATGATGTCACAATTGTACCGATTGTACTCTGTTTATGATGTAATCAGCTCGGTTAACAATGTGCTTCCTTTTCCCTTTAAGCATAGCGCGTCCTACTTACGAGAGTGCGGGTTCTTGATACTTATTATTCTTTGATTGTACCTCCTAGCGGATGTTAGCAAATGCTGATCTCTTTGCTGGAGAATTGGGATCATTTTGGAGGAGTCTGTGGAGGCGGTGCTTGTAGGGCCTAAATGCTTGAGGGCTGTAGCATACACTGTATCCCTAAGTTTGGTCCAGTGTTCCTCAATGGTGTCATGTGTGGCATGTAGGTTTTCCAAATTTGCATTCAGATCTTGACGTAGTGCTAATGTGATTGTCTCACATTTCAATTTGTATACGTTGTGCATTGAGTCTCTTGTTAATCTTTTTGCCTTGAGGTCATATCATTTTTTCTATGATGATGTAACCAATGACATGCCAGCGTTTTGAGCGTGGGTGCATCCAGGATGTTATGTTGCGTGTAGGTAGATGAAAGAATGTGTTGGGGGATGGTTAGGTCATGCATTTTAGTGTACACAAGTAGTAAATATATTATGGTAGTCGACTTATAGACCTCAGCAACAACTTACCAGCAAGGCATCATGATGAATTAATTCAACGTTTGTTCTTCCCCTCAGCAAATAAGCAGGGGGGGGGGGGAAGATAAAAAAAGCAAACAAACATAAAAATTTCTTTAGACATAAAGCAACTTTTTCTGAACTCATCAATGAACCTGCAGCTTTTAGCTCATATAAATGGGAGGTGATACCACTGAGCTATTTCCAGGTTTAATTAATCAAAATTGCATTAACAACACTCCTTACATGTTGTAATAACCTAATTACCCAGAAAATAAATTTCCAAGTTAGCAATATTTTCAGAATAAATTATCACATTTGCAATGACATTCCATGCAAAGAATGTCACATCCAAAAAAAATTAAAATGGTGACATTAAAATCTAAGCAACGCTAATAAACAACCATTTAAGTGGCCCATTGACATTTTTAAATAATCCCGTCACAACCTTTGCAAATTCGTCATCATTCATACAAACACGTTCTGGTTTGGATAACTGAAAATAGATCAATTACGAGAAGTGCAGCTTGAAAAAAAGGCTCACGTTTGGACTAAAACTGACAGTATTTATGCTCTTTACAGCCAGTTTCAAAGTCTTGGAAACTAATCTCATAGACTTTGAAACTAAGCGCCAGATGGTGTCATGTGAGTCCAGGACTGTATTGGTTGAGACTCAGATGGTGTCATGTGAGTCCAGGACTGTATTGGTTGAGACTCAGATGGTGTCATGTGAGTCCAGGACTGTATTGGTTGAGACTGGGGGAGTCCTGGATTCACATGATGTCCTCTAGAATTTTGCTTCCAAGTCAATGAGATTTGTTTCCAATCTTGAAATTGGCTGCAAACCAATACAACCTGATATCATGACGTTTCGGACATCATATCAGTGTCCTTATTCACACGAAAATGACTTGACTTCTGTTAGCCATGTTGTTCACACTTTGCTGCTGTTGTGGTTTGGCCAGTGCATGTGTAAGATGCTGTCTTCCTGGGGCCCCCTCCTCCGCCTCTCATGTGAACAAGGACACTGATATGATGTCCGAAACGTCATGATACATGAAGTACAAAAGCGGGCATCACAGCAATAAATAATGTATAAAATAGATCTATTATATAGTATACTTATATATATAGTATAGTAGTGGGGGGCCTAGCTCAGTGGTATATATAGTATGTTTTACACAATCAGTCTGTTGAAAGTACCAATCTCCCAATGAGCTTGTAGATTATCAAATTTAGTATTAACTCTTGAATTTAGAACAATAATTATCACTGGCTTCAATTCCTAGACTGAAGGTTATTAATTTTCATCTGGCTCAGAATTATCATGAGTGCTTTATGATGTAACCTTGAATGGCTTTACTTGCTCAAGCTTGACTATCCTTTAGCACTAGCTCAGTAGACCGTCCATTTTCAAACTGTGTGAAGTAACATTTGTTATTTGTTTAATTTTCGTCAAATTTCTGTGGCATATTTTTTGATAGGCCTATGCCATGTTAGACTGAAAATCCGAAATGATAGCTCCATACCCTTTTTGATATCTGTAGTGCCTTTAAAATTCATGTCAGAATTTGTGTGCATACAAATGCAGCAGACCACAATATGAAATACAAGATCCTCGCTATAAATATTAAAATAATGATTAAGTATCTCCGTAAGAAAGTTCACGTGGGTAATAGCTTAACATGTACATAATTGTATAATACAATTAGGTATATATGTATAGTTGGTTAACCATCCAATTATTGTTATATAACATTCATTAAATGTTATGCAAGGATTAAAATCTGTTTAGATGTCCATATGATATCCATCCTTGCATTATAATATCAAAGAATAATTGATTGCCATCCCAAAATTTATACCTAATACATATTGTAAGTACTGCATGAAGCTTGATTTCTCACTTCTGTTGAAGCAATTTGGTGTCATCCTGTCTTTAAAATTGCAATTTTAGGTAAAATTATCTTATAAATTACACATAATATACCAACATGTTGACATTATGTTATGATTACCAAGATCATCAGACAAAGAAACCAACATAATATATGTCTCTTTTTAAGTTAAATATACAAATTAAGCAATTCACCTGTACTAAGTTAGTGAAACAGTCACCTGATGCCCAATGGAACCTCTCATTCAGAACTAAAGAAAATGACACAAATTGACTTCAATCAGATGTGATTGCCAAGAATGTAGAAAGTCACTCAATTTACTTAAAGTTAAGCCCACATCTTGCATCTCAGGTATTCAGTAGAGTATTCAGTATTCCTGTCTGGCTGGCATTTTCCATCTCTTGCCCACTGGTTCTGCCAATTACCAACCAGATGCAAATGGATAACCAATCTCTTGATAGCAGAAAATTGCTGTTTCCTGGAAATGAGCTAGCTGCGTCAAAACAGCTCTCCCAAACCGTAACAGCTTTCCTGCAAATGTTGGTCCACAATGCACATTTCTATGCAACTAGGCTGTGCGCTGCAGTACTTTAGTCGTAGGATTACTTCTACACATGACAAGCGGGTTAAATGCTTCATTATTTGTGGCTTTCTATAGTTTTATATATAGTGTTTACATATACATAGGTCATTACAAGGTAAGAGCAAGGGTTTAGCTCAATGGTAGCACACTGGGCTGGCAACCACTGGAGTGCTGGGTTCGATTCCAGCCCAAGTTGGACGGTTGCTACATCCTTCGCCTCATTGCCTTGGCACCTGCCTGTCCCTATCAGCCCTATATCTGGTGCAAAAATATGGGACGTACACCCATTTTACCCACCCACCTCATTACAAGGTTATATCACATGATATGATGGTACAAAATGTGATGCTTTTGTTTTGTCTAATTAATCTAATTTTTTTAAATGCATTGATCTTGAGATATTGTTTATCAAAATATTCCATTAATAACACGTTGTTTAAAATTGAACAAACTTTTTGAATGGTTAACATGTGATTTCATTAACGTCAATAAAAACCTCTCAATTTTGATGGTTGCTTAATTTTTACAGCATTGTGTACTTATTCATATGTGTATATTTATGCATCAAGTTGTCCATATATGTTCTCAAGAAAGTGATTCATCAACACAAAAAAAAAAAGGTCACATTTTGTATTTCTGTCAAGCATGCCCTAAGCTCCAGGGAGAGAAACATTAGCATGCAATAGGAACTTTTGTATTTTGAAAATGCAAGGCTTGGTATTTTCGTTATCCTGATGAGCAGACATGCTAAGTGCTGTGCGTATGTTGGGCCAGTTTGCTATTGGCTACTGTAGATATCTAAACAGTACAGAGGAAAATGTATTCGAATTGAACCTATGTTTTTAGGTTTGGGCTAACCTTTGGGCTACCATCAAGAAAATATGGGGACTGCCCATTAGTCCGACAGCCCATTAGTCCGACGCCTCAATAGTCCGACAGTTCATTGGTCCGTCAGTTCACTGGTCCGACAGTTCACTAGTCCGACAGTTCATTAGTCCGACTATGTAGTAGGCATATATATTGATCATTTTTGTTGATGTGTTATTATTTACATGCCTATCTATCTTTTTATCTATCTATCTACCTATCTATCTATCTATTTATCTATCTACCTATCTACCTATCTCTCTATCTATCTCTATATCTATCTATCTATCTATCTATCTATCTATGTATTTATTTATCTATCTATCTATCTATCTACCTATCTATCTAACTATTTATCTATCTATCTATCTATCGATCGATCGATCTATCTATCTATCTATCCTAGCTAGCTAGTTAGCAAGCTGTATGTGTAATGCGTTATGTAATTCATAACAGACAGTTTTGGAGTGGTAATTATTTTCTTCCCTACATCTACCAAATCATGGTTTAATTAAAAGTCAAATTTGTTGAAAATCTGACGCCCAAAGAGAAATGTGAGGTATGCTATGCTTAAAAAAGTTATGGATGAAATAAATTGTGGAGGTAATCTGGATCATATTAGAACTGGATCGTAGATTTGGAAGACTCATCCAGTATACATAATTAATGCTAATGGCCTAACAACCTATGTTATTTCAATTTTTATGTTCAAATGCCTGAAGTTAATAGGTGGTATAGATCAAACGATGAATCTTTAACCCACATCAAATATTTGGTGTGGATTACATTCTGGATACTGGATCCGGAATTTTTTTTCATATGATATTGCCAGTAGCCAACAGTAGGCCACAGTAGGCCAACAATAGGCCAACAGTAGGCCACAGTAGGCCAACAATAGGCCAACAGTAGGCCACAGTATGCCAACAGTAGGCCACAGTAGGCCACAGTAGGCCAACAATAGGCCAACAGTAGGCCACAGTATGCCAACAGTAGGCCACAGTAGGCCAACAATAGGCCAACAGTAGGCCACAGTATGCCAACAGTAGGCCACAGTATGCCAACAGTAGGCCACAGTAGGCCAACAATAGGCCAACAGTAGGCCAACAGTAGGCCACAGTAGGCCACAGTAGGCCAACAATAGGCCAACAGTAGGCCAACAGCTTGAGAGTGGGCTGATTGCACTTTGATGTTATATTCCCTGCTTTTATCTGATAGTGGCCCAACCTGCAGTTAGCTCCTGGGCCAGATAAACCCCCCCCCCCCTCCCCCACCCTCATCCTCTCACCCCGCAGTTGCTAACTTTGGCTTGGGCTGACCTGGCCACATGATATGAGCAGATGACCCTATGTGTGTGTATGTCCCCGTGCCTGCCATCATGGCTGTAAGATTGACCAAAAGTGGGCTGTACTGATGTTGGGCAAACACTGGGCCAACATAAGGCCAATGCTGCACAGACTTTGAGTTGATATGCTATTTGGCCATATATTCCTCCTTGGCGGAGGTTTGCGCTCTTCGAGTGCCCTGTAGTTTGTAATTTAGTTCCTGTGTAAAATTATGCAAAATATGCGTTTGACATTGTTGCCAGTATGAAAGAAAATATTTAATTATGGTGCTGCGGCAGCCTGTGTTTAAAATAACTGACATGCCCACTTTTTTAATGCAGATACAATATTTCCTAACACATTTTATTTCACCACAACCATATTTTCATAACTAGAGAATATTCTGCATAAAACTGGATAGTTTGTGTTTTGTTATACCTCGGTTTGGGGTTACCCAAATTAAAGAACCCCCATTTTTAAGCCTTTTTTGAGAAATGGCCACAGCACTAATGTTACAGCTACCCTGTAATTTCATCGGTCACTCTTGATATCTGAAACAACCTGTCTTTGAGGGCTGTAGAGCAAGACGGGGCATGCACCTAAATTAAATGCACTTCTCTCCGCTTTCCAGATGTTGGTAGCCAGTAACTCTGTTTACTTGTCACTTGAGCAAGTAGTAAGCTGTGTTCTGATAAGTCCCAAGGCCTTCACACTGTATATATAGTACATTGAATATATGACCACTCAAATTATTCCTGGAAGAGAATTAATTTACAATCAATTGTCTTTGTGTCAAATACAGGTTATGACCTACAGTACTTTTACTGAAGCAAAAATGCACATGTATGTGATCTACTGCTGCGAATAAAAATAATGCCAAATTATAAGGCTCTTTTTTTTCTTTTTATTATTATAATTTTTTTTAATAATACAGGTTATGACCTACAGTACTTATACTGAAGCAAAAATGCACATGTATGTGATCTACTGCTGCGAATAAGAATAATGCCAAATTATAAGGCTCTTTTTTTTCTTTTTATTATTATAATTTTTTTTAATATGAGTTTTAGGGGGCATCCACGTCAGCGTTTTTTTTAAAATAAGAACTTAGTGGATGTCTCCTGACCAAAGGTAAAGAGATTATATGTATTTTGACTTTTTTATTTTATTTTATTTATTTACTGCTTATTGTTGTTCCTTGTAATTTGGTGCTTTTGTTTGTTTTATTTAATCAAATAAATTCTCTCTCTCACTCTCTCAGGCTACAACCAGTAAATGTGGCCAGTAGTTCAGACTGTAGCAGTAGTCCAGCCAATACAACTGCTAGAGTGCCTGGTCCTCCACTTTGCCTCAGCTAGGACATTGAATATTAAAGTGTCAGCGAGGTCAACACCAACTCACTTCATGAAGGGTTTTCAACTTGTCTCATTTGCACTTTGTCTCATTGTATTTGGTGGATTGCAGTATATAGGCTACTGTGTTTATGTTAGAAACTTTGAAAGTTTTGCTCAACTGTCGCTTACACTAATGAAGTTTAGTTTTTGTGTTCAGATACTCACTCCACTACACGCTGACGACCTATCCGGTGGAAGGCTGGAGTGTTGTGTTTACGGCGTTGCATTGCCCTGTCTCTTGATAAATTGGTGCTTATGTCTGCTGACATGAGATATATTGCATACAACGAAATGTTGACTTGGTCATTTCGATAATGGCAATATCAAACAGAGATATTCAGGAATATACTTTTATTTTTGCATGTGTGTGAATTGGCCATGGGAATAATGCTGTAAAAAGCAAACTTTCAGAAGTATAATTTCTCTTTTTTTTTCCCCACTGATTTCTCTCTTTTTTTTCACTGATTTTGTGAAATTCTGAAGGCTTTGGAAGGAAATGATTTTCCCCATTACATTGTTATTGGATTGATTTAAGGGCAACTGAGGGAGACCCGATCATATTCCAAATTATGGATGAAATGCAAACCGTCTGAAGAAATTCTGAGGGCTTTGTGAACGATGTATGACATTGAGCAAAGGTAAATGAGCATGGATAATTTGAAAATGAAAATAATAATGCTAATGCCACGCAAAAAGATCTTTAGCTTCATAATGATATAAGGGCACATTTAATTATTGTTTCTATCAGCATGCACCACACCTTCAAAACTTCAAGCAACTGACAGAGGGCAATAATTAAGTGTATCTTTTTTTTTTTTGTCGTAAAATTTGAATAATACAATTTGTTAATAGTTTTCTGTTTGTGTTACAATAAATTTGTTGTAAATAGCCTGGAAAAAAATTGCTACATTTCCATATTTGGTAATGTGCAAATTAACTGAATTACTACATGTACGATACGAATGCTGCACTGTCGAGACAACAATGTTCTTGAATTAACTCAGTGCAACCAGTGTCTGGCTTAACTTTTGATAAAGCTGTAATATTAGGGAAATATTAAGCGAACTTAGTTTAATTAAACGGTTACCCTGGCAACTGTAACCAGAGATAATTATTGAATTTAAATATTGCCTAAGAATTAATTTATGGGTCATACTGGTGTTCCTTTTTGGTCTAATTACACAAAGAACAGTTTTAAGAGGCTGTGTATGTGAAAACCATGCAGAGGGTGAAACATGGTTGATCACAGATGCAAAAATAAAGGCTATGTTGACCTCGGCAGTCATTTTTACATTAAAAATAACAGTAACAGCTTGTTTTGATACCTATATTTTACCTATCCTGGAGTACAATAGTGAAATATGGACAAGTGAAAAATCTATGCCTGAATTAGAAAATTTGCAACTTGCATATCTTAAAAACATATTAGGAGTTAGAAAACAAACACCATCTTTAGCAGTCTATGGTGAAACAGGTAGATTCCCATTGCATGTCAGACAGAAAATTAGAATGGTGAATTACTGGATAAGATTGGAAAGAGCACCTGATGACAGTTTACTTAAGAAATGTTTAAATTTTCAGAAGGAAATTTATGTGAATGCAGTAAATGGAAATAACTGGTTCAGTAAAGTGTGTCATGTATTAAATAACTGCAACATTGAATATGATATTAGTAACCTCAGAAACTTTGACATTGATAATATCTCTAACACAGTGAAACTAAGACTCTATGAAGCCGAACATGAGCGACTTATAAATGCAATAAATGACAGTTCACAACAACCAAAACTTAGGACATATAAACTATTTAAAACTGATTGTAGAATAGAACCTTATCTTGAATTGCAACAAATTCGCAAAGTGTTAACTAAAATAGCTAGATTTAGGACAAGTTCACATAGCCTGAAGATTGAAACAGGTCGACACCATAAACCAATAATTCCTGCTCCAAATAGAATATGTGAAAAGTGTACGTTAAACTTTGTAGAAGACGAAATTCACTGTTTGATTGTCTGTCCTGGTAATGAGCAACACCGTGTTAACCTTTTTTTGAATGCAACTAAATTTATTAACAACTTCTTGTCTCTAGATGATATAACTAAGTTTACAGCAATAATGACAAACAAGGAACCTGAGTTATTAATTAGTTTAGGAAAGTTTCTCCTTCAAGCTGATGTGTAGAGAAAACCATCTCCTGTATCCACACAGTTATTAATTTAGTTTATTAGTTTATTAGTTATGATGTGCTTGTCATGTTTTGGACTTTGAGAGTGAAATGTTTTTATTAGCGGCTTGTATTTTTTTCTATTGTGTATGTGGATTTTAAACACGTATTATAAGTTAACTTGGTGGCTGGAACCTTGATTATTGAAATTTTATTGCTCTTTGTACTTACATTAATGTCTCTTTCATGTTATCTTTTAACTGAATGACATATGTATCATTTATGATATTTTACATGTCAATAAAATCTATATATATAGTAAAACCATGTTCGAGCCTTCATATCTCCATTAGCTCACCTGCTAGGACAAAAGTTAAACATTCTAGAACTATCAGAAATTGGCGAAAGTCAGCTACTGCATGTTTTTACACACAGCCTCTAAAGTCTGAAATTGACACACCCGGACTTGTTCGCTTTGTATTGTCTCAAGGCTTCTGACCTGAAGCTTAGTCAGCTACAGCCTTATATATCACCAGGCTTGTTTTGACACAGCCTGGTTACTTCGTGTGAGACACTGACATGCTTTGTGAGGCTTGTATGGTTGTCAATGTGCTAAATCTTATCATGGCTTATGATTTAATGAAGAAAAGTCATGGCAAAATGTGTTTTGAAGAAAACACTGCCAGGCATTTAAATAAGTTCATAACTGCAAATCAATACCAGAATTTCAAGTGCCTATACCATCTGAATACCCATGCCCAAGTGTTTTTATTTATTTTTTTGGTTTTGGTGCTTAATTCTATAAAATTGTGAACTTTAGCCACTAAGTGAATGACAATACTCAACTAATCTACCATTCATATTCCTATTATCCTACATAGGGGTTGGCAGTTTGTCCGTGAGATGGTAACCACAAGCTGGCAGCCATTTTGTAAATCTTTTTTAGGTCATTAATTCAGGTGAGTAGACAACACTAGAAAATTGATGATTTGGAAGTTTAATCAATTTCGATGATTAGATTGAGTTTTTCAGCACCAAACTCCTCTTACACAAAGGACAGTTAATTGGGTCATTTTCTTTGTAGATTTGTAGCTAAGAGACCCTGCTCAACACACTCAATTGACCTTGCTGGAGCAGGATGTTTCCTATGTTCAGACTTGCAGCTTTCAATGAATTTTCAGCAGTGGCTCGCTGATTTCGTTTATATTGTTAGGAAACAATATTCAGTGCACTTTACAATACAGGTATATGCACAAAATATATAAAAGTTTAAGGGACACAAATTGAATATTATGGTAGAGATAAAAACATACGGAGGAAGTGTTGATAAACACTGATAAACACAGGGAAAAGTGCAGTTAACAGTAGAAAATCTATGACCTGCATCTCAATTCAGGTTTGGTTTCATCCGCTGTATCCTGAAAAACTCATTTTGATTCCATATCAACAGAACTTCATATCCACTGTATGAATTCGGAATCAATTAAGCTGCATTTAATCAACTCTTGAATTAGCTCCTTCCATAAGCTTCGGGTTTAAACAAGTAATATTCACTTTAAATATATTTTTCACTATTTAAAGTCACTGCATGATGTGTTTTATTTTCAAGTTTTTCATCTGGTATATGCATCAAATTCTCATTTCTCTATAAATAGCTATTTAGTCCAATCGTTTGTCATGATTTCGCTCGAAGATGATTATCCTGAAAATGAACATTTCCATGTCGGTAAATCACACAACCCAGCCGAATGTGCTTTTGATTTGATTTGTGCTCCCATTACCTCACATTATTAGACGTCCATGCTAATTAATGAGCTTTTCACCCCCGCATATAAAGCCATATAAGTCTCTTTGGTCCATTGACTTATAATTAATCTCTGACTTAACTGACTTTATTGTCTCATCAAGAGGTATGCATTTGATACCACACCATTTTCCATTAATTCACACTAAACAAAAATGTGTTTATCAAACATGTTTATTATTATCATTCATTGCACAACTTCATGTCATCAACATGCAGCCAGGCTAAGCAGTCTTCCTGGCTGATTGAATTAGATCATAGAAGGAGAACCTCGTATCTTTTTATATCAAGGTCCTACGTTACTTACAAGGTACACAGACAATTGCATGAAAATAGTCACGAATCTGTCTTATTTTTCTGCTAATCCAGAAAGTGCTGCAATAAACTACAACTAGAGGGAAGTTCACTTCATACACCACAGTCGGACACACACCGTTCTTAAATAGTCACGACAAAACACAAGTTAATAGTCCATTGCATCGTTAATCTAAGAAAATAAAAGTTAAAACCTAGCACTCACATGCTTTTCTTGATAGATACAATATAAAGAGTATGATAATTGGTGAAATATAATCACAAAAAATGAAACACGAGGGTAAAGTCACATTTATAAATATGAAAAACAAAAGTCAGAAGGTCTAATTTCCTAATTAAGCATTCACTCAAAAACTATAATCCCAAGTAAAACACAGACACAAATGGGTTTGATACGAGGGATATACGAGTTCAATAATGTCATTGATAATAAATACAAACCATGAATAAATCCATCATAAACGCATCATATTAACTTTGGATAAATTACCATTCATCCAAGATACAAAAGAAACTTGACCATATTTTAAGCATTGTTAAATACATTTGCAGTTTAACAGAGCACTTAAAAGCTTAATATGTCTTCTCGTTGGGCAAAAAAACTCATAAATATTTGTATAATAAGAAAAGAAGGAAGGAAAATACCAAAAGAGTAGTTATCATAAGGTTTGAGACATTATTTAAGATCAGATCAAAGGACAAATATGCCATGCAAACAGTTTGTGAAGTCGTTACAAAGTAGTGACAAAAGTTTCCGACCCGCAATATTTGTTTCGTGGTATACTAGCAAACAGTTCTTTACGGGTATTTCAAAAACTACCCAAGTGTTGTGGTCAGATATTTTTGGAAGAGGGTCCATAGTGAGGTGGTGTAAGACATATGACATGGGACAGGAAAGAAGTCAACAGCACCAAAAAAGATATTTTCCAAACCTAATAGTTTTAAGATGTTATTCTAAAAGTAAATCTCCCAAGATGATAAACAAGGACAAGAGCAAGAGACATATTTAAGAGACAGTATCAGAATGAACAGTTTGAACACAGGGTGTTTTCACACATTAGACAATGCATTACATTTCATATATGCCCAACAATCATAAGCAGCTCTAACCTAAGTATGTGTCGTTAGTAACGTTACATTTACTTATTTTTTTACCAAGGGCATGACTTGTTCTATGCTTGTATCACTAATATTATTACCATACACTGGCCAAGTATGATGAGATCTACATAAACGAACAAAGATGGGCTACATTGTTCCAATCACAGACAATTTAAACATTAATAATTTCCACAGTGTGGCATCAGCCATTTTAGCCATTTTCAAGTAATTAATAATCCCTATCAATCAGCTAACTCTCCTGAAAAAACTATGCACTACACTAAAGCAAAACCAACAGCTGATAGTTCCTGAATGTAGATGATGATGCAAGAGCTACATTTATACAAAGTTTAATCTACTATGTTACTTATATATTCCCTAGGTAATTTAAATAACTTTAACATAACAGGTCAATTAATGTTTACTGACCAACTATTAGAACACTAAATCACAATTGTGAATATGTATAATGTCTGAAAACTTAACAGAAAATATCTTATGACCTAACTTAACCTTGGGGTTCCCAGTTGTGGTGTACAATTATTTTGCCTCGTCCACAACTACATTTTAAGAGAGAGCTAAATTACAAATCGCAATTTATACAATTGAATGGCACTTGGCCTGATATGACTAAATGCACTACTTTTTTATTTTCCCTGCTGCTTCGAATATGCCTGGCGTGATAAGTTATGACAAGGAGCAAAGTAGGACGAAGGGGGAACCAGGTGGGACTGTGAAATGGGAAGGACACTGGACAAGGAAGGTTCGGCTACAAACAGGTAAGGTATGTACATGTTACAGTCACAATCATCAATATTGAAGGGTAGTCCAATGAGCCCCAGGCCTCCATTGTAAAAATTAACTACCCTGTTCATTAAATTATATCAAATGTTTTTGTACAAAATTAACCCTAACAAATTAACAATACCAGCCGTACAACCTCGAGTGACCTTTTAACAACACTGATCCATCAATTTCATCATAGACACACTATTCTGGTCTGTCCCATTATAAGGTATTGCGTCATTGACACGATCATCGCTTTTATTCAGTCCAGGTCAACAGCCAACTGGGCGCCACTTGTCATGGAGATTTTTGTAGAAGGTTCGAATTGTGAGGCACCCTTTGCTGATGAGAGGTTGTTGGTAGACAGGCTTTTAGTTAGTTGTGGAGTGTCATCTGTGTAGATCTTCAGCGCCCTTTCCTTTCGAGGAGAGTAAGTTACTCTCGTGTTGAATTTTGAACTTCTGCAAAAGATGCAAACAATTATTAAATTAAATACAACTTTATACCTAAGCATGTCAATGTTGACAAACTAATTTTACTTTCAAAACACCAATTAGGTTTAGGCTTGCTTCCTATAACCATGATAACAGTAGACTTATTTGGTGATGTAAATACACAAAATGTCTAATTAAGTCATGACAATGAGATATGTTTTTGGAAGCCATGGACATATTGATCAGAACAAGATTGTCTTTTGTGCCTTGAAAGAATACAATTTGTCTCTTCTATTGTCAGTTTGTCCTTGTATTTCCCAGTTTGTCCTTGTATTTCCCAGTTTGGCATGCAATATGAAAATTTGCTAGCCTAAGAAAGCTCACATATTGCAAAATTTTGAATTATATTCTTGCCCTGCTCACTTTTCGGTTTTTGTGATCTATTCTTTCTTCAACTACAGATTAAGCCCAAGAGGCACAGCAACTTCTTTTGGGCTTTTTATCTATTTTTCAAAGTATCTTAAAATAACTTTTTTAATTTGACTACAACATTAATACTATATCGTATAGTTTGTGCATTAATCCGCAACATTGTATATGAAAGCACTGACCTAAGCTATTATTAAAACTGCTCTTATTTCTCTTAATGAAAGTTGTGCAATATAGAACATCAATAATCTGCCTTTAATAAGCTATTTGAGATGGTCTGGATGACATCCTGCAGCTGCGCATATCAATTCACTGCATAAAGCAAAGCAACACATGTGGCAAGTAGATGACTGCCTCAGGGAAAACTCAATATTTTTCTGGTCATGAGATATGCATTCACCCTACCAATGATATTAGTCTTACTATGGATCTAAATTATGTCTATTATGCACGGTATTTATGGCATAAATGCAATAGTATGGTAACTCCATAAAAGCCGCAGTAGGGTGCCTTATCATGACTGTAGACTCCACAATGAGGCTTTTGATGGCATTATAAATCTAGGAAATATGCACATTAATACGACCAGACTGTCCTACTAAAGAGTTACTCAAACCGGACCGACTGAGCATCATACGATTTTCATGAAAACAAGCATGAAATCCGGGTGAAATGAGAAGTGATGTTAAGGCAAGAACGCACACAATGCTGGGTGCAGCCGTTATTGTTCCAGGATGTCGTAACTAAGCAACGTTGGTTGGCATGGAAATACCGGTTGAGTGAACAAAGAGTCATGACAACCAAAATCCAAACTGATTCCAAAGGAACTACAGGCAGCAATCACTGACATTCCAAACAAATTTTTATGACTCCCACTCCATTTCTTATTCATGAAACATCGCAGATATCCTTTTCGAAATTCTGGCTATACCACGACCATTCACACATTGTAATACGATAAAGTATAAATACATGTAAGACCCTTAATAAGTATCAAAAAATTAATGTTTACCTTGACGATTCTTTCTCTTCCAACTTTTTCTTTTGTTCTTCAGAAAGTTTGGCTAATTCTTCATTTTTGTCCCTGAAGATAGGCAAAACATAATTCAGTACAACCCTGAGGGCTTTTGGTCCCATCCTCATTTCAAATATGATATCGAAAACAAAAATCTCTGCTGTAAAAGCTACATCACATATATATTCACAAACATGTTTGTCACTGAAGATAACTTTTTTTTACTGTAATGAAATTTATTTTACACCATTATGACAAATACTTCTGATTTATCTCACATCAGTAAAATACATCATGTTACAAACTAATTACTTAACATGGAAATTCACCTCAATTCTGCCTGTAAAAGCAATCCATTAAATTTCTATTGTCACAAATAACATTTCTCGTGACATTGTTAAGAATTGAAAATGGGAAACGCTAAAGTGTTCAAATTTGCTAGATGAATTTAATTTCTGTAATAAGCAACAATCTAATTAGGAAAGGTAGAAAAACCCTGCATTATCCAACAGAATGTAGAGACTCTTCATGATGGGACATTAAATGGGGCGAAAAAGACATTAGGTTGGATATTGGAGGAATGAGTGCAGATAACATATAAGGATACACTCTATGAAACGATAAAGTAGATTGTAAGAGAGAGCTGGGATGATCGAATTGAAGTTATACATTACAGCTATTAGGTAAATTTAGTTCTTAATTAGGAACACTTATTTCTGACATTGCAATTGAATTTGCCAATAGATAGACAGATAGATAGATAGATAGATAAAATATATCAATAGATATGGGTCAAGTATTGAAATAAATTGAAATTTATAGACTGATTGAAATAATGATTAAATAATGGGGTATGAACAGAACCCTCCAAGGCACATGTATTCAAGACAACTGAAACTTAGTTAAGGAACATAAAAGTCTTATTGCACCCACCTGTAATAAATAACATTGCCGTCCTCGTAAATGTGTAAAGGCCATACGTTTAAAGTTGTCACATCAGGGTCCCAATCAAGTTCCTTCTGAATATCTAGAACTGACATGTCACATGGGAACGTTCCTCTTCCCTGAAAATAAAAAAAAGGAAACGATTTAATGGCAAATAGCAATCATTAATAGATTGCTTGTTAATTAATTTCCGTACTTACAGGAATTAAAATTATGTTACCAATCTTTCATTACGAAAAAAAGGGACCTCCCAATAATATGAAGCTCGTTAATGCTTGGTGAGACACTCAGAACTGTCTGATCTAAATTTCACATGACTTGACACAGGTCCTTGCTACTTGCCATTGTAATCCTATACATTTCAATGCCGTGATTTTCGATTTAATGGGACAGATGGATTATCAATGAATAACTCTAACATCAATGATTCATATATCTTTTAAATACTACAAAGCTTCAGTATTTCATGGTGTTTCACAATTTATTACTCATAGCAATGAGGTGGATCACCACAATGACAATGGTAAGCACAGAGGTAGTAAACTTTGCAGTCTGAACTGCAAGGTGTCCGTAATTGTGAGGTGACCTCAACACAAGATCTCCCTGTATATGGATATATATCTATACAATATAGCCATCCATTCCCAATAATTAATTTGCACTTCCATTAAAATTATTCTTTCTGTAAGAGACGACTGATTTTCTTATTACTTAGAAATGGTCCTTTTCAAGGCTACTACTCGAAGTGACAAACCGCAAAGAGAATGCCACACGAAAAAGCACTTAAAAAAGGCTGACACATTAAAACTAAAGGCAACGTCAATAAATACCCATTTAAGAGGCCCATTTCAGATGCCCATTAACACTTAACATCACAAAAATCATCAACCAACCTTTGCAAATTCAACATTCTGCACCTCAATGCCACTTAATTCAGAAATCTGAAAATGGCCAAATTTTGGTAAAATTAAACATGGTCAGGGGGCCGTACAAATGAAAAAGAAATCATTCAATGTCATTTTTCAAAAGTATACTTTTTAAACATATACATTCCACAATGCAGACATTTCATTAATATACACAAAGAGTGTTTACTGTACATTTTAAATTTATCAGATTTAAGCAGAACACATGTCACCCGGTTATAGAAATGTCTAGATGACCTTTCTGAAAAGGAGAACTTTCTTACGCTCTTTGCAAGATAAGATACTCGTTACTCGCCTTTTCTTTGAGTTCTGCAACAGTGTGATGATCCAACACAACCTCTGTTAAGACATCAATCTGATACTTCGACGGCCACCACCGTCTTACGTAAACAGACAGTTGCGACGATACTTTCACGGGCTCACTACCTGCAATATCAAGAAAATTATATTGATGTTACTACCGCATTTTCTTGCAAAATTGTTTACGGTTGGAATAAGTGCATCTCACTATCTCTGTGCCTGCGAGAAAAATTATAAAAAAAAAAAAAAGGTGATGGCCTGACAGATTCAAACGCATTAAATTTCTATCATTTTTACAGAGACGATTGGACAGGGTAAATTGCACATTATAATAAAACAATTCTAACATAATTTCGGGAGACCCCACTAAGAAACTTAAAGAGTTTTTGCTACCGTTGGGCCATGCAAAAAGACAACTTTATTCTTGACAACTATTAATTTGTAGCAGGAGTTAGGTTATTCAACAATCCAAAAGACATGACAATGATGAGTCAGTTTGAAGGAATATCAATAATGCCCTTTTTCTGGTAATATATCAAACATACTTTTCTGTCTTTTTATTCATAGAAGCGAAATATACACAAACTTACAATACATGTTATTTGTGATTCTGAGCAGTGGGTGGATTTAAGCAGAGTTATCATTTTACTTCTAATGCAAAGAGCAATAAACATAGACGAGCATATGTCACGCATTATTGCAGAGTGCAATAACAACTAAAGAATTATTGCAGAGTGCAATAACAACTAAAGACATCATTGGATGTTCATCTCTACTTCTATGCTTTATTACGCTCTTAAAAATATTGTCATAATATCCAGCCTTGATTTGTAGCCTTCATTGATATCATCATTGATCAGGCGATTCCACCTAATTTCACACTCCAACGAATTCAGATATTCTTTTACCTCATTAGATAAATAATTAGGATTCCGATTATATATATCAAATAACAAGACTTTGCAGATAATTAATTTTCACATCAATGATGTGAGAAATCAAGTTGCTGTATTAATAAAAATAAAAATAGATATTTGCAGCATCCAGAGACCAAAGTCTCAATACATGTACATTTAAGAAGTTAGCTCAGAAATTTTTTTTATTTACACATATTTTCCCTTTTTAATGGCAACCATCCAAACAACAGATTTGGTGGCCAATGCACATTGTTCAATGACCACTCCAATGAAATATTTTTGGCTGATACTTCGGCACAATTGTCTATTCTTGTGACTGGTGCCTGAAGAATTACCAAACTTTTCATGGTGGTGTGGGTGGAATAGGGCTTTACGTCCTGTATTTCTGCACCTGTTGGAGTAATTATGACAGGCAGGGACCTTTGCAATGAGGTGAAGGAACTCAGAACTCATCAGAACTCATCAGAACTTTATTTAACCTAAAACGTAATTGATTGTGGCCCCTTATATAACAGTTAGCTGTCGCTGGCAAGGGGAGCACCCAATTAATATTTGAAATAAAAAAAATTAAACACAGGCATTAAACAAGGAAAGGTGGAAATAAAAACTTTAAAAAAAGAGGATGGATGAAACAGCCATCCAACTTAGGCTCGACCGGGAATCGAACCCGGGACCCAGTGGTTGGAAGCCCAGTGCACAAGTAGGGACTGATGGATCGGTCTACCACTGAGCTAGGCCCCAACCCCTTCCACAGCATAATATCACTTGTAAATGCCAGTGCTGTGAAAACTACTAACTTATTTGCATACAACACTCCCTGCACTTCAAGACTGAAACCATCTGCGCAGTATAAAAATTGGCACACTATGACTAGAAAGTTTCAACTGAAAACAGTTCTCCACTGTTACATTAAATATTTCAGCCACATATTATAAGCTCAATTACACACAAGACGTTGGTGTCAACAGGATACAGCGTTACGCTAAGTAGCATAACCTAAACTTCTAGTCACTAATTACCACAAAATGTTCCACTGCACAACGCAGAATTTAGAAATATACACACCTGGCACAGAATTTAGAAATATACACACCTGGCAAAATTTCAAGGAAGATTTCCCAGTTGGTGAGTGAGTGCAGATTGTCCTCAAAAGTCTGAGTGTCTAGATAAATGTTGCCGGGGTTGCGCCAAGTTTTCTTTCGGATTCGTAACCTGCATTTCAAAACAAGAAGGTAAACTTTAAAACTAGGTTTGCACAAAACAACAACATCAATGTATGATCCTGGACATGTTTTCATTGAAATACATCGCCTAACATTTTTTAGTAAAACACATTTTACATGTATATCCATAATATCATGTGATTTTGACAACAGTTATACCTACAATATACCTGTTCCACTAATATATGTTTCAATGTCTCAATGCTACTGGGTCTGAAGCTCAGTCAGCTTATATAACCAGCTGCCAGAGGCAGGTGTAATGATGAGACGATAAGGCTTGGAGTCCACACCATGTTACACATTTACCCCATGGGTGGGGGTCTTTTACTTGCCGCAGCATAGACGCCGAGTACAAGGCTTAAACATTAGGGCACCCAGCATAAATGATGGTACATAGCTTGTCTAACACCACTGTCAAAATTAAACATTTCTTCACTAAATTCCTATCTGTCTGGATATTCATCCATCTATCTTTCTACATAATCAACAAAAACTATTAATGAAACAGCTATTAATATGAAGTAGCTTACTGACAGTCACTGTGAAGACTATTCATTTATTCATTAGTAGTCAGTTTTTCATTTAGTAATCAACTAAAAGTAGCAGTCTGTGTCATAATCACCAGATTCAATTCATTCTGAACATGTTAATTACTGACCTGTCAGCAGGAACCTTTTTGGTGCTTTGCGCTTGCATTTCTTCTGAAAGCAACTTCTTTGCTTCAAGCACTGTCATTCCTTGGCAGAAAATTGTCTCAAACAAATATTTGCAGGGCTGGAAAAGAAATGCAGTTGGTTTAAGAAAGAACCGAAGACCTAAAACAAGCAACACAAGGATAAAAGAAGCTGTCATCACGGGCTGCAACAACATTAGCGGACACACACATACATACACACACAACACACCTTTGAGTTCAAGAATGATTCCTGCACCTTTCTAAGTATTGCTGCCTTGAATTAAGCTACAAATGTCTAGAAATACCAGAGCTTTGAGCCTCTAATGAAGCTTAGAACATTAAAGTGAATCACAACGTGCAACCATTGTATGAAGAATACTCTTCATGCCATAATTGCTTTACTGGTGATAGGGATGTCAACATTTTTTTTCTTTGCCCTAAAAAAAAATCAAAGCATAACAGCACTTCTCTCCTTGCATCTCTAACGCCTCATGAAATACCAGACTTTTTGCTTGAACAAATAATTCGGCTCTATACATTTTCATACAGCTCACAAGATGGTGGTATCATATGAATGTTCTTTGCTCCGTACCACACCATTCTTCCAAAGAGAGGTCACCCAAGTCACCGTTTGGTCAAAACATCAATACTTCAAAAACACCAGCTTGACCCCAGTTGCCTCTATCAATGTTTTACAATTTTCAACATTTCCTATGGATCATAGATGGAATTCATTGAAATAAACGTTCCATAATGACACAAAAAACGTAGAAATATTGATAAGAAAATATCATGCGAAGCTTCCCACTCAAGACTAGTAGAGATTCGGTCATCATATAAACTGATATTTGATCACAAGCAAATATTGATAACGGCAATTACTGTGCATTTAAAACTACAATTTTTATAAAGGATAAAAATCATACCTCAGGGTCGTTAAGTTGTAGACAATAAACTTTCACTCGATGTTCTCCTTTCTTGAGTGCTCTTCCAAGTTTAATGGTGATCTGAATAAAACATAAAACACAAGAAATGAAAGTAATCCTTACAATCATCTGATTACATAAATATGCCATTAACATATATAAAATGTGAAATACACCAAAATCTTCCATCATTTCGATGTTATAGCAGCTCACCTTGTTGTCATCTCCGAAAGATGACAAAGTATCAGATAGGCGAGAGGTTTCTAATTCTTGATTATTGCCATAAACGCGATACATCTGTAAATTGAAGGAGAAAAGCTTAACAAAAACTGTGCATTGGTTATTACAATAAGATACAACATGTAGTTTTTGTCAGAATAATATTGCAAAGTTTAAATAACGCTCAAATGTCACGATTTTTTAAGCTAGTCTGAAGAAACAAAACATCACTTTCACTCTATGAACAAAAGTTTCAGTATTTCCTGAAGACAATTTTAACAGCTAAGCTTACCATATGGAAAAGGTTTTATTATTCAATATCATTACAATGAATTACTCCAAGGCCTATTATTTGTGTCAGTTTTTAGGATTCAGCATCATAATACATTGGAACTTGACCAATATGAACAACCTTGGTGCACATTACACCTGTCTTAATGGCCCGGTGGTCTCAACAGGGAGGTCAAATACATTGGGTGGACATAATAAAAAGCAAGGTGGCATGGCCTCTTTTATGTTCCATTAAATCACTATTTCGATTTCAATTTTTTGATTGATGAAAGTTGTTCAAAGATAACGTGACAGATTTATCACAAGCAGTTAATTACATTCATCTGTTAGTTTTTAATTTCACGATGCAGACAAAATATTTCCTATTTAAGAAGGAAGGACAAGCAGAGTAACATTGCCATAACAATTGCCATTATAAATAGGCATCATGATTTTTCAATTGTCACACTAAATTTCTTATTTCAGATAAATGAAATGTGATTCAGCTTACAGCTTATTCTGACACCTTGGTGATTTTTGAACTCTTTTAAAGACATTGCTTAAATATGCCAATCTAAAGTGGCTACAATAACAAGGGGGGGGGGGGGGGTGCTTTTTGGTGAAGAGTTATCATAAAGATTTAAGTTGAATGAGATGTGGTCTCAATTTGGAGGTGGCCTTATTTGTGGTGGTTTTCATTGGGTGGTGGCCCAATTCAATGTGGTCTTTTTGAGGTGGCCTTTTTTCGGGTGGTAGCTGGAGGTGGCCTTACGATGAGAATCAAGTCTACTTCTGTTGATTTTGTATGAAAGACACAGATTTGATTGAGCTCTACCATGATGGAAAGCTTCTCCCACTCATTTGGAGTGGACAGCGGTTTGACCAGCGAGGAATAAATCCATGCGGAGGCAATTACAGAGCCTCTACACGAATACACAGTTCGAAGACATACATCAATTACGGCATGAGGACTTACCCGGAAGTGGTCAGCTGGCAAGCCAACATAGGGCTCCAATTCCTTCTTGAAAGCACCCAGGGTTATTCGCTTGTCTACACATACCGTCAGCACTAGAATAAAAAAAGTCGATGTATTCAACACAATTGCAACATTCAATTTATGATGTGTTATACAGCTACATCATACCATTCATTTAAAACACACTAAAACATAAAGTTTAATGACAAGATACAAATGCATCATCAATAAATATATCATTGATAAGCAATGCCCCAATTTGAAACATATAGACCTCTTATTGGCGCTTACAAGCACTTATCAAATGTAACCACTTATAGTAAGCATCAGAACGCTTCATCAACCCATCATCCAATATTCAATGTTTGTCAAATTCCTCTAAAGTGACACAAGATTTAAATACAGCAGAGGGAAATCAATCATTATCAAATGCATTTGAAAGTGTACAACTTTTTCAACTTTCCCTCAAATTGTTCTGACAAGCGATATGTCGCGATACATCATGGTGACTATAATTGCAAATATGGGCGACATGGTGCTACCTAATACATCATGTGTGATTGGCAATCTTTCAATAAACACTGACAACTTTATCTGAGCACCGATTGTCTGAGAAAGGAGGCAACAGCAAAACTTTACCATCGATATCTCTAAAACATGACACTGTTTTTAATTTCAAAATCAAGATTATCATTTCACAAGACAGACTGATATATCAACACTCATTCCATAACGATGACAATGTTTAATCATCCCTGACAAACCTGAAGTTTTGACTGATCACTGAAGTTATAGGATTCTGCCACCCACAAACCCATGAATAAACATAATCTGATTACCAAATTAAAATTTATCAACGTGATGGAATATGCTATAATTGACATACAAAAAGAACGTTGTTGGTAAACCCCATAACTAGTCTTTCCATTTTGACATTATCATAAAAAATCCCACCTGGTGTGAAATTTATTGGTCTTAATAAGTATGGTGTTTAAAATGGCAATAAAAAAATGTGGTGTGAATAAAGTTAAGATATATCTAATAACTATTTTCATGGTTAAAAATCAACAGGCTATATGTATATTCACCATGGCTAAAGATCCACAAATACAAGAATAAGAAACCACAAAAATACATACATCTTTCTCCGGACTGTGTGTCGATCTGCATGGATGCAGTGAAGTATTGTCTGTACTCCTCATCATTATTCTTTCCATCACCCCCATTTTCATCATCCCAATTCTCCGTATCTTGTTTCGCACAAGATGCTGAACCGTAATCTTTTGAGTCTCCTTTGGAGTCCGTTTGATCATTGTGATCGTTAACCAATAAAGGTAAGTTCTCTTCATCAGCATTATTTGCATCATTCGCACTATTTGTTTTCTTGCTTTCTGAACTTTTTTCATTTTCTGGCGCCACATTGTTGACTTTTGTGTCACTGTCCACTTCGCCTATACCTTCGTCGATTTCTCGGTCCTCCGAGACTTTATCAGGAGTAACTTCTCGGCTTACTCCATTTTCCACTTTTTCATCTGAAACAAATACAATTATTACTCCTCATTATCACCTATGCACCTTTTTCATGCGGCAGCCATGTTGCCATTTTTGCTTGACCTCATTTTGGTTACGTCATACATTATTTATGACACCATTACTTGACCATCTGTGACCTCACCATGGCCATTATCGACTGATGACGTCACAATTCTATATCTGAGTGCAAAGAGAGGTCAATGATGCAAAAATGCCAACATGGCTGCTCTCTGAAAAGGGTGTATGTATGACATCAATTACGACAAGAAAATATCCTCATGCGGTACAGTTGATTACTTTGTTTGGTTTACCAAAGAGCATTTATTATAGTTCTCCTGACTGAAGGTCAAATTTAATTTAGTGTTAATAATAACTTGCAATGTTGCTGATGGCTGACTGCAGAGCACCTTGACTGGGTTGCTTTTATTCTATTCATTCATTCATTTATTTATTTATTAAACTGAATATTCACTTTCTCCAAGAAAACACCAAAAACTTCATTTGGCGCTTCACGGAAAATATATTAAGTCTTGATATTCAAGCTGTTTCTGTCACATCATTCGCACAGACTTATTAAACTTATTGGGGGAAAAATCATGCACAGAGCTTCATTTTCTTTACAAAAGAAATAGCATTTTCCTGTAACTTCCTAACATATGGGATTTCAACTAAACAATTTCAAGGAGCACCAAAAAGCTTCCTCAATGTAATGACCATTTCAAATGAACTATACGTTTTTAGAATGAACTATAAGATTCTCAGAACAACATATTTCTTTTTTTGCTATTACTTTTATCAGCACTAGCATTCCTACGAAATTTAGTATAATCAGGTATCACACCGAAAATATGGCACTTGAAGAATAGGAGACGTAAATCCATTCTAAAACATTAATTTAAAAAAAAAAGAGCTATCTTTATATAACATCACTTCACAGCAAACACAAATGCTCAAAATATCGGGGAAATATTGTCTTATAAATTGGACATTGTCTATTGGCAGTGACCTTTATATATAAGCAACATAATCTATTACTCCTGACAGGCATCAAATTGACTATTCAATTAACCTGACAATCCATGCATGTAAATTTGATGATTACTGCAATATTAGTGGTAGCAAAGTAGTACTCGGGAAAAACAATTGAAAAATAAACCAATTTCAAGTAGAGCAAGCCATGCAATTTTCAAGATTTAACTCAAGTAGTCTCTCACCAAATATGAGAAAAGAGAGATTCCGACCTATAGAAAGCAATGAAGCAAACATACAATAAGATAGCAAATGAATAGAAAATGAAAGACAAAATGCTGAAATGAGTTATATTTCATATGGCGGTTTCACCAGGTCATTGCACGCAGTGTGCATCCAAGAAAAATGAGATCATAAGCAGAATAAGCAGAATTCCAGCTAAAAGCTATAAATCAACAAATTGAAAGTAAAGTACAGATATCAGCTTTAAGCTTAAAGATGTTCATATATTGCTAAACAAGTAGAAACATACAATTTTATAAACTACATGGCCAATTGTGCCACGTGCGTTTTTCATGCGTTTGGATAAACACATGGAAAATGCACATGGCACATTTGGCCATGTACAAATAAATGGCTTAGCAGAAAAGCTAATGACATCAAATAAGACAGATCAGAAAAGATTATATACACTATGTACTTCTATATAGAGTCACAATAAGGTAAAACAAACTGAATCATAGCTCTGTTTTACTTACTTGGATCAAAGGGAGGCAAGCCCA